>JANFAM010000019.1:6992500-8432500 GCA_024362665.1 Prunus padus
GAAAGCGAAGAGAAAAAGATCAGATCCACAAACAGAACAAAAACGACGCTAAAATCAGCTAGAAATGCACAGTAAAGTAAGAAAAACGACGCTAAAATCAGCTAAAAATGCAGCATAAAGTGTACAAAACGACGCTCCCGGACTCGTAAAAGCAAGCACGTACCGGTAAAGGATCGGAGTTGCGAAACCCTAACTGAAGAAGAGGAAGGAAGGAGACGACCGAAGAGCACAGATCTCAAAACGAATAGGAGGCAGGCAGAGAGGAGTGAATGGGGCGCTCAAGTAGAGGAAAGCAATAAGCAGCTGTACGTGTTCCCGCTATCTTTGTGCCTTCCCATTTAAAGGAAAAAACCAAAGAAAAGGTAAAAAGGGAAAATAAAAAATAAAAAATAAAAGTGAGAAATTCCCAAGTTTTGGTGCTATGAAAATGCTTATGGCATCCGTATATTCTGGCTAAGATCCGCTACGTGTCTCAGCCTTATACGGTTGGCGCAAGGCCCCACCCTCGGACAAGACGGTGTTCCTAACGGTCGTGAGGGGCATTCTTTTTGGGTTCGCTGCTCATATCGTGAATTGGACGGTGAGGCATGTCTTTAAAACAAATCGTACTCTGACAAAAAATTTCCTTTTATGATACAAGTAATATTGGATAAGGAGAAATTTAATGACCTCGGAATCTGTGATTTATGGATAAATTTTCTTAATTATTTGAACTATAAATTTCTTGCGGAAAATATATTTTGTGATATAGCCGATAGTAAATGCAAGGTAATTGCTCTTGAATGTCCTTTAAGCGAAAATGTTATTTAAGTAGGGATTGGGAGGGCCTAACTGATGGAGCAAAAAAATTGCGTGTGGCTTCTTCGTGCTCCTAATCGGATTCTGCCATGTCATCATGTGGGCCATGGTAGGGAGAATTTGATTGCTGACGTTTGTTGTGGTGGAATAAGTGTAGTGAAAGCAAACGACAGCCAATGAGAGGGGATAGTTTCCTTTATCTTGGGCATGTGGGGTGTGAGTAAGAGGTGCGTGTAAATGCCTATCCATTACTCACCAAGGCCACATTTTTCTTGGGTGGACTTTGATCTCTCCGAAGAAACCTACCAGTCTCCCTTCTAAATTGGTAAAAAAAAATTGAAACCTTAACCTTGGATAGATTTGGAGATATTTTTATTATTTACTGTTACGTGGGAATAGTCAGATTGTATTAAAAATTTGGTCCATGCAACGACGCGTGTTTGAATTTGGTCATTTTTATAGACTTTGTGAACGGTTGAAGAAGTTTATTATAGGAAGATTAAATGTGACCATGTCAATGTTAGTGACTTTTTCATGGCCTGCCACCATGTACCCCTTCTTAAAAATTGGATGTATCTAGAAGAAATTTTTAGTTTGGAATCCCTTCATCTAAATAGAATTACCACAATGGTGGCCTTTCCCTTTCTCCTTACTTGGCACCGAGGATCGAACACTCGGGTCTTTCCTCCCAATGTAACCAAAAAAAATATAGAATTGTTATAGTTAAGTTTCTAAATCCTTTTTCTTTATTGATGAGCATAACCTTCACGATAGTTTTTTTATATACAATTCAGACGGTACGAAGGAAATTTATTGATCATCAAAATGAAATTGGTGGACTTGGAGCATCTCTATGAGAGTCTCTAAATTTTAGTCAAATTCTAACTAAAATAGCTAAAAAACCATTATAACAAACTACTTAAAAGGTAGTTCCTCCAGCAATGCTCTTTATTTTAGCTAATCTAAAATATTTATTATTTTAAATTAATTAAAATTTTAAATCAAATATATTAAAAAATTAATAAAAAGAACCCAAAATGAAAAGTAGCCCACCGACCTTTCTTTCTCTTCTATCTCTCTTTCCCTCTTTCTTTCTCTCTCTCTCTCTCTCTCTCTCTCTCTTGCACACCTTCCAGTTTTGGCGAGGCTAAATTTCTCTATCCTCCTTGCTAGATGTAGTGAGTCAAAAGTGGGTTCTCCAAAATAGAAAGTCAAATAGGGAGTGCTGGAGTTGGAATTTTGCTTCTTTCTTACCAAAGTGGCTAGCAACTACGTTGGAGATGCTCTTGAGGCCTTACCCCTATTACAAGCATCAAAGAAAAGACAACAAGGAATTTTTGCAATTTGTCTCAGGAATCTTACTTGCAAAATTCCACTTTGATTTTTCTTTATCTTATAAGAATCTATACTTAGAAATTCGATCGCCATGCAGATGCAGCAGCATAATATTTCCCCCCTTTACAACTCCCTTCTTTTATGCTTTTTAAAGGTGCTCATCAATTTTTATTTTTTTATTTGTTATCTTGTTTGGTAATGGGTAATTTGGAATTTCCTTTTTGGATAGAGTGCTGCTATTTTCACCCACCTATCGTATTTCCCCACCCACCTTATCTTCAAAATTTTAAAGACAAATCTATCCATTTGTAAAATGACTTCTAAGGACTTAGGGACAAAACATATTTAAAAATACATATAAGGTTAATTTATTTTCTTTTACATCACAATATATTAGTTTTTTTAAAAGAGAAAAGAAAGAAAACACGTTTAGGAAACTTGCAGTACAACGGCTGCCCAGCCTCCTCCTACTCCATGGTAGAGGCGGACCCCTTATCACCTTCGATGCCTCCTTCTGGTCCTTCTCTTTAGCTTTGCCTATATTGGGGTCCCATATTCTTCTGATTCTTTTACTATGTTTTTGTTGGTTAGTTTTTTCAACTGATTGTCAAAGAAAGAAGAGCCAATTTGGATATTATGAGTTTTCTTGTTCTTCTTCCCCACCTTTGGTTAAATTTTATGATATGAAATCCTAAATTTAAATGATTGAGTAAGCCAGATTTGAAATCCTAGCTTTTCTTGTTTTTCTTCACCTTTGATTCAACACACCATTCAGTTATCAACCAACCAAATATCAACTTCTCAGCAAAAAAAACAAAGGTTTGTATAAAGATTGCTCTGTTATTAACTAGAAAAGAGAAGGAAAAGCAATGGTAGAAACCCAAAAAGTAAAAACCCCTTCTACGGGGGCTTAAACACAGATTATTGTATTTGTTATTTTGATAAAAGGTTTGGTATGGCTATAGAGTTGAATAGGGACCATTAAGGTAAGCCCAAATTGTTATAAAACTAGGGGAAATTGTAGAGAGAAATCAAAGAATAAGAAATACATAGAATTTGTTCAATGAGCTTGTATCATTCATTCTTGATAATCACCTATTTATAGGCTTACAACCATAGAAAATTAACCCATAAATTGTAGGTTAAAGGCACTAATTACAATAGTAATACAATAGGTTACAAACCATTAAAAACTTGGAGGTAGTGGATGTTATGGTGGTCACAAGAGATGACAAAACTAACCATTAAAAAATCAAGATATTTGGGTAAACATACATATTCTGCATTGCCGAATCCGACTAGGTTAAACTAGATATTCGACCTCCATGAAGTTGGAGGAGGCTGGGCAGCGACAAGGCAAGTTTCAAGAACGTGTTTTGTTTGCCTTTTTTATTTTATTTTATTTTATTTAGTTATGCTTGAATTAATAATTAAATAGTATTTTAGGAATAATGGTAGGTGAAAAGATATGGTTGTGTTTTTTTCAAATAGCAGCACTCTTTGGATAAATAAAAAAATTAAAATTTACTCAGATTCTCTCATATGGTAGAGGCGGCGTTGAGCAAGAGCAAGGTGAGCGACAGATCAGGGCCCCACTTTGATGGGGGCCCCACAATTAATATTAATTTACATTTAAGATACTAATATAGCATGTAGCCTAGTAATAATATTAGTTTAATACAATTAATATTGACTTTTGACTTTTGAGACAGACTTACAAAAGGAAAGGTGGGCTCCATATTTTATTGATGCGAGATGTTTTAGTTTTTTCATATATTAACAGGATAATATTAACGTTAGTTCTCTATTCCTATTTAATATTGGTTTTCCTATTCCTATTTAGAGCATCTCCAACAGTGGTAGCAAAAAAAAACTCTTCAAATTGAAGTTTGTTGACTTACGTGACAATTTGAAGAGCCTTATTTGCTATTTTAATATTTTGTGCCTCATCAGTCTCTTCAATTCAATTAATACAATATTTGACCTAAAATAATAATAATTAATAACATTTGAAATAATTAATAACATTCTTTTTTTTAAAAGATAATATTATGGAAAATGATAATATTTATGAAATTTACATCAAACCCATCAAGAAAAATAAATGTTTTTAGCCTTTTGATATGATTTTGATTCTCCCAAAACAAAATAAATGTTTTGAAGAGGCAATGTCAACTTACCAGTTTTGAAGAGAGAGAATGGGGTTGCAGATTTGATGACTGAGGTTGAAGAGACTGTTGGAGGGAATTTTTCTGATGTGGCTCACCTATTCGAGCATCCCAAAGTGGTTGAAGAGGCTGTTGGAGATGCTCTTAATGTTGTATATTATTGTTTTCTTTTATTATTTAATGATAATTAGTAATTTAATGATCACGAAATTTTGATTATATAGTTTGATCTTTTTTATAATTTTTCGTTCAAGACTTTATTTTAGGAAACCCTATTGTTGTTTTGGCACAGGGCCCCTAAAGTCTCAAAGTTGCCGCTGTCATATGGTAAATGATGTGTTACGATTAGTCCTTAAGAGAAATTTTTGACAATTAATGTATGTGAGACTTGCATATCAACTACTAGCAGAGTCATGCATCTCCCTCGTTGAAAGGAGATGCCGGAATTTGTCCCTATAATGGTACTCACCATGTGTTTGACTAAATACCTCAAAGAGACTTCGCCCATCATGAATCTAAGGGAATTAGTATTGTTTAAATTCTGAAGTTATTTTGGTTGTCTAATTTTTGTTGTTGAAATTTTAGCTTTTTAAATATTGCCCCTCTTCGAAAAATTCCTAACTCCGTCACTATCATCAACGGTTAGAAATAGTTGCCTACGAATATGAACCACTTATCTTTGCAAAATGTACTCATAGATTAAATTCTAAGAGTAGACGTGTTAATATCAATCATATCATGCAAAAAGCAAGTGACATAACATAAAGAGGGCTCATTTGTCATGGAACGAAGCATCTAAAATACATTTGTTGTTCTAGTGCAAATCACACTCAGCTAGCGCAAGCGTGAGTCAATTGTGCGCAAGAACACGTATGATTGGAGGACGCCGACACACACGAAATGGACTGGTAGGAAACCCGGCTATCCATCACATAAGAAGAAGCGTCCAAGTGGAATTGCCTTGAGATTTTAGATCGCTGGTTTTAGATATTTAGCTGAGAAAAATATATGGCACGTGGCACCCGCCAATTTAAAATTGTACGTAACAAACAATAATTGAAATATGAATGACATCTTTGATCTTGAGTGCATAGTTGGCCAACTATTTTGTATATGCGATGAAAGATTTGGGGAAGTCTTTGAATACAAGTGTAAGCCTACCTGAGCTTGATTTCTAGCCTTTTTTAAAAATAAAATTTTTTATTTATAAATTTATAATTTTTGGTTGGTGAGTATATCAGTGTTTTCAAAGGCATGCGTAGGCGCATGTCGGAGCGCGCCTCGTAGCAAGGCGGCAGCATATCGCCTCAAGGCATAATTTGTTTAGCATTCTACGCGTTTTGCGTACGTAATGACAGTGAGGCGGCGAAAAGCGGAGCAAGGCGGTCGCTAAGGCGTTTGAGGCACTAAGTTTTTCACGAAGAAGAAGATCATATATGACCTAATTTCTTTCACTAAACGACACTGTTGCCTCTTCTATTTTTTTTTTCTTCTGACAAGCCTCCTATTGTCCCTTTTGAATGAAACTCATTGTTTTATTCAAGTTTAGCTTTTTCAAAAGCAGGTAGTGCCATTATAAAGCCCACCCAAAAAAAAGCCCTTAATAATAAGGGTATGCGTTATTAATGTCCACTTAATAACATATTTATTACAAATTTTTTTTCAAAATAATACTGATTCACAGGTTATATTAAATAATTTTTTACAATGATTAATATTGGGCTCAGGTAATCTGTATTTTTATTTTCACTCTATAAAATAATATATAATCGAAAAGCTTACGTTTCAATGCCTCAAGGCTTATGCCCGCCTTATAGGACAAAAAACGCCTTGCCTCTACGTCTCGCCTTTCAAAACATTGGGGTATATTATAATGTTTGAGCTTGATTTGAAATCTTCCATGAATGTGCAATGAAAGTCTCACGGATTGAATATATCATCTTGGTAGCGTACTACGAAGTAAATTGATAAGAGATATGAGTCAGGTTATTTGGGTATGGTAGTGAATGTGCTCTCTTGCATTCAAGTTCGAATTCATCTTCCCGTATATTAGATAATTTAAAGTTATATAGACTAGCGATTATATAAGTGGAAAAAAAGAAGTAAACCAGTAAAACTAGATTTTTTTGTGGTAAATTAGAGGCAAAACTTAGATTTTTCAAACAAAAAAAAATGTGTTGATTTTCCCACTCTATTTTTGTCCACTTATACTCCCTTTTGTTTTTTAATATTTTTTACTATAACATACAAGAGAATGTAAGTGGACAAAAGAGAAGTGGGAACATACAATTTCCAACCAAGAGAATAAAAGTGAAAAAAATATGAGTGGGAAAATCAGCTAAAAACAAAAAGAAGCTATCATTTAAAATTTAGTAAATTGAGCTTAGACCCATAAAATTCACTTTAAATCACCTATAGCCCTTTCCTTTATTTTTCCATTTAAAATACCCAATTTTTTAAAAATAATATCCGATGATTAGGATCCAACTAAGTTAGTTACCTAATATAACTTAAAATCTGATTTATTATATTTTTCGCATTCCAAAACTACCCCTACTTATAAGCTAATGTGTTATGTGAGGGGTGTAACTAATGACACACATTGAATTTGGAAAGATCTCCAAATGGTTGTAATGGATGTAGGAATTAATTTAGAAACTTATCTGAAATTAAATATTAAATTCAACATTAACGTATTAGTAATCTATAGGTGATTAACGTTTTGGTTTATTTAATAAAAAAATTATGTTGTTTTCCTTTTATGAATTATATGACTAGTAATCTATTAAATTCAACATTAACGTATTAGTAATCAATATCAATATTGATATTGATATTGATATCAATATCATTATCAATATTATCAATATTGATAATATCAATATCAATATCAATATTGATAATATCAATATCAATATCAATATTGATAATATCAATATCAATATCAATATTATTAATATCAATATCATCAGTCATGTTGATGCCTAAATTTGGTTCAACAAAAAATGACATCTTCGAGATTGAGGTCGACAATCCTTCCAAACCAACTTGGCATGACCAAGAACGAGTTATAGTGCTTAGGGATTGCACTTGTAAATATAAATTGAGTAAGAACATGCAATCAAGAGACACAAAAGATTTACGTGGTTCACCCATAATTGGGCTACGTCCACAGGTTGTTTGGTATTTTCACTATTGAATGATGACGTTACATAGGTACAAAGTGTTTGATCCTCACAACCCATATCCCAATTACACTTAAAACTCTCATAATCATGATGAACAAGATAAGATATCGATATCGTAAGGTTGAATTATCATCCGAGAACCCCCTCTCAAGTTTGAGAGTTGCATTTTATATAATAGCTTGGAGATCATCAAATCCTTGTACAAGTAGGCTTCCTAATTAGCCTCAAATTAGAAGTCCATCTTTGAATAGAATTCCAATCCATATGAAGCTTGGCCCTAGGGTAATTTTACCCACAAACAGAAGTCCCCCAAGTCCCCAGACAAGAGTCTTGTTTGGGGAGTTGCATAAAAATTGTTGATGACGCTGAGTTGAATATTAATTGCTTCAAGGCTATAGATTAAGCTGAATTTCCGATGTAGACAAATATCTGATGTATACGAATTTCTGATGTAGGATGTTGCGCACATCATTATGTAGATAAACATGATCACTTACTGGATTGAACCTTTCGTCCCCATGAGCTTGACAATTGCAAGGTTGGACCTTTCGTCCAATTGATCTCAAAAAATTATAAGGTTGGACCTTTCGTCCACTTGACCATTGTAGAATTTTGTTGTAGAATAATTTGGAGGAATAAAGTGTATATAATAATGATGGAGACTCGTGTCACGATAAATAACACAAAGTAATTAGCACATGAAATAATAAATAAGGGAAACCATACATTTTGTCAATCTTGAAACAAGCAGCTTCACATTTTATGAGGTTGGACCCTTCATCCACCTAAACGCGATGAAATTTCAGCTTGGACTTTTCGTCCATCTAAGCTAGGTAAAAATTGAGATGGGACCTTTCGTCCATATAGGCTAAATAAAAATATAGCTCGAACGTTTCGTCCATATGAGCTTGGTAAAAATTGCAGCTCGGACCTTTTATCCATTTGAGCTTGGCAAATCTATGGAGCTTGATTATATATATATATATATATAGCTCGGACCTTTCATCCATATGAACTTGGTAAAAAATATAGCTCGGACCTTTCGTCCATATGAGCTTGATAAAAAATATAGCTCTGACCTTTCGTCCATAGGAGCTTAACCAAGATTGAGCTTAGACCTTTCGTCCATATGAGCTCGATAAAAAATATAGCTCAGACATTTGGTCCATCTGAGCTTGGCCAAGATTGAGCTTAGACCTTTCGTCCATATAAGCTCGATAAAACATATTGCTCGGACCTTTCGTCCAACTGAGCTTGGCCAAAATTGAGCTTAGACCTTTCGTTCATATGAGCTCGATAAAAATGGAACTTGGACCTTTCGTCCATCTAAGCTCCAAAAAAATTGAGCTTGGACCTTTCGTCCATATGAGCTCGAAAAATCTCATGGTTGGACCTTTCGTCCACCGGAGCCCCCACTTGGGGTTGCTGAAGAATTGGAGAAATTTCAATGTTGAATAGTCGTCTTCTCGATTAAATTGTAGAATGTTTTTGTAGAATATTATGTCGAATCCAAATAGCAGAATAATGATGGGACTTCAATAAAAGTCCCCAATTATGGAGCCAAGATAGCCTTGTAGGATGAACAAAACTCGTACCTTGTAATTTCACTTGAATTGAAACTACATGAAGAGTTGATGTTTTTATTACAAACAAATTGTAATCATGTTGAAGTTGGATGTGCAGTAGAAATCTGCATCCTAATCGGACTTGGAGCCAAATTGCAGTGAGAGTCCAAATTGTAATTGGACTTGGACATGAAATAGGACTTTGGATTGAAGTTGGAGTTGGATGTGAAATAGGACTCCGTATCAATTGGAGTTGGAGTCGAGTTGTAATTGGTCTCCAAATTGTAGTTGGAGTAAAATTATAGTTGCATCAAAGTTGTAGTTGATGTAGACTTTCAAACACAAGGAAAGAATCCTTCTTTGATTATGAAACACGTCATCCAATTTGCAAGCACAATTTGGGCACGTTCCTCAATTTCGAAAATTCTGGAAAAATATGATAATTGTAGCTCTATCTCTTAGCTTTCCAATCATATATCGCACGTCACTTGGACAAATCGAGAAAGTCCCTAAATCTTCAATCTCCCACAGTAGCACAGTTCTGACGGGATTGCAACTTAGGCTGCTTGGCTGGATTTTTTGGAACAATTGGTTTGATAAAAAATTCTGAAAAATTCACACAATGATCTTTGATGTCTTAACTTTCTTCCCCAATTGGTCTCGCGCTAAAAGGCATCCGAAAAGTCGATAATCTTTCAAAAACCTTCTAAACTCACAAAAAAGCTATCAGTAGTTGTAACAAGACTCCTTTTTTCCCTGTTCGTTTGTTTCCTTCGGAGGTGGAGTCGCTGGAGGCACCTTGGTTGAAACATTGGCTCATGATAGGAGTGAGAACAATGCCTCATGTTGTAAAAAATATACGTACAAGCAGATCAAAAGTGGCATTGGCATATGTATGCAGGTGGTTGTTTGTTGTTTCTTATTTTTGTGTTTGTGTATTTGTCACACTCAGTGTAAGGAGGTGGCTTGGAGATGTGTCTTTATATTCCATTGTTGTGTTTGGAAACAAAAAGCACCTCATAGACCAAGTCTGGAGCAAAGCAATTGAAACAAGTACACGTCCAAAAGTCCATTTCTGTAGTCACACATGATGGTGAACTTGGATAGGAGGATCAACTGGATGATCAAAAAATACATGTTGTTGCAGACTTTGAGTGAAAACATACTTCATCTCTTGTGGCCTTCCTCAATGGCATGCATTTTAATCCACCGCATTTCAAATAACTTGTGGTTTTTCATGAAATAGCCAATGGTTATGTTGAATCAGCTGGATGGCATGTGTCGTTGATGATTGCTTCCTTTCTTCACAGTGGACAATTGTTGATATCCGAATTCTTTAGTAGTAGAAATTTGAGAACTTTTTGTATCGTTCCCACAGACGGCGCCAAACTGTTGATGCCTAAATTTGGTTCAATAGAAAATGACCTCTTCAAGATTGAGGTTAGGCCTGGGCACGATCCGGTTCGGGCCGATTTTGGCCTAATTTTGGAACCTGAACTGGATATTAGGACCGGTTTGGTCTGGTCCGGTTCTAGAGAAAATCCAAGACAAAATCCGATCCAAACCGGACCTGTGCGGTTTCGGTTCGGTTCTATGGTTCCGGTTTTGGGCCTGAGCCCAAAAAATTATTTTTTACAGATCTGCCCAAATTTGTAATATTTAACAAACCTGTCCAATTTTTTCATTATCACATAGAACTAAGCCTAAATTTAAACTTCTAACACATCAAAATCAATCCAACTTCAGTAAAATATAAATTACAATCCCAAATACAAACAAAATATAAATTACAATCCAACTTCAATAAAATTTAAATTACAATCCAAAATACAAACAAAAGCTTCAAAAGCTCCAAAATACAAGCAACTTCATGATCATCAATAGTAGAAGGAATGATGAGCTTCCTGCAAACAAGCAACATATTCAAACATCTATCAACATTCATTAAGTCCAATAACATATTCACAAAAAAAAAAAAAACAGAAAAACAGAAAATAACAAAAAAAAATAGAAAAACAGAAATTTAAAACAGATTTGCAGAAAAACAAAACAGTCTACTATTAACAAAAAAAAAACAGAAACAAAACAGATTTACAGATGCAAATGACAAAACAGTCAATTAACAAACAAAAAACAGTCAATTAACAAAAAAAAAAAACAGATTTACCGAACCAGTTACAAAAAAAACAGATTTACACTACCATTTCTAGATTGGATTATATTCCATTCATTTCTTATCAGAAAAAATGAAATACTAATATAAGGTATTAAGCTAGATTGAAATGGTATCAATTGAACCTTCCCCATCATGGAATGTGAAATGTGCAATATAAGTTAATAACTTAATATTACTTCAAGGATGACATTTGAACTAATATTTTATTTTGAACTACCAATGAAAACAATATAAGTTAATAACTTAATATTACTTCAATGTGCATTATAATATTTGTGTGTTACAAGTCAATAACAAACTCTACCAACTTGGTGTTAATTGCTATTATTGAATCTTGTTCACCTATACCTATCCAATCCAATCCAATTCCTCCTTCCTTTTCTTCTTCCTTTCACTCTCTGTTGTGTTTTGACATGCTTACATTCAAAGTGACTAACGGTTGTCACCTTGTCTGACGGCCTGTAATTTTCTAATTAATTAGCAACCAGGCTTAGCTTTGTCAACTCTTATTAGTAACTAACACAACCTAATTAACCTCCATATAGCCTTAAAGCAAATCAAAATTAAGAGTATTGACACAAGGAATAGGGAAAAGCCTAACGTGGGAAACATGGCATCTAATAATAAGTAAAAGCCGGATGCATCAAAAGGTAGCCATTAGCCAATATAGTCATTCGACACCGAAAGTATCAACCCGCATTTAGACAACCACCAAATTCACAGAACATGGAACATTATATCACAGTAGATAAAAATTCACAACCACCAAATTCACAGAGAGATAGAGAGAGAGAGAGAGAGAGATGACGAGTATACGAGAGAGAGAGAGAGCGTGGAGGTTGCGACGGCGGCGGGTGGTGGCGTGCGATGGCCGAGAGGTGCGGGTGTCTTTGGCGTGCGGCCGAGAGAGGGTTTAGTTGAGAGATGGAGACGCATAACGAAATAGGGAAGGAGAAAAAAACCCTAAGTAGTCTGATAGTATATAGGGTTGTAATCGTGTGTGTGTGTGCCTATGATAATTTCTAGAGCAACCAATAATACACAGCCATCTGTTAAATACATATAAAATATAAAATATAAATATAAATAATATAAAAATAATATATATATTAATTGAACGGTCGGGTTCGGGTTGGACCAATTCTTAGTGGTGGAAAACCGGACCGGAATCGGTCCAAACCGGTCCGGTTCGGATTTTTTCTCGGTTTTTGACTTTTTTGGTTAACACGGTTTTTTTAGGTTTTTTCCGGTTTGGTTTGGTTCGGTTTTGCGGTTTTACGGTTTCGATGCCCACCCCTAATTGAGGTCGACAATCCTTCCAAACCAACTTGGCATGACCAAGCGGGTTGTCCCCTAGAACGAGTTCTAGTGCTTAGGGATTACACTTGTAAATATAAATTGAGTAAGAACATGCAATCAAGAGACACAAGAGATTTACGTGGTTCACCCATCATTGGGCTACGTCCACGGGGTGTTTGGTATTTTCACTATTGAATGATGAAGTTACATAGGTACAAAGTGTTTGATCCTCACAACCCATATCTCAATTACACCCAAAACTCTCATAATCATGATGAATAAGATAAGATATCGATATCGTAGGGTTGAATTATCGTATGAGAACCCCCTCTCAAGTTTGAGAGTTACCTTTTATATAATAGCTTGGAGATCATCAAATCCTTGTAGAAGTAGGCTTCCTAATTAGCTTCAAAGTATAAGTCCATCTTTGAATAGAATTCCAATCCATATGAAGCTCGGTCCTAGGATAATTTTACCCACAAACAAGTCCCGATCTCTTGGACAGTCCAAGAGATCGTGATCCAAAATTGATATTTATATTTATATTTATATTTATATTTATATTTATATTGATCAGTTTATTAAAGCTTAGGTAAATCGACTCCATATTAATAATCTACCTTAGATTATTAAAAGATAATAATCCGAGGTAGATTATTGTCAATAGGTAGATAAACTCTTATTATCCGTAAATATCATCAATATTAATATGTATATATTAATAAACTCTTAATAATATTGATGATATTAATAAAATCTTGATAAAATATTGTCAATAGGTAGATAATATATCAATATTATATACCTATTGATAAAAAGTAGATTATTATTGTCAATAATATTATCTACGTATTATCTTTTAATATCAATATCAATATATGGATATTAATATTGACAATAGGTAGATAATAATAGGTAAATTACTGTCCAAAAAGATATTGACAATATGAACCTATTTTTTCTCTATAATGTACCTATTTTTCTCTCTAAATAATGTACCTATTACTTGTTTTATGAAAATTAATTTGATAATCTATTTATTGTTTGTTTTATGAATTTTTTATTTAAATAAACCTATTTTTTCCCTCTAAATAATGTACCTAGTATAATGAACCTATTTTTTTCTTCTACATAATGTGCCTATTTTTAATTTATAAAAAAAGTGCATAAATTTCAATTATACAACGTACCTATTTTCTATAAATTATGGCGTACATATTTTTAATTTATGAAAATGTACGGAAATTTCAATTACAAATTAACTAACCTAGTTTTTTATAAAGTTTTTCTGTAAATAATATACCTATATTTTTATACATATATATATATATATATATATATATATTTCATATGTACATTATTGGATATGTAATTTACAGATTTTTTTTTTTTTTTGGGTTTGCAATTTTGGGGGCGATATGTTAGAGGAAATGGCAACCAAAAGAAATGGGGTGATTGATATGCTAGTAATATGGAGTATTAATTACAATTATGGCAGTTAATGAAATGTTTGAAATAAATTATAAATAAAATATGAAGTTTGATGGCAACGATGTAAAAACATATGAATACTATGACATCTTATATCCTATTGGTCATTTAAGTTTGAAATTTAGGTTTACACATAGATTTATAGAGTGATAGGTATATGTCTAGAAAATAGAAAATATTGGGACCTATATTGGACAAGTCCCTTTAAAATTTAAGTTTGATTTGTAAAGGGTATTATAGTCCCGAGCCAAGGCCCAGATCAATTTTGATAGTAAGCCTTTTTGTCAAGCCCAATAGCTATGAACAAAGATGTTGAACCCATCGTGCTTCTTCTACCCCATCACTTCAAACCCAAAGGCCCTCCTCAAATTTGGACTAGAGAGCTCGTTTAAAACGAGTCTGAGTAAAGATTGGGCAATCATCAAAACCTAGTTTTTGGTGTCGGCGATCAATGTTCAAAGTAAAATTCACTCCTTGACAAAAAAAAAGAGAGAGTAAAATTCACTCCATTTCTAGGGTTGTCAATTTGAGATCCATACATTGCTTGTTTCTTCAATGTTATATTTGAATTTGAGATCTCTTTTATTATTAGGAATATCATCCAAACAAGAGAAATAATCATATCTCAACTCTTTGTCAATCTATTCTCATCTATATATTCTCGATACCACCCACCATTCGACTCATTTAGTGATATTATGTCTAGCTCTTTTATGCCAATAAGTAAAGCACCCCATCGATTAAGCTCAACCAAAGAATAGTGTTAAGTTCGCTAAAATTACAAAAATTCGGCTTACACATTGTCGTTTAGTAAGTGCAAAACAAATTTGAAGATGAAATATTTTTATATGTTAATTTTTCGTTCTAACATATCCATCACGTTATCACGCGAATATAACATATGATAATATTCATCACGCGAATAACACGTGATAATATTATTATGAAAATATACATTCATCTCCCATTATGCCAATTCATCACCAAGTAATAATTGTATCGAATGTGAAAAAAAAATCAAAACATCACCATTCCCCTTTGTCTCATTTAATTTTGGGTGAATGGACTATAAAGTGTCAACATCCATAACATGTTCACCAAATTTTTTTTTAAAAAACTTTCATTTCAAAACATATAAGTTATAACATCTCCGAAGCTGTTCACGAGTATAGTAACGTGCGTCACATCCACACAGATCTCATTGCCCCATACAATCCAACGGCCAGGAACTCTCATCCCACAACACATCATTTCTCTCTCTTCTAAAAACCGAAACAAATAAAAACAAAAAAATCAACGGCCGACTGGTGCTGAGTCTGCTGACGTATCAGGGACTCTCCTGCTTCTGCTTCTGCTTCCCTCCTCTTTTCTCTCATCTGCTTAGATCTCACACTCCTCTTTCCTGATCTGGTATATCTTCTTCTTCCTCAAATCAATTTTCACCTTTTTATTTTTTGCTCTCGTGTTTTTCTTTTCAAAGATAATTTGTTGCGCTTCTCTGTAATTATTCACCGGGAAGCAGTTTTTTCTCTCTAGGGTTTATTGTTGCTGGTAATTTTTGTGGCTTTGGGAATTTTTTGCCATGGCTGCTCCACCTGCTAGAGCTCGAGCCGATTACGATTACCTCATAAAGCTCCTCCTGATCGGCGACAGCGGTACGATTTTACATTTCTACCCTCCCATTTTTGTGATCTCCTGGACTGGAATGTGTTATTGTCACATCATTTAATCATATATTGATTCGGAATTTGACGTGCATATTTCAGATATTTTCTGTTTTCTGTTTCCTTTTTCTATTTGGTAAATCGTATTTTAGTTGCTGTTGATTCCAGATATATGTTTGTTGTGCGTAATGTTAGATGAAATTAAAGTTTTGGGTCACCGTGTGGTTGGCCTCTTCATTCTGAATAGGTGGTCTGAGTTGTTAGGTTTGTTCTTAATTTAGTTAATTGAAGTTCTAGTTTAGCTTCCTTTGGGTCCGCATTTCATGTGATGTCTGTATTTCAGGTCTATTCTATATGGATTTTCAAAATAATCCCATTGTGTCCGGGGACCATCGGAGTTCGAGCTATTTTATAAGATGAATGCCGTTTTCTTAGGACTCAACTTAGCATAATTTTCTTTGATAATGTTTTCCGGGGCAATTTTTATCAGTGGATAAGTCTTAGAAAGTATTGCTAGATTGCACTTTACCATTGAGTGACTCCTGTTAGGGGACAACACCTTGGGGAGTCTCCTATAGGCAAACACATGCATGTTTCGGACCACTTCAATCCAGAAACTTAAACTAATGTTGTAGCCTAAACCCATTAGCTGTTTGAAGTGGTGTCTTAAACATGTATATGCTGGTCTTTTGATATTTCCCAAGGTGAAGTTTCATATAAAACCTTGGACATTTCCAATTTTAGGTGAATATTTGTTGTATGCTATTTATATTGTTTTGGTTAATTCTACTTACTATCATCTGGCGTCAAATGATTTTATTATTTTCAAACGCCTTTCCAGTGTTACTAGGGTCAGATGACATCTAGGAATTTGATTATGGCTGTTGAGCATGCCCACATATGTATTTATGTTTCCTTGTATGTACCATAGCCATTAGTTTGAGTTTAATTCCTTTTTTTTTTCTTTGTTATGGAACTTTGCAGGTGTGGGTAAGAGTTGCCTTCTTCTGCGTTTCTCTGATGGTTCTTTTACAACTAGTTTTATTACAACCATTGGGTAGGTATTTTCTGTGCATGAATGTATTAGGGGTTTTGTTCTCCCTCCCTTCTACAACTGCTTCTGAATCTTGCTAGGTTGTAATTCTTTGACAGTATTGATTTCAAGATAAGGACCATAGAGCTTGATGGGAAACGAATTAAGTTGCAAATTTGGGATACTGCTGGTCAAGAACGGTTTCGGACAATTACAACTGGTTAGTTCTGTGGCGTTAAAGTGTTTTTACGTTGAATTTGAGTGTGTAACCATTCTCCCACTTTCTCCTAAATGCAAGTTTGATTAAATGATGCTTGCAACCTTGCCCACCAAAGATGCACCTTCATGAAAGAGAAACTATTTAAAAATTGCATATTAATGTTTTTAATTTAGATGAATGTATTAATGTTCTTAGGTTTGCACTAGTCTGCCAACAAGACCTCTTACAAAAACCCTAATACTTTGACTAGACGAGTCTTTGGTCTAACTTTAAGATATTGCCATATTTTCTTTATGGGTGGTTTACGGTTCTCTGAATGTGAAAGGTCTTATATTATTCCAGGGTCTCTCTGTTGCCTTCTTGCTACAGTTGTGAGACTTGCACGGAAGAAATACATAGACCTGATGGTTAGGGCCATTTCAGTTTGTTGGTTTTAATTCTAAATTTAGTTTTGTGGGTGGGCACATCAGATGGTCAGATTTGAACCTGGGTCTCAGCTCATAAAGCTGACATCTCATATTGCCTCTTAGATTGGTTTTTCCAATCTTGCTTTCATTTCCTAAATTTTTGCAAAGCATTCTTAATTATTCTTTGTCTCTGCAGCTTACTACCGTGGAGCCATGGGTATTTTGCTCGTGTATGATGTCACTGATGAGTCATCTTTTAACAGTAACTTCTTTATCACTTACATCGCCCTATGCTTATATTCATCATTTGTCAGTTTCCCAGCTTTATAGAACTTTATTTCTGTGGATTTTGTTAAAGTTAAGAGAGTACATTTGCCTGATATTAAGATTATTGTGGATTTTGGCTGTGGATTCTATGGATGTGATTCATTCTTTAACGGGGTATCTTTTTCTTAGTTGTTGGTTATTACATATACATGGTGATGAATCTAATTTCTACTTGCATTCAGACATTAGGAATTGGATTCGTAACATAGAACAGCATGCTTCTGACAATGTCAACAAGATCCTGGTGGGTAACAAGGCTGACATGGATGAAAGCAAGAGGGTTTGTTCCTATTCCTTCTCTGTGTTTTCTTGTTTATGGGTGTTTCTGGTTGGTGCATATTTGTGTGCTATGTGACTTGGTGATCTTCAATCTTTACTTGACAAGAAACATTTTTCAGGCTGTCCCCACCTCGAAGGGTCAAGCACTTGCTGACGAGTATGGCATCAAATTCTTTGAGACAGTGAGTTTCTCATGGTGTCTTCTAACTTACAAAGTAGTTGGTTTTTTCCTATTTGCTGAAAATACTGTGTATTACAGAGTGCAAAGACAAATTTGAATGTGGAGGAGGTCTTCTTTTCAATAGCTAGGGATATCAAGCAAAGACTCGCCGATACTGACTCAAGGGCTGAGGTATGATTATTTTGAATGGTTCATGTCACTTGTATTACTGGCTTTCCCTCCTGATACATATGTAGCTTGGTTTCCTCTGTCAACTAAATTATTAGTGTTTGTACGATCTTTTTAATTTAACATCTGAAAATATACAATATCTGTTTTATTTTTTCCTTCTCTTTTTCTCTGTTGTACGTTAGAGCCCTATTTCATACCCCTCTGTTTCGCTCTTATGGCTTAAAGAAACTATTTCTGTTCAATAATTTAGTATCAAACTATGTGGTGGGGGCATAGACCAGTTGGTAGTCACCCTCTAAAGTGTTGGCCTCTGGTCGAAATCCGTCTTCTCACAATGTTTCAAATTTGCTTTCTTTGAAAATTATTGAGTATCGAGTCTTGATACCAATTTGAGTTGGTTGCCAACCGTTTGATTAAATCCCATCTTTCATCTTCTAGTCCGATATATACTGAGTCTTTACTTTTTTTTGAATTTTGGCAGCCTCAGACAATCAAGATTAACCAACCAGATCAGGGAGCCGGGGCTGCTCAAGCTGCCCAAAAATCAGCTTGCTGTGGTTCTTAAGAAAAGTGTGTTGAACATGATATGCTGGGTAAATGTTTAAGACAACGCAAACACTCTGCTGGGGGAAAAACTGATTTGTCACAACTATGTTACTTGTGCTTGTATCGCTTTCTTTTATAATTATTTTATAACTACTACTGATTTGGGTGTGAATGGTAGATCCTCATATTTTGGGAAGTCAATTATATATTGGTTGATTTTTCATGAAAGTTTATATTCTTCAGCATATATAAACCAGAGAAGTTGATGCCTTCTTTAATAGTGAAAGTAGCCTGTCTCATCCCTTATACAATTGTTTCATAGGTTTGGTGATGCCTTTTGGGAGCTGCATTTTATTTAATGCTTTGGCATGAAGGTTCCCTTTATGGCTCCTTTTGGATCTTGGAAGAAGCAAGGGGAAGGAAAATTTCTCCAAACTGAATAAAGTGACTGACTTGACTTAGCATTTTAAGATTTCCCTCCCCCTTCTTTCATTCTTAGAAGGTGAGATGGGAGTCGACAGACTTATCTAGGATTGCTAGTGTAGTTGTTCATGCGCCCGTCTGTGGTTCTAGACTATTGATAACTGTGGAAATCCACTGTGTACCTGAATCCAATCAATGGTTAATAGTCGCCTATGTGCGTGGACGTTTGTTTTTGGTTGCCCTGGCCGTAAATAGCTCAGATCTGGGATGCAAGATAGGGTTATTTTCCGTGTTTGTGTGTTTCTGTGTGAGCCTGTGAAAAAAAGTATAAGCGCGGCTAGTTCATCATAACTCTGTTCCATATTGTCTTGTTCGAAACGCTCGGAAGGAGATGTTTTAAAGCCCCTTCTTATCCCTATGTCAACATATATGTTTTCTTGTCTGAAATTCTCCCAAAAATCATTGTATTGCTGTTGCCGCATTCTCTGGTGTTAGTTTTCGGTGCATTTAGCATGAACCGCACTTCAGCAAGACGTGCCCAAAGTGGGTTTTACATATAAAGCGTCCTAATGCTGAGAATGTGTATTCTTTTAACTGTTTACCAAAAAATTTGTCGACGCAACTGGCATCAAATCATCTTTGCTTGATTTGGAGGGGTTTAGGACGTGGGGGTACCTTCTGATGTGTAGTCCATAGGCTAAATTCTAATAGACTTCCACTACACTAAAAGCTGCCTTGTTTTATTTTTTTATTTTAAATTGACCAAAAGTTTAATAATGCAGTTGATAATTCATGGGCCATGGCCATTCAAAAAATAAAAAGCAAATAAAGTAAAAAGAAAAAAGAAAGAAAAAGAAGAAGGAGAAATCTATCTCATTATTGATTCAGTGATTGCATACAAGGAAAAAAAGAGTGTTTTTGCTTACTCTGGTCAATAAAAATTGAAGGTGATGGATTCCACCAATCAAACCCCATCTTTTTCTTTGAAAATCCTCATTTTATCTTAAAAATCTCTTTTGGTAGTTTGACCATATAAAGCAGAATTTCTTTCCGCAATGAGGAACGATTTTCAGTGTCCCCAGTGCAACTCCTGACAAATACAAAAGCTGCCAGATGTAGGCACAAATAATTGATTCTTTTTCCTTTTGAATCCATTACAATTAGTGATGAGATAAGAGGAAGTATACTCACGTATGTTTTTGTTACAACATATTATGTTAGATTGTCTGAGAAGAAAAATATTTTGGATTATGTTCGAAATTTGAATAAGAATGGGTAGATAAACAATAAACGAACATATCATGTCATGTCAGACTGTGTGATAAGAGAAATGTTTCGGGTCATTACCTGGCCTTATTAATAAATCAAAGTTTTCATGGCTGTGATTTTTTTGGGGTAAGATTTGTACAGAAATGGATCTTACTCAGATGCCACTGTCCCACTGCTGTCGTTTCCTCCTTGCCCAATATATTCTGGATGCTGCTGTCATTTATAGTGCCACTTGTGATTGGAAGGAGGAAAATAAAAGAAGTCGTCTCATGTCTGGTCTTATAAGCATGCCATGGTCTGCCTGCCATCAAGTTTCCAGCCAAGTCTTGTTGCCTACTCAGATGCAACTGCCCACTGCCATCAGATTCTTCCCATACGCTAATATCTATAGCTGATGATGCAAATTGTGGGCTAATGGGTAATGTTGTCGATTTGTCATCATCATGAGCTTCAGTGCTAGAAAAATTCCATGACATGGGAAACAGAAGAGTACAAGTAAAAAGCAGGAGGAAGAATTGCCAAACTAAGGAAATCAACTTGAAAAATATCAAGCTAGTGGATGGCTTTACAGTTAAAGATCAAACTGAATCAGCCTTATCACCAAATATAATATAAATCTAATTCAGTTGCTGATAGTTTTGTATTTCCTATTTGTGAGATGTGTGTGTGTGTGTGTGTGTGAGAGAGAGAGAGAGAGAGAGAGAGAGAGAGAGAGAGAGAGAGAGAGAGAGAGAGAGTGCAATACTTTCAAGATGCTTCAGTTAAAACTGCACAATTTTGAATGCTGCTGAGCTCTCTGGTGCATGTGGGGACCGCATAGCATGAGAAATCTCGAACTGAAACATTCTCTTTTGGACCAAAAACCATGTGTTGAGTGTTCTTTTTTGTAGCCCAAGTGAACCAGAATGTTAATTAGATCCAAGTCAGTATCTATGTCAATTTTATGAAAGATCTTTGAACCTACACTCCCTCATGCACAAAACAAAAGAAGAAGGAAAAACCAACCCTCATGTAACCCTAATCTGTGTGTAGCACTAAAATAAGCAGAAGATTTTGAACCACATCATCCACATTATTTCACATAATTGTTGAGTGGGCCAGAATCTCTGAACTACATGACCTAATGGGTTCCAGATAGGAGTTGGTTTAGCCATTTAGCTTTAAAAAAAAGCACAAGGAAACAAATCATTTAAAGTGTTAAAAAAAACAAAGAATAGTGGGAACTTGGTGCTCATAGTTCTTTACCGTAAAAACTGGCCTTTACTTGTAGCTCAAGTGGTTAAGAGCATTTACCCGTGTATCCTAGGTTCTAGGTTCGATCCCCCCTCCTCCAATATCGCTTGTATATAAAAAAATAGCCTTTACTAAAACCACTAAAACAGAATCTACATCAATTCAACTACCAAAACCATTAGAGCTTCTGGTTTTCTGCTGATCAGCATTATGTCACCTCCTCCAGCAAGTGCTGGAGTTTGGTATGTTTAGAGAACAAATTAGAGCGCATTAACATGGATGAGGCTGAGAATCAATCACCTATGTTGGAGCCTAAAAGGGAAATCTGGTTGAAATGAACTCTGTTATACTTTTTTTTTGGTCTTCAGTCATTCTAACGTAAAAGCGAAACACAGGATTTTCAAGTGCGCAAAAAATGTGTCCCTGTTTTCTTCTCTGATCTAATAATTCATGTGCAGATAGGGGATTTGCGTGCACGGATCCAAAAGAAGGGTTTTCATAGAACTGTCTAAAACAACTTTTTTAGACATCCAGAAAAAGGAACTCCACTTGAGCAGCGACCTCTAAGCCCCATGCAAAGATACCCAAATACTTAATTGGAGGCACTAAGAGAGACTTTAGGCTTTATTATTGGAATAATTAGTAGTCTAATTACTAAACAAATCACAAAATCACTTGCATCGAATGTTTGGTTAAAAGGGTTTTCAGCTAAAATAATTTTTATCTAATAGGTTAGTGGGTTTCCTGTAATTTAAAGTACAGATTACCATGTATTTGAGTAGTACCCCGGGGAATCTGGCAGCTTGTGTGGCAAGCTTCTAATATAAAAAGGGTTGAAACTTGAAGCTATACACTCTCATCAGCTCCCTTATGTAGGAGAAGTCTGTATGTTTGACAGTTGAAGGAAGAGGATAAGTGGGAGAATATCTGCACAAAATGAGCAGCTGTGCACATGGATTGGTTGAAAGACTTAAGGCTGCCAAGCCTTTCTTTGCTGTTATTTTCTTGCAATTTGGGCTTGCAGGCATGGATATTCTCTCCAAGGCTGCACTAAACCAGGGGATGAGCAACTATGTGTATGTTGTCTACCGCCACGTAGTTGCCACTGCTGTCGTTGCTCCTTTCGCGCTGATCCTGGACAAGTCTCTGACTCTCTCTTTCTCTCATTCACTAAAAGTATGTGTTAAAGAAAGAGTTTTAGTGACTAAAACATTGTTTTTTATCTTGAACAGAAAAATAAGACCGAAGATGACGCTTCCAATCTTCATCAAGATAATGCTGCTCGGCCTACTGGAGTAAATTTTTGAATTGCTTGCTATACAAGGTTTCTCCTAAGTTTCCTGTAACCATGTCTCATCTCCCTCTCTGTCTCTTGGCAGGCCAGTTATTGACCAAAATTTGTATTTCATGGGAATGAGGTACACAACAGCAACGTTTGCAGCAGCTATGTGCAACATTCTTCCTGCCCTTACTTTTGTAATGGCCTGGATTCTTAGGTAAAAAATGTGCTGATAATCATTCCTTAATTTACTTTTAAAAGGTTTTTTATTTTATTTTCCGGGCTGGGGATTATATAACCATTTGTTATCTTTGTGCTCTCAGGCTTGAGAAAGTAAAGTTGAAATGTATCCGCAGCCAAAGTAAGGTGTTTGGGACTGCGGCAACAGTTGCAGGTGCCATGATCATGACACTGGTAAAGGGGCCACTTTTAGATTTGTTTTGGACCAGAGGAACAACTAGCCATGAACAGCAAACAGGTGGGGCTGCAAGCCTCCAAAGCTCAATCAAAGGTGCCCTAATGATCACAATAGGCTGCTTCTGCTGGGCTTGTTTCATGATTCTGCAGGTGATTGTTTAAACAAATTTTATAAACAAAGATTCTTGATATGATTGGTTGATAGTCTCCTAATTTTTTTTAAATCAGTAATTAATACATTTTCTGTGTCTCTGTAGTCAATCACACTAAAAACATACCCAGCTGAGCTCTCCCTTTCAGCTTGGATATGCCTGATGGGCACACTGGAAGGAACTGCCTTAGCATTGGTGATGGAAAGGGGAAACTCTGCCGTTTGGGCTATCGAATGGGACACCAAGTTATTGGCAGCTTGCTACAGTGTAAGAATGCTAAGCTACTAATTGGGATCAAAACCCATCTAAATTTTGGGTTGTTTCTACTTGAAGATTGAAATCTTAAACTGGTTTTTAATTCTTCAGCTCTTTATATTTACACATAAAAATGGATGCAGGCCGTATTCTGTTCGGGGCTAGCTTATTACATTCAAGGAGTTGTGATGAAATACAGAGGCCCGGTTTTCGTGACAGCTTTCAGTCCCCTAAGCATGGTTATTGTTGCTGTCATGAGCTCCTTCATTTTGCGCGAGCAACTGTTTCTGGGAAGGTATCTGTCGTGTTAAATCCACCATAAACCATGCTCTGACTTAGTAAGAAACTGAGCTAGTTTGATCATTTTACAGGCTACTCGGTGCTGCGGTCATAATCGCTGGCCTATATATGGTTGTATGGGGGAAAAGCAAAGATTACAAGTCCGAAACCCCGACAATCCAAGAGGAAGTAGCATCAACTAAACAAGCACAAGAAAATCCCAATCTTCAGGCCATCACGATTGCATCGTCTGGCGAATGAATTGTTACGAAATGACCAAATGACTAGAGGAATCTAATATCTACATAAATTTTTGCTTTCCTCATTTCTTTAATCATCCACAGTTCCTAAGAGATGACAATAGTTATAAACATTGCAGCACACTTAATTAAACATGATGTATGCGTCACCTTTGCCCAAATGTGATGCAAGGAAAATGATAATAGTACCAAAAGAAAAGAAAAAAAGAATTTATGTCCAATAGTCTGAGCAACCTCCTTTGTTACACTCTGTGACTTTGATTTCAAAACCAGGCATGACAACAATAAGCCCATCAGATGGTAGTAGATTGCCGCACTGAATGTAATAACATTAAGAAAGAGAAACCTTCTTTCAGAAAACAAGTAACAAAATATCTTAAATTTCATTTCCTTCAAGACCGTTACAAACTACAACCTGTCAACATATATCCAACGACAAAGAACAGAGGCTCTATTCTGAGCATAAGGTTCATCTCGGAGATTCACAATAACACATTTTCTTTCACATAACTACCCCGACCCCGACCCCAAGCCCTTGTGTTAGTGGTGAAGCCACCGTCAACGAGTACCAAGTTATAGCCAAAAAAAGATTACATGTATGCACAAAACAAAGATGACCCTGCCTTGCAATTCCAACAATCTTGCTTCATGAAAATTGCTTCCCCTCATCCTTGCCATATATACGCTGAAGTTCACGTGTTGCTGCCAAAAAGGATTCTGAAATGGAGACACAGGAGCAAGCATGATAAGATGTCCATATAATAGACCAGTTATATTAGACAAAAGCGGAAAACTTGGAGTGCACATTGTTTAGGGGAAAGGTACCAACAGTAATAAAGAGATAATTTGCATCACCTTTCCAGAGACGGAAGGATTTCTGATTGATAGGTGAACCAGTAATAGTCTGAATAACTTCAAACAACATATTCTGGGGTGTGCTCCTGAGCTCTTGTACAATCCCATAGATGGTCTTCCCATTCTCAAAATATATGTGATTATTTGGGTGTTTTGTTTTGCAACCAGCATGACGCTCAAATTCATATGCATTGATTACCTAATAAGCAGTGGTAAGCCCGGTGGGTCATCAGATTGGGCATCAAACTTCCCTTGATTTGAAAAGCAAAAACTGAAAAAACTCACCTTGGAGAAGTTGCATGACTGACAGCCACATAGATATCCAGAACCTTTAATCACACCCTGCAGCTCCTTCTAAAATGCATATGAAGAATAGATAGAGATGTGTCACCGAAGATATGCTAATCTGAAATATGAATGCATGAAAACTAGGATTTACCTCCCGCGACCAGGCAGTATACTTTACAGGAACTCCATCCAGCATACCAGTTGATAGCAAACTTCGCACATTTGAAGGGAAGTTGTTTGGAGGAACCTTCTTAGACATTTTTTGTTCAACTTTCTTTTTAGAAATATTTTCATTTCCAGCAGTTATATGTGGTAAATTGACAAGTGCATCAGCATTTGATTTGCCCAACTCTTTCTCATTCATAGCTTCTGTTTTTGGAAATGGTTGACCCATAAGAAGTTCATAACCAGAGATTGCTGAGGTATGTGCATCATCATCATCATATCCGCCAAAGGATATGATAGTACTTTCTCGGTTGTTATAAGAGTGACCAATTGATAACATATTGCTGTCACCCTTGCTATAGGCATGACCCATTGATACGGTACTGTCTTCCCCTTTATTGTAGATATGACCAGCTGATATGGTACTTTCCTCTACCTTATTGTAGGTTTGACCAATAGAGATGATATTATTGTCACCCTTGTTGAATGTCTGACCCCTTGATAGGGTGTTATTACTCTCCTTGTATGTTTGACCAATTGATATGTTTTCATCCCCTTTGTTAAAGGGTTGTCCCATTGATATGAAATTGTTATCTGCCCTGTTATAGGTATCACTCATAGATATGAAGCTGTCATCCCCTTTCTTATAAGGGAGACCCATTGACGCTGTGTTGTCATTGGCCTTGTAAACATGAGCCGCCAACATGGCATCATTATCCCCCTGATTATAAGTGTGTCCAATTGAAACAGGCATGACATTCTCAGAGTCCTTTACCTCACTAACTTTGACTTTTCTAAACCCACCATAATTAGGACTTGTTCTAGGATCTTCCAGTGTATGCGACATAGACAAACCAAATGAGGAATCATTCCCAAATAGATCCTCATTAACTTTTCTAGCCATGTTCATCTTTTCTGTTTCAGCTGAGGGAATGTTTCTATCATCAAAATTCACAGCTCGGTCTGTTTCAGAATCAAATAACCTTTCAGTGAAATGGCCAGAGAATGAGTGAAAACTAGGAACATTTCCCCATGGAGAAACATTTGCGTTTAACATTCCTGAAAATAGATTGTTGTTTGGAACTTCAACAGCCTGCTTCTTGTTGGGGAATAGCTCTACCTCAGGGCCATCCATGAACCACTGATGAGAACGCTTAGGCTCAATCCTAGAAGAATTATCATACAGCGCCTCACCATCATTTAAACAGCCAGTACCCTTTGCCATCCAAAAGCCCTGATTCTGAAAAGACTGTCACAAATGACTCCTCAGAAAGATGTCTTCACCACTTTGCCAATGCATATACAGACATATGACAATAACGAAGTACCCTTAAGGCCATAGCCAAATACAATAACCAGTCATGAGAACCACTTCTCATTTTATGTTTATTAATAAATACAAATTGACTCAAAAGCCTTAGCAGACATATAGCACACAAAAACCCAAAACAACTAAACTAACTAAAACACATTTCCATACAAAATCCTAACTTCAGAACCAATAACAAAGGAAATATACCATGGCACACCAAAACCACATTGCTAAAGCCACATGCAAAGATCCAATTTTGAAAGCCAAACTTCACTAAAGAGACATCAAACATACCATTTTTGTTGCTTCACTTCAAACTCCTTTACACTCCTCGATACGAATCTCTTTCCACCAACAATGCACATTGACATTCCAATCATAAACACACAACTGCTCAAGATCACACCTTTCTGTACTCAACTTATCTGCCAAACAGAAATAAATCAGTATAAATATACCCACAAGCAATATCAAACAATGATCATACATACACCACAAGTATCGTCATGCTCTGTTTGGTAACCAAGAAAATGTTGAAAAGCAAAGTGAAAATCGAACTCATATATACGAAGACTATCATTTTTCAGAAATCCAGAATCGGAAACCACTCATGCAATCCCTAATGCAACCAAACAGAGACTTTAACAGCTAAAGGTGAGCGACAATCTTTAACCCTAGAACCTTTACTCAATCAAAGCACTGATATTTTCAATGCGAACCTGAAGTAGAAACGCTTAATAACCGTTCGATCCGCGGACGGAGATCGATGAACTTTCCGGCGTCTAAGTGACCGCAGTCTGTTCGGACGGAGATCGTGGCGAGATCTAACAGAGTACTTTGAGGTTCGAGGGAAAAAAAAAAGATATAAGATGATGTCGTGGTGGGTGCCCTGCACGATCACTGTGAGTGGGGATCGCATCGGGGCCGTACACGTGGTACTGGAACTCGAACTGTTTGGAAACCGGTTGGACAGGATCTTTGAGTTGTGCGTCAGAAACAAGTGGCGTGATCTCATTGGCTCTGTAAGAAATGGCGGTCCCACGTGTTTTTTAAATTTAATTTTTTGCTAAAAATGGAAAAAAGAAAGGACAACTTAAAAATGGCAGCATCACTATGTACCTTAAAATTGACATTGGAGCTTTGATTTGTTGGGGCTTCTGTTTATGTCATTTTCATTGTCATCTAAAACTTGTGGTGTGGAGTTCTTGTTGTTGGGATTGGAAACATTTCCATGATTAGATTATTGTTGATGAAATAGAAACATCTCTATTAGAGCTTTCTTTTTAAACATATTTTACATAAACAATTTTCACTGCAAATTGGGGTCCATTTGAACTCTCATTTCCTTTTAGCAAGTCCAATTAGCAATGCTCAACTAACAAATGTGTTTCTTCTCAAATAGAATTATATAATGATTAGAAAACCCTAACTTGGACTTGCCATCTAAAACAAACATTAGCCTCAAGGAGAAACCTTCTTTTTTTTTTTTTTAAAAAGGAAAAAGACACTAACTTATGAACAATTGAAGCTTAAGAAATTGGTGTTGGTTGAGGCCCATACTATATAGTGGGCTTGCTAACAAACTTGGGTTGAAATAATTTGTTGCAATCTCCATCCCAGCTAAATTCTATAATGAGAGCTTTATCTAAGACCCTTAAATAAGATCTTATCTCTTAGTTATTTGATCAAATTAGTTAGTTTGAAATTAAGGCATTTGCACTTGGGTGCGTATTTCCAATATAATATGCCTCAAGGCACTGTTTACTATTGTGTGTGCTTGCAATATCACGTGGCATGCCGGCATAATATTACCAATTCACTTCAATTTATAACAATGAACTGCGAGTTTATACTAATGAATATACATTCGACTGGGTAGTAATAAAACGTGACTCGGATGAACCTCCCTATTCGACTGCGAGTTTAGTACTATTGTGTGTGCTTGCAATATCTCTCTAACATGATGCGACTTAACTAAAATTGGAGTACAATTGAAGAACCTCCCTATCCGATGTTAATGTCTCCCTACACTACTCTTGGGGTACAATTTTAATAAATATACACTATAATCTGACTGGGGTAGAGAGATTTTCCCTAGAATAATAGCCAAGACAGAGACAAAGAAAAGTTGGAAATATGAAAGAATTTCATTAATATACTGTAAAAGCAAACAAAATGGGCAGCAAGGGCACTATAGCCCCCCATCCCAGTTCCCTTGCAGAAACTTTCAATCAAAACTTGTCCTCCTTTTGATATACATTTCAACTTTCTATCAATCTCTTTCTCCTCTTCCCTTTTAAATTTCAAAGAAAGAGAAATTCCTCTACTTAAAAGCTGAACCACCACTTACTGTTGTTAACCAGTACCCAAAATCATCAACTTGTACCAAAAGCTGCCTTAAAAAAGCATATAATACCCAGAGATGCAGCCATTTCTTTCTCTATGCCTAATTTTTCCCAACCTTATACTTATGCTTGTGCTTCACTCCTGTGCTCCCTCAGCTCACCAACTCAATTTCATCATCAAAATCTAAGCGTGCTTTGGGCATAAATTTTGCAGTCCCACAAACTGTCAAAAACAGACAGTTCATAGGGATGCTAACAAGTTCTGCTTTTGTCAGTCAGTCAGGACCAAACCCATTACAGAATTAGCTTTAATTTTTACACTGGCTGCTTCTGCTTTTGCTCGTCAAAAACGTGGGCTGTGTTTGGCAGTACAAGCTCAGAACCTGGAGGCTGTGTCCAGGCAGCTTTTGGCTCTGGTGAGCAGCAGAAGCTCTTCTGCTTGGACTTTGGCCACGCATGTTGCTGAAGACTTAAGCATGCAAGACTTGGCTTTGGCTGTGGAAGCTGCTGTTGTGGTCACAGCAGAGTTAGGCTTTTTTTTGTTAGCCAAGTCTAATTGTAATTGGACTGAAAACAATGAATAGACTGGTCTGTGGTCTGAGAATTTTGATTCCCCTCTCACATAACACATTTGTTTAAGCCCTTTCCCCTTCCATAAAATCCTATCACACCTGTCACATACACCAAAAAACACATTAGCTTCTCAATAAATTTATTTATTTAACTTTCTCCAAACAAAAGTTCAATCAATAGAAATTATTCGTACCACATTTACTGATTTCCACCACGATAAACATAAAATCCACATATAACCAACATCTGATGAGACTTAAAAAGGGCAAGTGCGAAACTAGAAGAATTCACATGTTATGAGGCCTAAACTTAGTTTTCAGGATTGGGTTTGGGTTGGTTTCTAGATTAAAAAATAGCACAGAAGATTAAAATAAAAGCAACTTGTTTTGAATATGATATTGCAGACATGGCATTGTCATCGTCACGTGTTAATTTTTTATATATAGATGAAGGAAACAGGTCTCTGGTCTCACCTGCCGACTCTCTATATTAAACTGTCAACAAGCCATAAGCTTCAACTAACGTCAAAATAAATGATGGCTGATTAGAATATTGATTTCATGCGTCTGTGGAGGAAATACAAAGAAGTGATATGTTATTTATTTATTTGGTTTCCCTCAGCTCTCACAGTATTGGTCACCTGCTTTAGTTATTAATGTAGCAAGTTATAGTTAAAGATTATTTGCATAAATTCAGCTTGATAGCAATGTGAAAAGTCGGTTACTAGAAAAAGAAAACATTTTAAACATCTTTTAAATTAATCCACAGAGATTCAATAAAGTTTATAGGAAATGTGACCCCTGTCGGTTCTGAGGGGATGTTTACACTAATTGAATATGGGGGCAGGGGGCTTAATAAAGTTAATTATCCTTAATTAGCATAAGTTTAGGTCCAACTAAAGTCAGAGTCTTAGAAATATTTTCAATTACGTGACCTTATATGAACCACATTTACTGATCACATTATCGATCACATCTCTGATAGAGGCGAAACCCACTTGAATAGGCCAGTCTCGCCTCATTAAAAAGCATATGATGTGGGAAATGTGCAGAGGAAGGAACTAAAATACTGCATATGATTAAAAATTCAAAACCAAACATTATGAAACATATAATTGCACATGTGTGTGTAATGATGGTGATCACTACTTACACCTCATTTCAACATGCTCAATGAAAGTACAGAAATAAAATTTCTCATAGGAAAAAAACCCTATTGGAATCTTACCAGGCAGGAGTGCGTCTCTTCTCTCCAGATTTAGAAGTTTGGACAACATAATAATCAGAATTAGCAAGGTATTTATAGGTTGGAGCAAAATATATCCTCCCTTCCTCCCACCCTTCAAATACTCGACCAGCTTGTTGCTCTATCCTTAGCTGCCAAGCAAAACCAAGCATTAGATTGAATTTACCAAAACGCCCTTTTCGAATCGTAGTTAACCTTATGTTTTGGACTGCACAACCTTATGTTTGGAAAAACAAGAAAAAACAAAGTACTTACATTAGTATCTTACCTGATCCTTCTCAAGAAGTGCCTGCCAATCATGCTTCTTTAGTAGCTCATGTGTGTCACCGCAGCAAGCAGCTGCTAACCGATAATTTAAATCCCCAAGCCAAATAACCTTGCTGTGAATTATAGTAAAAACAAAAGGCAAAATTTTTTAGTTTGAGGATTAAAACAACCATGGTGAGCAGACAAAAGGGGTTAAAGAATGACTTACTCATGGTCCAAAATGCTATCAGGAGGAAGTGGATGTTGTGAGGTTCCATAAGAATGAGAAAACCTTGTTTTCTTCAATATTTCCATGACATCTGAGTTCCTTCTCGTCTCATCGCCTTCTTTTTCACCAGAGGTTAAGTGGGCACACACAAAGCAAAAGGTTGTTCCATGCAATGTCATGCTGATTGATATTGAACCCTGTTGCACACAAAAAATAATAAAGCTTAGTGCTACAAGCCCTACTATAATGCCGTAATGTATATACCGGTAATTCTGTTATTTGTACCATCTCAATTAACCATCTAATGTACTATGGACAACCAACCAATGTGGGATCTACACATGTTGTACGTTAGATTCAGTTGAGATGGTACCAATAGTTTTATTATCTAGTAACATGAACTTTTGTTATGACATTGCATGTAGCTCACCTTATTTCCAAGATATCCCATTATGCCTCTACCAACGCACGAGACCTTCATGTTGCTAATGTGTCTACAAAGGTCTGCACGAACCCACACGCACAAGAAAATTCCAACCATCTGCTTGCTTGCTGCTAGGCAGTAACGACGTTGTTGCATCGGACTGCTGCCTGGCCATAAACACATCAATGGCGAGCTCGGTGAGTTTTCTCCACTTGAAGTCGACGCTGGGTTCGAATTAAGCAGTCTTTCGAAATCCGCATTGCTAAGTTCATCTTCTAAAGAGAGCAAGTCGGAGAAGCTGATCCTAGGCTTCATGATGGCCTGCTGGTCAAAATGCGAAGGGTGTTCTGTATGGGTTGCATTGTTGTAATATTGAGAAAGTCCAGGGTCATTCTTGTTCAATGCCTCGCGAATCAGGGAAAGCCACTTGGCAGCTGGACTCTTGTCCTCAGCGCCCAATACGTTCCCAGCGTTCAGAGGGACAATTTCCTGGAACCTAATTAAAACAAAAAATCCAAATTAATAAGAATATACATCCTTTTATCATATAATTTGAGGTATGTTGTTAGACTGCTAACCTAACACATTAATGAGTTCATAAGAACTACATAACCGGTTAAATTGTTTGATAAGAGGACATCACATACATGTATACTTATTCACATAACTAAAATTTGCGATTTAAAACAAACAACGTGGTAAACAGAACCCAAGTATAAAAAGAATATTGGACCTTTTGACATAAGTTAGAGTATTAACCTAACACGTTAATGACAAGAAAACATCACCTCTACACTTATTTACATGAATAAAATTTGCAATGTAAAACAAACAGTACCCCAAATATAAAAAGAATAATGTTGGATCTAATAAAGTGTTGTTTACTATATGATTTCTAGGTTGGACCACTCCTCATTGGCACAAAGTCTCTTCTGCACTTTAGACTATTAAAAAGACAGAGATAAAAACAAGAAAGGGGTCTAATTTAGGATGCAAAGCCTAGGGATAGAGAAATGCAAAGAAAAGAAAGACCGTTACCCAAGAACATAGATATCTGCAGGAGTAGGGGACTTCAGCCATTCTCTCAAGTTCAAGTCCTCGTGGGGTGACTTCCCTCCAACATTCCATGTCCCTACGAACATGCTGAAATAACCATCCAACACATAACCAAGACAGAACGACTTCGTTATAGTCAAAACCCACAAATACTTGTGTGGAAAGAATCATCATTTCTAAAACCAAGGCCTAGTCATATACTCTTGAGAAAAGTATGGAAAATTGAATCATGCATACTCATTTAAGAAAAATTACGGCCACACTATTATACGACTGACAATCACCCACACGTACATGATCGAAACCCACAATTATCCAATCCATTAAATTGCCTATAAAGTGAAATCAAGGTTTACCTAAGATTATCAGTGACAGCTGGTGCCTCCACCCCTAAACTTGTTCTTTCCTCCATCAATGTACATCCATCTTCAAAATAATAAATAAAATAAGATTAAAACTCAAACTAAAAACCCAAGACTGAAAAAGGTCAATAACTTTGAGAAAAGAATATAGCAAAGGACACCTAGTCAAGTGTGTATGTTACTGCTGCAACACAATAACTCAAACTTGATCAATACATCACCCACCGTCCACGTGGCACGCCCAGAATTGGCTCTGAACCAAACCCCAGGGGACCCGACTGAATCAAGGAGAGCCCATCATAACCTAGTTCGAGTCCAATCAATTAAAACAGAGCCGTGGATCCGATGGCTCAGAGGGATACGAGGGTATGTGCCACATGGAGGGGAAGAGCAAAGCAGTACCAAGTACGAATACAGTGCCGTTCTACAGTAAAATTACCTGAAAAGTCGTCCGGTACGACGACGTAGCGGTCTTGGTCCGAGCAGCTCCTCCTTCTGCCAGTCTCGTCTGACACAGTTCACAACAAACAAACCACTTCAGTTCCGATACCCGAAACGAGATGAGAACACCGAAACACGGAAAAAAAAAACGAAATCTTACTTTTCAGCGAGTAATCGGAGTGAAACTCGTCCCCGCCACTCGGTATATTGAGCCATTTCCTCGCCACTACTTTCGGCCACGAGGGCTGAAACAAAACATTTCGGGTTTCAGTTTCGGTTTCGGGCCAGCCGATATATTACGATAAAACGACATATTAAATTTAACGGTCAGAGATGAGTTGGGTACCTTGGAAATCTTGCCACCGTTGGTCCGCATTGCTCCGCTGTCCGATCACCGTCTGAAAATCTGAACGGAGAGGAGGCGAGTTAAGTATAACCCACCGATACTTTTTTCTAATTTTCAGAGAAAAATATGATTTGGGAAGTGAAAGTCGTAAAGAAAAACAAAATGGGTGCTTTGAAAAAACCATTCTTTATTGACAGATTTTTCCGGCGAGACGGAATATCAAAGACGTTAAATTAGTGTCAACTGGAGCATTCAACGGCAACATAAAAGACCCAGTTGCAGCGGAAACGGAGGCAGCTTAGGAATTAACGTAAGCAAGAAGCGAATGAAAAATAAAAATAATAAAATTTACAATATAAAAGAAGAAAAATGGCTAGGGATATTTAATATATGAGAGAGAGAATAGGCCAGGTTCATCCTTTTTGGTGTGAGGAATATTTTCTTTACAAGCAACGGTGTTTGCCTTTACAGAGAGGAACGACAGAGTGGAGGAGCAAATATTAAACAACAAACCAAAAGGCTTGGCCTTTTTTTTTGAGATCTTTAGCCAGGGATCAAATCTAACTTAATTAAGTAAAAAAAGGTTTACTTTTTTGAGTTTCTTTCAGGCAGAGGACCAAGTTCAGAGCTTTGTTTTTTTGTTGTAAAAAGTGAGATTTGGACTTCAAGAATCAAGATTGAAGAGAATGATGAAAATTGATTGAAACCCAGATTGAGAAATTTGGGATTTGGGTTTGTAGTTTAGGCCATGGAGTCACAAGATCTTGGTGATTAAAGAGAAATCAATGGGGAACAAAAGAAGAAAAAACAGAGCTTCACAAAAATATTGGAACGATGAAAGAGAGAGAGTGAGAGAGAATCATGAGCAGTGTATGATTTCTGGGACGTACTATCAAGTGACATTGCTTGATTAGAGATTGGTTCTGTCACAAATCAATAATTAAGACAGGCAAAATACAAAAATTACAAAGAAGCAAAAACAAAATAAATAAATAAAGTAAAAATTGGGCGCTTACATGAATCGGACAAGAGATGGTGGGTAACTGAGGAAGGCTGGAAAAACAGTGCCTTAACCTTCTCTCTGCTTTTATGGAGCTTTCGTTTTCGTTCAGGTAAAGAAGGCAAGTAAGAGACCAACTCAGACAAGCCAAGCCTGAAGTGTGGGCTTCTTTGCTTCCTTTGGTTGGCTGGAAGAGAAGAGAGAATGCAGAGGAATTTGGGGGCGTTCCTCGTAAAAGCAAAAAGGCATCAGTTTGGTTCTCAAATTTATAAACATTAAGAGAGAGAAATAAAAAGGCTCTCTCTCTCCTCTCGCTCGCAGAGATTTTAGTGAAAGATGAGTGAGACTGGACGAGAGAGGGTGTCCAACTTTCCTAGCTATATGAGGACTTTTTTTTGGTGAAAAGAGGACATTTTTCCATCGTTGGTATTTTGGTCATTTTACTAAAATATGAATCATGCAATTACCATATTTAGGGTAATTAAATTTCGATGGCTTTGCCAAATTGGTAGCAAAACACTTTGTTGTTTATCCCCTACTAACAAATTAACAATTCAAAATTTTTTTGGGGCCATAGAAGGGGAAGTGGGGAAAACGGGTATTATGAGGGCTTGAATACATGATCACTTGATAACACACCAAAGACCTGGACCACGGTACCAATTCAACTTTCAATTTCTTCTTTTTATTTCTAGTTTTCCCTTCAAGATGAATTGAGCTCTTCAATCTTAATATGCATAATGGTCCAATGGAAATTGGAGTTTAATCACAAATTCTATCTAAATGTTTCCATTAAGATCAATTGGGGATAAGCTTGGCACATGGACTATTTTATGGAAAATAAATTTGGGTGTTCTTGATAATTATTTCCTTTGTCCTTTTTTCTTAATTAAAAAAAATGTGTCAGATAAGATGTTCAAGTAGGTACATGAGAGTTAAGAATCTTTTATCATATAGTACGAATAAGAAAAATAAAATTAAGTAAATCATGTGAGAGACTAATTTGTCAAGACTTTTGCAAGATTTATCAGTTTAAGGATCAAAAGTCAACCAAACTTTGAAAGGGAAATTTATTCTCAAGTTGTCTATTTAGCTGTTACTTTAGCAATAATCAAAACTCTGTTTACACTAGATTTTTCTTTCTCACAAAGTTTTTTAAGTCAATACGTATGGAAGAAGTAAAACTAGTTAGGTTTAAAGTTCATATCCCTTCAAATGCAATGTAACAAAGAAAAAAGGAGAGGTTTTTTAAGTAATAATTTCCGTACATGTCTTTAGAAATTTTTTCGTTTTTGTTTCTCGCATGGTTTTCTCACATGAAATTAGACAAAATTTACTATTTCATTTGAATTAAGGTTTAAGATAAGCTCGAATCATGAAACTCCTATCCATAATTTTTTTTATATAATGTAATAATTTGAACACAAGACTAACATAGACGACGATGGGATCGATTACTTTTATGATATATTATTGGGTCACAAATTCGAATTAAATATCCAGTTATTTTCAAAAAAGAAAACCAAAAAAAATGACATTTTAGTTTTAAAGGCATTGAATTGATCGTTATATTTTGAAATTCCAATTCAAACATAACAAGGGAGATCCAGAATTCAAAATCTACTCAGTTGCCTATAAACGTATATGAGTAAAAACTCCATGAAGAAAGAAACCAAACAAACATTGCGCAGCTGCACGTATAAGAATTTAAGAAATATGGTTGGTGGCAGCAAAAGGAGCAGAGGAAAAAAGAAGGTAAATGCATCCAAACAAAAACAAAATTTAATGGATGGTCAAATCGGTTAAGAGTTTGCGTACCTTTTCTTCCGGAGCTCAGTCTTGTGCCCTCCGTTTGCAAAAACAAAAGCTTACATGTAACATGAATAATACTGTTTTGTTATCTTCGATTAATAATACAATAACATGTAAAAAAATTATCATACATATCATTGTGTTATTGACCGAAAAAAACAAAAACGTTACAGAGTTTCTCTCCTCGGTTTGGGGTGCATGAAGCCAAGAACCTAACCACTTAGACCATAGTACCCTCTCTGGGTCCCACTCCAATCTTATGAAAATGTTGCCCACAGGCCACCCTTAATCTGTTCATCAAGTTATGATATGTAATTTTGGATTAAATTAATGAGGCATCCAGTTATAGAGTTTGAGACTTTGAGCAAATAAGTTTTTATTTTGGTATTTTATAGTGATGTCATTAAAAGATCATTAAGTTTATCTATTGTGTGTTCATTGTCGAGGCTTACAGATACAGTGATAGATGACTTATCTTACACCCCGAAGTTTGATAAAGTGATGGATATTTTTGTTAAAATCTCAGGGCTTTTAAGAATTAAGTCTTATGAGTGATGCTTGGCCAAAAAGAAGTCTTATAATTTATGCAAGATCACGAGCCTCTGCATTTAGAAAGTACGCATTTTCTCGTATTTTATAAAATCTCAAGCATTCAAATCATCTAACGACTTAAAGCAAGCCAAATCAGGTAAATATGTTTTTGCATTTACTAACGATAACAACATTCGTTACTCCTTGTTTTCTCCTCATAATCAGCTTCATCGTCACTCTCAATTTTTTCCCTTTCTTTTTCTAATAAATAATCAGAAATTACCAACCCAATCATGAGAAACACCAGCCCATTTCTAATTACCAAGCCAACCGACTCTATTTGTAATTTACACAAACAGAAGGCCCCTTCCACAATACCAATTTTATAATAATCCTCATTATCTCAAATTGGAAGACATGAATGAAATTAAAAATAAATAAATAAATTCGTTTTTATAATGAAATGAAATTGGAGATATGGAGGAGGATGAAATACTGGGCGGTAGCCATGGAAGCTGGTGTCAAGTAGTCACGAGGAGGATGAACATAAATAGGAATTAGATGGCTCGAAGAGGAGGAAATCTGGTAAGTGATGCGTAGTCCTTAATGGAGTTATAGTCATGATGAGGATTATCCAATTATATGACTACTGAGGTTGAGAGACGGAGGGACTATTACCGTCAATTTTCAAAGAAAATTACAAATCTATCCTCTAGCTAATGTGGTTTGCTTTAAGTCATTAGATTATTTGAATGTTTGATATTTTATGAAATGCAGGTAAATGCATATTCTCCAAATGCAGAGGCTCAGGATCCACTTATGCAATATTGAAATTACATATATAGAAGGAAAATACAAGGTGATTCCTTTCCGTATGGGTGATTTTTTTTGGGGATAATGCTTCTCTCCTTGCTCATAACGAGGAACTCCTCCTTACCTACTAATATGGCTCAGCCACAATCTGACATGCGTATATCTTGTTTAGAATAATTAAAGTGAAAAATAAATGCACATTTGAGTTCGATAACTAGTTAGTAACGGTATAGTCTTGTTGTAGATATATTAACCCGTTGTGAATGTATTTTATCATTATTCCATTGTTTATTGAAAAAAAAAATTTGACAAAGAAATCAGCAAGAGCATTTACAACAGACTCTCTAAATTTTAGCCAAATTCTAGCCAAAATAGCTAGAAAGCTATTATAGCAAACCACTTAAAATGTGGTTCCTCCAACAATGCTCTTTATTTTAGCTAACCTCGAATATTTTATTATTTTAAATTCATTAAAATTTTAAAATCAAATATATTAAAAAAATTAAAAAAAGCAACCCAAAATGAACAGTGCCCCAAGCAAATCATAGAGCATTGCTTGCTCTCTCTCTTCTCTCTTTTTCCCTCTCTCTTCTCTCTCTTTTTCCCTCTTTCTTTCTTTCTCGCTCTCTCTCTCTTGCGCAGCTTGCTTCCAGTAATTTCAAACCCAGAACACAGAAACCATATACAAATACTTCCAAGCAAAAACCCAGAAACCATATACAAATTTCAAGTAATTAAAAGGGATTTCAAACCCAAAGACCCACAAAGAGAGGTAGAGAAACAGAGAAACAGTGAGAGAGACTTGACAGAGAGAAGATGATGGAGACTTGGAAGTTTTGAATTTGAATTTTTTATTGTTGCAACGAGATGGCGAGCCTTGAATTTCTCTCTCCTCCTCGCTACATGTAGCAAGCCGAAATGGTGATCTCCAAAATAGCGAGAGCGGTAGCGACGTTGATGGAGTGTTATTTTTCATTCCTTTTCACTGAAATAACTAGGGATGACAGAGTAGTGAGCCTCCTGAAAATGCTCTAAGTGCAACATTACTTAATATGTGGTACCCACTTTACCATCCTTTACACACCAATCATTGATTGAGGCTTTTATTTTAGCTGTCTAATATTTTGATTTGGCTGCACCCTTAGATTTCAATGGTTATTTTTGGCTCTGTCAAATCCAAACCCAAATCTCACGGGATCATTTTCGCTCACTATTTTAACTCAAGGTATTTTCTTATTATCATATTCAACATTTGACATGTGTCCATAGAAATAATAATAGTTCCATAAATACAATGTAAAATTAATTATGATTATGCCTATAAACACGTGTCAAGTATTGAATATTGACATTATAGTGATTGTACGTCTTGAATTAAAGTGATAAGAAAAATTATTTCCATATCTCACTGCCCCCAAATTAATGTCAACCGTACGCTGGATTTAAACTCTACTTTTTGTTACTGTGATTTCTTGAATTACTACCCTAAAACAATTGAAACAGGAAGGGTTTGGTTGATCTAATTAAATATAATCTAAATCTAACCCTAAAAGGAAAAGAAAATGATTGTAAGAAGAGGTAGCTTGCAACTCAAGCCTCGAGGAGAGCGAAAAGAATGATCATCAACACACTGACATGGAGCTTCTGTGGAGCTGTACCCATCCAATTAAGTACAAAGGTGGCTACAAGCCTCATAAATAAATAAATAAGTTTTTGGCCTTTTCTTTTTTATGTTTTTTTATATATTTGATGTGACACATAGTAAATGTGCATCAAAGCCAAGGCCAGCAGTGGAGAGCTGAAGCTAGCGGATGATAAGTACTTTCATGCAGAAGGTGCAGCAGCTTCGTAACCAGCAAACACCCATCTTGGTTTTTAGTGTAGATTGTTAGGATTCAACCATGAACCAGAACCACCAAACCTGTTCATTGATGTTCCTATTCTAACAACTTGATTAATTATAAGAAAGCAAGAAAACAACCATGAGGTTCAATATATTATTTAATTGCATGATTAATTACACAGAGTATGTTAAGTTTTCGTGTTCGGTTTAAACACATTTAAGCATAAAACGCTAAAAGAAGTGGTTGGTAATGTTTACAGGTGCAAATAAGACATGTTAGGAAACTAATCAGAAACTAACCAATAAAATCGGAGTACAATTTCTTCGAGTTAAAATAAACTCACGACATTCTACCGAGTTACATAGTCACATATAGAGAGCATTTTTGCTCAACACTTTAACTATAGGTGTACCCTCACTACCACCTTCAATGCTTGACATGTGTCCATAGACATAATCATAGTTAACTTTTGCTTTGTATTTATGGAACCATAGTTATACACATGGACACGTGTCAAGCATTGAAGGTGGTGGTGAGGGTACACCTATAGTTAAAGTGGTAAGCAAAAATGCACCCGTCACATATATATGTTATTTTGTGATTTCAAATAAGGATTGACTATTCACCTACCTCCAAAAGCCCAAGTAGCGTTCAAACTTTCACTAATTTGAGTAAGCTTAAAGGACAATGCTTGGCTCCTGATATATCAGGAGCCATTCCTCCTCAACAACTAACGTGGCTTCTTTACAAAACAACACGTGTTTATTTTCTTTATTTTTTTTTTCTTTCAACTCCTTTAACTCAAGTCCTTTGTTAATTTTCTTTAACTTGGGTTAGAGCATCCACAGTGGGAGAGGAGGGGGGTGTATTTTCGGGAGTGTAAAGCGAATGGCTCCTGATATATCATGAGCCAAGCATTGTCCAAGCTGAAATGGTCCAAATGGGTTAAGGCTAACTATAGTGAGTTGAGCTCAAAAACACTTGACCATGAACATAGAAAAAACCTAATAAATCTGAATTCAGTTCTAAGTTGATGAGCTTGAAATGATTGTCAACCAAACTAAACTAGATAAGCAGCCTCTACTGACCCAACACTTGGCCAGGTCCTCTTGTTGCCAAGTGGAACGTTCCTACTTTTCCACCTCATCAAATATTATAAAGCATTGTTTAACAAATACTTATTTATTTGTTAATGGGGTGACTATACTGATCCATACACGTTTGCGGCCTTTTTCGTACCATTTTGACTGGCAAGTTACCTGCAGCGACAAAAGTTAATCTGCAACAGCAACCTCATTAGAAACAGTAACCAATTTAAATGGGTTCGAACACGTGCCATTCCTAATGCCTTGGTCAAGATTAGGTTGAGAAATTTGGTGGAAGATTAGGCACTAAAATCCGTAGTAATCCGATGAAATCTATATAATTAGTTTGTGGTAATTATAATTAATACAAGATTAAGGGCCCTAACCATGTGCCCTTCATATGAACAAAGACAAGTTAACACATTATGGATTAGTTTAAAGAGAAGCCAATGCTATCGAGCAAGGTGTCCTGATTGTGTTAAAGCCAGGGCAGTGTGGCCTGCCATCAGTGGCCAGAGAGATTCGAAAATCATGCCTGTAACCTGCCCCAATATGACATAATAGGATTTAATTTAAAATTGATCTTTGGCTTGATTCAAGTTTACAAAAAATAAATAAAAAATATGTGAAAATAAAATAAAAGGCCAAAAGGGTTGTGTACTTAATAGGAACTTTGATGGCATCAGCTTGATGTTTTCTTCCTTAATCGGTGCGTTCTTAGATTAAATTAGCTTGCTTGTAGAAAAGTAGAATGGAAGATAAATTAACGAATCCTAAAATTAATTAAGTACACCATATTTCCAAACTATTTATTGAATTATTAATTTATCATAATATAAAATGACCAAAAATGATATATTGAATTGTGAAATAAATGTAAATTTAATAAGTACACAATACTCACCATATTCAACCATAATTAAACATAAGCGAAAAAACAGGTAGGAGAAATAACAATTTGTTTCATCAGTGATTCAAAGAAGTTTCATAGATGCTTCAGACATGTTGAGGGAGTCATCAAAAGGGATATCAACTTTTATTTTTTTGGTTTAGGTTAATTTAACATGAGCATACATATATAGTTCAACGATCAATTTTAATTTCATTTACTTTCTTTCGTATTCGTCCAATAAAATATGGAGTTACCAAAAAATTGTAAAGAAAAATACAATCATGTTGTTTTTTAAAAAGGTTGTATTGCAGCATGTAGTCAAGCATGATATTGAATGGAGTGCAACATAATTTAATTTTACAAAATCTGGGCAACCAAGTAGTTGCCCTCCAAAAATTAAATTACAGGTTCTGTAAAAAAAAAATTGTTTTTTTTGGTAACTGCGTTTTTTCTCCTACCTCTACCTCTGCAATCTCTTGTTTTTTTTTTAAGTTACTACAGGCCAAGTCTGCATTTCATTGGATTTTATCTTATTCACAGCAATATATCAGTAATATAAATGGGCAAAGATTTATCAATATAAATTGAATGAAATGTAAATAACTAAAAAAATAAAAATCCAAGGGCCCTATCAATACACTACCTCCATAATCAAACGCATCATCACGAAGCAACCTGCTACTCGTCCAAACAAAATCTCATACCATTTACCCTAAAATTGAATTATAGTAAGTAATTGTTTTGTGGAGACAAAGTGCGAAGACAAAGTGTGAAGAAAAGAAATAATGCAGTAGTATTTTCTATCTTCTGTTCTTAGTACAGTCAAACTCCAAGAAAATAAAGAAGTAAATAATGAAAAGGAAGATTTTATCAAAGGTAAAATAACACTGGAGTAGGGTGTATTATGGTGTATCAAAGGTATTTTTGATAATTAAATAGGGTGTACTTAGTTAATTTTACGTTTTGATTTAAATATTAAGGTGTATTTAGATCATATGATATACTCAGTTAATTTTAAAGTTCATTATTATATACTCATCTTGGAAAATAACGTATTAAGTTTGTCTCCTTGGATTACAATGTATTTTCTTTTGAGATACAATGCACTTGAAATAATTAGAAAAATAATGTATATATTACAAATTGGAAATGGCTATCACCATGAATTATTTTATGCATCTCCTTTTTTTTTCTTCTTCTTTTTGGCATACGATTACTAACAATTTTATGTATTATTAATATTAACTTGATAGAAATTAATTGTACACATGAACTATTATATTGAAAATAAATATGATAACTAATAATGTCATCAGTAAATGTAACACGAACATATATATACATGTCACGTTGGAAACTTTGTAAAAAGCTCCACTAGATATTTGCTTTCGTACTGAGATATTTCAGATAGGATAAGTAACTTTCGTGATGTGATTTTAAAAGTCATCATTAATATTTGAAGTAACCATCCATTGCTTTCGCCTTTCAGTGTTACATGATCAGAAGCACTGTTTAATTAAGAACATAATATTGGGGATCTGTATTAGTTTAACTGACACGTATACATATTATTTACATGAAGAGTTGAAAACCTCTTTTGACGTGCGCATTATATAGCAAGTCCTCAAGGCCGGTCCAGGATTTATCCTTTGATTCTTCCATAATCATATTAAGAACATAATCTGTATATGTCGGAACCGCATAACTCAATTAAAACGATGCCCTGGGATGTGTCATATGTACCGAGTGTCAGTCTTGTCCAGCCCCGACCTAGTTTACGGCAGCTAGGGTTGACATGCATGCAATATTGAGAGAAATTGGCCGAAAGGTATTAAGCCGACAGAAAGAGTACTAGCTACTGATCATTGTTTAACATAATCCCTTCATTAGAAAGTTCCAATTATAAGGATTTTTTTTCAGCTACATAGACTATAGAAAAAGATGTTGCAGTTTCCTAATAAAATATAGTGTCAAGTGCGGTACACAATGTCAACACGTTTCTTCAGACCGGCCAGATATGTTATTTTGTATTAGGTTTTCTTCTGTGGATGAGTAACTCTAGGACACTCTAGAATCTTCTAGATGTCAAAAACTTTTGAGCTCAATGATATTGGGGCTTGCAAAGGCACCTTGGACACTCTACCTGCGACAATTGGCTAAACAAACGAAGGTTTTTTTTAAGCTTTAATCTCGCTGCTTACTTGGTGTTTCCCTCTTTTCGCCCGGTAGGTCGATGGAAGTAACTTTTGGTCTTTTTTTTTTTTTTAAAGTGCGGGGTGTGCCATCACCAAGCTACGAATTTGGCTTGAATGGAATGTGAGTGGATTTGCGTCCCAAATCTGACTTTAATTAAACGATTGTTCGGCCGAGCAAGGAACCTCCTCACGGCCTATATTCTTTCACTACCTCGGAGTCAAGGCTTTATGTGAGCAACCAAATGATGTGGAGTGGGTGAAGATGAAGATTTTAGGTGAAACGTGATGAAACGAAGAATAAGCGCGTGAAGTAAATGTGCTTGAATTTAAATATAATTGAAAAGACAAGTGCGGAAAATAAAGTGCGTAAAGTAAATAATTGAAAAGACGACTGCATAATTTAAAGTGCGATAAATAAATGTAAAATAAAGTAAGAACGATAAACTAAATTTAAACTTGTAATTAAACTTAATGAAAATTCAATAACAATGAAGAACATAAAGCAATTGAAATGGACTTGAATTTAAATGACAAGATAATGTAAATTGCAATGAATTAAACTTACACTAGGAAAATGAAGAACTTGCTACACTAGGTGATTGAAAAGTAAAATCCTAAGTCTAAGAAAAGAAAGGTGCGAGACGAAAAATAGGTTTGCGTGTCTGATGATGTGTCTCTCCTGCCTTCGTTGAGCAAGGTTTATATACGGTGTCCGTTGGCCCATGGGCTGGCCATTGAATGGCCAAATGTCAACTCTTTTCAAATTCCTTCCTTTTGAGGCCCCCTAAATCCGTGGATTATGTCAGCGGAGATATTATGATTGCTTGATTTTCTCTCGTTTTGGATAATTCCGAATCGTCATTAACCTCCTTGATTTCTTTCCTTGTGAGGCCTCCGTCACGTGCACATTGACCTTCGAAAATCTTGGGCACGAATCCGTGGCTTGAGTTTGGCCCCCCGAGCTCTTTGGAATAATATGGGGATAACCCCTATAACCTTTGAAATCTCATGGCTTCTAGAATTAGTCTGCCAAAAAAACCTCATTTAATTCTCATATTCACTCTTCAATATATATATATATATAAACCAAAGTAGTTCTAGCCTAAAAACTCTACGGCCAAAGTTCTCCATTTATGCCCCAGCCAACTTCTTCAAATATGCCCCGGCCAACTTCTTCAAATATACTCCGGTCGACTTCTTCAAATCTGCCTCGAAATCCGACCGACACCTCCCAACACCCAACTCTACAACTTGGGCACGGACAAAGACAAGCTCCACTGGGCACAGGTTTTCCAAAACTCGGCGGCTAAACCTTTGGCCCCTCAAAACCCGGCCGCCTCTTCACGCTCCTGCCCTGGGTTCCAAGCTCCAAGCTCTGGCCGACCTTCAAAGTTCGAAGACCAGCCCACCAAACCCGACCGCTAGCTCCAACTTTTGGCCATGCCAAAACCTTTAAAAACCCGGTCAAGACTTCCCAAAACCTGGGCACGGGCCTCTCACAAATCTGCCCAAGCTTTGGCCATTTTATGGGCAAGGGCCAACTCCAAGCTCCAATTCCTTGGGCAAAGGCCAACTCCATAAATCCGCCCAAGCTTTGGCCATTTTATGGGTAAGGGCCAACTCCAAGCTCCAATTTCCTCGGCAAGGGCCAACTCCACAAATCCGCCCAAGCCTTGGCCATTTTATGGGCAAAGGCCAACTCCAAGCTCCAATTTCCTGGGCAAGAGCCAACTCCACAAATCCGCCCAAGCTTCCATTTTCATTTTCTGGGCACAGGCCACGTACAGTGGAAGGTGCATCTCGCCCGGGCAAAATTGTATTTGCCCATTTTTGTTAGAGGAGTGCCCGAAATTTTTCAAGAGAGAGGGAGGCCCATATTTTTTCAAGAGAAATGGAGGTCCGGGTTGGGTGAATTTTCATCACCCCCAAACACTTGGTTCACAGTTCAAGAGGTTCAGTACTTTTCTTTTGTACCATTTGGGGTTTACTTGTGATGCAAGTTTTAAGGTAACATTAATGTTTTTTACACTTAGTTGTGATACGTATATACAAGTATATACTACATGTATTTTATCGTGTCTTATATACCATAGTTATGAATAGTTATGGTATGTGTATAGACTTCTCTTTATAGTTAAGGGCAAATGACTGCGCAAAAACAACTTTTTGTAATCGAAGAATGCTTAAAAAGTTATATACTAGCTCATTTTTTTTTTCAGTGTGCATATAGAAGAACATATGGGACATGACAACTTTGACAATTTTTTGTTGATTTTCAAACATTATGAATTCTTGATAAAAGAAGTTAGGCAATAATTAAGCTACAAAAGATACGGCTTGGGGTGGGATTAATTTTTATATTTCAATTACAGGGAAAAAAGAATATAAGCCTCTTCCCAATCTAATCATGGAATTAGAATATGTATTTGATCAATTTGATCAGGTGAGGTTGGTATTATTTCCTCGACCAGTCAAGAAAGATGGCACTGATCACACTTTAGGCCATCCTTGGAGAGGATCAGCTATGGAAGGTGGATTAGTTAATTATTCAAAAAGCTTCCATAACAACACTTAAAAGCCAACCAACCAAACTGTTGGTTGATCAGTATTTAGCATAATTAGGGTTAAGTGTCCTAATCATGAGGCTCACGAGACAATAATTATGCACATGGAGGGTCATCCCCAACATTACTTTACTCTAATATTAATTAATAACTTATGATTTCAATTAGTAGTTTGAGCTTCTATGAATGTCATGGGCACCCATAAATTTTTGAGTGGAGGTGCAATTTTGAAAGGCTAAAAGCTTTATATAAAAAAATTGACAACCAAATATCCTTATAATTTAAACAATATCAATGTCATTCATAAGTCATAGAAAAAATAGTATTACAAATAACCTACAATTGTTGTCGACTATGTTGCACGGACACTCCAAACTACTGGAGTGTCGGAGTGTCGGACACGCCGACACGCCGACACGCCTCCGACACGCGTTGGACACGGTCAACGGCTTGGACACGGTCAAGACACAGCTCCGACACGGTCAAGACACGGCTCCGACACGGTCAAGACACGGCAGGGACCAATTTGAGAATTTGAAACTAAAAACAGGGGTCAAAACGTGATTTTTAAAACTTTGGTGGACAGATTTGAAATATTTTTAAAAATAGGGGTTAAAAGTGGAAAAAAAATTCTAAACCTAAAAACTCACATTTTCAACAGCGATACCCACGCATTTCATTTCCTCCTGGTTCGCAACACACATCTCTTCTCCCCCTCTCCTGGTTTTGCACAAGGTAAGTCTCTTTGCATTTTTTTCTTTCTCTATTTTCAACTACATTTATTTATTTTCTCTATTTTCTTATTTCCTTCCACAACAATAGAAGAGTTGGACTTTGTGGTGAGGTGCCGATTCTTCTTTTTTTTTTTTTGTAAGAGAAACACAATTTTATTAATAGAAAGCCAACTACAACAAAGAATAAAAGGAAATCGTGGCCAAGAAGAACGTTCTTTCTTGCAAATCCAGGTTAGGCTTTACAACTTTTTTTTATTTTGTTTCTCTGTTTTGATGTGTTTTTTTATTTAAATTTATGTATGGATGATGAACATGAGTTATTTGTTTTGTTTTATTGAATTATGTCACATTGAAGTATTGAAAATGAATTATTATTTTAAAATATATAAGTATATACTATTATAATTTTATAATTTTATTAGGATTTATTATTATTTTAATTGCCGTGTCCTAGCCGTGTCCGTGTCCTAGTTTTTTGAGATTTTCCGTGTCGCCGTGTCGCCGTGTCGCGTTTCCGTGTCCCCGTACCCGTGTCCGTGCAACATAGGTTGTCGACGAGGTTTCATATCAAGAAAATGTCGCATTATGTTTTCTCTAAAATTATCCATTAAATAAACAGATAATAATTGATCATACCTCGAGTCGTGCGTCGCACAACCTCTTCCTCCTTGAGTTTGCCTTACTTTGGATTGTTTCAATTCTTGGATTGCCTTACTGTAGACTGACTTCATAAATTTATGTGATAGTTCATTCATGTATTCATATCATACATGAAAAATTGGTTTCTATAAAAATATTGGCTAAGTATGAAAAATGGTTTTTCAGAATAATCATTTTCTAAAGATAATTGTTGATGGCTTTTATTCCTTACACATCAAATAAGAAACCTTGATTTTATGAGATTTTAATATGTAGTATATATTGACTTAATGAGTCATCATTAGTAGCCTAAATCGTATTTTGCACTAAAATCGATTTTTCATATTTTGATTTGGTAGGAATTTGATTTTTTAGTATTTTTATTTGAATTCAAATGGGGGTACTTCTTTATTTACATTGTAAACTTGAGTAAATGGAGTAATGTAAAAATAAATAAAAGTAAAATGACAAAGATATTTACTTAAATGTTGAAAATGGAAATAAGGCACTTCGTTCAGCCATTTCGTCAAACACCTGGACTGCACCATTGAATGGGCAATCTGCAGAGCCTCCAAAACTTTTTCGGTAAGGGGACGTGAAGCTGCACCTCCTTATTCCTTCATAGGTCCACCAGTGGCCATGAGCCACTTTGAGAACAAATAAATCCCATAACAGGTGCTCCTCTGGGCCTCATCAGATGCTCTTAGACACTCTTAATTACAACGTACGTACAATCATGCCTATTCTTGAATATAGTACCCTTTAAATGAATACAACTAATGATTTTGTTGTTGGTTATTACAAAGGAAAGGATTAAATAAATGAGAGGATTTGAACTTTTACATTTTCTTTAGGAAAAATGATAGGAAATAGACAGTTTATTTTGTAACGGGATAACTCACCTAGACAAAATTAGACTCACAACTAGATATTAAATTCATTACAAATATATTGACCCTGCAATCATTATGCAAGTCGAATATGAAACTTCCTTTAATCAAATTGAGACAATTATCACTAGATCCAATATTAGTAGGTATTCGAACTTTGACTTTGTGAGTAGGTTACATGGCCACTACCACTGGAATTTGGATCTACCACCGACCAACAACTTTAAACCGCGTTGTTGAATGTACATTGATCGCTTTAATTTTGATCATATGATCATGCAACAATATTAATAGTTAATCATCCCACTTTAGATTTAAATTACTCCATTAACAGACGTGAAGTCCCAAAAAGTTTATCAGACGATCACATATTACAAGCACTGCTGAAGATTAATATAGTTTAAGCATGGCTTCTGAAGTGGTTAATCATTAATCTAATGCATAATTAAAGGTCATTGTCACATGGTTTGTAAGCTGAAATGGATCACTAGTTTTCTTGGAAAAACTCTCCTCCCAACAGCTAGCGCATTAGCAAATATTGTCAATTAAACAAATGAACTTGTGGCGATTCACTGCCTCGTCGTATGCTCAATGTTCTTACAATCATTAAGAATTTTCGATAACTTTCTGTGGCTTTGTGCTGATCACGCTTTACAAAGAAACATGCATGTTCCTAGCTAAGCAATGACGTTAATTTGTACTTGTCTCTTTGCATCAACACAGATCTTCTTCTTTGTATTTGGGGTTAACTTTAATCATTCTTATTTTAGAATAGAGATGAGCAAAAACATGAATCACGAAGAAGAAGATTAATTAAACTATTCACTTCATATTTTAATCGACGAAGTAATAACTCTCAATTAAACACATACTAGAAACTTCCTACATTTCTTAATCAAGGGTTTCATCCAATGATTTTGGGGTTGAGAGAAACTTCAGATATGTTGGAAAATAACAACTACATTATTATTATTCTAAACAATGGATTGCTCTGAGGTCATGGCTGACCAATTGAGAGTAATAATCAAATCATGATGCCGGTATTAGAGCAATTATCCTCCACTCATCTAAAATATGTATTTTCAAGTGGTTCGTTAAAAGAATCTAAATTATTGAGCAGGTAATAAATTTGTATTCGAATATGTGATTGAGATTGAATCATAACATTTTTTTAGTTTTTCAAAAATCATGTATAAAACTCAAGAATGGACCTTAAGCTCGTGTGTGTGGTGTAGGAATTGCAGTCAAAGGTGGCTCGGGTGAACAAAATCAAAGATTCCGCTCATGAAGAATAATTCTCAATAATATTTGTCAAAAAAATGAACAGGGTCGTACGAATTTTCAACTCCACATATGATCAATTAAGAAGAGAAGAGAAGCAACGACTCATCATCAGTAGTCAGAAAAGCATCTGGTTGGTATTATCCAATGGGTTGACTTTTGCTATATGTCTAGTTGGAAATTCTGCATCCAGTTGCTGCAAAATGTGTACCATTAGATCCGTGTAATTCTAGTCAAAACATAGTTTATGCTCAACTTGCACTTTTCACATTCATTCCAGCAATGCATTATGCATCTCCATCGTGGTCCAATCGACCGTGGCCTTTGACATTAATGGTTAGGAGCGCAATAAACGTATGTGGGACTTGTTTGTATTAAAGAGATAATCAATAATGTGATAAGTAAATGTCGTATAAATAACAACATTTATAATTTATACAATAAATACACGTGAAAAAAAAAAATTTAATAGTGATGAACTCTCAACTTATTTTGGATTTTCGGTATTATTCGGTTTTCAATCCAAGCTATATATCACAAATGCAAAGAGGTTCATTGCTAGCAACTTTCAATAAGTTACAAGACGTATATGTTAAACAATACACACAGTCTCATATTGGAAACTTAACAAAATAGAAAGTCTCATTTAATGAATGGCTCCATTCTTAATAACATCGATGTCTTTTGTATAAAAACTCACACATGCTAAAGAAGTAGTTAAGTTGGGGACAATATCGATGTTGCTAGTGGTAGGCCAAATGTCCGTCTCTTTGAAATCTTAATATGGTATCAGATCGGGCCGATTGATTGGGTCTGATTATTAAACCCCAATCAAACAAACTCAAATCAAACAAAATCCAAATTGAACCAAAATCAAACAAACCCCAAAGTATTTAAAAAATAAATAAATTAGGTGACCGATGTGGAATTGGTTGCACGTGGCTCACTAAAAAAGTTGTCCCACGTGAGAAGGAGTGTTAAAGAATACACAAAGTCCCACATTGGAAACTTAATAAAATAAAAAGTTCCATGTAATGGATGACTCCACTCCTAGTAACATTGAGACTTTTGTATAAAATTCCACACCTGATAAATAACTGATTAAGTTGAAGACAATATATTGCAAGTGGTGAGCCAAATGTCTGTCCCCCTAAAATCTTAAACGTATATTTTTAACTTTTGATGACTAAATTAAATCAGTCATCTTATGAGGCCACCCAAAAAAAGGAAAAAATTAAGTCATGTTCATTGAAGGCACAAATATGAAAAAGTAAAAAGCCTTGAAATGAAGCGTCGATCCATGGTGAACCAGAGTCTGAGGCGAAGTCTCTGTCATGTGCCCCACAACTCATTGTCATGATTAAATAACTTTGGGAGCTATCGAGCTAGTTATGAATATCGTTAACTTCGACCCTCAATAATTACATTAATGTTTTGTTTAAGCTCAGAAACACTGTCCAATTTTGGAATTGATTTTTGGTTTTTGATAATTTTTATTTTAATACACAAACCTTTGGAGGCTCTCATGGACCAACTTTATAAAATAAAAAACATTGGGTTATCAATTCCATCTTCAAATATTTCCTTCATATGAATTGCAAACATACCAAGTGGAGAGGATAATAATGAGTGTTCTAATCATAATCCCCAGAGATAATTATGCAAATGGGGAGATCCTTTAAGCCCAATTACTTTTTAATTAAAACTCAGGACAATAATTTGAGCCTCAGTTACTTCAGCTTTTTCTCAAGTGTCCCAAAAAGAGTTGAAGATTGTGTGCTTCATGACTCTCACAAATTGAAAGCAAATAGAACACAGAAAGAGGCGAGAATTTTCATGCAACATCACTTGGGCAGATTTTCACACTCAATGTTGTTACTACTTACTAGTACATATATAAATAGCCTATAAATAAAGCAAAAGGAAAAAGTAAAGTCGTTAAAGCAGTGCACCAATCCATGCAACATCACTCGGGCAGATTAAATCACGTACCCAATTACTTATAGCAAATTGGACCGACAGACATAAATGTGAAGGGCGATATGATGTGGATGGGTAAAAGATTAAAGATAGGGCATACGTACAGCTTTCTTCTCCCTCTCTCAATTTAGCCAATGAATGATGGTGGTGTCCTTGTTCAGCCCTAGAAACTCGTATGCTCCATTAACAATGTAAATAAGGTTCATTCAGTTTGGCGGTTTCAGACTGTGTGACAAGGATTTGAAAAGACATTCCACTTTGAACATTCAATCAAAGGCAAGCATTGGCTTTTCAGTGCATCAATTCACTTTGCTTCTTCTTCAGCCAAAAAACTTACATGTAACGGGTATAACGTTACATGAGAGTTTTCTTCTTCTTCAGAACTGGCCGTCATTTTCAGAAAACAAAGAATAATCATGCACTTGATATTCTAATTGGCTATTTAATTAAGGTGAATAAAATCTTCTAAATCAAATCCACATCTAATGCACATAAGAATGTAATGTCCTAGATAAATGCTTATATTACCATACTGTAAATCTAAACCACCTGTTATATTCAGAATTACTCTAATTTGTTCCTCCCTAGATAAATACTTATGTTACAAGACTGTGAATTTAAATCACACGTTATGTTAAGATTCATATAATTTTAATATCATTCTAGAATATTATTAATTATGTATGATAAGAATTTTAGAGTAAGAATATGAAACAGAGATCTTATTTCAAGATAACTTAGCCCAATATATGACAAAGAGTGTTGTATTAGATTGCTAAGAGCAGGGAGGGTGGGGGTAGGATTGTCACTGTAGGAGGAAGGTGGAAGGAAAGCCCATATATTGGGTAAGTTTGGGATTTCATGGAAGGCGTACGAAGACCTCTTTATATTTCAACGGATCTCCTACCTCTCTTTTTAGACCAACTTTTCAAACATGGACTTGGCCCACATATATACACAGTCAAATATTTCATACATTAATTTTTCTGTTCTGTTTTGTTTTTGGACTTTTTATAATAATGATAACCTCGAAACATCTAGACGAGTCAAACACACCAAACACACAAACTGCTAGCAATATTATCTGTTATAAGCAAGGACTAAAATGTTAATGGTTTCGGAAATATTGATAGTTCAAAAATACAGAAATTTCGATAGAAATATCGGGATATTATCGATATCGATAAAAATTGAATAAAAACCATGGAAATTGTAAGAAAAACTTGGAAATTTTTGTTGAAACTTTAGATGATGTTTATTTAGTCAATTATCGATTAGTTTATCAAAAAAAATTGGAAGGAAATGCATTGTGAAATTACCTACAATTTTCATACTAACACATTGCATTATGGGTTTAACTGATTTAAGTTGATTATATAGCGAGCGGACAAACACTGTGAGTGAAAAAAAAATGTAGTAATTACTGAAAGCAGATTAAACACATCATATAAACATTTATATATAATGATTTACTACAATATTTTACACTTTATACATTGCATGGTAAGATACATGAGTGACTTAGTACCACATAGATTTCCTATGAGGTTCAAAATTTTCACTATCTTCATCATCTCTATGTGTAGAGTAAGTTTATTGTGAAGAGTAGTCGTCAAATGAAAAATCCCCAAAATAGTTTTGCATGTAATTGTTAACATGCCATCCATATAGATCCGAGATTGGTTGACGTTGTCCATAAGCAAAATCATTTGAAGATTGGGTCTCAGATTCTTTCCATGAGTCGCTCGATTCCATCCCAAAAGGAATGGGATATGAAGAGAAGGGAAAGACTTGGTTATGAGTATAACCATAGTTACTACTTCCCACTCCAACAGAGTCCGAATCGCCCTTTGCGTGTGTGCTGTGTGTTTTTTTCCATTTAATGCAGAAATCACGATATTTTCGATATTCTAGCGATATTACATCGAAATTTTGACCAAATATTGCTGAAGTGTGATGGAAATTATCGACATCGAAATTTTCTCGATATTTCGTCGATATTTTCAATATTTATACGATATGTGTATGGATACGTTCCGAAATATCCGTAACCCGAAAATATGGAAATATCCTCGATATTTCCGACTATGGTTATAAGTGAGAAAAAAAAAACAGTTGAGAGGGTTATATTTCACATCTCAAAATGAAATTAATGCAGCTCGATGTTCTTCAACATAAGTTAATTAATTCGAGCTAAGCAAGAATGTGGTTAGGTATATACCTGAAACGTTTGCTTTGATCAAAACTAGTTTTCTCCGCACAACATAGGCGTCTTTTGTGCAGATGGATGACCCCATAACTTTAAAAACTAAAACTTTGAAAGAAGAATTAAGTAATTAAAAAGAATCGTATCTGCCAACGAGGGCTAGTTAAGTTAAAAAGGGCGTTGACTTGCATACTAGAGGTCTCACGTTCGAATCCCTATGTCATCAGTTTTGTGTGTGTGAGAAAACCCCTCCCATTCCATGTAAGCTGTAATTTATACTATCGCTTGTACTAAAAAAAATCGTATCTATTAATTGAATAAATAACACTGTACATAATATATGAAAGAATAAAAATGGGAACTAATAAAAAGAATACAATGGTGTGACATGTACATAAAGAATTATGAAACAAAAGCATCAACTTTTGGAGCCATCTTCCCAAACAATAACTTCAAGTCATTCTCCAATGGCGTCAAGTTCAAGTCCATCTCCAAGCACATAATCCTCTTACTGCTCGACCTTTTCAGCACCGGAATCTTCGAAGCGACAACAACCTCATCAGGAACTTTGTAAGAAAATCCCAGGTTCATGTTGGAAGCTCTGTGCCTCCTCATATGGCCACCCAAAGCCTGTCCCATGCCAAACTCTAGGCCACAAATGGAGCACTCGTGCGCTTTCGGCTTGCTCTTCGTTGCCATCAAGTTGCTTCCTTTTCTGGTCTCACTTTGTTGATCATGATCCATTGTTGTTCTCGGCCTCTTGTGGCTTGCTCTGTGGCCACCAAGAGCTTGGAACGATGGGAATTTCCGGTTGCAAGTTTTGCACTCAAACACATCGTTTGGAGATGAACACTTTCTGAACTTGGTCTCCATGCTACATGAGAGTAGCATGAGGCACTTTGCCATGTCCAAACCCTTCATCCCTAACCCTACTTCATCTTCTCTCATTCTCTTCATGGCTAAGAAAAAACAACGTACAAACTGGTCAAATGTCTCAAATGACAGACACAGGTAGTTTTAGATACGGAAGAAGGCTTCAATTGTATTGTTATTTATAGGGGTTTGGAGTGAGTTTAGAAATGACCATATTGCCCTTTTGTCCGCGTTAAGGAAAACCCAAGAGTCGAGCGTAGTGGGTTTCATTGGCTTTTTGGGTACTCAAGGGTTTGACCCCTTTTTTTTTTCTTTGACTTGGAGACATTGTTCTTTTGTAATGAATGTAATGAAGTGGATTTAGATATATAAACACGTGATGGTAAGTCTTGAGAGTTTTATATGTACCGTGTGAGAGTCACACGTTGACCAGTCTTTGGTTATAAGACCAGTTGTAAAACTGTTGCAGCGAGTCGTCAGTGGAGGGCTCTATGTCGACGATTCCATGAACTATGAAGTTTGAAGGAAGCTGCAAAAAGGAATCTGCAAAGCAGCTTCTTAAGGTATTTCAGATTGTTCAGACATTGAAGTCAGAAAAAAGCATTTTTTTGGAAAGCACACAGAGAATCACCGAAATGTCTTCAGCATGAAGGATGATCCAGTCTTGCCAAACGAAGTCGAAGAAAATAGGTGGTAACTGAATTACTGGTGCACCTAAATTTCTCTGTCGATATATACAATTTTTTAGAAAACACTTATAGCCAAAGAATTTCATTTTTCAACCCACTTCTCTGAATTACTGGTGCACCTAAATTTCTCTGTCGATATATACAATTTTTTAGAAAACACTTATAGCCAAAGAATTTCATTTTTCAACCCACTTCTCTGAATTAGTGGGTTCATTTTCAACCCACTTCACTGTGATTTTCTTCAAAGCCTTTGGTAAAAGAATTTCATGCCAACTTATGATTTCACACTCAACGGCACCACTAACCTATCTCTATGAGCAGAAAATGCAAGGAACATGCCTCGACGTGTGGGGCATACTGAAGAACGTGGCAAGCAAGCATAAGTTTTGCAGCTTTCTTCTTTCTTGTGTTTTTCAACATCATTACTTTAATCAGTTAGAGGTGCTGGAGACAATTATGGAGGAGGGAAGAGTCGGAGAAACTTGTAATTGTTTTCATTTATGGCAAGTTGGCAACTACAAAATATTACAATATTGTTCTTAACTTCTGAGAGAAGCAAATGGGAACATTAGACCTTTCCATCAGGGCATAATCGGACTTTTCAATCAGTAGAAAATAGATGGACTAGTAGTGTTCACAGCTCATCAGTTGATGAGCATGCTTTGAAATTTCGAAATGGAGCATCGTGTCGTGCAACATCAGTTGACATCTGCAAAAGGAGTTCTAGGACCTGAGGTCTTGCTTTCCATTTGGCTCCGTTTCGATTTGTTGTCAGAAATACTGTCTTCTGTGACTTCAATGGAGCTTCTCATCTCCTCAATAGATTCCACGCTGGGTACAGCTATAACTCGTTTCTTAGTTCCACCACCCTGTTTATCAACCTGTTCATAACCATACCAAATAGCAATGATATTAGGCTTTATGCAATGAAGTTGATGAAGTTGACCCTATACTATAAAAGCACAAAATCTTTTCCATATTTCCATCTTGGAAGGAAACATACCAGATAATCTTTTACAAGGCGCTTTTCGGCTTCATTTCGTATAGTTGATACACCTTCACCATGCTTGTCTTGTACTGATTTGAGTTGATCCAAGCACAAGGTTGCCATGGAGTCTATTTCCTTTGTCCTTTTGTGGTCCAGCATTAGCGAAGCTGCAAGTTTTTAAATCACCAGTTAGGTAGAAGAGTGGATTATCGTATAGGGAGTGAATTGCTTCATTGCACAAGTAAATTCAAATTACCATTAACGCATGACAACGTGTCAGAGGCTATGGCATTGAAATCTGCATCCACACGGGAAGATGTGGAAACAAACTCTTCATGTGCAGAACGGTTTGTGGATATATTTTCCCTGTTGAAGCAAGGAAAGGAAATTTTAATAGAGCATTAGAAGCGTAGAACAAGCAAAGACTAGAAGTTTTGATGAGTCAAGGAATGGAAACTCACTTCACAGTAGATTCAATCTTGGTAACACTGTTCTGATTAAGAGTATTTATGGCTGACTGGGCCTTTTCCCACTGTTTCCTAGAATCGCCCACTCTCTCTGAGCTGCATATACCATAGGAAGGTAAAAGTTATATGAAGAGACATATTGATAAGGGACAACCCACTGCAGCCGCAATACTAGTATACTGTGGCACTATCTTTTCTAGATTTAATTCAGGTTTAACTTACCACTCTTGGAGACAGTTTTCCATGATTGCATGAGACTCAGCTGCTGAGAATGTGTCTTTCATGAAGTTACTTTCCACCTTTCCAAAATACTCGCTCAATTCCTTCCCAGCATCCGTTGCAACTTGTTGCATGTTAAACATCTCGTTTTGCAACCTGGTATTATCTTGTTTACTTGTGTCCTGGATGTTGGTTGATGCCTTTGACACCTAATATTTATTTTTCTAAATGTCAGATAAACAATACCGACAAACTATTCTAGTTCAAGTGATAAACAAAAAAAGAGAGAAAATACTTACAATTGAAGCTTTCTTAGATGTCAAAGTTGCTAATATTACTGCAATTTTTTCCATTGCCTGTTTTTCCTCTTTAGCAGCTTCTTCCTGTTTTTTGAGGCAACGAAAGCTCATCAGCCTTTATTATACCTAGTTCTGAAATTCACCTGTAGGTTGCACTTACCTTAAACATCTTCTCAAAATTCACTAATTGGTGGACTCGTTGGATTTGGTTTTCTTCAAGAATTGTCATGACTTGACAAGCACGGTCATGAAGGTCATCGAAAAAGTTCCCAGTGGCCTTTGAAATTACTTGTGCTGAAATCAAACTTCGTTGCAACCCCTAAAGTTGTACTAAAATATTAAGAATTCTTTAATCTTTTCAAGTGCACATTATAACAAGTATGAAAAATAACAACTACAAACCTACCTCCTCTTGTTGTCGAGTGGAGAAAGCCAACAGCTGTTTCTGCTCGTCAAGAGAGTGCTGGATATTTTGGATGACCTCATTGGCTTCCATAACTGCAGTTACAAGAAACTACAAAGACAAACATACAGTCAGCTATTAAATCGAGGGCATTCTATGAATGGTAAAGGAAATTGAGACCATTACCTTCTCAACGGCCACTGTCTGTGATAACACCTTAGCGTTTATCTGCTCCAGGTCAGATGATGCTTTCGTTTTCAGCATGTTGGCGAGCTCCTTCAAGGCTGATACTCCAGAACTGTATGTCTCTGCTATCTTCTTAATCTTTGAATCCAGTACCTGTGCTGCCTGTTAATAATAATAGCGTTAACAAACAATAACCAGTAAAACCAAGGCAAGCATAGCATATTGCATGACATAACAAAATCTCCCTTACATCACATTTACTCGCAAGGTATGAGTGAACATTTTCCTCCATGCATCTTAGTTGGTTCTGCTGTTGAGAAACAGACCCTAGGATGGTCTTATGCAGATCTTTCAAACTCCGATCAAGCTGAGAACCAAATGTTAAAACCAAGCTCTGATTTTCAGCTTCCATTCTGTCTTTCTGATCTGCAGAGAGCAAAAAGCACTAGATATGATAATGCCTAGGTCTAAACACTTTCATTTCCCTTCATCTTCATCATCTTTTTTTGTCTGTTATTCTTTTCTACATTTCTCCTTGCCTATTTGAAAAGACGCTTTAGCTTTCTTGTCTTAACGTCCAGCCAGAAGATGTAAATGAATAATAGAATAATAACCATTAATTTTTTTACCAATTACTAAATATGCAGGACACAGAGCTTGCATACTGAAGTTAATTTATCTTACCTAATTTTTCATATAGGGAATTCATTTCTTCTGATGCATTCTGCAAATCAGTTCGCAACTGCTTTGCACGTCCAATTAAAAGATTTTCTGTTATATGAGCACACAGACATTTGTCACCAATAACTCAAATATGAAGAAAGAGACACAAAATTTTCTCAACAATATCTCAATTGCCTTACCTGAGAATAGCATTTTGGAGATAATAAGCTCCTTCTCTTTCAGGGTTGAGATTGCAACCTGGTATTTCTCTTGAAGATCAAGCAGTGCCTTGTTACTAGTTTCCAGACTTATCTGAGAAAGACAAAATTGAATTCCTAATAAGATGCAGACACTGAAAAGACTAAGGCAATAATGCTAAGTCCATGCATACCTTGCATGCCTTCAGCTCACTTTGTAAATCCAGTTTCTGTTCTTGTTCGCTGAGATAGAGCTCACGAAAATTCTCCGCTTGCTGCAAGAAGAAGTGAGTTTGATGACATGAATATAAGTGAGTTTGATGACATGAATATCATAGCAGAGATATTAACCAATGAGCAAGAAAATGTACCTTTTCTGTGAGGTTGAGATCATTCTCCAATTGCTCTATTTTCTCAATCCTGACCTGCAGGGTTTCCAGGTTTTAAACAGATTAAGCTACATCAGTACAAATACAAAAGCATAAAAGAGGCAGCATTTATTATCTATTTGCGTTCACCTATTTTGAGGTCCGCATATATAGTTGGAACATTGTCATGCTAAAAGAAGAAAGCTGGCAAGCAATATTTTACCTTTTTCTCAGCTTCCTCCTGGACAAATCTTTCACGTGGAATATAAACACCATTCTTTTCCCGTGCTGCCCGAACCTCTGCATTCGTTTTTAAACAGATTAAAGAAAATTAAACACCAATCCAAGTTAAACAGATTAAAATAAAATTAAACACCAATCCAAGTATGCTAGTGCCATCCAACCTTCTTTCATTCTCTCAATCTCTGAATACAAATCCCTGAGCAGCACAGCCTTCGACATTTTCTGGTTTGCCTGCAAGAAGAAGCTTCATCAACATCATCCTCATCATAAAGAATATATTCGGAGAAACAAAAAAGGAGGCAAAAATAATAATCCAAACAAACCTCAGGTTTGTTTTTAATGTTCTTGGCACGACAGGCATAATCCAGTGTGCTTAGAGTTTCTTCCATGCACTGAGCAGTTGGAGAAATTGTGGCAATGATGCAGGTTTTTGTTTTGCCTCCCAAAGAATCTCTTAAAAGTCTTGTAAGCTTACTGTCCCTGCAGATAGAGTCGGCACAGTTGAATAAACATAAAGAAAATAGAAAGGAAGATAGTGAACCGCCAAATATTGTAACAAAGAGACATTATATTATCAGTATGTACCTGTAAGGTATGTGAGTGGAATGTTCCACTAATGCATTTATGACACGGCCCAGTGTGAGCAAGCTCTTATTTATCTCCCCCGCTTCTCTTGCACGTCCCTACAGTTTTAAACACAAGTTTCATCAATCTCTAATATACAGTCCAGTTTTAAAGTTAGGAAACTGTTAAACTCATTTAGAAGCCAAGTATGGGCTGTCATTTCTTTGACAAGTAGTAAAGGGAAATCCTGTACTTGTCTATAAAATGTAAACTTGGTCAACCATTGTACTACTGGCCATAACTAGAACAACATCAAAAGCCTAAATTTTATAAAACACAATTATGGCTGCAATTTCAGTGACTAACAAGATCATGTTTGCCCAGACAGCAAGCTTAAGATAAGAAGATTTATAATAATACCTCTCGTGCACCTGAACGAGATATGTTTTCTGATCCTGCCAGATCGACAAGATTAATTTTGCCACATTTTATTAGCTCCTCATCACCAACTGTTGCTTCTTTAATATGAACAGTAATGGAAAAGACAGAATGAGAGCGACTGCAAACAAGAAAAAGGGACAAAATTGATAAAAGGTCCTCTAGAGTCAACATCTATTAGTAACTGAGGAAAACATACCTGCTGCGCTTGTTCAACAGAGTGTCTGCTGTACGCCTTTTGGCAGACCCTCTTTCCAAGACAGTATAAATTTCATTTACATTATACACAGCTTCTTCTTCAAGGCCTCTTACTATCACACAACCCTTTCCATCCTCCATCAAGGAAATAGATTTCCTTTGCCTGTCTTCTGCAGTTCTTGGATTGTCATCAGGCGCTAGTAAATCAGTTATTTCTTCATTATATATTTCCAAGAACGTTACTTTCACACTATAGTCAGCATTTTGTGCTTCAAGTGTCTCAAAAATGTGTCGAACAGCCCGTGGAATAACACCAGCCTCAGCAGGCAAATTGCCACTCTACAAGAAACGTTATGTGTACAATGAGGAGAGAAGATATTTTATATTGCCAGTCAAAGCAAGTGGATGACTAGATGATTAATCTGTACCTTATTTCTCATCCCACCTTCCATTGTATAAGTTTTACCAGTGCCTGTCTGCCCATATGCAAAGACAGTGCAGTTGAATCCGTCGAGAACTTCATTAACTATTGGGGAAATGGCTTGGTCATATATTGATTTTTGCTGTGATTTTGGTCCAAAAACCTAGCAAATTAAAACAAATAAGATAACTTTTACGTGTTGATCATCATAAGATTGTATTATGAAGTAAAATTATCACAACGGAGATTGAAGAATACCCTGTCAAAAGTGAACACTCTATCGACTTGCTTGTTATTTAGATTTTGTAAAACAGTGACTTCTCTTTTGTGTTCATTACAGGATATCACCTTCTGGACGTTCAACCTTTGCTCATCATCACTTAGAGGCCTGAAATCAAAATCAACAATAAACCAATGGGATAACTCATCAGATGTGCACAAGAATGATCTTACACACAAAAGTTTAGAACTTTAGATAACTTTTTTGAATTAAAATTAAGCAAACATAAACCCGTCTGGCATAATAATGTTACACTACAAATCCATTTCAAAAAATAAAACAGAATTCGAAGCTACACAACTTTAATGACATGAAGACTGTGTAAACAAACATTTCTATGGTCCAGCTGTTGAAAAATTTGTCAACAATTAAACGAGAAGTAGAATAATTTTCTACAGTAAAAAAATAAAACAGAATTCGAAGCCACACAACTTCAATGACATGAAGACTGTGTAAACAAATATTTCTATGGTCCAGCTGTTGAAAAATTTGTCAACAATTAAACGAGAAGTAGAATAATTTTCTAGAGTCATAAGTGCAAGTACAAAGAAGTTGGGAAAGCAGCAAGTTGAAAATATTGAAGGAAACCTATAGATAAGCAGTTGGCATAAGTATAATCTAATGCTTGTTAAATATCTCAAATTCAATGCCGAACAAAGTAAACTCCACTATGATTCTCATTCAAATCCCAACCCATACAGTTCATCCATAATGTTGGCAATATTGAGTAGGGATGGCAATATTTGGGTGAGGAGGACTAACTAAAATCACAATGAAACTTACCAAATAATTTCAATTTCAAGTCTGAAATTGAAGCATAAACTGAGAAGGCCACAAAAATCCTCAGACCAGCAAAAACTTTATTTGATTTTATTTAACAAATGAGGAGATTAAATAAAACTCACCTGCATCTGAGAAGAACTTGCACATTAACCTCTTTATCCTTGTCTTGACGATTTGGATTCCACTCAAGTGTTCTGCGCCGCCTTTCGGGACGAGGTGTAAGGAAAGGAGATGGAGACGGTGACACCCCCACCCCAACTTTCTTAGACTGATCAGGGGTGACTGACATGACTTTTTTTCTCTCTTTCAAACCTAAACAAACACAGTTCATGTTCATCACCATGTATATTATAAATCACATCAACCACAGAATGACAAACACCTAAAGCCCTATGTCGAAACATTTCGTGCCGATCAATTAACTCAATTTACACCCAGAAAAGGACCCTAATCACCATAACCAGACAAAACCCTAACATGCATCTTTGGTAATGAAATCCGTACATTAGATTTACCAGTGATTTGAGACCCGAAGAAGATAAGAAATTACCTCTGTGATTTATGTATAGCCTGATGAAGCCCAATTCAATTAAGAATATATGTGCCTTAAATTCTCAATCAGAGAAGTAGGGTTCGATAATTGAAATGAGAACAAGGAAAAAGAAAGCTTTCTTTCGTCTTCCTCTTTCAGCGAAGTAAAGATTTATTTTTAGGGTTTTAGGGAAAGATCGAATCGTGATTTTGAAATGAGGAAGAAAGTGGTGGTCTGATTCTCCAACGGCTACCGTGGGTTTTTGTATAGGAGAGGGAAAGTGGCCGTTGGGGCCAGACAGAAATCTATGCGTTTTTCAAATGTGGTGGGGTCGGCCGGTGAAATTCAAATGAGGCGCGTAGCCTACGTCGCGCTTGGGTAAATTTGAAAATGATTAGCCTATACAACTTCCTTCATAAAGTGCTAAATATTTATTATTTAACTCTAAATCCAATTACATCGGATTTCTTTAAAAAAGAAAAAAATTAGATTGAACTATAAATTCTAAAAAACCAATTCAACTCGAATCAGAGTGAGTTTTACCAAATTTTAAGAAAATGAGAAACCCCAACTAATTCTATTTTTCTTCTTAACATTGAAACATGTCTCAAATAAATCTCCCCTTCTCCAGTAAAAAATTGTTTTAAAAAAAGTTAGATAATCCACGATTTTTTTTTTTGGTCATAAGCGATAATCCACGATTGATTTGTTTAGATTACTTAGTAAGTCTTTTCATGTGCTCGGCCCAAAATAAAGCAATATTTACAACATTTCCAAAGTTTCAAATCAAAGCTGCTCTATGTTCAAGCAAAGAATTCAAAAGATTACCATCATGACAAAAGCTGCCAGACTTATCCACTTGAACTCGACTTCAACATCAAACTATGATTAAAGGGCGTGAGCTTGGTAAAGTTAAACCAGGCAGTTGGCTTACGAGGAGACAATGGAGAATTGGTGGAGCGCCTCGTGAAGGAGATAGGGGTAAAGTGGAGTACGACTGTCTCTTAACATCATTTACAAATCAAATGTGAGATGGCCATTCGGCTCCCATTATGATTATGCTTATTACAACTAATGATCAATCCACGCCTTTCATGGGAGGATAAATTTTTCGATATGACCATAACACCACCACATCACCACATGGTGTAGTATAAACTCGTCGCACCTCCACGTTCTTAGATTAATAACATTACGAGGCTCTGTGCATAGGATCTGACTGCTATGGTACAATAGCACATTAGAACAGGGGAACGAGGGTGTTCATCAGTTCTTCGCGGACTTCGACTTTAATAAAGCTTTGAGAGAAATGCAGAAGGTATTTCGACTTGCAATTCTACGAATTCGGGTGAATTCAAATAACAAAACCTATCCTCATACAAATACAATTTTGTGGAAATTAATCATAGGGGCACAGATCCATAAAAAACCACTTCAGCTGGGCCTGTCATGTATACATGGTTGTCCTCCTCTCTCCACTCAATCTGCAATGGCCCTCCTGGTAGATCAACCGTGCAATTCTGTGTCCAAAAAGATAAGGATAAAAAATATGAGCAACGAGGAAAGAGAGTAAAAGAAACTACAGTAAACATGGGGTTAATTTGGAGCCAGCATTTAATAGCAGAAATCCATCATCCAATAATGAAGCAACAGTCAAAAGTTGGAATCTTGTGATAGCAAAGTAAACCTATTTTTTCTGATAGGAGATAATAAAGTAAAATTGAACTTTTAAGATAACTAGAATCATCATTTTTGTACATATGACTTTACTCTTCTTAAAATTGAACGTTAAAACTGATAGAGCAAAATGCCACAATTTCATTTCAGTGTGAAATATTTAGACCAGTTATGTTAACTTTTTACAATATTCAGCAAATAGCATGCCAATACTTACCCGCTCAGCACAACCCTCAAGAACTGCTGCAACAACTACAGCACAAGCACCAGTTCCGCAAGCCAGTGTTGCTCCTACAATGAAAAGTAATTAATTTCCCACAAGAAAAAGGGGATTTGATATTAGATCACAATACAAATAAGTTTTTCTTTTGGTTGCCATAGAAGTAGAACTAACCTGCACCACGTTCCCAAACACGCATCTTGAGGTGTGAAGGAGTGAAAACTTGTACAAATTCTGCCAATCACAATTAAATGAGATTCGTGAATACAGAAACATACTTAAGAATAATGACATATTGATAATTAAAAGCTCACAAGACAAAACCGAAGGACCAAAGAAGTTCGATTGAAAATAAATATTTAACTCGCACTAAAATATATAGCATGATCTTTATATGATCTTGTAACTGTGTTTCAAGCTGCTAAGTAAGGCACACAACCATATGAGGATAGGGCAGGGCATAAATTCTTTTTACACTTTAGGGCATATCAGAGCATAAATGTGTTGCCTAGCTGTTTGCTAAAAATATTCCACTCTAACATTGTAAAACCGAAAGAAAGGTGCCACAATTTTGTGAGTGCCCCACTTTCAATGTATTTCTCAAAATACCCACGCATACATGCAGTTATTCCAACAAGTTTAAACAGAATGATACCAGAAGTTTCAAAGTTAAATTAATGTAGCATGACAACACAAAAAAAAAAAAAGATTTGTAGCATGATAGCATCTAACAATATACCAAGACTAAACTCTAAGACTTCAATAACAAAAGCATGGCCACAGAAAAATATATTCTAACCTGTGTTAGTTCGTGCAGGAAACACCACATGGTTTTCAAAATTTGGACCAATTTCAGCCAATTTCAATTCATCGACCTGCAAATTCTGTTCCATTCCAACCAAAAGCAAGAAGTGACGGTCAGCAATGATTGATTTTGCTAGAAGTCCTACTTCAAAAGATCATGCATGTAGAAAGAGGGGAAGTTGGGGATATTCAAGAAAACTTTCAACCATTTGAAAATGATGTGATATACTAAAGGCCACAGGGCAACTATAATCAATCATTGCTTCTGCTAAATTATTTACATCCATTCTAGGTCATTCATTTAAGAGAAAAGAGAAGTATCAGAAAGAAGACAATTTAAAGCCTCTGCAACAGACCCCTATTAGTAGTTAATATGTCCCAAGTTAATCCAGAAAATAGTTACCTGGCCTCCTTTTGTACCAAAAGTTACACAATGAGGATTTCCCCATACTAACACATGTTACATTCCAGGTTACTCCATCTACATCAAGATCCGACTTAACGACAGATTGATTATTGTTTGCAGGTAGTCCTGTAGGTATATCTGTTGCTTTTAGAATTGGTTCCCCCATATCAACTTTAACCTGCAATTCAGAAAGTCAATGTCCACTAAATTGAAGATGACCATCCACATACTTAAAGCACGACTGAGGCATGCAGAGCAGCAGTGGGCTTTCTTATAATATTTTCAAAGTTACATGCTTTTCCATTATTAAATGTTTGATGTGTTTAAAGTATCTCAACCTGAAATGCTCTTACTTAAACTAACACATAAGATAAACAAGAAGGTATTGACATAGAATGAACAAGAGCGTACCTTCCCATCATCTTGAATTTCTGGAACAATTAGACCAGCACCAGTATGCATCGTAAAGCTGCAAAGGTTAAAACACAAGGTCATTGTTAGAAAATAGGCACACATATTAGTATGAAGCAGATTATATTTTCCTTCTCAACACGCACACGAACACTAAAGGAAGCAATGCAGTATACAAGCAAGCATTGTTAGACAAAAACAAAAATATAGCATCAGTTCACACCCATACCGTTGCTTCCCGTGCAAATTCTCAAGCTCCACGATGAATCTGGCAAAGCACCGGACTCCATTACCACACATCTATACAACAAAATTTAACATCAAATTTTCAGAAATTTGAAACACGTTACTCAAAAAACCTAGCACATATAATTAGTAAATGCAACAAATGCATTGCCATTTCAGTACCATCAACACTCAATGCAATAAAGCAATCACATATATACACAACAATCAAAGTACCAAGTAAAGCCAAAGTTTTGAAAAATGTGAGTCACCTCGGGCTCGCTCCCGTCAGAATTGTAAATCCTCATGGTATAATCGGTGCCATTGATGCCCGGCAGCGCGAAGATCACACCGTCAGCGCCAATCCCGAAGTTCCGATCACATAGCTTCGCTGCTTGCTCTGGCGTGATCTTAGGCTCCGAAGAATCCCTATTATCAACCTATCACTCGCAAAATCAAATAATCAATAACAAACCAAAACTCCAAAACAGATAATCGAGCACACCTAATCCTAACCTTTTCGTTCCTAATTAAACTTCAAAAATTGCAAAATTTTCACACATTTTCATTCAGAGATATCCAATTACCAAAATGAAGTCGTTGCCAAGGCCATGATACTTGACAAAGTGAAGGAACCCGGTCTCTCTCCGGTCCAGAAAAGAAGCCGGCGAGGCTTTCTCGACGGCTTCGATGCTCATCGAAGACGAGACCGCCGATACGCGAAGACCAGCAGTTCTTAGAGCGACGTTTACCCTGAGAGAGTTCAGTTTCACAATTGGAGAAGAAGATCGAAGAGAGGTGAAGGAGGCGAGGGAGCGGCGAGCTGGGGACGTGAGAGGCAGTGAAATGGCGGCGGCTATGGCCATGACTTCGACGCTAACACTAACAGAGTTTCCTTCGCAGCTGATTTGTTGTTTTACTTTTATTTGTCCTAGCGCCAATACGTGCCCGTTAGTTATAAATATGGTGGTAAAATAGACATTTTCTTTGAAATAAATTTTTTTATGAGATAAGGGGATAAAACCCCAAAGAAGAACAACAACTAACTACTACATATCAAACGAGGCCTAGCAAGTCATTCACTAAGAAGGAGCTAACTCAGGCAGGAGTCTCATCTAAATAACAAACTCACATATCCAAATTAAAGCTTCAGTTAGTTATATAATCTGCTATAAAATTCCTTTCTCTTAAACATGAGCAAGGTGACAATTGCCAATATGCCTCATAAGAACACAATAGATCTGGACCAACATAGTAAGAGGGAGACAATTCAAAGTACCAATTTGCCGAACAAGTGACACAACAATTGCAGCATCTATCTCAATAAGAAGATTAGAGATCCCTTTATCCCAGGCGAACTTAAGCCTAAAATATAATCCCCAAAGCTCAGCCTCCAGGATCTGCCCCTTGCCTAAATTCACAACAAAACCACAAATTCAATCCATCAGGCCCACAGATCACTCCTCCAGCACCAATACAACCTGAGGCTGCTCTCCTAGAACCATCCACATTCAATTTAAACGTACCTAATCCAAGAGGCTCCCAACTAAGTAAAACCTGAGCTTTAGGACTCGCCTTAACACCCACATGGGAAGCCTTGAACCATTCCCTCACAGGTCACAGCCATAGAAATGACCTTAACAGGATTAGCAACAAACTCATCACATGGAAGAAAAATATGATTATTCCTCCATTTCCACAAGTACCAAAAAGTAAAAACAAACACAACTGACCAAGGCAAACCACCACCCCATCTAGCTTTAGAGAGCAAATTAACTTTAAGCCAATGTATGAAATCATGCTGAAAACAAAGAGGATCTATAATATTGTAACACAAGATAAATTAGGATTTGATATTTTCTTTGAATTCACTTACAATTTTATTATTGATTTAGACAAATGATAGGTTATTTAATTTTTTTTACAATGGATAAATCACAAAACAAAGTCCCTTACAAAAAATGGTTAAATACCTTTTTGGTAACTGGGTTTTTCACGAAAATCCAATTTGGTCACTGAGAAATTTATTTAGCCAAATTAGTCACCGTATTTCCCAAAGTTTACAATTTATAGACATTTCATTATCTTCTTCCCATAATTTCCCACAATTTGTTAAACCCTAATAGCACAATATACCCTAACATGTTGAGTTAGAGGAAAAAGACTGAAGATGCTTCTAAACAAATAAAAATGTACTTAGCTAAAGATAACAAAGTGTCTATAAATTGTAAACTTTGGAAAACACGGTGACTAATTTGGCTAAATTTTTTACTCAGTGACCAAATTGAATTTTCATGTAAAACCCAATGACCAAAAAAGTATTTAACCCTAAAAACAAACAAACAAATACCTTTCCTACTAAGAGGTGCCAGGGGTGGAGCCACTAAGGGACTGTGTGGTCCCGAGGCCACCCTCATTTTTAATATTAAGAAATGTTGTATATTAATATATTTTATGATACTTCCAATATTTCTAGAGTTTTCTCTACAAGTTTACATATATATATTTTCATGTTTTAGATCAATTTTCTAAAAATTTAGTATACATATTATTATTTTACACAAGTCCTTCAAATCTAAGAGTCATTTTCACCCATTTCTCTAGATTTATGACTATTTATTCTCTTATTCTCCATATAATTCAAATGGGTTGATTCACTTAATTAAGATTGTTAATCTTTCTCTTTTTTATTTATTGTTTTCTCTTTGCTTATGATTTTGTTAGGGTTTGTGAAAATTTGAATTATTATTTATTGAGTTCAATGGTTCTTTCAATCAATTTGTAGATCACCAAAAGAAAATAAAGGGTAAAGATTTCATTATATATGTACTATACTACTATGTATGATGTTTTGGTATTTTTGGTTACTTTGGAATGTATTGTGTAATATCCCGCTCCCTAAATTTAATTAAATTCTTAAATTATTAAAATAAATGACAATTTTACCCTTAGGATTTCTTGGTGGATTAGAGTTGACTTTTTGTTCAGGAAGAAATTTGGAGAAATGAGTGGCACCGTTATGTAGAGCTCGTCAATACGAGTCCGTAGATAGGCGGTACGCTCAATTCCGAGTTGTAATGAAGGAGGAAATGTCTAGAAACAACAAGGGCATAATGGGAATTTCAAAAATTATTTAAACCCTAAATACCCAGCTCCTTCACTCACCTGGCACGCGCGTGGACCCCTCCCCCTCAGCTCTCTCTCTCTCTCTCTCTGCTGTGCAACGGCGCACGTTCCAGGCGACAAAACGGCGCCTTCGGACCACCAAAATTGACGGGGCCGGTCGCAAGAGGACAAGCTAGGGCAAGAGAATACTCCTGAGGGAATCTCTGATGAGCCCAGTCACTCTTGGCGACGCACGACCTCGAGACCTCGAGACCTCGAGAAAGCTCCAGTTTTCTCTGAAATTTTCGACGCCGTTTTCAACGGATTCGGCAACAAATTCCATCGATTGAGGTATGCTTCTTCATCCATTTTTCGAGATCTAGCTATTTGTATAAGTGCTTTGGGTCAATTTGGAGTGCTGAGAGTTTGATCTAAAACCTAGGTTTTTGTCCGACTGTGGAGGTGTTTTCCGGCTAGCTTTGGCCACTTTTTGGCCATGGTCCAAGACCAAAACTTGCTTCCCTATTTGTGGTGGTTCTAATGGTATAGGTATTTGCATGCGATTTGGAGTTTTTCTGATCGCCGTAATTTCTCTAGACACCCACCACTGGTAGTGGAGGGTGGCGGCACGTGGGCCACTTCATGGAGGCTCATTGAGTCCTAAAATACTCCTCATGTCATCCTGAGCACGACAATATGCTTGGATTAAGATTTGGATACTGTTTGACTTTTGAACGGATATTACGCATATTAGGCGATATCTGGGGTTGATAGGTTCGGGCCTTCCGATCGGTCCCATTTTCGAGTATGTCATTCCCCATACCTTTAGGATTGTGTAGGAATTTGTGGATCTTGAATCAGAGTCTCAGATACTCCGAATCAATGATGTTAAGGTTAGACGAATTAGTCACCGTCCGATCGTGCGATTGACGTTAATCCAACCGCTCGATCGAGACTAAACTCTCGAGACTTGTTATGTAGACCTTGCTGAACTTATAAGAACATTTGGTTTGGAAATCGGAGGTTGTGGTCCTCCTGGGCCCAATTGGTCAAATTCCGCGATCGAGGTCAAACTGACGGTCGGATCGTGAAGAAATTTATAGGATGGGTTTAACTTATGGTTCTGGACCAATATGAATTGTCAGATAACAAATTGATGTCTTGGGCCCTACAAGCCTAGTTGGCATGGAAGGTGGTAGTGTCAGCTTCGTTGAGGTCGAAGCGTAAGTTGTATTGGTGAAGGGGTCTTTATTCTAGAAATAGTTTGCTTACTATATTATTTTATTAATTATTCATGGAAGGTTTAATTGTCAGCTCTATTTTCAAGTAGGACGTATTTATTTTTATTATTATTCAGTTAAGGCTTGAAATGAATTTAAGTGTTTATGTATGGTAGAAAGGACTTGAAAAAGTATGTTAGTTGGGTTGGCTTCAGTAAGGAATTAATTAAATGTCTGACTATATGTTATATTTAAATATATGCTCGATGGCTTGAAATTTATATATTACGAATACTAGTTTTCTGAATAGTATAATATTTATAATTGGATTTAGTTTGAGAACAGTTTTGAAAGATTATGCATGGTCTAATTTAAATTAAGGAATATTGGGATTGATCTTGTTTTAAAAAAGGATTTTGTTAATTTATTTAAAAACTAGGTTTTGCTGGAAAGTTGAGAAAGGAATCGGAAAATGGTTTCGGGAAAGTGGATTTGTGGAAAAAGGAATTTTATGATAAGTTGCGGAAAATGGTTTTCAAACCCACCATAGGTATACCCCTCAGTTGCCTTAGGAACAGTTTAGTCAGTTATGACAACGCCCCACGAGTCTCGGGGAAGCCTGAACCGTGTGGTGCGGGGATTTGCGTTCTCAGGTTGATTATATATTCCTGAGTCTTGCGAGGGGAATTGACGAATATGTGTTTCGGGTTGATCACCCGATTCTGCGAGGATATGCATTCTCGGGCTGACTATGTGTCCCTCGAGTTATGCAAGGATATGTGTTCTCGGGCTGACCACATGTCCCTTGAGTTCTACGAGGATGTAACATATATGGTACTTGGAATTGACGAAATGTTATTTGAAATTGACGGATTATGATTGGGGGTACACCTAAGTGGATAGTATTATGAGATTTGAGATGTTTTAAATGGAAATTAATGATTTTATCTTGGATACTTGTTGGTGAAGGCTTAAATACATATTTTCATATTTATGAGGCAAAAGACTGAGAGTTTTTAAAGTTAAGGACTTTATACTATTCATAACTGTTTTCTTAAGTCATGAATTCGTTTGTGGCTATGAAAGTCCGAGGCATGTTTTATTTAACCCATTGATATGGATATAAAGGTTTTTGCGTGGACAATGTTGTTTTACTAATTTTCCTAAATTTCTACTTGTCGGTAATAATTTAATATATAAATATACACAGGTGATGGATTGAAGATTGTTTTGCAATCAATATGTTTTGTTTCGGTTCCAGTTGTTTGATTATAGTTGGAAAAGTTTAAATTAGAATATGTGAAGGAATATTCAATCATTTGCTTATATAGTTGACGGTGGAATAGAAAGTAAGGGGTGACTTATAATTCTATATTTGGTTTGAGCTTTGTTTTCTTGTATTAAAGAACTGCGTGTGGCTTGATCCCTTAGTAAGGTACGTAGGCAACCTAGAGTTCCTAGGTGTAGCTGCAAGGTTAAGTTCTGGATATTTGCTTAGTCAAGTCATTTTGGAATTGATAACTTATTTATGTTGTTTAAAAGGGCTTGAAGTTATTGTATTTTGGGTAAATTGGTATGTGGATATTAGATTGTGCATGCTGAACGATTGGGAGTTATAATTGCTTTTTTACAGGTGGAAATTTATTGGGAAATGTCGGTTTTTCATGGGAGACTTTGCCTAAATTTTGGTAGGAGTCTTAACCCTTTTTTCTTTATGAATGATGGAAAGAAGGTAAAATAGTAAGTGGCCCCGACATCGGTTGGATTGTTGGATGGTTCAATTTGCGGATTAGGGCAAAAAAAAGGCACTTTGGTCATTCGTGCCAGGCATCTATCAGGTGTCGGACACGCATGGGGTTCGACACGGATTCCAAAGTGGAATTTGGGTCAGGTCATGTCGTATTGTGAGTTCGAATTTTTTTATAAATATTTTGTAAGAGGCCCCCTTACATATGAAATCCTGGCTCCGCCATTGAGAGGAGCGATAACATACTAAATTCATACACGTTATAAGGATGCTAGGACTCGAACCTAGCTATGACATTTCCTAAGAGAATAATGGCTTCAAACCACTACACTAATGGGTCCGCCAAATATTTTTCGTCATAATTCTTACATTTTTAATTTATATTGAGGGATCCATGTGAATCTATATATATTTAGGCAGAAGGCCTTAAAAGTCAAATTTAAGTTATTCATAAAATAGAAGACAACTACTTTCAAAACTTCAATTTTAAATTAAAAGACTATAACACTCATTAATATATATAAAAAACCTGATTCACACATGCTCAAGGGCTAGTCTTATATTAAAAAAGAAATCTAATATTATAAAATAGACATTTTTATTTTTGGTAAAAAGATTATCAAAGAGTGAAAGTTCTCCACGACTAAGCTTGTGAATATATGAAAATTCTAATTGAAAAAGTCAAAACTTCTTGAGGTGTTGGTGAAACTAATCCTTTTATTTATGATATACGAGACACAACTTTACTTGACAATCCTCCATATTTGAGAGTAATTGATTTGTGTGGAACAAATACATATCTAATTATTATCCTCCCATAAGAGTATTTTTTAGTGTTCCGGCTACATTACATGGTGTATCATCCAATTGACGTAGGACATGTGAAATATTTCTAATGCAGCCAACCACATATCATAAAAAGCAATGCACATGTCATATGTATATTGGATGATACACCAACCACATTGTGTACCCGAAATATATTAAAATTTCTCATCACATATCAATGATTATCCTTAGTATTAAACTTGTGAGAAAGAATTTATCACATCTTTAAATTTGACAAAGTTTGCCAATGTCTACAAAACATCACTTTACTGTTATTCGTAAGAATGGACGAACGGTTGACGTGGTCTGACTGACTGCCTAAATGAAGAATTTCTCCCACATGCTGAGAAAAATTATATATAAACTTTCCATGTGGGGACTAAACAATACCATATATGTTCAATTAGGATTTTAATAAATTATTTTGAAGCTTAAAAGTCCAGTGGTATTCAATTAGGATTTTTAAGTAATGAATTAAAGTCTAGTGGTATTCAATTTGGATTTTTAAGTAATGAATTAAAGTCTAGTGGTATTCAATTACTTACCGATTTTGAGGTATTTCATTAAATGTTGTATTGTGTGAGACTTTTGAGTGAGTGATATAAATTCCAAACCTCATAAAAAAAATCTCACCCTCCTAAATCTGATTCTCATGTTCTTTGATTTTTCTTTTGGGAGAAGATGAACAAACCCTCATGATAAGGTAAACAAGGTTACTCATATCTTCTCTCTTCGTGCTTTATATCTTTATTCTCTCTAGTGCTTCTTCTTCTTTCTTGATTATCACTCTCATATGACGACTTTGTGCGAGTATAGAAAGGACACAACCAATCTTTGGTGAGAAGATTGGTTGCATAAATAGAAAGGCTTTCAATTGAGATTTTTGCTTGTTGAATTACTATTCGCTATTCGCTAGTCCTCTACAAATAAACATTATTGAAAAATTAATGAATGTATTTAGATGCCTTTATTTTTCATTGCTACGAACTATCTATACATCATAGCATATGAATGATTCTTAAAACTATTAATTTGGTTGTTTATGGTTTTGTCCTCCTTTCCTTTGGAATTGGAACCAATCCTAGCTTCATTCTTGTTTTTATTTTTTATTTTTATATAGGAAGCTTCATTCGTGTTGAGTGGCAGTGAGTTCTGGTCACTGTGGTGTGGTTATTCATATTTTGATTTGATAACTTAGGAGGAAAAAGAGTAGGATATGCTGATTATTGAATAAAGTCCTTTCAGATTTTCAGCCTCATGGCCGTGCGTCCTTAATAGAGAGGATATTTGGTATTTTTAAATCACGATTCACAATTTTTAAGTCGGCTGCTCCATTTCTATTTAAAACACAATCAGAGCTAGTGTTGGCATGTGTAGCATTACATAACTTTCTTCGCAAGGAGTGTCGTTCCGATGAATTTCCTATTGAGCTAATTGATAAATTTTCACCATCTTCATCAATAACAGTTGATGAAGAGGACAATTTTGAACAAATTTATCAAACCCAAGAGCAACAAAGAGAGGATGCTAACACTTGGAGAACTAGCATAGCTTCAGATATGTGGAGAGATGCTATCTAGGTCAGATGAGGAAATGGAGCTCCAACAAATGTTTATCACGTCTTGAATAACTTTTATTTTCCTTAAGCCATGTCTAGTTGCTACACGAAGTTATTGTTATTACTTTTTTTATTTGGTTATTTATCCATGTTGCATAATTAATCCATGTTATTACATTATTTTAATTTTATATTGGAATCCTATATCAAATCTTTTGATTTTTTGGAGAATACAAAAATTCCTAAGTTAAGTAAAATCATGTAATTACAATATATTAAAATCATAAGCAAAATCCTGTAATTACACAAATCTTGCTGAAATCCATTACATTAAAATCCTGTAATTACAATCTATTAAAATCGCAATTGAATACACCCTCCTTAAACTTGTGAAGAAAGAATATATCACATCTTTAAATTTGACAAGGTTTGCCAATGTCTACAAAACATTGCATTACCATTATTCGTAAGAATGGACGGACGGTTAACGTGGTCCGACCGACTGCCTAAATAAAGAATTTCTTCCACATGCGGAGAAAAATTATATATGAACTTTCCGTGTGGGGACTAAACAATACCATACATGTCAAATGATATTTTAAACATTAATACTTGGCAGCATTACATAAAGGCCCAAGCTCTAACTGCAAGTAAAGTGGGATCATCACAATTTGTTATGATCAAATTTCAGGGCATGTTAAAGTCAGTGAGTTTACCCTAATTGCCTTTTCAAGCAAAAGATCCATTAGTTGCAATTCATGGTCTCTGCCAGTGGAGCCCAGCAACTCAATGTTGCTTAGGTGCTTGAGCTGTGAAGTGTTGGATTTGACACTTGTAAAGTCCATCCACAGGTGAGGCTCATGCCAGTATTGGTGGAACAATGGGCAGGGTATGGTGCTGAGGTTGCTGTCAATCTGTTTCCACAAACTCAAAAGCATTAATATTTAATAAAACATGATTAACTGATAATTAGAAGTTTAGAACACTTAATTACCTCCACCAGCAATTTCTCCAACAAAGGACATGCATTTAAGAAGCAAGCAAGGGAGTCTAATTTGTCCTTGTTGATCAAAGAGTCAATCCAAGTTAATGCTTTTAGCTTGTTGAATTGGAAATCAAGCCTCCCAAAAACCACTCCTGCTGAACACAGCCACTTCAACAATATAGCAACCAAGTTCAGTTCTAGAAGTTGGAAATTGTTGGAGAATGTAACAAACCACATCGAAAATTTGACTAAATAAATTACAACATATAATAAGTGGTTTCATTATTAATAAAACCGAGGCTTTTTGTAAGTGGTTAAGTTGGAGATAATACCAATGTGCTGTCTCTCTAAAATTTAACATAAATATAAAATATTGTTTGTATTTTATAATTTCACACCTCAAGAAGCCATCCACTTGTAGTGAGAGCCTCAACATCCTTGAAAGAAAATAGGATGGACAGAATTTCTTCACAGTCAAACTCATTGCTGATTGGTCCATTCTTCAAATTGAGCACCACATCAACCAAGCTTCTTGTGTTTTTTAGGCTAAGAATCTGAGGAAGAGCACCATGGTACCAAAATGATTTGAGGTTTTGTGCAGAAATTGTAATGGCAGCCATGTTTGAACAGTCTGCCACCACTAAGCTCCTAAGGCAATCTGTTTTTATATCAAGGCTTTCCAGTCCCCTGCACTTCTCAAGCTTCAAACTTTCAAGAACATGGCAATTGGAGAAAACTTCAGACACCAGGGTTTTGGTGAGATTGGTGACTGATCTGAGGTGGAGAAACTTGACCCCAGAAAAACTCTCTGTTTGTGTAGGATGATGGCTGTGAAGGCACAAACAAGCACTTCTTGTTGTTGGCACGGATTCGATGTCTCTTGAAATTTTCTGCGTTTCAAAGAATTCTAGATGAAGTTCTCTGTCAACTCCCTTGGTGGCTTTGAGAATCAGTGCTTCATTGCTGTCAACAACATTGAGGCACAGCTTCCATTGCTCAAGACAACCATAAGACCTCATGCACATTCCCATAACTTGGTTGAATTCTTTACCTGAGCCTTCATGGTTTATTGGGTTTGGATCAAAATTCAAGCTTACTTGAATTGGAGACCAGAGGCTCTTCCAATGAGTTGAAAGGGCACTAGCTCTTACGGCCTCTTTCAATGGCAGGAAGGATATAATTCTCTGTTGTAATTCAAATGGTAAGCTGCTGATCAGATCAAGCTTTTCCTCCTCCATTAGTTTCTGATATTTCCCCTGCTAAAACCCAATAGTTAGAACAAAAATAAAAATAAAAATTCACAAACCAACTTTCTAAATCCTAAAACAATTGTTGGGTTAACCTCAGAAACAAGAAGTGAATACAAGAAAATCACCAGAAGAACGTAAACCTAAGGCTTCAATTGCTTCGAAATGTACCGGAGCTAGTGTGGATGTGAAGCTGAGATTGTCAGTTTCCATGGAGGCATGATGGTATGAATATCATGGACCCTGCAAGAAGTGGTGCTTCAAGGCTTCCAGTTGACATCAATCGAGAACGTTCATTTAATTTAAACCGACTTGTTTGATACACATTGATATTGATAGGGGCCCCCTATGATCCTGACCTTTATATAAACATTTCTTTCCCCTTTTGATCAATATTTACAGAGAGCTGATATCGAACAAATACAGTGTTAGGTGGATAAAAATGCAGAGGATTGGATATTGCCCACGAGGTTGATTTTCATTATTTAAACTAAAGTAAATGATATGAATCAATCAAACATGTCTGCTATATTATTATTATTTAGTGTTGATTTGATTAAACTTATAATTAATAATTGTCAAAGATTGTTGTTGTTTATTATTTGTCAATCTTAGGAGCCAAGGAGTTTAGACAAATGGATATCACAAGAAAAGTTTCAGCGGTTTCTAGGAAATGGATGATATTGGAAAGGTTCAAAGTTCTGTTATGGTATTATAAACGCTTGCCTAAATTAGCAAAATAAAATAAAATAGATGTTTAGTTTTTCGTCAGTCTTGTACGGCAGGTAGGACTTTCAACAAATAGATATTATTATAAGAAAAGTACACTCTAGCTGCTTCGAGGAAATTAAGAAGGAAAATATTGACAAGGTTCAAGTTCTGTTATGGCCAATATAATATGATAAATGCTTGCCTAAGAGGCCTTATCTTTATGTGATATCATAACACACAAAAAGGCTCCCGAAAATCCTAGCCACCTCTATTTCAAAAAACACTCTAGAGCCGTTTTCACTTTGATGGGAGAGGAAGCCACTGTTCTTCCTCCCCTCCTCCTTTCTCCCTTCTCCTTTATTCCCCCATTTTCAGAGACAAAAAGTTTTCCCTATTTGTTTTCGTTTTGTTATGATTTTCCTCCACTCATCACATACAGATCCGTCTCTACGTCGGATCTCGTCCTGCGTTTCGATGTTGGATCTCTACTACCGTTTTTTTTGCGGTTTCTTCATGTTTGGAATAAGTCGCAAAGACTCTTTGAGTTTTCTGTGTAGTTTTTATCTCTCCTTTTGTGAGGGTTTTTCATCTCTCCTTTGTGAGAGTTTTTCTATTTGCATTGTTATGACTTGGTTTTTTTCAAGCTTTATATCGTTTTAGTTGTTCTGAGTTTGCATATATTATTTGATATATAGGCTCCATATATATACCACATCAGCAAACTAACGGAGTTTTTGACGGATAGACTATTTGTGAGCACGCATATCAACCTTGAGGACCACGAATGACACAAAAAAAACAAGAAAGATGCAATCTGATAGTTTCGTGAACTTCATAGATGCTTTGTGATAAAAAGCCAAAATAAAATATTTCAAATTTTTATCAATACACGTGTTTTCATCTGCTGAAGAAAAGGCAAGCCGCCATGGTATTCTCCGAACAAACCGGACTTTCTAGCTTTTTCGATGGCCACCCTCTTGTTGAACGAGATTCTTCTATTTTGCTTTTTGAATACATCACTATCAAATCTTTGGTCTGTAAGAATGGTAATTGGTTTATGGACCAACCATCTCAACCTGTCTTACAATTCCTTTGGTGGGAAAATTCCGACTAATATATCTCACTGTACACGTAAGAATGGTAATTGGTTTATGGACCAACCATCTCAACCTGTCTTACAATTCCTTTGGTGGGAAAATTCCGACTAATATATCTCACTGTACACAACTAAGTGTGCTGGATCTTTTTTCCAATGAGATTATTGGGGTTATTACGGACCAACTCAGTTCATTGTTGAATTTAAATCATCTTTGGCTTTCTCTTAACAATCTCAGTGGAACCATCCCAGGTTGGATAGGAAACTTTTCATCTTTGAATAGTCTTCGTTTTTCTCACAACAATTTTCAAGGAAGCATACCCAATGAGCTCGGGCCACTACTACAATTTTGTTAAACTACGACACTCAATAAACGACCATTTATATAAAAACTGTCGTGGTATTTTAAAAGACGACCAATGTTATAATACTGTCGTGGTAAGGTATCTAACACGGTGGTTTATGAAAACATATTTCAAAACCACGTCGGTTGTCAAGACAAAGCGAAGTGGATTCAAAACACGCTAAACACTGTTCACTTAAGTGACCTAAATTTTCACGACTCGCGCTCGCTCTTCTAAGTTTCCCTCTCGTCGCTCTCGATGAAAATTTCCAATCTCTCTTGACCTCTCCCTATCTAGACCTCACTTGGTTCAAACCATCTCTCTCTCGTTCTATCATATCTCTAAGGTCGTCATCTCCTTCGCGTTCACTGTGGGTTCCATCGATTTGGAGTTGTCTTGTCGTGGCTTCCGTCGACATTGGCGTTCGATGCCCTGCCCTTGGCTGTCGTCGACATTCGCGTTCGCTGCCGTCGATTTCTCGTTCCCTGAGCTTACTCCATTGGAGGTCAATGAGCTCCCTCAAGTTGGCGACGCTTCATCAACGCTAGCTCTCAGGTACTTTCTCTAAGCCTCTTAGTCCTTTTACTTTGTCAATCAAGAATTCTAAATATTTCTAATAAAAGCCCAGATCACACACAACCCCATTCTCATGCCCTATCATTCCCAGCCTCTCTCTCTCTCTCTCTCTCTCTCTCTCTCTCTCTCTCTCTCTCCATGGCAGAGCTGGTTGGTTCAGGCCCTGAGCTATGTTCTCCTCCATGGCAGATCTGGAGGTTCTAGGTATTGTTTTTAACTTTTTGAAATTTAATCTTTTAGGTGCGATTTGGGCATGATTTGTAGGTATTCGTTTAAAATTTTCTTATAAATTTCTTCGTTTATATTTGTATTACCCCATATCTGAAGGAAGATGAAGGAGTCGAACCCGTTACCCAACCCTCTTCTGGACTGTTCGCAGTTCCAATTCCAGCGGTTCTTCCCTGCGTATGAGGTATTCTTCTTTGTGGCTTCGTCATTGGTCAATGGTTTGTGAATTAGATAGACAAATTATGGAATTAGTTTAGAATATTGTGATATGGAATTTTCGAACAGAACATGTAAGTGGTAGGTTTCAGATAAAAATATACAAAAAAAACCTGAAAGCAGGAGTTGGGGAGGTGAGATTGAGCTAGTAAGGAGTATAAAATAGATATGATTGTAATCCAATCTCCATTAGGAGGTGACAATAGCTTTGAAGATTGTCATCTCAAAAATGTACATGCTTCAATTTGAGTCACATAAATGAAAGATTATGCAAACGATCAAGTAATTACCAGGTAATTAAGGAAAAAGTATCAGTTTTCCTGTTCTTTTTTTCTTTTGGCCAGCAGGAAAAGATCAGTTCAACAGGTCGAAGCTGTTACAGCAATCATTCATCTTTGGGATGCTTCTTCTGGGCAGGTGCTGGCTCATTATTGCAAGTCTTCATTATGCAAATAAAATTAGTATCTTTGTAAAGTTTACCACTTGATATGTCATTGCAACATATACAATTTGGCTATTCCATGTTTAGATCACTATGTTCCCTTGTATATGAAGTTCTGATATGTATTTGGGGATTCAATATTTGTGTATTTCATTAACACCATTTTCTTTGGCTTAAAATTGCAGCTACGTTGCACGTATGCTTCATATAAATGTTTTGTTTGTAAGCTTCTGGTATAGTTTTTTCATGGTTACCGACTAATTGTCTATGAAATTGGTTTATGCATGTCACTTACTTCCCTTTTCTATTTTTGGGTTAAGATGTTTTCTTTCAAAATTCTTAGGTTTGGTTTTTGTTTATTGCCTACTTGTTTACTTTTGGCTCATTTTTCAATCCTTGGTGCCTTCTCAGTTTATGGGAGGAATGATGTAGACCTAGCTTCTGGTGTTATATTAGTTGTTTCTTTGATTGTTTTGAACCTCCCTTGTCCATTACTGGATACAGTGTCGAGTTTCACCTTGGAGTACTGATTCTTATTGGAAGGACTAGAGTGTTTTCTATTTCAAGCGCATGGCTATGGGGACTTCATCTGCATTTATGCAGAAAGCCGCCCAGGATTTGACTACAATTTTGGTAACAACTATCTTTGAGTGGTTGCTTATTCCCCTGCTTTCTAAAATCCCTTGTTCTTGTTCTTTTTCTAATACTTGTGTTGTGTAACGATTTTTGCATTTTAATTTGCTTTATTTTCAGAGAGCCTCCAGACTTGTCAAGAGTAGGAATACTAGTTTGTATAATTTGGGTGGTTTTGCATCATGTATAAATCCTTGGACCTTTTTCAACTCTTGTTTATTATGCTTAGACTTATTCCATTGATGAATTCTCTTTAACCTCTAATTATATATGTCAATCTCATTACTGAAAATTAATTGTGTCAGTGGTACACTTGTGATCAAATGTTCAAAGGATATCAAAATTCAAGGGTTCATTGGACCAAAATGAAAATATCAAAATGCCTTCTTAGTTTCTGCATTTCCTAATCCAAAATGAAAATATCTTCTACTCTTCTCTGTGCATGGCTTATCTTGCTTGAAATATATTCTGATTTCCCTTTGCTTTTGTTTTCTTCCTGTCTCCCCTCCTCTCATGTAGCCTTTGCTCTTGCAGATCCGAATTTTTTACAGAGGCCTTGCTGTGAAGGGAACCTTTCTGGTCAATAAAATGGTATGGTTTCTGTGATTTTCTTGTACAATGCCCCCATCATTACTGAATGGAACTGAGATAATACAACCCTAATAACAGGGTCATGCTTGATAATAATGAAAAACTAGTTCTGACTAATAGTATTTTCTGCTTTTTCTTGATTTTCTAATATTGTACACCATTTTCAATATTAAATGTTAAACATTGTAGCTGCCACCAAAAACAATCCAGATTCGACCATCAATGCTTAAGGTTGAGACAGATCCAAAGATTTCAGATGATCAAACAGTGAATTCGTTGGAGATAGTTAAAGTAAGGTATATCCATTATTCAGAACTTATCTTTGCATAATTTGTATTGCTTTTGTCCTCTGCAGTTGATTAGGAATCAGTTGTCCTGCGTCAACTTGGTTATTACTATTCGCTTATCTTAGCATATCACTAGATACCTTTTCTCAAGGTTAACATTGAAGAAAAGATAAAAGAAAGGGACACGATATTACATTTTTAGCATAACTTAATAGAGAAATTTAATTACAGGGTCAATGCTAGGTGCTGGGCTGTTTCTATTATTTTATTATTGAAGGTGTAATCTTTAACTGAAAGTTTTCATCTTCTAGCAAATCGCATAGGACTACATATTTTTCGAGGCATTTAATTGCACTTCTATGTTATGGAAGGGTGCCGAAAGAGTACTTCATGGAGTTACTTATGAAAGATCTGGAAGATATTCATGGTGTTTTCTGCAGTAGGCGTGCAGCATTCAAAGGTGTGGAGCTGACAGTTGAATGTGGAGAACAAGTACAAATTGTGGAAGATATAACAACTATAGGTTAATGTTTTGGATATGGTATTTTGTAATTATAGGTTAATGCTATGGATATGGTATTTTGTATGGATATAGTAGGAATCAAGATTGGTAAACAATGTAATTACTCTTGAATCTTCAAGTTTTATGAAATAAATAATTTTTTAGTATATATTTGTATGGTGTGGGTAATAGAAGATTTGGATCTTAAGAAAAAGAAGCTAAAATGTAAAATACGTCATTTTTACAGATAATAAATGGCGGTTTTTGGAACAAAACAATCGTCTTTAGATTTAATAGACGTTGGGTTTTTTAAAAATCGCCGTCTTTTGATATAATAGACGACGGTTCTTTTAAAAAATCGTTGTCTTTACATATAATAGACGACAGTTTTTTAGAAATACTGTCGCCTTTACATATAATAGACGACGCTTCTTTCTAAAAACTGTCGCCTTTACATATAATAGACGATGGTTTTTGTAAACAAACTGTCGTCTTTAGTCCTATAATTAACGATCTTTACCTCTAAACAACAACGATTTTTAACAAAAAAGTTGTCTTTATATGAAAACAATGACGGTTTGTAACAAAAACCGTCGTCTTTATGTGACAACAATGACGGTTTTGAGTAAAAGCGTCGTCTTTACAAATAATAGACGACGGGGATTTACCGTCGTGGTTTTATGCATCAAAAGATGTCGGACGATTTCACGACGGTTGAAAAACCAAATACACGACGGTGAATTACCGTCGTCTATTGCGATTTTTGTAGTAGTGGGCGCCTAACAGCCTTGGGGAGATTCGTACTTGCAAGGAATCACTTGTCTGGTTAGGTTCCTGCTTCAATCTATAACATATCTTCCGTATACCTTTTCTGTGTTGTTGGAAACCCGCTTGTTCATTAGGGATACATCCAAAAATTTGATAGTGATGTATTCAAAAAGCTAAATAGGAGAATCTTGTTCAACAAGGAGGTCGCCGTCAAAATAGCTGAAAAGTTCGGAGAACACCATGGCGGCTTGCCTATTCTTCAGCAGACGAAAAGACGTGTACTACAGAGTTAACTTTGTTAAAGTATGATCAAGTGGGATGTCACGTGTCAAAAAATTAAGACATAAACAGGGAAGGACACACAAAAGCACGGACATAATGAAATGGCTGCCCCTAAGGGCATGTTTGGTAGCCCTCACTAACAGGGACTGTACTAAATAGCATTGTAAGCCCATGTTTGGCAAACGAGGGACTAAGTTAAATGGTATTGTGGAGTCCAAATAGTAAAAAAGCCCTCACTTTCCTCCTTAGAGCAACTCCACCGTTGGGGGTTGCCATGGCAAGGGGAGTGGGGGGAACTAGGGAGCTACTATTCACGTGAATAGTGTCCCCCTTGCAAATAGTAATATGCATTTCCACCCGTTGCCTTTTGCCATGGCAACTACTATTCATTTTTTTTTTTTTTGGTAACCTAAACAAGTAATTTGGATAATATTTTTGATAAGATTTTTGGATTCTGCACGTGTCAATATTTATTAAGATTTTCTCGGTTTCAAATTTCGAATAAATTTCATATGAATTCCAAATTTCAAAAATTTAATCAATTTCAAATTTCGTGATCAATTTCATCTAATTTCAAATTTCGTGATAAATTTCATCTCAATTCCAAATTTCAAAAAATTTAATCTCAATTCCAAATTTCAAAAAATTTCATCTCAATTCCAAATTTCAAAAAAATTTCATCCAATTTCAAATTTCAGATAAATTTCATTTGAATTTCAAATTTCAGATAAATTTCATTTGAATTTCAAATTTCAGATAAGATTTTCACCCTCTAAAATCGCTAACGTGTCATCTCTATCCATTGCCAAATTTTTCTATAAAACCGAGGCCAACATACCTCTCATACCTCTCACACCATTCTCAAACCCAGGAGGGCTCTTCTCTATATTTTCATTTCTCATATTTTAGAATTCATACTCCATTCTCAATGTCGACATTGACGAGATTCTTGGATAGGCAAGAGCGAGAAACTAGAGAAAGAAGGCGAGAAGAGCCGCAGGCAAAGGGCGAGAGAGACCTAGATCAGCAAATTGTCATAGCAAAGGGCAATGCTTGATGAAGAAAACCGAGCGCTGTGGTTCACAAGTCGGTCGTGGGCTTGAATGTGGAAAGACATAGGCATTCTCGGGTAAGAATCTTATTGAAGATTATTTTATCCCAACTTCTCTATTCGATGTTGATTTTCAAGGCGATTTAGAATGAAACCCCATTTGTTCAATAAAATCATGCATGCTATTTGCAACTATGATGACTACTTTGTTCAAAAGTGTGATGTCAGCTGGGTTGGGACTTCTTCCGAGCAAAGTTAACACTGCTATACGAATGTTGGCGTATGGTGCATCTCACGATCGTGTGGATGAGATTGCCCGGATGGGGAAGTCCACTACGTTAGAGAGCTTGGTAAGATTTGTGACGCATTGAAACTCTCAGACACCCGAGAATACCTGCGTTGCACTACGCCCATGGACCTCCACCGCTTTTACAAAAGCCAAAGCTCGAGGATTTCCAGGAATGATTGGTAGCATCGATCGCATGCACTCGGCAATGGAAAATTGCCCAACCGCTGGCAACAAGGAGACTATGGGAATCGAAAAGGGCAAAAAGTATCATCCTTGAAGCCGTTGCTGGATTTGATACATGGGTTTGGCATGCTTTCTTCGAGTTGCTGGATCTCAAAACGATTTGAACGCGTCGGGTCAATCACCTATGTTCAACGACGCTTGGCAAAGTGCAACTAAAATCACCTACGAAATCAACAATACCGCTTCACCAGGACCTCGTATTATCTTGCGGATGGCATCTACCCGAGGTGGACTACATTTGTGAAATCAATTCCCCATCCCCTAATCCTGTAAGCAAAGTTATTTGCCGCCATCAAGGTTACGTAAAAGATGTGGAGAGGTGTTTTGGTATCCTCCAAGCCCGGTGGCTTATTATTAGGGTGCGGCGCGCATGCTTGATGAGGAGGTGCTGAGGAGCATAATGATGACTTGCATCATCCTTCATAACATGATTGTGGAGGATGAGTATGATTACGATCTAGTAGAGGTGTACGAATCCCATCCCATGAACACACGGCCTTGACAAGAGTTTATGAAAGGCCCGTGGGACCAAGTGGAGAACCATTGGAGCCCGACCGTTGGTTAGGGACGGACGTTTCATGGACCGTATGATTGATCGATATGATGATGCAATCGTCTTATATTCACGAACGACGTCAAGTTGACTTGATGGAGCATTTATGGGCGGTGAATGGCAATGACGGTGAATGAAGTGAAGTTAAGAAGTTTTACTTTTAATTATGTTTAGATTATGTTTTATTTTAAGGGATGCTTTGGTTGTGGTTTTTATTTTTAATTATGTTTTGTTTGATGTATGGAATATTTTGAATGAAAAGATGTTTTATTGAATGCTTTCTTTAATGACTCAAATAAAACCAATACAAGTAATTAAAAATTACTACTAATTAAATAAAACCAATACAAGTAATTAAAAAATTACTACCTAATTAAATAAAATACATGAATTACAACTATTGCAAACTAACTTAATGGTTTTGATTATTTAACCAATCCGTGTTGCTAGGTCCATCGTCTTGGTCACGGAAAAGTCTTCTTCTCATAACATCCCTTCGCTCTAACTTCCAATATTGTTTTGTTTCAGGACATATGGGTTGTATCCATGGCCATGGTTTCTGGTCCTTCTTTTCTCAATCCTTTCTTTCATGCAAACTCTCTTTCTTTGCATATTCTACTTGAATTGCCCTCTCGTGTTCTTGGGTCTTCAAGTCTATGTCAATTCTCATTGCACTTTGCCTTGCAATTTCTTCCAAAAATTTAGATGTATCATTACTCCTTTCTTCGCCTTCGCTCGCCGCTTTTCTCCCAATAGGCCTCGGGCCTTTTCAATTAGTGAGTCTTCACTCATCGGGGATTCCATAGGTGAATCCGATGCCGTTGAATTATGGAGGGGCGTCTCGTTCAACACGACGGCCGGGCCCGTGGGAATAATTTGGAATCTTTTACAATTCTTCACCACCTCCCAACATTGCTCATGGTTGAAAGTTTTTTTCCCTTGCCCAATAGCACCAAACCACATTTGTGCTTGCATAATCTATTAAAAAAAATATAATGGAAATCAAGAAATAGTTAAAAAATAAAAGGAAATGCAAGTTATGCAAGGGCCAAGTAAAATAAAAAATGCAAATACAAGAAACATTTAAAAAAAAATAATGAAAATGCAAGAAACATGCAAGAAACATTAAAAAAAAAAATTAGAGTTGCAACATACATTTCAAAAACTATTAAAATTGCAAGAAACATTAATTTTTATATTAGGTTGCAACATACATTCAAAAAAATATTAGAAATGCAAGAAGCATTACAAAAATGAGGACATTAAATTTAATAAACGGAAATTACAAATAATATACCTCATCGCTAAGATTTTGGCCGCTTTCGATGGTTGTCCATCGCTTTTGCCAACGCATCTCTCCATTTGCCCAACTCTTTATTCAAAAGCTTCCACCTACTAAAGCCCGTCTGCCATTTCCGCATTTAATCGACCGGGATCTTTCCAAAAATTCGCATGAATTTTTTCCACATATGAGAGATCTCATCTCATTGCCCGTGATCGACAACGACTAACGTGGACCCAAGACTCACACAACAAAACATCTTCAATGGTTGATGAACTGGCTTCAACGGATGATGCCAAGATGGGAAAAAAATGGACACTTGAAAGTGAAGAAAATGTTGTGTAGAAAGTGAAAAATATTAGAAGGAGATGAAAATATACGGTATTTGGTGTTGAAAGTGAAGGATATTGGTTGGTATTTATAGAAAAAAATTGCATACTTTTTTAGTATTTTTGGTATTTTTTGAATTTTTAAAGATTTTTTAAAGATTTTTTACCAAAATCACCGTGGTAGTTGGATTTCAAAAAAAACGATCGGAGCCACCACAAATAGCGACACGCTATGCAGTTACACGATTACGCGTATAGTAACGCTGGCGGCGTCAGCCTTGAGGCAAATTTTTTAACTGGGTAACGCACGCGCCAACGGTAAAAATTTGACCGGTACCGCTGACGCCACCCCCCGGGCTGGGCCTCGGCTCCTCCCGGCCTGCCCGGTTGCGTGGGTCCCGCTCTCCCCTGGGCTCCCCTACCGCTGGAAACCTGTTTTTGGGCTCGGGCCCCTGGGTCCCACACCCCCCGGGCTTGTACCGCTGCACTTGCTCTTATACAGAGAGGGGAAAACTTGGCTCGCAAAATAAGCGGTTCGCAAAATTGAGAACGCGAGTCTGCCTCTCTCTTCAGCTCTCTCTCTCTCTCGTTCGCGTCGCTCGCGTCTCTCCTTCCTGGGTCGCTCCTTTTCGAAACCATCTTCATCATCTCTGCTTGGCAACAGTAATCTCTCTCTCTCTCTCAAATCTGCTCGATCTCTCTCTCTCTCTGTCTCAGATCAGCTTTATCTCTCTCTCAGATCTTCATTGTCTTTGGTTCTCAATTGTGTCTGGATATGCTTCACTGCCCTTCAATGGGCAGAATCTAGGTTAGACAATAGCAATTAAACCAAAGCTACAACTTGTAGTCTCATATTCTTCCCATGTGTTTGGACGATGGTCCTTGAAAATTTGTTAAAGGGTACATTGATTGTGGTTGAGCTTAATATCCAAACAGAGGTTTGGTTTTACTGAAGTAATTAAAATAATGTCCAAACAGAGGTTTGGTCAAGATCTAAGATGTACGGCTCTGTGCCTCTGATATTGTTTGTTGTTATTATGATGTTGATCTTCGTTTGATGAAGATGATGATCAATGATTAAATTTTTTATTTCTCTTTTAAAGTTTTTATAATCTCTTTTATTTTTTTTTCATTTCTAGTATTATTGTGCGGAGGAAAATGAAAAGAAGATGGTTAGATTAGTAAGATTATGGTAAGATGATCTTAGCTCTGTATTCTCGCATGGTGTTTGATGAGAATTACTTTTTTTATTTTTTATTTTCTCATTTTAGAAACAAAACAAGAAATTATGAGGAGCTTCTTGTTGTTATGTGATATTTATTAGGGTTTGTGGACTGTGATGGGATCTGGAATTCTTCAGGATTCATGTTCTTGTCTAAAAATGGGGTAAAGGGAAAGGCTTATCTAATTCATATTGGGTGGAAATCTATGATTGGGTTGGTAGTTTTGTTTATGTTTTTGGCAAGTTTACTCATTTGTAGTTTCTCTTGTTTGTATTCTGTTGCATATTTAGAATGGGATTCAATTTGCATGGGCAGATTTTGGAATGTGTCATTCTATTTTGATGTAGATGTAGTGATACCATTTTTCATAAATCTCATTTGTTTGTAAGTTTACGGTTTGATAACTATTTCAATTTTAGTTTTTAGTTTTTATTTTTTGTGTTAGAGTATAGAGGAAAATACAAGTGAGAATGAGATTGAGAGATAGGATGAGAGGGGAGGACAGGAGGGAGGAGAAACAAAAGTAAAAACTAAAAACTAAAAACTAAAATTGAAATGGTTATCAAACGGGCCGACAATGAAAAAAGAAATTGAAAACTTGGTTCAATTTTGTGAATATATGTGAAAATTGGATGCTCAATTTTAGGTTTAATGTTGAATGCTTCATGTTGACTTTTCTAGAGTAAAAGCCATGTCTTGCTTATTGTTTGCTAACCGTAAGAGAGTGGGGGTCAACAATTGCATGTACAACAAACACAGTTTCTGAAATTGCAGTTTCTGAAACGCAGTTTGTCCAAACATAGCTTAATAACAAACAATATCAAAATTTATTAAAGGGTACCTGCAGGAAGCTTCTTGCAGCATCACTCAATCTCCAAACAGAGGTTTGGTTTTACTGAAATATTAGAATAAGATGAAATGTGGGATAAAATGGGATGTTTAGTGGATATTAATGTTTCCTGTCATAGATATAAGGAACCTATCATTTCTTCACTTCCCCTTTACAACAAGTGGTATTTTTTTTTGTGAGTATGTGCTCAAAGAGTGCTTGATTGGGCTGTTGACAAAAAGCTAAAATCTGGTGCGTTTCTGGGATGTTTGATTCATATATAAATTTTTCTATTTTGGAAATTCTTTTCATTGGCCTTTCAATTTTTATTTTTTTTGTGAATTTGAATTGTTTCTTACATGTCTCCTGAGCTTAAGTCTACTGCTGTCTTTGGAATTGCATGGATGCTCGTTCAAGTAGCATCTTAACATGCAGACAAATATATGATTACAAATATACTGATAGGTAACGTAAGATGGCTGAGATGATATCAACATGGATATAGGCTAGTAACTTCTATTTGAATAGCATAACATATGATTTTGTATTTTTTTTAAACTTTGTTTAAATGTTTACTGTATTCTGTAATTTCATTTTTATAATCTTCCATCTGAGAATTTGTATGCTTGAGAGTGTAGTCTTTAAAAATATAGAGCTATGGGTTAAGTGTTATAGTAAAAGGCTTTTCAAAATTGCTTTGTATAAGAATTAGTCAAGTGAAATTTGTCCCTAGTCGCAGGAAGTGGGTAGGGGGATGAATACTCAATGCATGGACTGGCTTCATTGATTTGCATTATTTTTGGGTTGAAAAGAAACAGTAGTAGATGTATCTCACATTATATGGGTAAAAGATTTTGGATTCTATGACAGCTTCCATGTTCTAGAATGGGTCATTGTAGATAATGGGAGCTGAGCTTCCCTAGAATGTAAGAACAATTTGTGTTTTCTTGAAATGACAGTTATTTTTGTTGTTGTTGTTAGTTAGTTATTAGATCCAATTTTCATTTCTATGACAATGACAAGCTTTATCTTCCAATGCCATGTAAAGTCCTATGCATAGACTTCTCGGTGGACCTTGAAAAAGTAATTGTAATTCGGCTTTGTGAGATGGGAATATCAGATGTGGTTTCAATAATTGATAAAAAACAATTAAAAATATCCTTTATCTGATTCTTGACAGCAACCTAGATAATAGAACTATCTGAAATTGAACCTGTGTTGCTCTTGCTACTGCGCAATGTACCCTCACTTGTGGAATTGCGGGATTGAGCTCCAAGGGCACATGAACATCTTTTCTTTGGCAAATTAGAATTGTCAAGTCTTTTTGCTCTGCTTTAGTCCTTGCCATTTCTCAATTGCAGGTGATAGTAGGGAAATTACAACATCTCATCTGCTTCTTGGCATTTGGTACGAAGTGGAATCGCCGGGTCACAAGATACTGGCTACCCTAGGCTTCAATGAAGAGAAAGTGAAAGAGCTGGAGTCTTAAGTTCTAAACCTGGATTCATTGATGGATGATGTCTTCCTTGTTTGTTCATTGGGACCTGTGATATAAATTTCATCATCAAATATGGAACAATGATGTTATTCAGAGATGTTTAATGGGATTGCAAGTTCTTGAATGGTAGTTTGCATTTGATTCCTCTGAGCTTATCTAAGTTCATCAACATACAAGTAATTTTTGTTGTATTTAAATTTTGGAAACTGGAAAAAAAATCTGCAATAATTTCTTCTATATGGAATGTCGTGTGACTACTTATATAGGCGATTTTTTTTGCTGTGAATTGCATTGTCTATGTATGCATTTTTTAGGCCTCGTTAACCGCTTGCTCTCCAGAAATTTCTAGACTGCATATAAAGTTGGGCACTTTTGACACTAGGGAGTTGTTTAATTTACATGTACTCATGAAGAAATAACCTGGGAACTACACAAATTACTCAAAATTTCTCTTTCAAAACACGTTTCTAGAATTGGCCATGGTTATGTAGTGGATGATGCATTGATAAGATTGGCTTCATTTTGGAAACACCACAAATTGTATAATATATTGCTAGCATTAAAGCCAGATGGTTCATGGTTGTGGGGTTTATTAGTTTCATTTTGAAATTGTGGATGTTTATTTGTATGTATTAATGGTAGAATTGTGTGTAGTGAACCAAACCTCTAATTTATGAGTCAGAATTTCTAACTTTTGCATATATGAAATGTACATGTCAATTTGGTTTGGAGGAAAAGAAATGTGCATGTCAATTTGGTAATTAAAATAACAAAAAAACTTACATTTAATTATTTAAAAATTATTAATTTTAAAAATTAAAAAAATTATTTTTTAGTCCGACACAGCACCAAACATAGGTCTTTACTATTTTTACAATCCAGCTTCGTAGTCCGAAGTAGCACCAAACGTAGGTCAGGATTTAATCCAGCTTAGTCCAATTCGAGCTAATCCGAGACAGTCCCAGAATTTAGTTCAGTCCATGACAGTCCGCCGTACCAAACGACCCCTAACATATTAGGAGATCGTCCTAGCATAGCATATACAGCCCCAAAAAATCAATTTAATATTCCCTTGCAGCAAATAGCACAATGAAATCGCAGTCATCAAATGAGTGCTCAATATGACTGTCACTAAATCATTTTTGATTTTTTATTCTAATAAGAAGAAATATTCTGTCATGCCGGAAGTGAATTTAACACAGCGGGAATGTTGCCGGACTCGTAGCCGATCTTTTGGCCTATCCCCAAATAAAATAAAACAAAGGCTAAGTAGCATTTTCCCTTAGGCAGATAAGATAATTAGCCAAGACAAATATGTTTAATTTTTATTTCTTTCATTTTTATCTTGCAAGTGCAACCATTTTAGTGGCCACGTGGCTTTTCATGGATGGGTTTCTCAAAGGACTTTTGTGCTGGTCCATTTAGCCTCCTCAGGTGTCACATTTGAGACAAGCCGACAATCATGTTCCTGTCTTTCTTGACTCAGAAAGCAAAACTTAGGATAAATATAGACTGTACTTTATGTATCTAAATTCCAAAAATCACTCTGTTTTGTTTTGTTTGTGTGAAACAAGAGCAAGAGGCTGCTTCTCAAATCTGACCCCAACTTGTGAGGACAATATCCTATCCGATGATGAAAGCTCATCTTTTGGTCTGCAAAGCTTTTTATGCACAAGGAAATGGTTTTCATGGGTAGTGTGGGTCTAAGTTCAGAGATTATGCGACTTTAAGATTAATTTGTCTATAAAAACGATATGTGTATTTCTTCTTTATACATTAAGAAGGAATGAGGAAGTTACGAATTTGGGAAGTTAAGAATTTGTAAATAAGGTATTGGAATCGAATCAACTATTCATCCTCTAGTTGATTTGATTCCTAGTTTTGAGGGTATTTTGAACTTTCATAAATTTTTATCCTATATGTGTAAGTAAACGCATGAGAAGTAAAGAATTGGAATCATTCTAATACCCATATGTTTACTAACACATAGGAAGAATGAATCAAAATGATTTCCATACCCGTTATTGATAAACACGTGCCATAAGAGTTATTTGACACACTCAAGGTTTTTCGTGTTTTCACACTAAACCCTCTGAGGCTTCGGAAATTATACCACCAAAAAAAGCTAGGTAAGCATTTGATTTAGTTTCCTTCAAGTTACCACTAATCAAGGTTCATTAGCACACAGCAAATTAGAAATTAGAAATTAGAAAAGCAAACCATATATTTGATTGACAATGAGAGATTGAGAGAGTTATGTTTGGGATCAGACAGAATCCCTTTAACCACGGAGGCCATTTTTAGAGAATTTATTTAGTGATACAATAGGGACGCGAGTTATTATAATGTGCAGTCTACTTAGTAAATTTTATTAGTAATTTTAAGAAGGTTTCAAACATACCTTATGTCTCTGCTTATCCCTCTTCAATTTAATTGTTCTGCAAGCCGGCTAGGCCTTCAACTTACACATTGCTTCTGACATTTGTGTGTGCTTAAGTGAGAGAGAGAGAGAGAGAGAGAGAGAGAATGGTTTACATTTGGAGTGATCAAGAGGTGAGTGGTTTTTCATTTCAATGTATTAGAATTGGTGCATCTATGCATTTTCATTTGTTGTTTACAATAATATTTACTGGCTTTTCATGTATTATGGCAAGAATTTGGCAGGAGCCTCCATGAGGGGCTTGGCCTAGATTTGTGTTCAGTTTATCCTTGGTGCTTTTGGCAGAAAGAATTAGTTTAAAATTTTTCCCCAACTGGCTGTACAATTTGATGCATTTGTAGTATTGAAGATAATTCTCATACAGAAAATACAGCAATATTTCTGAGAGCAATAAAGGATGAATTATAATTCTTGTTGCTCCTGAAACACTTCATGTCAGTGAATTCTAATTTTTGTTTTGTATAATTTTCAATGATTCATAAAATGAACATGGTTAATGATTTTCATTTGAACTTCTGTTGCATGCTTATTTGGGCTCTTTGTTCTCTGACAGAGTGTTGCTGAACTGAAACACAAGCTTCTCTGCACCAATTTTGAACTAGAATCAGCAAAGATGATGGCCAAAGAGGAGGTAAGCAAAAATGAGGACATCAGAAAGCAGTTATTTGAACGCTTGAAGGCTGCTTGCCAAGAAAGAGATGAAGCAAGAAACCAGTTGCAAAAGCTAATGAATGAGTTATTGCCATCCATACCAGCTGATCAAACCACTCATATCCTCTCATCACAACCCATTAATGAAAATCCAACTCCCCAAAAAACCACAAACGCAACAATGCTCAAAGAATCAGAAGCTCTTCCCCAAACATACAATTTCCAGGTCTATGGTTCATATCCCACAAACTGCAACTTGGGTTCTCTCTCTTTCCAAGGCCTGCCTAATGCAAACTTTGCTGATTCAAGTAACTTGAGTCTGCCAAAAAAGCCTATTGGTCAAGAATGTGGCTCCAAGTTTGATTGTGCTTCTTTTCTAATTGATAACATTGCTAGAGTGAGACCATTGCCCAAGGAAGGAAGACTGATGCAAGCTGTTATGGAAACTGGTCCTTTACTTCAAACACTTCTTGTTGCACCTCTTCCCAAGTGGAAAAATCCACCCACTCTCATCTATGGAGGTGATCATTGTGGCTCATTAATAGAGCAGAGATTAGAAGCAGTCGATTTGATTTGCCCAACGCAGAGTTCATCGAGTGGTTCTGCTTCATTCCTTGAGAGTTCACCTGGCTTTTCTCAGATACCATCTTCTTCCGTGTTGAACTTTGCACGTGGCTCTGCTTGTTTGAACAGTGGCCTGCAACTGCGTGTTGGAAACAATACAGGTGCCATGCAGTATCAGATTGCAACTGGTAAACGAAGAAGGTTCTGATTGAGGGTTGGAGATCCTTTTTCTGTTGTTTAACAATAAGTATACATAGACTTTGGTGACTGGTGTAAATGATTACTTTGGTTTATGAATAAAATTATGGCTTTGGTGATGGGTGTAAATCCAATCTTGATTTCTGAATAAAATCATCACTATGTAGTTTTTGGACTTGATTAGGATTTCATAGTTGGTCTGTTAATCCTTGAAATTCTACTTAATGAGACCTCATTATGAAAAGGAAGTTTTCTTCAATTGGCAATCAAACTCAAGGAGCACTTCAAGCCTAAAACATTTGCTCTCTTGAAGGAAAAGCATTTTGTTTTTTTATTTTTCTATATTTCAATTTGTGCGTAAGCAGTTAGAGAGGAGTAGTTCTTGCGTCTAGTATGACACATATTTTAGTCTTGCCCATTCTCACAACGACCCCACCTTATTGAGTGTGTTGTCTTATACATTAGTCGGACACAAGAATCTATCATAAGATACACATTTACATATGGGTGTGTATCAATTCGGCTCTGACTAAACCGGGCAATTCAAATTGTAATTACCGATTTGATTTGGTTTTGACCAATAATTGCATTAACCCCATTGTCACTTCATGTATTTAATTGCTGCTCCGCCACAAAATTGCATTTAATCCCATTGTTTAAAGAAAAAAAAAACTAAAGCGTTCAAACACTTGAAGTTACATTTTTTGGGCTAACTCATAACTCAATATGCCTTTTACGCATGGCTATTCGATCCCCAAAAGTACCACCCAAACACAAACACATGAAAACCATACTATGTAGGCCTCCTCTCTTTCTTTCCCTACAAAGGAAAGCTCACACTTCGGCTGGTTCCCTTCTTACTGAAACCCAGAAAGCTCACACTTCGGCTGGTTCCCTTCTTACTGAAACCCAGAAAGCTCATGCCCTTCAACTTGGTACCTCGGATGCATTCTTCTATGCACGCCAGTTGTTCGACGAATCGCCTGACTTGAGCGTGGTATCCGCCACATCAATAATAGGCAGCTTTGCTCGGCAGCACCATCATGAAGAAGCTATTTATCTCTTTTCAAGAATGCTTGTTTCGAATATCAGACCCAACGAATTCACATTTGGTACTGTCATTCATTCGTCAACTGCACTTGGAGACCTAAACATAGGCAAGCAACTTCATGCATGTGCAACAAAGATAGGTTTGCATTCGAATGTCTTTGTGGGAAGTGCAATTTTGGATCTTTATGCCAAGTTGAGCATTACCCAGGATGCTAAAAGAGCTTTTGAAGATACCCAGAAGCCCAATGTAGTTTCTTACACCACATTGATATATGCATACCTGAAAAAGGAGAAGCTTGAAGAAGCTTTGAAGCTTTTCCAAGTGATGCCAGAGAGGAATGTTGTTTCATGGAATGCAATGATTGGAGGGTATAGCCAAACGGGCCACAATGAAGAGGCTGTCAATCTATTCATTGAGATGCTTAGAAATGGGTTGGTGCCTAACCATTCTACTTTTCCTTGTGCTATCATTGCAGCTGCCAATATAGCAGCACTAGGAATGGGCAGAAGTTTTCATGCCTGTGCTGTCAAATTCTTGGGTAAGCTTGATGTGTTTATTGGCAATTCACTAATAAGCTTTTATGCAAAATGTGGTAGCATGGAAGATAGTCTCTTGGTTTTCAACAAAATTGAGGAAAGAAACATTGTTTCTTGGAATGCTGTGATATGCGGTTATGCTCAAAATGGTAAAGGAGATAAAGCAATAAGCTTTTTTGAAAGGATGAGGTTCTCAGGTTGCAAACCCAATAATGTTACACTTCTTGGCTTATTGTGGGCTTGCAACCATGCTGGTCTTGTTGACCAGGGTTATTCATATTTTAATCAGGCAAGAATTGAAGACCCCAGCATTCTGAAGCCTGAGCACTATGCTTGTATGGTTGATTTACTCTCCAGGTCAGGGTGTTTCAGAGAAGCTGAGGAGTTTATCAGCAACTTGCCTTTCGAACCTGGTATTGGGTTTTGGAAGGCATTGCTTGGTGGCTGCCAAATCCACTCAAATATGGAATTAGGGGAGTTTGCAGCTAGAAAAATATTGGCTTTGGATCCTGAAGATGTGTCATCATATGTAATGTTGTCCAATGCACATTCTGCAGCTGGCAGATGGCAGAGTGTTTCAACAGTAAGGAGAGAAATGAAAGAAAAAGGGTTGAAGAGGGTTCCAGGTTGCAGTTGGATAGAAATCAGGAACAGAGTTCATGTATTTGTTACTGGGGATAAGAACCATCACCAAGTGAGTGAAACGTTATCTGTATTGAAAATTCTGTATAGAGATTTTAAGGGAGAATAAATCCAGACAAGGAGAAAATGCCATTCATGATCTCTATATGTAGCTGGAGCCAACCTTGAGATGAGGAGACCAAATTTCAAGGCCCCAATGAAGCTAAATGGGGTGAGGCCAAAAGTGCTCTTCTGGCTGTTCAGAGGAAAGTAGAATGAACTTGGAAATAATAATATGGGAAAGGAGATGCTCAATCAATTACAAAGGCCTCTAAGTTCTTGCAATGAAACAGCAGATTGGTTCAAGTTTTTATTTTTTGGTCTGTTTGTTGTGCTTTTACATCAGCTAATTATGTTCCCCTGGCTAAATGCATCATCAACCAGAATATGGAGAAATTATAGATGTTAACATGTTTTTCAAATTAGTCGGCATGATATGTTAAAAGAAAAATAAACGAACTACTATTTATTCAAATGATATATCAAAAGAGATGATTAAAAAGACTTTTTTTTTTCATTTTTTAATTTCATTTATTTATTTATACAAGTGATAATACTAATCTAAATTACGGGGAGGGAGATTTGAACTCGGGTGCAGAGTGGAGAGCAAGTCTGCTCTAGCCAACTTGGCTAAGCACATATATGTTGATTACAAATATGTCACGCCCCGAATTTCCAACAACAATAACCTGATTAGTTATTACAACCAAATAGATTCGGGCACGCGAAGCTCGAAACATTCAACAAATGTACAAGGAATTTTTTTTCTTTTTTCCATACAATACCACATATTCCAAACCACCATGTCAATATTGACTCAACCATTCTGAGTCAAATATTACATTCCAACAGTTACATAATAAATTGAAACTTCAACCTATTACATATATGTTCCTCAAAGTTTATTTCACACAGCGGAAGTCTCAACTCACCAACAATCTCAAACCACACTTTGTACACTGCAAGTACACCAAATAGCATTCTGCTCTTAACCTTAGTTACCCTGCTCACTGACAGGACCGGACCCGAATTCCCCCTCGGAATTCGTGTCCAACCCTGCTTCCCGTCAGACACTACCCCGACGCAGGAACTTACTTTACTAAAACGCCCCTTGACCTAGTTTAAGGAAATAGGAAAGTTGACTTCTGCCGAAATTTCGACAGAGTCTCCCCTGAAAAACGGAGTTTCCCAAAATTTTCCACCTGTTAAAAACAACAGAAAATTTCCCAACAGGCAGCATGCACAAAGCAGAAGCACACAGATTAATAGGGAGGGCCTCTAGCCTCTACCTCAATCCTAGGTGAGCACTACGGAGCAATCTAAAGAAATTTAAACTTTACAACCTGAGTAAAGTATAGCAGAGTATAAATACAAGAAAACTCCTACAGGAGCCGTTAGCCGTGATGCCTCGACGTGGTGGTCTTGACCTCGGGATCTAGTACCTGGGGGGCGCAAAACAGAAAATGTGAGTGGACGAAAAATCAAACTTTAAACCTCATTTTTCAATGAACATAATAACCCCCTCCGTTTTCGCAAATAATGACAAGCGTTATGCAACAAAAATCCTTGTATAAATGTACATATTTATACGATCAGATACTTGAAAACAATTCTATTAAATTTGTACCTTGAAATACCATAAAGAAAACTGTAGCTTTGCTACTTCCGTAAATTCTTGAAACCACAACTTGAACACTGAATTCTTAAAATAAAAACCATGGAATTGAATCCATCCAAAAATATCCCGTTTAAGTAAAACATAAATAACAACATTGAATAACTTCCCTTTTTCCTGGAACCCAACCTGTCCAGTTTCAAACCTTAATTTAAAATCAGTACCTGTGCATCACTGTCCCGGTGCACATATCCAAATAAAACCAACCTGGAAATAACATCCATAGACACACCCCCATATATATATTTATAATAACAAAAATGTAAATTCTCATAAAATCCCAACAAGGAAAATGTAAAACTAAAACGACTAAAAATCAAGAAAACCAAATTCCCAACCAACTGTTTCCCGACGCAATGCCCGTAGGCACAGCAAGTAAGGAAGGATCCTCACTTAAAAGAAAATAAGAATGGAAGTATAGTAATAGGTATATATATACTATATATAAATAGTAAGACTCTTAGACCAATACTTGTTGTTGGGTTCATTTTTACACATGATTTATCATGTTATTCACCCAATATTTTGAGTTAGTTCTTGACTTTTTATAGCTTTTTACTTACTTTTTGTGTTTTCTTAGACTTTACCTTGGTTAGATTGAAAATGAGCTAAAAATGCATTATTGGTTATAATTTCTGTTTTTTGTTCATTTTCGTAGGTCAATTTCTTGGCCTTGGATAGGCATGCTCCAGTGCCCGGATGAGGTGAAGATCTTCATGAAACTTGTTCTAATGGATGTTGACTACAACATATCCGAATTTGAGCTCCATTGAGCAAGTATAGCCCTGCCATCCAATCGAGCATTTGATCCTAGCTCGGGACATCGGTTCTTGCGAGTTTCACCTCCTCTTGTGTCATCTTATTTCTACTTGTTACCATACCTTTTGGGTAACAATAAATTACCTTATTGGAGTGAGAGTTGCTGAGACAATTTGGCCCCCTTTAATGAATATTAAAAGCAAATCCCATCATGACAACAAGAGAAGTGGAGAGCTTTTGGCAAAAGGTGGGGGGAATATTGGAAAGGAGAAGAAAGAAGCCAAGAGGAGAGCATCGGGGAGACATCCATTATTCATTATTCCATTATCCCATTATTGAATATTCCATTTGGAGGGAGCCAAGAGGAGAAGGAGAGGAGGAGGCTACGGAGGAAGAAGAGACTTCCACCATTGAAGACCTAGAGCTTCCATCACTTTGAAAAATCTGTAAACTCTTTCTAATTGTATTTGAAGTTGTGTTTATTATGAACATGAGGAGCTAAGCTCCATAGCTAGGGCTTAGGTTGAAGCCCTAAACATGATTACTCTATTGTTTTGATGCTTGAGTGTATGAATTTCTAGATGTTGTTGATGAATTCCTATTCACTAAAATAATCTATCCTTGATGTATGTTTTTCTTTGATTGATCAGCTTTGAAAGCATGCTTCTTGAGATTGTTGGGATTGTATGCACCCTCATGCTTTCCCAAGCAACAAATGGATGAAGTAAGAATCATCCATGTGAATTGGTTTCTTGAATGCCTAATGTAAACATCATACTATTAGGGTTCTTGTGATGTTCATATTCTCTTTGAACTTAATGGGTTTTTCTTGTAATTCAATCAAGTACTAAGCACACCTAGATTGATTATAGGGAAGGCACGAGTATTGTAGCACTAACCCCGCACTCTACTTATTTTAGAGAGAATCAATGCGTCTTGAGCCACTAAACCCGGTCTTGATTGCGAACATCGTCTTCAACACATTTAGAGTTCATTACTTGAGTATCCATGAGCATAAGTAGGATTGTTTAGGGTGGATTCCGAAAATACTAGTGTTTGTCACATTTTAAGTCACACTTTGAGTCATATATTGTTAAACACTCTTGTTGAACTTGTCATTTTAGCATTAGGTTACATTTAAGCATTAGAATTAGTTCACAAAAATCAAAACCCCCCATTGTGTGTGTGTGTTTGTGTTTGAAAACGTGAGTTTTATTTGGATTGAATTCTGTTCAATTCTGTTGTTGTTTTGGACATTTGGTCCGCGTTGAGTTCTTCCTTTTTCTGTGCTGAATCCAACCATATAAAGAACGTGAAATTTGGATGAACGGTTGGAAAGTTATAGGCTAAAAACTGGACAGAGGTCGGAGCCGAAAACAGAGCACACAATCTGTTTAAAAACGACCGGTCGTCACTGTTCATGCGACCGGTCGCGCACTGTTCACAGCACTGTTCACGACACTATTTGAAACTGTTCACGGTACTGTTCACAGGTGATAAACAGGCGATAAAAGGGTGATAGAACGTGCTATTTGTGTTTTGTTTTGGTTTTCTTGTTTTGTTTCAATTCCTTTGGTTTTCCTTTTTCATTCTTAGCTTCCAATTTGCATTTTTACTTGTGTGTTGTGTTGTTTAAGTGTTGTTTACGTACTCAAACTAGAATTTTTAAGTAGCCGACAGTTCCTCGTGGGATCGACCCCGTACTTACATAATCTATACTTCAATAGATTCGTGCACTTGCGGGTATTTTTAATTGGATGTTTAGCACAATATTTTTGTGCCAATTAAGAACACAACACTTGTACCGGGGAAACAATCCAACAAGGGGATTGTTGACTGACTACGTGGAGAAAAATTCCTTTACAACCACATAGCCAGGGAACCAGCCGTCCCAACTAGGGACTAACTCCCAGACATGCACAAAAGAAAATACCTCAATAATGTGCAGCTGAATAAAGTCCTACGCGCGCAGACTGCCCGGCATGGGCCTACAGTAACACCCCGCCAAGGGTGAACCGGGTTCCTTTGTATCCAGTATCCATTTCAGTAACCAGTATCCGGGGAGGTACATAAAGTGGTGCTAATAGCACTCCATCTAGTATACATAATCCCTGACATACCCTAAATACCAGGGTATTCAGCCCGTACCCAAACCCGAACACAATAATATCCGGACGTTACCTCGTCCATAATTGACACCCAAAATATTCACAATAAGAATATACACAAATGTCTGAACATAGTTATATCTGGAACCCAAAGTATTCATCAATTTCTAATACCAAATATAATCCAAATAATCCATATGATACCAATTCCCAAAATTGAAACCAATATATATATAACTCCATAATCGAATTGTAAATAGAATTTCTTTAAAATGTGAAATCCAAGACCCAAAACATTTAATCAACATATAAATATAAAATATAGAATATAATTGATAAATTCCCGAAAACATAAAATTCACATTCTCTTAACAAATTTCAAATATTAAAGTAAATAGAAAATTTTCTTGATTTAAAACAATATAAAATTCCAAGATCAAAATAATCAAAGTAAATAATTCCGAAACCCGACATAATAATAAATCTCAATTTGTCAAATATAAAACTCAAGAATTTCCCGGGTATTTCACCATACCCAAATCGTATACAAAAATTACCGGACGATGGTCCCGTCCCAAATTCAATACTCAAAAATATTTAATTAAATGTATAACCTTCAATGTCCCACAAATAAACCGGGACTCCAAAACATGCATAAACTTTGAATATAATTTAAATTCCAAATAACCTCACAAAATATTCTATCCAAGATTCAAAATATCATTAAAACCCCTTAGTCAAAGTGACTAGTTTTATATGCATAAATTTCCCGATAATTCCATCAAAAATCAAGTCCAAGACTTAAACAATATTTGAAATCCCAATCATCAAAATAAATCATTTCATATGCATTGCAATTCATTCTTTAAAAATATGCTTGTTCAAAACAAATGTCCACTCACAACAAGTCCACGCTGCTCAATCCTTAGAGAGCTTTTCTTCCGAAGTACGCGAAGCAAGAGTACCTAATTGAGAGAATAAACGGTTTAGTTAATACGCGTACCCAACAACAAACTTTAACTCAAGAAACTAGTTCTCGGGTCTCAAAATAAGCGTGCACAACTACCGGGAGTTTCTAGAGTCAAACTACGCTCTTCAACGGTGGGACCACCTCGGAAGACTCACGGTCAATCGGCGGTCAAACACCCCGTTTTGGTCAACCCGGCCCGTTGGGCCCACTACTTCCAAAGGTTCCGGACATTCCTAGAAGTCCAACAAAGTCAACTACACGGCAAGGCGACCTCAGGAGACCCTCGGTCAACCCTGGTCAAACTTGGTCAAACCGACCCGACTAGGTCAAACCTACCCGTGGCTCCCTGTAAGGTTTTTATTTGAACCTTTATTGTATTTTGGCTCTTCTCTTAAACCAACAAAACCCTTGTAATACTAATTAGGTTCTAGGTTAGAATTGGTGTGGGTTGAAGGGCTTCCAAGTCTCCTCGTTGCAGGTCAAAAGGTAAAACATTTGCATTGTTCACTTGGATTAATCCACACTTCACTTGGATTGATCCATCGTACATTCATGCATGCTGCTGTCTGTTTTCAGTTGTATTAATACATTCTCACTTGTATTAATCCATTCTCTTTTCATTGTATCCATTATGCGTCGATTTTATAGCTTTGTCGATTTCTTTATTTCATTGATATTTCTTATCGACAAAGCATGGGGTTTATATATTTAGTAATGAACAATCTTCGCACTTTTTAAACCCTTCCTTTCTAATGTACCCATGTTAAAAGACATTGGCTTTTGAGTTATCCTTCATGGAACTTGAGTTTCATTCTTTGCTCCTTTCTTTACTTTTGCAGATTATAAAACTCACTCTTATTCTTCCTATGCTATAAAACTGTGAAAAGCATGAGAGTATTCTACTTACTTTCAAACAGCTATAACTTTCTAGGAAAGGATGGGATTAGTTTTTAATATCATTGTGAGACATTCTCACATGGGATAAGGCTATTGTATAAGTTATTTTATTCTTCTTTTCCACTTTTTAACCATGAATTTATTTTGTTTTCAAAAGACATGTGCGGCTTTTTGTGGTTCCAAAACACCCATCCCATCTTTTGCAATAAACCTTCCTTTCTCTTGCATCAAAACACATGGTATTATTTTTATTATATCTCATGTTGTGTATTGAATTGCCATGTACGGCTCTCATGGTTTAAAACAACACCCATGCTTTGACAGCTCATTTGGTCTTGAAAAAGAAACAAATAAGTCCATATCCTGTTTTTGTGTCTAGAGCCGTTCCTTGTTTAAAGGATCTTTGGTCTCTATTTATTCCTCCTTACAAGGAGGTTTTCATTGGTTTTTTCCGTTCTTCATCTCATGCATTTTTGGAGTGACTTACTCTCTCTTTCAAGGAAAACTCTTTACATGAAAAACCGATTGGGGATGAAACTCTAAAAAGAGTTCTCATTCAGCCAAAGTTCACATTCTTGAGGGTTATGAGAATGATTGCATTCACATAAGTGCTTCCCCAAGATAACTTTAAATCTTTGAATGGCTGAATGTTTTTCTTTAATTCATTCCCTTTATTTGTTCAACTAGTATATGTTACTTGTGAGTATATGATTGATTGTATACATATAGCTTTCTCCAAGTAAACACTTACAAGATTTCGGTTGAACATTTATTTTGTTTCATTGTTGTTTTGTTGAATTAAACTATATGCTTCAAGTTCATTACTTCTAGTTTAATCATCACAACACTTAGGTTTCATTTATCTAGCTCAATCATACTCTATGATTGAGATAGATGAATCTGTGAAACCATAACTCACTTCATACATCAAATTACATGCAACTTGAGCTTGGTGCTCTTGAGAGGATTTGCTGCTAAGAGATAAAGAAAAGGTGCTTCTTTGAAGGATTGGATTGTAGCTGCCTATAGGTGATAGATGAGCTAAGTCTTCTTTCGTTTTTCTTGTATTTCTTAATTGAGCAGATTGGATCTCTCCTGGCTTGGTGCCCCAGCTTTTCCCCTTGTTGGGTTTCTGGGTTAACAAATCTTTGTGTATGTTTATATTCTTGTTGTCATTAGTTGTACTTGCTGCAGCTTGTTCAAATAACATCGATGCGCTAATGTGGATCAATACGTAGTTTCATCAGTATTGATCCAAAACCACAAGGGTTTCTTTTTGTATCAATACGTGGTGTTTCCTATATCAATACGTGGTGTCTTTGTATCAATCCAGTTTCATGCAGTCAATTCCTTTTACTCACCGCATATGCTAAGTAATTAAACACAATGGTTATGCATGTGTTTATGTTTCCGCTTATTAATTCTTAGCTGGGCTTAAAATTTAAAAAGGGTAGTCTTTTTCTTCTCGCCTACTTCACCCCCTCTGTAGGCTTTTAGAGCCTAGGGCTTGTTCTTACAATTGGTATCGGAGCAGGCACTACATTTTAATTAGTGTAGATCCGACTCTAAGTCATCTCTATGGAAAGAGATAGAGCTCATAGCTCTGTGGCTCAATCACCATTTTTGAATGGTGATTACTATACTTCTTGCTCAGCTTCTAATGAAAATAAAGTCTCAATAAATTGTTATGATTGTGGTGGAACAGGTCATTTGGCCTCTGAGTGTGCAAACACTCTAAAACAGAAAGATAAGTCAAAAGATAAAGTGTTAGAAACCACTTGGAGTGATAGTGAAGAAAGTGAAAATGAGGTAGAATTTATTGATAATGAAGAGGAGTTAATTCAAAGATATGAAGAACTTGTGAATGTGTCTTACAACATAAAGAAACACAGTGTGCATCTTTCTAGTAAAGTTGTCATGCTACAACAAGAAAACACAGATTTGTCTAACCTTGTGAGTCAACTTAGACAAGAAAATGAGAAGTTAAAATTTGACTTAGACTCCTCTAGAAAAATGGAAAACTCTTCTAGTGATAAATCTAGTCTTGGCTTTACCCCTGATATTGTCAAATTAAATGAGGAAGTAAAATTCGTAAATGCTGTAGATTCTGTGCAACCTGTGGATCAATCCAAAACTGTCCAGAATCAGCCCATCTCAAAAACTTTCAGAACTAAAAGTAATGTCTCAAGTTCTGGTATGTCTAGAAAAAATGTCTTCATCCCTATTTGTCATTTTTGTAATAAAAGAGGACACATTAGACCAAATTGCTTCAAACTAAAAGAAAAGAATGTTTCTCTAAGTTTAGAAAAACAAGTTCAAAATCTGTTAAGTGAAGTTGCAATTATTTCAAACATGTTAAAGCCTAAACAAGCAATTAAAATGCCAACTAAAAAGGTTTGGGTAAGAAAAACTAATCAGACTTGTCTTGTTGTCTTGAATGCTTTATCTGTGAAAAATTCTAATGCTTGGTATTTTGATAGTGGTTGCTCTAGTCACATGACTGGTGACAAGAGCTTGTTTCTTAATTACTCTCCCATGTCTAATCTTGGGAGTGTGACGTTTGGTGATGGTAGCAAGTCAAGTATATTAGGAAAAGGAACCATCTTTGCTCCAGGAATTAATAAGCTTGAAAATGTCTTGTATGTTGAAAATCTAAAATCAAATTTAATAAGTATAAGTCAACTATGTGATCAAGACTCTTGCAATGTTAATTTCACTAAAGAAAGATGTATTGTCTCCAACAAAGAAGGAGAAACTATCTTGACAGGTCTAAAAACAAGTAATCATTGTTATTGTGTGGAGACTAAATTGTTTTCTAATATTGTTGCTTGCAAACTCTCAATTGACAACTCTATAGTGTTGTGGCATCAAAGATTAGGTCATATAAGTATCAAAGATCTTGAGAACCTATCTAAGAAAGAAATAGCAAGTGGTGTTCCTAAGTTTGGAAATACTACTAAATTTGTTCGCAGTGGGTGCCATATAGGAAAACAAACAAAGTCTGTTCATGGGACTTTGAACTCCATAACCACCACTAAACTTCTTGACCTTGTTCATATAGATTTGGTTGGTCCTTTCCAAACCATTAGCCTTGGAGGACGAAAGTACATCTTAATATTTGTTGATGATTATTCTAGATTTACTTTGGTTGCTTTTCTAAGAGACAAAAGAGAAACTTTTAATCACTTTAAATCCATTATGAATAAAATGCAAAATGAAAAGGGAAGGAAAGTGAAACATTTGTCTAGAATAAGGAGTAATCATGAAAATGAGTTTGCCAACTCACCTTTCATTGAATATTGTGATGTGTTGGGAATTAGACAAAATTTCTCATCCCCTATCACACCACAACAAAATGGTGTGGTTGAAAGAAAGAATAGGTTTCTAATTGAAATGGCTAGAGTAATGATGTCTAGTAAGGCAGTGCCAAAATGTTTTTGGGCAGAGGCTATAAACACTGCATGTTATGTGATAAATAGAGTTTACTTCATGCCAAACTTTTGCAAAACTCCATATGAGTTATGGAATGACAAGAAACCTAATTTGGAATTCTTTAGAGTCTTTGGAAGTGTGTGTTATATTTTGAAAGATAGAGATCATCTATCAAAATTTCCTCCAAAGAGTGATGAAGGTATTTTCCTTGGTTACTCTTCAAATAGTAGAGCTTATAGAGTCTATAACAAACGAACCAAGAATGTCATGAAATCTATTAAAGTTGTTATTAATGACTCTTTGGATAATTCTAACCATATGTATGATAATGGTATCATCTTGTATGATGTGGAAAAGGAAAACCCTGTGTCAGTTGTCACTGAACCACCTTCATCTAAATCTATTGAGCTTATCACTCGTGAAGGTGTTCACACAGAACCTGTGGAACCTATTCCTGCTCCTTGGGTTAGTAAGAATCATCCTAGTGATCTCATCATTGGCAATCCTCATGCTAGAGTTAAAACAAGAAGACAACTTGTTGAAGAAACAAGTTCTGTTTGCCTTATCTGATTGCATGTTATCTGTTTCTTCTTGCCTTGTTTTGGGGTGCAACAGTCATTGTTTTGGTCTTAGTTTTTTTTCTTTACGTTTCTGTTTGTACCAATTCTTGTGTTTTGTACAAGCAACTACTTGTGTTTTGTTTATGGGGGAGCTTGTACTGCTTGATTTGTGGGGGAGCAAAATGCTATTTTTTAGCTTGGACAAGCTCAACATTATCTTGGTTGTGAACCCTTTGTCTTTTCTAAGACAAAAAGGGGAGAAATATTGCAATTCTATAGACTAAACTTTGTTTATTTTTGGAACCTTATAGTTGAAATCTTTTAATCCTTCTTGTGAAGCTTGTGCAGTTCCATATTCTAAATGTCTTTTGACACTTTAGATGAGTTAGTCTTCGAATTTCATTTTGGTTTTTTGTTTAAGAAAAGGCCAAAGGGGGAGATTGTAAGGTTTTTATTTGAACCTTTATTGTATTTTGGCTCTTCTCTTAAACCAACAAAACCCTTGTAATACTAATTAGGTTCTAGGTTAGAATTGGTGTGGGTTGAAGGGCTTCCAAGTCTCCTCGTTGCAGGTCAAAAGGTAAAACATTTGCATTGTTCACTTGGATTAATCCACACTTCACTTGGATTGATCCATCGTACATTCATGCATGCTGCTGTCTGTTTTCAGTTGTATTAATACATTCTCACTTGTATTAATCCATTCTCTTTTCAGCTGTATCCATTATGCGTCAGTTTTTTATAGCTTTGTCAGATTTCTTTATTTCATTGATATTTCTTATCTGACAAAGCATGGGGTTTATATATTTAGTAATGAACAATCTTCGCACTTTTTAAACCCTTCCTTTCTAATGTACCCATGTTAAAAGACATTGGCTTTTGAGATGGAACTTGAGTTTTATTCTCTGCTCCCTTTCTTTACTTTTGCAGATTATAAAACTCACTCCTATTCTTCCTCTGCTATAAAATTGTCAAAAGCATGAGAGTATTCTACTTACTCTCAACGGCTATAACTTTCTAGGAAAGGATAATATTAGTTTTTAATATCTTTGTGAGACATTCTGACATGGGATGAGTCTATTGTATAAGTTATTTTATTCTTCTTTTCAACTTTTTGACTTTGAATTTCTTTTGTTTTCAAAAAACATGTGCAGCTGTTTTTGGTTCCAAGACACCCATCCCATCTTTTGCAATAAACCTTCCTTTCTCTTGCATCAAAACACATGGTATTATTTTTATTATATCTCATGTTGTGTATTGAATTGCCATGTACGGCTCTCATGGTTTAAAACAACACCCATGCTTTGACAGCTCATTTGGTCTTGAAAAAGAAACAAATAAGTCCATATCCTGTTTTTGTGTCTAGAGCCGTTCCTTGTTTAAAGGATCTTTGGTCTCTATTTATTCCTCCTTACAAGGAGGTTTTCATTGGTTTTTTCCGTTCTTCATCTCATGCATTTTTGGAGTGACTTACTCTCTCTTTCAAGGAAAACTCTTTACATGAAAAACCGATTGGGGATGAAACTCTAAAAGAGTTCTCATTCAGCCAAAGTTCACATTCTTGAGGGTTATGAGAATGATTGCATTCACATAAGTGCTTCCCCAAGATAACTTTAAATCTTTGAATGGCTGAATGTTTTTCTTTAATTCATTCCCTTTATTTGTTCAACTAGTATATGTTACTTGTGAGTATATGATTGATTGTATACATATAGCTTTCTCCAAGTAAACACTTACAAGATTTCGGTTGAACATTTATTTTGTTTCATTGTTGTTTTGTTGAATTAAACTATATGCTTCAAGTTCATTACTTCTAGTTTAATCATCACAACACTTAGGTTTCATTTATCTAGCTCAATCATACTCTATGATTGAGATAGATGAATCTGTGAAACCATAACTCACTTCATACATCAAATTACATGCAACTTGAGCTTGGTGCTCTTGAGAGGATTTGCTGCTAAGAGATAAAGAAAAGGTGCTTGCTGAAGGATTGGATTGTAGCTGCCTATAGGTGATAGATGAGCTAAGTCTTCTTTCGTTTTTCTTGTATTTCTTAATTGAGCAGATTGGATCTCTCCTGGCTTGGTGCCCCCAGTTTTTCCCCTTGTTGGGTTTCTGGGTTAACAAATCTTTGTGTATGTTTATATTCTTGTTGTCATTAGTTGTACTTGCTGCAGCTTGTTCAAATAACATCAGTACGCTAATGTGGATCAATACGTAGTTTCACTGTATTGATCCAAAACCACAAGGGTTTCTTTTTGTATCAATACGTGGTGTTTCCTGTATCAATACGTGGTGTCTTTGTATCAATCCAGTTTCATGCAGTCAATTCCTTTTACTCACTGCATATGCTAAGTAATTAAACACAATGGTTATGCATGTGTTTATGTTTCCGCTTATTAATTCTTAGCTGGGCTTAAAATTTAAAAAGGGTAGTCTTTTTCTTCTCGCCTACTTCACCCCCCCTCTGTAGGCTTTTAGAGCCTAGGGCTTGTTCTTACAATTGGTATCAGAGCAGGCACTACATTTTAATTAGTGTAGATCCGACTCTAAGTCATCTCTATGGAAAGAGATAGAGCTCATAGCTCTGTGGCTCAATCACCATTTTTGAATGGTGATTACTATACTTCTTGCTCAGCTTCTAATGAAAATAAAGTCTCAATAAATTGTTATGATTGTGGTGGAACAGGTCATTTGGCCTCTGAGTGTGCAAACACTCTAAAACAGAAAGATAAGTCAAAAGATAAAGTGTTAGAAACCACTTGGAGTGATAGTGAAGAAAGTGAAAATGAGGTAGAATTTATTGATAATGAAGAGGAGTTAATTCAAAGATATGAAGAACTTGTGAATGTGTCTTACAACATAAAGAAACACAGTGTGCATCTTTCTAGTAAAGTTGTCATGCTACAACAAGAAAACACAGATTTGTCTAACCTTGTGAGTCAACTTAGACAAGAAAATGAGAAGTTAAAATTTGACTTAGACTCCTCTAGAAAAATGGAAAACTCTTCTAGTGATAAATCTAGTCTTGGCTTTACCCCTGATATTGTCAAATTAAATGAGGAAGTAAAATTCGTAAATGTTGTAGATTCTGTGCAACCTTTGTGGATCAATCCAAAACTGTCCAGAATCAGCCCATCTCAAAAACTTTCAGAACTAAAAGTAATGTCTCAAGTTCTGGTATGTCTAGAAAAAATGTCTTCATCCCTATTTGTCATTTTTGTAATAAAAGAGGACACATTAGACCAAATTGCTTCAAACTAAAAGAAAAGAATGTTTCTCTAAGTTTAGAAAAACAAGTTCAAAATCTGTTAAGTGAAGTTGCAATTATTTCAAACATGTTAAAGCCTAAACAAGCAATTAAAATGCCAACTAAAAAGGTTTGGGTAAGAAAAACTAATCAGACTTGTCTTGTTGTCTTGAATGCTTTATCTGTGAAAAATTCTAATGCTTGGTATTTTGATAGTGGTTGCTCTAGTCACATGACTGGTGACAAGAACTTGTTTCTTAATTACTCTCCCATGTCTAATCTTGGGAGTGTGACGTTTAGTGATGGTAGCAAGTCAAGTATATTAGGAAAAGGAACCATCTTTGCTCCAGGAATTAATAAGCTTGAAAATGTCTTGTATGTTGAAAATCTAAAATCAAATTTAATAAGTATAAGTCAACTATGTGATCAAGACTCTTGCAATGTTAATTTCACTAAAGAAAGATGTATTGTCTCCAACAAAGAAGGAGAAACTATCTTGACAGGTCTAAAAACAAGTAATCATTGTTATTGTGTGGAGACTAAATTGTTTTCTAATATTGTTGCTTGCAAACTCTCAATTGACAACTCTATAGTGTTGTGGCATCAAAGATTAGGTCATATAAGTATCAAAGATCTTGAGAACCTATCTAAGAAAGAAATAGCAAGTGGTGTTCCTAAGTTTGGAAATACTACTAAATTTGTTTGCAGTGGGTGCCATATAGGAAAACAAACAAAGTCTGTTCATGGGACTTTGAACTCCATAACCACCACTAAACTTCTTGACCTTGTTCATATAGATTTGGTTGGTCCTTTCCAAACCATTAGCCTTGGAGGACGAAAGTACATCTTAATATTTGTTGATGATTATTCTAGATTTACTTTGGTTGCTTTTCTAAGAGACAAAAGAGAAACTTTTAATCACTTTAAATCCATTATGAATAAAATGCAAAATGAAAAGGGAAGGAAAGTGAAACATTTGTCTAGAATAAGGAGTAATCATGAAAATGAGTTTGCCAACTCACCTTTCATTGAATATTGTGATGTGTTGGGAATTAGACAAAATTTCTCATCCCTATCACACCACAACAAAATGGTGTGGTTGAAAGAAAGAATAGGTTTCTAATTGAAATGGCTAGAGTAATGATGTCTAGTAAGGCAGTGCCAAAATGTTTTTGGGCAGAGGCTATAAACACTGCATGTTATGTGATAAATAGAGTTTACTTCATGCCAAACTTTTGCAAAACTCCATATGAGTTATGGAATGACAAGAAACCTAATTTGGAATTCTTTAGAGTCTTTGGAAGTGTGTGTTATATTTTGAAAGATAGAGATCATCTATCAAAATTTCCTCCAAAGAGTGATGAAGGTATTTTCCTTGGTTACTCTTCAAATAGTAGAGCTTATAGAGTCTATAACAAACGAACCAAGAATGTCATGAAATCTATTAAAGTTGTTATTAATGACTCTTTGGATAATTCTAACCATATGTATGATAATGGTATCATCTTGTATGATGTGGAAAAGGAAAACCCTGTGTCGCTTGTCACCGAACCACCTTCATCTAAATCTATTGAGCTTATCACTCGTGAAGGTGTTCACACAGAACCTGTGGAACCTATTCCTGCTCCTTGGGTTAGTAAGAATCATCCTAGTGATCTCATCATTGGCAATCCTCATGCTAGAGTTAAAACAAGAAGACAACTTGTTGAAGAAACAAGTTCTGTTTGCCTTATCTGATTGCATGTTATCTGTTTCTTCTTGCCTTGTTTTGGGGTGCAACAGTCATTGTTTTGGTCTTAGTTTTTTTCTTTACGTTTCTGTTTGTACCAATTCTTGTGTTTTGTACAAGCAACTACTTGTGTTTTGTTTATGGGGGAGCTTGTACTGCTTGATTTGTGGGGGAGCAAAATGCTATTTTTTAGCTTGGACAAGCTCAACATTATCTTGGTTGTGAACCCTTTGTCTTTTCTAAGACAAAAAGGGGGAGAAATATTGCAATTCTATAGACTAAACTTTGTTTATTTTTGGAACCTTATAGTTGAAATCTTTTAATCCTTCTTGTGAAGCTTGTGCAGGTTCCATATTCTAAATGTCTTTTGACAGCTTTAGATGAGTTAGTCTTCGAATTTCATTTTGGTTTTTTGTTTAAGAAAAGGCCAAAGGGGGAGATTGTAAGGTTTTTATTTGAACCTTTATTGTATTTTGGCTCTTCTCTTAAACCAACAAAACCCTTGTAATACTAATTAGGTTCTAGGTTAGAATTGGTGTGGGTTGAAGGGCTTCCAAGTCTCCTCGTTGCAGGTCAAAAGGTAAAACATTTGCATTGTTCACTTGGATTAATCCACACTTCACTTGGATTGATCCATCGTACATTCATGCATGCTGCTGTCTGTTTTCAGTTGTATTAATACATTCTCACTTGTATTAATCCATTCTCTTTTCAGCTGTATCCATTATGCGTCGATTTTATAGCTTTGTCGATTTCTTTATTTCATTGATATTTCTTATCTGACAAAGCATGGGGTTTATATATTTAGTAATGAACAATCTTCGCACTTTTTAAACCCTTCCTTTCTAATGTACCCATGTTAAAAGACATTGGCTTTTGAGATGGAACTTGAGTTTTATTCTCTGCTCCCTTTCTTTACTTTTGCAGATTATAAAACTCACTCCTATTCTTCCTCTGCTATAAAATTGTCAAAAGCATGAGAGTATTCTACTTACTCTCAACGGCTATAACTTTCTAGGAAAGGATAATATTAGTTTTTAATATCTTTGTGAGACATTCTGACATGGGATGAGTCTATTGTATAAGTTATTTTATTCTTCTTTTCAACTTTTTGACTTTGAATTTCTTTTGTTTTCAAAAAACATGTGCAGCTGTTTTTGGTTCCAAGACACCCATCCCATCTTTTGCAATAAACCTTCCTTTCTCTTGCATCAAAACACATGGTATTATTTTTATTATATCTCATGTTGTGTATTGAATTGCCATGTACGGCTCTCATGGTTTAAAACAACACCCATGCTTTGACAGCTCATTTGGTCTTGAAAAAGAAACAAATAAGTCCATATCCTGTTTTTGTGTCTAGAGCCGTTCCTTGTTTAAAGGATCTTTGGTCTCTATTTATTCCTCCTTACAAGGAGGTTTTCATTGGTTTTTTCCGTTCTTCATCTCATGCATTTTTTGGAGTGACTTACTCTCTCTTTCAAGGAAAACTCTTTACATGAAAAACCGATTGGGGTGAAACTCTAAAAGAGTTCTCATTCAGCCAAAGTTCACATTCTTGAGGGTTATGAGAATGATTGCATTCACATAAGTGCTTCCCCAAGATAACTTTAAATCTTTGAATGGCTGAATGTTTTTCTTTAATTCATTCCCTTTATTTGTTCAACTAGTATATGTTACTTGTGAGTATATGATTGATTGTATACATATAGCTTTCTCCAAGTAAACACTTACAAGATTTCGGTTGAACATTTATTTTGTTTCATTGTTGTTTTGTTGAATTAAACTATATGCTTCAAGTTCATTACTTCTAGTTTAATCATCACAACACTTAGGTTTCATTTATCTAGCTCAATCATACTCTATGATTGAGATAGATGAATCTGTGAAACCATAACTCACTTCATACATCAAATTACATGCAACTTGAGCTTGGTGCTCTTGAGAGGATTTGCTGCTAAGAGATAAAGAAAAGGTGCTTGCTGAAGGATTGGATTGTAGCTGCCTATAGGTGATAGATGAGCTAAGTCTTCTTTCGTTTTTCTTGTATTTCTTAATTGAGCAGATTGGATCTCTCCTGGCTTGGTGCCCCCAGTTTTTCCCCTTGTTGGGTTTCTGGGTTAACAAATCTTTGTGTATGTTTATATTCTTGTTGTCATTAGTTGTACTTGCTGCAGCTTGTTCAAATAACATCAGTACGCTAATGTGGATCAATACGTAGTTTCATCAGTATTGATCCAAAACCACAAGGGTTTCTTTTTGTATCAATACGTGGTGTTTCCTATATCAATACGTGGTGTCTTTGTATCAATCCAGTTTCATGCAGTCAATTCCTTTTACTCACTGCATATGCTAAGTAATTAAACACAATGGTTATGCATGTGTTTATGTTTCCGCTTATTAATTCTTAGCTGGGCTTAAAATTTAAAAAGGGTAGTCTTTTTCTTCTCGCCTACTTCACCCCCCCTCTGTAGGCTTTTAGAGCCTAGGGCTTGTTCTTACACTCCCATGACCTCCAAACTTAGATCCGAAAGTTCCTACAGGTTCACTACGACTTAGAGAATACGTCCTGAAAGTTTGGTCTCGATCAGGCGGTCGGAACTGAGACAATCGCACGACCGGACGGTAACCGGGTTACCCAACCCTAGGGTTAAGGATTCGGAGTATCCGGGACTCCGATTCTTGATCCGTTTGTTCCTACACGATCCTAGAGGTACGGGGAACAACATACTTGGAAATGGGACCGATCCAACGGCCCGAACATATCGAACCCGGATAACGCATAATAGGCGTAAATCCGTTCGACTGTCAAACGATAACCAAATTGGAATCTGAGCACACCTACATGCTCAGGATGACATGGGGAACATTTTGGGACACAATGCACCACGACTACAGTGCCCCGAAACTCGCCGGAATTGGGTGTGCATAGTAATTCCGGTGACCGGAAAAACTTCAAACCAAGGGTCAAGACTTCAGCTAAAGGTTCAACTCAACAAGTGGAGCAACTTATTCAACTACGGCAACACCTAGTTTGGCCGGAAAGTGGCCGGAAATTCAACTCAAAAACCGGCCTAAAATGGGTTTCTAAATCGAACAACCTAGGCTTGAAACCAATCTACAAAACATACATAAATGGATAGAGTATGAAGAGTAGATGAAGTTTCATACCTCACTCGACCCAAACGGTTGCCGGAGTCGCCGGAAAACTCGTCGGAAAGTTTGATAACCATCGAACTTTCAGTCGCTCCAGTTTAAAATCCTTGAGTTTCTGAGCTGGGCTAATGGGCAGGCTTTGTAGAGGAGGAAGAGATGAAGATTTAGCAACTGGAATCACCTAAAACGGACACTTGTGGAGGGAGAAATCGCCTGCCAAAAATTGGCCCGAAGAGAGGAAGAAAAATGAGGGAGAAGAAGAGAGAGGTCGGGGAGAAGAAGAAGAAGACGTTCACCGTAGCGGCATCTGTAGCATTTTAACTGTAGCCGCTACAGTAATCTGAAATTCGTTTTTTTTTTTTCTTCTAATCGCTTCTCGATCGTTACAACCCGGAATTGAGCGTGCAACATATCCCCGAACTCGTTTCGACGAGCCGGACGCAACGGCGCAACTCAATTTCCCAAATTCTTTTCGGAAATTTAAAGTGCCTAAAATACCCTTAATCCCAGTGGCAAAACTATAATTTCACCAAAATTATTTAATTGAATAAACAATTGGGATTGAATAGTGAAATCGGGTCAGGGATGTTACACTCACGGTCTCTACCACCTGCAAGATTAGCCCATACACCGTTGAATAGTGTACCGGCTTCATCACCAACAAACCAGGTAAGCTTTCTACATCTCGTATGAGTAAACCACAACCACCAGTATAAATATGTCATTTTACACATAATATACAAACACATGCACTTTCATTAGCATACCACAATCCTTGTATAATCAATGTACTCATAATCAACCAACCCACCACAATCACAATTCTTTTATTTTTAAGAACTGTTCGGTCATTAGCTGACCCAAAACCTGTTTCAAAATTCATTAGAAACTCAACCATCAACCATCAATGTCACTTTTGGACAACAGAAGTGAGTATACGCTTGACTCTCTCAACGCACAAACACCTATACCAACACCATCCGAAATGGCACGATGCGCGTTTACAATTCCACCTCAAGTAACTATGTGTTACCCTCATAAACACTGTAATGGCAACAACTAGAGCTCTAATTGGTTTGGGGCCTTGCACCCCAGGGTTACAATCCCTAATTACTTGCCACGGTCAAATCCCTGCAAAGATTATCTTCCCATTGAAGGAATTAGTGCATTCTCACATCTATCCTCCAATCACAACACCAACCACTCGAAAACAATATAAATTTAATTTTCACATTAAATACTGTTTTCTACCAAGATACATCCATCACCACAATATATATTTAATTATATATATCTACATGGTCATTCACTTATGAACACCATAATACAATTATAAAATAACATGGCTGTTCTCCACGAACACCATACATTTCTCAAAAACCTGCAAAAACTCATTTAAGATCAAAACATTTTTTTATGGATTTTAAACTCACACCAAAACAGTTTCTTAAAAACCACCACAGTATGTTAATTACATCCATTAGCATTATCCAACCACATTATAATAAATATAATAATTCGTGATTTTACTCACCTCTCGTCCTTACTGCAACTTTATCAACTCAACAAATCCTCAATCCTCAACAAGCAACTCGGCTCCAACAATACCTAAACGAAATACGTAACTCAACTTAGCATCCAAAATCCAAGATTCGGCTCATAAATGATGAAAATTCCCTTCAGACCAACCCGGGGTCCAAAGCGATCAATTATCGTCCAAAACACTCCAAAACTGTGACGTACACATCGTCGACGTCAAAATAGGACCAATGACAGCTATTGTCCAAAAAGTCACTATTTGGGTCCTGCGGATCCCAACCATCCAACCGACACTCCAAAAATCCATCTCGGGCCTACGACCTTAGATTTCGCATCCGATCGCACCAATGTGCTCTAAATAGTCCCGACATCACCCTACATCAATTTGGCCCGATCCAACCTTCAGATCTTTCACGATCACACATGATCGAACGACGATCGCTTGCCAATTCAAAACACAATAACTTACGATTGGGACGTCCGATCACCAATCCGTATGTACCAATAGGCTCCTTACAACACCAACTACAATATATATAAAATCATATACAATCCAAAGTCCGATCTAACTGTCCAAAATTTGTGAGGCTCCGATCTTCGGTCAAACGATGAAATCTCGCAATTTGAGCATACCACCGTGCTCAGGATGTCGAGGATATTAACATAACCTTGAATTATGAACTTGAAACTTAAATCATCAAAAATCTACTATTTGAGCAATTTTGAAATTTGCAAAAGAGGCTTTGAAATTTAGCTTAAATTGTAGGTCTCGTTCTCACGATCATATAGGCGAAAATGGTTTAGCAATCCGAGCTCCAGAGAAGAAGTTATGAATTTCCAAAGTTTTAAGAAATTTTTTCTCTTTTATTTTCTTTCTCTCATAATTGCATAAGGAAGAAATAAGTGAAGGGTGAAGGGAGACACGGGAAGAAGAAGAAGAAGTCTTCATTAGCAGCCCCTACCTCCCCACGTGTGCACAGTAAATGGTTGGTCTTTTTTTTTTTTTAATACCACATGTCACCTTGTGATTGGTCCAACTTCCATAGTTCATTAAAAATTCATCCGAACTCCGAAAAATTTTCCGACAATTACCACATACTCGTAGCAATGTAAACTATTTTTTCATCCAAGAATCATAATTTTCTCACTTTAATTTCTTGAACGTCCTTTGAAAAATTATTAAATTAAACGTAAGGGCATTTTATTCTAAATTGAGATTAAACACACTTAATCCAATCATTTCCAAACCAAACCAACTTCATAAATTGCCCACACATTTAATTAACCTTGTATGATTTTTCAGAATATTAATAACAACAAAAATCCATTTTTGAGGTCATCACAAAATACTTTTAATTAGTAATTTTAATCTCAAAATCTAAGAACATTGAAATTAAGTGAAAATATTTAATAGCAGAAAGATTTATTTGGTTTTTTTTTTTTGGTGACATTGCCGTACATCAATATCCAAATGACTGATTAAAATCCATATCTCATTTTACTGGTTTGATATTTTGTCCCTTTTGTAAATTTTTTTTTAAAAAAAAAGGAAAATTGAAAGATCAAAATTCAAAAGAGCTATCCGCTCAAAAAAAAAAATCAAAAGCACAAAACATTGGGCCTATTTTCAATATATAAAAAAGCCCAAAAATAATAAAAAGTGATATGTGAGTGGCCTCTCACGGGTCCGCAAATCAACACGTGTTAGATGAGCGCAGTGGGAAGGCGCGCACGACACGCTACATTAACTATGGTGCATTTTTGCTCACCACTTTAACAATAGGTGTATCCTCACCACTATCTTCAATGTTTGACACGTGTCCATAGGTATAACCATGGTTCCATAAATACAAAGCAAAAGTTAACTATGATTATGCCTATGGACATGTGTCAAGCATTGAAGGTGGTGGTGAGGGTACACCTATGGTTAAAGTGGTGAGCAAAAATGCTCCCACATTAACTAATAACCGGTCGGGCGGTCCCCGCATGTGCCTCAGCAATCAAAAATTTGTGGGACCCACTTTTCCAAACCCATAGTTAGAAATTGCACTGTCATCGAATCATTCCCAGTTAACCAGGGTTAATTCCGTCCCATGGTTTCATAGTCTAAAATATCCAGAATATCCCGATATTTCTATTGAAATTTCCGTATTTTTGGACTACCGATATTTTCGATACCATCGATATTTTACACCTAAGCTCATGGAAAAATTCAAGACCCAATCTTCAAATGATTTTGCTTATGGACAACGTCAACCAATCTCGGATCCATATGGGTTTTATTCTTTGCAGTTGTGTGCAAATACGGAATTGGTTTGACTATCGTAATCATATTTGTATTTTAAGTATTTATTGGTACATCTGATTTAATTAGTTTAGAGGGGCAATATATGTTCCTTCATGCCTGAATTTTCTGTGAGTTAAAAAAACTTGCGGATGGATTTAAATGGTTTCAATAGGTATTTGAGAAGCTTGGACCTAGCTTATACGATTTTCTTCACAAAAACAGCTACCATTCATTTCCCATTGATCTCGTTCGGGAGCTTGGCAGACAACTTTTGGAGTCTGTAGCATGTGTGTGGACAATTCTTGCACTATTTTATCTAAATTCATTCAACTTGATGCTCAAACTGTTTTAAGCGTGAAGCTGAATTCTGGCCTTCTGGGCATGATATTTATTTCCATCTCCAATATTATAAGGAGAACGTAATTATTGTATGTATAGCATGTAGTTGATGATAATAATTGCAGTTAATTCCCTGCTTTTTGCCTTGTCTGCTGGTTTATTTTTGCAGTTATGCATGATTTACGCCTTATACATACTGATCTGAAGCCAGAAAATATTCTGCTTGTTTTGTCTGACTACATCAAAGTGCCAGACTATAAGGTATTGTTTACTAAATCATGCTTTTGGTCTCTTAGCATCTTATGTGTTTGTGCATACAGACGCAAGCAGACCTTGGAGAGGGCATATGGGTTATCTGATTCAACAATGTTGTGGGTTTTGTCATGTGTTTGATTATTTTGTGCCTCATTATAGTCTAATGTATCCCTCATGCATTGCAACAGCATTTTCTGTTTCATTCAGCAGTTCTTAATTTTTATACCTAGTCTAAGATGTCCGGCAATTTGGTACAGAATCAGTTTAGGTTTCAATTTTTTACCCAAGCCATCTTCAGATCCTGTGTTTTTTTTTTAATTGTGGTAATTAGTAAAGCGCAAAGTCCTGACACTTCACCCTCTTGTTTTCTTAACTGGAATCAAATTTCTATCACGGTCGACTAAAGAGGGTTCCGATTTCAAGAATCTACCCAAGTCAAGTGCCATTAAGCTCGTTGATTTTGGGAGTACAACATTTGAACATCAGGATCACAGCTATGTGGTGTCAACACACCATTATCGTGCACCGGAGGTTATTTTGGGTAAATACAATTCTAGGCTACTCAAGTGACATCTTGGTTTGCATTTTTAGATAACAGTCATCTGATGTTATATGCAGGATGGAACTATCCTTGTGATATCTGGAGTGTGGGTTGCATACTTGTTGAACTTTGTTCTGTAAGTACCATTGAGTTCATATGGGCCCATCATCTAAAATTGAGCCATTTTCACTAAAGGTTCAAATTGAATCTGCGTTGCGTGGGGGATGCAGAATATTTTGTTGACATTTGTATTGTTTTTCAACAGGGTGAGGCCCTATTTCAAACGCATGAGAACTTGGAGCATCTTGCCATGATGGAGAGGGTTTTGGGGCCACTACCACAGCATATGGTGCTCAGTGCTGAGTAAGACTCTTACTGTGCATAATCCCCTCGTTTTGTATTTGGCATGGAGCTCATATATTATGCCCAATTTTTGCAGTCATTGTGCTGACAAATATTTTAGAAGGGAGCACGACTGGAGTGGCCTGATGGAGCAACTTCTAGAGAAAGCATGAGGGCAGTTTGCAAATTGCCCCGGTTACTGGTAATGATTCCGAACTTAAAAAGTTGCTATCTTATTTATGCCAATAATGTAACACCTATGCATATACAATATAAATTTAATCCGTCCTTGGATTTTTAATTAAGCGCTTGCAGACTTAATCTACTGTTATTTTGAACCATCCATTGCAGAACCTAATAATGCAGCATGTGGACCATTCTGCTGGAGATTTGATTGAACTCTTGCAAGGGGTCCTAAGATACGAGCCAGCGGAGCACTAAGACATCCCTTTTTCACAAGAAATATGAGAAGGGGTGGCTACCCCTTGTAAATCAACGATCCTCATCTATATCAGTCAAGCGCATGAGCTATTAGAAAGCCTGAAAGATATAAAATGAGCGAAACGAGTCGAAATACAGATGTGGGTTTTTGATTGTGCGATTGTTTCTGTATAGTAAAGCTTACTCCACCCCTCCTCCCTTTACCAGCCCATCAATGTCTTATACTTGTTGCCTTTTTTCATGATTTTCACTGAGAAAATGCTGGACCATAAACATAAACATGACTTTAAAATGTTGTTTTTGTGTTTTGCTCCTTGTGCCATTCTTTTCTTACCAAATTTCAAATACATCATAGGCAAATTGGATTTCTCTGGTTAGCCTTAAAATAACCTATGGTGAAAACCACTGAGATGGGGTGAGCCGTCAGGGACTGAATTTACTGATGTAAATTTTCTATTTTACTGACCAGCTCATAAGGTTTAATTTCAAAGGGGGTTTACATCTAAAACTCCACTTAAGGCCTCCTGTTTTATTTTAATTTGGCCAGTTTGAAGTTTAAGAAAATGCATTCTGATTAAACTATTGCTAATCTTTGTTTGTTTAGAGCGATGAGCATTTCATATTGAAGGCACAAACAGAGTTGTTGTAAGTGACAAACCGTGAACCAACAGCAGAGCAGACCATGTCATTATCATCTCGAGCTGTAATTGCACTAACCAATATCATACCATCTATAATTTTGGTTTGGTTGAAATTCTAAGCTGGCGTCGAAGATTAAAATCCACAATGTAATCATGTGACGGCCATTTGACATGCATGTTTCATGATGTATTCTTTAAATAAGTTTATTTTCGAGATCCCTTGGTTAAAAGGACAAAGACAATTAAAAAAAATATGCAAGCATGTGCTAAGCAGCTAAGGATGATCATTTACACAGGGTCAGGGACAGGGGAGGATTTTTTACCCAAGCTCTATAAATGCTTTTGGGACAAGGATATGATCATTGTATACTAATCAGTCTTTTTCCAGAACATATATCCTTTCTCTTTTCTTAGAGCACTTCCAGCAAGGAGGCTAGGGGGGGGTGGGTTTGGGCCAAATTCCGTTTCCAGCAACAAAAAACTACCCGGGCAGAGTGTGGGACCCAGCAACCTGGGCTGGCCCAAGGGCAGGGCGAGCCCCAGGTCCAAAACTCGGGGGCTGACGTCAGCAACAAAATTTTTTTTAAAAAAAATAAAAAAAATCGAAACAAATACCAAAAAATTCAGAAATTTTTAAAATAAATACTTAGTCATATTTTTCACTTCCCACACCAAAAATCTTATTCTAAAATATTGTCAAAATTAATTGTTTAGGTAAACAAATTTGTGAAAAAAACAAAAAAATGAATAGTGTTTGCCCTTTGCCATGGCAACTGCTGGAAACACACATAACTTTTTGCAAGGGCAGCCACTATTCACATGAATAGTAGCTGCCCTAGCTCCCCCTTGCCATGGCAAGGGTTTCACTGCTGGAAGTGCTCTTAGAGGGTATCTTTTGATTTACTATAAATAAAGTGAAAGAGAATTATATACAGTGTGTATAAAATTCGAACGTACTCGGTTAGTCAGGTTGAAAATTTAATATAATCAATTAATTTTTTTAAAATTATTTACATCTCCGGATGTACATTCATCCTATTGGAGCAAAAACTAAATGAATTATTAAACTAATATTAAAATATTAGCTGTATGGGGAAAAAACATAATACTTAGCTAGTTTCACGTGAAAATAGCAATCCATACATCAGAAAAGGTCTTCTGCAGTGAATCGATTGAAAAAGATATTTATAATCATGCAAACACGCTAAAAAAACTGGCTGAATACAAAACTACAAATAAAAGGCAAAAGAATACAAAAGGCACCTATTGAAATACCCTCAGTACTAGTAGTAGTACATATATATTCACAAAAGCTCTTCTGCTCTGGCCTATACATTTTATCAGTAATATTTATAAAATTATAATACAAGATTCATTTCAATATAGAGTATTTATGTTAGGATTATGAATCTGAATCATTCATCACGTCAATCTTTTCTTATTATATTATAAATTTGCCTGATTAATAATACAGACATAAAAGTATCGAGTTTGACTTTTATTCGATACAATAATTCGAACTTGAGCTCTCTTCTATTATAAGTTGATAGGTTAGAACTTAGAAGAGGATATTGAGAATATGGGCTAGGTGGGTAGAAACTGGGCCAAAGTTTGTACTGCGGGAGTGTGGACAGGGCAAAGATGCATGGGTTTGATATACCTAGTCAGATCTTAGACATGAAAACCTGCTACCTAACATGCGTAGGAAGGTGAGGAGCCCCACGTGTCACGTGGACACTTGCTCAGTGGTCACTTATAAGAGACAAACAAAGGCTGCTTGTAGAATCTCCTCTCATCCGCTCTCCACCAATCATCGTGCTCCTCCCACGTGGGCATTGGATCCCCCACACCACCTCATGACATCCTAAGACTTACCTGCACGTTTTATTTATTTATTCTACTTTCCATATAAATATATAATTATCGTCCATCCCTCCTCATGATTTTCTCTTATTTTAACATATCAGTCGTTTCATCATCTTTGGCTTTCTTGATCTAAACTCTGTGTTTTCTTATGATCGACCAGCTGCTATCCTCTCACTCTCCCCTTCTTTCTGCAACAACTTGAGCTAGCTGGCCTCTTTCTTCTATATATTTATATATCAGCTCAAAGGTTTAGAGAAAAATATTAGGTCTTATATATTGAAATATAAAGAAGATGGGCGATTCTTCTGCTTCATACATCCACATGGTAAGCTTGTGTAAGCTACAATTTTTATGAATATTCTTCTACTTTTTTTTTTAATCATCATCATCTCCATCTTATATCTTTGATTTAATACATGATCCAATAGTTTTTCTGTTTTGAGAGTATCTTATGCATGATCATAATGATTAATCAGGTGCACCATTTAATCGAGGAGTGCATAATATTCAACATGAGCAAAGAAGAGTGCATGGAAGCCCTCTCTAAGCATGCAAACATCAAACCCATCATTACCTCCACAGGTCAGTCCAACACAGATTCCTTCTCTATCTACTATATGCACTTTGTTTTTGTCGATACAAGCGATATTGGAGATTCGGCCACAAAACCTCAGGTGGAGGATTTACTGTTCTTAACCAATTGAGTTACAAGTGTCTATGATGAACACATAAGAAATGCATGTTACACTTAGAAATAAGTGTTTTGCATGGATTAAATATTCTATAAACTTGCAGTGTGGAAGGAGTTGGAGAAGGAGAACAAGGAGTTCTTTGAGGCATACACAAAGAACAGGGAAGCTAGAGCCTCTGAGATGGAGATCACGAAGCGAAGGATCGAGAAGATGCTTTCCCATCTTTCTAAAAAAGACAGCTCCGATGATGATGACGACGATGAGAAGTAGTTTGATTTTTCATTCAAGACAACGACCGATAAGATGGCCCTTTTGGCTTACCTTTACTCTATCTCTATGTTTTTTTTTGGATCGAATACTCTATCTCTATGTGATTTGTAAACATCAGCGTAAAGGCCGCCAAAAAACACGACGGCAAGTAACGACATGTGAAGGCCAATACGGACGGCAGATACGACGTCGTCCAGCAGTCATCAACAATAGTAGTTTTGCGAAGTGTGATTTGTAAACCTGTTTGGTGGGTGGCTGGGGTGGGTTGGCATACACGTGGCAGAGCCCACTGTGCTCCATTGGCCACCCTTGTGTCTGTGCCTCGCATGCAGATGCTTGTGTGTGGCGCGTATACGAATACGAGGGTATGAATTTTTATTCAATTAATTTTATGGGAATAATAGTTTTCTAATCTTTTTTGTTTGTAATTTTAGGTTAAAAGTGAAAATGTTTTGTGGGTGGGGGAAAGTGGAAATGGAGGAATGCTTTGTTTTAAAATTTAGAAAAAGTAGAATGATGTGTCATTTTACCTAAAAAATTCCTGAATTTTTGTTTTGTTTTTATATCCAAAGTTGAAAGAATCAAATTCCAATTGGCAAACATTTTGGTTAGGTAAAATATTTTAATCTGCTTATTTGTTTTTGACTTCCAATCCCCATTTTCAAGACTTCATGTTACAGTTAGGGGTGTACATCGGTTCGAAACCAATACAATTTTACCAATATCGACAGGATCCGACCCAGATTCCACCCCGAAACCCGAGCCGACCTTGTTGATGGGCCCACATCAACCCATGTCGGGCCCACATCCTAAAACAGTTACCCTCTTCCCGAGATACAACCTATAATGGGCCAAGACTGCCGAAAAACTGCGTAGTCTCCCTAAAACAAGGACTAGCCCAAAACTTCAACGTCAAACAAGCAATGGATAAACAACCCAAGCGCCAGATGCATACAACATATATATAACAGGCCTCCTGCCAAACTAATTCAACTCTAAAGGTGATACAGAGCAACTAAGAGTACAAGAATTCAACAACGGAATAAAAATATCAGATTACAAGTTTAGGGTTAAAGGATTACAATCCTACCCTTCCAACGAAGCTCGAGAAGAGAAGCGCACACCAAACGGTGTCGAAGCAACTACGTTCTGCGCAAAACAGAAAGAGTGTGAGTGGACAAAAACAAGGTTTTTCATACTTAAATCAAAGTAGTAACCCCACCGTTTAAAACCATGCAAACATGCATCTGAGATCATTTATATACTTGAAAACCGTACTAATTCAAAGTACGTGAAAACATTTCCAGTTTAAAACTCCTTTTTATGAATAAACTAATCTTTTACTTTCCAGGGGCAAAACCTCCCAAAACAAATCCCACACAAGTTTAAAAACATAAACAGAAGGATTTAATGACGTAAAAGAATAAAGATGGAATAAAATCCACATAAGGTAAAACAAACCTTAAAATGCCGAATAGCTTGCTTACAGCAAGCAAATCAAACTTGACAGCAATAAAGATAATAATTGCAGTTCAAAACATTTATATATATATAAAACAGGATTTACAATCCCACAAGTAAAACCTATAAAGTACTGAAATCAAGTCAAGTACTACAACCAAAACAGGTAAATAGTTTCCCAAACATCCCCAAACTCACAATCATGTGCTTACAAGCACGACAAGCAAGGAACGATCCTCACTAAAAGAAATATGAATACGAATGTACTAACACACGCGTATAGGTATAGTATAACTATAACACACACAAGTACCAGGGAAAACAATCCAACAGGGATCATCCGATTGGACACCGGATCGCATTCATGATGTGACCGGTGCCTAGGATTTACCTGAACACCCAATCAACATCATAATGGCCTCGTGCCCAGGGTTAAGCCGTCCAATCGGGACTAAGCTCACAGGCCCGCAAGGTAAGGAACCATCAATACCACTACGTCCATAATATGTCATACGCGTAGACTATCCAATTAAGGATCTACAGCTACACCCCGTTAAGGTATGCACCGGATCGAACCGCAACAGAGTACTCGAATCATCAGTATCAGAACAGGGGGAAGGTACAACACAGGGTGCTAAATGCACACACATCAATCATCATGCGATAACAGTATATATATATATATATATATATATATATATATATATATATATATATATATATATATATACAACCACAATGTACCCAATCCAAAACACCAATATTAGGACATACAAGTCCGTCAAGCATATAACCAATATATATACTCAAAAGCGAGGACATCACTGTCCAAAACATATTTATATGTATTCAAAATAATCACAAGGGTCAAACGACCGCATAACAGATTAATAATAAATCAAACATCATTTTCAGTGAAAAACCAATTTAAATCTCACTCGCTAAATCCAAGCATACAAAAATCATAATAAAATCTACCGTCTCTAAGACGTCAAATCTAAGGTATAAACATATATATATATATATATATATATATATATATATCAATATATATATAACCAAGTATTGAAAACCCTTTTCTTAAAGTAGGTAAACATATGTATATATATATACATCATCAAGGTACATATATATATATATATATACATATACAACCAAAGTATGGTGATCCTTTTCTTAAAGTAGATATACCTACATATATATATAAGTAATATATATATATATATAGTCAAAGTAAAGATATATCAATATATATATGTATATAACCAAAGTACATATACATATATATATATATATATATATATAGTTATATAACCATTTTCCACTATTACTAAGTGCTTACTCAAAATAGCTATACATATATATATAAAAGTTTATATATATATAATCAAAGTATACGTGTTATAAATCATAGGGTTTTAACCCTAAAACCGAATATGGAATCAAAAGGACTATACTAATGTCCATATATTCAATTATATAATTAAAATATAATAAAACGGTTTCAAGCTTAATATAGCTCATTTGTATAATTAAAATCCGATAAGAAATCATCGGGCGTTGTCCACGTCCCGTTCAATACCCAAAGGTATAAATGATATTAAAATATAGCCAACAGGGCCCCACAAATAAACCGGCAACCCAAATCATGCATAAAACTTCAATGCAATTACCTTTAATATAAATCAACCAAAGTCATGTCAAGACTTAAAACACTTATCCAATTCAAGATTTAAAACTATTATTAAATCTCGTTTCATGCATAACATGCAATTCATTCAAGTCATGCACATTTGAAAACAAAGTCCACTCACCGTTGGTCCTATGCTGCACAACCCTCAAAGGGTCCCGCTTGCTGCGTAGAAGAGTCAACGCACCTAAAGCGATAGAGACGAGAATTGGATTAGTACCGTGAACGTACGAGAACCGTGAACTTAAACCCTAACAAAACCCCAATTATCGTGTACGTACGTCCTACGAAGGATTCCAAGGTCAAACACCTCTCAAAACCAGTGGGACCTGCCCCGGAAGACTCACGGTCAACCGGCGGTCAAACACCCCATTTCGGTCAACCCGGGCCCGCGGAGCCCAAGACCTCCAAAACAATCTAGACCTTCCTAGAAGTCCAACAAAGTCAACTACACTGTAAACAGACCTCGGGAGACGCTTGGTCAAACCTGGTCAAACTTGGTCAAACCGACCCGAGTGGGTCAAACCGGACCCGTGGGTCCCACGACCTCCAAACTTAGATCCGAAAGTTCCTAGAGGTTCAACACGACCTAGACAACGTGTCCTCAAAGTTTGGTCTCGATCCGACGGTCGGATTGCTCACGATCGTACGATCGGACGATTACGGTTTAATTCTAACTTCAAGTCATCGATCCGGAGTATCCGGGACTCCGAATCATGATCCATCAAATCCTACACGATCCTAGAATTATCTAGATCAACATATCCAAGAATGGACACGATCCAACCGTTCAAACCTATCGAACCCGAGAATCGCGCAATAGGCGAGATTCGTTCGGTAACCAAACGATCTCCGAATTGAGATCCGTCAACTCCCACGCGCTCACAGCGATACGAGGATCATTACTGACCCAAGAACCGCCACTACACCGCCACCACGCGCCGCCACACGCGCCACCGTGGGTGGCGGGTGTCTAGATCAATTTCAGGCCAACCACCAACTGCCACGATCAGCCCCAACCCATACACCAAAACCACCACCGTGACGAGGGGAGTCCAGAACCGTGGACACCCAGCCGAGAACCGGCCGGTATCTGGCCGGAAAATCGAATTGAAATCCGGCCAGTTTCTAGGTTTTCAGATCCGATCGCTTAGGGGTCAAATCGTACAAAACCAAGCATACAGGAAGCTTAAGCAGATAGAGGGGACTCGAAAACATACCATGCGCGACACCGTGGCTTGCCGGAGCGCCGGGAACGAAGCCGGAAAAACCCGACTGAAACCAGTCGTTGCCATCGCCGGAAATCGAGCTTTCCGACCGGGAAAAGCTGCGGGTCTTGACCGCGAGGTCGAGCCGGTCCCAACGCGACCGGTATCACGCCTTGCCGTGACCGGAGCTGAGAGAATCGAAGAGAGAGTGTGTGGCGGTCGAGAGAGAAACCGGAGAGGAGAGAGAAAGTCGAGGAGAGAGAGAGAGAATCTGGTTTCTGATTGGCCCACGTGGCTTTATCAGATTTTTCCCAAAATTTGAAATGACGCTTACGTCCTTCGAACAATCCGAAACTCGTATCGAAACGTTCCGCCCGTCAACGGACTCGTTTCGACGTTCCGGACGCAATGTCGCAACTCGTTTCGCCAAATTCCGTCCCGAAAATAAAGTGGACCAAAATGCCCCTTTAATTCCTTAAATCCAATTAATTCCAATTAAATCATTTTAATTCCTTTTAAATTCATTTTTAATTATCCAAATTAATTAACTTATTAATTAATTCATTTTTAACTTATAATTTGGGTCAGGGTCGTCACAAATACGCATTCGATCCAATATATATTGGATTATGATTTTTCCAATCCGATCACATTAGAAGTTTAAATCCAATCCAATCCGATCCAATTGATATTGGATTGGATGATTGCTTTTCATAATGGAAAAAGATAATAATGAAATATGAAACATTTATCGTCAAGTTTAATATAATCTAACATTTTATTAGAAGTAAATGTAAAATATAAATGAAATGTTAGAGAAAATTATTTTGATTTTATAATATATTACATAACTCCATCACAAAATAACTTTCTTAATGAAAATTACCTAATGAGCAAAATAAGCATGAAACTAACAAGATTGGATTGAATCCTCACAATCAAATTCATCATCCGATCCAATCATGTCGGTTTTGAAAATTAGATCTAATCCAATCCGCCAAATCATCGAACACGATTAAAATTGGATTAGATTGGATTGAATCGGTCGGTTTGGACGGATTGGATTGGATCTTGCACACCCCTAGTTACGGTCTTTACAATAACAAGAATGATGTCACCCCTTTAGTATACTCACATATTTTTTCTTTGTTTTCCTCTTTGCTTAGCAAAATGTGTAGTATCGTTTGGTGGATCGGTTTTAGATGTGTTGGACTGTAAAGCAATTTTATTTTTATTTATTATTTTTTTGAGTACAAGCAAAATGCAAACATAACTTCTCACTAGGAGGCTATAATGAGGAGTTTAAAGTGAGGATGTTATTTGAGGAGGTCAATCTCACCATCAACAAATATAAAGAAATCATGGAACTTAAACATTTTAAATGTTTTGATGGTGGAATTGGCCTCCTCAAATAGCATTCTCACTTTAAACTCCTCATTATAACATCACTCGACTTCTCACGGATATGACTTAGCGCAAATCCTATGCCAGGTTCATGGAAACTACTAGACGGGATGAATTAGATATAAGACCAACTCTAGATCAAGCCCACTTGAGAAAAAAAGGAAAAAGAGGAGCAAGCAAATATTGTTCCAACCCAAGGCCTGAAAGCTTACATCCAATTCCATGACATTATACGACGTCGTTTGGAGCCTTACTGGATCAATAACACAAACGGCATATTCTCAGGGTTTTGAACTTTTTCTGTTTCTTAATTCTCTTCTTCTTCGTCCTCCTTCTCTGCCACTATCCCCACCTTCATTCCAGGGTTTTAGAAAACCCTACTTCTCTCAATCCATGGAGTCTCTAGCTAAACTTCAACATCGTCACCAACCCTTTAACCTGTCACTCAATCCCCACCGTCCATCATTCCCAACAGCCATTTCTTCCTTCAGACCCCCACGCTCATCACGGCCCTTCAACTTCACTTCCCTCACTATCAGAGCCTCGTCCTCATCATCTTCACCTTCCTCCGCCGACCCACCTCACCAAAACCCCCACAACCCTAAACCATCGCCCTTCCAAACCCTAGCCCCTCTCGCCTCCCCACTCCTCAAGACCACTTGTGCTGCCATAGCCGCAGCCGCATTCTTCTTCATGCGCCTCCACAACAGAACCGCTGTGGCGGCCCCCATAGTCGCGCCTTCCACTGTGGAGCCCAGAGAACAAGTTTCGTCCACTGACAGCGTTACGGTCGAAGAGAAAGAGAGGCTCATTGAGGAGCAATTGAGCCAATACCCGGACGATGTGGAAGCGCTGAGGTCTTTGATGGAGATTAGGATCAAAGCCCACAAATTGACCGAAGCGATTCAGGTGCTGGACCGCTTGATCGAGCTCGAACCTGAAGACTATGAGTGGCAATTGCTGAAAGCCAATGTTCATAGCTACATGGGTGAGTTTGAACTCGCTACCAGTGAGTTCGAGGAGATTTTGGCCAAAGACCCTTTGCGAGTTGAGGCATATCATGGTCTTGTGATGTCTGCTTCGCAATCCCCCGAGAAATTGGAGAATGTGGTGAAGAGGGTGGAAGAGGCAATGGAGGGGTGTAAGAAGCAGGGGAACAAGTCGGATGTGAGGGATTTTAAGCTGTTAATTGCCCAAATTCGCGTGATGGAGTCGAATTATTCGGAAGCTTTGAAGCTTTATCAAGAGCTTGTGAGGGAAGAACCGAGAGATTTCAGGCCTTATCTGTGTCAAGGAATAATTTATACTATGTTGAGGAAGAATAAAGAGGCTGAGAAACAGTTTGAAAAGTTCCGGAAGCTTGTTCCCAAGAACCACCCTTATAAAGAGTATTTCGATGACAATATGTTTGCCACGAAGCTTTTCGGGCAGAAGGTGGAGAGGGAGAGAGCAGACTCGAACATCTGAGGCAATTATGTTGCTGAATTTTAGCTCGTTGTGGTGGCTGGCTTCTGTAATGTGGTGGTTGCCTCTTGGTTTCTCTCTGCCTGTTTTTGGTTAATGCTTTGGATAGTAGTGTTCATGCAAACTGTAGGTAACTTTAGTAGTAGTAGCAGTAGTAAAAGTATTTTTCAGACTGTAGAGCTTTCTGCACTTCGATCAGTGAAATTTAATATCTTGTTGAACCATTTTTGTCTCAGTGTTTGAAGTTATAGATGGAATGAAATTGTTTTTGATCTTCTGATGCTGAAATGATTAACTTCCCGTGTTGATTAATGTGTTTGTAGCTCAAGCGCATATGTCCCGTAAAGCTAATTGTATGGCGCATATAGTTAATGTAGGAATTCTTCTTTATCAATGGGATTTTGGTGGAAATTAGAAATGGTTGCAATAATCTTTAGTGACGGCAATGACTTTGGATAATTGTGTTTCTTTAACTTGGATCTACACAACTAGTTCTGGTTTTCACTTTCTTCTGTTCCATCTCTGCTGCATATTATACCTTCATAAACAACATAGGATGCCATTTCAGTCCATTGATTTCCTTGTCACGTCCTTTTATGTCCTTTATGCAACTTTAATTGTCTGTTCTAACTCGTCCTAAGTATCGGTAGCCCTGTCAGTTATAGTCATGTTGTTATACAGTCAATTTCTTGTCAGAAAAGCCCTAGTGCTGTTTTATTTTTTCACTCATCATGTGTGGCCGTTGATGCTGTACTTGGTTCAAAGTTGTTCCACATCTCATTAGGGGTTGAAGTCGGTGCGAATGTTCATAACAGGAAAGCTGTTTGTGATGAACTGCAGTAAACGTACATGATCACTTTCGTATAATTCGTTTGTTATCATTTTGCATTGATGACTTAGTTTGAGCTTTATAGTAGCAATGTGGCAATGGACCAGTTGTAGTTGTTATGTTGACAGTGTGTATGTGTGTGTGAATAGAAACGTTAGCTAGAAATTCAAGTTTGAATATAACACGTAGTAGTTAATGAATTTGTTTTGGTTCAAATTCAAGTTTGAACAAATGCAGATTTGAATCTTATTGTTTTGTGGTCTCTACTGCATTATTGTTCTTTCCTAATGTCATGGCAAGTCGTTGTATGCTTTACCCTGCATGATAATTGGTCTCATCATATAGTTAATGGCTAATTTGGCTGGCTTATTTTTAATGTTTACCAATGGACAGAGTCCCAATTTAATTCTTTGAAGTCTGCCAAAATCAAATTGGCATGTGCGTCTGTGCATGCATTTTTGTGATATGCACTTTCCAAATCAGTATAACAGAGTAAAGCTAAACCTGCAGCTGCTAGTCTACTTGGGTAACAATCACCATGACAAAGATGAATGCTTGTTAGTAGAGGACCCACTAGTGTAATGGTTTGGAGTAATTGCTCCCCAATGAAATGTCCTGAATTCGAGTTTTATTATCTGTGTCGTATATTATCGCTCCTATCAATAGGTCCTAAAAAAAAATAGAAGAAGAAAAAGATGAAGGCTTGTTACAACAAAGCTTTGATGGCCCATTAGCTTTTAGTTAGCCCAAGAGGCTTGCAGCTACAAGGCTAATTAATCAAGGGCTATTCTCTGGTGGGAACTTCATTTTGCAAACCTCTATATGAGATCACCGTTGGATTAAATCTAACGGCTGCTAAGAAGCAATTGCAACCGAAAGTGCCTGAAACTGTTCCACTGAAACGAGGCCACCTCCCTCCAAAATAGATGTATTGTGCTCTTGAAGACCACAATATCTCCCTCCAAAAAAATTCTCTCTCTCTCTCTCTCTCTGAAAACATGGTTTTCTTCTTTTTTCTGGTATGATATTCTATTTTAGGAAAAACACTTAACACATATACCAATCCAAAACAGTTGTTCATTTTTCTAGTTTGGTCATTCAAAGCATACAAAGCAAGCTATTATCCTGAAGAGCACATGTGGCACCGTAATTATTTTTTCTGGTTTGATGATTGTTTTCTGCGCATTCGTGAAGCCGTGAGGACCCATCTGGTTACTAAAAAACTGGTGAGCGTGACAGCTTGTTAGAATTGTTGAGCACGATCGAAACTGGCATTGAATTCGAATACTTGAGGATTCGAGACCCTCTGGTTTTGGAGTCGTCGGTTTAACGTGTTGGAGCAAACTGGAAACTAGCGTTCAGTTCGAATCGTTGAGGAGAGGAAGGTCGAAAATTTTTTGGGGTAGATGTGCCGGTCTATATCGACGACATTATCATATTTGTTGAAATTTCAAAGCTCAAAATCAGTTACGAGGTAAGCGATATCCTGTATTTGTGAATTCCAAGACTGGAGGAAATTTTATAACTCAGTATATAGGCATGATTTGGAGTGAATTCGAGTAGGCTGTTTAATGTTTCACTAGCGACTCCAAATGGTTCATAGCCTATTTAATTTTAGACTCCATTATTTACTAATGTTTGATAGTCTGTTTGATATATGTTGAAAATTTGAAGATCAAAATCACTTAGGAGGTAACTGATATCCTGTATTTGTTAATTTCTGCATCCTAGAGGAAATGTTTTGACCAAATATATTGGCATAATTTACGCTATTTTGGATGTAGGTTGTTTAAGGTTTCACTAGAGACTCCAAACGGCCTCTTAGGTGTAGTATTTGTATTCACTAATGGGTTAATAGATTATTTTGTTTTAGTCTCCATTATTTACTAATGTTTCATAGTCTATTTGATATTTGTTGAAAAATTGAAGATAAAAATAACTTAGGAGGTTAATAGTGGTTAATATATATTTGAATGCTCTTTGAACGCATGTGGCAATATTATCATGATGGTGATATGATTTTCAGGGTTAAAATGCAAGAATTGTGAAATGGAATCTGAAGCAGAGGTGACACCGGAAGCTAGTGTGGAGTTCAAACCAAAACTAGGACTTGAATTTGAATCCCTTGAGAATGCGTTGAAGATGTATAATCTGTATGCACTAAAAGCAGGATTTGGTGTTCGTTGTTCTACAACCAAAACATCAAGTGTGACAGGGGAGATAGTAAGGAAAGAATTTGTATGTTGTAAATAAGGGATAACCAATGTTAGTGGTAAGAAAAGAAGGCGAGGATGGGTTCGAATTGGTTGCTTGGCTAAACTTGTTGTTTTGTTGCTATATTTGAAGAATAAGTACATTGTTGTAGCATTCAAGGAGGAACACAACCATGAAATGACAACATATGATAAAGTCCATTTGTTGAGATGTCATCGTAAAGTAACTGAGTTTGCAAAGGTATATAATGCATATTTTTCCAAAGTTAATATCCCGGTACATCAACAATTAAGCCTTCTTGAGGTGCTAGCAGACGGAATGGAAAAATATTGGGTTTTTAAGGAAATATGTCTATAATTACCAAAGGGACATGCGAGCAGAGGTGACTGGCCATGATGCAGACCTTCTTAAGGAGCATTTTTTGGGTGAGCAACAAAAAAATGAATCATTCTATTTCAATATAGAGGTATATTCGGAAGGACGGATAGGTAATGTATTTTGGGCAGTTGCAAGGTCAAGACGAGCTTATGGGAGTTTTGGAGATGTGGTGTGATGAGTAGATTTTATATTATATATTTAACCATATTCTTAGTATATTTTGGAAGAATTTTGATACTTTAAATTGTATTTTCAATATAGGACTTTCGACTTCTTTTGAAGGAAAACGTGGTCAAATGGATGAATTTTGGAGTAATTCCAGTTGGAGGACATTCATGAGTCAATTGTCTTGATGGTATCAAAATATCAGATTCTTCCACCAAGCGATGATTTCCTGGCGAATAAATAAAGGAGCGATGTGCAGTGCTGGAATAGTGACGTTTTGGGCTTGAATTGCGGTTTTGGAGCCCAAGATGACCTCGGATGGGTTTGTGGCCTTATGGAGAAGTGTTCAGAACGTTTTTATCTTTAAAACAAGCTATCTTGGGCTGGATTTAGAGGAGAGTTGAGGCCAAAACGTGGCTGGGCAGATTCTGGGCAGATTTTCCAAATCCAATTAAGATTCTATATCCTAGTATTATTTTATTTTAATTAGTTTCCTTGTGGGAATAGAAAAGCTGGTTTGGACAGCTAGGTTTTAGGAGGTATTTAAGTTCTTTTTCACAGCTATTTTGGGGATTCTTTTAGACACTTTCTTTTATGCAATTTTGGAGAGAGAATATTGGCGAGCATTCTTGAAGAGCTTTTACTTCAAGGTGTTTTTATTCTTATTCATTCGAATGATATTTTCTTTGATTTTAATTATGAGTATGCGTAACTAATTCGAATTGCTAGGGCAAGGCCAAAAGCCTTAGCATGAATATGTGATTTTGTTAATTTTCTTATGAATGGATGCATGCTTGCTTTGAATTATTAATCACATTGTTTAAAACTATCTATTTATTTTAATGACTGATCACCATTAGGATTTGTAGACAAGTAATTTGATGCAATTTCTGTTGGAACATCACCCTGAAATTGAGGAGGGCTTCTTGTGATTAGTAGTTGTAAGTTCACTCAAGGCAAACATCACGCTCTTAAGGGTTGGATGGTTTTTCAAAGGGTTTTCACATAGCTTAATGAGTCTTGCATGTTTATATTTTATCTGAACATCACAGACGGATTGCATGTTAGATATATGTTTTCGCTTGAACATCACAAGGAGAATATGCATTAGGAAAACCTAACCTTCAAAGCATATATGTGGAAATTCATAAGTAATTGATAGATTTGCATAGGATTGTGACGGTGACGGCTAAACCCTAATTTTCTCCAAATTGTTAATTTTAAAAAACATTTTTCTTCTTTGCTGTTATTATTTCCCAACTTTCAGATTTCTTTTATTGTTAATTTAATCTTTTCAAATTCATAAATTCCAAATCTTTGATAAAATCTATTTTAATTATTAACTAAGAGTTAGTATAATTACAAATAAGTCAAACAATCTTTGGGGACAATGACCTTGCATGAGCATTTATACTACAATTACCTTGTATTCTTGCAAGTATTTTCAGTGATTTTAACCTTATTTGCGCAGGTACTTAAAATCCTATCATGGTGATATATGATACAACTTTCAACACCAACCGCTATGTCATGGTGTTTGCGCCCTTAATCGGTGTTAATAACCATCGTCGGACAATATTGTTTGGTTGTCCTTTCCTAACCAATGAAAGCATGGAAGCATTTGTTTGGTTGTTTGAGGAATTTAAGAAAGCCATGCCATGTGGGGCACCGAAAATGCTCATTACCGATTAAGATGAAGCCATTGCAAAGGCAATTGCGGTAAGTCTCCTTACAACATTCCATAGATATTGCATATGACATATAATGAATAAGTTGACCGAGAAAGCTGGCATAGGAGAATGTTTTTTAGAACTGTGCAATTGCATATGGATATGGACACCAAAGAATAATTTGATGCGAAATGGGACGAAGTTATCACAAAAAATGGGATGAAAGAGCATATGTGATTGAGTTCAATTCATGCCTTGCGGGAGAATTGGGTTCCATCATATGTAAAACATGTGTTTTCGGCTGGGATGTCAAGTAGTCAACGGGCCAAAAGTTGTCATTCGTTTTTCAAATAATATATTAACAAGAACAACACGCTGATGGAATTTACAGTACTTTTTGAAAGAGCTCTTGCTTCACATAGACACAAGGAGTTATTGGCTAATCATGTTGATCAGAACGAAAAAGCTCCAACTCCATTTCTCACACCAATGCAACTTCAAATGGGAGGCATTTACACAAGGGAATTCTTGACATCTTTGAGCGCGAGGACTTGAAAGCCTTTTATGCTTCTTTGAAGTTGTAAAGGAAGATGAGACTCACTGCACGTACAAAGTAATTGAGAGGGTACAACCGGGGGTTACACGGATAAAGGAGGTTGTGCATGATAAAGATATCGATCAAGCTTTTTGCAGCTGTCATGGATTCGAATTTCGTGGTATTTCGTGCCGGCTCATCATATTATTTTTAAGAATGAAGTAGGTTGCGTATTTTCCAGAGAAGTATATATTGGAAAGATGATGAAAGTGCAAAGTCCGGTGTAGTTTTTGATAAGGATGGCAAAGAAGTTAAAGATAGCACTGATGGTTGTATTTTGGTTAAGAAATCGACATTGTGCAAAGTTGCAACCGATTTGATTGATTCAGCGTTGTTGTATGATGAAGGTTATGACTTGCTGCAAAAAATATTTGATGACATTTGTGGGAAGCTGATTAGCTTGGCGTTATCAAGAGCTCCTGTTGAAGAAGCCAATAAAGAGGGGGAAACTAGTTCTACCCAAGTGAGAATGAAATATCCAAACTGAGTAAATTCAAAAGGCCGTTCGAAAAGAGTTAAAGGCAACATGAGAAGGCAGCGAGACGACATAAATGTCGATACATTGGGTGCATGAAGAGTGATCATGATAGAAGGAGATGTCCAAGACTTGCGATCCTGTAAGCAAATATATCGTATATTTTAGTTGAAGATATTTCCTTTGAACGATTTGTCATTGTTTATGCATTTTTGTTTCGATGTTGCAGCTCTTCATCTCCTGACGTAGACATTGGTGCTCCAGTTGCTGAGAATATGCAGCCCATTCAGAGGACGCAGAACAGTGAAGGTACTTAGCCAAGTATGATAGAGGCATTTATGCATGAATTTGATTTAATGCACATACCCTAAGTTTGAGTACCAGTGATACCTTTTAGCGTCGTTTTCGAGTAGCTAGTGATACATTTTTAATTAGCTAGTGATACCTATTGGCAGAGTTTGATTTAATGCACGGACGCAGAGTTTAAGTAGTACCTGTTTGCATTGGTTTTCAATGTGTGATGTGAAGTTTTATAAAAGCGAATGTTCAACATTTGGGAGCCTAACCTCTTGGACATGCACATAACGCCATTTCCAAGATATGAACAAAAAACAAAGCATTAAAAACTCATAGTTTGAGTACAGATGTTGACAAATCTTCAATCATGGGATAGATTGAGGATGAGATATAAAAACTCATCCACATTCGGTAGGGAGTCTAGCATGCCAACAATGGACCAATTGGCTGGCGGTCTGAAACATAGAATAGGTTTTTGGTTATTCCAATTTGTTCACGCTGGAACAACAACCAAGATTGCATGCCTTCCATATGCATTGAAATATTATGAGATCAAGAAGAAGATGTTATCTTTTGGGGGTGCCTGTCACTGACCCCATTCTCCTTATCTTTTGGCCATAAAAAATCATATGGCTTGGATTAATAGAATGGAAAAACGCATATAAACTTTAGCCTCAAAATTCCAGTCCCTTGTTTTTCCTTTTTTTAAAATTTGTTGTCATGTGCTGAACCCTTATTGAATGTAGAAAATATAAATCTCCTTGTTGAAACCGGATTGCTCAGCAAAAATTGGGGGCGAAACTGGCCTCCTTGTTCCATATGGAAATAAGCAATTTCACATTAATAAAAGTCCCCAGTTATGGAATTATGATAGCCTTGTAGGAGGAAGAAAATTCTCGTTTGATATTAATCAAAATACTGATGATCTTGAGTCCCACTTTAATTGAAACTGCATGAAGAGTTGATGTTTTTATTACAAATAAATTGTAATCAATTTAATTTGCAGTAGGACTTTGTACACTAATTGGAGTCAGATCCAAATTATAGTCAGTGTCCAGGTTGTAATTGGAGTTGAATTGTAGTCGTATCCAAATTGGAGTTGGATGTGTAATAGGGCTCCGTATCCAAACTGGAGTTGGAGTCTTGTTGTTGGTCTCCAAGTTGTAGTTGGAGTCAAATTATAGTTGCATCAAAGTTGTTGTTGATGTAGACTTTCGAACATAAGGAAAGAATCCTTCTTTGACTGGGAAACACGTCAGCCAACTTGCATGCATGGTTTGGGGTCGTCTCACCTTGTAGAAAATTTTAAAAAATATGGGAATTGTAGCTTTATCTCTTAGCTTTCCATGCATATATCGCGCGTCACTTGGAAAAATTGAGAAAGTCCCCAAATATTCAATCTCCCACAGCAGCACAATTTTGACGGAATTGCAACTTAGGCTACTTGGCTGGATTTTCTGGAACAATTGGCTTCATGAAAAATTCTGAAAAATTTACACAATGAGGTTTGATGTCTTAAATTTCTTCTCCAATTGGTCCCATGCTAAAATTCTTTCAAAAAGTCGATAATCTTGCAATCCCATTTATGTGTCAATTTGGATACTGATCCGGGTGCACTCCTTTTGAGTCTCAAAAAATAGAAAGTCATATGCTGGACATCTTTTTCTATTGAATAAGAATCGAATATATGGAAAAATCCGCAACTTGTTTTCCTTTGTCTCGTTCGTTTTGCATGAGTCGCCAATAGGGAGTGTCGTCCAAAACTTCTGTTTGGATGGCGGCCCGACAACATAGAAATGATTGAAGAATATGACAATTATCTTGGACCTGACAGTGTCGTGGTATGCTCTTATCTCTTAGGAATGTTGTTGTGAGTTGCAAGAACATGTATGATGGAGAAGCAATGATATTAAGTCGCTGCAAAGTGCTCCACCGTAACATGAAGGCAGTCAAATTGCATATGGATTCTGGGAAATTTTTGTTGGCGAGTCCTTACTTAGTTAGGATTTTAGTTCCTTACTATGTTAGGATTTTAGTTACTTACCTAAATTTATTTTCTATTGTAATTTAGATTTATATCCTATTTTATTTAGAGTTGTACTTCTATAAATACCTCCATATTGGAGAAGAATAAAATATGAGAATATTTGCCCTACTTTATTTGACATGTTATCATAGCCTTGGTTTTCTTGTGACCTGTGCTTGCGTTCTCCTCCCCTCCTCTTCAAGGGGGGGAGGGGGAGTGAAAAAAGATTTTTTTCTCTTTCTGATACCTTATCTCTCTCAATTGTGTTGCTTGTCCCGATACCTTGATCTACTCCTATGAAGATATTACCTATTTCTTGACTCCGACGACCCCTTCTCTTCAGGGGGAGAGGAGGATTGAAGAGAAGTTGTGTCTGCGTGAATTTTCTATACTTGATATGGAAGTATTTGTCGTTGCTGCTGCTGCTGCCGCCACCGTTTGCCCTACCTTGTGTTGCTCTTGCTGGTGTCAGTGCCTTGTATGTCTCTTGCTGGTGCTAATGTTGTTGCTCCTGCCATGTTTGTGCCTCTATTGTGTTTCCACTGCGATCATGCCGTTGACCTTGTCTTTGCTCTTGTCTTTCTTTGCCATGCCTTGCCAAGCTTTGCCTTACCTTGCTTTGCCTTACCTTATTTTTAGGGTTTGGTTGCCTTTACCTTTGTCGTGCCTTACCCTATTTTTTTAGGGTTTGGTTTTGCCTTACCTTTGCCTTTGCCTTACCTTTGCCTTTGCCTTTGCCTTTATCGTGCCTTACTCTATTTTTAGGGTTTGGTTTTGCCTTGCCTTTACCCTGTTCACAGGGTTTCTGTGTTCTTTACCTTGCTTTTGCCGTGTTCACAGGGTTTCTGTGTTCTTTGCCGTGTTCACAGGGTTTCGTGTTCTTTGCCGTGTTCACAGTGGTTTCGTGTCCTTTGCTGTGTTTGCAGGGTTTGTGTCCTTTGCCGTGTTCGTAGGATTTCTGTGTTCTTTGCCTTGTTCGCAGGTTTCGTGTCCTTTGTCGTATTCGCAGGGTTTCGTGTTCTTTGCCGTGTTCGCAGGGTTTCTGTGTTCTTTGCTTTGCGCCCTTGCATTTGCCTCAAGTATGGTGTTCTGCGACTCGCTTGTCAAGTTGGGCATGCGAAATATCTTTGCTCCAACTTGAGGGGGAGTGTTGGCGAGTCCTTACTTAGTTAGGATTTTAGTTCCTTACTATGTTAGGATTTTAGTTACTTACCTATTTATTTAGTCCTATTATAATTGAGATTTACTTCCTATTGTAATTTAAATTTATTTTCTATTGTAATTTAGATTTATATCCTATTTTATTTAGAGTTGTACTTCTATAAATACCTCTATATTGGAGAAGAATAAAATATGAGAATATTTGCCCTACTGTATTTGACAATTTTCTCCACCTTGAGGAAAGCATGACAGAAACTAAGATCCATGTATAGCCCATAAGATGCATGACAGAGAAGAAGAGGCATGCAGCCTAATTGGACTATTATCAAGCCAATTGGATTCCAAAGTGGAGAAGTGGTTGGACAAAGTTGAAAGAAATCATAGCCTTGTTACTTCTTTGCCGTAGACGAAACATAATTGTGGAGGAAGAAGGAACCATGTATAGTTGCTGCAATTTATGGGTTAAAAACATAAGTATCGTTTTTTCAGCAATATATTCATATAATTGATTGTCCTGGCATAGAATTGTTTGGAGCCGACCGAAAAATTGAATTCAAAGGCCCATGTAAAGTCAAATTGGGGAGGTGGCAACAAGCTTTTCCATGAGAAACATGAATTTTTTTCCTTGCTTAGATGACCTAAAACGGCATGAGAGATTTGGATGGAGTCCATTGTCTTTTTGCAGATCTTTCATTCTTGGTTTCTTTGGGTGATATACAATCAACTTTGGTTCCCCTCTGGCCAATGACGCTTTCAGATATTAGGGCAGCTCACTTTTGTTTTCTTTTTTATGTCTCCCTCTTCAATTGTCGTGGTCGTTGCTCGGTGGACTAGTCAACACAGAGGGAAGACATATGGGTGTCTTGAGAGAAAATTAGTCTGAGTTGTCCTTGCGGAGGAGGCATTCTTGGTGCAGGTGGAGTTTTACCACGGAGATAATGATGAAGTAAACTACATGGATTTTCGTGTCGTTCCCACATACGGCGCCAAACTGTTGATGCTTAAATTTGGTTCAACAGAAAATGACCTCTTCGAGATCGAGGTCGACAATCCTTCCAACCCAACTTGGCATGACCAAGCGGGTTGTCCCCTAGAACGAGTTCTAGTGCTTAGGGATTGCACTTGTAAATATAAATTGAGTAAGAACATGCAATCAAGAGACACAAGAGATTTACGTGGTTCACCCATAATTGGGCTACGTCCACGGGGAGTTTGGTATTTTCACTATTAAATGATGAAGTTATATAGGTACAAAGTGTTTGATCCTCACAACCCATATCCCAATTACACCCAAAACTCTCATAATCATGATGAACAAGATAAGATATCGATATCGTAGGGTTGAGTTATCGTCGGAGGACCCCCCCTAAAGTTTGAGAGTTGCCTTTTTATATAATAGCTTACAGATCATCAAATCCTTGTAGAAGTAGACTTCCTAATTAGCCTCACAGTAGAAGTCCATCTTTGAATAGAATTCCAATCCATAAGAAGCTCAGCCCTAGGGTAATTTTACCCACAAACAGAAGAGTTGTGGGCCAGTTTGTTGTGCATATCATTTATTTCCAGAGCAGGATCATCAGAGTCCCCTCGCTTGCGGAGGTGGTTAGAAATGACTTTGATGGTGGAGGAGACCTTGGAAATTGGGGGCATACTCGAATGACCACTCGAAGTCCCCCTCAGTCGCATTAGCACTCGAACTAGCCATGGATATTCAAATTTGAAACGAAAAGTTGATGCACGGCAAGCCTCCCTTTTTTACCTTGTGGAATACAATTACCAACAAATAAGAATTATTAGGGTTTAGCCAATAAAAGTGAAAATATTTAGGAAAAGGCCAAAGCACAAGGCAAATTGTGGATTGGATTTTACCTTGTGTTTTGGCCTTTTCGTAAATATTTTCACTTCATTTCTTTCTACCCAACTACAAACTCTTACTTTGGGGAGAAATTTGATTCACGGAAGAATCCCTGACGACATTGGAAATCTTGTAAGCCTGACCACATTAGGAATGGAAAACAACTACTTCAGTGGTAGTGTCCCCGATGGAATTGCAAAGCTTCAAAAGCTACAGGTTCTGCAATTAAACAAGAACAAATTGTCTGGGCCAATGCCGAACTCCTTAGGCAACTTGACTTCATTGACATGACTCGTAATGGAGGATAATAGGTTTGAAGGAAGTATACCTCCAAGTCTTGGGAACTGCCAAAGTCTACTCAAACTTGACCTGTCTAATAACAATCTCACAGGCACCATACCTAGAGCGGTTGTCGGAATTTCATCCCTTTCACTTGGTTTGCGAATGTCTAACAACTCTCTGACTGGTCCGTTACCATCTGAAGTGGGTGATTTGGTAAAGCTTGTGGAGCTAGATGTATCAGGAAATAAGTTATCAGGTGCAATCCCTACAACTCTTGGCAGCTGTATTATGTTGGTGCGCCTACATTTGGAAGGTAATGAATTCAAGGGAACAATTCCTCAATCACTTCAAAGTTTAAGAAGCTTGGAGGAAATAGATATTTCAAGCAACAAGTTATCTGGGCAGATTCCTGAATTCCTAGAAAAGTTTATGTTTATTAACCATCTCAATCTTTCTTATAATGATTTTGAGGGTGAATTGCCTAAAGAAGGGATCTTTTCAAATGCAAGCGGTCTATCAATTATTGGAAACAACAAGCTACGTGGTCGCCTCCCAAAATTACGTCTACATGCATGCTCGATCAAAAAGTCCCATTCATCTCAACGACTACTTACCCTAAAGGTATTCATCCCTGTAGCTTGTGCCCTTGCCTTCATAATTGCTCTGTCATGTTTCATTGTTGCTCGTTCAAAGGAGAAAAAGTCAAGAGGTGGACCTGTAGCTTCACATTCTTATGGTTATGAGGGTTGGAAATCAATCTCTTACTTGGAACTCGTTCAATCAACTGAGGGCTTCTCTGTGGACAATCTGATTGGTTCTGGAAGTTTTGGTTCTGTCTACAAAGGAGTACTCCCTACTGATGGGAGGGTAGCTGCTGTTAAGGTATTTAACCTTCAGCAAAAAGGAGCTTTGAAGAGCTTTATTGACGAATGCAAAGCTTTAAGAAGTATACGGCTAATCTTCTCAAGATCATAACTGCATGCTCAAGCATTACTCAAGGTAATGACTTCAAGAGTCTAGTTTTCGAGTTAATGGAAAATGGAAGTCTAGACTCACGGCTGCATCCTAGAGATGATGAGCAATCTCAAAGTAAGAGATTGAACCTTATCCAAAGACTCAATATTGCAACTGACGTTGCTTCAGCATTAGATTATCTCCACAATCGCTGTAAAACAACCATTGTTCATTGTGATCTAAAGCCAAGCAATGTTCTTCTTGGTGAAGATATGGTAGCCCATGTTGGTGACTTTGGTTTAGCAAGGTTCCTCTTGGAAGCATCAGATACTTCCTCGAAAAGTCAAACCATTTCTGCTGGGCTAAAGGGTTCCATCGGCTACATGTTGTGCAAATTGAATGCACTTCCCTAATGATCTTGTTGTTGATGGACTTTGTAACAAACACAATGATGGATGAATCACACACTCACACACTCACAGAAAATAACCAAGCACAAATGACACAAGATTTATAGAGGTTCGGCCAACTCTTTGCCTACTTCCTCTTGGTGATCCCCTTGAGAAATTCACTTCATGAAAGAATAGGTTACAACTTTGGTTTACAAAGAAAACCCCCTTAGAACTCTATTCTCTCCACAAGCTCTCTTTTCTCTCACACCCCTTGCTCAACACTTTGATGCACTTGTGAACACTCTCTCACCCTTGGTGTTTCCCTCCTTGGTTTCTAGACTTACAAGACTCCAACCCTTGAGTTCTCTCTCTCCTTGGCTTCCTTGGCTTTCTCTCAAAGCCTTTAGCCTCTTGAACTCCTTTGGATTTCTGATTCCTTGGCCTTAGCACTTTGCACTAAGCTCTCAAGCACAAGAGCACTAAGCACAAAATACTAAGCACATGGCACCAAGCACATGGCACACTTTGTAATGTCTGCACTTCCCACTTAAGTAGACAAGTGTGAAGCCTCCCAACATCATTAGCCACCCTGTAAAAGCCTCTAACATGTGGCAAACCAGCCACCCTAAAAAACCAGATCCATGATTTAAGGAAAGTATAAGTGGTAGGCTATCATACAACCCACCACTCTATACTTAATGTAGTTTAAGACTTTTCCCTAGTAGCTGCCATATGTCCTAGCACTCATTTAAGACTTTTGGAGGCACATGGAGTTGGGTAGGGATCTGACCCATGTGAAAAAGCAACTTGAAAACGCGTGGAAAAATCCAGCCCAGGCTGCATGCGACCGGTCGCCAGTTCTTTGCGACCGGTCGCTTTTATACCGATTCAACACCTTCGAATCTGCCTGCATGCGACCGGTCGCTTCCTGCGAATTTCCCAGCTCTCCAACTTCACCCAATCTGCTTCAAAACGACCGGTCGCTAAAACCTTGCGACCGGTCGCTTCTCCCGAAGCTTGCATCCTAATTGTGAGCCAAATTTCCAACACTACATTCCTCCAGGTATGAGTTTCTACCATTCTTTTCCTAATAAGTTCAATCGCATTTTTTCCCTATAAATTCAAAAATGAGATCTAAGTTCTAAAGATGATTTTATTTGTGACATTCTAATGCATGTAATGAATGACAGAGTATGGCATGGGAGGCCAAGTTTCCATTCTGGGAGATATTTATAGCTTTGGAATACTATTGCTAGAATTGTTCACAGGAAAAAGACCTACAGATGACCTGTTCAAAGAAGGTCTAAGTATTCACCAATTCACAGCCATGGCAATGCCTGACCATGCCATGGACACAATGACATACGAGCAAGGCCAATTACAAGTTATCAGGATGGCAGCCCTATCCGTCAAACAAGATTGGAGGAGTGTTTGGTTTCTGTGATGCAGATAGGACTTTCATGCTCAGCAATATCACCATCTGAGTTGATGCGAATGGATGTTGTTGTCAACAAAATGAAGGCAGCTAGAGACTCATATATTTCAATCTAGCAATATGCAGGAAGGGCTAAGTTAGCTCTCTGATCTCAAATCTATAGCCTCATCTATTTACAAGAAACTATTCGAATAAGGATATTATATGCATCCATGTGTGAATTCAGCATGGGAAGGATGTTTTATTTTGTTTATTCCTTTTCTTTTTCTTTTTCTTTTTGTGTTCCCATTATTATTGGGCTTGGTATATTGTGAATGCTAAAAATTAAATTGTATTAAAAAACATTATTAAGGGAGAAAATCATGACCCTATTATTATTTTACAAAGATAAACACAAGTTTACTTTCGTTGAATTTAGAGTTGGAGAGTGTACATTGGAGTAAAAGTTTCAATCACAGCCGAACACCAAGTATCCGCACAAAGACTAACAGATATTTTAACGTCTCATAGCTAGAGCTTTTGTGCATATAATATATACGTTGATCATGAATGTGTACGGTAATTCGTCTTTGACCTTATACGTAGCACGGTTACGGTCACATCAAATAATTCAATAAATTTTCCCAGCAGCTGATGAGTTTAGTGTGGAAACAGAAAACTTGGAACAATAAGCTAGTGCAGGAAGAGAAAACTTGGAAAGGGCACTATAAAAATTATATAATAATAATAAAAAAGATGGGTTTTTAGGTCTATTAGTCCCTCAACTTAGATCCGATTTGCATTTTCGTCCCTCAATTTCCAAAATCGTTCTACTCGTCCTCTAACTTTAGTTTCGATATGACAAATCTCCCCTTCCCCCATATTTATTCTCCCCCACACAGCCAGCTTCCCACTCAATTCACGCACCTCCACCCAACGGCAGATCGACGACAGCCAGAGCGTCACCAAAGCCATTCTTATATCCTCCCTTCACTGATATCAAGCCAGTTACTTGATGATGTTTGATTTAGGGATTGAATGTTATATAATGTGAATTGAATTGCTGTTTGAGTATAACGGAGTTCCAGAATGAAGATCATTTTTTTAACTCTGATTTTTATGGGTTTTGATGAGTTGCTGTGGGAGTTGAAGGAGAAGAGACGAAAGCTCATATCTGTATTCCACTCAAATTCACATAGAATTCTACATATTCACCTCCATGGAATACATAAACATTACACAATAAACACAGTGAGATGACAAATATAAAACACCAAACTCCCACTATAAAACTAAATTAATAATAAAAAAATTTTAAAAAAAAATTTGCACAATCTGCATGAGATGAGATTAACAGGGGATTTGAGAAGTGAACCACCCCATCACATGAATTGGGGCCTTGACCAACTCCAGAGCCAACTCCACGACCACCGTCACGCACAAACAGCACGGGCATATGCAAGTCAGCAACAATCTACACCCAAAAAAATTCCCCGGCCCAAAAATAAGAACAAAAACGAATCAGATCCCAACTTCAAAATAAACTCTAGGCACTACGAAATAGTTTGGGCGGTCGAATGGGGTTGGTAGCAAAGGGCGGAGACTGGGGTCTTCTTTCATCGACTCTCAGCTCAAACACCCATGCTGTGTGTTGGAGCCGGCGCACCCATCGGGGTACTCCGGAGGGTGGGGATGACGATTCCGACTCTCTCTCGACCCAAATTCGATGGTGTCTGCAGAGGCATTTCCAAGATCTGAATTCGATTTCGTAGATGAGATCTCTTCACAAGAAGATGCACCCATGTCTGCGGCTTTTGAAGGCGAGGATGGCCTATTGAGTGGTCATGGGGGGAGAAGAAATTTAGGGGAATGGGGGATTAGTTTTTAAAAATTTTTTTAGTGAAAGGAATATTTTTATTTTTTTTAGTGAAAGGGATTATTTTTATTTTTATTTATTTTTTGTGGTTTTTTTAAATACAAAATACCTTTTTTTTTGTTTTAATACAAAAAGACCATTTTGCCCATGTATTTAACAGAAAAAGTTAACAAAATTGACGGCATGACTATTTGTCCTACCGAAACTAAAGTTAGAGGACGAGTAGAACGATTTTGGAAATTGAGGGACGAAAATGCGAATCGGGTCTAAATTGAGGAACTAATAGACCTATTAACCCTAAAAAAGAGGCAAGTCTATGAATTCGTTTTTGGAAAAGGCAAGTCTATGAGTTTAGCGTTTTTGTTTTCATTGCATTGACCTCTTCTTCAATTTGCAGAATATATATGATATATATACATATATACAGAGAGCTTCCATTGAGGGATCCCTCAAATAAGTATTTGAGGGACACCCCTTGTAGGACCCACTCCGGATTGTATTTCACTAATCCAAACCGTCTATTTTGTAGATACTTATTCAAAGATCATCTCTACAAAAAATCACTTGAATCCGATATCATTTGATCATTCAATTGAGTTATTGAAATTTTAGTACTTTCTTGAAGCACTGTGTTCATTGATTTTGTAGGACACAATTGGATGTTGAAACAGTTTCCGATTTATCTAATTTTTTGTAAGAATGATCTATAAATGAAGACCTAAAAGATAATTGGTTTGGATCATTGAAAAAAAAATTGTAGGGTACCCTAAAGGGCGTCCCTCAAATAAAATTATTTGAGGGATCCCTCAATAGAAGAAGAATATATATATATATATATATATATATATATATATATATATATATGGGGGCGGATCCGTGGCACCATATTTTTGATACAATTTTTGGGCCATTAGATTACTCCACTTTTAATGGTGGAGATTAAACCTGACAAGGCAAAACAATATTTTTTAATTAATATTTATATATTGAAATTAAAATTCTGATACCATATTAATTCATTCATTCTCTCTCATCTCATTAATTATCTTTAGTTAATTTTTTCTCTCTCTTTCTTCTACAGAGTTGACGCCTCCTCCTCTACCTCTGCTTCTTCTTCCTCCTTCTCCCATCCCCTTATCATGTCCAAAGCCACCCTCACCACCACCACCACCACCATCACTCCAACCCCTGTCCTACCTAAACCACAAATCACAGGGGCTCTCTATCTCCCTTTCCTCTCCGACAACGCCATCCAACCCTTATCCTACCTAAACCACAAATCACAGGGGCTCTCTATCTCCCCTTCCTCTTCGGCAACGCCATCGCACAACCTGGCATCAGTTGACACCTACAGAGCCATCGCATAACCCAAATTTATCCCCAGCACAGCCGCTCTCTCTCTGACCCAGTCAATTGCTAGCCCACCCCACCCACCCGTCTATTCTTCTATGTTTGAAACTGATTTTCTTGACGTGCTTCCGGAGGTGTTGAGGCACTCTTTGACCTCTAAGATTTTCCATCAACCCTCTGAAATGACGTCATCTCTGGACACGGCCTCCAAATGTGTTCTTCAATCTGATCCCAAGGGTGGCGATTTTGTCTCTGCTATGCCTCTCAACCCTCTAAGGCCTTATCTTTCACTGCCCCAGGTCACTTTTGGCCCCAAAAGGTAAGTTCTTTCTTGTTCTCTTCTCCTTTTGACTTCGTAATTGTTCAATTTTGAGTTTGGTTGGTTTCTAGAAAATGTGGACTGAGAAATTGAAGATTCTAGGACTGTTTTCGTGAAATTGGCTTTATGGGTAATGCACAAAATTGTTTAATATTTTGTGGATTTGCAAAATTTTGAAGCTTTTTTATGAATTTTCATGTGGAAATTGAATACCAAGTACCGTCTAGGAGGAATGCATATGAAGGAGCTAATCAGTACATAATGTATCACATTGCTGTACAAATCCCATAATAGGCTTAAAATTAATTTTGAGCTGCAAAGTATGGTTTCTGATTGCAGTTGGCAATGCTGATTGCAAGAGAAGTTGCATTGGCTTGTCACAATGGGATGGAGGTTTGTATTGTTATCCGTATGATTGTTAGTCATCTTCGAGTTCATTTGTTTGTTTTCTTTTTGAGTTTGAGCTGTAAAGTTTGGTTTCTTTCTTGCTTGGTGTATTAGGTGGCCATTGTTGTTGGAGGTTGCAACTTTTTGTGTGGAGATGCATGAGTGACTACAACAGGGTTAGATAGAAGTACTGCATACCAGATTGGGTAAGCATCATTGCTAGCCTATCTTAATTTTTGCAATCTTAAATCATACCACCTTTTAATAGCCTTGATTTATTAACATGAACATTGCATTCTTAGTGATGAAGCATGTCTAATAACGTGTCCAATGAAGCATAGTCAACTGAGGTTACTCGTTCAATGTAGTTTATTTTTTCTTAATGTCTAATTACTGTGCAGACACCAAATTCTTGTTTAATGGAATAAAGGTTTATCCAAGTCACACAAACTATTGCAGGATATAACTTAATACATAAAAGAATAATCGTTGGAAGATGGTTTATTTTATTAAGCATGGATTAATACATGAAACTGTGATATCTGAAAATCAAACTGGTGGTTTAATAGAATGATCAATTATGCAGCTTGTTTACTAATTGGGCAGTTAATGGGAGACTTTAAAAAATAAAAAAATCTTTCATCTTGTTATATGGTTATAAGTTTTTTTTTGCCATTTTATAATGATTTTGCAATGTAGTTCCTAGTTAGAAATCCTGGTAGGTTTTAGAAAATGGAGGTATCTCTCTGCGAGTAATTTCTAGAACTTTTTAATAGATACCGAATTTGATTCATCTTAGCTTTTTCTTCATGTGTAAAATCAGGGTTATGCACCTGCATTTGAAGAAGGCACAAAGTCTAATTGTGGCAATCATGGTGATATGCAACTGTCAAATGAGAAGAACAGTCGTGATGATGAGTTTGAGCATGAAAGTAATGGATACAGTGAAGAGGCTGAAGCCAGACAAGGCCAAGATGACTCAAATAGTCAACTCAATTTTCTGGATTTAGATTTTTTTTTTTCATGAATCAATTGTATCATGTTACGATCTATAAGTTAAACAATTGAATATTGTGGTTTTTGATAACTTTTTCGAATTGGTATCAATCTGAGGAGAGATGCTATTGAGCATTGTTTGCATGTGAAACTCTTTGAACTATAACCATGAGCAAAATTTGTAAATGGGAACACATAATTGTTGGTTCAAAGTTCACACTTTATTTAGTGTAGAGAGAAGCACTAGTTGACAACAATGTTTCCTCTGTTTTCTTCTTCCTAAATTCAACATTGACAACACCAAAAGGCTTCTCAATATTCCATACAAGTCTGAGGAACAAAGGCTTCTTAATATTCCATACAAGTCTGAGCTTTCAATTGGTCATTGATTTGCATCTCAAACTATGAATTTATATCGTTCAATTAAAAGAAATTTTATTCAATGTTAAGAAATCTTTACATAGAACACATATTGAATTGTGTCTTGGTTCCAACTTCCAAGCTGTTCAGAGTTTGCTAGTGAGAGCAAGATACTTGGTATGACAGCCCTAAGCTATAATTTTGCATGTCTTCTTCTTCCTTAACTCAACACTAACAACACCAACAGACTTCCCAACTCGTAAAGCCTTGCCCTTAACTTCAGCCTCCTCACCAGGGTAAGTAGAATTCAAGTATGAAACGTTGATCTCCACTAAAACTCCAGAGCTGGGAAGAAAAAAAGAATCATACAAGGGCCAAGTTAAAAACTTGAACCAATATTTTCATTCAAACCAAACCAGCTTCTTAATTAATATTTGCATTATGGTTTCATATCATTTTCATTTTCCTCCTAAATTTCTTCCTTCCCCCTTTTTTTTAATATCTAAGAGGTGGAAGACCTGACTGTCATTAAAGAATTTATTCAGTGAAATACTTCATTGATCAAGGCTATAAATAAAAAAACTCACCATTAACAATATTCTTGGTCATCACTCTCCACATCTTGGCACATGCTTTGTAGTCCAAACGCCGAAGCAGAAGACATTATTATATTCCAACTGTTATTATATCATCTGTTAGTCAGCTTTAATAAAAAGGTATTGATTTTGTACCAAGCAAATACATTAAATGACAAATAAAAATATTAAATATAATGAAGTGGACTATCATACTGATTTTAAAAAATAATTCTTATCTTCCTATTTTGACATCTCAAATTCAAGCATCCAATTCAATCAAAGAGCTGAGAACTTGAGAGATCAATATAGGCAGATAGAAAACGGATTAAAGATAATATGGCAGTGTGAATTGGGTTGAGTCAAGGCCAGCTTGAAAAGTAGTAAAAGCAAAGGAAGCAGAACCGACAAGGAAGAGTCACACAATCTATGGAGTAAGCAATAAATTTTGAGTTTCCTACCAAAAGCATAGCATATTAAGTCTCTCATATAATCTATTCAGATATTATCAAGTGTTGGAAAGCTTACCTCCTCAATGCTGCCATCCTCTGTCATAGTGTTGAGAGAAAGCATAGCTTCAGTCAGCAAATCTTCTAAATCATCTATGTACACAGAGAGAGAGAGAGAGAGAGAGAGAGAGAGAGAGAGAGAGAGAGATGAGACTCTTGTTGCATATATATATCATAAATATCATGAGGTCAATGCTCATACTTGAAAATTCGCCACACGTAAGTTTGAAAACCTTATATATATATATAAGGTTTTCAAACTTATGTGGCGAATTTTCAAGTATGACACATGGATATTATTGATTGACTTGCAGCACATATAGTCGTTGGGCTTTCACACGTGGGAAAACCCGCTCTGAAACAATGAAAAAAGTTGAGATTCCACTCCAAAACTAATTGCCTATGGGGGAGTAGCCCAACTCCTTATAAGTCATTGCAAGGTTTTTTTAACTTTCCAATGTGAGACATTTTCACCTTCACATTCTCACAATTTTTTTGAGTGTCGTATATAGCTTCATGTTTGACGTTGTATCTTTTACATTGTACACATTTTAAATAGGTACATTTACTTAGATCATAGCTATTATGAGTTTAAAGATCCATATAAGAGGTGCTAATTACCTAGACTAGATGTAACATCTAGCCCCTAAGAATTTATTTAATTCCTAATTTTTAAATCAAAGGACAATTTTACCCTTAGGGTTTCTTAGTGGTTTAGGGTTGACTTTTTGTTCGGGAATGGTTTTGGAAAATTTCTTGGCTCCATTACGTAGTGCGTGAGCTCACGAGTTCTTAGACACGTAGTGGACTCAAATTGGAGTTGAAACGAGAAAGTTACTAGCTGCGGAAGTGTGAGGTTTTAACCGTAAAGTTTGCAAGTCAAGTTAAAAATCAGATTTTCTCTCCCTCTCCCTCGCGACTCTCTCTTCTCCTTCGATATAGTCACTGTCAAACAGTGACTGTTCTACTTCTCTGGCGGAAATCGCCGTCGTGCCTGGTCATCTCGACGACGCCACCACTTGCAAAATCTTCCTCTAGGTTTCCTCTACCTAACCCAACCCTCAATCTAACTCAAAAACCCCGAGATTAGCCGGAAATTGGACGGAACCTGTGACCCAAAACCCTCCCCGATTCCAACAAGTAAGGTATGGATTTTCATCCTTTCTCCATGCTCTATCTGTTTATGTAGTTAGTTTAGGTTGATTTTGAGAGTTAAATGACTAATATAAACACCCATTTTTGCCGGCAACTTTGGCCATGTTTGAGGCCACTCCGATCACTTTTTGGCAGGGGTCCAAAAACTAAAAACACTCATCTAGTTGTGCTTGAATTTTGGTATAGGACTTGAACGGTGGTATTGAGATTTTCCAGTCGCTGGAAATCTCTCAAGCCACCCACGCGCCAGTGGCGGCACGTGGTGGCAAGTGGGCCACCTTGTGGCGTCCCGTTGTGTTCTAAAATACTCTACATGTTGTCTCGAGCAAGATGGTATGGTCGGATTAGCGATAGGTTGTCATTTGACTATCGAACGGATATTGCGCCTATTATGCGATATTCGGGTTCAATAGGTTCGGACCATTCAATCGGTCTCATTTTCAAATATGTCAATCCACGTACCTCTTGGATCGTGTAGGAAACTGTGGATTGAGAATCGAAGTCCCGGATACTCTGAGTCAACCATTCTAAGGTTAGGCGAATCGGTCGCCGTCCGATCGTTCGATCGCTCGATTGAGGTCAAACTCTTGGGACATGTTAAATGGATTGTGTTGAACATATAGAAACTTTCGGATTGATAATCGGACGTCGTGGGCCCCGCAGGCCCTGTTGACTAATATGGGAAATTTGACCGCATTATGGATCACGGGTCTTCAGAGACCGTTTCACTCTTCATGAAGTAATAGGATGGGCCTAGGAACTTTATAAGTTGTACACACACTTTAAATTCCGGGAATTTGGTTTTTGAATAAAGGTTTGAGGCGGGGCATATTTATTAACTAAATCGTGTATTATCTCAAATAGGTTCACAGACACCACGTACCGCTCCGGCCGCACCCAATCAGGGTTAAGCAAGCTTGGACTCCCAGTGAGTGGACATTTGTTTTATAAATGGTTTTTTTATAAATATAAATGAAATGATGCTTTTATGAATGTTTTATGAATGATTTAATTATGGTTTTTACTTTCCCAGCATTCAGTTTTGATTGAGATGATTTTATATTGTTATTCATATTGTTAAATGTTATTAGCTCGGAAAGTTGAGAATGATTTGAGAACTGAATTTGAGAAAGGATTTGAGAAATAGTTTTACAACATGTTCATGAATGGTTTTCAAACCCACTCTAGGTACCCTAATTGTTGCCTTTTAGAACATGGTTGCCTTCGGATATTATGATGTCCATGGACATCCCAGTTGACTTTGGATATTAAAATGTCTTCGGACAAATTGTTGCCTTCGGATGAGTCTGCGGGGACGCTCAAACTATGTGGTGCTAGGATTTGTGTTTCGGATTGACCTCCTGTCCCCCAATTCTGCTAGGATTTGCATCTCTGGCTGATCACCCGATTTTGCTAGGGGAATTGATGGAAAATTACTGGAATTGATGGAACATTATTGGAATTGATAGATTTTGTATGGGGTACTCCTAGGTGGAGGATATTTCAGTTTTTAGATGTTTTATAATGAATTTTGTGATGTATATCCATGCATGAAAATATATGTATATATAGATATGAAATTCTTGCTTTCTTGTACGAATATAGAACAACAGTTTGAATGGTTTCAAAACGGTTTTTAAACGGTGGGGTTAATACGTTCATATTATTTTTAATAACATTTATTTTTTTTCACTCACGCTTTTACTGTTTTGCTTCCCCCAGGCTATAGATGAGTATCGAACCACCACTTGAAGGCATCTCATCTTCTGCTACTTACCCAATTTTCCTCGTGTAGGGTTTCTTTTGTTGTAGTTGTAAATTCCTAGTTGTAAACTTAATTTGAATATAATTGCTTTGATATAGCCCTAAATCTCTGTAAGGCCCGAGGCCATTCATATAAACTTAAAGGATTTTTGACCAAAATGATCCCCCAACTTTTTACCAACAAAAAATTGAAAATACAATTTATAAATATTATAAATTTAAAACAAAATTTAAAAAATAATAATAACACAACCACCCCATATCACGACCCCATCCACCTCAGCCTCCCTCATCCTCAACTTAACCCCCTCAATCTCTCTCATAGATTAGAAACTTCAAGCCCATAAGAGTCTCGAAAACAAGCCAACCTAATTCAAAGACAAGGCATATCCAACAAAAACAACCCCATAGAGAGAAATGGTGTGGGTCTGGGAGTGGGTGGGGTGACAGTGGGTGAAGGCTGAGAGGGGGAGGTTGCAGGGTTGGAGAGTGGGTAGGGTAATTCTGGGTTTATTTTTTATTTTTTGGTTTCTTCTTTTAATTTTTTAATTTTTAATTTTTGTATTTATCTGATTTAAAATTTTTTAATTAATTTAAACAATAGATAAAAATTTTATTATCCTTAAGTCCATGTCAGCAAAAAAAAAAGCCATGCTAGTGGTGAGTTTCAATTTTTTCAATTTTTTTATTTTCTAAGGTTTATGATAGTTGCGTTTAATTTTTAATTATTATATTAATATTTTAATTTATACCCCTCAATTTAACGGCAATATTAACAATCTTTAACGGTGGGACTATTTTGATACCAAATGAAGAGTTGGAGACTATTGAAAAGAAAATTTTAATTGATGGACCAAAATGATACTGGGGAAAAAGTTGGGGACCATTTCCGTCGAAAACCCATATTTCTTTTATATTTATTTCCTATATATGTAGTGGGGTTTCTTCTTTCACATGCATTCGTGTCAAACCAAACTTATTTTGACAACAAAAGGGGAGGAAAATAGTAAATTTATATTTTCCCCTTCAAACTTATTAATTCTTACCTGCAACCCATCATGTTATCTTTCTATAAATAAAATTCTGACTTTTATAAGAAAAACCCAATGATTAGGATCCAACTAAGCCAATTACCTAATTAAGCTACAAATTTAATTTATTGTACTTTTCAAATTCCAAAAATACCCCTCATTACCGTTTACTTTTCATCAATTAATTGTGTTGATTTATTTTTGTACTATTAACTTTATTTTTCATATGATTTAATGTAATTTAATGTTTATTCTTTTTCCAAATTGGTGACATTTAATGTTCTTATTTATTTATTTTACAATCAATTAGTTTCTATGTGTTCTTTTGGCGTGAGAATATTTTTTTTTGTTGCAATATATTCAATTTTCATTTCATCAATTGTTACCAATTATCTTTAATTCAAATTTTGTTTATAGATTAATGTACCCATTCTTTTAAATTCAAAATTACTATTACCAATTTTAAATTGTATTTGTAAATATAAGTAAATCATTGTACTTAAAAATATAGGTAAATTAATATACATAAACTTAGCGAAGAACATAAAGAATTGTAGGTAAATAATTTACTTATATAATCTAGGTAAATTAGGGACCTGAATAATGTACCTATTTTTTCTGCATAGATATGTCCTGATCAATTTACCTATCATGTAGACATGTCGGTTTTTTTTGGGGCATGTATCGCCATAATTTTCCTATCAATACCTTTTTGAGAATAAAAATTATTCGTATTAGGTAGATATTATCATTGTTTGTTTAGTTATAATATTATTATAAGTATTAGGTTATTTATGTATATTGGTGTGTGTCCATTAATTTATTTTTGGTTAAACGTATTTTTAATGTTTAATACATGTGGTTTTTTACAAAATTTTCAATAATATACACAAAATTCACATATTATACACATAATTTTCACACATTATTGAATAAAAATAAAATATAGTGGCCGAACTTTTCAGTTGTAACTTGCCAAAATTTTGCCCAATAAAACACGTACTTATTTGATTTGCATTTTCCCGTTCAGTATTTTACTAAATATGAAAGAATTTGAGAGGCTAAGATTGTTTCTTACTTGTTGTAAGAATTATGCAAGATTGTGATTTTGCAATCACTTTGCCAACAAAAACAACAATTTCAAACAAATTTTTAATTATTATTTAGTGTTAAGAAATTTAAAAATCCACAAAATAATTTAAAATAATTAATTACTATTTATTGAGTAATTTATGAAATTAGTAAAATATTTAAATATTCCCTAAAGAAATAATAATTAAAACATAATTTCTAATTAAAGTAATTTAAAAAAAGGAAAATATATTACCTAATTACATACATTAAATTAAAGAATTTTGCCCAAAAAATAGGAAAGAAATTAAATAATAATAAAAACCTTTTCCGACGAAATTCACACAAAATTCACGTATTATATACATAATTTTAACATATTATTGAATTAAAATAAAACATAGTGGCAAAACTTTTCAGTTGTAACTTGCCAAAATTTTGCCGAATAAAACACGTACGTATTTTATTTGAATTTTCCCATTTCGTATTTTACTAACTATGAAAGAATTTGTGAGGCTAAGATTGTTTCTTACTTGTTGTAAGAATAATGCAAGATTGTGATTTTGCAATCTCTTTGCCAACATGAACAACAATTTCAAACAAAGTTTTAATTATTATTTAGTACTAAAAACTAAAAAACAAAGTCCACAAATAATTTAAAATAATTAATTACTATTCCTTAATTAATTTATGAAATCAACAAAATATTTAAATATTCCCTAAAGAAATAATAATTAAAACATAATTGCTAATTAAAGTAATTAAAAAAGGAAAATATATTACTTAATTACATATATTAAATTAAAGAATTTTGGGGAAAAAAATGTAAAGAAACTAAATTTTTAAAAAAACTACAAAACCTTTCCTGACGAAATTTTGTCGAGACAAATATAACCGAGCTGCTATACCCTTTATTAAAAAAACAATTAAGCCGCTTCTTTTTTTAATATTATAAATCAATAGTATTGCTGTACAGCTATATTACCTACTCAAAAGAAAATAGACACGGTGGAGAAAATAAATATCTTCTTCAGCTAGTCGAATGACTAACAATTTAGTCATGAGAGCAGACCATTAATGTGAAAACTAGACTCTAAATTTCCTGGTAGACACGTGGGAGCTTGACTCTAATTTGGTCTTCAACATTCTTTTTTATATATATATAGTAGGATTTCTTCTTTCTTACGCATGCATTCATATAAACAAAACACTTTCGACCCAAAAAATAAATAAATAATTCGGTATAAGTCCAATTCTTATGATAGAATTTGGGTCAATCCACACACATATTGTTAGTAATCCAAGTCTTCGACTTAAATCATAGGATTACATTCCTTTTCTAACTTTATGATGTAATCATATATATTTTTCTTTTTAAATTTATTTTCATGTTCCAATTATGCCCTTATGATTTATATCATAATAATTAGCTAATTAATACAACTATTGATTTTGATTGCAATTCATAACGAGTAAGAAATAAATTTTAGGCCAATAATTACTATATTTGACCTTTTAGTTAATTATGATTTGAATTTATAAAATATTTTCTTGTCTATCCATTTTAATTTTGAAAATCCCATAAACATGCGTTGATACCAACAACAAAAAAACTCCTATAATCTTTTTCTTCATCTTGTTCATCTTTTTCTTTCTTCTTCCTTCTTTTTCTTCTTACAATCCTATGGAGGAGGTATAATTATCTATGGACTAGGAATATACAAGAATATTAATTAGGTATGGATAGGTAAATTACCTATGAAGGAGGTATACATATGAATGCTATTTATCTACGGAGGAGGTATACATATGAATGTTAATTACCTATGGAGGCGATATATGATATGAAATTACCTATGAAGGAGGTATACACAAACCTACAAAGCAGGTAAATCAAACCACCCAAAGACATATATACCTCACCATAAGGCAAAATCGTACCTATGCCTCAAATATAGGTACATCACCAAATATCCTCCCACATTAAAAAAAAAAAAAAAAAACATTTACCTATGCTCCAGGCATTGAAACCTAAGTATTAGTTAAATATACGTAATATCTAGGTAATTTTTTGGTCGATAATATGTAGGTAATTAATGGAATAATTACGTTTTAAATTTGTAATGGCATACCTCCATACCAGGTATAGTAAAATAACCAATGAAAAAAACATCAATAAGAAATCCCAATATATGAATTTATACCTAAAAGGCAGGTATATGCTATCAATCGAAAAAAAAAGGGTAAGAGCATATCCGGCAAATGCTTTAATATAGTTTCCATATGTATGCTGCAATAAAAGAAAAATGAATTTAAAAAGTTTTGAATCCATGCGGAGTGAAATCAGCATAAATTGAATGCCAAAGGCTTGCCATTTCCATCCAATGGCATGCTGTAAATATCTCAACTATGATTGTTGCAAGGTTTGCTTTTGCCCACACAATTGGCTTGGTGGACCTCAATTGATAAGAGGAAGGATGAGGACTGCATCCAATGTGCACTAACGAAAATGGACCTATATCCAAGAACCTCAAAAAAAAAAAACCTGGTTTCTGGTTTGCTCTGTTTTTACAAAAGGGATGGAGCACTCACGTCCTACTCATAGTAGGTTGATTTTGTTTACATTCCTTCATGTGATCATCATTTTATGCATAAGCACACCTTTGGAATCTGCATCTCTACCTAGTGCCAGTGGTAATGCTTCTGGAAATGAAACTGATCGTGTGGCGCTGCTGGACTTGAAGAAAAGAATCACTCAAGATCCTCTCCATGTCACGAGCTCATGGAATGCTTCCATCGATTTCTGCAGTTGGGTTGGCGTTACATGCAACCGTTCCACCAAAAGAGTCTTGATTTTGAACTTGAGTTCTAAAAAGTTGGTAGGCTCCTTACCACCTTCTATTGGAAATCTTACTCACCTTAATGAAATCAATCTGATCAACAACAACTTCAGTGGTGAAATTCCTCAAGAAATGGGTCGTCTCCGAAGCCTGCGATATCTCAGGCTGTATAACAATTCCTTCAGCGGGAAAATTCCAACTAACATATCGCACTGTACCCAACTAAGGGTGCTGGATCTTCAACGCAATGAGCTCACTGGGTCGATTCCCGACCAACTCAGGTCATTGATGAGTTTAAATCACCTAGAGCTTTTTGTCAACCATCTCACTGGAACCATCCCAAATTGGATTGGAAATTTGTCGTCTCTAAAACACCTTTTTCTGGGTCGCAACAACTTTCATGGAAGCATACCGAGTGAGCTCGGGCGTCTGACAAGCTTGGAGATATTCTCGGTACCAGTGAATAATCTGTATGGTATTATTCCTTCTTCAATCTATAATATTTCTTCCATACACCATTTCAGTGTTGCTGTCAACCATCTCCATGGAGAGCTACCACGAAATCTCGGCATTCATTTTCCTAATCTCGAAAAAATTTATTGTGGTGGCAACAAATTCACAGGAACTATTCCGGCATCGTTGTTAAATTCTTCTAGACTTCAGTTCCTTCATTTTCCTTCTAATGGCTTCACTGGGACACTCCCTGCTGAAAATCTTGGAAGCTTGCGAAGCTTAGTTTGCCTAAATTTTGGTGAGAATAGTTTGGGAAGCAGGAAAACTAACGATTTGAATTTCCTCAACTTCTTGGCTAATTGTACTAGCTTAGAGACATTGGATCTTTCTAGTAATCAATTTGGAGGAGAATTTCCACGATCCTTAGCCAACCTTTCTACCCAACTAAAAGATCTTTATTTCGGGGGCAATTTAATCCATGGAAGCATTCCTGACGGCATTGGAAATCTTGTAAACTTAAATATATTAGGAATGGAAATCAACTTTCTAACTGGTACAGTCCCTGATGGAATTGGGAAGCTTCAAAACTTAGAGGGACTGTTTTTGAATGATAACAAATTTTCTGGACCAATAGCGTCCTCTCTGGGTAACTTGACTTCATTGACACAACTTTACATGTTCAACAATAGGTTTGAGGGAAGTATACCTCCAAGTCTTGGGAATTGCCAAAGTCTACTCGAACTCAAGCTTTCTAATAACAATATAACAGGCACCATACCTAGAGAGCTTGTCGAAGTTTCATCCCTTTCAATTTCTTTGGACATTTCTCAAAATTATTTAACTGGTTCGTTACCATTTCAAGTGGGTGATTTGGTAAAGCTTGTGGAGCTGGATGTATCAGGAAACAAGTTATCAGGTGAAATCCCTACAACTCTTGGCAGTTGTATTATGTTAGACCATCTCAAATTGGAAGGTAATGAATTCAAAGGAACAATTCCTCAATCACTTAAAAGTCTAAGAAGTTTGGAAGAAATAGATATTTCACGCAACAACTTATCTGGGCAGATTCCTGGATTTTTAGGCAAGTTTACGTTTCTTAACCATCTCAATCTTTCTTATAATGATTTTGAGGGTGAATTGCCTAAAGAAGGGATCTTTTCAAATGCAAGTGGTCTCTCAGTTATTGGAAACCATAGGCTCTGCGGTGGCCTCCCAGAATTACTTCTGCATGCATGCTCCAACAAAAAGTCTCATTCATCTCAACGACTACTTGCCCTAAAGGTAGTCATCCCTATAGCTTCTGGACTTGCCTTCTTAATTGCTCTGTCATGCTTCAGTGTTGCTCGTTCAAAGTTGAAAAACTCAAGAGGTGGACATGTAGCTTCACATTCTTATAAGGGTTGGAAATCAATCTCTTACTTAGAACTCGTTCAATCAATTGGCGGGTTCTCTGTGGACAAACTGATTGGTTCGGGAAGTTTTGGTTCTGTTTACAAAGGAGTACTTCCTACTGATGGGAGGGTAGTTGCTGTTAAGGTATTAAACCTTCAACAGCAAGGAGCTTCCAAGAGTTTCATTGAGGAATGCAAAGTTTTAAGAAGCATACGACACCGTAATCTTCTCAAGATCATAAGTGCATGCTCGAGCATTGATAATCAGGGTAATGACTTCAAGAGTCTAATTTTCGAGTTCATGGAAAATGGAAGTCTAGACTCATGGTTGCATCCAAGAGATGATGATCAATCTCAAAGTAAGAGATTGAGCCTTATCCAAAGGCTCAATATTGCAATTGACGTTGCTTCTGGATTAGATTATCTCCACCACCGTTGTGAAACAACCATTGTTCATTGTGATCTAAAGCCGAGCAATGTTCTTCTTGATGAAGATATGGTAGCCCATGTTGGTGACTTCGGTTTAGCAAGGTTCCTCTTGGAAGCATCAGAGAATTCCTCCGAAAGTCAAACCATGTCAGCTGTGTTAAAGGGTTCTGTAGGCTACATTCCTCCAGGTATGAGTTTCTACCATTCTCTTCCTAATAAGTTAAATCGCCTTTTTTTCCCTAGAAAACGCAAATATGAGATCTAAGTTCTAAAGATGATTTTACTGTGACATTCTAATGCATGCATTGAATGACAGAGTATGGCATGGGAAGTCAAATTTCCATCTTGGGAGATATTTATAGCTTTGGAATACTATTGCTAGAAATGTTCACAGGAAAAAGACCTACAGAGGACATATTCACAGAAGCTCTAAGCATTCACCAATTCGCAGCCATGGCAATGCCTGACCATGCCATGGACATAATTGACCCTTCATTGCTCATTGTAAGTGATGATGCAGATGGTGATGATGAAATATACAACAATGACATAGAAGCAAGGCCAGTTAGAAGTTATCAGGATGGCAGCCCTGTCCTTGCAAGATTGGAGGAGTGTTTGGTTTCGGTGATGCAGATAGGACTCTCATGCTCTGCAATATTACCATCTGAGCGGATACAAATGGATGTTGTTGTCAACAAAATGAAGGCAGCTAGAGACTCATATCTGAATTTGAGAAGAACAAGGATAAGAAGAAGAAGAAGCTAGCAATGTTCAAGAAACTATTCGCAAATATGTAGCCGCATCTATTTGCAAGAAACTATTCGAATAAGGATATTATATGTATCCATGTCTGTGACAAATATTATGTAATGATGTTTTATTCTGTTTATGCATGGACTTCTTCGTTTTGTTTGTATATATGCTTTGCTGCTTATTTTGCTTTATTGATCTTCAATTAGCAGCTGGTTCTTTTGAATTCAGCATTTTATATACAGAGCATGTGAGGGATGTTTTATTTACCTTTTATTTTTCTTTCTCTGTCTGTTTTTACATTGGTGGTGCCACTATGAAACCATGCTCCTAGGCTTGGTATATTGTGAATGCTGAAAAGTAAGGGAGCAAATTTCATGACCTATTTTCATTTTACAAAGATAAACACAAATTTACCTCTCATGGCTAGAGCTCTTCTACATTCGTTGATGATATGATATGATTAATGAATATGTAAGGTAATTTGTTTTTGACATTACGTATGTAGCGCGGTTACGGTCACATCAAATAATTCAATCATTTTCCCAGCAGCAGAATCCATGTAGCTGATGAGTTTAGTGTGGAAACAGAAAACTTAGAACAGTATCAAGCTAGTGTAGGAAGAGAAAGCTTGGAAGGACATTTTTTTCTCTGGTGCGCGTCTCCATCAGTTGTATAATTTGTTTCAGCTAGTGGAGTGTTTGTTGAGATATCTTGTTCAAAATTCAACAACCTTAATTATTAGGAGCCCCACTACTCACAAGTTGGAACCGCACCAAAAACAGTCCCTTAAAATAGAGAATTATAGCAGATCTTTGTGTCATTTAAAAAAAAAAAAAAGGCTGTGACTTTAATTTAAATGCAAAGCCCTTACCAATAAACGATTTTTTTTTCCTTATTCTGTTTTTTGGATCTGAATACAATGTCCGGATTTCAGCAAATTCTCTGAATTCTGTATGGTATAAGTACAATTTGTGTGAAATTCATGAGGCTGTGCTCCCCTACCAAAAAAGGGAAAAAAATAGAGAAGTAAAAAAGTAGGTTTTTTTTTATTTATAGCATATTTCCTATTGACATGGACGATAGTATACTAAACTCATACGCACTACACTGAGGACGCTAAGACTCGAACCCAATACCTTGCCTGAGAGAGTAAATACTTCAAACCACTAGTCTTTTGCGTAAAGTACGTTTATCCACTAAAATTACCAAACCACTTGGAGAATTGTTGTAAACTTTTTTTCATCCGCTAATATTTTTTTTCTAACACTAACGGAGTATTGAGCTTTTCTTTCTCCGATATGATTTCTTCCTTTCTATGCACGCTTTCATAATTGTTTGACTGTTTGGTATTTGTCCACTAAATTTTTTTCCAACATTAACACAATGAAGCTTTGTTTCTCTGATTTGATTTCTTATTGTTTGTGCATACCGTCTCTCATTTAACTAAATTCTATATATTTAGATATATTGGAAGTAAATAATTCAACTTACAAAAAAAAATAAATTATTTTTACAAAATTAAATTAAATTTATTATTACTATATAAAAAAGTTGGGTTTTTTAATTATAAAAAAATTAGTTTATTATTAGATAACATAACTTTTGTCATTTGTTTTCTTCAATGTAATTTTTTTTTTGTTTAAAGCGAAAAATTTTGTCATTTGAAAAATTGTGTAAAGTAGTTGAAAAATTAAAATTTGTTTTGCAAGGGCATTTCGTTAATCATAATGGTTATGATTCCAATTCTTGACAATAGTAAACGGTTTTAATGGGAATCAACTTTATTTTTATTCCAATTCCTGATAGTTAGTAAACAAAATTGGAATGCATGACTGATTCTTGGTTAACCCGATTCATAGTTACTCGATTCCTATTTATCCTAATTTCTAATTAGTAAACATTGCCCTAATATGTATGAAATATGGTGAAAGGGCAAAAGCTTTTGGCCCATTAGAATTTAGTTAACCTATGAGGCCTGCAGCTACAAACCTAATCAACAATCAACATAAAAATGAAGTGCACAATTTGGACCACAGTGGTAGGACTCAATTTTTTTCTTTTTTTGGGTCTAAATAGTTCATCAAGAAATCCCAAAGTCAGGAAACACAGAGCATTGTAGTCGGCAAGCAAATCACTGACCACCCCAAAGAAAGCGATAAACCAGATACAGAGCACGACGCAGAAGAGAGAAAAAGACAAGAGGTAGTAGTAAACCCAGATAAAGAAGCATATATCTAGATGAGGAAAAAGGTACCCAGAAATATGTACGTATAAATATTAATTGCTTCCCAACTAATTAAAATTCTAATTTCTCACCGAAATTAAATAAGAAAATGTACCTAGTTATTCTAAATCACTATAACAAACTTCTCCCATTCATATTTCTATTCATTGTAGGCTTATTTTGCTTGAACTCTAAAAATTTCATGAATTTCTATACATTGTAGGCTTATTGCATTATATGATTATTAAATAATAAAAAACTCCAAAAATTTCCTGAATTGTTTTCCCACCTTGTTCATATTTGCGTAGGATTGAGCTTCGACAAGTGTAGGATTAAGAGGTCGCCGTCGTTTTTGACCTTCTTCAGCTTAAACGCGTATGGGGTTTGAAAGTTATAGTCTTTTCAATGTTGATTTTTTGGTCGGTTTTGTCTGTCAATGTCAACTTCATTACTGTTTGAAATGCGTCTGGTCCCAGCGGGTGCTGCGGACTAATTTGGTCCTCATAATTCCTTGCCAGACAAGGCGGAGTAGGGATGGCAATGGGTCGAATTGGGATGGGTATGTCATTCCCATCCCCATCCCCGCCTTCATATCCGCAATATTCATATCGGAAATTCTCCATTCCCAACTTCGTTGGGGAATGGATTCCCCTACCCGTCCCATTACAGAAGAAAAAACCATTATAAAACTACATTGTTGAAAGAAAAAAAATTGGATTAGGACAAGGTAATGAATATATATACGTATAAGATAATATGAGAATGGTTACATATTGACTAGAATTTAACTAAATATATAAGTAGTGTGGCTTAAGATTAGTATAAGTTATATAAATATATGATATAAAAATAGGAAATGTAAAGTTATATAAATATATAATATAATAATAGGAAATATAAAGTTTAGTCGGCACAATCACTTTAATATCATATTTATATATACTATAATATATATTCTAAACGGGGAAGGTTCGGGTCGGGGATTAAAATACCATCCCCGTCCCTCCCCAAACACCATACCCAAAAAATTCCCTGTACCCATCCCCATACCCGTTTTTTATCCTTCATACCCGACCCATTAGGGTCGATTCCCCACGAAGACCCTTACCCGCGGGGAAAATTGTCATCCCTAAAGCGGAGGAGCTAACTTTTTTGGTCCTACGGTTGCATCTTTACTGTCTCAATTTCTTTTTAGCCACTGCCCATGGAATCGATATACTTTCTGTGATAAGATTTCTTCTTTTAAAATGCATCCGTGTAAATGAAGGAAACTTGGTCTTTGAGTTGCTCTGTATTCAGAAACAGATGGGGCATTCAGGTAGTTCTCATGGTAGAATTGCAAAGTTGGGGGGATAAAGTAGAAAATACAAGTATATAAAACACCTAAGTATTCAATAATTACATATTTTTAGCTAAATATTTAACTGAGTCATGTCTAATTTATTTTAGAGGAAATTTTAACTTAATTTATAAGTTGTTTATTACAAATTCTAGATATTATATATAATATAATATAGGAGGGATAAAAATCTTTTGCCCTGAGGGGGGAGGGGGGGCGGCCAGGGCCACTCCAAGTCCAGGAGTGGCTCCGTCACTGCAAGAGATCCTCTCCGGGTCATGAGCTCCTAGAATGAGTCCATCAATTTCTGCAGCTAGATTGGTGTCCAGAGACGAATTCAAGAATCTTACTTCATGGGGTTATAGTATAAAAGTTTCAAAAAAAAAAAATTTAAGATGAAAAGAACATTGAAAATGAAACGATAGTACTTTCCTTCATAATTCATGTAAAAAAAAACAACATTATAAGCTACAATTGTCCACGACAAGGTTTCATATTTTAAAAACGTAGCATTATAACTTCATTTTCAATACAAGCAAAAACAACCCTCTCAATGTAAACAAGCAAGCTATCACTCACATTAATTAAAGAGAACACCAAATCTATACCAATTAAAAATTAACCACAAAAATTAATAAACCAACCTAATATAACCAATTAATCAACAAATAAATCATCCTATAAATCAAAAAAATATAATCAACCCATAAATTCAATTAAATACATCATACATAACATTATTTTAGACTTAGGATTTTAGAACTAACTTGTATCAGGAAAGCGATGGCGGCGTCAACAATGGAGGAGATGGGGGTTATAAGGGTTAGGGGAATTGGGGGGTTTAGGATTGAGGATAAATTGATTTGGGGGAAGGGAGTGTATCAGGTTGCATTTGTATTTGGCGGGTGAGGGACTCGATATGATTGTTTAAATTTTGTTTTTTTTAACCTGGACTAAAACGACGTCGTTTTGCACTTGGAGGGCATGCCATAGGGTCACACAACTGGCTCAGATGGACCTCCAAGCCTATTTCCATGGCTTCCATGAGGTCGTTTAACTCCAGTGACCCCACTGTGGCTCCGTCTCTGTTGGTGTCACATGTCATCATTCCACCAAAAGAGTCTTGAGTTCGAACCTGAAAGCTCAGAACTTGTCAGGCACCATTATGTAACGACCTGATCCTAAATTAGGATAAAATTATTAAAATATTAAAGAGAAGGACGATTTTACCCCGATTAATTTAACAGGTTTAAAATTTGACTTTATGTTCAGGAAGGAATTTGGTGAAACATGGTGCACCGTTGCGTCCGGCTCGTCGAAACGAGTCCGTGGATGTGCGGAACACTCGATTTCGAGCCATAACGAACCTGTATTAATCTAAAAACCCTAGGGGTAATTTGGTAATTTTTGAAAAGGGGTGAAATTAGAAAAATCACGCTGGCCAATTGGCCAGCGTGTGCCAAAACCCCAAAACCCGTCTTCTTCCTCGCGAAACCCTTCCCCTCTCTCCAATTCGAACCATACGACATCGGCCACGTTTCCGGCCAAATCGAACGCCCAGACCACCACCAAACCTTCCCCTCACCTCCCTCAACTCATCCCCGACTTCATCTCTGGCCAAATCCACCTCGAATCGCCGCTGTGAGCACGAAAACAAACCGGAGCAACTTAGCATCGTCCGGCATCGTCTGGCCACCAAACCGTGCGATCTTGGTGAGATTTCTTATCCTTTCGACGAGCTCTAGCTTTCTTTGAACTTAGTTTTGATCGATTTGAAGTTTTGGGGCAGATTTGAGGAGCTAGGGTTTGTGATAGGGAATTATGGTTTTTCGGCGTGATTCCGGCCGGTTCTTGGCCAGGTTTCTCAGCCAAAACACTCCCCTCCACCCACTAATCACATTGCTATAAGTCTTGCCTCGAAATTCCAAGATTTTCCGTCGTCGAAAAATTTCCTCAAGCCACCCAACCTGGTCGTGCGTGTGGCGACGCGTGGGCCAGGTGGTGGGGTTCTTTTTCGTGCCAAAACACTTCACGTAGCCTCCCGAGCGCGTGGGTATGCTCAAACGAATTTTCGGAGATCGTTTGAGCGAAGAACTAAATTGTACCGGTTAGAACTAACTAGGGTTAACTTGGGTTCGGCAAGTTTGAACCTTCGGATCGTAACGGAACTTGGAGGATAGGTTATTGGGAATCTTAGAAACCTATAGGAACTTACAGATCGTTCATCGGAGGTCGGAAACCCTACGAACGATCGAGTTGAACCCAATTAACAATTTAATCGGATATTTAATTCCGGGGATTAAAAAATTAAGTTATCGGTTAAAATCAAGCCTAGAGGGCTTAGGAACACTTCCTACTAAGTTTGAACACTTTTAGGCCCGGGGGTCGGGATTTTTAATAAATTATTATGCCGAGTTGTGGTTAATTAATAAATGGTTTAATTTTGCAAATAGGTGTTCGAGCTTCAGCGGATTTGCAGGAATGCCCTTCTAAGGGTCAGGCTAGCGCGAACCAATAGTGAGTGGACTTTTATTTTATAAATGAATTTTTACGCAATAACTGTTTTATTAAATGCTTACCTTTGAATTATTTAGAAAATACGCTTTTGAACTCATTGTTGAGATTAAATGGAATTTTATGGTTATCCGATTATGCTTTTATACCGAGCCTATGATTGATATTTTAAATGGGATTTTGATTATGGAATTTGAATGGCTCGAGGTAAATATGAAGGGATTTGAGTATGTGATTTTGAAAGGTTTCAAACCACTCTAGGTACCCTAATGATGTTGCTTCGGAAATATTATGTTGCCTACGGAATAAATATTGATATTGGTTATTACCCTGTCTACGGACATAGTTACTTTGGATATAAGTCTGCGCGCGTATGACTCACGCCCCACGAGTCTTGGGGACGCCCAGACCGTGCGGAGCGAGGACGCGGCTCGGGTAAACTTTGTGTTTTCCGAGTCTAGCGAAGACGCGGCTCGAGTAAACTTTGTGTTTTTAGAGTCTTGCGAGGACGCGGCTCGGCTGACTTTGTGTCACCGAGTCTAGCGAGGAAATGGAATTGACGGAAATATAAAAAGGGTACACCTAGGTGGATTTTAGAAAGCTTGTTTTGATATTAATTTTTTTTATGAAATAAGAATTTCTGCTTTGGTGAAATTTTATGAACATGTGTTTATGCATGCTTTGTTTTATCGTATGATTATAGAATTGTTTTCTAAATATTTTAACAGTGGGGCTAAACTGTTGCTTTACTTTTTCCTAAAACCTTCTTTTTGTCCACTCACTTTTTCAAATGTTTTACGCCCCCATGCTGTAGATTGTAGCTAAGCACCACCACCGTCCCTTCATCACCACCACCGCATTCCCACGACGCTGTGTAGGGTTCAAGACCCGAAGAACTTTGTAAACTAAGTACTTTAGTAGCTCAAATTGCCCAACTTTTTGTGAGGCCTGAGGCCGTACATTTTATTCATGTTGGTGTGTGAAACTTATCTTGTGCGTCTTTTGGAGGTTGTGGCGAAAACGTGTTGTGCAGACATGAAAAGAATTTGGGAATTGAGCCACTTACGGGGAGACTCGCGATTGAATTTTCGTTAAGTCAAACCTTAAAACTTTGTCTTTCTTGATTTCTTTTATTAAAGGGCAAAATGGTCAAGTGTTTCCGACACCCGACGGGATAAATGACACTATTGTGGTTTCTTGACCAGATTCCAAAGCTGAATTAGGGTCAGGGTCCTCAATTACCACCTTCTATAGGAAAACTGAGTATAGATTGTTGAGGTGAGTTAACCTAACAAATCAAAGAGATTTATTTCTAAGTTAATTAGGTGGTTTATTTCTTTTTTTTAAAAATATAGTTGACAATCCTTAGGATATTTTTTCCTATTGAACTCTTGTATATATTTCCTAGTAAAACACTACTTGTAAACTCCTATATATACCTCATTACAAAGAAGAATACAATTAACCAAAAGTATTCAAACCATATTCCTATATATACCAACTTTCAAAAAAGAAGAATTGTGTTACCTCAAGTACAGTACGAAGCACATCTTAAAGCTAAATGAAAATACCCCATCAATAATTATATATCTCTAAACAGATTATCAAAGTCACATGTATGCTTTGTGACGTAGTTGACTGATATATCTATCCCAAGTAGTGTGAATGAAGCACTAGAAGACTCAAAATGGAAAGAAATCATGAATGAAAAAATATGAGCTCTCCAGAAGAATGCCACATGGGAGCTCGTGCCTTTGCCTTACGGAAAAAAAACGGTGGGATGTAGGTGAACCTATACTGTGAAATTCAAAGCAGATGGATCCATTGAAATATATAAAGTTAAATTGGTGGCAAAGGGACATACACAAAAGTATGTGGAGGATTACCCAGAGACATTTACCCCAATAGCCAACATCAACACTATTAGAGTCCTACTGTCGCTAGCAGCAAATCTAGATTGGGCACTTCATTAATTCCATGTTAAAAATGTCTTCTTACATGGAGACTTGGAAGAAGAGGTATACATGAATTTACTACTATGATGTAATTTGAGAAGAAGCTAACAATGTTCAAGAAACCATTCGCAAATATGTAGCCGCATCTATTTGCAAGAAACTATTCGAATAAGGATATTATATGTATCCATGTGTGTGACATTATTTAATTGATGTTTTATTCTGTTTAGAGCATCCACAATGGACTCCCTAAACCACCTCTTTAGACAAATTTTAGGGAGGAATTGGAAAAATACAACTTCAACCATGCTCCCTATCTACCTTCTAAAATAGGAAGATCTCTAGGAGCTCCTAAATCTGAGGAGAGAGAAATAACTCATAGTGGCTCTCTATAATTTAATGTTGTTTTATTTAATGAGTATTTCAAACCTTTAATTAATACTAACTATTTTTTATATTATTTTTTAATAGAGATCGACCAATTAAAAAATAATTATAGCATTTATGACTCCATAAACTAGATAGTATGATTGAAGTTTAAATTTTATAGAGAGTTTCTAAAATAATTTTTATATGTTTTTAACTAAAATTTAACTAAAAAATAGATAGCATAATTATGGATGCTCTTATGCATGGGCGGATGGTGGACCTGCATGAATATGCTGTACATAGTTTTTTGCTCCAGCAATAACAACTAACTAAACATACATGGCTGGCCCTGTAAGAGTATGAATTGGAGAAATTGATTATTCTGATTTGATTGATTACAAATACTACAAGACTCAATACAATTGTCCGTTTCTTAATTTGGAATTATAGTTTAATTTTCTGTATCTGCAGGCCCTACCAATGTGGCATTCAAAGCAGATAGACGGAAACTGGCTGTTAGTCATTGATGCACGAGCATTCACGTGTCCATCAAGGCATCAATAGGGTAAGTCAAATGTACGGTTTCCATAGGGGATAGACTTAGGATTTTAAATTTGAATGAGCTAAATTTAGGCAAAAGTTGTTTTAGTCCTCGATTGGTCTCACAACTTTACCACTTCTTCTCATTGCTTCAATTTGATCAATTTTCGTAATTTTCAATTTAAGCAATTGAAGGACAAATTCCAATTTCTCAAAATTAAGTAACTGCCGTTAGTCGGGAGGGGCATTTCGGTCCAAAAACAAAGGCTAGAAAAAAAAAAAAAAAAAAAAAAAGGACTAACCCAGCCCTCCTCCCCTCGGTGAACCCAAACACCCTCTCTATCCCGCTTCTACTCCCTCTCTCATGATCCCACCTCAATCCATAAACCAAGCAAAAGAAAGAAAAATGAAAGAAACAAAACAAAATCCGAAATTGAAAAAGAAAAAAATTAGAAATTCCAAGCGTATCTATGATATCCAAACTCGACGCTACGAGTTCAACCGCTAGCCGTTGGCTCATCAAGATCGACCCTTCGCTTCTCTCTCTCCATCGGAGTTCCGTCAGGCCCACTCGAATCCTCTTCCAACCTTTATGGTTGCCGGAGAGAGAAAAAAAAGGAAGAGAAATTTCAGCACCATGTTCAAGCCTCGAGGTTAGATTTTCCTTAGCTACAAAAAGGCTATCTAATTCTGAAAGTTAAGTCCTTGATTCCAACGAAGCATACAAAACCATTGATAGATGACTATTTGCAATCCATTTTTACCTCGGTTTGCAAATAATCGAAATCACAAAATGGGTATCCCAAAACAGAGCAAGTGCCAAATCAAAATACACAACCAACCAAGAATTGAAAAAAGAAGCAGAATTTGCGCACCAAGATATCTCAATAGCTTCAAACTTAATCGGGTCACCAAGACCCTCCCTCGGGCGAGCATGCTCTACCTCTCGCCCAAGGAATTTTTGCGCTATCATCTGAGAGGGAAGAAAGGAGTTGTCGCTGAGGTCCAGTACGACTGCTGGTACTTGTTGGTACTTGTTGGTGGTGGTAGTATGTCATGTCGTTGGTTCGAGTCTCATGGTGACTTGGATTGGGTTTTAGTTTGCAAACGCTTTGTTTTTGGACCAAATGCCACTCCCAACTAACGGCGCTTAATCTATTTTGACAGAAATTGAAATTTGTCCTTCAATTGCTTAAATTGAAAACTGTGGACAAAATTGATCAAATTGAACGACAGTGACCAAAGTGGTAAAAATGACAAACTGAGGATCAAAAATGACTTTTGCCCTAAATTTATCATACATATAAATATACTAAGTCTGTCTTTAATATTAGATAACTCAAACTCAAAATTTCCCCTTCTAAAATATAACAATTCATGTATATCCCAGACTCAAACAATTTATTCCTCCCATCCTGCAAGAGTCAAAATTTGAGTCTACAACTTAGGGGTTGAACTCCACCAAGTCAATACACTAAAGTCTGTTAGGTGGGTCCATTTACATGAGATGATTGGAAACTTTGGGGGGTTTAACTCAGGTATGCTAGGTTTGCTATTTTAGAGTAGGAAAAAAATAATCGCCTGGACTATAGTCAAGGTTAGCCATAGGAACGGTCCGTGTGGTGGACCTGCATGAATATGTTGTACAAAGTTTTTTGCTCCAACAATTGATAAGTCCGGAAATGAGAAATAGTTGTCTGGCACATGAGAAAGTAAGGGGAAAGTAAAACCCTCTCCCAACATGGGAAAGTAATGATCAAGGAATAAAATATCAGTGGTATCGGAAATATCGGTAGTCCAAAAATACGAAAATTTTGATGGAAATATTATGATATTATTGATATTTTGGTTCATGTCGTCAATATTATCGATACTTTGGTCCATGGAAATCTAAAATATCGATGGTTACGGAAATATCGATAGTCCAAAAATACGGTAATTTCGATGAAAATATCGGGATATTTTGAATATTTTGTTCCATGGTAAGGATAACATTTATTACAAAATTCCGTTTGATGTTAATTTTACAATTTTAAACAAAAATTGTGGTTTTTAATTAAAAGTTTTTTAATGCTAATTGTTTTTGTATTTGAAGATTTTTATTTTTATTTTTATTTAAAGAGTTAAATGTTAATAAAGTTGAGGAAAGTGTGGTGGAACATGGGGTAAACTAAAAGGGAGAGGTGCCTCACACGCAACTCCACCCAGTCAGTACACTAAAATTGTCAGCTGGAGTCTATTTATCTGGTCTGTCCCTAACGGAAACCCTACACTTGCAGAAAAACTCTCTTGGAACTGGAATAGGACTATAGTCCTATCCCCCTCCAATCATCTCACGCCACGTGTGCTCTCTATCTCTCTTTTTCAACAAAATTGGCCACATAGCACGAGGCGATTGGAGGGGAATAGGACTATTCCAAGAGAGTTTTTCTCCTACATTTGACTTACCCTATTGATGTCTTGATGGACACGTGGATGCTCGTGCCTTAATGACTAACAGTCCGTTTCCGTCTATCTGCTTTGAATGCCACAGTGGTAGGGCCTGCAGATGCAGAAAATTAAAGTATAATTCCCCAAATTAAGAAACGGACAATTGTATTGAGTCTTGTAGTATTTGCTTTCAATCAAATCAGAATAATCAATTTCTCCAATTCATATTATCTCTTACAGGGCCAGCCATGTATGTTTAGTTAGGGAACGGGATCCCCTGTTCCCATTTTCCGTGTCCCTTTCGTGTCCCTTTGTTATTTTTGTTGACTTAACCTCACAATTAATTAAATCATGAAACAGTGTTAACTTAACCTCACAAAAATAACAAAGGGACATGAGTGGACACGGAAAAATGCGACAGATCCCATTCCGTTTAGTTAGTGGTTATTGCTGAGCAAAAAGTTTTATGTACAGCATATTTATGCAGGTCCACCAGACCGACTGTTCCTATGACTAACTTAGTTCCAATCATCCCATGTAAATGGATCCTAGTTGACGCTTTACGACACGCTTATTAATCCGCAATTAAATCGGTAAAAATCAATTCGGCGATTGAAATATGGCGGAATCGCAGTTAGATTCATATTGAAGCGTTCATTAAAATCGCCTGAATCTAATGTAATTCCATAAACTCGTTTACTAATTCAAGAAATCGGAATATAAACTAAGACGATTACTAAAATGCCCTTGTCCTAAATCAAATATTTTATATACTTTTTTTTAATAAAATTTGATATAGTATATAATAGTAAGAAAAAATTAAATTGTTTTTTTATTTCATAGACACACTAAAATGATTTTGTTTATTTTTTTTTATAAATTTAAGTATTTCTATTAAGTATTTTTTTTTTTATAAATGCAAGTATTTCTATTAATAAGTATTTTTATTATTATAAATGTAAGTATTTCTATTACTTAATCCTTAACACTAAAATGAATTTGTTTTATTTATAGGGTTAAGGATAATCTTGTAAATAATGAAAGTAAGTGAGGGTATAAAGGGAAAAAATTAGCATTCCGATTACGGATGAAATCCGAGAATCCAAATACCTTATGTATGTAGGAATCCAAATCACCCAAATCTTGAATTCAATTCCATTTCGTGGTGGGTCCCACACACTTTTGATTCCTCCCAATTTTTAGTAAACACATGTATAATCAGACCAAATCGGATTCCGAATTTCGATTCGACACGGGTTAAGAACGCGCTATTAGTGTATTGACTTGGTGGAGTTGCATGTGAGGCACCTCTTCCTTTCAATCCATCTCATGTTCCACCACACTTTTTCCCACATTATTATCATTTAACTCTTCAAATAAATAAATAAAAATAAAAATCTTCAAATACAGACACAATTAGCATTAAAAAAATTTAATTAAAAACCACACTTCCTCATCAAATTTTTGTTTAAATTAAATTAAAACCACACCCCATTCCTCAATTTTAATATTGTAATAAAATTTTGTTTAATATTGTAAAATTAACATCAAACAGAATTTTTGTAATAAATGTTATTTTTTATCTAATTTTCTTTCTTGTTGTTCTCTCTCATTAATCCAAATTTTGATTCCGAAATCTGAACATTTTTTAAAGTTAAAATGTTCAAAAAATAAATTACGATGGTGTAAATCAAAATTAACTTAAGAAAAAAATTAAACATAATTTTTTTAGAGTTAAATCATTCTTAAACAATTAAAAAGTTGTAGACTCAAATTTTGAGTCCCAGGATGGGAGGGATAAATTGTTTGAGTCCTGGATATATATGAATTGTTATATTTTAGAGAAGGAAATTTTGGGTTGGAGTTATCTAAAGATTAAAGATGAACTTAAGTACGTTTTGTACGCAAAGTAAATTTAGCCCATCCAAATTTAAAATCCTGGATGTGTCCCTGCATCATACCCAGACACAAGAGACTATGTACATATTCATCAAATTTCATTTGAAAAGAGAGAGAAAGAGAGAGACTTTTAATCCTTCAAGATTCACTGGCATGATTTTTCCTTCAAGTGTCATTGGCATGATGTTTTGGCCTCATCATATTGTTAATGGCTGATTAGGCAGCAAGCACTACAGATTCATCCGGGTTCACCACTCACCTCACACACGAGACTATGTACAAATTCATTATATTTCATTTGAAAAGTCAGTGTACGCGCTATATCCAGTTTCCCAATTATTTGGTCCACATCGGCAGCCTGAGCGTTCAATTTTTGTTATGATTTTTTTTTTTTGGGTCTGACTGAACTTCTATTTGTTGTGTCCTTGTCACATTCTTGAGAGACTATAATCTGCAGAAATAGCCTCTAGATATTCTTGAGTATCCTTGTCACATTCTTGAGTGTGTTTGGGGTTGTCTTTGGTTATGCAAAACATTGACAACATATAGTTTAAAGCTAGGCTTCATTATATCCACATGACTTATTTGCTTAACCTCTTTGCACACAAATAGTGAGGGCAAATAAAGTCTGAAAGATAACGTATTCATACACACCCTGAAGCATTTTTCACCCTACCATAGTCATATCCATACAACTACATATCCAACATTTAGCATCTGGTTCTTGTGTTGTTGCTTGCTCTTAGCAGTCCAGGGATTTGGAATGGGGCATCAAGTCTTTGGCAGTGACTTTAGAGTTTGCAAATAGCAGCAACGCTACTTTAGTGAAATCACCATGTCAAGAATGAAGACATGTTAAGAGAATTGGCCCATTGGGCCTCAGGAGCCAACCAAGAGGTCCAGTTCTATCCAACTTCTACAAAACCTGTTTTACTTCCACTAAGCTTGCAAGAATTCCTAGATACTCTTATCTTCTGTCCTAAGCGTTAAGAATGGTTTATAATGTGTTCTATTTTCTTTGGTCTGAACTGAGTACAATAAATGGTTCAACAAATTTCGTCTGTGATCTGTATGGTTCCAGAGAGGAGCCAGATCCCAGTACAAATACAGTCTGTGTGAAAGTCATGCGATGCCTCCATATAATAACCTCTACAGTAATCCAAAACTATATGCAGATATAACAGATGTGACACATTTCACATCAATTCTTGTACTTATGGGAGCCATTGAAGGCTTTGAAGCAATCATACAAGGAAACGCTCCCTGATGCCTACAATTGAATCAAATTGAGTTTCCAAATCTTATAAATATGAAATGTGGATGTCTCATCCATGGATGACAGAAGCCGAAATATAAGGCCCTTTTTTTTATCTTTAAATTTCTTTCCCACCATATTCTTATCTTAAGATTCTTTTTCTTGGGCTTTGGTGTTGATTTGAGTCACACCCGCTCTTGGTGGAGTGGAGATTCTCCTCCAGCCTCTGTAATGTCATGCCTCATGCCTAGCTAGCTTCCAAGCAGCATACTTTATTTACCTTGCTCTATAATAATTCAAGTGGCCCTCATGAAACTTGTAAATATACATGGTTTCTTTGTTTGGACAATTACATGAATCTTGCAGATTTTGGTACATTAATTTTCCCCATTTTCTTGTCCCAGGTGCAACCAAATGACCTTTACCCAATTTGTATCAATGCATGATGTACAAGAAAACCTTGTGTGGTGTCTTAGAATATGAATATTAACCAAGTTGCCCTTGTAACGAGCTCTTATTTTAGTGGGATTCTCTTTTCAATTAATATTGAAAGATATCGAAAGTTTGAATTCCACCTCGGCCATTGGTAGAAAAAGAAAACTAAAACATCAAGATGTTCTGATTTTATTATGTACACTTTCAGAAGACATAGTACACTTTAGAGAATCATCTCTCCCTATAGTTACATTTCACATTTTTAAAGCACTTCCACCACACACCCTTTGCGTGGAGTAACATATATTTTCTCTGTCCTAAAAAAGAATGCACATTATTTTAATTTTATGAGGAGAAAATCAACTACCTACCAACTTTCGTGTGCAAATTTGTTATTGGTGTTCATGCAGTCAAGATTTGAAAGTACCATACAAAATACAGAGTAAATTGCAGACAGACCCACCAAAAGCAGGTTTAATATTCTAGAAACGGATTAGTATTTTAATTAATCAGCTAGAAACTAGATTAGATGACTTTGGTCAATCCAAGCACACTGCTCAAAAGTTTGTAAATTGGAGACAAAGACAGGGTTGAGGTTCATATATATATATATGTATTACGTGTCTAGCTATTTGAAAGCAATTTGGCATAAGATTTTGATGGTTAAGCTTAAGATATGAAGTTCAAACCCATAAGTCTGCAGGCCTGCCTGCCTAGTTAGACTAATTAGTGTTGAAATCTTAGAAAGATTGCCAATGTGGTTGTGGCATGCAGGTATAGTTTGCATTAATTAATCAAGGAAATTTTGTAATTTGTCAAAAGTTAACAGATAATTGCGGGCATTCAAAAGCCATGATTGTGGATTTCTACCTAAATAATCATACTTTAGTCTAGTCAAGCAAGATTTTGCTTTCAACTTTTGCTTTTAATCATTACAGAACGCTCTAGCAATTGGCAAACTAAGTCCTTCCAAGCATCAGAAGGAAGGAAAAACGCTCCCTTTTTTCTTCTTCTTTGATCTTCTTGCTTGCAAACTATTCTATATTAGTTGTAGGTGAATGTATGGGATTGTGGGGCTAAGAGCCCTCTTGCCTTTTCACATGCTTATATGAAAAAATGATTAACCAAAGAAGCATAAAAGCGAAGGGAAAAAAAACAAATCAAACACATGGAGAAACGTACGTCTTCATGATCATGCAAATAGACAAGTAAATTAAGTGGCTAGCTTTATATGGTAGGGATTGGAGACAACAATGATCTCCATGTTGTGATGCTTTTTGCTTGGATTCCATATTACACAGAAATAAAGGTGCCAAGCAAAATCATGCAAATTTTGGGGGGCCGAAGGTTGGGTGGTCATATCATATGTAAGAGTAAAGCACACCCAATGGACACAAAGATATATATATGCTTTGCCTATGTGGGTTTTCAATGGTTGCCCCTAGATCCTACACAAAAGACACATGATCAGTTTTTTTGATACTTTGACAATTAACCTTTGTTTTTTGGTTTCTAATCCCTGGCCCCTGAGTGTATTTTAACTTCATGATCATGCATGCAAAAACCCAATAGACATGGGTGGAGTTTGCTTGGTTTATAATTCATAATCTTCAACATTTTCAAGTATAAAATTGAAGTCTTTAGTGCGCATGTGAAGGGGAAGAAGGCAAAAGTATCCAAATTTAAGGATGACCCTCTATTTGTTTATGCTCTAATTAATTAATAATTATAGTGTTTTTGTTCTTTTAGGACATTTTCTACTGAGAGACGCGATAACATATTAGACTCACACACACTATACGGATACTAGAACTCAAACCCAAAACCTTTCCCGAGGGGAGTATTTGCTCCAAACTACTACACTAACGGGTCCTTTGCTAATAACTAAAACCATGGTAAATAAATAACAACCATATAACTAACAGTTAATTAGAAAGAGAATAGGCCTTTCCTTTTAGGTACACCCGACAAGAGCTTCAGGTTTGATTGATTGTGGGTCATAAAATGAATCTCGTATCAAATAGAATGGAAGCAAAATTTGTTAAATAAATGTATTTTTGAGGACCTTTCCTATTGAGAGGCGATAATATACTAAACTCACATACACTACACTGATGTTAAAACTCGAACCCAAGACCTTACTTGGATGGGGCATGCTCCAAACCACTATACTAGTGGTCCTTTGCGTTAAATACATGTATTTATATGTCTAAGTTGACCCATTTTTTTATGCCCATATATATAATTAAAGAGACACAAGTCCCTTAACTGCACGACATTTGTTTGATCCCTACCACAAGCAAAACAAAACCCACAACTACAAGACTGCCTCTCCTACACGCACCCCTACAAATGGCTACCCATATATACACATAGCTGAATTGAAGATTCCTCCCTTTGTTTGGTCTGTCATTGTACATATAATAAAGATGATGGAGCCACATTCATCCAAAACAATAGAAATTAAAAAATAAATAAATAAAAAGATAAATAAATGTGCCAGGATACAGCTAGGTACGTAACCCTCTTGCATAAATCAACTGCAAAGAGTCGCTATCTGTTAGAAAAATTTGTTTGTTAAAATGAGGGATGTAATTTGGGCTTGGTAGAAGGAATATTGGAGGGTGGACATATTTTTATCATTAGTTTGATAATAACATTGTATTTGTCCATAAGTGCGTCTAATATAACTTATACTCGGTCGATATTGTGAAAAATTAATTCATTATAATAGATAAAGGTGTTTGAATATCACTTTCCCGTTGAAAAACAAAAAGAACCCTATGTGTACATACAATCACAATCACCAAAAAAATCATACCTATCTAAGTGTTTTTGCGCCCGCTCTTATCTGTGCTCATCTTTTATTACTGGCTACCTTATTATTTTTAGTATAATGTTAGATGTGTTAGCTAATGTGTATATACTAGTTATATTAATTAATATGATTAATGGTTAATTAACACATCAATTGCCACGTAATATGAATCACTCGATTGTGAACTCACCTCTCAATTGCACGTAACGTGCACGTGAACGGAATGTTGTTATTAGAAAGTTTAAGCCATTATCGACATTGACAAGTTGATGTTTTAGGTAAGGGTAGAGAGACGCAATCAGTATAATGGTAGACCAAATTTTGGCCCTTTTCACTGCCGACAAATTAAAATTTTAAGTTTGACCTTTCATCATTGACAAATTTGATGTTTTAGGTAATGGCGGATATACGGCGTCAGTGTGTAAAGGTAAACCAAATTTTGACCCTTTTGTCGCAGACAAATAGATGTTTTAGGTGAAGGCAAAGATACATTGTCAATGCAAATGTAGACCAATTTTTGGCCCTTTTCGGTGCTGACAAATTGATGTTTAAGGTAATGGCAAAGATATGGTGTCAGTATGAAGGTAAACCAAAATTTGGCCCTTTTCGTCATTGACAAATAGATGTTTTAAGTAAGGGCAGAGATACGATGACAACGTAAATGTACGCTAATTTTTTGCACTTTTCCTCCCTAACAAATAGATGTTTTAGGTAAGAGCAAAGATACGATGACAGTATAAATGTAGGCCAAATTTTGGCCCTTTTTGTCGCCGACAAATTGATGATTTAAGTCAGGGCATAGATACGGTGTCAATGTAAAAGTAGAGTAAATTTTGACCCTTCTGTCACCAACAAATTGATGTTTTAAGCAAGAACAAATCACAACAAACATCACCCAGACAATTGGGACATCTATATATGGTATCCACTTAAGAAGCTATATGTTTATAATAATGTTAAGAGGATTTACCTTTTTCGATCATATTATGTGGCAATTAATATGGACTTGTTAAATTACTTATGCAAATGACTCAACTGTGATTTTGTACTCCTTTAGTCACAGCTAATCTACATACAAACACGCTACTGTTGGAAATATAGACTAGTTTTTGGCCCTTTTCGCCCCCAACAAATTGATCTTTTAGGCAAGCAAGAGCATTTTCTACATGTAAACAAACTGTTATTCATACGACAAACATCATCTGAACAACAGAGATGTCCATTAGTACATACTTGTTACCCTCGACAATTCTTAATCTACAAATCGAACTATCCAAAACCGGTCTCCCCCTACCTCACTCACAAGCATTTCTTGCAATTTTCTCCATCAGGGTAAAGTCTTTTACCCCCATATGACCATACCAGAACAGCCATTAAAATATCTAAAAAAGACCAAGCATACAAGGAGTGAAGCCAACAGCTTGCCATTGAGGACCAAGCAGGACAGTGACGTGGCTATAACCCAGTAAGGACACGTGGAAAAAGGGCAGAGCCATAGTCTGTTTCACCTCAGGCCCTTCACACACACCACTTGCCCGCGCAGAGGCTGAGCCCCCCTCTGTCAGTCTATCGGTATTTGAAAGTTCAAAAACCCCTCAAACAAAACAAAACCAAAACAGACCCCCTCAACCCCACTCTCTCTCGCTTTCTTCTTTTCACACCCAGTCATCCCACGCTCTCTCTCTCTCTCTCTCTCTCTCTGTTCTCAGTAACGGACGCCTCTTTATTACTCTCTCTCTATCCCTCTATCTCCGTTTCAACAGCTTTCTCTCCGTCTCTTTCTGTTCAAGATCTGGTTTTTTCTAATTTTCTTTTCTGTGTGTGGAGCTGAAAACTTAGGGCTTTTCTTTTTAGGTGTGATTTTCTCCGAAGCTTCGTGTTGCGTGCGTCTGTGGGGAGTTTCCGATCTCCGTTTCATCCGCATTACCTTTTTGTGTGTAAATTTTTAATTTTTAGGTTTGGGAGGGTTTTTTAATGAGTGAAAATGGAGAAGTTGCGGCCAAGGAGGTCTAAGATTACGAACATTGCTGATAGGAGCTCCGAGGAAAGATTCGCCTCCACTGAACGAGCTTTTAGAGGAGGTCTGGTGCTCTGATTTTCTCTTTTTTTGTTTTTGTTTTGTCTTTTTTCAGTTCTGTAAGTTGTCTGAAATTCTGATCCTGTTTGCTTTCCGAGAAAACCGAGAGAAAGAAAGAAAGAAAAGAAAAGAAGGAAGACGAAATTTCAGATTTTGGCTGAAAGTAGTTATTTTTCCCCCGGTCTTTTCGAAACGCAACGATTAAGCTAAACTATCAAGCTTCCTTGAGCGGAATCTACTGATCTCTTCTTTTCCAATTAAAGAAAATAACAAAGTTTTGAACTAAATAACTAATTTGGATTTTTCTCAAATTTTCTTTTATCATGTTATCCACAAAGAGCAACAATTTTTTTTTAATTATCAGCTTTAATTTATTTTCTCTACTAGCTGTGCAATGCAGGTTATTATTGGTTTGTCTCTGTAATTTGGTAAAGTTTGTGACTTTTCTGTAGTGATATTGCGGTTGTTTCCTTTGTTTCTATAATGAATTCTTGGATTAGTCAAAGGCAATTATGAAATTTCCTCTGTTTTCCAGACATTCCTCTGTTTTCCACGTTTTATTGTTCCAGTTCTTCCCTTTTTCCCATGAACTGTTTAATCGCTCTCTGATTATTTACTGGGTTGGGTAGTTATTTTGATTTCTAATTGCTTGTATATTTTATGAAGTAGATCCTTCTCACTTTGTTTATGCTTTCGAAGGGACATCCTGATGTTGTTTGATGGTTTTGTTTCCAGGAAACAGGCGGGTTCAGAAACAGAAAAACTTTCCAAAATTGGCCTCTGATTCTAGTTCTTGCAGTAGTGGTTCTACAGGGGACGACTCGGTAAGCTCATTTTCTAGTTGTGTATATTGAGCTGCATGATTTGTCATTTGTAACATGAACAGAGTAACAACTTTTTGTGTTGAAGTGAGCCAAAGAATAGTGCTTTTCTGTGAAATCTTCCCTCATTTTGATTTATTTTCAAAATAACAAATACAGATATGACATTCATGATCAAGTGTATTGTTTTTCCCCGTGCAGTTCACGTTTGAGTTGGGGCGACGATCTTCAAAGCAAGTTGTTGGAACTCCGATAAAGAAATTATTAGCTGAGGAGATGGTGAGAGAAACTGAATCCAGAAGGAGATCGCCAAGCGTTATTGCCAAATTGATGGGTCTTGATGGGCTGCCACCTCAGCAGCCTGCTCATAGACAACAGAAAAGCATTTCAGAGAATTGTCTTCAGAGGACAAGATTGGGAGAGAAAGAGCAGAGGAGCAGCATGTGTTATGACCGCCGTTCATCTAGGAAGAACTCAAAGGAGCAACAAGAATTCAAGGATGTGTTTGAAGTTTTGGACCGCCGTTCATCACGAGGGAATGCTGACTCAAAGCTTAGTGATGCTGAGATGGCTTTTGTTCGACAGAAATTCATGGATGCTAAGCGTCTTTCAACAGATGAGAGGCTACAGGATTCAAAGGAATTCCATGATGCGCTTGAGGTGCTGGATTCTAACAAGGATCTTCTTCTAAAATTTCTGCAGCAACCAGACTCATTGTTCGCAAAGCATCTGCATGATCTGCAAGGTGGCCTCCATTCCCATTGTGGTCGCATAGCCTCTATGAAGTCATCAGAAGCTCAGAGGTATGAGAAGTCATCAGAAGCTCAGAGGTATGAGAACATTGACCTTGGCTGGACATCAGCGAGAGAAACCCCTCGGAAGAATTACTGTAAATCACCTCAGGAGCATCGCGGTTCTTTTTCTAGCCACTCTGACAGTAGACATACCGGTAATAGTTCTCTCAAATCATCACTAAACCGATCAGAAGCGAAAAATGAATCTTCCATCCCTCCTACAAGGATAGTTGTTCTGAAACCGAACCTTGGGAAGATGCTGAATGCTACCCAAACTATTTCATCACCTTGTTCTTCTCATGCTTCTATGTTAGATGGTAGGAAACACACAGAATTTCCAAGCATTAGAAATAGGGAGGCAGAATCGTGGGGAAGGAAAAACTTCCAAGATAACGATGGCCATTTGAGGCATAAGTCTAGAGAATCTAGAGAAGTTGCTAAGGAAATCACAAGGCAAATGAGGGGTAACTTTAGCACTGGTTCTGTACGTTTTTCATCATCTGGTTTGAAGGGATATGCTGGTGATGAGAGTTCTTGTAGCATGTCTGAGAATGAATCTGCAAATGAATCAGAGGTGATGTCAGTGGCTTCCAGACATTCCTTTCACTTAAATAATCACTCTAGGCCTTCATCATCATGCTCTACTGAATCAACTGTGAGTAGAGAGGCCAAGAAGAGACTCTCAGAAAGGTGGAAAATGACTCACAAGTCCCAAGAAATGGGAGTTGTTAGCAGGGGCAGCACCCTTGCTGATATGCTTGCTATCCCCGACAAGGAAATGCGAGCAGAAAATTTGAATGCCATGATTGGTGAGGCAGGATTTAGAGATAAATTTTCTACTGAAGATGCACCTGCACGGTGGGGTGGACCACTGGGTATCAGCAGTAGGGATGGCTGGAAGGATGGATGTATTAATAGTTTATCAAGATCAAAATCTCTTCCTGCTTCATCTAGTGCATTTGGAAGTTATAAAACAAGTATGCGCCGTGAAACTATACGTGATGACAGGTATCTGATACCAAAGGAGACAGTCCAGCATGAAAGAAACCAGCTAGTAAAGGGGAATCTTGATCTTAGAGAAGGTTCCCGCAAACACTCCAGATCCAGTAATAAAAGATCTTATTCTTCTCGCTCCTTAAGTAGGGAAGCTATTGACATTTCACCTGTAACTCATACTACTCAGAGTAAAGATAAAACTGACTTTGAAGAGAACAATGAATCCCAGCAGAATATTTCAGTCTTGGAATCATCACCTAGTAATGCTGCAGATTCAAGTCCAGCTTCTGTAAAACTGGTGGATGTGGATGCATCCATACCTTCCGAAACTCCTGATATGTTCCTTCCAGAATCATCTTCTCGTATGTTGGTAGAGGGCGATTCTTTCTGTGCTTCCAAAGAGAACCTAATTCCTCAGGTTTGTGTTTAATTGTCTGCTTGGTTTTTGATTGCGTGATAGGATAATATCAATGCTGTAATGATATAGACTTAGTAGAGACTTATTGCTGTTGAAATTCCCAGGACTGATTCTAAAAACTCTTATATGATTTCATTTTTGATGTTCCTGAAGAAAAAAAAACCTGTTCCATATTACTCTTTGTGAGATGTTCATTCTCGTTGATGATTTTATCATATACCATTTTGTACAAACAAGTAGATGTATCAATTCATCATACTTTATGTGTATGTCACTAATATTCTATGTGTTTGGAATTCATTGCCTGCTCAGTTGAAAGCAGAGCTTTGCATCAAGAATATTTTTGTCTCTTAAATATTTCAATAAATTTCCAGGAACCATCAATCAGGCCACCTGTTGAACGGGCAGTCCCCTCTGACCACCCTGTACCTGGAATAGAATCTCCTGCAAGCTCAAAGGAGGCTGATCAACCAAGTCCTGTTTCAGTTCTGGAAGTTCCTTTCACTGATGATGCGTCATCTTCTCCTGAATGCTTTGAGAGTCTCAGTGCTGACCTGCAAGGTAATTGGAAGACCATTTATATTGATTATTTTTTAAGTTTCTAGTGCTAGTTTCCCTTTGGAATATATAGGTGCTGGAATAGAATAAACTTTTGCCTTGTTGCTTTCCAATTATATCATGTGCGAGAAGTCAGTTGATTTTGCAATTTCCGAGTGTATATGTTGGATAAGGTAGGCTTTAGTCATTGTCTTAGTCATTGGAGGGAGTTGAAATTTTGTCTGCCATATCGTTTGGATTTGTTGAACTGAATCGTTTTGAGTTCTGTTACGATTTGATTACCTTGTCTTCCTATTGTGTTGCACTTGCACATTCGTTTAGTTAATTGACCTATTCCTTTTGTTTGCTTTAATTTTCATATTCTTTTTCGTTGCTAGGGCTTCGGATGCAGCTTCAGCTACTCAAGTTGGAGTCAGAACCATATGCAGAGGGACCCATGGAAATCTCAAGTGATGAAGATGTTGGTGAAGAATCTACTGGGTTTTCAGATGCAATAGGACTTCGTAGAGATCAAGAGAGCTGGGAGTCCTCGTACTTGGCCAATATTTTAACTGAATCTGGCTTAAACAGTGCTGACTCAGGTACCTTTTTGGCAACGTGGCACGCTCCAGAATGTCCTGTGAGTCCTTTACTGTTCGAAGAGCTTGAGAAGAAATACTCTGATCAGACTTCTTGGGCAAAGCCTGAGAGGAGATTACTGTTCGACCGGATGAATTCAGGGCTTCTGGATATGTTTGAGCAATTCACTGATCCACACCCATGGGTGAGGCCTGCAAACAAAAGAGTTGGTCCCAAGTGGATTCATAGAAGTGCACTCCATGATGTTCTGTGCGAGTTGCTGGCAAGCCAAGAAGAGAACGCAAATGAGGACAATCTGGAGAAAGTGCTCGAAAGAGACTCGCTGTGGTTGGATTTGGGAGATGACATAGACATAATAGGTAGGGAAGTAGAGAACTCGTTGATAGATGAGCTAGTAGCAGAGGTAGTGGTCATGTAGTGTAGAATGCAAAAAATTTCAACTGAAGTTTTTTTCTTTGTTGGTCTAGAAGCATAAGTAGAGTATGTAAATGAGGCCATGAAATGGTAGTTTCATGAGAAAGATGAATAAAAAGATTAGTCTTTGTTACACAAGTTGTTGGTTGGTAATTTGGTATGAGTTATTATGACTACAAACTGATGTAACTTTTTTTTTCTTTGGCAATCTACAAGACTACACACTAGAACAGGACACTTAACCAAGTCTCGCGGCCACAAGAGAAACTTACCATAAATATGTATCGATATTGAACTCGTATTTATACGTAACCGAATTGAACTCATATTTATGAATACCAGGCTAGTAGGTTGAAAATGACTTTCCTTTAAGATAAAATTTCTTCCTATCCTTAAACCAAAAAAAAAAACATTTGATAAGCTTCCATAGTTGGTGAACCTCATATGGAATACTTTACTGGCTACAGACGAATATACGGATGAAATACTTCTTGATATGGCATAGAGCTGACTTGGATTGATAGTGCTATCAAACAGCAAACAACCACTTGAGGAAAATAAAGTAAAAACTTTAAAGAATGTCCTAGTTAAGTAAAACCTAATTCCTATATGAGCAAGTGTAGCATGATTTTCACTCAGAAACAACAAAAAGGAAAAAAAGAAAACTAGAGATTCATGAAGAAGAACATGGCACTAACCTGTCAAAAACTGTCATTGGTGGTGGCCTTGGTGCTGTTGGGCTTTGCCTCTTTCTCCCCAGATGCAAGTAAGCTCATCACAAATAAAGGAGAGAAGCATGGGCAGTTTCATGGAGGGGCTGCATTTGGTCCAAGTAAGGGACATAACAAAAATCCACCCCCTCTTTCATTTCAATCAAGAATTCAACCTTCTGATGCAGGTAAAGGACATGGTCTGAGTCCACCTTTTCCTAGAAAACAATCAAGAAAATTGGAGTTCTCTATGCTGCCAAAGGGTATTCTCATTCCACCATCTGGTCCTGGTGAGAGGCATAACGCAAGTCCTCCTCAACAAAGTTTATCAGAAAATTAAACTTTGGTATGTTACAAAAGGTGCACTACAGTTCTACCACCTTGTTCTAGCTAGTAGCAGATAATTGTGTGAGCTCACCTGTTTCAGATTTTTAAATAAAGTTGATGCACCAATTCAACCATCTCAACCCACCAGAAGAACACTGACCAGTCCTTCAAATCCACAAGACCACGTTTGGTGTCTAGAATTAGATTAGATTAGATAATTCACAAATTTAAAGTATGTTTAAAAAAAAAAAAGAAATGTGAATGAAGAGTTGAAAGGATTTTTTTCATTTCATGACTAACTCATCATTCTACCTTTAATTTGGATAAAATTTGGAAATTGGCTTTCATTTCTTGCTTCAACATATCTTGAATCTAGTGACTTATCCAAACCAATTCAATTATAGGTACTTAATGTGGCCTAAAAGATTTTAAGTTAGCCAATGATTTTGGCACTCTTCTTTTCTCCATATGCCCACCAAATTGAATATTTTACAATTATTTATGCACTCACAGAATGTGGGTAAGAGTGTTAGTATTTTACAATTTTTTTAACGAGTCGTATTCATGGCTGGTACTTTCCACCTGATAACTTAACATGTCATGTTTTTGTGTTAACCTGTTAAGAAAACGTGTTGACATGAACACGACTTAGGAGGGTTGTTGCAACATCATGGGCTCATTTTTTACACAATTTTACATAGTTTTTTTTCCTTCCAACCATCTCACATTGTTAAGTTTCAACTTTGAAGGACCTTACTACTAGGATAAATAATCTGTCACGAGCAAAATGTACCATGCTTTATCCAGCTAAGTATAATATTTAAATTTGCAACATATTATCGCTATGGTAATTAATTTGCTATAAATGTCACAAACGAGTTCCTTATAATTGCTGAAGTGTTTGTATATATGTTAACATAATGTTTTGTCTTGTGGCCTTGTTCATGTACTTGGGTTATCATTCATATACCAAAATTTTTACAATCCTATGGCATCAACCTACCATAATTAAGCTCTTCTATTTTCTAAGTTAAGAAGATTTCATTCTTGTTTTTCTCCTATTTTTCATATTTCATATTCATGTACTGCGAAGTTTTTACGTATCAAATTAAGTTAAAGTATCACCATCATATCTTCCCCTTTTTTTTCTCCTTCGGTTTCCAAGCCACATATCTTATTCTTCTAAATTTATTATATTTCATTGTGTTTTTTCTCTTCGTTTCACATAAAACCTCCACAACTGGTGAACCCTATATGGAACACTTGGTTGCACGGGATGAAAGCAAAATCCAAGAATTACAAATTTTCAAAAAAATCCTGGTGAAGTATAATCTAGTTATTATATAAGGCAGAGTGGAGCATTTGGTTTTCATTCCCAAATAAAATAAAATAAATTTAAAAAAGAGAGAATCATTAAGAAACAGTAGCCCCCCCATCCCAAAATATAATCTTGGATAACGTTGGTTCTTTTGCTAGTTTTGGGCTTCACCTCTTTCTCTCCAGAATTGATGCAGATAAGGAAGCATTAAAGTAAAGCATTGGGATTGAAAGCACTTAACTCTTTATTTTGGTTGTTAATAAGATCCATGAATTTGGAATAGTTTGGCTTTAATAAATTTCATGTATTTGGAATACTTAGAGTTCTCAATGTATCTAGATTAATGGGGTTCATTAATTTGGGTGCAGTTCAATGTATGGGGTGAGAAATTAAGACTTTAAATACTTGTATGCATAGACTTCTCAAATCAATTGTGGATAATTGAAATTTAAATTAAAGAGAGTGTTCTCTCATCTTTTGCTCATAATCTGGGTATTCTCATAATTAACATATTAGAGTTTTAATTCTGGGTGGAGTTAAGTTTATTCGAAGTTATCTTTTTGTTTTGTTCCGCTCCACTAAACCTAAGCTACCAAAAACCACTCCAATTTCACCATGTAGTTCTGTTCTGGTAAATCACATAATGCGAGTCCACTTGTTCTAGAATATTCATCAAGAAAATTAAACTTTGGCATGTTACCAAAGGCTCCATCTCCACCATCTGGCCCTGGTAAAGGAGGCAATGCAAGTCCAACTCAGCTTCATCAAAGAATTTGAATTTCGGTGTATTACCAAAGACTCCATCTCCACCAGCTGGCCCTGGTAAAGGAGTCAATGCAGCTCCATCTTTTTAAGGTTCACTAAGAAAACTGAATTTTGGTTTTCTTCGTCTAGATTCATCAAGAAAAAAATAATAATTAAATTTTGACATGGTAATAAGTTTGGGATGTTAGACGTTGAGTTGTTTAATCTCATTTTGTTCAATTTCATCGAGCACCATACTACTAAGAGTATCTCCAACCGATGTGTCAAAAGTGCCACATAGATATTTAACGGCTAGAAATAACATCTTACATCACTCCAACCGATATGTCAAAGATGATGTGGAATGAAGGCTGGAGGTTGAGATGTTATTTTTGACATCCCAAAAGCAAGATGTCAAATGAATATTTTATTATTTTTTCTTTTCTTTTCTTTTTAATTAAAAATAAATCAACACTAAAATGTAATAAAATAATAATTTAATTTGACATATCGGGTGGAGTTTAAAGCTGTGTAAGATGTCAAATTGCCACATCAGCCATCAAATTAAAATTTGATGTTTGGTATTTGACATCTCCCTTGGAGATGCTCTAAGGGTGCATTTTTACCAAAAAATACTACTAGGGTGCAGTGAACAATTTTTTGTGTCTAAACTTATGTGATGTATGTTATGGCAATGTTAGTTTTCGACAAAGATGGCATGCTTTTTCCTGGTAATTAATTACTGAGAACTTGTTTTTTAATACGTACAGACAATAATTTGCAGTGCCCTTTGGCAAAGTACCAAAGTTGATTGCCATGCCCTTTGGGTTTGTCAAAGTAACAAAGTTGAATTTTCTTGATGTCTTTGGAGGAGGAGGAGGGTCTCTGCTAGGCCCAGATGGTGGAATTGGAGTGCCCTTTGGCAAAGTACCAAAGTCGATTGGCATGCCCTCTGGGTTTGTCAAAGTACCAAAGTTGAATTTTCTTGATGAATCTAGGGGAGGATTTCCAGTGTTAGGTCCAGTTGGTGGAAGAGGGGCCCTGGCTGCTTTCCAAAAATTCAAGCTTATGTGGGTAAATTTACCACCACCCTGTGAAGAGCATGAGGCAAAAGCCTAAAAGTAGCACAAGCACAGAGGCCACCCATGAAATTTTTTCATAGGCTATTGCCATGTTATTTGAAGGATTACGAATGGGAAAGGAAAACCAATATTTCCACTACACGACCCTTATATAACAATTTAGAATCAGCTTCCTGATATTAATGTCACTTTTCTTTTTGGTCAAATCCCATGTACCTTTTGAAGGGCCATCTACTAATCTTACATCAGAAATTAGTAGATTTGAAGGGCAATCTATTAATGTCACTTTTCTATTTGAAGGGCCATCTACTAATCTTACATCAGAAATTAGTAGATTTGTGCAATGCTATGCGTATTATTTGGTTTCTAGTCATTTGTACGTAGTAAATGAGAAATTTTTTGATATATTCGCTTTTTTTATATATATAAAATAGACGAATTTCTATTTGAAGGACCACCTAATTACTTCAGAAATTAGTATATTTGTACAATGTTATGTGTATTTGGTCTCTATTCATTTGTAGTAAAGAAGACAAAATCTCATATTACCATTATTACCAAAAAAAAAAAAGAGAGACGATTTTCACCATCAGATTAGGTTTTCCAACGAAAAAAAGGAGAGATAAGATTAGGTTTGGTTTAAATAAAGTTTTAAATGATAAATTTGAAAAAACTATACATAAAATACGTTTGAAATGACTATATACTCATTTATAAAAGTTCAGGTATTAGGAAGAAATCGCTATGTATTAAGAAGAAATCGCTATGCATTAGGAATAGGACTGGTACATATACATGCATGTAAAAGGTGAAATGCTGGTACAAACGATGGTAATTAATTAAGTTTTTCCCAATCAGTATAACTTGGTATTTGGAACATAAAATATTGAGCACCTTGCAAAGAAACAAAATCAATACTTGAATACGATATCAAACAAAACATTACAAATTAAGCAACCCAAAACCCTATTGATAGCAGCGTACATAATCTAGGGAAACTCAAAGAAAACCCATGAAAACTCAACTGAAAAGCTGATTAATCGGCTCCCCATAATCTAAGCATCAAAGGGTCCGCTGGGATCAAGCTGTTTGCAGATGCCCAAATAAGTAACGTACAAGACTCTATCTTTGGCGCCAGTCCTGTGATTCTTGGTGTGCTTGCAGAAATACTTCAACTCAGAAAGCTTACAGCACCCAAGCATCTGACCCAAAAGCAAGAAGAGCCAATTGATCGACCGTTTCTTGGAAATCACAGGCTTCGCTTGCAATCGGGCAATGCGGGATTCATCCAAACTTCTGGTGCCCTGTCATGCATGGCAGATTTGTGTTCCGAAACGAATTTTGCAATGTTGAGGAATTTCTGGGGCAAATCATAAGAAATCTCAAAGCTTTGGTCGCATTTCTTGCATTGAAGAAGGCCAGTGATCGTTAAGGCTGTGGAACGTGGCACATTTTGTTGTAGCCCAAGGGTATGGGGCTGGGATTGTTTCTGTTTTTCCTTGCCTCATGCTCTTAATCAATTTCATAGGGTTTGAAGTTTTTCTTCATGGTGTTTTTAGGGTTTTTGTGGTTGAGACAAAGAACGCGTGGGAAGAAAAGGAAACTCGAGCAGAAGAATGCAAGAATTTGGGGAACGAATTTGTGGGAAGACAAGAGAAAGAAGAAAGACAGTTTTGTTTTTGTTTAGGAATATAAATAAGTAGTGGGGAATCAAAAGTATTCTGATGAGACTATAATTCTAAAAAAATTTATATTTTTTAAAAGGAAACCCAGTAAAATTGTTATGGTATAGGCTAGATATTTTGAATAATTTGCTTTTTCAAATTAAATTTGGAACTCCACCACCGTGAATCTATCCATAATGTTTGGAAAAAAAAATTTGGAACATGATCCAGGAATCTTACTTTGATGCAGAACTGAATTGAGGAACAAGGACTCTTGGCTGCTCACAAGCATCGTGAAATAATTTGCTAAAATGTCAAATTAATAATGTGTTTTAATTAAAACAATAGTGAAATAAGTTGCTAAAATCATCGCTTGTGTTTTAATTTCTTTAGTTTTAGCAGGTTTGTTGTCTGTGATGACATTAGATTGGAATTAGTCCCAGTCCTAGTCTATAGGAAGTTGATTTAGATTGGAATTAGTCCCAGTCCCTAGTCTATAGGAAGTTGATTTAGATAAGACAGTAGCAGGTTTTGTGGGATATCTATTTAAGCTTTATCACTACTACAATTACCTAGTTCAACTACAAAGTAACTATTTAAAAATTTTACCTAATTCAACTACAAAGTAAATATTTCAAAATTACCTATAGTGCAATTACAAAGTAAATATTTCAAGAGTAGCTAAGCACCTTTTCAAATCCTCAATTTTTAAAATCAACTTACTATACACAGAATGGTAAGTTGCACATTTATGTTTTGCCATGAGCAACTTCATGTCTGTCTATTGAAACCAGAGAATGAGATAACTAAATGGAAAGTCAATGTTTCAACTATTACAAACTTATCGAATTCATCGATATTTCATTAATTTATTGATATGTGACACAAGATATATTCACATATAATATCACCCGTCAATTAGATTATAGTAATTGGTGTACTTGTCACACATAAAGGAAAAGGATGTTGTTAAACGAACCCTAAAATTAACTGAGTACACATTACCACCAAACTATTTATTAAATTACTAACTTACCCTAATATAAAATGACAAAAAGGATATATTGAATATTGAACCAAAAGTAATTTTAATAAGTACACCCTACTCAACATATTGAACCCTAATCAAATTAAAACTTCAGAGTTTGAACCCTAATTTTTATAAAGTATAAATAATGCAACTAGGAGGGTCATTTTTTCTCTTCTTTTTAATTAAATACTATAGCCGTGCGGCTATACTATGTTTTTTCCTTTTTTTCTAAATAAATAAATAGTGTAGCCGTGCGGCTATACTATGTTTTTCCAAATTTTTTAGAAAGAAATAGTATAGCAGTGCGGCAATACTCTGTTTTTCCAAATTTTTTAAAAGAAATAGTACTATGTTTTTCCTAATTTTTTAAAAAGAAATAGTATAGCCGTGCGGCAATACTCTCTTTTTTCCTTATTTTTTTAAAAGAAATCGTATACCCGTGCCGCTCTACTCTGTTTTTCCCTAATTTTTTATTAAGTAAACACTCATATTTGTATTGAACATGTACGTAGGTATTTTTATATTTAATATGCTTATTTTTTTTACACATTTTTCAATAATACACACAAAATTAAGTTGTAATTTGCCCAAATTTTGGCAAATAAAATACATATTCTTATAGACGCTCAGCTATACCCAATTAATATATATAAATAATGCAACTAGGAGGGTCATTTTATCTTATTTTTTAATTAAATAGTATAGCCGTGCGGCTATACTATGTTTTTTACTAATTTTTATAAAGAAATAGTATAGCCGCACGGCTATACAATATTTTTCCTAATTTTTTTAAAAGAGAAATAGTACAGCCGCGCCCCTATACTTCTGTTCTTCTTCATTTTTAAAGAAATAGTATAGCCGTGCGGCTATACTATGTTTTTCCTAAATTTTTTTAAAAAGGAAATAGTATAGCCCCGCGGCTATACTCTGTTTTTCCCTATTTTTTAAAAAGAAATAGTCTAGCCGTGCGGCTATACTCTCTTTTTCCTAATTTTTTAAACAGAAATAGTATAGCCGTGCGGCTATACTAATTTTTTTCCTAATTTTTTTAAAAGAAATAGTGTAGCCGTGCGAATGTTCTCTATTTTTCCCTAATTTTTTAGAAAGTAAACATTCATATTCGTATTGAACATGTACGTAGGTATTTTTTATATTGAATACGCGTATTTTTGTACACACTTTTCAATAATACACACAAAATTAACGTATTATACATATATTATCGAATACAAATATTATATAGTGGCCGAATTTTTAAGTTATAATTTGTACAAATTTTGACAAATGAAATAAGTATTCGTATAGCCTTACGGCTATACCCCATTAATATCTATAAAGTATAAATAATGCCACTACGAGGGTCATTTTTTTTAAAAAAAAATTAAATAGTATAGCCTTGCGGCCACACTATGTTTTTCGTAATTTTTATAACGAAATAGTATAGCCGTGCGGCTATAATATGTTTTTCCTAAATTTTAAAAAGAAATAGTATAGCCGTGCGGCTATAGTCTGTTTTTTTATTTTTTAAACGAAATAGTATAGCCGTGCGGCTATACTCGCTTTTTCCTAATTTTTTTAAAAAGAAATAGTATAGATGTGCCGCTATACTTTGTTTTTCCCGGTTTTTTTTAAAGAAATAGCATAGCCGTGCGGCTATACTATGTTTTTCCGAATTTTTTAAAAGAAATAGTATAACCGTGCGGCTATACTCCCTTTTTCCTGTTTTTTTATAAAAGAAGTAGTATAGCCATGCAACTATAGGGTGATTTTCCTATACTCTGTTTTTCCTAATTTTTTAAAACAAGTAGTATACCCAAGCAACTATACTCTGTTTTTCCTAATTTTTTAAAGGAAATAGTATAGCCGTGCGGCTATACAATGTTTTTCCTAATTTTTTTAAAAAGGAAATAGTATAGCCCGACGGCTATACTGTGTTTTTACTTATTTTTTTAAAGAAGTAGTATAGCCGTGCGGCTATACTCTTTTTTTCCTATTTTTTGAAAAGAAATAGTGTAGCCGTACGAGTATACTTTGTTTTTCCCTAATTTTTTAGAAAGTAAACATTCATATTCGTATTGAACATGTACATACGTATTTTTTACTATTGAATAAGCGTATTTTTTTACACACTTTTCAATAATACACACAAAATTAACGTATTATACATATATTAAGGAATACAAAGAGTATATAGTGGCCAAATTTTTAAATTATAATTTGCCCAAATTTTGACAAATAAAATATGGTATAGCCGTGCAGCTATACCCCATTAATATCTATAAAATAAAAATAATGCAACTAGGAGGGTCTTTTTTAAAAAAAAAAAAACTAAACAGTATAGCTGTTCGGCTATACTATGTTTCTTCCAAATTTTTCTAACGAAATCGTATAGCCGGGCAGCTATACTATGTTTGTCCTAAATTATTATAAAAAAATTGGATAGTCTTGCGCCTATACTCTGTTTTTTAATTTTTAAACAACATAGTATAGCCGTGCGGCTATACTATGTTTTTCCTAATTTTTTTAAAGAAACATGTTTTTCTTTTTTATTTAAAAGAAATAGTAAAACCGAACGGCTATACTCTCTTTTTTCCTAAATTTTTTAAAAGAAATTGTATTTTCTTTTAAATAGTAAAGCCGAACGGCTATACTCTCTTTTTTCCTAAATTTTTTAAAAGAAATTGTATTTTCTTTTAAATAGTAATGCCGTACGGCTAGACTAAGGTTTTCCTAATTTTATTAAAAGAAATAATATAGCCATGCATCTATACTCTGTTTTTCCTTTTTTTTTAAAGAAATAGTATAGCCGTGCGGCTATACTTTGTTTTTCCTAATGTTTTCAAAAGGAAATAGTATATCCCTGCGGCTATACTCGATTTTTCCTTATTTCTTAAAAGAAATAGTATAGCCGTGTGGCTATATACAATTTTTTCCTAATTTTTTTTAAAGAAATAGTATAGCCGTGCGGCTATACTCTTTTTTTCTTAATTAATTTTCAAAAGAAATAGTGTAGCCGTGCTAGTATACTCTGTTTTTCCTTATGTTTTTAGAAAGTAAACATTCAAATTCGTATTGAACATGTTCGTAGGTATTTTTATGTTGAATACGCGTATTTTTTTACATAGTTTTCAATAATACACACAAAATTAACGTATTAGACATATATTATCGAATACAAATATTATATAGTGGCTGAATTTTTAAGTTATAATTTGCCCAAATTTTGACAAATAAAATATTCATTCGTATAGCCGCGCAGCTATAGCCCATTAATTTATATATATATTAAGGCAGAAGGCCTTAAAAGTGAAATTTTCAAAATTTTCATAATTGTCCTTGGTTAATAAAATACTAAAAATGAAGATCTTTTGTTAAATATGGATAAAATGGTACATTCATAATTTATTTAAATTTAAATTAAATCACAAAAAAAAAACATATACTACAGTTATCCATACAAATAGGAGAAGTTATTCATAAAATAAAAGATAACTATCTTCAAAACTTCTTTTTAAATTAAAAATAATATAACACTCATTAATAAAAATCCAATTGGCACACACGTGAGCGGGTGCCAAGAGGCTAGTATCTATAGAGTATAAATGATGCAACTAGAAGGGTCATTTTTTCTTTTTTAAAAAAAATTAAATAGTATAGCCGCGCGGCTATACTATGTCTTTTCCCAATTTTTATAACTAAATAGTATAGCCGTCCGGCTATACTATGTTTTTCCTAAATTTTTTTAAAAAATAGTATAGTCGTGCGGCTATAATCTGTTTTTTTATAAACGAAATAGTATAGCCGTGCGGCTATACTCGCTTTTTTCCTAATTTTTTATAAAGAAATAGTATAGCCGTGCCGCTATACTTTGTTTTTCCCAATTTTTTTTTAAAGAAATAGCATAGCCGTGCGGCTATACTTTGTTTTTCGTAATTTTTTTAAAAGATATAGTATAGCCGTGCTATTATACTCTCTTCTCTTCTAATTTTTTTATAAAAGAAATAGTATTTTCTTTAAAATAGTATAGCCCTACGGCTATACTATGGTTTCCATTCTTTTCTTTTTTAAAGTAGTATAGCCATGCAACTATACTCTGTTTTTCCTAATTTTTAAATGAAATAGTATAGCTGTGCGGCTATACTATGTTTTTGCCTATTTTTTTGAAAAGGAAATAGTATAGCCCTGCGACTATACTCTGTTTTTCCTTATTTTTTAAAAGAAATAGTATAGCCGTGCGGCTATGCTCTCTTTTTTCCTATTTTTTAAAAAGAAATAGTATAGCCGTCCGACTATTCTCTTTTTTTCCTAATTCTTTTCAAAAGAAATAGTGTAGCCGTGCAAATATACTCTGTTTTTCCCTAATTTTTTAGAAAGTAAACATTCATATTTGTATTGAACATGTACATATGTATTTTTTATATTGAATACACGTATTTTTTTACACACTTTTCAATAATACACACAAAATTAACATATTATACATATATTATCGAATACAAATAGTATATAGTGGCATAATTTTTAAGTTATAATTTGCCCAAATTTTGACAAATAAAATATGTATTCGTATAGCCGCGCGGCTATACCCCATTAATATCTATAAAGTAAAAATAATGCCACTACGAGGGTCATTTTTTTAAAATAAAAATTAAATAGTATAGCCGTGCTGCCACACTATGTTTTCCGTTATTTTTATAACGAAATAGTATAGCCGTGAGGCTATACTATGTTTTTCCTAAATTTTAAAAAGAAATAGTATAGCCGTGCGGCTATACTCTGTTTTTTATTTTTTAAACAAAATAGTATCGCCGTGCGGCTATACTCGCTTTTTTCCTAATTTTTTTTGAAAGAAATTGTATAGCCATGCCGCTATACTTTGTTTTTCCTAATTTTTTTAAAAGAAATAGTATAGCCGTGGGGTTATACTATGTTTTTCCTTTTTTTATTTTAAAGAAATAGTATAGCCGTACGGCAATACAAAATTATTCGAATGGCTATACTCTCTTTTTTCCTAAATTTTTTAAAAGAAATAGTATTTTCTTTTAAATAGTAAAGCCCTACGGCTATACTATGGTTTTCCTTTTTTTTTTTTAAGAAATAGTATAGCCATCCAGCTATACTCTGCTTTTCCTATTTTTTTATTAAAGAAATAGTATAGCCGTGCGGCTCTACTATGTTTTTCCTAATTTTTAAAAGGAAATAGTATATCCCTGCGGCTATACTCGGTTTTTCCTTATTTCTTAAAAGAAATAGTATAGCCGCGCTTTTTTTCTTAATTTTTTTCAAAAGAAATAATGTAGCCGGGCGAGTATACTATGTTTTTTCCTTATTTTTTAGAAAGTAAACTTTCATATTCGTATTGAACATATTCGTAGGTATTTTTATATTGAATACACGTATTTTTTTACACAATTTTTAATAATACACACAAAATTAACGTATTATACATATATTATCGAATACAAATATTATATAGTGGCCGAATTTTTAAGTTATAATTTGACCAAATTTTGACAAATAAAATATGTATTCTTATAGCCGCACGGCTATACCCCATTAATATCTATAATGTATAAATAATGCAACTAGAGGGGTCATTTTTTTCTTTCTTTTTTTTAATTAAATAGTATAGTGTTTTTTCCTATCTATAATGTATAAATAATGCAACTAGAGGGGTCATTTTTTCTTTCTTTTTTTTAATTAAATAGTATAGTGTTTTTTCCTAATTTTTATAACGAAATAGTATAGCCGTGCGGCTATACTATGTTTTTCCTAAATTTTAAAAAAGAAATAGTATAGTCGTGCTCTGTTTTTTTTTAAGAAATAGTATAGCCGTGCGGCTATACTCTCTTTTTTCCTAAATTTTTTAAAAGAAATATTATTTTCTTTTAAATAGTATAGCCGTACTTCCTATTTTTTTTAAAAGAAATAGTATAGCCATGCACTATGTCATGCATGGTGCATTTGTGTTCTGAAAGGAAACTCGCAATCTCCATGAATTTGTGGTGCAAATCATAATATATCTGGTCGCTTTTGTCACATTTCTCGCATTGAACAAGGCTGCTGATCATGCTCATGCCGTTGGACAGGAGTACATTTCATTGTAGCCCAAGGCTCAGAGTTAGAATTGTAAGGTTGAGGGGCCGAAATAGAAAATACATGTATATCACATATATAAGTTTTCAAGAGTTACATGTTAGAGCTAGAAGATCTTCCGGTTCCGGTTAGCGGGACGAGCCATGTGTGCCATGGGTCATGGTGAGAGGCAGGAGGGTTATGTGGGATATTGGAGAGCTGCAAATCATATCAGAAGTTGGTGGTGAGGGTGGTGGCTGTGGCACTGGTGAAAATCAGAAGGTGGTGGTGAGGGTGGTGGCAGTTTTTTACTTCTAACCTTTAAAGGTCTTCATGTCATGGAGGAGTTTGGGGTTAGTTTGTAGGCATTGGTGGGCTATGGCCAGTTGAGAAGGATAGGTTTTTAGAAGATCTTCATCTTCTTCATCAATCTCACAGGGTTTAGAGGGCTTCGTGGTTTAGAGTTTCAGTTTTTTGATGGAGACAAGAAGGCTTCAGATAAAATTTGGGGAAGAAATTTTTCAGGAAAACGGTTTTGTTTTGAAGTATAACAGATTTTAGAAAATAAGTAGTAGTGAATCAAAATTTACAATTAGAATTCTACCCTATCAGAATACTTTTGATTTACCAATACTTCTTATTTTCTCAAAATCCATTATATTCCTTCAATAAAAACTTGTCTTTTTTTTTTCTCCTCTGAATATTCTTCCCCAAATTTTCTTCTTCTTTGTCTCCTCCAAAAAACTGAAACAATAAACTACCAATAGGTTCAATTTTCTAAATTTTTATTATTTTGTTGTGTTATATTTTCACGGTCCAAATTTCACTGCCGTGTTTTTACATGTCTTATTTTTCTTTTCTTTTTTTGCCAATTTTTACATATCTTATTATTGAGTTTGAGTAGCACCAACATGTCAATTTTCTTCTCCTTGGTATCCAACCATCGACACATATCTTGATTGTTCTAAATTTATAGTAGGATTCTTTGTCATTTCCTCTTAGTATAATATAGTTATCTTATAATAAGACAGGGTGTAGCATATAATTTGCATTCCCAAATCAATTATGTTTTTTTTTTTTAAAAAAAAAGAAGAAGAGAAGCACGGAGAACATGGCAGAAGCCCCCGAACAATGTCTTGGATAACCGTGGTGCTTTTGGGATGCTCTTGCTAGTTCTGACAAATCCGTCTTTCTAACTGAGGTCTTCAAGAAAATTGAATTTTCATATGTTAACTTCACGATCAAGTCCTGCTAAAGGAGACGATGCAAGTCCAACTCTTTTAGGTTCATCTAAGAAAATAAAATTTGAACCAAATTGGATGTAGCAAGGAGGAGACTAACCAAATTGGAAGTAAGGTGTCAACTATACCCTCAAGTTATTAATCACAACCGATTGATCGATATTTCATTAATTTACTAATATGTGATCCTATTTTGGACCTTATTTATAAATTGTAACAATGAATTTACATATAATATGAAGTGTCAATTAGAATAATATTGGCACACCCGTGTCTAGTTTGTTATCAAATTAACTGCATAGATACAATTTGAATCTTGACCAAAAAGATACAATTTGATTAAAATAAATTTAAAACGACTGATTGGCTATTCTTACCACCAGCGTCAAGGTATATCCACAACCTCGAGCCAGATGGACTTATGTGTGGCACTCAACTGCCAGCTGCCACAGTTATGGATTTACATAGGAATTTACAGATTGCGCACTAACGAGAACTGCTGGCAGCGGGACTCGAACCTTAATGGGACTACACACAAGGTTGGACCTTACCAACCCTCGTTGGCTTTTTTTTTTTCTCACAAACAAGTATAGTACAAACATTGCGAACAAAACTCAGAGCTAAAATCAATAATTGAATACAATATCAAACAAAAGATTACAGATTAAGCAACCCAAAACCTTATATATTGAAAGCAGAGTTACATAATCTTTGAAAATTCAAAGAAAACCCATGAAAACTCGAACTAACGGTTAATTAATTGGCGCCCATGATCCAAATATCAAGGGTTCCATTGGGATCAATCTGTTTGCATAGGGCCAAATAAGATAGAAGGACTCCATCCTTAGCACCAGTCCTATGAGTCTTCGTGTGCTTGCAGAGATACTTGACCAAAAGAGCTAATACAGGAAGCTTACAGCCCCAAAGCATTTGACCCAAAGGATGCATATACAAGTACAAGTTAATTTTTCTTACAAAGAAAAGTAATTAGCTAATTACAGGGAATTCTAATTAGGTAATGATTCTAATTAGGTAACGTGAATTACACCGGGAAATCAGGAATCCCGGGATCCCTGAATTATGGCTCACGCCAACACTCCCCCTCAAGTTAATACGTAGATATCTCCTATACCCAACTTATCAAGTGAGTCATAAAAAACCTTTGCTGACACTACATGCATTAAGACATCTGTTAGTTGTTCTTTTGACTTTACAAATGGTATATCGATTAGTTTATCTACCAGCTTGTCCTTGATATAATGCCTATCCACTTCAACATGCTTGGTTCTGTCATGTTGAACTAGATTATTTGCTATCTCCCTCGCAGCTTGGTTGTCACAGTCAAGCTTCATGACTTTCTTTGGTGGAAAACCAATTTCGGACAGAAGTATCCTTAGCCAAAGAAGCTCACAAACTCCCTGTGCTATGCCCCTATTTTCTGCCTCGGCTGAAGATTGAGCCACTACATTCTACGTCTTACTTCGCCATGTAACCAAATTACCCCCAATGAAAGTGAAGAATGTGATGTAGAACGTCTATCTGTTATATTGCCTGCCCAATCTGCATCTGTATAACCCTTGACATCCAAATGTTCCAGTTTTCTGAATATCAAGCCTTAGCCTAGAGCTTTCTTCAAATAACTCAAAATCATCATAATTGCCGCTAAGTGATCCTCACTAGGAGAATGCATGAACTGGCTAACAACACTAACTGCATATGCGATATCTGGTCTAGTGTGTGAAAGATAAATTAGTCTTCCCACTAACCTCTGATATCTCTCCTTGTTGTTTGGCACTTGATCAGGATAGATTGCTAGGTGATGATTCTGAACAATAGGGGTTTCGACTTGTGCACACCCTAACATACCAGTTTATGTCAACATGTCTAAAACATACTTCCTTGGAGAGAAACAAATACTAGTAACAGAGCGAGTTAATTTGATTCCTAGAAAATACTTCAAAGCCCCCAAGACCTTCATCTCAAACTCTGAGGCTAAGTACTTCTGTAATTTACCCTTTTCAACAACATCATCACCAATAACTACCATATCATCGATTGACATAGATTATAAGCAAAGTAATCTTACTATCCCTACGTTTGATAAATATAGTATGATCCGAGTTACCTTGATGATATCCATACTTCTTCATTGCTTCAGTGAACTGCCCAAACCAAGCTCGCGGAGACTACTTCAATCCATAAATGGTCTTTCGAAGCCTACACACCTTCCCATTATTATTAGACAACCCATAACCAGGTAGTATGTCCATGTACACTTCTTCTTCTAGATCTCCATGCAGAAAGGCATTCTTCACATTGAATTGCTTGAGAGGCCGATCTAAATTAGCTGCTAAGGACAATAGAACTTGCAAACGTGTCTTGATAATCAACTTCATACGTCTGCGTATACCCTTTGGCCACAAGTCTTGCTTTATATCTGTTTATTGTGCCGTCAGTTTTGTGCTTCACTGTGTACACCCATCAACATCCAATAGGTTTCTTTCCTTTAGATTGCGGAACTATCTCCCATGTTCCATTCTTCTATAAGGCTTCCATCTCCATTTTCATTGCTTCCACCCATTTTGGGTCTTGTAGAGTTTCTTTCAATCTATTAGGAATTTTAATTCCTTCCATCTGACTAACAAATGATTTAGCTTGAGGAGACAATTTGTGTGCGTAGACATAATCAACAATGGCATATTTCACCTTGCCTTATGGTGAGAATCTGTTTAGTGGTATTCCTATGTTTGCTCATGTATGTAATTGTTTCACAATTTCAACAATATTTTGAGAAACATTGGGATCATAATGACTTACCTCAGGGATGTTCAATGGAGCATGAGCATGTATGGTCTAGAAAGGGAGGTTCGCTACTGTCCAATTCAACTGGACTGTTCGGCTCGGTGGGTGACGGCATGCTTCCGAGTAGCTAGTTGGCTCGGCTCAGCTGGACTAATCGGCTCGAGTTCTAGCACACTATTTTGTGCTTCTTTCCCCCGTATTTCTATCTCAAACCAATTATGTGCTTCCTTGACTGTATTCTCCCCATGAAAGACATAATTAGTTACGTCTGACAGAAAAAACATATCATTCTCCACAAAAGTAACATCCATGATAACATAAAAGCGACGAGCTGGAGGGATGGTAACACCGGTAACCTTTTGTTAAGGGGCAAAACCCACAAAGACACAGCGGAGGGCACACGGATCCAACTTGGTTTGGTGAGATTTATGAAGATGGACGTATGCCACACAACCAAAATTTGCGGAGTGAGATTAAGATGGGAACAAACATAAACATGAACAGTCAATGTCTGAAATGGGGTTTTAAAACCCAAAACACATGAAGGCATACTATTAAGAAGGTAGATGGCATACTGAATAATTGTGGTCCAAAGGGTTTGGGGAACATGCCCCCCAATCAGGAAAGCTCAAGCAGTCTCAAGAATATGGCGATTTTTGCGTTCAGCCACACCATTCTGTTCTGGAGTCTGCGAACACGTAGTTTCATAGAGAATGCCTTTTTCAGTGAAGAAGTCTGTCAATGTGTGGTTAACAAAATTCCCTCCATTATCTGAACGAACAACTTTAATTGAACAACAACAATATTGAGTTTGAATCATCTGGTAAAAATTCGTGAATAAAGAACCAACTTCACTTTTATGCTTCATAATATAGAGCCAAATTAACCAAGTACAAATATCAATGAAGATCACAAACCACCGAACACCAAAGACAGTAGTAATTGGTGATGGACCCCAAACCTTTGAATGGATTAAATCAAAAGGAGATGTGCTTTTATTCAAATTAGGTGGATAAAAAGTTCGGTGAATTTTTGCAAGAATACAAGTCTCAGACTGAAAATCAAAAATTTTTACACCACTAAATAGAGATGGAATAAAAAACTGCAAATAACCAAAGGAAACATGACCTAACCGTCGATGCCATAACCAAATCTTCTTATGCTTCTCACTGAAAAGGCCCCGAACCTAATGAACACGACCCAGTGCAATGTCATCCACATAGTAAAGCCCCTCTCTCTTAGTACCACGCCCAATGATCTCCCTGGTCTGAACATCCTAAAGCAAACAAAAGGAACAGAACATGAGCACGCATCAATCTAAATGTTCGGTAACTTGCCCAACAGATAATAAATTATGGGACAAAGCATGAACAAGCAAAGTTTTATGTAAAGATAGGGTAGGAGTAAGAATGATGGAACCAGCCCCAATGACTGAGTTAGATTCTCCGTTGGCAGTAACCATACTTGTTTTGGTAAAAGCAGTCATATAATGAAAAAAAAAAAGATTTATCATAGGTCATATGACCAATAGCACCTTAATCGACAATCCAACCTCTATCTCGTTGATCGGAATTCACCAAAGCTTTTCCCTGGTTACATTCGCAGTTAGCAGGCTCTGAAATGGATAACTGAGAGAGAACAGTAAGAGAATCATCAACTGAAGCAGCTACCGTGGGTGATGGTGAGACATCCTAGATAACGCCGGTGACCGGGTCGACAGAAGACTGGCCAGCGATGGCGACAGCAGCTACACCGCTCCCGCCACATTTTTTCTTATATTGCGCCTCCTTTCGTTGTTTCTAGTGTTCAAGGAACCACTCCAGAAACCCATTCTTGTGAAAACATATGGCCTCTATATGACGATTCTCATTACAGTAAGTGCAATGCATGTTTTCTTTTTCCTCATGGGTTGGACAGGGAAAAGAAAAACTAGCAGCATGGGCTTTGGAAACCATGACAGTAGAGGATTCAATCTCTCCATCATTTTTCAGCATCGTCTCCCGACATTGGGCCTCTTTATGAACAAAAGCAAACGACTCCTCTAATTTTGGCAATGGACTAAACCTCAACAAATCGCGTCTAATTTTATCAAACTCATCATCTAAACCTGCAAGAAAATCATAAATACGGTCTTTCTGTATCTCAGCATGTCGAATCTTCACATCATCATGGCACTTCATGTTGATTGGACAACGACGGTCTAGTTTCAACCAAACGGTCTTAAGCTCAGCAAAGTAAGATGTAATATCACAACCTCATTGAGTAATACGGGTTGATTTGCACCGTAATTCATAAATCTGCGACTCAAGAGAACCGTCATAATACATATGGGTTGTACTTTCCCACGCATCTTTAGTTGTTGGTAAATCTAAGAACAATTCTACCAAATCATGTTCCATGATTTTTGTCAATCATCCTTTAACAATAGAGTCCTCAATACACCACGAATCAAAGCTCGGAGCATCTTCCTCCACTTGAGCCACCTTCCCTGTTAGATAACCCTTTTTTCCATGGCCTGACACATGAAGCAACATCATTTTCGACCAAGTGCTATAGTTCTTTCCATTCAACTGTATGGTGAATGGGTCAGCGGAAGTATCATTCCCTGTCAAGATTTTTGCCGGATTCTAAAGCACTGGATTTTGCGGCTAGGGTTGAGTTGTCTAGGGTATCTTCAAAAGGCATGGAGGAGAGAGAATAAGTTTGGATGGGTTGGTGTTGTAAGAGTCTTTTGCCGCACTAGGTTTGTGACGACAAGGGCTTAGTAGCTGTTTTGTGGCACCTGGTTTTTTTAATATTCGGCGCTAGATGATGCCGAGAGGTAGGGTTTGTATTTTTGTTTGATCAACCAGGGTTAACCAACTTTGATACCAACTCAAACTAAACACATGATTGAATAATTGTGATTGATATTATATTTCTCCAAAAAGAGGATATATTTACAAGTGCAAGTTGACTTTTCCTACAAGGAAAAGTAATTAGCTAATTACAAGGAATCCTAACTAGGTAATGATTCTAATTAGGTAACGTAAATTACACCAGCAAATCAGAGATGACGGGATCCCTGAATTATGGCTCATGCCAACACAGGCTTCATGCAATTGTGCTGTACACAATGCTTACAATTGGGCAATATGGGATTCATCCAATCCAAAAGGCTGGTGCTCTGTCATGCATAGTGCGTTTGTATTCCGAAATGTAACTCGCAATTTTCATGAACTTATGTTGCAAATCATAAGAAATCTCAAAGCTTTGTCATATTTCTCGCATTGAACAAGTCCGTTGATCATGTCCATGCCATTGGACAGGCGATATTCAAGGATATGGACCGTGGCATGCTTCATTGTAGCCCAACGGAATGGGGCTGGTACGTTTTCTGGTTTGCTTTGTTTGAGCATGGTGGAGTTGTGTGGAAGATTGGAGAAGTGAAAGTCAGTGGTGGTTGGTGGTGTTGATGTCAAGCCGACAGATTTTTTTTTCCTTCCAAGGATTTTGAGAAAATAAGAATTAGTTGTGATTCGTGAATAAAATAAGAAGTAGTTGAGAAGTTAAAGCCAGTGATGGTTTCTGTTTTGCCTTGAGTTAGGGTTTGAGCAAGGGATCTTCGCGTTTGGGTCGGGAGGGACGGGCGGGTTGATCATGGGAGATAGAATGAGGATTGTGTGGGGATGGCAGAGGTGAAACTCAAAAGGTGGTGGAGGGGTGGTGGCTATGGCACTGGTGAAAACTGTGGTGGTGTTTATGGCTAGAGGGAAGACCAGAGAAAGAAGGAAGACAGTTTCGTTTTTGTTTAGAAATATAACTTATTGTGAGAAAATAAGTAGTGTGTTTAGATAGAGAGTATTGATCTGTATCAAAAGTTGTTTGCAAGTGAAATAAGTTACTAATCATCCCCAGGTTTGTGTGGGCACGCAGCATTATGATTGAAAACTAACTAACAATGTTGTTGTTGCTTTAACATCATTGGATTGGATGACATTAGATTTGAATCAGTCTTAGTCTATAGGAAGTTGATTTAGATAAGACAGTGAGATATGGTTAGCAGCTTTGTGGGAAATCTTATATTTAAGCTTTATCACTATTCACTACTACCAGATTACATAATTTAATTACAAAAGGGAATATTTCAAAAATAGCATTAATCTGCAAGTTAAGATAATTTTGCACAAATTTTTTTTTTTGGGCTTTATCTTCTCGCCAAAAAAAATTAATAATTCTCTTCTCGCATCCACAAAAGTGAAAACCAATCTCATACCCTTAGAGCAGCTCCACCGGTAAGGGTTGGCCCAGGCAAAAGGGGGCCCAAGGCCCTACAAGTGTTTCCAGCGGGCTCAAGTTGCCTTGGCAGCAGCTGGGACCCACGCAACCGGGAGCCAAAGGCAAAACGAGCCCGAGCTCGTGCCTGGGCCAGCTGACGCCAGGAAGCGTCAACCCAAGCGAATTCAACACACGCCAACGGTAAAAAAATTTTGAAAATCCGTGCGCTGCATTCCGCCAACGAGCAGAAGACATGTGGCCACTCCTGGCCCTTCCAATTGTTTTTTTTCTCCTATCCAATGACTGTCAGTTTTTTTGAATTTTTTTTTCCTATAAATACCTACCAATATTCTTCACTTTCCACACCAAATCTTCATACATTTTCTTCTCCTTCTAATATTATTCACTTTCCACACCACATTTTTTTCACTTTCCAAAATTCAATTGTGTTCAAATACAAATGGCATCCTCCATTGAAGCCGGAGGGGCATGGTCAATCATGGAAGATGTGTTGTTGTGTGAGTGTTGGGTCCAAGTTGGTCATTGTCCGATCATGGGCAATGAGATGAAGTTCGCTCATATGTGGAAAAAAATTCATGCCGAATTTTGTGAAAAATCGAGTTCCGGTCGTACAGAAATGGCCTTGGCTAGTAGGTGGAAAATTTTGAATAAAGAGTTAGGGAAATGGAGAGATGCGTTGGCAAAAGCAAGGGAACTGATTCGAAGAGGTGAAAATCTTAGCGATGATGTAACAAATTTTATTCAATTTTTTAAATTGCTGTTTTATTCAATTTAATGTCATATTTTTATTTTATATTTTCTTGGATTTCCAATTTTGTTTTTTTTTTAATAGATTCTTCAAGCACAAATGTGGTTTTGTGCCATTGGCCAAGGTAATAAAATATTCAAAAATCACCAATGTTGGGATGTTGTGAAGAATTGTTCGAGATTCACTACACGTGGTTCATTTAGTTGTGTGAAGAAAACCATTACACATGGCTCCTCATGTGAACAATGCCCACAGTCGGTTGTCGTGGTGCGTTCCGTGTTGGAAATAATGGCACTATTACATCCTCCGAGGGAAAATACTCCCCCACGTCGTGATCCGGTAGAACCGCCTCCACCAATGATTGAGCCGTCCTTGTACTTGATTGTGTCGAACTATGAGGACCGAGAGTATTTCAATTGTACGATGAGTGAGTAGGTATTTAAATTGTATGATGAGTGAGATGTGAATTTTAAAATAAATATGGACATGTGGCAACCGAAAATCGTATCCGAAAATTTTATTTGAAATTTGAGGTGTGAATTTTATAATAAATATGGACACATGGCAACCAAAAATTTAATCTGAAAATCTTATCCGAAAATTTTATCCGAAATATGAGATGATATTTTTTTAATAAATATTGACACGTGGCAACTGAACATTTTATCCAAATTAATCGTTTATGTAGAAAAAAAATAAAAAATAATATAAAGTGAATAGTAATTGCCAGGGTAAAGGGCAATTGGTGAAAACACAACAAGCCTTTTGCAAGGACTGCCACTATTTATGTGAATGGTAACAGCCCTTACCTTGCCTTTGAATGAAGGTGCTCTTATATAAGAAGCAGATGATATTTCGTTAGTAAAACCTTTTTTTTCTTTTGGGTCAAATCCGAAATCCAATGTGAGGTTGTCACTTCTCTTTTGATCAAATCCAATGCACATATATGTCAGCGATATTTGACTTTTATTCAAATGTAGCAGATGAGATAAAATTCCATATTCTGTCATTAGAAAACATTAAGGGTCCGTCTCGTAACGTTTTCAGAGAATGAAAATGAGAAAACGAATTTGCATTTTCAGGATTCAAGAATGCGTCTGGTAGATTAATTAGAAAAAATTTTCATAAAATAAAATCAGTGAAAACATGTCTGGTAGTATAATTTGAAAATAATAATATGTGAGCTATTTTTCTAGTGTATTTTTACTAATTTATGTTCTAAAAAAATTAAAAAATAATAAAATTATAATGTTAAAAAAACCTAGAATTATCTTTAATAATAAGTGAAAATGATAAATAAAAAAGTTGAATTTTGTTGGTTAATTGATAAACTGAACAAGTATGCATCTAATAATAGTTCTTTTATACATACAAATTTTTTGTCCCAAAATAAATTTAGATTATTGAGTAAAGAACTTCTTGTAATAGGATATAAGAATAAAATAAACAATGAAGTGTCATTTCTTTTCAACTTTTATTTTGTCATTAATATTTCAATGTTTATTATTTAAAAAAAACTAAAATTATCTGAGACTAATGTTTAATTAAACAAGATTATCAAAAATTAAAATGTTAGCACACTTTTCCTTCCACCTTCTTCTGGACTTTTCTTCTCCCAACTCACAGACTCCCCACCACTCACACGTCCCATCTTTTTTCACTCTCTCTTCATATCCTCTCATCCCATGAGTGCTGGTGTTGCTTGGGTTTATATAACCCATGTGAAAACAGCAACAAAATCATACTGAAACACATAATTCAAACCACCACATAACTATCACCCTCGATTTGTTCAATTGGGTCGACGGTGGCTGTTACGGTTTGACTGATTGGGTGGTGACGGTGGAGGGAGGCTGTGGTGGGGGCTATGGCGTTGAGGAGTTTGACTCAAGCCAAGGATCTGACTGTGGTGAAGACTGTTGCCTTGGAGTTGGAGTGGGTCTCACAAAAGAATGCAAAGAGAGAAAGGAAGAGACAGTGGGGGTGTTTGATTTTTGGGTCTGGGATTTGAGAAAGGTGAGAATTGAACAAAGCATGATGATGTCAAAACTATTTCCCCTGTTTTCACTTCCCTCTGAAAACGATGAAAACATCTAAAAGTTGTTTTCGCATTTTATGAAGAAAGTTGAGATCGTTTTCAATTTTTCATTTTCTGTGTATTCAAACTTAAAAAAACTTAAAAGCACCGAACGCATTTTTGGTTGTTTTCATTCTCCCAAAACAGAAAACACGCTTTGAAAACGTTAACGAACGCTGCCTAAGGATTTTGACTTGGACAATAAGATTAAGTAAAATGTGAAAATTTTCGACCAAAAAAAAGTAAAATGTGAAAAACAATATTTGCATACGAATAAAACTAAGAGCTAAAATCAATATTTGGATACATTATCAAACAAAAGATTACAAATTAAGTAACACAAAACCTTATTGATAGCAGAGTTACATAATCTTTGAAAATAAAAAGAAAACCCATGAAATAATTCAAAGAAGACCCATGAAAAACTCAACTAAGCTAAATTAATAGCGCCGGTGCCCCATAATGTAAATATATCAAAGGGTCCATTGGGGAGCAAGCTGTTTGTAGAGGCCTAAATAAGTAAGATACAAGATTCTATCTTTAGCACCATTTCTATGATTCTTGGTGTGCTTGCAGAAATACTTCAACTCAGAAGTCTGACAGCACCCAAGCATTTGACCCAAAAACAAGAACAACCAATTTATGGACCGTTTCTTGGAAATCACAGGCTTCATGCAATTGCTCTGATCACAATGCTTGCAATCAGGCAATGTGGGATTCATCCAAACGTATGGTGCTCTGTCATGCATGGCGCTTTTGTGTTCCGAAAGGTAAATCGCAATCTCCGTGAACTTCTGCCTCAAATCATAAGAAATCTCATAGCTTTCGTCACATTTCTGGCATTGAACAAGGCCGCTGATCGTGCCGATGCCATTGGAATGGAGATATTCAAGGCTGTGGACCGTGGCACGTTTCGGTGCAGCCCAAAGGAATGGGGCTTCTATGTCTTCCGGTTTGCTCTGTCTGAGCATGGTGAGAGGCTGGCAGAGGCAGGTGGGTGTATGTGGGAGATATAGGTGGTGAGTTAATTTGTAGGTCTTGGTGTTAGTGGCTATATATGCCGAGTTGAGAGAGAAAGGGTTTAGTAGATAGTCTCCATCTTTTTCATCAATTTCAAAGGGTTTTTTTTTGAGGTTTTAATTTGACCAGAGAAAGAAGGAAGACAGTTAAACTCGTTTTTCTTTCTTTTTAGAACTATAACATATTTTGAGAAAAATATGTAGTGGTAAATCATAAATGTTATGATGAGAGTAAAATTTTGAATTCAGAGTGGCGGAGCCATGAATTTATGTGTTGAGGGCCAACATATAAACCAAATAAGATATTAAAAAATTTCAAATTTTCAACCTTAACAATGTTTGGAAAAATAAAAGGCATAAAATAATTGTTTATTCAATTAGGTATCAAAATAACATTCATCGTTCTTTCATATCTCGAAAACCATCTATGATTGAGTCAATACTAACTTTTCTGCAATTTCTCTTTCGATGTACATAATCAAAGAGTCTGTGAGAAATTCATCTTCCATCTTGTTACGAAGCCTAGTTTTTATTATACAGATAGCATAAAATGATCGCTCTGCAATTGCTGTAGAAACAGGAAGAGTAAGCACAAGCACAACCACTCTATAAACAAGTGGATATGTCGTTGATCTTCTAGTCGTTACCATCCATTGAGATAGATCAAAAATTGTTGAAAAGTTTTCGAACTCTGGAAGTCGAACGACGTCACTCTCAAAATGTTGAATAAAAAATAAAATCCCAATCCTTTTTTATTTGGGTAAAAGTCTACTTCCTATTTGATAAATGATATTTTTTGAAACTTTATTTGATTGGCTACTTTTATTTTTTTTATTAATATATTGATGGACATTATATTTCACTTTTAAGAAACCAAAGCTATTATTAAGTTTAAACTTAATGGAAAAACCTAGCGTGTGGGTCTAGAAAGGTTCACAACCTTTGATCAAGTGGTGATTATTATATATACTTAATTTGGAAAGAGAAACATATCTTTTCTTTATTGTGAGGGGGTCACAAGCCAAATTAATATATACTTTTTAAAATATGTAGAAATAAAGGACAAATATCAACTATTGTCAAACTTTTAGGGCCCAGGCCCCTTCAGGCCCTCATATAGTTCCGCCACAAATTGTTAGATTAGTTATGATATGGTGGTAAATCATAAGTGTTCTTATGAGAGTAAAGTTCTAAATGAAAAACTTGTTAAGATTGTTATGATATATGCTTGCAGATATTTGAATTTACAACCATATTCTGATTGGCTGCTCACAAGCATTCGGCCCAAAAGAATAGTCCATTAAGAGTGGAGGTTGTTAGGGCAATACTAATTACTAATTAAGTTGCTAATCATCACTGTTTTCTTTTGCTTCTGTTGTTAGGCCTGGCCCCGTGACAAACAATGTTTTTTTTATTTTCTTTTGCTTTAACATGTTTTTTTAGCAAGAGACTTTAGTTTAAGAGCACCTCCAGCGCTCACCCAAAAATCAGGCAAAGGCCCCCGAGCAAGCCCAAGTCGCTCCAGCTGCAGCCTCCAGCCCGGTTTCGCGTGGGTCCCACCAACCAGGGCAAGCCCAAGGGCAAATCTTGCCTGAATTTGTTGACGTCGGCGATGACGTCGGAACCAAAAAATTTTAAAAAATCTGAACAAATATTTAAAAATCAGAAACATTTTTTATACATACCTAACAATTTTATTACTATTAAATTTTATCCAAATTAATTTTTAAGTATAAAAAATAGGGAAAAATTAAAATGAATAGTGTTTGCCCTTAACCTTGCCCTTTGGGGTGGAAACAAAAAAGCAAGGCTGCCACTATTCACATGAATAGTGGCAGCCCTTGCTTGCGCCTTAGACTTAGCCCTTATGGGTGGAGATGCTCTAAGAGATGTCAAATGCAAAATGTTAAATTTGAATTTGATGGCTTATGTGTCAATTTGACACTTTTAAAAAAAATTAACTTCATCCGAAATGCCATCATATTGTTTTATTATATTTTTAAAAGCAAATGGGGCCCATATAATGCTTAATGTTTTAAAAGAGAGTAAATGATAGTGGGGTCTATGACTAAAATAATATTAAAATAATATTTGACATCAAGCTTTTTGATATGTTATTTTTTATATATCTATTACAGCCTTCAAATTCATGTAAGATTTGACTACTTGGTTGGAGCAACTTTAACCTTCAATTTTTGCAATTTCATGTTCATGTGACAATTTGACATATCGATTGGAGATGCGCTAAGTAGTTATGAGATTCATGCACTCAAGATTATGTGTTTGAATCCCTTAGCTCTAGATCGCTTGTATCAAAACATAGAATGGTAAGTTGCCCTCTTGGAAACATCTTATGTTCAGCCATGTGCAACTGGAACCTCTTATATGAGTCAAGATCAAATAATTGGGGTGGGCTTCAAAAGTTTTTGTTTGATATAGGGGTCACTGTGATACATATTAAGACCCATTTAGTAATGTTTTGTTTCTTTATATTTTTAAGTTAACAGAAGGAGGGAAGAAAAAATAACAATTTTGGAGAACTAAATGTAAAAATACGACCTAAATTGGGAAAAAGTTTTGATGAAAAAAGGTTGCCTTTACCTCAGTTGATTTTACCTGGCTTCATCTGAAACACCAATAACCAAGATTTGTTTTTATTATCCAGACCAATAACCAAGAATATGGTCCTGGAGCCAGCAACCCAACAATCAGAATTTGACTGTTTCCTAAGCAATATTTACCGGGCATAAATGTGGTAAAATACAGAACAAAATTGCTTTTAGGAAGCACAAGGACCTGCTGGCAGTATTAAACAAAAACATGGGGACTTGATAAATAGATTAAGCTGGGGATGCCACAGATAGCTAAGCAGAATTTTAATTTGTGGGGTACCCTAAAAGGCTCCACCTTTTCTTATAAGAAACAGAAAGCATAGGTCCCAAACTCAAAGCAAACTAAAAAGATTGAACCATAATATGATAATGATATAGGATTCTATTCTACCACTCACTCAACTTCCTAGCTAGTTCCTGCCAAGCAAACACAGAATCTGGTTCCTCTCCACCCATGCTGCTAATGGTGCATTTACACTAAGATTAATTATTAATTAATTTAATTAATTCACATCCAAACCATACCGCTATAGTTGCCCAGTTTTTTGTTTTCTTTTCTTCCTCCCTTTCTCTCTCCACATTACCTGTTACATTATTTCTTGGCCTCTAGCTTGGTAGGACAAGTTGGTGAGGTAGATGATGCAGACACTGTTGGCCAAAATTGTGCATTCTTCACCTTTGAGACACTGGCGAGGACACTCAATGGGGTTACATCTCCACTGACTGTCACCTTCTTGGCTGCAAAGTCTATGTTGAAAGATGTCACTCCTGCTCGCATAAATTGACAACAATATTAAGTTCATTTATAATAGATTTTAGTTGGATGTTAAATTTACTAAGTCAGCTCTTGATGATGACTCTTAACATAGTTTAAAAGAAGGCAATCTGGTTGAATTTCTTATCTTAATTTCAAGGAGCTAAACAATTACTGTATGGTAACAAAGCATATGGGGTTACCTTCCATTCTAGATAGATGTTTTCTCAGTTTCCCTTCACAGCCTTTGCAGTGCAGGGACACCCTTAACACAACAACCTGCAATGAAATCATGAACTCTTTTTAAAATTTTATTTTACTGCTATACATACAGCTAACAACTTATATAACATATGGTGGTAATGATTTTATATTAATTTTGAGAAAGAAAAAAGAAAAATTTGGACAAACCTGGTTGGAAGGAGGAGGTGGTGGTGGTTTTGACAGAGATGAGAAAGAGCCTATTGAAGAATTGGTCGGTTGGTTTTCTTGGTTCAGCACTGTAGCTGGGTTCTTTTTGTGCCCAACTGGAACCAATGCCAAAACTGGATCATAATCAGATAACCCATCAAAGAACACAGTGTCACTCAGAAGGTATCTGGAGGAGCCAGGAGGGGTGATGAGATCCATTGGGTTGGCAGAGCTCTTCCTAACACTCTCACTTGGAACAGAGGAGAATTTCTTAACATTATCAGCTGGGTTGGGATTAGAAGCACTGCTCTTCCTCTTCTGGTCATTTTCTTTTGTGGAGCTAAAAGAGGAGCTCTTCGTCTTGGTTTGGTGATGATCAGTGCTTGGTCTTGCTGCTGAGGAGGAGGAGCTTTTCTTCTTGCTCTTTTGGAGTTGATGGTAAGCCTTGGGATTGATTGGTGACTGAGAAGAAGAGCATGGAGCAATGTTCAGAGTTCTGGTGCTTGTGCTTCTTCTTGCATCTTTGATAATGGGGTTGTGGCGGTCGATGGCTCTGCCACCAAGTTGAATGATTGATGAGGATGAGGAGGATGATGCTTGATCCATGCTGAAACATATGGCTGTTGAAGCTTGGGATGCACAGAAGATATCTATGCTTTTCATCTTCATTTTGATAATGATGACTCAGGAGAACTAGTGGTTTACAGAATCTGCATAAAAGAGGGGAGAGAGAGAGAGAGAGAGAGAGAGAGAGAGCTTTAGAGATATGGTAGTTTAATTTCTGCTTTTAAGCTTGAAGCTTACTCTTGCAGATAAAGGACGAGATTTTGAAGAATCATAATATGGTTGGTAGATTCCAAGGCAAATTATAGAGTAAAAAAATAGTTTAACTATATAATATAATACAAAAAAAAAACAATATTTATGCAGATTATGGAGTTTTCATCCATAGTGAAATTTTCAGGACTTTGATTCTTACTATGCCAATGACTATTTGCCAAATTGGACGTTTACAGTCAAACATTACTAGTTTGTCATTAACCAACCATAGTTCATTGAGCAGAACAAGTACAGAGGACTTGATGTTGAGATTGTGGTAAAAAAATATTTACTTTTGCACAATATTGGTATTCCTGGATTAAATTGTATAACGGTAAAATGAAAGTGGGGTAAGTTTTTAGCTCAACAGCAGCCTACCCAGAAAGTCATCTTTATGATCAGCAGCTAACTTTTATGTGGATTCAGTGGGATGAAAATGATGTGAAGTAAGTGCCTTATTTTCTTTTCCAATTATATTACAAGTCAAATATTTTGAACATTCTCACCTATCATTTTTTATGAAAACACATGCAATTTAGACCTAAAACTGAGTCATATATAGCCTCAAAACTCTCAAGAAAAAAGTATCTACTCAAATTTGCTCAAATCCACCTTAAATTTAAAGTTGGTTTTTTTAGTACAAACGATAATCTAAATTACAAAAGACGGAGTTTCTCACATACACACTACCACAGTACCATCAGGGTTCAAACATAAAACCACTAATTTATAAATCAATGTCATTTTCTATTGTGCTAGACCCCGTTGACAACTCAAATTTGATATTAGGCCTATTAGCTAAATGTATTTTTTTTGGGTGTTCCTTATTTTTTGTATATTTCTTTATTTCAAGTAATTAAGAGGGTTGCATCAGATATTGCAGATGGTGCACTAAGACCAATATAAATGCTTATTTAATTAAGGAATTTGATAATGTAAATATTGTAGTAAACATCATATTTTGGCTTGGATAAGAGTGGAGCATGCACCCGTCACATTTCCTTAGGATGCGTTTGGCCTTAAAAACTATATAAAATAAATATATATTATCTGTAGGAAATTTAATTTACTATAAAAACACATCCTGCAAGTACATTAAATTAATGTATGGTTGGTCCTTTGCTGGGCATGCATGGCCATTGGCCATGGCCCTACAAATTTATATTCACTATTTATTCACGCTTAGCATCAGCTTGTCCCCATAACAGTTCAGTTTTTTTAAAATGAAACACACGAGCTCTGAACTCAGACTCAGAGTCGGAAGAGACACCCCAACGGCTTCCTCAGTTCCTCTGCTACTTCATATTGAAATTAAAATTAAAAATAAAATATAAAAAGGCGACAAATAAATACAAAAAAAGGTATGAATAATTAAAGAAAAAGGACCTACACTACAAAAAAATTTACTGAGAAACCAATCATACCATGCCAGCAAGAAATGGAACAAACACCTTTCCAGATGATATTTATCATGCAATTATTTAGATTCCTATGGAATAAATGCCGCCAGCAGATTTTTAATTAAAAAAAATAAGCGATTTGGAATTTTTCTTTCTTTTGTGAAGATGGGATAAAGACACAAGACAAAACCATTTGCAATTGCTCTTCGAATCAGATGCTTACATAAAATGGCTTTCATCATTCATCTACTCCTTTCCTTTTCTTCCTTTATATCCCCTGCCTACCCTGAACTTTCACCAATTCAGAGTCCCAATTCTAAACGTTTCCTTCTTTTTTTTTTTTTTTTTCTTTGTGTGGTATACCATGACCAAGTGTCTCTCCCACACTCAAACCACTTTGTTTGTCACCATGTTCTTAAAAATGTGGGGTTTTATTTTTTGACAAAGCAATATATATTCTAAACCACTCTAAAAGGTGTGGTGCGGGCATATCGCCTTAATCAATTAACCTAATCCACATTTAGGTGGGACTTTTTTTAAGTGGAAGCATAAAAGGGTCTTCGTAGAGAATTTTCTCTCTGTTTTCTGCAGCTTCAAGGAGTTGAAATTATATTTAGAGATCATTATCTTTAAACAAAGGGCCTCCAAGTCGCACATTGTATTGTGTTGTCCGGCGGTGGAAATGGTGGGGATGTTAGAAGGTAGGCTTTCTTGCCTTAAGTTTGGTCAAAACTTTATTAGAAAATTATAGATGTGTGCTGTATGAAGAGAGCTTTTCATTCACTCAAAAAGATGAGATTGGGTTTGCAACTTTTCCCCGCTAGCAGCTATATATGGTCCACCAAACCATGCATGGGCATGCATTGATCCCAACCTTACCTACCCATCATTAGAAAAGGCAACAAACAAAACTTTCTTGAAAGCTGTTAAAGGGGTTCCGTATACAAGATATTTTTTTTCTTTGATATAAGCTATATATTGGGAAAAGAGGATTCGAAGACACAGCCTCGAATACAAAGGTAATTGCTCTTAAACTTTTGAGCTACAAGCCATTTGTCATGTATAGGAAATTAAAATAAAAGAATTCGATGAAGTCGAAGGAGTATGGTCATTCTTGCTTAACAAGTCAACAAAAAATACGAGTTACCATCCTTTTCTTTCGTACTAAATGGTATCAACTTTACCACACCCACCCACCAAAAGCTAGAGGTGATTTTCCATCCAAAATACCAAAAACTTGTCCAAAAAATAAAATAAATGAAGATACAACCTTGCACCACCACAATACGTGCCATAAAAAGGTGGTAAAAAAAATGTCATCAAAATCTAATGACTGTAGACTTTGTGCTAAACAAGCACTGTGGATAACCAGATACATCTTCCCACAGTGGCTTTCTGCTTGAATTTCCAGGTAATGTAAAAGGACGACAATTATAAACGAATCAATAAGATACAGTCATTTGTCACACTATACATACTGGTTCTCCTCATTCTTAATTAATCGCTTTTCCTTCATCTTCATTTAAAATGCGATTCTGGAAATCACTCACCATAAGAGGCAGTCCCTCCCTCAAGGACACTTTTGGCTCCCAGTTCAATAGCTCCTTTGCTTTGCTAATGTCAGGTTTCCTCTTATGTGGATCATCAGCAGTATTTGGTCTGAATTCTATTGTCGCACTTGAATCAATTGTTTCTTTGACAACCTGTTCATCAGGAAAAAGAGAAAATTTGAGAATGCCAGAGTATAATTGCTCTCCATTTGCAAGCAGAAAAATCACTCAAGAATATCAAACTCTTATCAGCTTCTGGATATTGGGACCCGAAAAAAAAAAGATAAAAAGGAGCAAATACACTACAAAAGCTTTAAAAGAATTACCGTCCAAGCACCTTGGAGCATTTTCTGATGTCTAAATGGAGTGTATGAAAAACATTAAAATTATGGTAAGGAGGAAAAGGCAAACCTCAGCAAGCTCTAGCATGGTGAACTCCCCTGGATTACCCAGGTTGAAAGGCCCCACATGTTCACCTTCCATCAATGCCACCAGTCCATTGACCTATCATTAAAAAAAATGTTATTAGATCATCCATCACATCATTTCACTAATTAAAACAGTTTCAATCAAAAGCCCCTTAGAGTTCAAAGGCAGACAAAAAGGATATAATGGGATTTCAGTTCATCTTCTAAAGTTTAACTGATTCTAGAATTGGCTGACAATAATGAGACCTATTGTGCCAGGCATACCATGTAAATATTTCAAGAACCAGAAGAAAATGTGGCAAAGATGCAGAATATGCATAAGTAGTATGGCATGTGCTAAAGTTCCAAAGAAAGAACTGCATATTGAAACTACAGAAAGTCTACCATACCAAATCAGAGACATATTGGAAGCTTCGTGTTTGTTTACCATCACCGTACACAGTCAATGGTTGTCTGCGGATAGCCTACACAGGTAGCCCCACAACAATTAGAAAAGCACAGCAATGATAATCACATTAGGAAACATCCCAGTTGTCATTAGCTATTAGTAGCAGAAATCTCAAAACCACTTTAAAAGAAAAAGGTAGTATTAAGTATTAACCTGAGCAACAAAATTGCTGACAACACGCCCATCATCCAAACACATACGTGGACCATAAGTGTTGAAAATTCGAGCAATACGGACCTGAAAACAGAAAGCATTATGCGAGTCTGACAAGTTAATGGTGGAAACCGGACCAAATCCTATCTTACTTTGAACTACAGTAGTTATAGCTTCTCCAAGATAGGAAACGATTTCAAAAGCATTTGGATGAGACAAAGTTCTAAACTCAAGCCTGGAAAAACAATGACATGTATACCACAGCCAAGGATCAATTAAAATTGAAACAGGTCAAGGATGACCATTGGCACTACCAGAAAGTTCAAACAACCATACAAGGCCCAAATAACAAAATTCACTTGGTTAGTGTGAAAATTGGGCATTACCAAAAAGTTCAAGCAACCATACAAGGAAAGCCCAAGTAACAAATTTCACTTGGCTACTTGCAACCCCTAAGTTTACAAATTTCTACTGTCATGTGTAGCTTCTTGGCAGCTTCAGAACTATGGCATATCTAAAAGGTACTATGGCATATTTAAAAGGTCCACCGAATCAACATTTAAAATGACAACTAAAGTATAAAGCAGAATTGTTTGGTGGGGAAAAAATGAGTATAAAGAAGATTATGTAAAGATAAATAATAATAAAAACTTACCAGGTCGCCCAAAGTCTAATGTACCTATAAGAGCTCCCAATGCAAGGGAAAAAATGGAGGGCAGGTACCACTAAATTGAAGAAAGCATGCAGTTTCTCAATATTAAACTACTCCTAACGATCTTACTGCCATTTGAAAGAATGACGTTAACATTTTACATCTGTATGCCTATCAATCCAGGCATCAAATTATGGATTCCCCAATAGCAACATTTACAACTGCATATCAGAACCAATGTTTCAGTTACCTCAACATCTGCACCTCGATGATAATCCATTGCCAATGTCTCTGCTGTCCTCTTTCCTTCATCATAACAGCTCCTCTCACCTACTCATTTTCAGCAAACACAAAGACACAAATATATAAACAATTAAGCAAGCAACAAAATGCATTATGCACATAAACATCTAACATATGAACACACCTATAGGATTTACATTTCCCCAGTAAGTCTCCTTCTGAGGATGCTCCAGGGGGTCCCCATACACCTCACTCGTACTGGTGAGCAAAAACCTTGCCCCAATTCGCTTAGCAAGTCCCAACATATTAAGAGTACCCATCACATTGGTCTTGTAATCACAGTCAAGGACCTCAAAATCCATTTTTTTTCAAAATTCAACCCAAAAAAGCAAACAAAACTAAACAAAAACAACCCAAATGCCAAAATTCAATCAAAACCATAAAGAAAGAGTGATCATAAACACTGAGAACGAACTAGATTGTATAAAAAGGATATAATGGTCTTGACTGGGTTATACTTATAATGAACAGGGGAGGCAGGGCAGGCCAAGTGGTAGATGTGATCCACCTCCAGTAGAATCGGCTCAACGACGTCGTGCCTAATGAGCTCGAACCTAGGGTTCCCAAAATGGTGCACCAGATTATCCTTCCTCCCAGTAAAGAAATTATCAATGACAATCACATCGTTGCCTCTGTCAAGAAGCTTGTCAACAAGGTGAGACCCAACGAACCCAGCACCGCCGGTGACGACAATTCGGAGCCTCCGCTTGCCGAGCCCGACGGGGACCCGACCCACCTTGGCATGGGTGGGCTTGGAGACAAGGTCATGGACGGTGGAGAAGGATCTGGAGATGGAGGTGGTGGGGTTGTTGGGGTCAGATGGGCCGAGGCGGTAGAGGGTGGGCTGGAGGATGAAGAAGGTGGAGCCGATGAGAATGCCGACGAGGATGAAGAGGAGTCTTTGCTCCTTGAAGAGGTAGTTGATGGATCTGGGGAGAGATCGAGGGTGCTTGAGAGCCTTGGGAGAGTAGGTTGAGGCTAGGTTTGATGGGATCTCTTCGTCCCTCCTTTGATTCACGCTCGCTTGCTTGTGCAATTGCTTCATGCTTTAGAAATTGAGATTGAGATTGAGATTGGGATTGTCCCTCTGTCTCTTCTTCTTCTTCTTGTTTGGGTTTTGAGAATAAGACAGAGACTTTCAGGTGGAGCTGAGAAATGGGTTGTTGTTGTTGTTGAAGATTGAAGAAGGTAGCAGTGTGCTGAAGCTAATTTTGATTGTGTGTGGTGCAATTAATCAATCAAATCATGGTGATGAGGTTGGAAGGTCTGTTTCTGAAGCAGAAGAAGAAGTGGTTATGGGGAAATAAATATGATTATGTTGAAAATGATGATGAGATCGCGGTTACCTTTGAGTAATTCGGAAGGGAAGGGATTGCTGGACCAGCTTCAGCGAACGCGCGTTTTGTTGTGAAATTTTTTATGGTACGGAGTGGTACGGACTAGTTCGCGACTGTGTAGTGGTAGTAGAACTTCTGAAGTCACAATTTTAAGGACTTGTTGGGAGAAACTCGAAAGTGCTCTTGGATCATAAAAAATGCAATGCTTTTTTAGATAAGTATTTATACAAACGCAGTGTGTGTTTATAGATCATAAAAAACATTTTTTAATAAGCATTTAGGGTGATTCTTTATAAAACGTTTTTCAAGTGATTTTTCATAAAGCATTTGGGGTTCGTTTATGGCAAACTATAATGGATTATACTAAATATTGGGATTGTCTTGTATTAGCTTGGCCTGTCATAAGCTAGATAACACTTGTATTGCGCTCCCGGTCCTGAGATTTTTAAAGCCAAGGGCAACGTTGAAAATAGACCATAGTATGTATAGCTCCACACAAGAAATATCATTTCATTTTATTTGCACATGTGTGTATATGGAACCTTTTATAACCATAGAAAAAAGTTTTATGACTCGACGAAGTGTCATTTAATTTTTGTATATAAGAAATGATTGAAGATCCTATGTATCTATGACTCCACACACAAGAAAAATCATTTGATTTTATTTGCGCGTGTGTGTAGAATATTAAAAAATAGAACTTTTATAACCATATAAAAAGTTTAGGTATCTGACAAAATGTCTTTTTTTTTGGTACATAAGAAATGATTGAAAGACAAAATAAAAATTGAAAAATAAAGTACTAAAAAGAACCATGCACTCTGTTGTATAACAAATGGCTGAATGGATTGAAGAAGAATTGGAGCGAAGAGAGTGAAAAGGGCGCAACTAGAATTTACAAATTTGGTGTCCGAGCTCTGATCGGGGTGCATGATAACTTTTCGAAAATGGAACGTTGCCACGAGTGCAACACACTGCTTTGCTGTGATGTACGATGAATTTTGGGCTTCTGAAGTCGTTTGACCTTCCAAAAGAGCATTTAAAGTTGTAGTTAAATTTTCGACTTTTCGTTTAATGTTCTATTTAGTTTCAATAACTCCCCGAGCAGTCCAACAGGCGAGAATGATGTATTTAGACAATCTCTAATATGGTTTGTCTCATCTCATCTTTTATCAAATAATTCAACAGAGAATTTCTCTCTAATTTCCTGATGGATTCCAGATTATCGTTCTTTTAGGTTTACGCTTGTAACCTATTTGCTTGTGTTGTGTCACACTTGCATAAAAAAGAAATTAAAAAAGATGCACAATGCTGGGATCGAACCTGGGTTGGGTGTGCATTAAAAACTACCTTACCACCATTGCTGGAGTCAACTTAAGATAATATTGATGTGTTTATCTATATAACTAGTTACCAAAATATGACCACATAAAAATAATAAATAATAAATAATTTGGGGCCCTCCCTCGACCCAGGGCCAAGGGCAGTCGCACTAACTACCCTCACTCAGGGCCGGAGTTGACTGCGTTTGGTGTATATTTGATTGGACTATGACTAAATTTATTTTTTTTAAGTAAGTTTTTATTTTTTTTTTTACTATTCTTCTCTCATCTCTTTCCTCTTCTTCCTCGCCTTCCTCTCTGCTTATGTTTCTTCTTTTTCTTTTCTACATCTATTTCTTCTTATTCTTCTCCATCCTTAATCCTCTTCTTCTATCTACTTTTCTCTTTATTTATTTTTAGAAAATTTTCCATCCTCTCTCCTATTCTTATGTCTTCTTCCTTGCCTTCATCTCTACTTTTGTTTCTTCTTCTTCTTCTATGCATCTCTTTCATCTTCTTCTTCCTCTATGCATCTCTTTCATCTTCTTCTTCTCCATCATCTTCTTCTATCTACTTTTCTCTTCTTCTTCTTTTCAAAAATTTTCTCTTCTCTTTCTCTCTTATTCCTCTTCTATTCTGTCTTCTCCATCTCTTTTTTGTTTTGAAAATTTTCTCTTCTTCCTATTCTATTATGTCTTCTCAATCTCCTGTTATTTTTTTCAAAAATTTTCTCGTCTTCGTGTTCTATTCTGCCTTCTCCTTCTGCTCTTATTTTTTCAAAAATTTTCTCTCATTCCTCTTCTATTATGTCTTCTCCTTCTCCTCTTGTTTTTTTCAAAAACTTTACCCTCTCTTCTCCCTTCTATTATGTCTTCTCCTTCTTGGGTGGTTGTCGCTTGAGGGTTCGGTGGTTGTGGGGAGGTTGGGTGGGGTTGGTTGCTCATCACTTGGGTCGGGACTGTTAGTCCTTCCTCTCTAGAGGGGTTTCACTAAGAACACCTAATGAGGTGTTTTTGGTGGGGCCAATATTAGTTAATCCCACTTAAAATTAGAACTGTGTGGGACAAATATGACAGGACCCGACCCAGATTCTACCCCGGAACCCAAGCCAGACCCTGCTGGTTTGCCCGACAACAACCCATGTCGGGCCCACAAACTAAACAGTTACCCTCTTCCCGAAATAAAAGTAAAAAGGGCCAAGACTTATGCCGAAAAACGAGCAGAGTCTCCCCTAAAACAGGGACTATCCCAAAATTAAAACATGCTCAAACAAGCAATAGAAATAATTATCCTAAGCACCAGCATGCTACAGATAATTACACAGACCTTCGGCCATCAAATATAACCCTAACAGGTCATACAGAGCCATCTAAGAATCAGCGGAATAGAAATAACAGAATACAAAGTTTAGGGTTCAAGGACAACATACCCTACCCTTCAGTCAAAACTCAAGAAGAGGAGCGCACGGCCAAACGGTGTCGATGCAACAACTATGGTCTGGGAGGCGCAAAACAAAAAGAGTGTGAGTGGACAAAAATAAGGTTTTACATACTTAAAACAAAGTACTAACCCCACCGTTTAAAACCATGCTAAACATGCATATGAAACCATTAATAAACTTTAGTGATTTAGAACCTACCCTATCTCAAAATAGGTGAAAACCTACCAGCTCAAAACCTTTTTCCGAATAAATTAACCTTTTACTTTTCCCGAGGCATAACCTCCCAAAACACGAACTCATATACGTATGTATAAGTATAACTGAAATAACTTGAAGAATGTAAGCACAAAAATATAGTAAAATCCTCATATACCCAAAACAGCATTAAAATACCAAAGACTTCATTCATGCCGAGAAAACCAAACCCGACAACAATACAGAACTCAGTTGTAGTTCAAAGCATTTTTATAAATATATAAAAAATCAGGATTTACAATCCAACAAGTAAAATCTATCAAGTACTGAAATTCAATCTAGTACTGCAACTGAAACAGGTAAACAGTTTCTCAAACTTCCCCACTCTCACAACCACGTGCTCACAAGCACGACAAGCGAGGAACGATCCTCACTAAAAGAAATATGAATATGAAGGTACTAACACATGCGTATAGGTATACTATAACCTCAACACCAAACACAAGTACCAGGGGAAAACAATCCAACAGGGGATCATTTGACTGGACACCGGTACAGTCTCATCGAGACACCGTCCCTAGGGTTAAGCCGTCCAAAGTGGGACTAAACTCACAGGCCTATATGGTAAAAACTTACCAACCATAACTCCGAAATCTTTCCTAAGCGCGCAGACTACCCAATCAAGGGTCTACAACTACACCCCGTTAAGGTATGCACCGGATCGAACCATACCAAATCCAGGTAATCGTATCATATCAATCGTCATGCGATCATCAGTATCAGAACATGGGGACGTACAATACAAGGTGCTAACAGCACTCACATCAATCGCTACGCGATAATCAATATATATATAATCATTCACAATGTACCCAACCCCAAACATCAGACACCAGAACATAAACAAGTCCATCAGTCAAATACCCAATATCTATTCTCATAATCAGGACATCACCGTCCAAACATATATTTCCATATTAAAATAGACATATGCGTCAAATGATCACATAACAGACCATAATCAAATAAATTGTCATAATCATTGAAAAACCATATTTAAATCTCAAACCCATAAAACATCAAATCCAAGACCTGAACATATACTCACAGTGTATATATATATATATATATATATATATATATATATATATATATATATATATAACCAAGTATAGATAATCATTTGTCAAAGTAGATACATATATATATACATATATTCAAAGTAGAGATATATCAATATATAGATAACCATTTCTCAAAGTAGATACATATATATATATATATATTCAAAGTAGAGATATATCAATATATAGATAACCATTTCTCAAAGTAGATATATACATATATATATATATATATATATACGTATATTCAAAGTGGAGATATATCAAAGTATTTATTCCAAAGTATTTATTCAAAGTAAATATATATATATATCTATATGTATAAATATATACATATATATAATCAAAGTATAAGTAATTATACTTCATAAGGTTTAAACGCCAAAACCGAATACGTAATCAAACGGACTACACTAACGTCCAAATGTTCAATTATATAATTAAAATATAATATAACAACCCTTTTAAATATAATATCTCATAAAATCATTAAATTTCCATTTATGTATAATAATCCATCAAATCTATATTTTATAAAGTATAACAATTTCAAGCTTAACATAGCTCATTTATATAATCAAAATCTAGTACGAAAACCACCGGGCGTTCACCACGTCCCATTCAATACCCAAATGTATAAATAATAATAAAATATAACATAAGGGCCCCACATATAAACCAGCAACCCAAAACATGCATACACCTCAATGCAAATCTTTTCAAATGTATTTCAACTCAAAGTCAAGGCAAGACTTAAACTATTAATAAATTCAAGATTTAAAACCATTAAATCTCATTTCATGCATTTCGTGCAAATCATTCAAATCATGCTCATTTGAAAACAAAGTCCACTCACCGTTGGTCCTATGCTGCACAACCCTCAAAGGGTCCCGCTTACAGAGTATGCAAAGTCAAGGTACCTAAAGCGTTAAATACGAGGATTTGATTAGAATCGTGAACCGTACGAGAACCTTAAACTCAAACCCTAACAAAACCCGACTTAATGTGCACGTACGTCCTACGAAGGATTCCAAGTTCAAACTACCTCTTATAACCAGTGGGACCGCCCCGGAAGACTCACGGTCAACTAACACCCCGTTTCGGTCAACCTGGGCTCGCGGAGCCCACGACTTCCCAAAGGATCAGGACATTCCTAAAAGTCCAAAAAAGTCAACTACGTGCCAAGGTGACCTCGGGAGACGCTCGGTCAACCATGGTCAAACTTGGTCAAACCGACCCGAATAGGTCAAACCGGGCCCGTAGGTTCCATGACCTCCAAACTTAGATCCAAAAGTTCCTACAGGTTCAACACGACCTAAACAAGGTGTCCTGAAAGTTTGGTCTCGATCAGACGGTCGGATTGCTCACGATCGCACGATCGGACGGTTACGATTTAATTCAAACTTCAAGTCATTGATCCGGAGCATCCGGGACTCCGAATCACGATCCGTCAAATCCTATACGCTCCTAGAAATACGAGGAACAACATACGTGAATTCAGATTCGATCCAACGGTCCAAACACATCGAACCCACGAAACGAGCAATAGGCGTACGTTGGTTAGATCGTCAAACGGCGTCCGAATTAGAATCCACGCACACGTACGGGTTCGTAGCGACACAAGGATCGCATAGGAACTGAGAACCACCACCACGCGCCGCCACAAGCGCCACCGTGGGTGGTGGGTGTGGAGAGCGATTCCGGCCTACGCAAATTCGTCAGATCCACAGCAACCCATATACCAAATTGATCTAGACGACAAAAGGAGTCCAAAACCGGTTTGAACCGGCCAAGGACCGGCCACGAACTGGCCGGAAATTCAAGGTGAAATCCGGCCAAAACCTAATTCCCATATCCGATAATCAAACAGCCAAATCTCTTGAAATCAACTATGCAGGAAGCTAGAGGAGGTTGAGAGGATTCGATTTCATACCTCGCGCGACGTCAATGGCTGCCGGAGCTCGCAGTACGACGGCGTCAAAATCCGACTGGAAATCGAGCAGTTTTTCACAAAATCCGATGAGGAGCTGCGGCGGTTGGCGGCGAGAAAGGCTAGGGTAGGACCGGGGAGTGGTCGCCGTTCTTTTGGTACCGGTCTCGTGCCCCATGGCGGCCGGACGTGGCGGCGCTGTCCACTCACAGTGGCGTCGCCACTGTGCAGTCGCGAGAGAGAGAGAGGACCGGGAGGAGAGAGAGAGAGAGAGAGAGGTATCAGATCTAATTGGCCCACGTGGCTTTATCAGATTTTTCTCAAAATTGGAAATGACGCTAACGTCCTCTGAACAATCCGTAACTCGAATCGAAACGTTCCGCCCGTCAAAGAACTCGTTTCGACTAGCCGGACGCAATGGCGCAACTCGTTTTGCCAAATTTCGTCCCGAAAATATCGTTGACCAAAATTGCCCCTTTAATATTTTATTATTATTTAATTCCAATTAATTCATTTTAATCCATTTTAAATATCCAAATTAATTAACTTAATTAATTAATTCATTTTATTTATAAATTGGGTCTGGGTCGTCACAAAATATGGGATAAAATTTTAGCCAAGCCAGTTCAAGCATGCACAGTGTAACGAACACGCCGTTGAAGTTTTAATAAATATTTCGACATGCTTTCACATAAAACGTTTATGAATAAAAGTGCTTCATGCCTAATTCAGTTTGAGTGCTGCTATTTCCACCCACCTGTCCTATTTTCCCACCCATCTTATCTTCACACCCACCATATAAATTTGAAAAAACACAATCTTATCTTTCCACCCATCATTATTCATAAAATACTCTTGAAAAATAATCTTGTTGTTGAATCGAGTTTTCTTAAATTTGAAAGAATTTGAATTAGACTTAGGTTTTGATCTGGATTTGGATTAGGATCGATTGATTTTGTTGTTGTTGTTCGTAATGGTGATGTTATTCTTCAGGGAAGAAGAAGAAGGCTCCAGAACGACGGAGCCATTGTTGACCACGACTGTCGAGTACTCGAAACATGGAGACGCCGAGACAACCACCCGCTTCGAGCTTATGCAACCCATTAATTGCCGACAAATCCCACCAGCATGGAGCAATTGGAAAAATGTGGGGTGGCTGAAGATCAACGACCGAAATCTGCATATGGGTCGAGAAAGGCGAAGTTTGCCCCTACAACATTAGGAGCTCAAAAATGGGTTTGCATACGAAGCCAAAATTGGAGGGGAGACAACAACATTGATTTCTACATATACATGTGTAGGTCCTAACCTATTTCTTCTTCATCTCTCTCTTTCTTTCTTTGTGCCTTTTTTATTTGCTTTCTTTTCATTTTTTTTGGGCTTGTAATTTTACAAAAGAGGAAAATATGAGATGTCAGTTGTTTTGTTTTTATTTTCTATCTTCCCCATTTTGTTGTTGCTTTTCATGATTTGGTATTTGGTTGGACAAATGGACAGATGAGAGGGATGAGATGTAAAATTGGTGAAAATAGAATAGAGGGATAAGATGTATATTGTTGTTGATGAAAGTATGATGAGCCATACTTAGGGATTAAGTTCCCATTAAAAACAAACAAAATTGTTTGAATTGCACCAAACATGAGAGGATGGGCCTTCCACAAAATCGGGAAGAGGACACATTGAAGGCCCATTAGAAAAAATGGACTTTAAATTGGAGTCCAACAAAGGAGACAAACTTTCCTTGTTATATTGCATTGGGTCCAAAAGGGAGGAAAAAAATATGAAAAAACGAAATTCGACCACAGTGGGAGTCGAACCCACGACCTTTTGATCCGAAGTCAAACGCGCTAATCCACTGCGCTATGCGGTCAAGTTGTTAGCTTTTTATCTCTTGAAATATATAACCATGCTAATACTGAGTTGATTGTTCTTTTTCTAAAGCTTGAAAAACCCAAGTAGTCCCTAGCCAACTCCAGTTCGTTTTATTGCATCAACTGCATAATCGATGTCGGTAATAAGGTTGTGTATGCCGTGCGCGATTGAGTTTTCGGGAAATTTCTTGACTCCATCTCTACTAGTAGTACTATCGATTCTCAATTCGGGTCGCCTTCAATCTGAAAATTTTATTGAATTGATTGGAGTTGTCAAAATCTCAAGTTCATACCTCTTTCAAACTCCAGTCCTTCAGCGCTTTCCAAGCAATTCAATTGCACAAGACTTGTAATGTGAATTTACCAATCCGCATTCTTAGTTTTCACAACAACTTTGTGCTCAATTCGAAGTCAAACGCGCTAATCCACCGCGCTGTGCGGTCAAGTTGTTTGGTTTTTAGCTCTTAATTAATACATAGAACCATTCTATTCGTTTTGGCCTGGTCAGGTCTAGATGTGCTTAAATTGAGAAGCATCTCATATTTAAGGCTCTCAAGGTGACCAACCATATCCATATCGTATGGGGGGACCTCCCAACGGCCAACAAAGACCAAGTATGAATGATTTAGTCCAACTTTAGACCATCTCCAATGTTAGGCAGTTATCATAGTTATGACTAGTAAAGATGCTGGCCAATGAATGCCATCATTTCATTGTCTGCTGCTGCTATGATATTATTAGGCTATCAATGTAATTCCGTTTATATTTTAATTACCATCCTATACCTTGTATATAAATACAATAATGCTACGGGCACTAACTTTTGAATACCAACTTATGTGTCAAATGACATTACATTTCACATCATATGCCACATAGTGCCCCTTCCAAAGAGATTTTTTCGCCAACATAGTGCCCCATCCAATCTTAAATTATTATTATTATTTTCATAAAATAGTAGATGTGATAATCTTTAGAAAAAAAACTCAAGTTAACCATAACCACGATTATTTTCTGTATCAATTGGAGTGTAAAATAACTCTTTGATTGACAAAAGAGTAACAACACAGAGTACAGACAAACCAAATAGACATGAAACTAATAAACATAACAGGGATAGAGACAAATCTTAAAAAAAAAACCTAGTAAAAGAAATTAGATCTGAGTTTCAAATCTAAGAACTTGAAAGACCATATTCCTCATGAAAGCTCAATCAAAGAATATCGAGGCCTTCCGACCAAATCAGGGGTATATCTTCCACACCAACTCTGCAACCTCTCTCATTTGGTTGTAGAGCAATGAAACCAACCACCATTTGAGATGACAAAGTCCAACTCTAATCTTGAAGTGAACCTCGCATATGTCGTTTTCTCCATATCATATTCCCCGAAATCGAATTGGGTTGTCAAGGCATGGGTCGCAGGAAAAGAGAAAGAGCCATCTTGACGGAGACAATGGTGGCAGTGTAGGGCACTGCTGGTGGGGGTTCAAAGAAGAGATGAACATTAAGTTTTTTTTTATTTATTTATAAAGAAATAAACCTACTAAAGTTAAATCAATTAAAATGGTTTACAATAAATAAATAAAAGAATTAAAATGAATGATGTGGCAGATTACATGGATTGCAACTACCCACATTTCGCTATATTTAGACCATTCTAATAATCTAATGGTCCAAAATACGACTCTTTAATTTTTAACTTTTGACACCTATCTATTTAATTAATCTAACCCTAACACTGTTAACTCTAATTTAAAATAAACAAATTAAACTGAACAATAAAGAAAAAATTATAAACCTAGCAGCCATCCCACCTACCCAACTCCGACTACCACCATGACCCCTCTCCACCGTTCACTGTTGACAATTCTCTCTCTTCCATGAATACAAAGACATTGCCAGTTAGCAAGAATACAAAGACATCAACCAAATGATTTGGATAGCAATTGGTCCTCTCACCGATATGCATATGGACCACGACATTCCAATTTTGTAGGTCAAGATTGAAGCCCCCGTCATAGTTGCTCAGTCATGCATCAATTTAGACAAATGCATAGTTACAAATTCCTCAAACCCAAGCACAATAAGCAAAACATGGACGATTGTGCAAATGATGCTTCACTAAAATGAGAGAGATAAGAGGTTAAAGAGGAGGGGAGGTTGGCTTGGCTATGAGGAGGGAAGGGATTGCCGTGAGTGGGGGTGGGTCATGGGTGGTTGATGATAGGTTTGTGGTTTTTCCTCTATTGATTTTTATAAATAAATTAAATTAAATTATTTAGCCTTTAAAAACAAAATAATAATTAGAGTTAGCAGTGTTAGGGTTAAAGTTAATTAAATAGATAGATGTCAAAAGTTAAAAATTGAAGTGTAGTATCTTGGACCATTAGATTATTAGAATGATTTAGATGTTGTAAAATGCGGGTTGTTGATGCTTAAAAATGGGAGGCCATGATTGAGCCCAACTTAAATATGAGGTATGATGATGGATGGCAGAAGGCGAGGACCTTCAGCAAACATAAGTGCCTTCGGTAGGCAGGAGGAGGAAGGTGAAGATCCTCGGTATGATGAAGATGTATGAGACAGATATACGTGGTTCACCCTAATGGAATGGGCTACGTCCACGGAAAAGTATATTCTCATTATAATATTGTGTATTTACATTGTACAAAGGATTTGACCCAAAGGAAATGGAATGAAGGCTTAAGGCCGAAGACAAAAGATCAGGGCGAAGGCCATGGATCCAAAGGCCATTTTCCAGTCCCTTTCTAAGTGGAGAGTGGTCTCCTTTTATAGGTGAAGGGGAGCATTCTCTTCTTGTGTTTTGTCAATGTGGAACTCCTTGCATTGCTCCTAACTTGCTTAGTTAGTCATGGTATCAACACGGGTAAATGCACAACGTCTAAATGTAGAGGCTCGGGATCCCACTTGCCACATTAGTTGTTATCCAAAAGTTGGTAAATAAGTTGGCGCCTCTATCATTATTGATATAAATAGGTTGTAATATCTCTTTTGAAATATATAGAAAACTCAGTTTCTACATCCAACCATGGGTGAAAACATTTAAGTTCAAATTTCTTCTACAACCAATGTATTTGGGCGGGTGAAAATTTGACCCATGCGCTATTTGGGGCAGAATTTCAGTCCGGATATTGCCTGAATTGGTAATTTTGTGGAGCCCAACATGCCAGCAATCAAGGCCATGTGAAGGAAATGCATAACGGGACCCGCGCTGCAAAAAATTGTTGCCCACTCCTGTTCAAGCTCCATACTAGAGTTGTAAACGGGTCGGAGAGGGAGCAGATCATACCAAATCCAAATCCGTCTCGTTAAATTATAGGGTTAACGGATATCGTACATAATCGGATCATCAAATCCTACTACTAGATCCATCTCCTATTAATTGTATCTGATTCGGATCAAGATCCAACCCATTGACAGGCCTAGTTGGCGGTTGAACGAAAAATGAAGTTAGTGTTGTTAAAGTTAAGAATGTGAGATAGATACAGAGAGAGAGAGAGAAAGAGAGAGAGAGAGAGGGAAAATAATTTAAAAAATGAGGGAAAGTAGGGAATAAAAGAATGAAAAGAAAGAGAAAGAAAATAAAATAATACATTTAATATACATATATGGTAAGTAAAAATAATATAAAATAATATACATATATTATATAAAATCGGATCGATCATTATCAAATCAAATTAGACTAGATCCAGATCTGTCCCCTTAACTTATCGAGTTAACATATAAAGTACATAATTGGATCATCAAATCCTACTAATAGATCCATCTCATATTAATTGTACCGAATTCGGATCAGATTCAAATCAAGATCCGACCCATTGACAGGCCTACTTCAGACGCATGGCTAAAGGAAATGCAAGAGTAGTTGGGCTCCACTTGAAGTTATTGTTTCAATTTTTCTTTTTAAAAATTCCAAAGACTATATATAATTAATGGACATGATCATTTTTAGGCAATCTCAACTAAAACAATTCACATTCAACCTCTAAAATTCAAACCCAAAGGTCAAAATAATTTTTTATAATTAATTTAAATCAGATCCAACTCCAAATAATTTTGTAATTGTCATGTATCTTAATTGTAATTGTTGTTGTTGTTGTTTTTTTTTTTTGCAAATGACCCACTAGTATAATGGTTTCAAATAATTGCTTCATCGAGGCAATGTCATGGGTTCGAGTCCTAGCATTCATGTTTTGTATGTGAGTTTAATATGTTATCGCCCCTCTCAATGGGAAATGTCCTAAAAAAAAGTTTTTATTATTAAGTGAAAATATATTATGTTTTGGTATTTATATTTTTTTTTCATGTTAAAATGTTCATAAAATTAAATCACGAATATTGAAACAAAAATAATATCAAGAAAAATTAACAACAACAAAAATGGAGGTTAATCATTTTTAAACAATTTAATAAAATTGCTGACTCAAATTATGAGTCTACATTGTTGGAAGAAACAATAGTTTGAGTCCATGCAATGCATGAATGGTTGTATTTTGGAGGATAAAATTTTAAATTTAGCCATAATATAATTGGAGATGGTTTTATGTGTACACATTTTTATACATAAACAAATAATAACAATAAAAACTGTCACTATACTGTTGATCTTACATCTGGCTCTCATGTTTGTGTATCTCCGACATAAAGTAGTGGTTTAGAGATATTGGGAACATAATAAGAAAATTTAGGTATTGGGGAACATAATATTATATATTATACTATTATTGGCGAGCCCTAAAATTCAACGTTGAATAGACTGCAGGGAGACGTACGAAAAGTTTTCCATGCAATGAATTTAATTGCATTTAAGTGTAAGATACACATATATATGATGCATTTTTGCTCACCACTTTAATTATAGGTGTACCCTCATTATCAATCTCAATACTTGACACGTGTCCATATGTATAACCATTGGTTCATAAATATAAAATAAAAGTTAATTATAGTTATACATATGACACGCCACAAATATTATGAATGGTGATAAGGTACACCTATGATTAAAGTGGTGAGCAAAAATGCTCCCAACATATATATATATATATATACGTGCAAGGTGAGTCACTTCCTTATTTCTCCTTAATTCATTAATGGTAGGCACCGCCCGAACGTATCAAATCACAATTAGAGGGTATTATTGTTGAAAATGGCCGTCCATTTACAATTACAATTGATGGGAAGAATGTGACAAATTAAATTGTTGGGAACTGAAAGTCATTTTTATGTGGGATCATAATGACAAGCGCACATCAAAATTTCAATAGTAAATTGAGCTTATATCCATAAAATTCTTTTTAAATCAACTGTAGTATATTCTTTTATTTTTCTATTTAAAATGCCCAATTTTTTCAAATAATATCCGATGACTAGAATCCAACTAAGTAAGTTACTTAATATAACTTAAAATTTGATTTATTATATTTTTCGAATTCCAAAACTACCCATATTTATAAGTTAACGTGTTATGTGGGGGTGTAACTAATGACATACGTTGAATTTGGAAAGATCTCCAAATGGTTGTAATGGATGTAGGAATTAATTTGAAATTAAATATTAAATTCAACATTAACATATTAGTAATCTATAGGTGATTAAGGTTTTCGTTTATTTAATATAAAAAATTATGTTTTTTTCCTTTAATGAATTATACGACTAGTAATCTATTAAATTCAACATTAACGTATTAGTAATCAATATCAGTATTAATATCAATATCAGTATCATTATCAATATTAATAATATCAATATCAATATCAATATTGATAATGTTCCTATTGATAATATTGATGACATTAATAAACTCTTCATAAAATATTGTCCATAGTTAGATAATATATCAATATTATCTACCTATTGATAATAAGTATATTATTATTGTCAATAATATTATCTACTTATTATCTTTCCTTAATATCCATATCAATATATGGATAATAATATTGACAATAGGTAGACAAATAATAGGTAAATTACTGTCCAAAAAAGATATTGACAATATGAACCTATTTTTCCTCTAAATAATGTACCTTTTTTCTCTCTAAATATTGTACATTTTTTTCTCTAAATAAAGCACCTATTACTTGTTTTATGAAAAATAATTTGATCACCTTTTTATTGTTTGTTTTATGAAAAAACAATATTTTTAAATGAAGATATTTTTTCTCTCCAAATAATTTACTCTTTTTTTTTCTCTAATAATGTACCTAGTAAAACAATTTACGTACTACAATGAACCTATTTTTTGCTAAATTTTGTATCTATTTTTTTCTCTAAAGAATGTACCTATTACTTGTTTTATGAAAAATAATTTGATAATTTATTTATTGTTTATTTTATGAAATTTTTTTAAATGAATCTATTTTTTCTCTCTAAATAATTTACCTAGTATAACAATTTACCTAGTATAATGAACCTACTTTTTTTCTTCTAAATAATGTACCTATTTTTAATTTATAAAAAATGTGCATAAATTTCAATTATACAACGTACCTATTTTCTATAAATTATTGTGTACCTATTTTTAATTTATGAAAAATGTACGGAAATTTCAATTACAAAGTAACTTACCTATTTTTATTTTTTATATTTTTTGGTAAATAATATACCTATATTTTTTTACTTATATATTTATGTATATATTTTTCAAAGGTACATTATTGGATATGTAATTTATAGATATTTTTTTTTTGGTTTGCAATTTTAGGGGGTGATATGTTAGAGGGAATTGCAACCAAAAGAATGGGGTGATTGATATGCTAGTAATATGGAGTATTAATTACAATTATAGCAGTTAATGAAATGCTTGAAATAAATTATAAATAAAATATGAAGTCTGATGGCAACGATGTAAAAACATAGGAATACTATGACCTCTTATATCATACTGGTCATTTAAGTTTGAAATTGAATTTTACACATAGATTATAGAGTGATGCGTATATGTCTAGAAAATAGAAAATGTAAGAAACTATATTAAACAAGCCCAAATTTCAATCACATCGCCATCGGATCCAAATTATTCACCACAAATTTCAATATCTTGTACCACTTTTGATTTACGTGTACGGATGACATCGAAGAAAGGGAAAACTCTTCAAAACAATTATAATTAAGAAAGCGACACTAATTTGAGTTGTTGATGACGCGAATATATATTCAACATTCTTTCACGCAAACTGAACTTTCTAATTTTTCTTGGTTTAAAATTCTTGTTATAGCTCATTCACACATAGACAATTCTTTTATATAATTGACCCCCCAAAAAAAACAAGTTTTTTTAAGTTTATGTGCAGGTTTTGATTCTCGGTAAAACTCATGTATATATGTATAGTGGTCTCGTTTCATAATTCGATTTGAACTATATTAGAGTTGAGTTCAAACCAGTTATTATGATACACTAGATTTGATAAATTGTATAATCAACGATGACGAGTCACCAACCGTGGCAATTATGAGTTAATTAAGCATTAGTTACTTAATCTCATGCATGGGATAAAGTTGTCCTAGCTTGTTAATTACTTGCAGTCCAGAAAGTCAGATATATGCATGCAACACATTTCCTTGCGAACATGTTGAGACTTTCTCTGGGGAGAAGCTCTGCATTCAAACTAGAAATACATGGCATATGCCTAGTTTAACGCCACAAGTTCACAACTGATATTCGACAGCTGGCCTTTGACATGTATCCATCGCTTAATAGCAGTGTGTGGTGTGTAGTGGTTGATAATATACTACGATCTTAATTAGACTTTGTTGGCCATCCCATATATGAATGCTTGGTTCTCATTGCACCATCGAATAAACACTGATGTTTACAACCTGACAGCAAAATCCTTCATTGTTTCACTTTGCCTTTCACACAAATACTTACAAGCGACTTGCATTGCATGCGCGTTGAAAGACTTAGCAGTTATTTCTTTAATGACACATCAAGCCGTCTAAGAAGACCAATTTATATATGTATGTGACGCATTTAATTTATTTTCTTGTTTTAGTGAAAGACCCGTGCATATATTTCAGTCCACAAAGATTTAATCTCTGATTCTGACAGCCGATTTCTAAAGCTTTCAGTTCATATGCAAATTAAACTGAGGCAAAATATATCGAGACTCTCCAAGTCAGTCAAGCAATGGCAAAGACTGCAAAGTCATTGCCCTATATATATATCGAGACTCTCCAAGTCAGTCAAACAATGGCAAAACTGCAAAGTCACTGCCCCATATGTATATATATATATATATATATATATATATATATATATATATATATAGATTATCAAATGTGTTAGGACTGATTAAAGATTATTTACCATTCCCTTACTGTTGTGTTTGTCTTTCTATAGAAGGAATATTTTGACATTATATTGGGTTATATTCCTTGAGCTTAGATTAATCTAATCCCAGGCCCCAAAAAATTGATAGACCAAGAAAGATGTCTCTAGCCGGTATAACAATATGTCAAGGATCTCAACGTTCAGTTGAGGAATTCATCAAATAAGTTTATTTGAGGGACACCTTTGAAGGCCCTACTACATATTATATTTCAATAATTTGAACCGTCTCATTTTTAGATATTCCCTCAAAGATCATATCTGCAAAAAGTCACTTGAATCTGAAACCATTTGATCACTCAATTAGATGGTTATTATTATAGTCTTTTCTTGAATCGCGTGTAAATTCATTTTGTTGGTCCAAATTAGATGTCTTAATAATTTTCAATTTTGCATGATTTTTTGCAAGGATGACTTATGAATGAAGATTTGAAAAATAAACAGTTTGGATCGTTGAATTTTTTTTGTAGAGTACCCATTTAGGTGTCCTTCAATAGAAGGATATATATATATATATATATATATATATATATATATATATATATGTGTGTGTGTGTGTGAATATTCTAATATCAAAGCAAAACAATTCACAATATTAGAACCGTAATGCATTTAAATACTATTAATCTTTTCTATCAACATTGTAAGGATAAATCGAAGTTAACATCTTCAAATATTTGAAAGAAAAATACCACTAAACAAATAGTCATCAGTATTTAAAACGGGTAGAAAATAATACAATGTGCGAACAATTGTAATAATTACATACATTAACTTTAGCCAAGAGTTAAAAAAAATAAATTAAGTTGGGTAGAACCATGTATTCTTTGCAAATCACACAACATGAGGTGAGACTAGGAAGAATCATCCCGTTCTACCCAAGGGGGTAGGCACATTCGGACCAGTGCAGTCCCTAGCACTCAGATTTTATTAAAAAAACAAGGTACTATATAGTTGTAAAATGGAAGCCACAAATGCGTAAATTGGTGGGCACCCAGCAGCCAAAAAGTTCTGTTTTATCTTTCCCTATTATTTAATAATATATATTAGTTATTGAATAATATATTATTTTACAAGGTGGAGCCCTAGTCAATTCAATTCTCACGTTTCCTTCCAAGACTACGCCTCCATTCCCACAAGGTTTTTAACTTTATAATTATCCCTATTATTATATATTAACTTTCCACACATATCGCTAAAAACCTAAACTTGTTTCTCTTTTCTTCGCTTGACGTGGCATCAGACTTCACTGTTCCTCCCGTGAGTTTTTCTCAAACTTCATGCTTTAATTAAGTTATTTTATTTAATTAAAGTTTGTAATGGTTTTTTTAGTTTGAAAATTTTTGAGTTTTTTTTTTCTATTGATTTTATGTGCATATTACGAAAGGGAAAAAGCTTTAGAGATATTTGCTAAATCGCTTTTTAATTCCAAGTATGTATTTGTCTATCCTTTTATTGCAATTGTGAACTTGTGTTGATAAATTTTTAATTTTATTTTATTAATTTTCATATATGTGACTCTCTATTGGTTTGATTAATAGAATTAATAGACTGCTCAATTTGTTTCGGTTTATAAGTTTGAGAACATGTTCATATTTGTTTCAATTTAAATTTAGTCCATATATGTTTTTCAGTTATGGACAGATTTTTCAAAAGAAAATCAAAGTTTGAGTTAGTGGAGCCGTCACCCGCGAGAAATTTTTAAATGTATTGGAGTGCACACCACGTGGGTGGTGTCATCCAATGTACCTGGGACATTTGGAATTACTTTCTAATTTATTGCATTATTTTTTATGTGACACGGGTTGCATTGGAAACATTCCACATGTCCTACACCAGTGGATGATTGTGCAGTACCACGTGGTGTCAAACACCAAAAAATTACTCGTCACCCGCAAAGAGTCAAAAGAAAAATGAAAATAGTTCAAAGCAAATGGAAGTTAACTTGGAAAATTTGCCAGCTGATTCCGGATTATGTAATCAAATATTGAGTTACCATCCAAATGTTCGAGACCAAGTTCGAAGAGCTTATCTCTATATATGTTATTGGTATGTCTTGTAAGTTCAAATTTTTTATTGTTTATATTTTATAAAAGGCCCCACACCACACATATGAAATCAAAATGCATGCAATACGCGTACTCTGTCCCTAAACCCCAAACGCGTATCCGCCCAACTGAACTTATGTCCCAAATATTTGTTCGTTTCTCCAATTAATAGCATGATATATAAAACTGATCCGCAGCCAAATACAAACGAGTTATTTGTAAACCATGTGCTTTAATCCGGATTAGATTAAATTAAATTAGCTTCTCGACCATCTAGAATCCGTACACAAATGGAAATCAGATCCAACTTCATTAGTGATCGATCACTGAACCATGCATTGGACGGACATTATTAGGAGCCAAAACGACATTACTGGAGACAAAAAACGCAACATTGCATGCATGTCATGACATGAAATCGCGTGTGACCAGAGAATTAATAAACGAAAAATTATGAAAATTATTGTCATATATATGCCAATTAATGTCAGGCCATATATATGTAAATTAATTTTTATTACATAATAAGAATGTTTATGATATTAAAGTATACAATTAACTAGTTTTGTTGTGCATGCATGATGCCTAATCACCACGTGCAGGATGATAATTATTCTGCATAGAAGTTTCTATTTTCTGTTTTGTTTTGTTGGATCGCTGCAACTTGCAACATATGCACCCGCGCTTTTCAGGGGTTGAACAAAACTTGACTGAAAAAAAGTGAATATATACATATATGTATTGGAGAATATTTCCAATACCCATAGAACAGAACGTGAAAATATTTTATTTTCATGCCCTATGTGTATTGGAGAATATTTCCACAGGTCTCATGTGTATTGGATGGTACACGCGGAATATACAAAAATTACTCTTGATATATGAGTAAATTCACACACACAAGTATCAGTATCATGAGGACTTGAATTTAGGAATACACCAAATATATGAGCCAATCCAACTCAAGATAGATTGCCTTGCTTCATAAGTCATCTCGCTTTTCTCTTTCAAATTATTTTGTCTTTGTTTCGTCCACCACAAACTTTCTCAACTTATTCTTATGTTTTGGGATGTTTCTGAAATTAAGGAATAATGATACGTATCAGACTTTTCTCGAATTTTATGCACTGCGATTCACTATTTTCTTCCTTTGAATTATTTTGGAGAAAACGTCAGGCTTCTGATTTGATATATTCGCTTACTAAACATCCAAAACTCGGGGTCAGCCACACTAAACCAGTAATTTAATAAAATATTATATTACTTTTCTTGTTAATTAAGCAGTCAAGCCATCCCTTGCTTGCTTGCTTGCTCAAACAAAGTCTCAAATTGTCGTTTAATTTGTCAATGGGACGCGTCGCGGTCAAATACGTGTGCTTTCTTTTTATGTGACTCTCACCAGTTTTTAACTTTTAAAGTCAAAACTACGTTCTCCTTCTCCAAGCAACGGCGTCGTTCCTCCATCTCCCTCTCTCTATATATACCCTCCCACTCACCAGTCCCAACCAGAAACCCTCCAAATCCTCTCCCTCCAAATCCCACACACAACAACACATCCACCATTTTTCTCGAGAAACAAACAGAAAGTAGAGAGCTCAGACCTGAGAGAGAAAATCTAATCTAAGCCAATCCAGTCCAAACAAGTCCTGTCCCAATTATCTTAATATTGAATATGCCAAGAAAAGGAATGAGGAGCCTGTGCTTTCACTCCAAAACGCCGTCGTTCGCCGCCCACTCTTCTTCCCCTTCTACACCCTCCTCTCTCTCATTCCCAACCCCATGGCGTGTCCCCGTGACGAACTTCACCGACGCAACCATCGAGGATACCATTGGAAACGCCGCCGTTTTGGTCATGAAGTGGAACCCGGAGACTTCGACATACGCCAACGTCACCTCTCTCTTTTACGAGAGCAAAACGGAAGCGCAGCAGTTTATCAGGTGCGTGACGGAGCTCCAGAAGGCCATGCACTTCCTCGTCTCGGAGGACCCCACCTCCCAGAAAATCGTCCACGCGCAGAGCCTCATGGTGATCGCAATGAAGCGGTTGCAGAAAGAGTTCTACCAGATCCTATCCATGAACCGGGCCCATTTAGACCCCGAATCTATCTCGACCAGGTCCAGATCCTCCGTCACGTCGGCCCGGTCCAGCACCTCCGATTACGACGACACCGGGGCCACCACAGATGACGAGGTGCGATTCGCCGAAGAATCAATCTCTGAAGTCGAGCACGTCTCGTCGATCGCCATGGCCGACTTGAAATCCATAGCCGAGTGTATGATCTCCTCCGGCTACGCCAAAGAGTGCGTTCACATCTACAACATTATCAGAAAATCGATCATCGACGAGGGAATGTACAAGCTAGGAGTTGAGACATTGAGCTCTTCGCAGATCCACAAGATGGACAGTGAGGTTCTGGATCTGAGAATCAGGAGCTGGTTGAATGCGGTGAAGATGTCAATCTCCACGCTCTTCAACGGAGAGCGAATCCTGTGCGATCACGTGTTCGCATCCTCAGCCTCCATCAGAGAGTCTTGTTTCACGCACATATCTCGTGAAGCCGCGACTTTACTCTTCGGCTTCCCTCAAGTTCTCGTCGCGAAGAGCAAGAAAAGATCGTCGTCTCTAGACGTGTTTCGTCTTCTCGATATGTACACTGTGATCTCTGAGCGCTGGCCGGAGATCGACTCCGTTTTCTCTTTCGAGTCCACAGCTGCCGTCCGGTCTCAGGCGCTCAACTCGCTCATTAAACTCAGCGAGTCGGTCCGATCAATGCTCTCCGATTTTGAGTCGTCGATCCAGAAAGACTCGTCGAAATCGGTCGCTCCCGGCGGCGGCGTCCACGATCTCACTCTCCGCGTGATGGATTACCTCTCTCTCCTCACCGATTACAGCAAAGTCCTAGTCGACATTGTCACCGACTGGCCTCCGCCGGAGAAATCGTCCCTTCCAGAATCGTACTTCGACAGCCCCCACTCTGAAAACGCTCCGGCGCCGGTGATCTCCCTCCGCATGGCCTGGCTCGTCCTCGTCCTCCTCTGCAAGCTCGACGACAAGGCCAAGCACTACAAGGACGTGTGGCTCTCCTACCTCTTCTTAGCGAACAATCTCCAGCACATGATCTCCAAAGCCTGTACATCAAATCTCCAGTACCTTCTCGGCGAGGACTGGATATCGAAGCACGAAGCGAAGGTGAGGCAATTCGCAGCAAACTATGAGGGGTTGGCATGGGGGAAAGTTTTCGCTTCATTGCCAGAAAATCCGACGGCCGAGATTTCTCCGGAGGAAGGGAGATTGATCTTCCGAAACTTCAATTTCCGCTTCGAGGAAGCGTGTCGGAAACAGAGGACGAGTGTCGTACCGGACCTGAAACTCCGAGACGAGATGAAGGTGTCCATAGCGAAAAAGCTGGTGTCGGTTTACAGGGAATTTTACGATGCGCATAAGCTTACGGTTGGGGGCGGGAGAAACATGGCGTTGTATGTCAGATTTGCCCCTGAAGATGTTGGAAATCACATGTCGGACCTGTTTTTCGGGACCACAATGGACTCGGACAGTTCGTCGCCGTATTCTCCCTCGTCATCGTCTCATCGGCGGAGTTCGTTGAGAGTTTAGAGCTACCTCTGAGGTGTTTTGCGGCGACTTTTTTGAATTTACTCGCCGTGTTTTTGTTTGTGTAGAAAAGCGCGAATATGTCAGACAGTTTGAAAAAGTTAATTGTGTAAATACTTTTTGAAAGACCCTTTTACTTGTACTTATACAATCACCCCTGTATTTATGTAAATTCAAAAATTTGCCCCTATATGTTCATATTCCTTTCACTTTTTTATTTTTTATTTTTATAACGAAGAAACTCCATGACACATTCCTTGATCAATATAATAAATATGCAATTACTTATAAACTAAGAGGGTGTATTCAATTTAGATTTTAAAAGAATTTGAAGAAGTTTAAAAGTTTAGGTGTATTCAATCATGATTTTATAAAAGTCTATACAATTCTTGTTGTATTCAATTCATATTTTTTATACTCCATTCAAATTTGGATGTATTCAATCACGACTTTAAAAGACTTCATTAAAGTTTGAGTGTAGTAAAAAAACTCATTGATTTTAAAGGAAATACAAAAAGTGATGAATTTCGTTTGATTATAGAATAATTTTATGCTATGAAAAATCTTTGTTTCCTCTAGAGATTTTGATAGATATATTATTTTTATTCTCAAGATCTAATTTCACCACTTCTACTACCACTATCTTATCATGGCTATCACAGTCGTCGCTGCTGCAGCCACCACCACCATAGTCATCGTCGTCGCCGCTAACACCACTGACATCGCTTGCACCCTAGCACCACCACCGCCATCGCCACCTCCACCACCACCCATTGCCGCCCTCACTACCACCCCCACCGTCACAACCACCATCGCCACCACCATCACCATCACCGCCACCGCCACCACCTCCACCTCCACCACCACCACCCTTACCCCCACCTCCACTACCACTACCACCCCTACTATTAGCCTCACCATCACCCCCACCGTCACCACCACCACATCCATTGACAGCAACATCACCATCATTGCCACTGTCGCTACAGCTACTCCCACCTCCACCACCACCACTACCACTCCCACCTCCTGCACCACTACCTCCCCCACCATCACCCACAAATCACCATCGCCATCACCACCACTGTCATCACCCCTAAACTCTTTAGTTTGTTAGTGCTATAAAACTCCATTAAAATCAATAATAAAACTCCAATAAACTCAGTTAAAATCTATACAGGAATTCAGTCAAAATTTATGTGGAGTTTGTAGAATTCAGTCAAACTCAATTAAATTCAATTAAACTCCATCAACTTTATAACTCTTTTAAAATCATTTCGAATCAAAATTGAATACACCCTCCTAAGTATTTATTAACCTTGTACGTTTTGCGTGGGTCAAAACACCGTATGTAAGACGTACATATATATATATATTATAATTCGTCTCATAATATTCACTCTTTATTATTATAATCCATTTAGCTGAATGAAAAAAGTGTACATAATGATATAATATTTTATACAAATATGTACGCCACGTGCTACATGTAAATCATATTTTACAAGGCCAACCGTGGGGCTCTCAGCATATTTTGATTGATGGAAGTTCACTTTGATTGTGACCTGGTCCCCCCACCCCTAACTTCCTTGGTTTGGTTTTAGTTTCGTTGTTAAAAGTTAAAACAATGTATGGTATTCATCACCTGAAAAAGAAAGGAAAAAATCATTTTTCTTTTGTCACAGGAATACGTGGACCATATGATTGTTGGTATTGGTAGCTTACAGCCTTATACCTTTTCTTCTTTATTATGGTTGTTGGTAGCTCATAGATTTTGTTAAAGCCTCAATTAGTTAGTCAGTTTTATTTTTTTATTTTTAATACAAGCGATATTAAGAAAGGGGATATTCACATACAGGATCTCGGGTCGTTATTTGAATTAGTTACAAATATCCTCTATATTCATAGCAAAACGAGTAAGAAGATGATCAACTCCGTTAGCCAGGCATTTGAGTAAAATGGTGCAACAATGTATTTGTGTCCTCAATTACATGTCCAATAGCCTCAATTAGTTTTAAATAGAAATTAATTAAGTAGGAGAAAAAACCTCAACCGCTAATTATGAGAAATGCTGAAAAACTTTGGAGTCAGAATCTTGTGAGAGAAGAGATGGCGTGAGACGACGATAATTCTTTCATTGTTATTATAGTTGTGCGACTTGTTCATTCATCTGTCCTTGACCTGTCTTTCCCACTCTTTTGCGGCCTTGTTGAGTTTGAAAAAACGACATATTGGGAGTTGAAAATTCTCAACTTAGAACTGCTGTTCATTTGATTTGGTCAAATGGATGTTTCGATTCATGATTTGTAAGCAGCACTAGATTGTTAAAGAATCGTATCATATATAAACTTTTAAACAACACCATTAGGTTCGATCCAAAAAAAAAAAAACCATACGACGTCTGTTTCCCTAATAAGAAAATACCTTGGCCTGCATCAATTGACATTAATATTGTGGTCACGCGTCAATATTTCCATAAAGTTGTGTCGAAAATTTCCAAGAGCTTACGACGCAATATTTGACAAAATAAACCGATGCAGGGCCACAAACAACACTTTCCTTAAATACATGTCATAAACCATATCGTCTGTGGCGGAACCAAGAATTTAAGTAAGAAGGGCCATCCTTAAAAATTCAAACACTTTCTTTTATGACAAAGTAACCTAATTTTTAAGAATTTCCTAATTTTATCACTTTTCTCTATGTTTTTCCTTTACTTTTTGTATGAATAACCAATCACTCTTTTATGATAACAAAATACATGCAATTCAAAAGAAATTTAGACATGAGAATGAAAGAGAAACAAAGAAAATAGGGGTCATTTAAGAATTTGTTAGAAATTTTATAATATTTGTACAATATACTAACATAAAATTGTATGTACAACCATTTTTGAGAGGGGGCCAGTGCTCACCCTAGGCATGCACTGGCTCCGCTAGTGCATATCGTCCACACATGTTATAACACGTGTACAAGATGTACCACATGTCCATACTACTGTAGTATTCTATATCTATAATCACTCCTCACGATGACACATATTCATCTTTGCTATTGATAAGAAAATAATAAAAGACCGGTAAATTTTAATTATTTTACACAAAACAAAGATATTGGGTAGACTATAAAATATAAGACACAGGACTAAAATTGAAGATTAAATAAAACTTGGGGAATGAGGCTACTATGCTACTCCTGTCAGATCAGCTGGCCGTGGAACAGACTGCCATCCCGTACAATGTTGGAGAACATGTTTAAGCTCATCCATGGGAGGTCCTATCGTATATGTCTGATAGTGTTGGCTAGGATGAAACATGCTGTGTTCAACACCCACCGGTGTTAATCCAGCTTGAGTTCCAGTTATAAATACGTCCCCTTCAGACCTAATGTGGCCAGTCATTGCCACCTCCTTGTCTGCTGCCTATAGAAAATCCATCATAAGCAACAAGTTACTCTCATATGCAGAATACATTTCAATGGCCTCTATTGGATGAATTGATGTAGTTTTCATTTGCCCAAAAAAGTCTATTACAATATTTCAACTTTGGCATTGGACTAATGGAATAAACAAATCTCATAATATGCTTTCATGCTAAATGGTTCTCGAACAAAATATACTCAGCATTCAGTATTTAACTAAAGAACGAAAGCAGGATAACAGAATTTTGGGGTTACCCAAGCTTATGCTTCATTCCGACAAACCTTATTCTGTGAATTCAAAATTGCTTTTGCATATCATCTATGACCACATTCCACCAACTTTCCTCTCTGAACTCAAAACTACTTGTGCATGTCATCTATGACTGCAACATACGGCTAGCCACAGCACTAGCTATCCTAATTTTATTTGATAAGTATGGTCTGTTCCTGATTAGTGATTTCCATGTCCTATGCACATTTAGCCAAAAGAAGTTCCCAGTATCTAAGAATCCTCTAGCGTTTCTCCCAAGATTATCTCACTTTTTCTTTTCAATTTGAGATCAGCCTCTACTATTTTAAGATGGTGTATAGTAGTTCGAATTCCGGATACTAATGTGCAATATTTCTATACCAGCTTCTAATATGTCAAATACTAAATTTTTACTACAGAATTATACAAGTCAGAAATCTTGAAGACATGTAGTTGGTACATGAAAATGAAAATGGGACATACCTTCTCCGTAAGGTACTTAAATGCCACTTTCTTCTGTCCCGCTTCATATATATTGCATTCAGAGAATATCTGGAGTGGAAACATAATGATAACATATTAACCTTGTATATGATAAAATCCTTGGCGAACTTTAAAGAGTATCTAAGCAATATATAATAGCCATTGGTAGCAGCATCATCACCTGTGATTCTACACTGGCACAAACAGCATATATGCCCCAGTTTCGGGTGTAATTGTTATACAGATGTACTTTCGCAAATCTAACACGAGGATGCCGCTGTCGGGTCCCATCGAAAAAACAGTGGTGAATGGTAACCCGGATGCATCTGTCATCAATATGAGAGGGGTCTGATCCAATTAGCATTGTCTTATCATGCTGTGAAAAATGGCACCTGCATAATGGTTAAACAAAGAACTTAAATACTACTACAAAAGTAAAAAGGGTGAAATTCCAAGTTGGGAGATTCACCTCACCTCGAAACTGTAATATCCGTGCTTCCCCTGGTGATATCTATAAGCCCGTCATCATAATCACGAAGGCTGCACCGATCTATCCATATGTGCTTGGAATTGGGTTTTATTTGAATGCCATCAACATCTGGCCCTCTACCACCTTCAAACTCTAAATTGCATACAATCACATGTTCACATTCCTTCAGCCTCAACCCCTTCCCTGTAAGTTTAATCCTCTGACCCCGGCCATCTACAGTCTTATACGATGACACATTCAAGTAAGATGAGAGATGGATAGTGCCTGAAATTTCAAAGACAATCCAAAGTGGTTCTTTCCTACGACATCCGTCCCTAAGTGACCCAGGACCATCATCTACAATCAAATAAAGAACAATAATAAAAATTTAACCTTCCAACAAGCAATGAATATGGTTCACTGTTCAAGCTTCACAATAGCTCTAACACTATCCATCTCAGATGAAGATCTCAACAGACCAAAAAGCAGCAACAGACGTCATTAAATTATTAATAAACTACAAAGATATGGACTTTGGAGTTGGGATGCCAAATTAACTACAAACTCAATCATGGGTACACAAGCATTTAAATTGACAAATCCTCTGGAAAATTTGCTTCAGCTTAATCACCTAAAGCATTTCCACTATTCCAAGCTCCATAAGCAAGTTTACTTCAGAATATTCCACACGCAAAACACTAAAACTACCCATTAAACAAGAAAAACACACGCAAACAAGCAAAAATTAAACTTTCAAAACCCGAAGCAAACACATTTACAAAGCGGATGGCAGCAATTGAAACTGCAATTAAGCAAGAACACACATTTAGTTTGGAATTCGATCAAGAAGCGTACCAGCTAGAGTGGTAACGTGGTAAATGGCACCGCGGAGACCACCAATTGCGAGGCGGCCGAAGCCTTCGGCCTGGGAAGCGAGGGCTCGCAAGCTCGCGTCGACATGAGCGTACGGCAAGGCCACCATGCTGGTCTTCTTAGCTGACGAGCTCGGGATTTGCGCTGATTGATCCGGCGGACCATATTTAAAGCCCGAATTGTCCGTTTCACTGGAGACGGGGCCGTTACGGCGTTTACGGTGGCCGTGGGAGTTGCCCATTTATGGCAAAAACGTTGCCGTTTCGAGGTCTGATTATGGCTGAAATTAAAACGGAAAAAAACTCGTCTTGTGAGCTGTATGTAGTATGTACCAGTGAAGTGAAAACAGACTCGCATTTATTGTAGCTGGAGATGGTGTTTGTTTTTGCATCGTATCTTTGTGTCGGTTATGTCAAAGCGTTTGTTTTGTCGGAGGAGGAGAGTTACTATCCGAGTAAAACCCAACCCGAAGTCACTATATTCGGGTTACCTCCACTCCACAGTTGATCAAACAGGTAAAAACCGACACATTTTGAAAAGAGGTGGTCACCAATTCATTAGGTATATATAAAAAATATATTTGGTTCTTAATTTTGTTTGTCTAATTAAAAATAGAGAATTTAGTGTAAAATATAAACTTTTTGTTACTACAAGTAAAGTTGGTTTGCAAATTGTGAGCTTTTTTGCACAACTGGATATAATTTAGGGTAAAGTGCGGTTTCTCCGAATATAAGCGATTGACTTACTCCCAACTATTTCGTTTGCCAATTTAGTCCTCAACTCGTAATAAATATTCAATTTCCCTTACTAAGTTTATCTAATTTCATCCATTTTTCATTAATAACAGGGCAAATTTGTAACTCTAACTTAAAATTCATAAAAATATTGTAAATAATTAACTTTTAGAAGCAAAAAAAACTTTGGGGAGAAGAAATCGGTGGGGGTGGGGTTTTGTGGGGAGAATAATTTTTTTTTCTTCTAAAAGTTAATTATTTACAATATTTTTATGAATTTTAAGTTAAAATTACAAATTTGCCCTTGTTATTAATGAGAAAAGTTGATGGAATTGGATAAACTTAACGGTAAGGGGGAAATTGACTATTTATTACGAGTTGAGGGACTAAATCGGCAGATGAAATAATTCGAGGGTAAGTTCGAATTGCCTAATAGTTCGCAAAATGGCTAAAAATCCTATAATTTACACTTTTACTAATTATTATGGTGTTAAGCGTTGAACTCATTATTTCTTCGCTTTTCGCTATCTTAAACTCACAATGAAACTTTTCAACAAACATATCCCACATCTCATCAAGAGATTTACAAATGTCAAAACCGTCGTACATTTGCCAAAGCCTTTCTTTTGTGCCGTAACAAAGTCTTGTTGTATCTCCACAATTTTTTCCGTTGCAACTATCGTTATAGATAAATTTTAAGTTTTCTTCACATCAAAGTAGTTGAAATTTGATTTTGATGAAAATTTCTTAAAAAACCAAGCTCTCGTATTAGACTTAAGAGTGTAGATTAGGTCGAAACAAATTTATCAATCCTCAATTATTAGGGCTTCCAATTGGTTGAACTAATACTAATTTGGTTAGGATTTTTAATTTCCATCCGCGTACAAATCTTAATAATAAAAGGGTTGTAATGCATAGTTTAAAGCTGACTTACTCAAATTATAAGTTGAGAACAAACTAAAATCGAGTGAAGGCGGATAAATTAAATTGGCGGTGAAAATGAATAAATCATCATAAATTCAGAATTACAACAACAACAAAAAGAATTTGTTACATCATATTTTATGGTTCATGGTGTTCGGTGTGGCTCGACCCGGGGGCCCGTGGTCTCAAAATGGCAGGGCCCGGCTGGCATCAAATTAACGGCCTCATTCTTTTATTTTTTTTATTTTGAATGTGAACCTCATTTTTTTTAAAATTAAAATAATTTTAAAAAAAAGAAACCGAAACCCCCAAATAGTTTCCCCGTCATTGGCCACCCGCCACCTCCTCCCGCCCCACCCTCCAACAACTCCACCTCCTTCTTCGCCTTCAAAACCCTAATCACACACAGTCGTCATTTCCCCAATCAAATTCGTCACATTTTTATTTTAAAAAATGAACATATAAGCGTTCGCTTTTCACAATGCATATCCGTTTGGGAGTTGGACATGATTTAGGTACTATCTCTCTCCCTCTTTCTCTCTGCATGTTCGTGTGTGTTTGGCTGCTGAGAATGTGCAGGAAAATGAAAGTGAATGGGGAGAGGAATTGGGTTTTACCTGACCCCTCATTTTCGTTTCTCCATTCTGTTAATTTAGCGGGAAAATGGAAGATTTTATTTCTTTTTCTTCTTTTCTTTCTTCTGAATGTGTGTGTGGTTTATGTTAAATATTCACAGAGTATTTGATGCAATGTGTTGGTTTATTTATTTATTTTGGTGGAAATGAATATTGAAACTGCGGAGTTTGTTTTGAATTTTGATTTGTAAGGATGTGAGAGGGACCTGGAGAAGGGGCTAGTGCAGCCCTCAACCCCAGGAGCTCTCTCGGAGCCGCCATCGTCACCTCACCTGTCGAGGCCGGCTCTGGTTTTCTCCAATTCCAGCAAGTCTCTGCTAGGTTCGAATTCAGGCAAGGCCCTGCTTGTTTCGAATTCAGGCAAGGCCCTGCTTGTTTCGAATTCCAGTAAGTCTCTGGTGTTGTCCAATTCCGGCAAGCGCATTGATCAGTTGGGGAAGAAGAAGTATGTGAAGCAGGTGACCGGCCGCCACAATGACACGGAGCTCCACCTGGCTGCACGCCGCGGCAATTTGGCGGCTGTGAAGCAGTTTCTGGGGGAGATTGATGCCCAGATGGTGGGTTCTGAGTTTGATGAAGAGGTGGCTGAGATAAGGTCTGCCATTGTGAATGAGGTGAATGAGTTGGGAGAGACGTCCCTTTTCATTGCGGCCGAGCAGGGGCATCTTGGTATTGTAGAGGAGCTTTTGCCCTACATGACCGAGGAAGGCATTTCATTGAAGAATCAGGTCGGGTTTGATGCGTTGCATACTGCTGCAAATCAAGGGTACCAAGGTAATCATAAGTTAAATAGTTTGAGCCAAACATATTATTGTTGTTGCTGCTGTTGATTCTGTTATTATATATGTGTTTATCTAATTCAAAGGGTTGAAATGGAATGCATTATTACAATTTTTAGACCTCATCTGGAAAGATTAAGGGGTAGGTAACCAGATTTGATGTTAATGTGTCAAACAAAAGACCTCAGTTGTTTTGTATTCTCAGTGGATTTTTTGAGTCTATATCTTGTATTGGTGCTTAACTATTGATACTGTAGGCAAACATGATAGATAATTGATCCTCACTAGAGTCGGAATAGTGTTGTGTTGTGTCCATTTCAGGCATGGCTCCTTGCTTGTCACTGCTCACTACTTGCTTGTCTTTTGGTTCTGCTTTCCAGTTTCTTTAAGTTTCTTCTTTTGGTTGAACAGATAGTAAAATATTTCAATACCATGTCACCTCAGTTCAATAACTAGCTTTATGCAGCCATTGTCCAGGTGCTGTTAGACTATAACCCGGGGCTTAGCAAAACAGTTGGCCAGGCAAATGCTACCCCTCTTGTATCTGCAGCTACAAGAGGGCATACAGCAGTAGTTAAAGAATTACTATCAAAAGATCCTAGTTTGCTGGATGTTTCTAAATCCAATGGGAAGAATGCATTGCATCTTGCTGCACGGCAGGGCCATGTAGATATTGCGAAAACTTTGCTTGACAGGGATCCACAACTAGCAAGAAGAACGGATAAGAAAGGACAGACTGCTTTGCATATGGCCGTAAAAGGTGTTAGCAGTAAAGTGGTGAGGTTGATTGTCGACACGGATCCAGCTATTGTCATGCTTCCAGACAAGTTCGGCAATACAGCATTACATGTGGCCACCAGGAAAAAGAGAGTAGAGGTATGTATTTCAACTTTTGGATCTTCACATTTTAATACTTTTAATATATTCTTGTTCTATGATGGGATACTATTGACTTAATTCAGTTTTTCCTTTTACAAGTTCTGGACATATGATTAAGGAATCACATTAGGTTTGGATTCCCTAAGAGTCTAAGAGCTTGTTTTGCCAATAAGTTTTGGATTGATCTGTAATTAACTTGGGTTGAGCTTGGTTTAAATCTTTAGTAATATGCAATTTCTCATCACGCTTGCAGATAGTCAATGAGCTATTACTCGTTCATGAGACAAATGTGAATGCTCTAACAAGAGACCATAAAACATCCCTTGATATAGCTGAAGGACTTCCTTACTCTGAAGAAATCACAACAATTAAAGAAAACTTGACTCAATACGGTGCTGTCCGAGCAAATGAACTTAACCAGCCAAGAGATGAGCTTAGAAACACTGTGACAGAGATAAAAAAAGATGTCCATACTCAGCTTGAACAAGCTCGCAAAACCCACCAGAGTGTTAGCGGAATTGCCAAGGAGCTCCGTAAGCTACACAGGGAAGGAATCAATAATGCCACTAACTCAGTCACAGTGGTTGCTTCACTCTTTGCAACAGTAGCATTTGCAGCTATATTTACACTTCCTGGTGGCGATTTGGACTCTGGGGAGGCTGTGGTGTCGTTCCGTGTATCCTTTAAAATCTTCTTCATTTTTAATGCCCTTTCGCTCTTCACATCATTGGCTGTTGTTTTGGTACAAATCACCCTCGTCAGAGGGGAAATAAAGACGGAGAGGAGAGTTGTGGAAGTGATCAACAAGTTGATGTGGCTGGCCTCTGTCAGCACTACAGTAGCATTTATTTCTTCAGCATATATAGTGGTTGGTCGGCGTAATATATGGGCTGCAATCCTTGTCACAGTTATAGGGGGAGTTATAATGGCAGGAGTTCTTGGTACCATGACTTATTATGTGGTGAAGTCCAAAAAGTTTCGTAGAGTGAGGAAGAGAGAGAAGATGTTGAGGACTGGAACCATCTATTCCTCGCGTCACTCAGAGTCTGATTCAGAAGTTAACCGTATATATGCCCTGTGATGATGGTCTAGTTTGGAACTAGCCTCTGGTTTTGTCTGCCTTTAACATGAAGAAGAAAATCAATACAAGAGTAGTTGGTTCATAAGAGGTTCTAACCTACAGATATGAAATTCAGGGACCCTTGTAATAGCATCAATGAGTGGACTTTTTAAAAAATGAAGTTTTGGGTGTCTTGAGGAGTATAAAATTTTGCAGCAAAACTATTCATATCCTTAACCTTCAAAAGCAGCAAGTGAGAAATATTATTTGTATACTATACGGCGTACACATGGTATCAGTCTTCATTTCTAACGTATATAGGTTTCGTCACTGGTGATATGCTATTCGAATTCTAGCATAGATAGTGACTTGTTGATTAGTTGATCAATTTTGAATGTGAGTTTACTCGACATTATTTGTCTGAAAAATGTGAGTATCTGATAAGTGAATGAAATCTGAAGCATTACATGTTGTGCATACATTCAGATGGCTGAAAAAATAATGTATTAGGTGGATGTTGCTTAAACTTACAAAAGAGTTGAGTTTGCTCCAAGGGATGTCTCTGGTACGGGTTTCCATTTCTGCTTTTTCCCTCATCACATGTTTCTTCTACTCGTAAAGTTTCTATACTGTATTTCGAAATTTCCTTCTTCGAGTGAGGCATCAGTTACACATCCCAGGTGTTTAACAAAGCAAAAGTTTTAAGGGGAAAACACTGGAAAATAGTTTTGATTCACACTGACTGTTGAGGTTATTGTCCATGCAGATCAGGGAGGACATACTCCAATTAGAGGATCCAAGCTTTTGACAATGTTTCTACAGAAGGTACCCTTTTCCTTCATGTCTCTGCATATTTTCAGGTCAACTTTGATAGCACTTATCACATTATTGACTACTGGATGATTCCGTAAAAACAGAGGGAAAGAGAATACAAAAACAAGAGGTATCTGATTTGCACAATGTTCAAGAGGCCCGAGGCTCTTAAGCATTGAATACTCATATTTGATCCAAATATAATGGCAGTGATTAGTTAAATTCAGTCACAAATAGCCAATTTGCAAGATTTGGCAACTTTAGGAGTTGATTAGTTGAACACACTATATGATTCTCTTTTTTATTTTCTCCTGAGCTTGAGCCTATTAGGAAAGCTTGTACATTATCGAAAAAGGTTGCTCCTTTCCATCTTTCTGCTTTATCAGGATAAAAGAACTTTTGCTTTGGTGCAACCAATTTGGTTGGTGGTGATCCCATCGCTTGAGTGGCATCTTTTCATGCACTGTTTGAAGCACTTTTTACATCCTTCACTTATTTGTCAGCTGAAGCTGGAAGCGAAGGCATGTTTTTCTTCCTCTAATTGGTGTCTCTGTCAGTGTGAAAATGTTAGCTGGCTCTCCATATGAAAAAGTTTGAAGTTTCTGAAACCTGTGTGCTCTAAGAGAAACAAATTCCATGTTTAACAACTTCATGGTTGAGATTAGCCATTATTTTTATATTTTCATTGTCCGCTAATTAAAATTGTGATTGGTGGGGATGACAAAATGTTGGCTGCTTCCCTGCAGTGTTCTTTTTAGTTGAATTACTATAGTCTGCTTTTCCCAGAAGTCAATTATGGTTCCTTCATATCATAAGCCATTAGACAGGTGCTTGATATGGTGTGGTCTACAGGAGGTCTCTCCGTGTGACGGCGGCCGCTATGGCAAGTGAGCTACTCGGTTCCACACTTGTTCCCTGGAAAATATATTGGGTTCCTTTTGGGGAAGACTTTCACCTTCTCCAGATGTTGTTTGCAAAACTTGTTTGGCGGTACTTTTATAATGGCTAAAACCGCGTTTAAATAACCAAAAGCGCTCCTAGTAAGCTTTGACAAAAGTGGCTAAAAATGCTTTTTAGGTTATGTAAACATGAAAAAGTGCTTTTTATTTTAAGGAATCACTTGAATTTTCAATAAAATAATATTGTGATTCTAACTAACGAAAATGCTTTTACAAAGAACCCTTAAGAGCCAAAATGATTTAGGCACAAAGACTTTCAGGTCAATTAGGAATCTGATAATTTGATTTGAGGCCAAATGAAATAGGGCATAATTCGAAAGATTTTCTCCATGGCTATCTCTATATATTCCTGGTGGGTCCATGCTTTCTCTGAGAGTGCCATTAGGCATGACATTAGTGCTGGTGTATTACCATGGGTCCAGCCCATGAGAGAAGAATATGCTTTCTGTGCAAAAGTGGATATCAATGTTAACACAATGATAACAGTCAATATATAATATTAAAAAGGACAATTGATGGTGTTGGGCAATTATATCGGTTGCCTCATATCCGTTGGAGGTGAATCCAAAGCTTCTCAAGCCTTCCTTGCTCAAATATAAAAGGGGGGCTTGCTCCTCATTTGGGTGGTCTGAAGCCGAGAGGGAGAGAGAAGTGAGAGAACATCCGAAAGCCATCCACTCCAATATTGTGAGAGAGAGAGTTAAATTGTGTACCACTCTAAGTGTGCGAGTGAGGTAAAAACAGGAGAGTATAGTGTGGTGTTAAAACTCGAACTCAGGACCTTGCCTAAGGGAGCAATTACTACAAACCACTACACTAGTGGGTCATTTGATTATTTTTCTATACTTATTGTTGTTTGAGTTTCTAGCGCTAACCTATCCTAACAATTAGGACAATATAGAGTCACCATCATTCAGCTACCATTTCTTTTCTGTATTTAAATTAGACATTGAACCACTCATATCCATTCTCAATTGACTGGAGAGAAAAATGGCACATAGGTTGAAGAGTTCATACTAATAAGCCTTCAAAACGACGGCACATAAAACTAAAACTTGTAATCTACGAAAACACATGCAATTGGATCTTCATCAACTTTTTAGACACCAATTGGTGGGCAATTTCTCATTTACTGTAAATGAATAAAGTTCATAACGAATTCCGAAAAAAAATTAATGAAATACAGTCAGTTGGTGTCTGTAGCATTATTAAGAGGGAAGCGCCATAATGGAAAAACTTATCTCTTTCTTTAGTTGTAGATTTGAGATGGGAAAAGCTAAATGTGGAAATTTAGTATTAAAATGCTCAACTTCGATAAAACGTGGAGAAAATGTATTTGTTGCGTAGAAGAAAGAAAAAAGTTTAAAACAAAAGCTGCCTGGCATGCATCACGACACGACCGACCGCTGAAAATAGAAAGAAGCGTGAAACACTGAAGTCTGCTGATTTAAAGATGAGGTCATAATTTTATCTTCAAGTATGACTTCTTTCTTTCGGTTTCTAGGTGCCAAATTTACCGGGAAAATATTAGAGGCAGTTTGGCGCACCAACTCTCTAATAGGCGTGGGCCGTTGTATTAGCTCTCATTAGAGAAAGTTAATGTCCATGTCAGGTCTTATACTGGGCATCCGGACGGACCAAACCGTGAAAGAAAAAATCGATTGACTAAAAAGTCAACAATCTTATATTTTTTAATTCTTAAAGTTTAGTAAAAGTTTACTATCTAAATTATATATATATATTTTATATTTTGTAAAATCTAATGCTATATTTTTAATTTTATAATTAATATTTTTCCAAGTCAACTTCAATTGACCGGATGAATAGTATCGATTCCGATGTGAACTTGAAACCGAATCGGACCGCGCCCACCCCTATCTAGCACCACCCATTTACCAGAGGCTTAAAAGCAAGTCCGTTTCAACGGGTTCCCAGAAAGCCATAAAACCCAAGGGGCCCACCTGGATTCTCATTATATCCTTTGCTGGCCTTGACTTGTCTTTTAGCCAAGTCAATGATTATTTTTTTTTTTATTGGATCCTTATCAACCCACAATTTGTCATTATACCAACAAATCTATTTTATGTTCCCACGTCCTTTTTAGGCCACCTCAGACTGTAATTTCTGAGATTAATTTTTACGTCAAGTGGTAAATGTTGAGTAACATAACCATTCAGTTAAGAGATAGTCAGTTTTGGAGATGTAGATTAAGTAAATTGATCATAGTAATGTGTCTGCCCTTATGCTCTAAGATCGAATTGTCTTAATTTAGAGTCGTTTAAACTATGACTTGCATCCACACAGAAAATAATCAATATTAATTTCTCCAAAGTGACATGTAGTTGCATACTAAACCGAAATAAACCGGATCTCCATGATTAGCAAAACATGTGATTAACATTAATCCATAATTGATTTGTCGAGTTAAAAACCATAGAATTTCGATTATGATTGGATTATTAAACTGAAACTACTGTTTGCCAATGTGGTCTAGCACTTTTGTATTAAAAAAAATACTTAAACCTTTGTTTTTTAATCAAATCTCATTGATGATGCATGGCACCCGCGTAACCGCGTTTATAGGCATGCGAGAAACGCAGTGGTACGCGTCAAATTTCCATATTTGATTGTGACGTGGTGAACAGGAGAAATTTTTAAATGTACCATGCCGCGTGGGTGGTGTCATCCGATAGGCACAGGGCGTTTGGAATTACTTTAATTTATTGCGTATATTTTTATGACATGTGTGCATGCGTTGGAAGCATTCGCGTGTCAACACTAGTGGATGATACGTAGCGCGTGGTGTCTGACACCCAAAAATTACTCTCTTGAGTGGTCGTTGGCCAACGAAAACTAGTAAAAATTTAACTTGAGAGGGGAGGACAAAAGAGTAATTTTTGGGTGTTCCACGTGGGCTGGTGTCTGCATCCACTGTGTAGGGCATGTGGAATGTTTCGTCTTGCCACATGTCATAAAAATAATACAATAAATTATAAAGTAATTAAAATGTCCATATTTGATTGTGACGTGGTGAACAGGAGTGGTCGTTGGCCAACATTTAAAAAATTTAACTCGGACAAAAAGAAAAGAATGACATCCGTCTTTTTTGCAAGGAAGCCGTATACTGTTAATAACAACCTCATCTTTCTTCTTCGTCCTCTAGTGAGTGAGACATCAACATCTCCTTTTTAAAAAGTCTTAGTAATTTGCTGCACTCCACTGAACTTCACTTTTGGGGTCTCTCAGTTCTCACACTTAAGGTTTCTTTTCACATGCACCATTTTTATTTCCATTTGTGCTTCAGTTTCTGAAATATTGGAGGAAGAAAGAAGCCATGTTCTTGCAAACCCAAGAACAAAACTGGTAAGTCCAAGATTTTTGTTTCATAAAGTTCACTGCTTTGATTAGTTTTAGTTTTAAATTAGTGGTCTTTTTTGGTACAAACTTAGTGCCCAACTGTAGTTTTAACTTTTTTCTTGGATGGCTTTATGCATATTATTATAATTTGATTTCACACTGCAAACACGGTTTCAACTTTGCATAGTCTCATTGCTTTTGTTCTCTTCTTTTTGCCCACTTGTTATGATGACTGTTTTGCAATGATGGGTGATGAAAAATTTGTGTATATAAATAACCAGAGAGAAAGAGACAGAGAGACAGACAGAATGAGAGACAAATTACGTACAATTGGGTTTATTTTAATAATTTGAATTATTTTTGGTGCAGAAGATGTCAGTGTGTGTGTTATGGGTATCAAGGAATCAAATTTCCTGATTTCCCACGTGCAAACTCATGGAATCATCTGAATTATGTTATCCTCGTCATTCATAAATTGGTCTTCTGGGGTTGCCATGCTTGACTTTTGGTCTTCATGGTAAAAAGGGAAAGCCTTAATTTTAAAGTTGATTAAATAGAATTGGAATTGAACAATGGAAGTTCCAGTGAAGCAACAGAGCTTCTGTGAGAAGAAGATGACTAAGCAGTTAACAGGAAAACGTGAAGACACTCCCTTGCATTTGGCAGCAAGGCAAGGAAATTTGGGATTGGTCATAGAAATCATCTCTAATTGTGGGGAGGCGAATTTGAATGAATTGTTGTCGAAGCAGAATCATTCGGGTGAAACCGCCTTTTATGTGGCAGCTGAATGTGGCTATGTTGATTTGGTGAAGGAAATGATGAAATACTATGATATTGGTTCAGCTGGCATCAAAGCTAGAAATGGCTTTGATGCATTTCACATTGCTTCCAAGCAAGGGAACTTAGGTAAGCCTCTATGGATGTTTCCAAGTTTAGTCACCTTGTTCCGTCTTTTAACATGATGTTAAAGCTTTATGGTGTGAAGTACTCTGAATGGTTCTGTATAAATTTGCACCAGATACAATAATCACAAAGGAAAAAATTTAGTTTCATCTTATTGCACAAAATTCTTTACCTCATTTTCATTTGTGAATTCTGTAGGAGACTAGGAAAATTAGTAAACAAAGATTGAAATTGAAAAATAATAACAGTATTGTGGGCTTATCTAGTAACCTGTAATTTTTGGAGTAAATCATCTCAAATCATTGTTCTGTTGTTGAATTTCAGAGGTGCTGAAGGTCCTCATGGAGGCCATTCCAGAACTTTCGATGACCGTTGATCACTCAAACAGCACAGCATTGCACACTGCTGCAGCACAGGGCCATATTGAAGTAGTTAATTTTCTCTTGGAGACCGGTTGCAGCTTGGTGTCCATAGCACAACGCAATGGGAAAACTGCCTTGCATTCTGCAGCAAGGAGAGGGTATTTGGAGGTGGTGAAGGCCCTTTTGAGTAAAGAAACTGGAATTGCAACAAGAAATGATAAGAAGGGGCAGACAGCTCTCCATATGGGAGTCAAGGGACAGAATGTTGAGGTGGTGGATGAGCTAGCGAAGGCAGATCCTTCCTTGATAAACGTGGTGGATAACAAGGGCAACACTGCCTTGCACATAGCAACCCAGAAGGCGCTAGTTCAGGTAACAAAAGGTGTTCTTTTTTTGTTTATCTGAAAAAGGACCATACACTTTATGCTTGTTACCGAACTGTTCTTTATTTATATGCATGAGAATCATCATATAAAGTCGAATTGTCACGACAATGTTGTGCAATTGGGCTTAGGAACGTAATATATAAATGGTTATTTAAATACTCATATGGTTAAGCCTCTGAGATCGTACGTTTTGCAGATTGTTCGGGTGCTGTTAAGTTATAAGGGAGTGGCCAAAACCACCATTAACAAATCTGGAGAAACTGCTCTTGACACTGCTGAGAGATCTGGGCACTCACTGATCGCTGCCATTCTAGTAGAGCATGGCATTCAAAGTGCCAAATCCGTAAAGCCACCAACTTTAAACACAAACCACGAACTCAAACAAACTGTAAGTGATATAAAACATGAGGTGCATGACCAGCTTAAGCACACAAGACAAACAAGAAAGCAAGTGCATGGTATGGTCAAGCGGCTCGGCAAAATGCATTCAGAGGGACTAAACAATGCAATAAACTCCACCACAGTTGTGGCTGTCCTCATTGCCACTGTTACCTTTGCTGCAATATTCACTCTCCCGGGCCAGTACCCTAAAACCCCTGAAAAAGCTCCTCCTGGATTCCCTCCCGCAGAAGCAAATATTGCCATCGAAGGAGTTCCTCCTGGATACTCCCCTGGAGAAGCAAATATTGCCCCCAGAACAGAGTTTGTAGTCTTCTTTATCTTTGACTCTTTTGCTCTCTTCATATCATTGGCTGTTGTGGTGGTTCAAACTTCAATTGTTGTTATAGAGAGGAAGGCTAAGGAGAAACTGATGACAGTAATAAACAAGCTAATGTGGATGGCTTGTGTGATGGTTTCAGTGGCATTTCTTGCACTGTCATATATAATTGTGGGAGATCAGAAATGGTTGGCTGTTGGAGTAACAGCTATAGGGACAGTGATTATGGCGACGACATTGGGAACAATGTGTTATTGGATGATTGTGCAGCGAGTCGAAGCTTCTAAAATGCGTAGCATCATTAGGAGGTCATCGATGAGCAGCTGGTCACACTCACACTCGTGTTCTTTCTCAGTGATGTCAGATTCTGAGCTTCTCAACACTGAGTTTAAGAGCAAGAAAGTCTATGCAATTTGATAAGGGATATGTTACATATAAATTGCCTGCCTCCTAATTTGTTTTCTGGTCCCTGATGTATATAAGTGATGTAGAGCATAGTCTCAGCCATTCCCAATTAGGCAAGTAGAAGTTGATGTTCTACAAGATGGCCAGTTAAATATGTAATAGCAGGGCTTGTTCTTTCAAGCATATTGAGAAGATACATTTTCCTTGACCCAATTTTGTAACTTACAAAAGTATGAGGTTTTTATTTCTGTTTTTTATATATACTAAAATGTATGAATATATGCATATTATACATCATATAATAGATTAACTTAATACTTGTTTCCAAAAGCCCATGATCACCAGATTTATTGGGGTCTGTCATCCAATTATGTTTTGGATTGGGTGGTATCATTAGGATGAAGTGACTCAGCTGAGAAAGGAGCAAGACTTGGAAATCCACCTTAGCTGTAACATGATGATATATTTGGAGTTTTGGACCATTCTACCAAGTCCTTATGCAGAAAAAGAATTTCTTTTTTGAAGTGTACATGCCTTTAAGCCTTTTTTTCCCTTTAAAAGGGTAAGGAGGATAAAAGAGAAGCCTTTTTCCTGTCTGCAACTCTTTTTCTCATTTTATAGGTGGTCATGTTAATAATGAGGACATGCACCAGAACAAAAGTTGAAGAAGATGACAAGTTAATTGAAGAAAAACATTTAGTCCAGAAATATCTCAGCAAGTGCAAGGAAATAATGTTGATGCCTTGAATCTCTCCAAGCTGACACTTACCCACATGTAGACATGCTCCACTTGCTCACCGGTCCCACCAAATGCCACATATACATCTCATACCCTCCATTAAGAGAAACACTTGTGTAAAATGGAAATATCACTGTTTTGCTATTCTTGATCAATCACGGCATGCTATGCCTGATAAGTTTTTCACGTGACAGCCTGTGATTGACTGAAATAGCTATCCCTGTTTCACACAAGTTTTTTCTGCTCCATTAGGACATGCTTAGTCTTTTTTTTTCCTTCACTTTTTCTTGTTCAGGTTAGACAAATCAAGCCAATAGAGAGAGATTATGTATGAAGAGAAAGAACAATTTGTTCCTTCTGTGATGGTAAGAGCTCTGGCCTCTCCAAATTCCAAAATCATAATATACTTTTTCTCAGAAACACCAATAATTAGTCTATTGGTCCCCATTACATTTCCAATATAAGTGCCTTAAATTTCCAACATATTATAGTGTTGAAATTTCCACTGCCTCAATTTATGATATCAGAGACCTCTGCTTTTTAACAAATATGATTAACCCATTCTTGTCTGGTTTAGTGGGCATATCAATCTCAACATGACATAAAGACAAGAAAAGTCAAAAAACTTAAAAGCAGCTGATAATGGAGGTAGTTTTCTAACCCTTGTCACTAATAGTTTCTAACATGTGTGAAAATAAAAGAACTCATCCTCAGGAGGCACAAGACCTATCCTTCTCAACTTTGGCATAGACAACCATGTTGATGTTATGGTGGGGATCTGAGTTTCTTGTTATATGTGCTTGTATTGTATGTATGTAGATATTTCCTAGTGCTCTACAGATGAGTTTCATACATCCTATCCTGTCAAAAATCTAGCAGACACATTTTCTGAAATGAATGTTCAGTCAAAATCAAAAGATAAAGAATGGAATGCTAAAATGTTATTGGCCTGAAAATTGCAATTTTCAATTTATCTTTTGACTTCAATAATAGTTTTGGTGTGACATTGCTATAACATTCCTTTTTGTTTAAATACATTTCTGATACATGTAACATGCCTCTGTGGATGCTTTGCAGAGGCAGACAGGGAACATCTGTGTAACTGTAGTTTTCAATGCAGTAAAATGAATTCAAACACATACATAACTTGGTGTTAATTTTCCATGCTGAACTGAACTGCTGGAGTGGAAGTATTATAAGTTGTGCTCCCATTTGCACCAAAGTTCAAATTCCTTTTTACGTAGTTTAAATTATTTTAAAGTAAATTATCGCTTGTATTAAAATAAAATTAGGAAAGTCATCTTAATCATAGGGAACATCGGTTCCTCTATAGAGATTATGAGATCACCTGCTGATAATTAAAAGTCACCTTAATGACATAGAAAATATAAAATGGATGAGGTGTCCCTAACTTCTATGCACTACAGTAGTGACCAGAAGTCTTTTTTTTGGGTCAAGTGACCAGGAGTCTAGAAGACCAAGAACAGTAGAACAAATATCACCCACAGTTCTTTTGGGTAAATGTAAAACTAAAAAGTCTAAAAGGACGATGATGTTTTTATCCCAAAACAAGAATGATGGACATAAAGCCTGAAACTTGCATTGAGATTCTAGTGCAGGAGAAAAGCAGCTTATAGAAGCCAGCTAGCTGCTGGTGTGGACAAAGATGTAGCTAATTTTACCGTACCCGAACCACTACATAAGTTTGAGTCACTCACTTTACAGAAAAAGGTTTCTATTATTTTGGGGGCCTTTACTAGTTGTGCTAACACATTTTCAATTTCTTTCCATTACTTCTGCTATTTCCAAATTGTTTCCATTTTCAGCATCAATTAACTCTAAGGGAAGTCTGCAAATGACCCACTTGTGTAATGATTTGAAGTAATTGGTCATTCAAGAAAGATCCTAAGTTCGAGTCTTAACATTCGGATAGTGTGTGTGAGTTTAGTATACTATATCTCCTCTTAATTGGAAACATCATTAAAAAAAAAAATTGAAAAGAACTCTAAGGGAAGTCCAACTTGCAACAGTTTAAAGATTTATTAGTGTGTTTAAAGCAGATAGACTATCCTAAATCAGGCACATTTAAACTATGTAGTTGTGACTTTTTTCTCCACATTATTCAACATGGAGATACTGCATTAGAATTTATAGATCCATTGGTGACCAAAGATATATAAAACAATATAGTGATCTTTAAAATGTCTTTGTTGGGTCATATCTTGATGACTTTTTAATAAAGAGGGGAGCAAGTCATTTGTCACACGCAATAATTAACAACATTAATGCATTATACTCAGTAGCAGAAACAATCAAACCAACTCAATTGAAACTACAAAACTTCTGAAAGTACAAGAAAAGTTGAACCACAGAAAATGGGTTTAGACTTTTTTGATTTGAACAGTTAAATCCTCTAAATGAATGCAGGGCAAAGAAAGTCCTATGAGTCTGATCAATCAGTGCTGGAAAAACGTGCAAATGCCTGTACATCAATCACACTGCATATTAAATTCAAATGAAGCCCAAATTCAAAAGAGATTAACAGGAAGACTTGGTAGTGGGAAACATTTATATTCTCAATCATATAATGTAATCATATTCATGTGTGTGTCTCTCATATCATTAGATGTGGCCTGGTGAGATCGCTTGACCCCCACAAACTGCATCCTTGAAGCAGACAGTGAACAGAAACCCTGACCTTCATTTGCACTCTTTCTTGAGCTAAACAGCTGCTGGGACTGTTTGCAATGAGCAATTGCTCCCTCTATTGAGCTCTCAAGCTCTGAATTTGCACTGGTACTTCTCTTCAGCAACTGTAAATCAGAGAACCCACTTGAGCTGAATGAGAAAGAAGAAGATGAAGATGAAGAAACAGAGGAAGTTGTGGATGAACACAAGGATTTTGGTGCAGATGGATGTTGAATGGCCCCAGAGAATGACTTTCTGTGGGTACTGACATTTTCCTCAGCCATTTCTTTCTCAATGCTCTTCATGAGAGTGGTTGATGATATTTGATATCTGCCATTGTCAATTTTCCCAAACGGGTTTCTCTTGGCCACCTTCATGTACTTATTTGAGCAAAAGTCCTTGACTTTTGAACCATTTTCTGCTTCTGCATTGCTTGCTGGCTTGGCACAAGAATAGTCATCTGCACAAGTGGGCTTACTGAACAAAGATTTAACATATGCCCTTGAAGCCTTGAGCTTTTGACCCAAAGAAGACTGCTTGATCTGCTTGAGCTTTGAGGACCAAGATTTCTTTGGATGATCATGACCACCAATGAAATTAACACACATTTCAGCTGTCCATTCAGAGATGTACTCATCTGAGGTTAGCTCGCTGCTGACCCTGCAAGACTCTGAGGGTGAGATATTGCAGGACCTATCCAATGGGGTGCTTGCATTGGTGGAAGGTGTGGTGGTAAAGCTATTGATTAATGGAATGCTGAAGCTGTCTTCAATGGCTTCTTGGGGTTTGTTCCCAAGTGAGGTGTTTGAGCTCTGAAGGATCTTTTGGACCATCTGCAAGCGAGGTGGGAGGTGAAGAGGAAGGAGCTTACCTTTGTAGAAGAGCTCATCAGCTGGGGAAGTTGTAGTTTCTTTATCTTGAGAAACTGAGGACATTTGGAACTCAAACTCTCTGGTTTGTGATGGAGAGCCAATGGAATAACAGAAGAAGTTGGAGGAGGAGCTTACTTCCATGTCTATGTAGTCTTCATCTGTATTTTCACCTGAAGGTTGGCTTCTGGCCATCTCATGTAACCCTGCTCTCTATCTGTCTCTGTATATGTGTGTGAAGATGCTTATGGGAAGGAGAACTTGGTGAAGGAAGAGGGCAGAGCACCCTTTAAAGTAAAGGTGTTGCCAAGTTAGAATAATATATAATAGTATAATAAAATCTATTCTTTTTTCCTCTTTGAATATCTTGATTGAATGCTTCCAAGAAGTAAAATGCAGAAAGAAAATAACTATAAACTTTTTCCTTTTGGGCTAAGAACATTAATTTGTAGCTTATTCTTGTGTTTTAGGCTAAAGAGCAATAATTTTATAGCTTCAATAGATTCTAATCACAGTTCTAACAAACTCTCTATTCTCTCATTCCTAGCTACTTGGGCTAAAAAAAGGAAAATCATCCTCCAGCAGACTCCTTACTTTGCTCTTTATTTTGAAGAACCAACTTTTGACTCTCTACATCTAGAGAAGAGGAGAGAAAATTTGGCTAGAAGGAGAGAGAAAAAGGAAGAGAGGTATAGAGACATTTGGGAGATTGATGGAGTTGGGTTTCTACTTTTTTTTATAAATATATTTGATTTACAAGAAAAAGATGAAGAAAGAAAAAGAGAAAATAATAATAAAATATTTCATATTAGCCAAAACAGAGAAAATGAAACACATTTTAAATAGTTTGCTATAATAGCTTTCTAATTTAGTTAAAATTTGGAGACTCTCCTAGAGATGTTCTTAGCTTTCCCATGAGATCTATGCTTATATTGTTGTGACTATGGACAGTTTCCTCAGAGAATATAGTTTTCTTAAGGCAGATTTGAACCAACCAAGTTGTGACACATAGCTGCTTATAATCAAACCATCAAATCAAACTTTTATAATGCATAGACTGTAGAGCGTGATTAGTGGGATGACACGGCTGGAACATCCCCATTGAACGTACGTTTTTCTTAGTCTACATCCACTCTTCCTATACATGCCTTGAATTTGGATTCTTCAAATGTTCAAGTACAAGATGTTGACAGAGCAGAGCTTCTGTTTTTATTGAGAGTTTCAATGTAAGCAAACATGCCCCATCCTTTGTTGAACAGTGTTAAGAAAATGAAAGTACGTTGAAGATTGAAGGAGAGAGAGCAAATCAAATTTCTGTGATATCCATCCAATATCTATATGGGAATTCTAAATGGATCATAACTCTTAAGAGTTTGTGCTTCCTTTTCACTTTTCAAAATAATGCATAATTACATGTTTATATGCCAATTACATGTATAATTATGTTATTTTTCTGCAACATCCACTCACCTCCCTGCAACCAAGATTTGAATTTGAAAACCATTTTGTGTATTTTTTTTTAATGTTTTTCTGGGCAACCCACTTCTCGAAATCTGGTTTTCTGCACTCTCGCTCCCAATTCTATAATAATCAGTGCAGCGGGGAGAGAGACATATATATTTTTAAATTTCACAACAACAACTATCATGGGCTATCATATTTGGATGTCTTTATCTGACCTAGTCAAAATGTTGCAAAGATTTAACCTAATCATCATCATTGTTTATATAACATTACTGTCTTTGGAATTTCAAACTGTTGACTATATTAACAAGTAAAAAACATGTGAGAACAGAACTTCATAATATTTGTTTAGTGAGTGTCTTAGAATAATGTAAAAAGGATTTTTTATTTCATATTTAATCTAAGATTCTGCATCTTCCCAATAATGTATGAGGTCATTTGCTTATTTTGTTCGTCGACATTAGTTTTTACCCGATTCTTTTTCCTGTTTTTTTTTTCTCCCTATTTTATAGACATGGTTTTTATTGTCTACTTTTAATTGCCCTAGTTGGTAAATAGTATTTTGGCATGGATTGGAGGGCCTGCCATGGCGCCATTAAAGGTACAAAAAGGTGGAAGCTCACTGCCAGAAATGGTAGCCATCACGTGCCTACAGGAGACAGGCCATATGATAGTAATCTTACTAACACCTGATCAAGAGGTCACGTGATGCTAACAATCTTAAGAGATGCTCGAGTTCTGGTCCTCCTAGCCACTTGATTGATCTCATTTTAACTAATGTGACTGCAAAACTCCATCGGCTTATAGACTGACTATATGAATATGAGTTTATGTCAAAGCTCACAAGGTTTGCCACTTTTGCCAAGTCTATTTTCTTCGTAAGAAATAATAATGACAGTCGCCCACGACTTGATGGAAGTCTCACGTGTAAGCAACAGTCGCTAGCACACATCTCTCTTCCATATGCAGCACATGTCTTGTAATCACGTGTTGCTCACATAATCAGTGAAATCAGTTTCTTTGCTCCATGCACAATATGTTTCAAACAGACCTGAAAGAAGAAGTTGCATATGGTTATGGTATCTATACACAGGAGTAATTAATTTGCTTTTAATTTTTTAAGGTATCTATCTACATCTTGTAATCAAAGATAAGATAATTTACACACATCAAATAAACCTAAGCACTCGAATGTTTGTCTAATTTTTATTTACAACCTATGAGGAGTATTGCCATACATAATCATTACATCTTGTCTGAAAATGAAATCTACTAACTTGCTTCTTCCACTATACATGCCATAATCCTGCCCCTGTTATGAGATCAAAATGCACCACTATGCATATTTTGGCCTATTTCCTGCTGGTCAGCTAGGGGTTTTTAGGTCCTTTTCAAGTTCATCAAACACCCAGTCATTAATCTACTCTGTTGAGCCTTCTTTGCCAACCTTCCCATGTTCTGGCTCTACTTTTGCCAATTCTTCTTTTGAGTCTAGTGTCTTCTTCTCGCCTTTAATCAAGGAAGAATTGGATACTTCATCCTGTTTGACTTCTGGCGTCCCAGTGGTCAATGGAGGGGCCTTCCCATGTTCTGGTTCTAGCTTTGCCAGTTCTTCTTTTGGGTCTAAAGTCTTCTCTCCCTCAATGAAGGAAGAATTGGATACTTCATCCGGTTTGAGTTCGGGAGGTCCAGCAGTCAATGGAGAGGAGGTCAATGGAGAGGCTGTCAATGGAGAGTTAGAGGTAGGAGATGGAATTATTTGGGGCCTATCACTAGACGGCGTCTCTGGTCTTCGTGGTGAAGCTTCGATTTCCAATGTCGGTCTGTCAATGGATTCAAATTCATCTTTTATTTTTTTGAGGGCACCAAAGAGGTCTTTGACCTTCTGGTCATCTCTCCTGGATCAAGAGTGTACCATGTATCATATCAAGGGAGTGATACTATAAACATAGAGGTGTACCTAATGGGAGAAGGGAAAATGACAGCATAGACGAGAGTGTACCTGAAAATGCCTTCAGTTTGAACGTAGAACTGCCTTTTCATGGTCTCCACTACACTTAAGGTGGTCAGAAACTGAAATGACAAAGGGAAATTAGATTGAGGAATATTTCATGCTGATATATTGGTTCAAAGCACAATGAATGAAGAAATACAAGATTAATACATACATGCAAAAGTGGTACGTGATCTTAAAGAATTTGACTGAAAATTTCACTTATCAAAGGAAAAAAAAAACCAGGGGAAAATTTGTGCATACCTTCGCTTCCATGTCCAAATATTCCTCTTCAAGATTTTTTCTTGGGTTATTTACTTTTGAACTTCCATCATCTATGCGAGGTGATATATTTGCTCTGATATAAATAAACAATCAGAGGCTTGATAAAACTGTGTAAAAGGAAAGCTAAGAGAAACAGAGAAAATTACCCTCGACTTGATCTCAAGCTCTCCACGAGATTCTTAATACGAACGATGGATGATCCCAAGCTTTCCTAATTATGATACAAGACAGGCACACCAATAAGATGGTGAAAAAAGAAAATTATGGTAATGGATAAAAGTGAATGTGATGCACTATTTAAAAGAAACTATCAACATATAAGAAGAAAACTATTACCTTGTAGGTAGAGAGAAGTTGCATTACCAAATTCACAAAATGGTCTCCATATCTCTCCAGGTCACCACTTGAACAAGAAAATAACCAAATATCATTAAATATGAAGAACTCAACATACACTAGAGGATGGACACAACAGTGTCATAAGATATTAATTCCAATTCAAGTTTTCAGAATACATTTATCCGACATGAAACGTTGGCATCAGATTAATTTGCTGATCAGTGTAAATGAGATCTACATACTTGACCTGCTTCTCCTTTTTCTCTGTGTATGAGGTCTGGAGAACCCAAGTATCTTCCAAAAAACTTATCCAAGTATTGACAACATCAACTTCTGCTTTACATGAAGCAATGGATCTTGACAGCTCATCCTCCTGTGAATAAAGAAACAGATATTATAGATACTCCACAGCAAGCTATTAAATGTTCATCCAAAGTACATCTGCAGAAGACCATTCTTAGTGTATGCATTCTAAATGTGACCTAAGGCATAACAAAAAACCTATAATACCTTTGATTTTATGTGTACAAGAATCTGATTGCTTGCTTCATCAAACTGTTCTCTTTCTTCCCTTGCATTGTGAAGGCGTGCACGAACGGCATTCAATGAAATAATCACCTGTAAAAAATGTTCAGTTGTATATATATACCCCCCAGCAAAAGAATATGAGAAAACACGATAGGACTTATTTTGCAGGCTATATAATTGGCCTCTTCTGATGCTCACACACAAAAAATAAAATAAAATAAAATGCATATGTATACTCTCATGAACACCCTTCAACTTGTTTGAATGGGGACAATTTTTTCATTAACAAAAACGTACCACTTCAGTTGATCATCATCAATATGAAGATCATAGAGTACATTTTACCTAGAAGCCTAGAACTAACAATTAATTAAACGCTATTGGAAATGACTGCTATCTCCTACAGTGCACTCTCTTTATATATAACAGAGGAGGAACCTTTTTCAGTTTTTGTTGGAGTTCTTCTCTTTGCCTCTCAAGTTGTCCGATCTCTGCCACCAATTCCTGAAAAATGCCAAGTTACTACAATTTCATGGACATCAACAACCAAATGGATCACAACCAAACAAATTTATTCAAGTAAACAGTCCACTATTAGACAGTAGGCCTCAATCATATGTGACATAAAATTTTAACAAGTCTACTAGACAAAAAAGAAGTCATATATCAAGTCTGCAAAACTAAATTACAGATGATGACAGATCTTCATAAATCACATTTCTATACATATTAACAATGGGTACAAAAATTTATCAGCAATCATTGAGTGGGAAGTCTCCAGTTTTTATTTAAGCATCTAAATAAGTTGACACGGGCCAGTGTGGGCAATACGTGCATGATAAGGTTAATCCTCAAACATACAAAAATGAAGTCTAAATCCATGAAACAAATAGTAAAAGCTAAGGTTCAAATTTTATGATAGCTAAAAGAATAGTATGAGATTAAATCCATTCTGTTGAATACCACAAATTCTGAGAAACTGAAGCCCATTTAAATATATAATGTACAGATAGATAGGCTTCAAGACACGTAACTTATATCATTAACTGAAAAAGCCTATTCAATCGAGAAATATGATATATATGTGCAAAAGAGTTCCTTAGTTGAACGGATTCACATAGTTCTTTCAGAGTCTCTTTTGAAAAAGGGGGAAGTAAGTCTTTTGAGCCAGTATACCTTCTCCAGTTGGCTTACTTCATTAGCTTTAGCTACACGAAAGTTGAGTGCTTCTTCTTTCTGAAACCTGCTTGAAGTATTGAGAGGAAGAATAAAAACCATTAAAGCAAATAAAGATTAAGGAAACACCAACTGGACCAAATTTTCACATTTTCTTTGTCAAATAGCAATTAATCAAATATCAAAATGGAGAGGTGCCTGCTGACATGCACCAAAAATATATAGAGCTCAAGTGCACTTTTTTGTTTTTTTAAAAACAAACGAACTTTTATTGAAGAAAACAAAAAAGAAACTACAGAAGTGGCCAAGAAGCCACAAAAAAACAGCTAAAACATCTAACACTAGAAGATTGCATCTTTCCAATCTGAATAAATGAAACGAAAATTAATCTCCCTAAGAAATTAATGACAACCATCAGATTAACATATGCTAATTCATTTAAACTGAAAACTCTCGGAAAAACTAGGTCATGGACAAAAAAACTGTTTCTCCATGGATATGCTTACATAAGCATCTATTTTCTCAACACATGTGCAGCTATACATGGACAAAAATTCAATCATGGAAACCTGCATACAACACTAGCACACATACACACAAGCAAGATGCTTTAAAATACAATTTGAAACCTGTGGTCTAAAATGCGCTTTTCAGCTTGTGACGTGGAGTTAGCAAGAGATTCTGAAAATACTTTTAATTTTTCAACCTGCAATATAAATGAAAACAGGGCAGTTAAGTACAACTAAGAGAAGACCTGGCCCGAGAAGATGGGGCCTAATTGCATAAACATATGCAGTGCTCCTCAAAGGCATAGCTAGGCTTCTTATGCAGTAACCATATTTAAAATAATAATAAAACACAGAAACTGAGAAAAATGTTCAGATTAACTTTTATAAGATGAACTGAAAATTTGTAGCTTTGTTCTTCGCACTGTTTCTCTAGATTGCATTCAGGATACGTTTTATGGATACCATGTAATGTTTGACCTTACACTCTTTTCACTGAACTGTTAAAAACTATTTAATCAAACCCAATTTTAGGTTAAGTTGTTTATCAAACCCTGAATCACTCTAGAACATTCAGAACTGTCAATTCCTCTTTGGTTACAGTTCAAAGAAAAGGGGGGAGGTGCGGGGATGATATCACATGGAATATACCTTTTCACAATGCATCTCGGCCGAGTCCCCATTGCTCAAGGATTTCTTCTTTAATAACAGATCCTCCAACCTGGAACATAGTTGAATTTCAACAAGCGCTTCTTTTAAATTCTGCAAGGAAATCAGAGCTTTCAGTTCAACGAGTCATATACACTTAGTTATCCTCATTCCTTAGTTGATGATATTTAAACAGTTAGGGAGTTGGGGCATGTTTCATATTTGAACAGTTGCATATCTACAAGCGCTTCTTTTATACTGAAACAGAGATTCTGATAACACTTTTAATTTGAATGTGAATAAAATCATCTCAAATAAAGCTGTACATTTATGGGCTGTGTATTTGTATGTGTGAGCGCTTCTGCATAAATAAAAAGATCAAGTTTACCTCTATTGTTGCATCCCTTTCCTTCTCAGATGATTTTTCACAACCTTCACTTAGAGGCTTCTGCTGTGCCATCACTTTATCAAGTTCTTCCCTTATACTGCAGGCTTCAGCGTCTATTCTGAGAGCAGAGAACAAAAACAGGTGGAGGATAAGATTAGGTGAAGAAACAACTGGATCTTATTAAAACTTAAACTAATAATGACCGTCTAAGAATGGAAACATGTGGATCCCAAACATTCACTAAAGGAGATCAAATAGAGGGTATGCAAATAAAAAACTCTGTTGTACATTATTGTCCTCTACATAATAAACTAACAAAGAAAAAGGAAAACCAAACTTCAAGGGCACAAAATGCAGTGGTATGGAAAGATAATTGTAAAGAATCATGCTTAACAAGTTTGGAGTTTCATTGATCACATGTAGACAAAGAGTGAGAGAGAGAGAGAGAGAGAGAGAGAGAGAGAGAGAGAGAGTAAGCAGCAGAAAATATACATATTATGAAATCATAGTGCTGATTGATCTGTTTGATCAAAGTCCGAGCATGCAACAGTCACTTCAGTGTATAATATCTACTAGAGCATATAGAGAAACAAATTTAACATATCAAGGCATAAAGTGGAGCCACAAAAATTATGTTTCTTAATCACAAAAGAATTAGCATAGCACAAAACATCAAAAACCAATAACTGAACAGTCATTCCTATTCCAAATATCTCTTAGTTTGCATGTCAATGCCCAAACATGCAGCAATGAAAATTAAAATAAAATGTTCCTCAACCACCTTGCAAGATCAGCATTTATTTTCAGCCCAGCAATTGCACCTTGAGCAAATTGGAGCAATTCTTCTCGTTTTATCTGAAAAGAGAAGTTAAAAGAAAAATAGATAAAGGGATGCATGCATTAAAAAATCTTAAATTGCAAATAACTTGCATAAGGTTAGAAATGTTGCTGTTTTTGGCTTATAAAAAAAATTATGAAACTTTTCATATGCTGTAGTAAAAATATGAAGATGGCAGTTCAAGAAACAGGGGAAAAAAGGGAATGGTTTCTTGGGAACTGAAGCCTTCAAATGATAATATTATTATGTAACTTTTAACACGAAGCACTTTCAATGATTAGAACTTCAATTGGACTGAGACATGAAAATTTCAAGCAAAACATTTCCGAAAGCTGAATATTTAGGCCATTCTTAGATGTCTGACCCCAAAAGTACTCAGAAGGCATACAGCCTTAGTTTAACCCCATTCAAGCTGAATTCATGCATACCCCTGTCCTTACCAGTACTTCATCTTGATAGTATGAAAGTGCTGCTGCCAAATTCTGTACACTGCTCATTACTACATTATGTACTTCCTTTCCTCCTGTAAGACAGAGCCTGTATATAACCATACAAGAAAATTCATGCAATATTTTAATATTCAAATAATATTATCTGCAAAAGAAATCTTTAGGAAAATTATCTTTTCTTTATTGAATAGTTTTTTGGTCAACCGAGCAGAATCTTTCTTGCCGTTGTTATGGACTAAAATTGTAATTTCAAGGACCTAAGTTATCCCAAAGAAGTGGTAATCAGCCATTATGAGAATATTAGAAAAGTGAGAAAAATCACCCATATATCTCCAAAAGTAGCGAAACTTCTTCCTCATTTGGTTCTTCAAGAATCTGAGTCATACAAAAGGGTTAACCTGCGGTTAAACTCCATGGATCAGCAAATACAAAGCCCAGCCAATGTATGCAGAATGGCACTAAAACTCAAGGGAAAGCTTAAAGGAAGAAATGAAAATATTCTACAACTTTGCACACAGATTAGAGAGAGGAGGAAAAAAAACTTTAATCAATTAGAACCATTTCATTTTGACTTTCCATGTATAATAAAAGAAGAATCTTTTCTACTTATAATGCAATTATTATGCACCTCTTGGTGACCCTTGAGTGCCATTTGTTATTATATGACCCCATGCACTTCACTCATCATATAAACACTAGGGGATCAGCCTTGTAGTTGGTAAAAGAAGCAAACCCTTCCATCTATGTCAACCAAGTCATTTAATTAAGATCAAAATTAGAGAGTATGATCCATTCTCAGCACTTGTCTATACAAGAAGACTGGTATGATGCGTATGAGAAAACATTAATAATTTCTGAACTTACCATTGACAATGTTATGCCTTCAAGAGCTTGGCTATGTAGAAAGACATCGCGAAAAGTTTTCGGTTCATCTCCCATATCAGAGTCAATGTAATAAACCTGTCTCAAACAGTAACACAAGAATTACAAAGATAGAGTAACCAAAACAACGAAAACATAACTGTAGAGTGCGTCAGGGTTTACCCACCAGCGTAGGTCTTTTTGGCGATTCCATGGATTCATCAAAGTTAAGTTGGTCATCAGGGCTTCTTTCCTTGTTCACATTGTAAAGGGTGGACAATCTTTCTATTTCTTTAAGTGCAACCAACCACCTCCTCAGTAGCTGAACCCTTTCTACCCCTCTACAGGAAACAGACACCTCTTCCAATCTTTTCACAGTATGCCTAAAACTCTGTAAATTCCTAGGGCCCTGATTAACAAACCCAAGCAAACAAATCCAAAAAAGAATAAAATTAAAACTAACTCCAAAAAAAATTTCTAAAAGAAAAAAGGAAAAACAAACAAACATGAAATGGGAATTCATTTTTTGGGTTGCAACGAAATGGGCATTCATTCAAACAGCAGATAAGCGCAAAATGAGAAAATTAAAGCAGCTTCAATCAAAATTTGAATTCTTTCAAATGAAGTAATAAAATGATGGAAATGGTGAGTTGGGAAATAATACAATGCGGTCAGGGAGGAGGAGTCTGGCTCCACCGGAGACGGCATTGCCGGCGTGAAGGACGACGGAGTCGGCGTAGTTCCTTACGGTACGAGTGAGGCTATTGGTAGCCCCTGCTTCCACTGCCAGGTTCACCGCATTTCTTATCCACGACATGTCATCCGACGATCTCTTTTTCTCGCGTTTTCTCTCGGAATTTCCCGATCTCCAAACAAGTAATCAAATAAATGCGAGAAATTAGGCTGATTTTAGTTGATTTTGGGTTGATGAGGAAGAAGGAGAAGAAGTCAAGCAATTCCGGGTGCAAAATGAACGTTTTTTCTTTTCTTTTCTGGTTTTAGTTGGAGTGCTTTACGCGGCTTTGCCTTCTGTTTCGCTTCCTTTTCTTCTTGGACTCTGAAATTACCAAACTACCCCCTTCTTACTAATTGCAAACGAGTAACGTATTGCAGCATGGGCGTGGAGGATTTCTCGGAATATTAAACGCTTAATTAAACCATACGGAGCGACGTCGTTTCATGATAAACATAATTTATGGTGTTTTTTTATATTGCATAAACATAATTTATGTAGAATGCTACTTGATCATTGAAATATACTAATCAACATTTACTACTCTTGTAGCCATTTTCAATTTCAAGTACTAATGCTTTATCCTTTTTCTCCTTGATCATATAAGGTTTTAAGATTAACCATTGTTTGTCTTTGGAACTGATCATGTAAGTTGTTAAGATTTACCATAATTTAGTGATTAGTGACTAGACCGTGTCCTAATTTAGTGATCAGTGTACATCTAATGATACACTAATGTGAAAGGGGAGGGCAAGCGAAGTGTCAAAATAACTTTTATTCTTTATGAGAACTTTTCTTGACTATCAAAATCTCAAGTTTCTAATACAATGCCAATGGCTTGGATATTACACTGATAATACGACTGACCAAAAAAAAAGTCATCAGTTCTATTCTGTGCATAGAATGGGGATCAGCAAGAATGTTAAGTGTTGTTATCTCTACACTGTGTATGCGCCTCCAAGCAGGGAAATTTTTTCTCTAAGTAACAGCCATCACTCAATATCTGGCAATGGCATTTTCCAATAGTTCCACGAGTTGAAGTCTTCCTGCAAATGTGTTGAAAACCAGGTTCATCATTGATTATGAAAACAAAGCCAGAGTTAGAGCTCTCTCTAGCTGGACTTCGGTTTATGTTCTGAGGTGAGGATGTAGAAGAATTTTGAAGTTACCTGCTCAACCAGTGAAGTTGGAGGAAACATGTCGTTGACGAGAGTGTGTAAGGATGTGTACGTCTTCACATCGGCGCGATGATGACTGATGGCCACCTCGCCCTGCCGATAATGGAAACAGTTTAGCCACAGAAGATACATGCATTTGCTCTCTTTGGTCTGTGATAAGCATCAGTGGAAGACAATTACCTTGGGATTGATTATGAATATTTTGCCCTTTGGAATCCCAATTTTCCTGTAGCTGAGCTCATCTGTGTCTCTATTTCCAAAACCCGCATAGAATGGATTGTAATCAGAGGGGAAGAGTTTTTTTATGTCCTGCAGTATATGATGTATCACATATCACAACTGTTAGAAGAAAAACGTCCAATGCCAACCAGACGTGTTCACTTTTTAACTTGGGTTTAACTTTCTTAGCTATTTACCTCTAAACAGGCAATTTTGAATTCATGTGGTGCTCTTCTTACAACTGCCATCAGCAAATAGGTAAAAACAAACTAATCGATCAGCACAAACTAAATAAACCTTTTTAAAAAGTTAAAGGCACGCAGAATTCAAACATGTAAGCAAACAAAGGAGCTAGTTAGTATCAGGCAGTGGTGGTCTGATGTGTCTATAAAACCATGGATAACTATATGCTCTTCGTTCACGGATCAACGAAAATAACAAATGCTCAAGTCAGTAGCATAAAAGCCAAGTGAATGACACATCAAGGACAGGTTCTCATGATTGCATATCCATATAAATTGAGGATGTGATCGTCAACGTATATCAACAGTGAACAAGAGAGAGAATAGTATAGTTACTCATTTACCACAGGCACCCCATGAAACCATACCATGGCTGAAATATACTGTTTTGATCCAAATCAACCTATCAGCGTCTAAAATATTTATATTGTGGTAAACACTACAAATAGTTTCTCTGAGTGACTTTCTTCGTTTTTAGTTTCCTTTGGCTTTCATTTTGACAGAGTATACTTGATGAAAAAAGCAGTGAGATTACCATTACAGATTGGGCAATAATACAGTTAGTTAATGCAAGCTGAACAGATATTAAAGAGATAACCTCACCTTCACGAAACAATGAAGGAAATAATCCATCGGGTGAGATAACAACAGGTCCATTGGGCAAAGCTTTTCCATCCTGCAAGTACAGAAGAGTAATCAACTTGGCTTATACAATTCTATCAACATATCACTTAAAGAAGGCAAGGAACTATAATTTGGTGTTGGATTGGAAGGAAAGGGATACCAAAAACCAGGCTATTATTAAGTTACCTGTTTTAGGTTGAGTAAAAAGCTTCTCGTTAGATATGCCTGTACAATTGCACGCGCACTCAAAAACAGTAGCTGATATCCATTTTCCTGTATAAAAGGCAGGACTCAATATTAGATAGCAATGTACAAAAGAAAACCAAATCATTCCATTATAATGTAAAAGAAAACAACGACCTTGATGAAACCTTGATTGTAAATCAACCTCATGACCTTAATGGCAAAGTTATGCAATCCCATTAAACTCAGTTAGAACATGGGGTTTACAAGTCTTTTTTTTCCCCTGAAATGATCCTAAAGAGATTTACCTTAATTGCACAGAAAAGTCTAGCCACACCAGATTGCGTCCAATCTTTTCCAACTAATGGCATGAACTGGCCTAACACATCAGACCTGGAAAAAATGGATTCAGGTGAAAGTTTTGTCTTTAAACTAAGCAATAATAACATCATGATGGTAAAGTCTTTTTTGTATTTTTGCTAGGTTTGCAGATTGCCTGTGCTGTCATCTGATAGTCCAAAGAATTAATTTGCACTACTGTCTGACACTAAACTAGGTCTCTTATGGTTTTGTCCTTAGGCAATAGAAGAAAGCAAGAGAATTACAACTTTCAAACAATTTCCATCTACTTTCAGAAAGTTGCAGAAGCAATCTTATTTTAGCAATCAAAACCACATTACATTTACAACAGCCTTACTTGGTAATAGTTCCGTCAACATCAGAAATTACAATTCTGGCATTCCATTTCCACAAGTAAATATGTGCATCAACCTGGTAAAGATAAAAATGGCTTAGTAACTCTATTGACTATAGCTCAAATTTATAATTGAAACACCAGATGATTGGCAAACCTGTTGTGTCCCCCAAACCCTGGTGGAGAAACTGAAAGTAATCATATTTTGACCCTCTTTGAGATTTAAAGATGCTATCTGCTCGTTGGTGGGAACATTTGTCCTTACAAATTGCTTTTGAGGGGACTCAGGAGTTGCTTCAACTTGTGAGTTTTGCAGACCAGATTCGGAATCAACAAATTCGTCCTCATTCGATGAATTACTGCTGGTGTGCTCAAGTGTTTTCACCCTTCTAAATGGAATAGGCCAGAGCCTCCATCTGCGTCCAGTAGGAGTGGAAGGCAATCCTGAATCCTCATCCCTGGGTTTTTCTAAGCCATCTTGTTCCACATGAATTGCATCCTCAGGTGCAACAGGTAAATCTAGATCAAATGCAGCCATTCCAAGAACAACATGAGCTGCTTTCTCCCACAAAAAGTATCTTTCCCTATATCTGATAATCAGATTTTCATTTTTCAAAATCGACGTCGCAGAAGTTATGAAATCCTGTGCAGATACACGGCGTGCAGCAAAGGCTTCAGCAGCAGCTTTGACTCCCATACCCACACGAAGTTCATTCCCACAGAGTGAGATCTCAAACCCTGGAAATTGTAAGAACAGTACACACAAATTAGATACTAGAATCAAGAAAAAAATATATGGAGAGTTAAATTACAATTGAAGCGGGTAAGAGGTGCTTACTTATGCTTGAATGGACTTGTGTTTCCTCACTTGAAGATTCTGTTGGGGGTTTTATTAGGTCATTTTGTGTTTCTTCACTTGAAGATTCTGTTGGAGATTTTATTAGGTCATTTTGTGTTTCTTCACTTGAAGATTCTGTTGGGGGTTCTATTAGCTCACTTTTACTGCATTCATCTCCAGTTGCAGGTATTTGTTGACTACTCTCTGTCCCGTCGACTGCTTCTGATGTAACACACTGTTCATCCTTCCAGTCCGGATCATTACTGACAGAATGTACATAAATGCTTTCCATACTCATTTGTTCTGAAGAAGACACAATCTTTTCAACTGATTCACTTCCAACTTGTACATGTGGAGACATATTGTTGCCAGGTGAAACAGAACCACAAGAAGCAGATAACTCATCGTCATTTCTCAATTCAATAACACTAGCATCTTCAGTTCTATCAACCACCGGAAGAGGCTGATTATGCTTTTCTGGTGAATTTTGAACCTCCAATGAGGACCCCATATCTTCAACATCAGCTTTCCCACCACGTTTGGCCATTTCTACTAGCTCCAAACAGCTCTTGAAAACGTCTGCCTTGTTAGTAGATGCATCTTCTGAATCACTATGCATCTGAAGATCTCTTTCTTGTCTTGAAGTCTTTTGAGTTTCTTGAGCTTGACATGCAAGTTCCCTGCCTCCTTCATCAACTTCCAGCTGACGGCCAGTAACATTATCTTCATTCTGAACTTCGCAAACATTACCAGATGCATCACTAGTTGTAGATTCATTCAGCTTATAAATATAATTAGCAGCCCAAGCAGTTTCACCTGAACTAAACTCCTCATTGCCTTCACAGAAGTCGGTCTCTTCACCTGGGCCAAGATTGAATCGAGGTGTGTCTTGCACATCCTCTGTGCTAAGCTCTGATGCTGAAATGGGGGCCGTCAATACATGACCATCCACACTCACCAATATAACTTCTGAGTTTAAATTCTGTGATTCCACAATATGATCACTGTCTAAATTATCATATCGACTTGATCCATACTCTGATAACTCAACGGAACCCTCTAGAGAAGATTGCTCATCCTTAAATTCGTAATACCTCCGATCAGAATCAGATTCTGCCCTCTCTATCTGGTTTGCGCCTAAGGAACCAAGTTCATCTCGTAACTGAACCACCATCGAATCAGAGACACTATGCTCCAGTCTATGAATTTCAAGAATCTTCTCATTGCCATTATTCTGGTTATCAATCTCCAAACTACTTTCCTCTTGTGTAGGTTCTAAAGTAACAGAATCCTTCACAACCCCATTTGTCTCACTTCCTTTACCAGAATCAACCTCCTTTACAAAATAAGCCTCTCCTGAGTTATCAAGATACATATGGAAATTGGCATCAACTCCATTTACATTTATGCGGACCATCTTCTCTGCACCTTTAAGAACACCCTGAAATTTACCAAACCGGACATACCAAGGCGTGCTTCGAAATGTCCCATCCTGCTGCTGAACAACAATGGCATCAACAGCCCCACCAAAGGGATGAAAAGGAGTGGCAACAGAGTAAACACCTTGGGATATCAAGCTCCCAACTTTGCCAACCACATTCATCTGGTCAAGCCACTAACAAACCCTCAAAATTTAGTGAAACCCCAATTAGCATCTAAACTGAAACCTCTAACTGTCAACAAAAAAATTGTCTTCCCGCACTCATCCAAAATTTTCTTCTCTTGATTATGATTCTGATCCTTCTTTGGTATCTGCATAACACATAATAGAATGATAATCACGCAACACAATCTAACAATTTGAACAATATACACAAATTGTCATCTAAAAATGATTGGAAACCCTAACACTCTGTTTGGTTGCCAGGTAATGAAGAAAGAAAAATAATAATTTTATTTTCCTCATTAGTCAATTTGGAACCTTTCGATACAACCCAAGCAAGTTGAGCTCTGAGATGCTGAAAAATCTCAAATTTATTTTCCTACCATTTCTCGGGAATCAAACAAACACTAACGATAATTCTCCAATACATCTTTACAATTTGAAAAAGAAAAAAAAGAATAATCAAGACCGAAAATTGAGAACGAAAATGCATTGAAAAATCATAAAACACATAAAATTAGCAAAAACGAAGAGCACTGTGATTAAACTTACGGGTTTGAATTGGAAATGAAACGAAGAAATGAGCAATCAGAGACAGCTCAAAGACTCAAAACGACTCTCTCTGAGGGCTCTTTCTTCTTGAATTTTGATTTTGAATTTGATTTGGGCTTTTGGATGGCGAATTGGAAATCCAACCTCCGTCGTTTAAATACTGGAGGCTTCGAAGTTTGGATTTCCTTTGGAGGTTTGTTTGGATGACAGGAAAAAAAAACCCAGAGACAGAAATCTCCATGGCTAAGCATTAAATAGGTACTCCTGGAAGGGACACAAGTAACTAGTCCTATGGTTCGACGAAATTACGTGGAGACTTTGGACGGTGACGTGTGATTAGTGGAGTCTGGGGAAAGGGTAGTTTGGTCTTTTACTTGCTGTTATTCAGATGCATGTCGCCAGGTTTGAACGAGGTGGGGTCGGATCACCACCTCGGCAGCACCTGCACCTCGTAGCTCTATAAGATCATCTCCAACTCATGAGGGGCTAAACCCAAATTTCCCCCCTCCAAAAAGTGACTATTTGGGTTTTGCCCGGACTCAAATTGTTTTTTCTCCCAACCCTCCGGACTCAAATTTTAAGTCCGCAACTTTATTAAATTGTTTAAAAATGGTTTAAGTCTAATTTTTTTTTATGGATAACTTTTCTTCATTCAATCTTTTTAAATAACTTCATAATTAAATTTTTTGAACAATTTGACCTAAAAAAATTAAAATTCCACAAATATAATTTTATTTCAAAAGAAAACACACAACATAATTCTAAAAGAAAACACACAATACTTCAAATTCACCATACATGAATGCCAATAGGAATAAACTAATAACCACCATTGTGGGAGCTTGGATAATAGTCCCTTGAGTTGTCTTCAGGATTAACGGTAGACTGTTGACCCCCTGCATGTTCTTGCATAATTTCATCTTGTTTATCCCCCCAATACTTCTTCTTTCTTGGAGTAAATTTGGACACGTCCATGGACATTATTTTTTGTTCTTGGGCTTCCTTATCTTGTTGCTTCTGATACGCATAAGCATCAGCTTGATCTTGGACAAACTTGTCCAATATGTTGAGCTTTCGTCTCCTATCATCCTCGAAAGTAATACCTTGCGCCACCAATGTTTCCAAGTACTTATCCCTTTTTTTGTTGAGAAGGGTCAGCCATCTTCCCTTTTTTTTTGCAGCCTTTTGTTTATCTCACCCCCTCAGGCCTTGGACTAGGCATGGTGATTTCGTCTGCATCGTTATCCAAATTCACCATACTTGCACTAGCTCCAGAAGAACGTTGTGTGGGAGGCTCATTTATATCGTTCCACTTTGGGCAATCTTTTAAGATTTCCCAAGCATGGTACAACTTGAAAGGCCTATTTGGAGGCTTATTATCATTAAGAAATATTGTTTTCGCATACACGTCCTACGCATGAAAAAATAAATTTAAGTTTGGAGTTGAATAAAATTACAAATATAAATTTAAAGCTTTAATGAGAATGGTTACTTACCACATCATGTAAATTTGAGCCACTTCGTGGGTTCGTATTGGCCATAGTCAAGCATGCCTTCCAAAGAGAACATTGCTGGTTGATAGTCTTGAACCGAGAAGCAATGGCTTGATATGTTCGTCGCTCGAGTCCACTAATGCCCGGATCATTTTCCAAAAACTTTTGATATACACGCTGCCAAAATGTGTCGCATGCTTGATTGGTGCCAATAGCCCCATCTTCACTGACAGAAACCCACCCTTTGCACAATGCCTCATCTTCTTCAGGCCTCCAATTCACACCTCTTTGAGATTTTGTGGACATCTTCAACAAGAATGAAAGGAGATTGATGAGATTGACAAAGGAAAAATATATTGAGAAATAGATAAAATGCTTTTTGGTATATTATTTGAGAAATGAATGGGTATTTATAGAGTTTGGAGTAAGTTTTGGGGTTGGATCTGATCTAGATTAATTTAAAATATTATTTTGACCGCTGGATTTAAATTTCAGCCGTTGGATCTTTTTTTTTACCGTTAAAATAGCATAGATTTAATCTCCATCGTTGATTTAAGTTAAATGTACAAACAAAAAAACAAAAACAAAAAAGCAAACATCAACATTTATTCAAATGTAGCCGTTGGTTTCCAACGGCTACTCTATGGGAGATTGACAAGTGGCGCGAAGAGAGACAAAAAGCATCTGAAAATTTTGGAGGTGGGGGCCACGTCAGAAACTATTGCACATGGGGCTGTTTGAGATGCAGGTGGGCTCCACGCAAGGTTTGGGTCCAGGCAAAAAGAGGACTGCTATTTGGGTCCAAATTTGGGTTTTCCCAAATTTTGGGTCCTTCATTTTGTTGGGTTGGGGGAGGTTTGGGGCAATATTTTGGGTTTGAGTCCTTGCATTGGAGATGGCCTAAGTCTTTGTCTCGAAGCGAACAAAAATTTAATACGGTCCAAACCAAATTGTCCATAATGCCCTTTCTATTATTTTTTTACTCAATGTTGGAAAATGGAGAAATGCAATTGAGTAAATATTCAATTTTATGTTTGGGGAGTGAAAATGTTATTTATAATTTTTTTTTTGCCATTTGATAGAGAGGGGGAGGGGGAGTAATATATTGGGTTGTCCCAAGATTGTCTTTTATGTGAATCGAATTCAGATACACTTTAATGGCACGTTTACTAACCTGTAATCGGAATAAGAATAAGGAATTCGATTCCGATTATGGATTATACATGTGTTTATTAAAATTGGGATGAATCAAAAGTGCATGGGGCCCACATAAAAAATGGAATTCAATTCCAAGATTTGGGTGATTTGGATTCCCAACATTGGGGTGGTATTTGGATTACGGATGAAATTTATTAAAATTAGGATGAATCAAAAGTGCGTAGGGCCCACATAAAAAATGGAATTCAATTCCAAGATTTGGGTGATTTGGATTCCCAATATTGGGGTGGTATTTGGATTCTGGATTTCATCCGTAATCGGAATGATAGTTTTTTTTCCTTTATATCCTTACTTACTTTCATTATTTCCAATATTATCTTTAACCCTAAAAAAACAAAATCATTTTAGTATTAAGGATTAACTAATAGAAATACTTACATTTATAATAAAAAATATTTAATAGAAATACTTAAATTTATTTATTTTTAAAACACTTATTAGAAATACTTAAATTTATAAATAAAAAAATAAACAAAATCATTTTAGTGTGTCTATGAAATAAAAAAGCAATTTAATTTTTTTCTTACTATTATATACTATATCAAATTTTATTTAAAAAAAAGTATATAAAATATTTGATTTGGGACAAGGGCATTTTAGTAATCATACTAGTTTATATTCTGATTCTGCTGAATTAGTAAACAGCTTTATGGAATTCTATTCCGATTTCGGACAATTTTAGTAAACAATTTCAACAGGAATCTGATTCTGATTCCGCCTCATTTCAATTCCTCCTCAATTCAATTCATCTCAATTTAATTACGGATTAGTAAACGTGCCATAAGGAGGAGGGGAGTTTGGCCCATTTTTTCACTGTGATGTCACCCTATGTGCAAAATGTTATTTATAATTCGAATATGAGAACTGTTTTAATATTGAGTAGAGAAATACAATTAATTAAGGGATTTGATTTCCCCACTCCCTTTTTGCTTTTTAATATTTTGTAATCAATTTTGTTATTTTTTGTTCTTTCTCTTTCCTATTCTACCCTTACACTACATTAATATCTTTTTACTTCACTTTTATATTATTTCTTTTTCTTTATACTTAATTTTCCAACTTGCACTCCATTTTCAATATCTTTTTCTTTCTTTTAATTGAGTAAGAAATTAAGGTTTTTTTCCTTTAATATTGAAAATGGAGTGCAAGTTGGAAAATTTTTAAAAAATAATATAAAAGTGAAGTAAAAAAGAAATTAATGTAGGGTAAGGGTAGAATAGGAAAGAGAAAAAACAAAAAAACAAAAAAACAAAAAAACAAAAAAACAAAATTGATTAAAAAATATTAAAAAGCAAAAAGGAGTGTAAGTGTAGAAAATTGGAGCGGGAAAATCAATTCCCTTAATTAAAATGTGGCATAACATTTTGCTATCTGAACTAGTAGAAGTTAGAAGAATAATTAAAAAGGAAAATGTAACCAGCATTCCTACCGTTAACATTGTGCGAATACATATTTCAACAACCAATAAAAGGGTGAGATGTGGAAAAATGAATATTCCTTATGTCAAATAATTGTGTTAATTAAATCCTATTTAATTAGGCAATTATCCTTGATTTAATATAGGAATATCTCCCCAAATCAGGGATAAGTATTTCCATCAAATCTCTTTTATTTATCATATCACCTAATTTTGGGTAAGAATAATCCTAATTAAATATGGATTATTCTTCAAACCCTAGCAAGAAAGGAGTCTATAACTAGATGGCATCTCACCACAATTGAGGTCATTCAAATCAAATTCCAAAACCCTAGAGAATTTCTCTCTCTCTCTCTATCTCTCTCTCTCTCTCTCTCGCTCTCTCTCTCCTCACTCCCTCAAGGCTTCGGCCTCCCACACATGGCTCCGCTCCACCTGGCTCTTCCCATGAGAGAAAACTCCGACATTTCTTTTATTTGATGCATCTTCCTAAGAACCAATTAACTTACTTAGGCATCGAAGGGTCTTTAGTCAACACCCATCAGGTGTGGTCTGTTGACTCCAATCTATTTCGCAGGAAATGAGGAGCAAGAAAGAGAATGAAGCTCAAAGAGTGGAAGAATCTCTCGCGAATATTCTCCCGTGTGATATTTGCACAAAAAATCATACCTCGTATGTCAATATGCTTAGAATCCATTTTGATGGAATTATTTGAATTTGATCTCAAGACTAAATTTTATACCAAAACAATATAGCTTGAATGAGTACGAATTAACTAGATGTTGTAGATTTGAAATGACTATATGCAATGAATCATTGAAATCTATTTGTTTTCTTTCATTTTCTTGTCTAAATTTTGGCATGCATGAATCGTAATAGTCTAAACAAACAATTTTACCTCATAATATCATCTAAATTCTTAGATTTAATTCTTAACGAAAAATATTTTTAAATTTGATTGAAATCCCTCCATCCAAATAGAGTCTTAATTTATCAATCAAATCACAAATGACAAATTTGACCACCCAAAACAATGATTTATAGGTTCATAGCTAAATAGTAGTGTGACAACTCATGTTGCCAATGTGGGGTCTATCTATTATTTGAAGGGGAATGCTAGCAACCTTCTCTCTAACCTTCTCTTTTGGACCTTCTCCCTTTTCTTCATGACACGTGTCAATTTCTACACTGAAAACAATGTCATTATTACATTAGACAACCTTTATGTCAAAATCTCCATTTTTTTAAGTGTAAAAAATGACACGTGTCATAAGGAGAAGGGAGAAGGTTAGAAAGAATGTTACTAGCATTCCTCTTATTTGAAACATTACTAGCAATTTTGCTAATTTGCACTTTTTCTAGGCTATTAAATTGACATGTAATAAACAATTTAATAATAATAACAACTATTCACACAACACTACTTGACAACCGTTCTTAATTTAATTGTATCGAATAAGTCAGGATAGGACAAATAAAAACTTGTGCAACTAGACATGATAGTAAATTAATTAATTTGAGACAATAATAAGTCCACGATGGGAATGTGGAGGTTTGATGGTGGAACAAGGGCATTTATGAGACCAAAAAAAACAAGGGCATTTATGGGAAAAAAAACATGTATATATTTGAAGAATATAGCCACGTGGCTATACTCTTAAAATATATGACTATAAATATAACCATAATCAAATATACGATCAACCAACATTTATCAAATTTGAAAAACATGACATTCTTGGGAAATGCACCTAGTGCCGTAGCTATATTTAATTAAAATAAATAATAATAAAAACTTATAATCCCTTAATAGTTAAGGGGTCTTTCGGTTTGATTAATATTCCATTCCGATCAAAAACTTTATTTCTTAAAAGGATTTAATCCTTTACCTCATAATTTAAAATTTTCGAGGGAGAATATACATTCTTGTGATGTTTGAATTGAAATTGAGATACCGATGCCATATTTGATTTGGCAAAAAAAACCAAATGATCAATGATTATTAAGTGGCAAAGTATTGAATTTGAAACGCAAAACAACGTCGTCTTAGAGAGGTCGAACTGTGTACAAACATAAGTGAATTGAACAAGAGATTAGTGGAAGGAAGAGTGCTTAGGAGCTGGGATTTTGATAGGGTTGGGTTCGGAGATACCGATGAATCGGGTCTTCAGAGACGACGGTGCATTGTAGGCCACACGTGCTATATGGAACGTGGGCCTAGTGTGTTAGGTCCGGTTATGTTGTACTAACCGTATATTGAGACTGAAACTCTAATCCTAAAACACTAGGTCGAGTTACGTGAGTATTCAAGCCTAATCGAGTCATAAGTGCCCCATAGTAGTTTTGTGGTTGGATTTAGGGTTTGGAGGCTCAAATCCATTTTTGGAACTATTTTTATAATATAGTCGGAAATCAAAGATAATTTTCAAGTCCACAAAATTATTTAAGATAAGTAAATACTATTTATTAAGTAATTTATGAAATTAGTAAAAATAATTAAATACTAATTATTCATTAAATAAACAATAATTAAAACATAAATTGTATTTAATATAATTAAATAAGGCTAAGATATTACTTAATTGAAAATATTAAACTAAACAAACTAATTTTGTATTTTTTTATTATAAAAAACAAAGTCCACAAAATAATTATTTATTATTTATTCAATAATTCATGACATTAGTAAAATACTAATTATTAACTAAAGAAATCATTATTAATTAAAGTAATTTAAAAAGACTAAGATATTACTTAATTACAAACAAGAAAACCATAGAATATTTTAAAAGTATAGACGTGCGGCTATACTTTGAAAATATTCGTGTATATTTAAGGAGTACAGCCGCGCGGCTATACTCTTTAAATATTAATATGTTTTACAGGTATAGCCACACTACTACACTATTAAACTATTTGAATATATTTTACAAGTATAGCAACGCGGCTATATTATTAAAATATTTGAATATATTTAAAGAGTATAACCTATTTAAAGAGTATAGCCGCTCGGCTATACTTTTAAAATATTCGTATATATTTCAGGAGTATAGCCGCACGGCTATACTATTTAAATATTAGTATATTTTAAGAAAATAACCACGCGGTTGTACGATTAAAATATAAATATAATCAAATATACGATCAGCCAATATTTATCAAATTTGAAAAAGAGGGCATCCTTTGAGAAATGCACTTGGTGCCGTTCCTATATTTAATTAAAATTAAAAAATATTAAATATAAATACTTATAATCACTTATAGTTAAGTGGTCTTTAGGTCTGATTAGTATTCCATTTCGATTAAAAACTTTATTTCCTAAAATGATCTAATCATTTGCCTGTCAATGAAAAATTCAAGGAAGTGTATGCATTCTCGTGATTTGGAACCCAACGTGATTCAATAATACCAATTATTTGTTGGAGTTTGAATGAAATACATGAACTTGAGTCCCACATTTGGAAAAGAATAGAAAGCCTCTACTCCTTATAAATGGGAGTTTTCCCAAGTGTTATATCTATATGGAGTGTGGGCCTAGTGGGTTAGGTCCGATTATGTTGTACTAACCATATATTGAGATTGAAACTCTAATCCTAAAACACTAGGTCGAGTTACATGAGTATTCAAGCTTAATCGAGTCATAAGTGCCCCATAGTAGTTTTGTGGTTGGAGGCTCAAATCCATTTTTGGAACTATTTTTATAATATATTCGAAAATCAAAAATAATTTTAAAGTCCACAAAATTATTTAAGATGAGTAATATAATTAATTAGTATTTATTAAGTAATTTATGAAATTAGTGAAAATAATTAAAATATAATTATTCATTAAATAAAAAATCATTACAACATAAATTGTATTTAATATAATTAAATGAGGCAAATATATTACTTAATTTGAAAATATTAAACTAAACAAATTAATTTTTATTTAAAAAAATTTTAAAAAAAGTCCACAAAATAATTAATAATTAAAACATAATTACTAATTAAAGTAATTTAAAAAGGCTACATGGCTATACTTTTTAAAAGTATAGATATTACTTAATTACAAAAAAGAAAATCATAGAATATTTTAAAAGTATAGCCGCGCGGACAAAACCCGACCCAAATTCCACTTTGGAATTCATGTCGAACTCTATGCGTGGTGCCAAGCACGAATTACCAAAATACCATTTTTGCCCTAATTCCTAAATGACACTGCTTAAGGGTTTGACTTATACTGGAAAACCGGCAGAGTCTCTTTTGAAAAATGCTCATTTCCCATAAATTTCCACCTGTAGAAAACACAATTTTATAACCACAATCATTCATCATGCACAAGACAATTTAACACACACCAAAACATTTAATTTGATGGCATCAGGCCTCTTTATACAACATGAATCATTCAATCATCTTAATCTGGTCTCAACTCACAGAACAACATAAATAAGTTGTCAATTCCAATGCGATTTAACTGAGCAAATATTCAGAACTTAACTTGGCGGCTGCACCTAGCAACTCTTGGTTGCCTACGTACCCTTACTAAGGGATCAAGCCACATGTAGTTCTTTAATACAAGAAAACAGAGCTCAAACCAAGTATAGAATTACAAGTCACCCATTACTTTCTATTCCAACATCAACTATGTAAGCACATGAATTGAACATTCCTTCCCACTTTCCTAAGACCAACTCTAATCAATACGCTGTATCTTAAGCAAAAGATATTGATTTCAAGGTAAACTTCAACCTATCACATATGAATGTATAAATTAAATCATAACAGATATGTTATAAAACTGAGAAAATTTAGTAAAACCACATTGACCATGAGAAAACTTTCATATTAATGTAAATGAGTTAAACACGACATGCATCAATCCTTCAGGTATAAAAAAGAACTCATCACTGAAGAGAACATCAGTGAATCATATGAAATCTTAAACTTAGAAAACTCTCAATCATTTGTCTCATAAATCTGAAAATACTCTCCACCTAGGTGTACCCCTAAGCATAGTCTGTCAATTCCAAGTACTATTTCGTCAATTTCAAGTACCACACATATTACATCATCGCAAAACTCGGGGGACACGTGGTAAGCCCGAGAACGCATATCCTCGCAGAACTCGGGGGACACCGGTCAGCCCGAGAATGCATATCCTCGCGAACTCGGGGGACACGTGGTCAACCCGAGAACGCATATGGGGGGGTATACCCAAGATGGGTTGGAAAACCATTTCTCATATATTATCATAAAATCCCTTTTTCCCACAATCATCTTCCCCAAAACCATTTTCCAAATCATTTCTCAACTTTCCAAAACAAACCACAAGTAACATGCATAGTATACTAATCAGAAAACCCAAATTCATAATTCAACAATTAATTTAATCCTTATTGAAGCTAAACCCGGCTATTGAGCCATTTCCGTCTCATGTACTTTTCCAAGTCTTTCCTAAACATTTCATCACCACTTTAATTCATTCCAAGCTATAGCTGAATAATAAAATGTAAATACATCTTACATAGAAATAAAACTGACAAATAAATCATCCATGAATACTTAATAAATTCAATATAGCATAAAAGCCATTTTTAGAACAAAAGTCCGTTCACCATTGCAACCTACATTGTGGCCCCAACGGAGCCGACACTACCCACTATCCAGGTCCACCTTTGTGTTGATCAATCCATGTTACACACTGCAATGTATATGCCAACTATGCATGCTCAATACTAAGACAATACATGCTCGACATGCTTATGTCAATTATGTTAGTCATTTGCAAGCTGCAACGCATATATATATATGTTGTAATCACCATATGCTTTGGTTACGCAGCATTATATCAGTCAAGTGACCCAAGCCTCCAAACAGCAAACAACTCGTGCTCTTTACAAGGACTGGCCCCGCATCCACATGAAACAAGATTCGTGCCTAAGTCATATGTCTACACAAGCAAGCCGCAACCAGTAGAAAGAAAAAAAAATCTCCAAGGAGGCAACGCACACAGCTCATAATATCTCCGAGAGTAGTTTTTCCATGCTCCGTCAAGCTCCTTCAACACACTATATATCAATACAACCGTATGTGGATCAACCCACATATGCATGCAAAACTTTTCAGTCAAGCAAAACCACGCCAAGTACTTTCTTTACAGGCCAAGCATATTAGTCAAGCAAATATATATCAAATAGACATCATGCCAAGCGAAATTGCCACCATACAAAGGGTGTAGAGATACCAATACTCAATGTAGCCATACCCAGGGGATTCCATAGATGCTCCTGCTCAAGCTTCAATAGAAATCAGGCACCAGAAGAGATCGAGATGCAAAAGAAAATTGTGCTTAGCGAAGCAAACACCTCACAAGTAAACTGCATGCTCAAAAGACATCCACGTTAAGCAAGAAAATTTTTATAACATGCCAAGCCAAGAAGAAACACCTTATCTCCAAAACCATGCAACTCAAGCATTACACTTGATACCATTATATCAAGAACCAAAACATTACAATTTCAAGCATTTCAAGCAATACAATCATCATAAAAATGGCAACTTTAGACAGGGCAGTTCTAGCTACCAAAAGCAGGGAGAAGAAGCCAAGTGCTATCATGCCAAATAGTCACCATTGCAGCAAAATGATACCCCAAGATCATCTCGTCATGCAATGATTCAATCAAATACCAAGAAGGTCATGCTACGAGCTCATGCAAATCAAATCTTTTCCTGACGATGCACTTGGGGGCTGAGAAATGAATTTTTTACATCCATCACTGTACCAATGACAAAACCCAAAACAAGCTTAAAGATCCATTATTACCAAAACCACCATTGCAAGGCCAAAAATCTCCTCAGATTTTCAATTCCTATTCCATATCAAGCAAACCGCTTCCAGCACCTATTCCATGTCAAGAAAAACATTTCCAGCACCTATTCCAAGCTCTTAAACATCCTTCAAGCATCTACCCATCATGCCCGTCATCACCTTCACTGAGGTTTTCTCCCAAATAACCCCCAAATAGTTCCAAAGCTAGATCATGCCAATAAACATGCTAAAATATATTTTTCTAGCCTTCAACCCCACTACTCACAACTTCTATAATCTCCATAGCTAAAACCTGAAGCAATCAAGCATAGCCACCATGCTAAATAGCCAAGAAGCTATATTAAATCATGCCACCTTAGCCAACACTCTAACAATCAAGCCCAAAATCAAGCATACACACCAATACCAAGCATACGTGCCAATACCAAACATACATGTCAAAACCAAGCGTACACACCAATACCAAGTATCAAGCATACATGCCAATACCAAACATACATGTAAAAACCAAGCATGCAAGCCAATATCAAACATACAAGTGATTGCCAAGGATGCAAGGCAATACCAAAGCAAACAAGCCATAACCATGCAAAATCAAGCCTCTCTAGTCCCTCAAACAAATCAACTAGGCAAGCTAAAACTATTTTGGGCTAAGCAACAAATTCAACCAAGCGGCCAACTTTTGGTAACTCCAATGAGTAACCTCCAAATATTATAGTGTCTAGGAAAAGTTCTTGAAGGCGACACCTTCGGTGTCTAAGAAGGATTGGGTTTTTAAGTGGGAACTTTGTGACCCCTCCAACCTTCCCAGAAAATACATGGCTGTAATTTTGGAGACCCTTAACTGGTCATCCTTGAGTTGCTTATCGGTACATTTAAATATATACTACCAAATCCCTACTCCCTTCCAGGCATTGAAATACCAGCGTCATGCCAAACTCTTTACAGTGTTCACAAGCAAAGTGAGGTTGGAAGAAGAATATGCAACAAGCCCCTCAACAATGCAATGATCCGAGCATAATTTATGCATCATGTGTAATAACCCAAACCTTAATTAATAGTTAATTATTAATTTATTAGATAAAAAGACAATTTTATCCCTAAAGTATTTTATTGGTTTTAAAATTAACTTTTAATTTCGGGAGAGAAATTGGGGAAATGGGCCTCACCATTACGTCGGGCTCGTTGATACGAGTTCGTGAGTATATTGTGGGCTTGAATCGGAGTTGTAACGAAGGAAATACGATTAAAAATGCATAAGGGGCAAAATGGTAATTTTCATGTCAAAATGTTAACAACAGAACCTCTCCTCTCTCCTCTCTCCTTGTGACATTCCCTTCCCCCCTTCGTTTTTTTTTTTCAGCATCTCCCTCCATCCTCTGAAATCAGCCACCACAGACCACCATCACCCACCGGACCAGACCTGAAGGGACCAGCATCACCCCAGCAGCTTAGCCCGACCTTGCCCCACCGCCAGCCGCTCTGGTTTTGCCGGAATTTGCCTGTTTTGGCAGATTTTCTGTCAAAACTTTGACAGCCGATTTCTCCCTCCTACGGCCACCGATCGGGATGAGTAAGGTATGGATCTTCACATATTTTTCATGCTCTAGCTGATGGTTGGGTAGGTGTAGATCGAATCGCAGCGTTGACCTATTAAAATCCGAAGTAAAGTTTCAGCCAATTTTGAAGTTAAGTTTTGACCCACTTAGGGTTCGAATTGGATGTTCCTGTAGTAGAAGAATGTGTTCGGGAGGCCGAGAACTAGGTGTAGGTGGAAGGATAGCTCCCAGTTTGGAGTTTGTCTGAACGCCCATTTTTATCGCTTTTTAGGCCTCGGATATGCCAGCGCATGTTCCCATGCGCCAGCCCACTTTTAATTGTCAATCTTTATTCCTAAATTATCCTTACATCGTCACGAGCTCATATGCGTGCTCGGATTTCAATTTGGAGTTCGTATGTTACCAAAATTCGATGTGTTCGGACCGTTGGATCGATCCCAATTCTTAGTATGTTGGTTCCCATATTTTCAGGATCGTATAGGATTTGATGGATCGTGAATTGGAGTCCCGGATACTCCGAAAATGCCAACCCTAGGGTTATGGTTACGGAAAATCATCTGACCGTCCGATCGTGCGATCGTGAGCAATCCGACCGTCCGATCGAGACCAAACTTTCAAGACATTTGTCCTAGGCAGATTGGAACTTTTAGGAACTTCCGGATCAGAATTTCAAGGTCGTGGACCCCACAGGGTCCCGGGTTGACTTTTTGAGACTTTATCACTTTTTGAGTCCCGAGTCTCTAGTAAACCGTTCTAAGCATTGGAAAAAGCTTATGTGGGCATATGAATCATCTTAAATTTAGTGCACGCACTTCTAGGAGCCGGGGTAAGGGTTTTTAATTAAATATTATATTGAGTAATTTTATTAATAAAATATTATGATGATTTAATCAGGCACCCGGGCGCAGATTGACCCGCAGGAGGGACCTTCGAAAGGTCCATCTAGCACGGACCAGTAGTGAGTGGACTTTATTTTATAAATGAATTTTGGCATGAAATGATTTATTTAATGCTTTTATGGAATTATTTATTTCCGAATATTATTTATGAATTGCATAATGGAATTTAATTGAATTTATTGAATGTTCATTATGATTTAACTTCCGAGCCTATTATTGAAATTTAGAATGAGTTTCATGATTATGAGTTATGGATTTTTAAAATGGCTCGAGGAAATGTTTATATTTTAATTATGTGTTTTATAAACGATTTATAACACCACCCTAGGTACCCAAGCATAATAAAGGTTGCCTTCGGATTATGTAATTATGTTGCCTTCGATACAAATGTTCCCTTCGGAAAGATTATGCCGCTTACGGAATATATATGGATACTGGTTATTACCCTGTCTACGGAGATAGTTACCTTTGATATAAGTCTACGCGCGTATGACTTCACGCCCCATGAGTTTCGGGGACGCTCGAACCGTGAGAGGCGAGGACGCGGCTCAGGCACGACTAAATGTCCCCTGAGTCTAGCGAGGACGCAACTCAGGTTGACTTTGTGGCTCTTGAGTTCTACGAGGACGCGGCCCAGTTGACTTGGTGTCACCGAGTCTAGCGAGGAAATGGAATTGACGGATTATGTGGGATAAACGGAAATAAGGAATTGACGGAAATAAAATGGGTACACCTAGGTGGTAGATCAAAGTTGTTTTCGAATGTTTTTAATGAACTGATTTTTGATTAAGAGTGTGATTGGCTATATATATATATATAAATGCAATGATTTCAGTACGAGTATAAATAAAGAAATTGATTTAGTTTTCATAACAGTTTTTACAGTGGGGTTAGTACGTTCGTATGTACTTTCAAAACTTTGTTTTGGTCCACTCACAGTTTTTAAATGTTTTGCTCCCCCAGGCAGTAGGCGTGCACTAGGAGACCACCACAGGGCAGAATTCCCGCTCTGCTCCTTCCTCACTCGATGTAGGACATCTTTTGTAAACTAATTAAACCTTCTTGTAAACTCTGAGTTAGATGTTATGAGGAATTGCCCTAGGATGTAAATTAACTGTTGGATTGTAAACTTAAGCATGCTGGCAGTTGGGTTGATTAAATGTATGCTTGTTTGACAGGTGAGATTTTGGGGAAGTGTTAAATTATAGGGGGGACTCTGTCGAATTTTCGGCAGAGGTCGAAACTTGAACTTCTGTAAATTTTGAGTATATGGGCAATTAGGTCATTTGTGCCCGGCACCTGCCAGGTGTCGGACACACACATGGTTCAACTCTAATTCCAAAGTGGAATTTGGGTCGGGTCTTGTCATCATGCCAAGCAAGAGACATTGTAAACTCAAGTTCTAACACGTTAAGCACGCTTAGTTAAGCAAAACTCTCACAACATGCCAAGCAATTTAATCCACGTACCAAGCTAACTGATCAGGCAAATCAAAGCAAGGCAAAAGAAACTTACAAGCCAATCGCAACATGCCAAGAAGATTCACCGACGCAATTCACATGCCTAGAGAATTATAATATGTCGATAAAGCAATCCAAGCAGTCAAGATTATTCAAATAAGTCCAAGCCATAATAAATCATTGCAAGCTATTTGGACACATGCCTACACTCATGTCAAACCATACCATGCAATTTTGGTCCACAAGTACATGCAATATCCAATTCCAATTGTGCCACTGACAATTATTTTGGGCTGAAAATTGATTATTCGGACCATTTCAATACTCTTTCATGGCCCCAATAATCAAGGGAGCTAATGTTGAGGCCCAAAATGTCACGAGAAGCCCAAAGATATTTAAAGCACCATATAACATACAATGTTGGTCATGCGTTAATCCAAGCTGTATTTGGGGAATTAATTCATTTAATAAATATAGAAATAATATACATGCCATGCCAAGCCAATAATACATTTTCCTATGCTAAACCACCCAACAAGCTTAAGTGGGTCCAAGCCACATAAATGCCTTGGGGCGTGCTGAGCGAGTTGTGGTGTGGATGGTTACAAGAGTCCATAAGGTTTGTTGAGGGATTAGATAGTGGAAGTTTTGAGCTGCTTGGGGGCGCCAAAACTCATGCCTACTTTCCTGACCCCAATTACACGGGTAAGCAGAGAGAGAAATATCAGCATACCAACAACAAACACTCACTCTTCCAGCAATTAAAACCCAACTGACATCGCATTTGCTTTCCCAGCTTCCATCGTCCATCATAAAAACACAACCACCAGCGCCTCCCATTTAAACTTCAACTTCCAATGCTCATCTTCCAGTAATTAAAACAGGAAGACTCTACATGCCCAGTCTATAAATAGGCTTTCTCATGCTTTGCAAAGAGGAAGAGAAAAGAACGGAAAGAGAGGCAAGCTTACCCTCTGCTAGAAAAATACCAAGCCTTAGCCATTCTAAACCCAGAAACCCAAGCTTTAGTCTTTCCAAGCCCAAAAACAACCCAAGTCCCACATAGGCAAGTTATTCCTCCATAAACACCCAAAACCAAGCCTTACCATGCTTAAACACCACCCAATCATTCTACAATACGCTGACATAATCATCCATTCCTCAAGCAAATCATTCTCTCTTGCTAAACTTATGGATTCTTAGCTCCCACGCCACAAGCCTCTCATGCCAAGTCATGTCGCAGAAATCCAAACAACCGTCGGAAGAGCCACTGGAAGAAGAACATAGTATTTCTCTTTCGGGATACTCTGGGCCTAGTTCTTGCTAACTTAGAAGGGGACTTGAACTCTTTATTCACACCATCCAGCCCAGCTAAGCCTTCTCAATAAATAAAAAAGACCCCTACACACAGCTATACTCTTTAAATATTAATAAATTTTAAAAATATAGCCGCTAAATTCGAATATATTTAAAAAGTATAGCCGCGCTGCTATACTTTTAAAATATTCATATATATTTAAGGAATATAGTCGTATGGCTATACTTTTAAAATATAACTATAATCAAATATACGATCCACCAACATTTTTCAAATTTGAAAAAAAGGATATCCTTGGAGAAATGCACCTGGTGACGTATCTATATTTAATAAAAATACAAATATATGAACTACTTGTTGGAGTTTGAATGAAATATATGAACTTGAGTCTCACATTGGAAAAGAAGAAAAAGTCTCTACTCCCTATAAGTGGGAGTCTTCCCGCACGTACTATATAGAACGTGGGCCTAGTGAAAATAAATAAATACTAATTATTCATTAAATAAAGAATAATTAAAACATAAATTATATTTAATATAATTAAATAAATATAAGATATTACTTAATTGTAAATATTAAACTAAACAAACTAATTTTGTTATAAAAAAATAAAAAATCAAGTCCACAAAATAATTTAAAATCATTAATTACTATTTATTAAGTAATTTATTAAATTATTAAAATATTTAAATACTAATTATTCACTAAAAATCATTATTAGAATATAATTACTAATTAAAATAATTATAAAAATTCTATGATATTCCTTAATTACAAAAAAGAAAACCATCGAATATTTTAAAAATATAGCATATTTAAATAAATATACTTGTGAGTCGATATGACTTGTGACATCCGAATATACGTCCACGTGTTGCACATGCGTAGTTTTAATATTTCTCCACGAGCCGACAAGACAGAAGCTAGAAAATGGGCCTGCCGGCCTATTAAGCCCTTAAATAATTGGGCCTCATTTCCGGCCCATAGAGAAAGGGGGTCATTATCGTCAAACCGAAACAAATCTTATAATCCACGCCAACCCCTCCTCGCTTCCTTCGTCCCCACAAACCCAACCCTCTCTCTCTCCCGATTTCCCCTCCATCTTCTCCTCCTCCAAGGCCTGGACACCTCGCCGAGAGCAAAATGACGAAACTGCCCCTCGTCCCTCTCGTCATCGCCGCCCTGGTGGCGGCGCTGGTGTCCCCGACCGCCGCGGAGATCAAGAGCCTAACGATCTCCTCCGACAATCGCCCCATGATCCTCTTCGAGAAGTTCGGGTTCACCCACAGCGGTCACGTGACCATCCGGGTCTCGCACGTGTCCATCACCGCCAAGCTCAGCGACATCGACCCGTCGCGCCTTGGCTTCTTCCTCCTCTCCGAAGAGTCCCTCCTGCAAGTCCTCGTCGAGATCCAGCAGAACCCTCAGCTCTGCGTTTTGGACTCGCGCTACATAACCCATCTCTTCAATTTCAGAGAGCTCTCGCCGCCGCCTCTCTCCTCGTTCAACCAGTCGTACCCGGTCTCTGCTCCGAACGAGTACAGCCTCTTCTTCGCCAATTGCGCTCCGGAGACCAGCGTCTCCATGCTTGTACGGACTGAGGTCTACAATCTCGACCCGGATGGTGCGCGTGACTTTTTGTCGGCCGGGTTGACCCATCTTCCTTCTCTGTTCTTCGTCTTCTTTTTGGCCTATTTGGTGTTTGTGGGCTTCTGGGTCTACCTCTGTTACACCAACAAGAGATCCGTGCACCGGATCCATCTTTTGATGGGTGGGCTGCTTCTCATGAAAGCGTTGAATCTGATTTCCGCGGCGGAGGACAAGCACTACGTCAAGGTCACCGGTACCGCCCACGGATGGGATGTATTGTTCTACATCTTCCAGTTCCTCCGTGTCGTTTTGTTGTTTACGGTGATCGTTTTGATCGGGACCGGGTGGTCGTTTTTGAAGCCCTTCTTGCAGGAGAAGGAGAAGAAGGTGTTGATGATTGTGATCCCTCTGCAGGTCTTGGCTAACGTGGCGTCCGTTGTGATTGGGGAAACTGGGCCGTTTATCAAGGACTGGGTCACCTGGAACCAGGTGTTTTTGTTGGTTGATATCATTTGCTGCTGTGCTATCATATTCCCCATCGTTTGGTCCATTAGGTCTCTCAGAGAGACGTCGAAAACCGACGGAAAAGCTGCAAAAAACTTGGCCAAGTTGACCCTTTTCAGGCAATTTTACATTGTCGTTATTGGGTACTTGTATTTCACAAGAATCGTCGTTTTCGCGCTGAAGACCATTGCGGCTTATAAGTACCAGTGGGTGAGCAATGCGGCTGAGGAGACTGCAAGTCTTGTGTTTTACATGGTCATATTCTATATGTTCAGGCCGGTGGAGAGGAACGAGTACTTTATTCTTGATGAGGAGGAAGAAGAGGCTGCTGAGATGGCTCTTAGGGACGAGGAGTTTGAGCTTTGAATTGGGTAGTCTTCATTTTTTGCTGCCCATCTATATTTGACTATGTTGCTGCTGATGCTGCCCAAGCAATGTTTTGAGTTCCGCTTATCGGATTTACTGATAGAATTAATGATGGGTCAGGTCTGCTGCTCCTACTCTGTTGCCTATTTTGTTTTCCTTTCAATTGTATTATTGTTCTTTTACATGTTATAAGTTTTATGTTCTAAGATACCGTGCCTAGTAGTTTTTGTTTGATAGGATTTTGGATTGAAAGATGCTGATAATGATTTCAATTTTATAACGCTGATTATGATTTCAAATTACAATGCCGCTTGTATCTGTTTAGATTCAGTTTGTTATACTACTTGATTTGAGTGTGTTAGGTTTTGGCTCGTCAATTAGTGTCCTTTTCTGTTTAGGATTGTTATAGGAAAAAAGGGTGCACCAATTCTTCTCCTAAAAGGACTAGGAAAAAGAATCTTAGTTTCCTAATTCAATTTAGATTAGAAATCCTACAAGTCTATTTGGAATTGTAAAGAAGTCTATTTTCTTATCCCACTTAGAATAGGAATTATAATCTGAAAAGGATATGTAATCAGAAGCACCTATGCCTATAAATAGGGTGCTTGAACATCTTTAAGAGAGAAAAGCAGGATGAGACAAGAAGAGAGGGATTAGTTCTAGGGTTTGCAAAAGTTCTCAGTAATCTTCTATTATTAATCAAAGGCGGTGATTTCTGCTACCTAGAGAAATCACAATCGAACTAGGCAAAAGTTACTGCAAGACAGATTAATTCTTGTGTGTTTTTCTAAGTTTTCCAAGACTTGAGTTTGATACATTACATTGGATACATTAAAGAACAAGATCTAGTAAGCGGAGGTTTTATTTCAATAAGTGGTATCAAGAGCTAGGATCAAGGTGTTCTACGATGTCTAAAGGAAGATGAATGCGGATCTAGGACTGCGTTAAAGCCCTTCTGGCCAGCGGATGACTTCACTTCGCGGGCAAAGGATGATGAAGAAGCGTCTTTTACAGCATTTGGATGATGCACTCGATGGTAAGAAGCGGGAAAGCATGACGAAGCGGCATGGACTAAGGTTCTCAAGAAGGCCAAGAGTTCCATCGAGATCCATCTCACAAGATCGAGTTCGGTCACACATCACCGAAAAGATGTCCGCCATGAAGCATGGGAAAAGTTGGAGAATGTTTATATGGGCAAAAGCATTGTCCAATAAACTTTTTCTAAAGGATGAACTATTCGGACTTCCGACTAGAAGAAGGAGTGATATTGAAGATCACGTATCTGTGTTCAGAATTGCATAGCTAATCTTGAGGAAGGTCGAAGAAACTTACAAAGATGATGATATGGCTATCATCCTGTGAGGTCTCTACCTTCGTCTTTCAAGCACTTTCGAACAACTCTAATGTTTGGAAAAGAGTCCTGAAGCTTGAAGACGTAATTCAAGCTCTTCAGTCATATGCTAAACTAGATGATATAACGAAAGCTCTCAAGGCCTTTATGCCAAAGGCAAGGAGAGGAAGGGAAAAGACAAAGGAAGAGAAAAGCGGCAACAAAGGTATGTCAAAATCCAAGAAGAAAAAGGAAAAGAAGGAAGGTTGCTTGAATGTGGTTCAACCCGATCATTGGAAGAGGAACTGCAAGATTTGGAAAGAGAAGAAAGCTAAGATGGAAGGAAGCTCGGGTTCGGCTAGTGCGATCCATGAGAGGAATGAGTGGCAGAACTTCTTTCGGTAACATCGGGGCTCAAAGCTTTCGGAAGTGGATTTTGAATCTAGGATGCACTTTTCATATGTGTTGATGAAGAGAATGGTTCGATGCCTTACAAAGAAGTCGGGGAAGTTTTAATGGGGACGATTCTTCATGTCCTGTAAAAGGAATCGCCTTTGTTCGAATCGAGAATGTTCGATGGGATGATACGAGCTTTGGGGAAACGTCGGATATGTCCCAGGACTAAGAAAGAATTTGATTTCCTTAGGTACTTTAGATGAGGCCGGTTATGGGTACAAGTCTAAAAAGGAAGACTGGGGTAACCAAAGGATCACTAGTGGTAATGCGGGGTGACCTGACAAATAAAATTTGTATAAGCTAATTGGGACCACTATAGTCAGAGGCGGTGTTTCTATAGATCGAGTATAAAGACAAGTGAACTATGGCATGTAGGCTCGGGCACATAAGCGAGAAAGGGTTGCAAAAATTACACAAGCAAGGCACTGGTGGAAGGCGTGTCATCTTGCAAGCTGGATTTTTGTGAATATTGTGTTCTTGGAAAGCAAAGAAAGGTATCATTCGCAAGTAGCGATCAGATATTAAGAAGCAAGGAGCAACTGTTATATTCACTTTCGGATGTTTGAGCTGCACCAACTAAATCAAATGGTGGAGCCAGGTATTTTGTTACTTTTATGGATGATTTTTCTAGGAAGGTTTGGGTTTTATTTCATGAGCAGAATCAGGAGTTTTTGCAAAGTTCAAGAATGGAAAACAAACCAGGAATCAAACTGGAAGAAAGATCAAGTATCTCAGAAGCCGACAATGGAGGTGAATATACAAGTAATGAGTTTACCTGGAATTCTGCAGCGGGGAAGGCATCCACGAGGCACTTCACGGTGAAGAATCCCTGACAAAATGGAGGCTGAGAGGATGAATCGAACTACTCATGGAGAGGAGAGGAGCATGCGATTTCATGCGGGATTGCACGATAGTTTTTGGGCGGAGGTCGTTAATCATGCAAGTTATTTGATTAACGAGATCACCATCTGATTCTCGGTTTCAAGAGTGCGAGAAGAGGTATGGTGCGAGAAGCGGGTGGACTATTCCAAGCTCAGGGGGTGTTGGTGTAGTGCTTATGCACATATTCCAAGTGATGAAAGGTCAAGCTCAAACCAAAGTCTACACACATTGCATATTCTTAGGTTTTGAGAAAGGAGTAAAGGGTTTCAAGCTTTGGGATATCAACAACAAGAAAAAGGTTGTCAAGCGAGATGTTGTCTTTGATGAGACAACCATGCCTCACAGAATAAAGTCGAGAACGGTAGGGAGAAGAAAGATGATGCCTGAAATTGAAGCAACAAAGATTCCGTTAATCAATTCGGATGAAGAAGAAGCTCGGGTGGAGCAAATTGAGCAAGATGTCGAATCGATGGTTTTGAGGAAGAAGAAGAGCATCTGACATCATTCACCGATTAGGAATCGTGGAGCAAGAAGGGCGGTTTGAAGGCACTGCAAACCGCCAAACATCCCAAAGGGTTTAACTCCAACCAACAATCCACCTGCATTCCAGGAGATGCATAGCCTTGGACAAACCTAATCGGAACAAGAAGATACGACGGGTTTAGGTTTGACCAAGATGAAGTTAATTATGCTCTTAACATTAGTCGGGAGATCCAACTACCTATCGAGAAGCTATAGCAAGTGATGAGCGGGATAGTTGGATAAGTGCTATGACAGAAGAAATGGAATCTCTTTACAAGAACTCTGTTTGGGAGTTGGTTCCTAAGCCCCAAAGACAGAAAGCTAGTTGGATGCAAGTGGGTATTTAGGAAAAAGGAAGGACTACATGAACAAGATGCCGTGAGATTCAAAGCAAGGCTCGTGGCTAAAGGGTACTCGCAAAGGAAGGGTGGATTATGATGAGATCTTTTCACTGTAGTCAAGCATACTTCTATCAGATTGCTTTTAGCAATGGCATTTCGACATGACATGGAGATTGAGCAGATGGATGTGAAGGCAGCGTTTCTTCATGGGGATCTAGAGGAGACAATTTTCATGGCTCAACCACAAGGGTTTGTTGAATATGGGAAAGAGAACCCGTGATATCGACTAAGGAAGTCCACTGTATGGCACAGTCTCCAAAGACAATGGTACAAGAGGTTCGATCACTTCATGTTGAAAATCAATTTTAGAAGATGTTTATAATGGTATTTGCGTGTCTTATCATGTGTTCCAAGATGGGATGATCATATTGCTATTGTTATATGTGGATGACATGCTAATCGCTTGTCAAGACAAAGTCTAAGATTCAAGACTTGAAGAAGATGTTGAGTGAGGAATTTGACATGAAGGATCTAGGTGCGGCCATGAGAAGATCCTTGGCATGGAAATTCGAGAGATAGGGCCAGTTGGAAGGATCTCGGATATCACAAAGCCAAGTATATTCGAGAAGGTTCTTGAGAAGTTCAACATGCAAGAAGCAAAAGGTAGTTTCGACTCCTTTGGCAGCCTCACTTCAAGTTAAGTGGGCAATGATGTCCTAAGTCAGGAAGAGCTGAAGTAATGGAGAAGGTGCCTTATGCTAATGCCGAGTGGGCTGCCTTATGTATGCAATGGTATGCACACATCAGGCACCAAGCTCAAGCAATCGATTATCGTTCCGGATACACTGCAGAATCCAGAAAGCAACATTGGGATGCAGTCAAGTGGATTTTCGCTATTTGAAGGGTTCTAGGCGACAAAGGATTATGTTTGAGAAGCAAAAGAAAATGCGGGGGTGTTGGGATATGTGGATGCACGGATTATGCAGTGGGGACTTGGACAAGAGAAGGTCAACTTCAGTTATGTGTTTACATGCGCAGGAGCCAATCGGTTGGAGGGCACTACGCAGCCAATTGCACTTTATCGACCACGGAGGCGAGTATATTGCATTGGCAGCCTGGAAAGGAAGCAATTTGGCTTAGTGGCTTGGTGTAAGTCAAATGGGAATCGCTCAAGATTGTGTGAAGCTGAAGTGTGATAGTCATGCCATTCACTTGGCAAAGAATCAAGTTTTTCTCGGAAGATCAAAGCACATTGAAGCAAGATATCACGAGAATCGGAGATTGGGTGGAGTCTAAGGAAATTTGGATTCAAAAGGTTCATACGGATGACAATTGATTAGTAGATTTCCTTACAAAGATAGTGCCGCCAAGAAGTTCAAGCATTGCTTAACTTGATCAATCTTGTTGATTGATTAGAGGAGCACCTCTCACTTGAGGTGCAATGAGGCAAGAAGAAGATTGCCAAGGTGAAGACTCTTGAAGATTTCGGAGCGCCAAGAAGGTTCAAAGATACTGCAGGTACAAACGATCAAGACTTGGTTTGACTCACCAAGGTGGAGATTGTTAGGTTTTGGCTCGTCCAATTAATTGTCCTTTTAATTTAGGATTGTTATAGGAAAAAGGGTGCACCAATTCTTCTCCTAAAAGGACTAGGAAAGAATCTTAGTTTCCTAATTCAATTTAGATTAGAAATCCTACAAGTCTATTTGGAATTGTAAAAGAAGTCTATTTTCTTATCCCACTTAGAATAGGAATTATAATCTGAAAAGGATATGTAATCAGCACCCTATGCCTATAAATAGGTGCGGCAGCTTAAATCTTTAAGAGAAAACAATGACAGCGAGACAAGAAGAGAGGGATTAGTTCTAGGGTTTGCAAAGTTCGTAATCTCTATTATTAATCAAAGAAGGCGGTGATTTCTCTACCTAGAGAAATCACAACGTGGCAAAGTTCTGCCGAAATTAATTCTCAGTGTTTTCTAAGTTTTCCAGCACTTGCGAGTTTAGTCTATTGTCGTTGGATACATTAAAGAACAAGATCTAGTAAGCGGAGGTTTTATTTCAATAGAGTGTACCACTTTACCAGTTGTGACTCATTTCATTCCTAAGGATTGTTAATAAAAATTTCAATCATGCTGACAATTGACTCTGCACGATGGTTACTGAACTAAGTAATTTTTTTTTCATTACAAGTTATAAATTCATTCATGATAAGATTGAGTATGATTTCTGCACGACGGTGATCATGTTCAAAGGCTAGGTTTCCCTATAGTAATTCAACACTTACATAAGCTTGAAATCTGTTGGAAGTCCTAGGTAACTCTGAACTATTGACTAGTTGCATTCTCGGTATAGTCTTTAGTTTCTTTAATCAAATTAGGAAGCTTATGGAAGTTTTGGTAATTGCAACCCTAACAGAAGCTTGAAACTGCTAGAAGGTCTATCTATATAACCGTGAATCAAACTTTGATAATCAAACTTTGAATACCGAGCCTAGTTGGACACTATTGAAGACTTGAAATAAGATCATCAGGTGACTGCTACAGTCTGTTCTAGAAAATTCTGTCGACCCTAAAAAACTGAATTAAATCTTAATCAAAACAAATTTAGCAGCATACAAACTTAAAGAAGAATACAATTTACAAATTAAGACTGGTGAAAACTGATCATTATGGAGCAAAAAAATTCTTTGCCAACTTATTGGTCTTAATTCAGAGGTATTAACCAGCTTGTTTTTACCCCCTTTCTTTTGCATGTGTTCCTTTTTGCTGTGTCCAGATTGAATTTTAGCATTGCTTAGAGGTTTTACTGCTGAGGGCTGCTCTTTGTATCTGTGTCTTCTCTTCTCCTGTTAGGTCTTCTGGCTTGTGAGCTTTAGGATCTGATCTAAATCTTCATAGTAAATGCAAATGTAGAACGAACCAAGGACCATAGAATGCTAAAAGAGAGTTAGTTCTCTTTCCTATGCAGCCATATTTTGCCAGCCTCAACGTCAATTTTGATTTTTCTGCTGTGGTGGGGTCTAACCAGAGTTAATGATGTTTGTATCTGTTAAGTGTTAGGACAGATATCAAACATCAATGATGGGGCAGAAAATGAAGATTGAGAGCCTTTTCTTTTCTTGGAAATAACATCACAAAATGATTGGCCGAGTTGGTGAGGAAAGGAGAGGAGAGGTTCTATCCTATTTTCTTTCAAGCTTATTCACCCAGTTTCTTTGGCAATTGCCACTAATTCCTACAATGCAAACAAGATTTGAATTGATACTCAGTTTGTTTCTTTCTGATTTTAATGTAGTACATACTTATTTTGTTCAAATTAAGGACAACCAATGCAACCAAGAAAGCAAAGCTACAAGGCTACTGAGAGAAGAGTTCACAACCAAGAAAGCAAAGATAACTACAGTTTAACGTCTGTAATAAGAATGCTTCAAACTACAAGTTGCGCTTATAAATAATGTCAACAGCTAGGATGAGAATGTGCAATGCACTAGAACATACCCTCATTACCGATCCTGTACTCTGCCATCATCTATGGTTCCTCCAACAATGTCGCAACGTTGTCGACTATCGTTCGTCACAGGAAACCTGTAACAAAGCTTTGTTCATGGTTACTGGTCAAGAAGGTCAACACCCTATTATACACTCCTTAATATTGTAGGAGATGACATTAAAATTACACTAAAATTATTTGTATCATATAAAAAAAAAAACAATTGTGGTTAGTAAATGTGCCGCAAAACTTACCCATTGAAAACTAACATAAACGGATTTAGGTCAAATGGGCCTCGTGGCTTAGGTCCCTAAAGTTGGGTAGACTTCTATTTAAACTTCAAGTTTGGGCTTCCAAGTTTGTGGGGCATGAATAATTAGGAATCCATCTTCGTCCTATTTGTGGGACATAAATAAAAGAAGGTTGGGCTAAGTAAGACAAAACAGGATTATATAGTGAGATTTATGTATATGACCCTTAGGTAATGTGATATTTCGTAATTGTTGAATCAGACTAACTAATTTGATCAAACGGTTAAGTGATAGAACCTCACCTAATGACCATTTGTAATACCCTCACCATAGAATTCTTGGACGAAACAGAGGGTTGCAAAGATCTGTGTTTGTTTTTTTTGGGGCTAAAGAGATCTGTGTTCATGGCATCAAAAGATTGTTTTTCTTTTTATTTTTCCAAAGAGCCAGGGTGTTTGTTGGTGGTGTTGCATGACTTTGGAAGCTAAGCTAGCATAAGGAAGACCAAAGTCACACTGGCCCAAAAAAAGGAAGACCAACCCCAAGCAAACTTTAGCTTTAGGAATTAGGATGCAACTCATCTCAAGGCTGAATTAGGGATTTTGGCATTTTACTAAACCATTTTGCTTATTATTACAAGTTTAAAGACTCAATTTTCTATCCTTTTAGATGTTATTGATGAGACCCATAGCCATAGGAATCAAGTTTCAGCAGGCGCATTCATTAATCAACCTTTCTTAGAATGCAAGCTTCATCAACAAAAAGCCAATGTGTTTGGTTTGGTGGCTGTTATCATTATATCTTTCTCTTTTGCCATGGCCCAGAGTTTGCCAGTTTGTGATTTCTTCACTCTTCGCTATCGCTATCATATCAAGCCAGGCTTCATTATAGTTATCTTAATGTGTGGTTGCTGCTACGGCTTGACGTATTCTAACATGAGTAAATTAATAATACTACGTACTACGTGTTGATGTTACGGTGACTTTAAAAAATTACTCACTACTACTAGGCCGAAAGCTCAAATGTGAAAACATGCATGGGCATAATAAGCACAGTAATAATTAGCTAGCAAGGACAGGGCCAGGCCACTTATCCGCCCATGCTTTAATATTTGTTTATTCATACCTTCTAATCTGTGACAAGTCCCATGAACAAAATTATACATTTCATAATTTGATTGTTAATAGATAGAGATCATGGCCTGAAATTCTTCTCATTTGAAGGCAAAAATCCAATATTTGCAATTAAACGACAATGAGAATCAATTAATCTTGATGGGGTTTGAAGGGAGAAGAAGTTGTATATCACTCTCTAACTAATCATGTTTTGCACAAATAACGAAATAGTGTTCTTTCCGTGACATGCAAGTTCTTCTCATTTGAAGTAACATCTAAAAAAAGACCATAATAGTGTCCTCATTGGGCAATTTTTGGATAACAGCAGAAGCAACCCAAGCAATTTTTCACCATGTTAGGTTGCAGTTGGCACCAAATCCATGGAAAATTTGACCGTAACTATAGGCTTTTCCCCAATAAGACAGAGAAAGATTCTTTGACCCAAAAGAGCCAGGCTCCCTTTCATAACTCCCTAAACCCACCAGAATCCAAAGCCAATTGGCACATTTTTTGCATAAATCTTTTGTTTTAATATATATAAAACACTGAGCGCTTCATATAAACTTCTGTCACTGAAAGCTCGAATCTTTTCAGTACCCAAAAATAAAAAATAAAACATTGACTCAGTCCTCTGTTTATGCAACTAAGCTTTGAAACATTCTCTGTGCAGTAACTTTCAAACTCTGTACAGCTCACCAAAATTTGATCGACTGGCTAGCATCAGTCAAACAGATGGACTTTCTACTATTTCGACGCATGATTTAACAGTCATACAAGAAATACACATGGTTTTATATCTGCAGTTAGCTAAGCTACCTACCATATGCTAGCAACCTAAACACCTCTTTTAGAGTCACTGGTTTACATTATTTTTATTCTACACCATGAACTATGCACTCTTGAGTTACCCCAAGATGACCCAAAAGCCAATTTTTTATTAATCAAACGAAGAGAAAAATGCCAAGGGCAAAAGCCAAATAATCAAATGTCTGGAATTTACATGCTTTCTAGCATCTGGGTTTTTCTTTTTCGAGTATCAAGAGAGGGACAAATGCAAATTTCTAAACACAAAAACATATAAATACACAAATATTAATTGCAGAACCAAATATATATGGGGGCCCTCTTTTCTCTTCCCTTTTTCAGCTTTTATATCCAACACAAAAATTACAGAAACAAAAGCTCAAACAACAACCAGACTCGCTGGATTATAAATTAACATAACTAAATTAAGAAACTTAATTCACAACATCTACACTAGCAGAGCAAGACAAAAACCTCTGGAAGATTCTAAACAGAGCAGCAGAAGACAGTTCCTTCACTTTCCTGAGAACCAAACACTTGTTACTCCTCTTGCGCCCTCCTTTGGCCTTCCCCTTGTTGCTGTTCATCATTTTGTCTTTGACTCTGCCAAAGCATTTCTGGGTTTTCTCAGGCACGCTCTCTTTCCTGGAAAACTTGTAGCTCCTCAGGTACATTTGCCTGCAGGATATGCTGTCGACAACTCTTGGATGCCCATGTTGCTGCCCCGCACCTGATCGCCGCCCGTTGGAGCTCACCGACCTCACAAACTCGGCGTCTGACTCGGGCCACTTGTAGAGGTTCACGTAGGTGGCTCGCATCGGCACGCGAGGGTCACGTGCGTCGTTGACGCAGTTTGATATGCAAACTGAAGTCATGTTCTTTCTTTTTGCAGTGCAAACTGTAATGTGCAAGTATATATATTGCTGCAGGTCACAGCAGAAGACTATCTGTAAATGTGTTGTGGGGGGTTTTTATATTATTTGGGTTGTGTTTGGACCAAATAATAAAGGCCCTAGACTTAGATCGCAAGAAAAGATATACAATAAAAAACAGAGAGAGAGGGAGAGAGGGAGAGAGTGAGAAAGGGTATTTGTGGTATTTGGGAATGTAATTAGGGGTTTGTTGATTTGAGGTAGGTATTTGGCATGTCATTATGACTGTGAATGGAATGATGTGACATAATTGGCAATGAATGCTTCTTTGTATTGTGTCATTTTGTGTGCTGTGCTGTTGGGCATGAGTTGGAATGGATAGCCTAAAGTCTATATTTGTATATGTTAATTTTTAGAGGGGTTTTTAACTGTAGACATCCCTATGAAGAATGTGGAGTTGACGCTTTTACCCCTCATTTTGACGGATAAATTGACAGAGTTGGACGGCAGGACCCAATTGGAATTACTTGTCGAGTTAAAGGATGTAATTGCCTAAAAAAAAGTTCATGGACCCAATTGCAACTCGGGGCAAAGTTTAGGGACATCTACAGTTAAAAACTCTTTTTAGATAGACGGGTCAATGGCTAGCAATACCGATCTTGTCCACAACTTAAATACTTATAAAGCCTAGTAAGTGTGTGGTTTTATCTCAAAAGGCATCGGTGTTATTATGAGTGGAACCACGTATTATAAGTTGTAATTTATTCAGTCAATTTTTCGATGTGAGACGTTACATTCTTCAACCCGCCACTCACGTGGGACCACTATATAGTGGGCCACACGTGGAGCCAAGTCTACATCGGAGTCTAACATTAAAGTCCAACACATGAAAACCACGTATTGGGTAAGGGTAAACATTCAAACTTAACATGTGAACACAACATATTTGGTAAAGGATAAGGGTAAATGCCAAATAATCTAGGCCCAGTCAAACAACCTGACTATTATACCAAGTCAAATAATATGGGGTAAAAATGTTTTCTGATATATTGTCATTCTCCAAAGAGATTTATTTATAATACAAGTGGGTAAACCCTAGTAGGGTTATACAATGAAATAAAATAAAATCCTAATTACAAGAGATTTGTACAAAAAAAAAGAAATAAAATTATAATAGAATGTGAAATAAATCTCCTAATCAAATTAGAATCTTGCCAACATTATAGATAATAAATAAATAAAGCTTGTGTTTGATATTCAATTATTTATTTTATTGTAATTCAAAATTTGTTGACTTATATGGATTGCAACAGTTTAATCTCTAGATTCGGAATCACTTCTTCCAAATAGGCCTTTAATCCGGACTGTACCTTATGTGTTAAGAATTTAGATATGAAAAGATCTTTATTTTTATTTTTTTTTCTACTTTCAACATCATCTTATCTAGAAGACTTCTGAATGCAACCAAAAATTTGAAGAGTGTATAATCCAGCACTTAAAAACAAAGATCCCACAATTTCTAATTTTGCTTTTGCCTCCACCAAATCTGCCTCCCCTTGTTGAGCTTTAAAATAAATCAAGATTTTAGATTTTTTTTTAAAATTAGTACAACCAGGGATAAAATTGAAATAATGGAGTTTTCTTCTGTATTAATCATATTATTGTATGGATTTAGAAACCCCCCAACCCCAAACAAACTCTCTCCCCAAAACTCAGGACTGGTTCCAGGCCCTTGTTCAGACTTTTCACTGACTAGCTAAGTCCAGTTGTACGGCCCAGATTCTGACCCATTATTATGTTTCCTAGATTTTCACTGAAAACCCATGATTATAAACCTGTGAAGCACACAGTTTCATTATATAAAAAAATGGGCCAGGCCTGCAAAATGCCACACACATACAAAATCACTTCTGAATAAGAAGGCCAGGCCACAAAAATGCCATTGATTTTGAGGATGATTCTGTAGGACAACCACCAGAGAGATCTAAAATTCTAATAACAGAAGCACTTTTTTAAGAGAACACAGATTTGCCAAAGGTCAAATGTTTGACTACTTGATTGGACATGATATTAGAAAGGCAACAGTTGGTCTACCACAAATAATCCCAAGTCACTGTTCTTAGTTGGAACAGTTTGCCTCTCCAACAAGGCAAGAGCGGTGCTGGTTGAGTGGGAACCTGGGGTCACAATCCACTAGGGGGCCGACTCAACCTTTGGTACCCAAACAAGATTCCCTCTCATTAACATCCAATTTTATGAGACAATGTGGTTTGTTATCTTTTCATCATAGATTTTGTTTTGGGCTCACCTTTATCATATACATTGATCTGATTTGGAGATTTCCTTGTTTTTTCTGTAGGATCAATGTGTCTGGTCTCTGAGTTTGTAAGTATCATATATTAAAATCTCAACCGTTGATTTAAGATTTAGGGTTTAGAGATGTATATGAGGTTCATTTATATATCAATAATTTAAATCATGCGTTCATGGAATTGAATCAATTACAAGTTATTAATCGTTGACATATATGAGATCCATGTGGATTAAGGACTCAAAATCATTCACATGACTCAGAGATGTATACAAGGTTCATCTATATATCAAGAATTTAAATCACGTGTTCATGCAATTGAATCGATTACAAGTTATTAATTGTTAATGTATATGAGATCCATGTGCATCAATGACTCAAAATCATTTATTGTCTTATTTTATAAGTGGGAATGAAATAGAACCCTAAGGGGTCGTTTGGTATGGCAGACTGTCTTGGACTAGACTAAATTCTGGGACTGTCTTAGAATAGTCCGGATTGGCATAAGCTGGATTAAGTACTGACCTATGTTAGGTGCTGCATCGGACTAAGAAGTTTGGTTGTAAAAATAGTGAATACCTATGTTTGGTGTCATGTCGAACTAAAAAATAATTCTTGTAATATTTAAATTTAATTAGGGATTTTGACCTAAAAAATAAATAAATGCTACAAAGAAACCCAATTCAAGATTTAAAACAATAATAAAAATAAAACAAATAAAATTATGATATATATATTTTTTATGAATAATAAAATTCTGATTTTTTTTTTGGCTTCTCAAGATTAATCTTAGTTGCTCCCTAGCCTTGCCCCAAGGCTACTACAAATCTTTATTTTTGTTGTTGGTCGAAACATTGCTAAGGAGCTAAACGCACACTATATAATTCTAGATTTTTCATGAATGACCAAGTAAAAAAATAATTAAAAAAGAATATATATATATGTATAATTTTTGTATATTTGACTTTTGACTTCAAACTGAAAAATATAATTTGACAATGTAAAAATTGTTTGCGATAAAGAAAGCAGCACATCATGAATTATTAAACTTGATTCACTATAAAAAGAATATCAAACATTTGTAAATTATTATAGTTTGATTTTCCAAATGCAAATGTGGTCAAATACAATATCAAAATAATTTTTACAATATTTAAATTTAATTACAGATTTTGACCTAATAAATAAATAAATGCTAAAAAAACCCCAATTCAAAGATTTAAAACAATAATAAAAAGAAAACAAATAAAATTATTATATTTTTTAAAGAGAGGCGTCAGACTAGCGTGTTTTATTTAGGAGCGTGCTATTTAGCGAACCACTTTTCAGGCTCATTATATTAGACGAGTGAGTGAGGCGCTTTTTTCACTATTGGATTATATAGTCTCATTTAAGTTAGTCATGTCTGTTACCAAATATGAGTTTCGAGTATTATTTAACCCAATCCAGTACTATGAGGCTTACCAAACATGGCCTAATATTCTTATTTTGTAACTTGTTTACCAAACAAGGCACCTACCTATCAAGACCTTTTGATGGGTCATTATGGTGATAGGGTCAGTTTTTGCCTAAAGTGACCTACTGAACTCCCCTCAGTTTCAGTCTTTCACATCTTCTTAAACAAGTTTTCTTTCTGTGGGCTCCAACTCCAAGTCATTGTTTTTGGTTTTTTCCTGGGTTTTTTTTCTTCAATCCGTTCTTGCTTCCCTCAATGCTCAATTATTCAAATGTCCTCCCAATTGACTCTCTAGCTCCTTCCTCCAAATAAAATCCTTGACTAGTCAGAAATGTGTCATGAGCCACCAAAACACAGTGATTCATTTTCTTGGGTCTCCTCCTCCTCCTCCCCACCACAAAAGCATATGCTTGGGGACTTTGGAATAAACCTAACCCTCACACAACAACCGACAGTGACACGAGCAGACTTTTTTTTAAAATTCTTTTACTTTTTTAATAATTTAATTTTATGCTGCTATTCCTGTGGTTCTTCTTGGTTGCTTCCACTATCAGTTTTAATAATTAAACATTAATTAAGAACAGAGATCAGTGGTACAAAGGAAGGTACCTTCTCATCAGCTCTCAGTTAGATCAAACACCTTGCCCCTTTGGTTTAATCAATGAATTAATCTCATTATTTATGTAATATGATTGACTTCTCAGTAAAAAATAATCAGGATTTAGTATGAAAACGGAAAACGTGGTGAAGTTTTTCATAGGAGACAGACAAATTTCCAATATAAATAAATTGTACTGGTTCAGTGATCTTGTTTTCTATTACTAAACCCAAGACACAGCTGTGCTGTGTGAGGAGGACAGCTTCACGGGCACTCTAATTTTGACCTGAAATCTGGAGAGCACTGTTTATGGCCATCAAAATCTTTTATTTGTCACAAGTTATTTGTTACACAATCAATCAAAACTATACGAAGAGTCTTGATTGATAATCTGATAACATAATATGTATTATGTACGAAAATAAATCATAAAAATTAACTTAAGTCATAAGGCTTCAATTATGTTAATAATCAAACTTGTATGTTAATATTGTTGAAAAAACAAAATATACTTATCTTGCTTGAGAAACATATCTTTCCAAAGTCAGTAGTCAAAAGACTGGAACTACTAGTAAGATTCAAACAAAGTGCATGCAAATTTGATTTTGGCTGCAATATTCATGACCCTTCTGTGTTCACAGTACACAGCAGTAAAAAACTTCCATTTTTCTGAAAACTATGCCGTTTTGTAGAGTTGGATTCTGGCTAAAATATGACCTTACTATAAAACTAAAATGTGTTATTGTATATTAAAAAGAACCGAACTCGAGTGTAAGGAGACATACACAGAGACCTAACACACGTTTAAGAAACTAATTATGCTGTTGATGCTTGCAAACTTGGTTGATAATATTCCTAATATGTCTCCTTGGTCGCATACTATCATTTTGTAGTAGAGAAATAAGCACTTGATTGAAATTGGTGTTAGGATGCAAATGTAAAACACTTGGACAAGAGCACAAAAATATTTCAACCACTACCTTTATGATTCAAAACCAAAACCCTCTTTTTACCCTTTTGTGGTTCTTCCTGGAAGCTTCGTAGTTCAAAGTCCGATGTGAATCGCATTGAAATGCTTTACCTTTCGCTTAAGTTTCCCCAATACTTTATTCCTTCAAAAGGCATCATTTCCTACCCCATGGTCAAGGTCTGTCCAAAGTTGGTCATAGTCATGGCAAAAGACATATCCATGGATTCCAATTTGACATAAATACCACAAGAGCAAACAGAATTTATATTCGTGGGAGCCCATGACTCATTAGTATAATTATTTGGAGTAATTGCTCTCCTGAAAAGGACTTAAATTTGAGTCTTGATATTCGTGTGGTGAGTTTAGCATCTCAATAGGAAATAATATATGCCAAATAATTTGTTTTAAGGTAATATTTTTATGGGCAAATATAGAATATGTTGTTTTATTAATTTTTTTCAATTTAAACATATTGTGAATTATTATTGTATCCTTAAAGCATCTCCAACCGATTTGTAAAATTACCACATGGACATGAAATAACAAAAATTGAAGGTTAAAGTTGATCCAATCGAGTAGTCAAATCTTATATGGATTTGAAGGCTGGACGAGATATATCAAAAATAACATATCAAAAAGCTTGATGTCAAATATTATTTTACTATTTTTTTAGTCATGTACCGCTATCATTTACTCTCTTTTAAAACTTTATGCATCATATGGGTCTCATTTGCTTTTAAAAATATAACAAAATAATATGATATTTGACATTTCAATTGAAGTTAAATTTTTTATGAAGTGTCAAATTGCCACATAAGCCATTAAATTCAAATGTAACATTTTAATTAAACCTCTTTTATTTCAGTATTTTCATTAACCAATTATAATTGGTGGGATTTTGAAAGTTTCACTTAAAAGATAAGGCATGAAATTGTGTTGAAAAGGTTAATTGTGTTTGATCTACGGTCAATGAGAAGAGAACAAGTGATTTGGACGTCCCAGATTGACCCGTATCCGTATTATTGCGCAAATCCTATGGACCGCAGCTCGTAATTTGGATCGTTGGGTGCCAACAGAAAATTATATTAAAAGCCAACGAAGTACAACACCCCCGCGCGCATAGGACATGTAGCCAATAGGAACCAAGATGAGCGAAACTCCTCCAATAGAATTCCGCCACGTCACCAAACCGCCAGCTGTCGCTTTCGACCACTTCAAGGCCAAGCATTGCGTCGGTAGTTAATCTCCCTGCGATGCTTCGTAGAAATTCCTTTAGCCTAATTCTGATCCTGATTAATTACCAATTGATCTCTTATAATAAAAGTCTGAGAGAGAGAGAGAGGAAAGGAGAGAGAGAGAGTGAGTCTGTGGAAAGCAGAAAGCGTAGTGGTAGTGGGAGGGGCACGGCAGCCGATGCTTTTGATCTGAAGCTTTGGGTCGTCTTTCCTATTTTCTCTCTTAAAGGCTAGCGTTTCATTTTCCTGAGAAACGAACAGCAAATCCTGACTGAGGTACGAACTGGACCCCTGTGGAAAAAAAAGAGTCTAAGCCGTAAACAATCCAATTCGTTGTCTTGTTCTTGACTGTTATATTTTTGTTCATTGCAATTGAATTTTTCCAGTCCGCTTGGAGTTTCCGTTTTCTAAAGATTCGATTCTCAGTATTGAGGGTGTATTGGAAAAACAGTTGCTTTGGATTAGTTGATCTGAAAGACGATTGAAAAGAATTGTTTTTCTCTGTGTTGATTGTGGTAGATCTAAATGGGTAAGGGAGGGCAAGATTTCGGTAAACAGCAAGAGGACAACAACCCTAGGCCGTCCGACGGCGATGTCTTCCCTTCGTGGGCAAAAGAGATTCAGGAGTGCGAGAAGCACTTCGGCGTGGACAGGAAATTAGGGTTGAGCTCCGCAGCCGTCGAGAAGCGGCGCGAGAAGTATGGATGGAATGAGTTGGAGAAGCACGAGGGCCAGTCGATTTGGAGTCTGGTTCTGGAGCAGTTCAACGACACTCTGGTTCGAATTCTGCTCGCTGCGGCCGTCATTTCTTTTGTTCTGGCTTGGCTGGACGGGGACGAAGGCGGCGAGAAGGAGATCACGGCGTTTGTGGAGCCGTTGGTGATCTTCTTGATCCTGATTGTGAACGCCATAGTTGGGGTTTGGCAGGAGAGCAATGCCGAGAAGGCGTTGGAGGCGCTGAAAGAGATTCAGTCCGAGCATGCGTCTGTGATTCGAAATGGGAGTAAGGTTCCCAGTTTGGCGGCCAAGGAGCTCGTCCCCGGCGACATTGTGGAGCTTAAAGTTGGGGATAAGGTGCCTGCTGATATGCGTGTTGTGGAGTTGATTAGCTCGACTTTGAGGGTCGAGCAGGGTTCATTGACTGGAGAGAGTGAGGCGGTGAATAAGACTAACAAGCCGGTTTCTGAGGACGCGGATATTCAAGGGAAGAAAAGTATGCTTTTTGCGGGGACAACTATTGTGAATGGGCATTGCATTTGCTTGGTTGCGCAGACAGGGATGTCGACTGAGATTGGGAAGGTTCATTCGCAAATCCATGCTGCGTCGCTGAGCGAGGAAGATACACCATTGAAGAAGAAGCTCAATGAGTTTGGAGAGATGCTCACCATGATAATTGGAGTGATTTGTGCATTAGTGTGGCTCATCAATGTCAAGTACTTCCTCACTTGGGAATATGTCAATGGCTGGCCGGCGAATTTCAAGTTTTCGTTTGAAAAGTGCACGTATTACTTTGAGATTGCCGTTGCATTGGCTGTGGCTGCCATTCCTGAAGGTTTGCCCGCAGTCATCACAACCTGCTTGGCGCTTGGTACCCGCAAAATGGCTCAGAAGAATGCCTTGGTTCGAAAGTTGCCAAGTGTTGAAACTCTGGGTTGTACTACTGTGATATGTTCTGATAAAACGGGGACCTTGACTACAAACCAGATGGCAGTTTCAAAACTTGTTGCTTTGGGACCTACATCTACTAGACTACGCAAGTTTAAGGTGGATGGGACTACATACAATCCATTCGATGGTAAAATTCAGGACTGGCCAACTGGTCGTATGGATGCTAATCTTCAAATGATTGCAAAGATAGCTGCTGTCTGCAATGATGCTGGCGTTACTCATGCAGAACAGAAGTATGTTGCCCATGGAATGCCTACTGAGGCAGCTCTAAAGGTTAGATTAGACCCTTATGCTGTAGGTTTATTCTTTTGACTTTTATAGGTTTTTCATATTTTGAAATTGATCAATTACCTGATTAAACATCATATATAGTATTTCCTTGCTTTAGTCTGTCCTTTTGCCATTTCAGGTTTTAGTTGAGAAGATGGGCCTTCCTGAAGGCTCTCTGGGTGTAGAATCAAGTGGAAGCGAATTGCTACGTAAGTCAAATTCCAGACATGAAATGCTTCCTTTCTCTATTTTGTTATAATTTTGAACCTGTAAATTTACATGGTCTGGTATGGTTATATCTCTTCTCAAGGTTGTTGCCAGAAGTGGAATGAATTAGAATGCCGAGTTGCAACCCTTGAGTTTGATCGTGATAGGAAATCCATGGGTGTCATTGTCAACTCCCGTTCACAGAAAAAGTCATTGCTAGTGAAGGTTTGCAATCGTACTTCAATTTTAATAACAACTTTATGAACTTGTTATATTCAAATATTCTAATAATTATATCATGCAAAGGTGTGCCTTGTGCTAATTTTCAAATTTCAATTACAAACTGGGAAACTTTGTAGTTTCCTTTTGTGAAGTATGTTTAAAGGGTGCATGGTAGGATTCATGAGGACAGCGTGAGATTTTGAGGAATATATGTGAAATTCTGTTAAGGAATTTTTATTTTCCTTCAGAGAATGGTAGGGGGTAAATTATGTTGTGTTGTCCGTATTTTACTTTTTCACTAAAGTAGTGCTCTTGTGAGACTTGTTAAGCGGTGTATGTCTCAAGGGGCTAGGCTTTCTGTTTGGAAGTATCCGAATACCTTTTATCCCTGTTTGGAACTGAATTTTGTAGTTATATTTACCTTTTTTGAATAAACTAGATTTACCCTTTCAATTAATTAATTTGAAACTTCACATTTCAGTTAGAAATAAAAAGCATGGCGGATAGAAGGGCCTTGTCTGTTTTTCAATCTGTGTTTCCTTACTTTTCTGCAACATTATGCTACTTGTTTCACTGTTGGCAACTGAAAAGATAAGTTGAGCATTAGCAATTGCATTGGCCACTCATACTTGCTCTTTCTCCATTTAAAAATATATATCTTAAGGAAATGTTGTGGACTGCTAAAATGGGGTACTGCATTGTTGCAGGGTGCTGTAGAAAATGTGTTGGAGAGAAGCACTAAGGTTCAGTTGCTTGACGGTACTGTTGTACAACTGGATGATAACTCAAGGAACAATATTGTAAAAGCTCTTAATGAGATGTCAACCAGAGCGTTACGCTGTCTGGGTTTTGCTTATAAAGATGAGCTCGCCGACTTTGAATCCTATGACGGTGATGAAGATCATCCAGCTCATAGACTTTTACTTGATCCATCCAATTATTCATCAATTGAGAGCAACCTTGTTTTTGTTGGCCTGGTTGGACTGAGGGTGAGTTGTAATATGGCCTCTCTGCATCTTTTACCTATTCATTTCATCATCGTATTATCATTTTTTGAACTAACTCTGATTGTTGTATAAATTTTTGAAGGATCCCCCAAGAGAGGAGGTTTTCGATGCGATTGAAGACTGCCGAGCAGCTGGAATCCGTGTTATGGTAATTACTGGAGATAACCAGCACACAGCAGAAGCAATATGCCATGACATAGGCGTGTTTGGTGTTGGTGAAGACATTAAGCCAAGAAGCATTACAGGAAGAGAGTTTATGTGTCTGCCTGATCGGAAAGCCTATCTGAGACAAAGTGGCGGGCTTCTGTTTTCAAGGGCTGAACCAAAGCACAAACAAGAGATTGTTAGGTTGCTCAAAGAGGATGGTGAGGTGGTTGCTATGACTGGTGATGGAGTGAATGATGCACCTGCCTTGAAACTTGCTGATATTGGGATTGCAATGGGCATTTCTGGAACTGAGGTAATTTGTTTAGTTGTTTTCTCTTGTTCAATCATAATCATATTTCCCGTATCTACATTTCAGGATACCTGTCATGTGGTATTGTGGTGGAATACTAGAATGGAATTTTACTACTTTTTTTTATTAGGACCACTAGGGGAGGTAACTTAATATAACGGTAAGTGCATGAATTAAATATTCAATTTACAGTGAAGTTAGTAATTACATGCATCAAAGCAAATTGATAAGTGGCATTTATAGTATTTTCTTGTTTGAGATTTCATTTTATGAGATGTAAATGAAATGCTCTGTGAAACAGCACCTCCTGTTACGAACCTATGAGTATTAGAGCTAAGGATAAGGAACCATAGATATATTGTTAATGATGTCTTTTAAATTTTAATTGCTCATTAATTTTTTAGCTTAATTTACCATCTCTTTATTTCCTTCTAGTGTTGTCTCACCACTTTCATATCATAAACTTTCCAATTTCTTCTCCTTAACAGGTTGCAAAGGAAGCTTCCGACATGGTTCTGGCCGATGATAATTTTAGCACAATTGTCGCTGCTGTTGGTGAAGGCAGATCTATCTACAACAATATGAAAGCTTTTATCAGGTTCGTTTGTTATCTGTGTTTTTTTAGCGTTTTGGAGAGATGACTAAAACAATGGTTTTCCTTTTCCTCTGAACATTTGCCCAGCATTTTTCTACTGCCATACATATATAATGCTCCTGAATGATAATATAAAAAGGTTTTGATAAATGACATAACCATGGTATGATAAACAAATGAATAAGAAAGAAATTCATATTGCATGGTGTCACTGATGATTTCCAGTTGTCTATACCCTGTCCGGTGACGTAATTTATATACATAATTTATATGCATAGCATATACCCAATTTCCGGAGATCTTGATACTTTCTAATATTGACATTTAACCCTGGAAATTTTGTTAATTCACTTAGGTTTCCTCTTTGTTAGATGCTTGGACGTGTTTGTTTCCAAGATTTAAAGTTTTAAACCCTGTTTCAGGTACATGATCTCATCAAACATTGGTGAAGTTGCCTCCATATTCTTAACAGCAGCATTAGGCATTCCTGAAGGCCTCATACCTGTCCAGCTTTTGTGGGTGAATCTTGTTACTGATGGACCGCCTGCAACAGCATTAGGATTTAATCCTCCAGACAAAGACATAATGAAGAAGCCCCCACGTAGAAGTGATGATTCACTTATCAGCGCTTGGATATTATTCCGCTATTTGGTAACTTTTCATTTTCTTCGTTCTTCCCATTTGTTGCATTTTGATGTCACAGTTTGCATGACTTCACCTGAGAACATTCTCACTAATCTTCTCGCTTGCATCTTTGGCTGCATAGGTAATTGGGATGTATGTTGGTGTGGCAACTGTCGGCGTATTCATTATTTGGTTTACACATGGTTCCTTCTTGGGTATCGACCTTAGTGGGGATGGCCATTCTCTTGTGACTTACTCCCAACTTGCCAACTGGGGACAGTGCTCATCTTGGACGAACTTTACTGCCTCACCCTTCACTGCTGGAACTCAGGTTATCTCCTTCGATAATGACCCCTGTGATTATTTCCATGGTGGAAAAGTGAAAGCTATGACACTCTCTCTCTCCGTGTTGGTCGCCATCGAAATGTTTAACTCTCTCAATGCCCTTTCGGAGGATGGAAGCCTGTTGTCGATGCCCCCATGGGTGAACCCTTGGCTCCTTGTGGCCATGTCTGTTTCATTCGGCCTACACTTCTTGATCCTCTACGTGCCATTCTTAGCACAAGTATTTGGCATTGTGCCCCTGAGCTTGAATGAGTGGCTCTTGGTTTTGGCTGTTGCATTACCGGTGATTCTTCTCGATGAGATCCTCAAGTTGGTCGGGAGATGGACAAGCAGATCTCAAATATCCAGGAGGAGAGAAAAGCCCAAGAGAGAGTGAGACAACTTCCAAATTTTACAATAGAGATTGTTGGTCCAAGGGGTGTTGGTATTCCATGGAAATGGGGGGTCTCTCTGACACAGCAAGTTTCTATCAGGGGGGTCTCATCTGGACCCTCTTCCCGTTTTATTCAGGGATGATCAAATTGTGGAAGAACAATTGGCCACAACAATATCTTGTTTTGCCCGTACCCTCATCTGAATAATTCTTTTCTAGGTCTTTTTTTGTTGTAAAAACTGGTCAACTTTTTCTCCATTCGATTAGAGAATGCAATAGAAGAATTATGCAAGTTATGCACGACGAGTATCAAACTCTCATTCCTAAGAAAGCGAATGACACGACAGTCGTGTGATCAATATCCTGCGCAACTGCTCCACACCAATATGGTTGACCATGATAAAACAAAAGGATTGCTTTCTTCTATTGCGTATTTATATATTTCTTGCTACAATGAAAGACACCTATATATCAGCAGATACAAGGGTCATCATTGACACACAAGCTTCTGGAAAGATTGTAGATTATATTGATCAAAGAAGAAAGCGATTGTCCAAGGGAAAGGGATCGCAAGAAACCCAAAAAAGAGAAGGGAGAGGGAGGGATGGAGGAGATTTTCTTCATGTACGACTAATTTTGTCAAAGATGATTAAGCCACGATTAGAGTTCGACTGTCGTCCTCATTCTTATGTGCCATTTTTCAAGTATATACCAATTTGACTCAAATGATGAGTAACCCAAAGTTTACTATTTCCCATTGGTATATTTCTTGCCTACAAAAACCATCCATATCACAGAGTCAGTCCACAGTAGATGAACACCCATTATCCCATAGAGAGTCTAGAGCAGATGTAACGCCCTCACCTAACATAAGCAGATAAGATATGTTATATGTAGAGAGAGATTTTTTTACTAATTATAGAAAAGAAAAGGTCAAGTTAAACAAACAAGTAATTAGCCAGGAAAGTTGCACAAAATACATCATGCCTTGTGTAGAAATGGGGTTTTCCGTTTTCGTGAAGAAATGAAGGCGTGTAGAAAAAATAGATTATAATTAGGAAGAGGCTAAGGTCATCACTCTTCCATGACAAACCAACCCTATAAATAAACTAATAAAGAATTAAAATTCCACGCATTTTGGTCTAATTACCATTGAGTTTGAGTTTTAGTTTCGCTGCAACCAACCAGGACTCTGGTGCATTGCATGTACAATCTCCTCTTTTGAAACTTTTTTGTTTGGATGCTTACATCCCACGATCTGTCCCTTTTCAACTTTTTAATTCAAGTGAGCAAAAAGAAACCAAAGTTATCCAATAAAATGAGTTTGGTGATGGCCACAAGAAACAAAGAAGAAAATTGAAGGTTTTCTTTCGATTCGGACAACCTAGCAATTTTATTTGGAGGAGAAATTTTTATATGTTTCCGGTACACCAACTGGCTGGAGATGAAGTGACTATAATTAAAACCACCCAGTAACAATACACCTGAAGTAATAAGAATCTATTTACTAAATAAAAAAATAGTAAACAAGAATCAAACAATAGAAAAATGTTTCAGCCTGCTTGGGATTTTGCCATTGGTGGTACTGAAAACTCTCTTTTACATAACCAAAATGTTTTTTATTTTTTATTTTTATTTTATAACGATGACTGAAATCAAATTTCTGACAAAGCATTTATAGTGCCTCCTTGAGAAACATTTGCACAATGTATATGTGAGCACTTGGGTTTCAATCAAAACCTTTCATGTGCTTTAAACAAAGTGTTACAAGTAAAAACAATACTACGCAAAAACATTTAACTTTTCATATAGAAAAGCGCTTTTAAACAGACCCTTGATAATGATGCTATTGTATGCAACTCTTCAGTTGCACATACAAAAAATACCGCATAGCATTTTTGCCATGAAAAGCCCAAATTCTGTAGTTACATCACACATATGCAACTCTTCAGTTGCACATACAAAAAATACCGCATAGAATTTTTGCCATGAAAAGCCCAAATTCTGTAGTTACATCACACACACATATATATATATATATAAATTTAGCTTTGTTGATACTTTCTTTTGGAGGACCTTTTCTATTGACGAGCGGTAGTATCTAAACTCCCACACACTACTGCGTATCTTTGGGACTCAAACTCGATACTCCAAACCACTACATTAGTGGGTCCTTTCAGCTTGGTTGATACTTTTGAAGCATTTAGTATAGTGAAAACTTGAACACTCAATTTTAATGTCCGAATGTTCATTTTCATCATTATCTATCCATCAAAATCTAGTTTTATTTATGAGGTTTAAGAAAGTATATAAAATCTTGGGGTGGTAGTTGGCATTTTAGCACCAAAACTGTAGAAATGCAATAGTTTCATATAGTTCCAAAAGTCCCCTTGGACTTGGTAGAAGTGTCGAGCTAGAAAGAAAGCTGTACAAAGCACAACTCTCCTCTCTCTCCTCTTCTCTTCTGACCAACTAAAGCAAGCATTCACGCAAGCAACGGTTGGACACTTAAATCCACCAAACACAATGACCATCAAAATGCCACCACCTATAAATCTTTGCCCTCAAAGTGTTCTCTAACTAATTAGCAAACCCACCCAACAAATGGAGCTCAAGGAGTTCAGCCCTAGAATCCGCCGTGGGGAAAGCCCTACACTTGGGGAGCTTCTCAAGTGGGTTGGAGATGCACAAAGCCCTGATCATGATCATCATATTCTTGAGTTAGGCTTTCCTTGCAGCTCTGTCCCTCCCTCCTCCTACCCTTTCGTCCTCTCATTCACCAATCTTACATATAGCGTCAAAGTCCGACGCAAAATGACCTTAATACCCTCTTGTTTCGGTGCTAAATCCACTATGGCAGAGGCCAAATTGGGAAGCAGCAACACCAACACCAACACCAACACCAAAGTTTTACTAAATGGCATCTCCGGGGAGGCCAGAGAAGGCGAGATCATGGCGGTTCTCGGGGCAAGTGGGTCGGGAAAATCAACGCTGATCGACGCTTTAGCCGATCGAATCGCCAAGGACAGCCTAAAAGGGTCGATCACATTAAACGGAGAGGCCTTAGACTCAAGGCTCTTGAAAGTGATATCGGCTTATGTCATGCAAGACGATCTTTTGTTCCCAATGCTTACAGTTGAAGAGACTCTTATGTTCTCAGCTGAATTTAGACTTCCTCGCAGCTTATCAAAGTCCAAGAAGAAAGCTAGAGTTCAGGCTCTGATCGACCAACTAGGTCTTCGAAACGCTGCCACTACTGTGATCGGCGATGAGGGCCACAGAGGCGTCTCTGGAGGCGAAAGAAGGCGGGTTTCGATTGGGATTGACATAATTCACGACCCCATTGTTCTGTTTCTTGATGAACCAACTTCAGGACTGGACTCGACTAGCGCTTTCATGGTGGTGAAGGTGTTGCAGAGAATAGCTCAGAGTGGGAGCATTGTGGTCTTGTCCATTCACCAACCCAGTTACAGGATTTTGAGCTTGTTGGATAGTGTGATATTTCTTTCTCATGGACAGACTGTGTACGGTGGCTCACCGGCAAATCTTCCGGTGTTTTTTGGGGAGTTCGGGCATCCGATCCCTGAAACTGAGAACCGAACTGAGTTTGCTCTCGACCTCATTCGAGAATTGGAGGAAACCCCAGGTCACTATTTCAACTTTGCTAAATTTGTTCACTAAATAACATGATCAGTATTTTATCTATTAGAAATAATTAATGTTTAGAATGGGCATACATTGAATAACCCAGAGATTACTTTTTCCCATTAGTATATTTCTTGCCTACAAAAGCAAATCATGCCATACACTTAGTCCATAGTAGATGAACTCCCATTATCAGGGACGGACCCAGGATTTCAAAATAGGGGACTAAATTTATCTTATATACAAAACCTAATAAGAAGACAAAAACCTAATTGCAAATTCCTAATTGATAATTCATAACACTAAATTGAAAAGCCCTAATTTATTCTTCATGAACCTTAAAAAATCCTCAAATTTCAGTAACAACAAATTGAGAAAAAAAAAATTGTAAGATTCCACAAATAAAATAATTTTTTGCTAACATTTCACTAATAAAATATGACTCACCAAGAAAATTGAACATGTTGAAAGGCTGATACATTAAGTGGATTATGCTGTAGGGTGGGTTACATGTGGCTTTGGGCTGAAAAGTAATAAAAGCCACTTGGGCTATAGCCCAGGTTAGACTGTACTTGGGTCCGTCCCTGCCCATTATATCATTTGACGAGCCTATGTCAGGAGAAATATTTTCCTGAGAAATTTTTAAATGTTTCGGGTACACCACGTAGCTGGTGTACCATCCAATAGACTTATGACATGTGAAATTACTTTCCCACTTACTGCATTATTTTTTATGACATATGAGCTGGCTGCATTGGAAATATTCCACATGTCCTACATTTAGTGGATGGTACATCAGCCACTTGGTGTACTGAGAATACCCAAAAATTACTTTATTTTCCTATCCTCGTTTCATTGCCTCCATATGTATTCTCTTTTCTTCTGATAGGTGACATGAAGAAATATAACACCATTGCCTATTGGCGGGGGATATGTAGAGATATATTTTGTTACTAATTATAAAAAAGAAAAGGTGAAGTCAAACAAACACTAATTAGCCAGAAAAGTTGCACAAAATACATCATGCCACTTGTAGAACGGGATTTTCGTGAAGAAATAGAAGCGTGTAGAAAATAGATTATAGGAGGCACAGGTCACCACTCTTCCATGGTAAACCTTAACCAACCCATAAACTAATTAGAGAATTAAAATTAATGCCACACGTACATTTTGGTCTAATTATTTGAATCAAACTAAACACTGTGACATGTCACATGATCATTTGTAAATAAATTTAGTGATGATATGGTGGTGATCACTATTTTTACAATTGGATGTTTCAACAGGCGGAACAAAGAGCTTGGTGGAATTCAACAAGTCCTGGCAGCTCAACAAAAATCAACAAAGACAAAACGCAGATCCAAACAACTTGATCCACTGCATCACCAGGCCAAAGCTTTCCCTCAAAGATGCAATAAGTGCAAGCATTTCAAGAGGCAAACTAGTCTCCGGTGCACCAAATGACCCAAGCCTGTCCTCCTCAGTTCCCAGATTTGCCAACCCATGTTGGATTGAAATGGCAGTCATCTCCAAACGCTCCCTCACAAACTCAAGACGAATGCCGGAGCTCTTCGCCATGCGCCTAGGTGCAATCCTCGTGACCGGGCTTATTTTAGCCACCATGTTTTGGAAGCTTGACAACTCCCCAAAAGGTGCACAAGAGCGGTTGGGCTTTCTCGCCTTCGCCATGTCCACCATATTCTACACGTGCGCCGAGGCCATCCCAGTTTTCCTCCAAGAACGCTACATTTTCATGAGAGAAACCGCCTACAACGCCTACCGCCGGTCCTCTTACGTTCTTGCTCACTCTCTAATCTCCATTCCCTCCCTACTATTCCTCTCCTTAGTGTTTGCCGCCACAACCTTTTGGGCCGTGGGCCTTGCGGGCGGTGTTCATGGCTTCCTCTTCTTCTTCTTCACTATTTGCGCGGCATTTTGGGCCGGGAGTTCTTTCGTCACATTCCTTTCGGGCATTGTGATGCATGTCATGTTGGGCTACACAGTTGTGGTGGCCATTTTGGCCTACTTCCTTCTCTTTAGTGGGTTCTTTATAAGTAGAGATAGAATCCCACTCTATTGGATTTGGTTCCACTACATTTCCCTAGTGAAGTACCCATATGAAGGTGTCTTGCAAAATGAGTTTGATGACCCCACCAAGTGCTTTGTGAGAGGGACCCAGATGTTTGACAACACACCACTAGGAGCCGTCCCCGTGGCAATGAAGTTGGAGCTGCTCAAGAGCATGAGCGCCACTTTGGGCGTCAACATCACTGGCTCCACGTGCGTGACCACGGGAACAGATATACTGAAGCAGCAGGGGATCACTGACCTCAGTAAATGGAGTTGCTTGTGGATCACTATTGCCGTGGGGTTCTTCTTTAGGATTCTGTTTTATTTTACTTTGTTGTTGGGCAGCAAGAACAAGAGGAGGTGATTAATTGTGAGAGGTGTCACATCCATAGCCAAGTAATGTGTTTGATTATTCTTATGTGCCATTTTTCAAGTATGTAACAATTTGACTCAAATGGTCAATAAACCAAAGTTTTATATTTCTTGCCTACAAAAACAAACCATACCACACACAGAGTCAGTACACACTCAGTCTAGAGCAGATGTAACACCCTCACCTAACATAAGCCGATAAGATATGTTGTATGTGGAGAGAGATTTTTTTATAGATTAGAAGAAAAAGGAAAAGGTCAAGTTAAGCAAACGAGTAATTAGCCAGAAAAGTTGCACAAAACACATCATGGGCCCTGTAGAAATGGGGTTTTCGTGAAGACATGGAGGCGTGTAGAAAAAATAGATTATAATTAGGAAGAGGCACAGGTCATCACTCTTCCATGATAAACCAACCCTATCAAATAAACTAATAGAGAATCAAAATGCCACGCATTTTGGTCTAATTACCATTGAGTTTGAGTTTCGCTGCAACCAACCAGGACTCTGGTGCATTGCATGTCCAATCTCCTCTTTTGAAACTTTTTTGTTTGGATGCTTCCATCCCATGACCTGCCCCTTTTCAACTTTTTAATTCAAGTGAAGAAACCTACGTTATCCAATAAAATGAGTTTGGTGATGGCCAGAAGAAACTGAAGGAAGTTGAGGTTCCAATTCAAAATCAATCAGCAATGGGGGGAGTAGTCCAACTCCTTTATAAACTCATGCTAGACCCCTTAACTTTTTAATGTTGGACAAACACTTTCAACACGCCCGCACGTGTGGCGAATTTTCAAGCTAAACATGTGGACAACACAAATTTGGTGACGTGGGAGCACATGTGGTCGTTGGGTTCAACACGTGAAGCCTTGCTCTGATACATGAAGAAAGTTGAAGTTTCACCCCACAACCAATTGGCAATAGGTGAAGTAGCCCAACTCCTTATAAAACTAGGCTATGTCCCTTAACTTTTCAATGTGGGATAAACAGTCTCAACAGAAACAAAGAAGAGAATTTAAGGTTTTCTTTCAATTTGGAAAACCTAGCAATTTTGTCAAACACGTGAGGAGAAATTTTTGTATATTTCAATTACCCCAGCTAGCTGGAGATGAAGTGACAATAATTAAAACCACCCAGTAATAATACACCTGAAGTAATAAGAATCTATTTATCAAATAAAAAAAATAGTAAACAAGAATCAAACAATAGAAAAATGTTTCAGCCTACTTGGGATTTTGCCTTTGGTGTGGTACTGAAAATTCTCTTTTACATAACCAAAATGTTTTTTTTTTTTTTTTCATAACGATTGATGACTGAAATCCAATTTCTGAAAAAGCATTTATAGTGCCTCCTTGAGAAACATTTGCACAATGAATATGTGAGCACTTGAGTTTCAATCAAAACCTTTCATGTGCTTCAAACAAAGTGTTACTAGTAAAAACAATACTATGCAAAAAGATTTAACTTTTCAAACAGAATAGCGCTTTCAAACAGTCCCTTGATAATGATGCTATTGTATGCAACTCTTCAGTTGCATATAAAAAAATACCGCATAGAATTTTTGCCATGAAAATCCCAAATTCCGCAGTTACATCACATATATATTTTAATTTAGCTTAGTTGATACTATTTTTAGGACTTTTTCTATTAAGAGGGACGATAATATACTAAACTCACACACACTAAACGAATGCTAGGACTCGAACCCAAATACTCCAAGCCACTACACTAGTGGGTCCTTTGCAGCTTGGTTGATACTTTTGAAGCATTTAGTGTAGTGAAAACTTGGAAACTCAATTTTAATGTCCGAATGTTCATTTTCATCATATCTATCCATCAAAATCCAGTCTTATTTATGAGGTTTAAGAAAGTATATAAAATCTTGGGGTGGTAGTTGGCATTTTAGCACCAAAACTGTTGAAATGCAATAGTTACATATAGTTCCAAAAGTCCCCTTGGACTTGGTAGAAGTGTAGAGCTAGAAAGAAAGCTGTACAAAGCACACCTCTCCTCTTTCTCCTCTTCTCTTCTGACCAACAAAAGCAAGCATTCACGCAAGCAACGGTTAGACACTTTGGGGTTGTTTGATATGGCGTACTGTTATAGATTGGACTAAATCCTGAGACTGTATTGGATTAGCTTGGATTGGCCTAAGTTGGATTAAGTACTGACCTAAGTTTGGTGTTGCGTCGAACTGTGAAGCTGGATTGTAAAAATAGTGAAGACCTATATTTGGTGTTGTGTCGGACTAAAAAATTATTCTTGTAATATTTAATTTTAATTAGGGATTTTGACCTTTAAATAAATAAATGATGCAAAGAAACCAAATTCAAAGATTTAAAACAATATTAAAAATAAAACAAATAAAATTATGATTTTTTATGAAGGATAAAATTCTGATAGTTTTTTTGGCTTCTTAAGATTAATCTTAGTTGCTCCCTAGCCTTGCCCCAAGACTACTACAAATCTTCTATTTTGTTGTTGATCAAAACATTGCTACGGAGCTAAACTCACTCTATATAATTTTACGTTTTTCATGGACGACCAAGTAAAAAAGAATATATATATATATATAAAATTTTTGTATATTTGACTTTTGACTTTAAACTGAAAAATATAATTTGACAAGGTAAAAATTGCTTGTGATAAAGAAAGTACGTAGCACATCATGAATTATTAAACTTGTTTCAATATAAAAAGAATATAAAACATTTGTAAATTATTATAGTTTGATTTTCCAAATGCAAATGTGGTCAAATGCAATATCAAAATAGTTCTTGTAATATTTTAATTTAATTACGAATTTTGACCTAAAAAAAAAAGCTAACAAAAACCCAATTCAAATATTTAAAACCATAATAAAAAGTAAATAAATAAAATTATGATATTTTTTTTAAAGAGAGACGTCGTACTAGAATGTTCTATTTAGAAGCGTGCTATTTAGTGAACCACTTTTCAGGCTCAATATATTAGACGAGTGAATGAAACATTTTTTTCACTGTTGGACTATACAGTCTCATTTAAGTTTGTGTCGTATATTACCAAACATGGATTTCGAGTGTTATTTAAACCAGTCCAGACCAGTGATGCGTACCAAACATGGCCTTCAATGCCACCAAATACAATGACCATCAAAATGCCACCACCTATAAATCTTTGCTCTCAAAGTAATCTCTAACTAGTTAGCAAACCCACCCAACAAATGGAGCTCAAGGAGTTCAGGCCTAGAATCCGCCGTGGCGTAAGCCCTACACTTGGGGAGCTTCTCAAGTGGGTTGGAGATGCACAAAGCCCTGATCATGATCATCATATTCTTGAGTTAGGCTTTCCTTGCAGCTCTGTCCCTCCCTCCTCCTATCCTTTTGTTCTCTCATTCACCAATCTTACATATAGCGTCAAAGTCCGACACAAAATGACTTTAATACCCTCTTGTTTCGGTGTTAAATCCACTATGGCAAAGGCCATGGGAAGCAGCAACGCCAACACCAACACCAACACCAACACCAAAGTTTTACTAAATGGCATCTCCGGGGAGGCCAGAGAAGGCGAGATCATGGCGGTTCTCGGGGCAAGTGGGTCGGGAAAATCAACGCTGATCGACGCTTTGGCCGATCGAATCGCCAAGGACAGCCTAAAAGGCTCGATCACATTAAACGGAGAGGCCTTAGACTCAAGGCTCTTGAAAGTGATATCGGCTTATGTCATGCAAGACGATCTTTTGTTCCCAATGCTTACAGTTGAAGAGACTCTTATGTTCTCAGCTGAATTTAAACTTCCTCGCAGCTTATCAAAGTCCAAGAAGAAAGCTAGAGTTCAGGCTTTGATCGACCAACTAGGTCTTCGAAACGCTGCCACGACTGTGATTGGCGATGAGGGCCACAGAGGCGTCTCTGGAGGCGAAAGAAGGCGGGTTTCGATTGGAATTGACATAATTCACGACCCCATTGTTCTGTTTCTTGATGAACCAACTTCAGGGCTTGACTCGACGAGCGCTTTCATGGTGGTGAAGGTGTTGCAGAGAATAGCTCAGAGTGGGAGCATTGTGGTCATGTCCATTCACCAACCCAGTTACAGGATTTTGAGCTTGTTGGATAGTATGATATTTCTTTCTCGTGGACAGACTGTGTATGGTGGCTCACCGGCGAATCTTCCTGTGTTTTTTGGGGAGTTCGGGCATCCAATCCCTGAAACTGAGAACCGAACTGAGTTTGCTCTCGACCTCATTCGAGAATTGGAGGAAACCCCAGGTCACTATTTCAACTTCGCTAAATTTGTTCATTAAATAACATGATCTGTATTTTCTCTTAGAAATAATTAATGTTTAGAATGGGCATACATTGAATAACCCAGAGATTACTTTTTCCCGTTAGTATATTTCTTGCCTACAAAAGCAAATCATGGCATACACTTACTCCACAGTAGATGAACTAAAATTATCCCATACGACCAGCCTATTACAGGAGGAATACTTTCTTATCCTCGTTTCATTGCCTCCATATGTGCTCTCTTTTCTTCTGATAGGTGACATGAAGAGATATAACACCCTTGCCTCCATATGATCATTTGTAAATAAATTTAGTGATGATATGGTGGTGATCGCTATTTTTACAATTGGATGTTTCAACAGGCGGAATAAAGAGCTTGGTGGAATTCAACAAGTCCTGGCAGCTCAACAAAAATCAACAAAGACAAAAGGGAGATCCAAACAACTTGATCAACTCTATCACCCGGCCAAAGCTTTCCCTCAAAGATGCAATAAGTGCAAGCATTTCAAGAGGCAAACTAGTCTCCGGTGCACCAAATGACCCAAGCCTCTCCTCAGTCCCCACTTTTGCCAACCCATGTTGGATTGAAATGGCAGTCATCTCCAAACGCTCCCTCACAAACTCAAGACGAATGCCGGAGCTCTTCGCCATTCCCCTAGGTACGGTCCTCGTGACTGGATTTATTTTAGCCACCATGTTTTGGAAGCTTGACAACTCCCTAAAAGGTGTGCAAGAGAGGTTGGCCTTTTTTGCTTTGGCCATGTCCACCACATTCTTCACGTGCGCCGAGGCCATCCCAATCTTCCTCCAAGAACGCTACATTTTCATTAGAGAAACTGCCTATAACGCCTACCGACGGTCCGCTTACGTTCTTGCTCACTCTCTAATCTCTATTCCCTCCATACTCTTCCTCTCTTTAGTGTTCGCCGCCATGACCTTTTGGGCCGTTGGCCTGACGGGCGGTGTTCATGGCTTCCTCTTCTTCTTCTTCACTATTTTCGCGGCGTTTTGGGCTGGGAGTTCTTTCGTCACATTCCTTTCAGGCATTGTGACCCATGTCATGTTGGGCTACACAGTTGTGGTGACCATTTTGGTCTACTTCCTTCTCTTTAGTGGGTTCTTCATAAGTAGAGATAGAATCCCACTCTATTGGATTTGGTTCCACTACATTTCCCTAGTGAAGTACCCGTATGAAGGTGTCTTGCAAAATGAGTTTGATGACCCCACCAAGTGCTTTGTGATAGGGACCCAGATGTTTGACAACACACCACTAGGAGCCGTCCCTGTGGCACTGAAGTTGGAGCTGCTCAAAAGCATGAGCGCCACTTTGGGCGTCAACATCACCGGCTCCACGTGCGTGACCACGGGAACAGATATACTGAAGCAGCAGGGGATCACTGACCTCAGTAAATGGAGTTGCTTGTGGATCACTATTGCCTGGGGGTTCTTCTTTAGGGTTTTGTTTTATTTTACTTTGTTGTTGGGCAGCAAGAACAAGAGGAGGTGATTAATTGTGATGCGTGTCACTAGTGGCGGACCTACAAAGGCGCAAGAAGGTGCAATTGCACCTCCCTTTGCAAGAAAATCCTTTGGAGAGGTCGGAATCTGCCCCTTTGCTGGTGCCAACCATATTTTTGACTAAATGCCCTCAAAGAGAGAGATAAACAGAGAAATAGAGAAAACCTAGAAATATTTTGAATTGAATTTAAGTTTTTCAGTTGTGGTTGGTTTTTTGTGTGTTTTTTCCTAAAATTTTGTAGAATATGCACCGTGAAGAAGAAGATGTCTAAGAGATAGAGTTGGCGATGTGCGCCTCGCGAAGAAGAAGATGTTTGAGTGTTGGTTACCGAATAAAATCTATGCACCGTTTTGTCTATAGCCTCCTTTTAGTTAAACAATTTGTTTAGTGTTTGGTTGTATACAAACACCTGATCAGCTGGGTTTTAAAATAAAACATTTCCTTTTGGTCAATATAATAGAAAGATTAGCCCATAAACAAAACCCTTTTAACCCATATCTGCATATATATTTTCTTTGTCCGCAGCATATAATATATATAACTAATAAAATTAATGTGTTAATTCAATTATAATTTATATAAAATTAATAAATTATACATTATTTTATTTGCCGTACCCAAATTCTAATTTTTGAAGATTTTCCGTATTAACGTATTATATTTATGTACCCGTGCAACATAGGTTTCGAGCTTTTAAGAAATTTATATGGAGTTTTGGATTGTCCATTGTTTGGAGCTTTTAGCATTTTAAATGTTGCTCATTTCCTGAAAAATTTATGTCCGCTAGTGGATGTCACATCCATGTAATGTGTTTGATTATTATTTGCTTTATTGTTTTTCAATGTATAAAAAAAAACCTGGAATTGCCCTTATAAAGGAGAAATTCTTTGATTCGGCGAGTAAACCATGTTACATGTCAAAGATTCCTTTGCATTGGGGTGGGATTAGGGCTGTCAACGGATTGGATGGGGATGGAGTGGATCTATCTATATCCGATCCAATCCGAAAATGAAAAACATTACAATCCGATCCGATCCGATAATATGACAAATCCTAAATAATTAGATCCATATCCGATCCCATGAATTATCGGATACCGGATCTGATAATCCAATCCGAATTCCTTTATCTCATACATTTTCAAATTTAAAAAACTAAATATATAAACTTAAATCTTCCACAAAATAGTATGATAAATGCATCTAAAATATTCAATTACACTTCAACAGGAACCAAAATACTCAATTTAACTTCAACATGAACCAAAAACTTCCAAAATCTTCCAACTCCACCAAAATACTTTCATCTTCCTCTTTGCATTTTTTGTGTTGGAGAACCGAAATCAGATCCTGAAAAAAAAATTGAAAATAATAACTAATCTTGAAAACATGAACAATTATTTTGAACACATAAATAATCAACATTCTTACATGCGTGTTTTAGAAGGAAGCCAATCTTTTGTAGACACCAAAGCCTCAACAGTTTCTGGAAGTATACAAGCACGTAATTCATTTATTACTCTTCTTCCTACACCAAATGATGCCTCAAATGCAACAGTAGTTGCTGGAATGGCTAGGATGTCATACCCTGCTCATTATTAGTATCACCAACTTCTTGACTTGAGTCCATATGAGATGAATCCTTAGCATACTCATTGTAAAGATCGAATAAAGTATTACGAACTTTTTCAACATAATTACAAGCATATGACCCATGGACTTTAGCATAATAATAATGAACCAAATCCATTTTAAATATTGGATAAAAAAAACTGCAATTGCTAATACTAAGCTACATTGTTCCTATTATTTATTAAACTTCAACCTCATTGGGTTAGCCATCAAACGGAGAAAATCATGCTCACTATTCTCCCAAGCAGATAAATGCATTTGAATCTTACGAATATTAGGAAAAAACACATTTGAGGTAGGAAAATAAGAACCAGAAAAATTATTAGTTGCAACATAGAAAATTCTCAAGCAATCACATATCACTTTTGCTACTTTCCACTCCTCATCACTTGGATGAAACATATAATTACGATCAGTTTGTGCCAATCGCCAAAACACATCTTTCATCTTCAATGCACTTTCAATCATCAAAAAAGTAGAATTCCATCTAGTAGGACAATCCATCTTCACTTTTTCTTATCCTTCAACTTGAGTTGAGTCTTTGCTTGATTAAATTTTTGTGTTGCATAAGGAGACCTTTTCAAGTACTTCACAGTTTCTCTAACCTTATAAATAAAATATCCAATCACTTTTAAACCATCTTGTACAATTAGGTTAAGAATATGAGCACTACAACGCACATGAAATAACTCACCTTGCAATGATATTGAAGACTTGTCACATAGCCAACTTTTCAATTTTCTAACCATCGCATCATTGACACTAGCATTATCAACAACCATGGAAAATAATTTCTTTTCCAGTTTCCAACCCAAAATCAAATCTGTAATTATCTAAATAACGTTTCTACATCGTGATGATATTCAATACATTTGCAAGCAATTATCATTAATAAAATGAGATGTCAAGCAAATGTATCCAATATCTTGATGATTAGCAGTCCAAAGATCAATAGTAAGAGTAATCCTACCAGAAAATTCTAAAAAGTACTTATACAACCTCTCCTTCTCTATTTTGTGAACCTGAAAAACATCAGACCTCACTGTATTTCTTGACACAAGTTTAAACATTGGTTGAAGACCATTCAAAAATATCTCAAAGTATTCATGCTTAGCCAAATTAAATGGATAATTGTGCATAATAACCATCCTAGCAAAATCCATTCTACTTTTCTCTTGATCGAACTTATGATTTTTAACCATAGCAAAGGAGCCTGGAGTACTTTTTGCTATGACTAACATTTGTTGACTGATGTCTTTACTTTTTATCTTCGGACATCAAGTGGCTAGTTCCTTTAATACTATCTCCCACAAATTGCTTACGACAATGGTTACACCTTGCAAGTTCACTACCATCTGGCCCTTTAAATTTAACAAAGTCTTGTCATACCTTAGATGTTAATTTCCGTTTCTTTGGAGAATTTGAAGGAGAATCTTTCACCTCTATAACAATTCCAATATCATCTTTTTTCCCCTGATCTTCAGCCATCTTACAAGTCTAAAAAATTACCTAAAAAAGGGGTAAGAGAAGAGTTAGATGAAGAGGAACAAACGTGTGGGAGAGAAAATGAAGAGTAAAGAGAACCATCTTACCCAGGAATAAATGTGTGGAAAATAAAAGGAAGAGTGAAGATAAATAGATTATCCTAAAGATAAGTGTGGGAGACAAAACCAGCAGAAAATGAATTGGGCAGACATGGGCAGATAAGGGCTCCGCAATTTGGTGCACTTTAGCTTGTTTCAATACTAATATTAATGTTTCTTTAACCAAAACTACTTTATCTTCTTTCAATATACTAACTTTAATATTTCTTTAACCAAACTAGTCTAACACACGTGTTAGACTTCTTACCTTTTTATTTTTTATGATGTGACATATATATATATATATATATTAGATTTAAATAAATGTATAATCCCCTAAACTGAGCATAGCATAACTAAATCCCAGTTTTAATTCAAATATGTAGAAAATCATCCCAGTTGGTGGATACAGAGGGTAATTGTTTGGGTTCAAATGGAATCATCCCAATTTTAATCCAAATATGTAGAAAATCAATAATATCAGTCACAAAATCCTTTTCCAAATTTTATAGGCTAACTGATGTAATATGCTATGGAGATACTCAAGGAATGATTGAGGCAATTAACAATCAGATTTCCCCTAATTGAAAAGGTGAAACTAATATCAAAATATGAAATTTCTGTTTTTCCCCTTCAAAAACCATGGCATAAATCGAAATAACCAGTAGATCAAAGTTAAAACCAGACCAAAATAACTACAAAAATCCATTAGAAATCTTGAGGAGTGATCTTCAAACCAATTAGAACCAAGATCAAAAGTCATCCAGAACCCCAAATCAAAGAACCATGACCTAGATATTGAAACAAATTAACAATCATAACGAGGGATACCATACCAGTTTCGCATAGAAATCTCGAGAGCTCAGGATGTGATGGGTCTTCCTCCTCAGCTTGGGATGTGAGTTCTGTGATGGGTCTTCTGTAACATCCCGAACCAAATTAATTATTAATTATAAAATTACATTTTTGCCTTTTGGGGTAAGGGTATTTTAATCACTTTTTGTTCGAAAAAGAATTTAGGGAATTGAGTGGCACCGTTGCGTGGAGCTCGTCGAGACGAGTTCGTAGACTGACGGCATGCTCATTTCTGAGTTGTAACGAGAGAGATAATATTTGAAAATTAAAAGGACATAAAGGTCATTTTGAAATTTTAAAGAAAACCCATAGAGCCTAGTTTCTGTCCATCTCCTTCCCTGCGCGTCTCTCTCTCCCCGATACACACTTCCTCTCTTAACAGTTGGTCACTTTGACAGGCGATATCTTGGCACTCCGACCATGGCCAGCGACGATCCACCCCACGAAATGACCAGCTCTTCCTTCTCTCCACGCATGTCCCCATTTCCAGCCTTGATTCCACGAGAGTAGCCCAGAAAATTGAGAGAAAACGAGAGCCCCAAATTAGATCGCGACGCTTGAACTTTCAGAGGTTGCGCCTGCCAACTCCGACTACCACCGGCCGAGATGTTGGTCCCAAAATGACCACCGGCCCTCTTTGCTTTCTTTTCCACCAGAAGCCCGACTTGATTCGTCACCGGTGGACTCAAATCGAAGCCGATAATCCCTTGGATTTTTTCGAAGGAAAATCACGGATTCTAGCCACTTCCCCGCCATATTAGCCTTCATCACAGGTATATAAAATGCTCATCTCATCTTGCTTGATCTGTTGGTATAATTATTAGCCGGACACCTTGTGGCGGCCCGTTGAGTTCTAAAATATTCCCTACGTTGTTCCGAGCATGACGGTATGCTCGGATTAAGAATAAGTTACTGTTTGACTATCGAACGGATATTGTGTCTATTAGACGATATTCGGGTTTGATAGGTTCGGACCGTTCGATCTATTTCATTTTCAAATATGTCGTTTCTCGTGTCTCTAAGATCGTGTAGGAACTAGTTGATCAAGAATCGGCGTCCCGGATATTCCGAATCAATGAGTTTGGGGTTAGGTAAATCGGTTACTGTCTAATTGTGTGATCGAGAGCGATCCGACTGTTCGATCGAGACCAAACTCTCGGGACTTGTTATGTAGATCTTGTTGGACCTTTAGGAACATTTGGATAGGAAATCTAAGGTTGTAGGCCTTATAGGCCCGGTTGACCAAAAATGGAAAGTTTGACCAAACTATTGACCACGGGTCTTTTGAGACCATCTCATCTTTTGGGAAAGTACTAATATAGCGTTAAGTTTCTAGGAACTAGGATTTGAATTTAAAGTTGCGGTTGTGGTCAATTATTGAGTTTTGTTGGTGAGTGGACTTTGTTTTTAAATGATCATAATTTTCAAAGCTTGGAACATTATGCATAGTTATATAAACTGGATTATCTTCATTATTGAGACTATGAAATAATAAAATTGTTTATTTTGTGGACTATAGTATTTTTATGAAATTATTAAAGTATCTGGATTGGATGATATTGGGTTTGTTTATGCAATTTTAATATTGTTTTCATTGTGGGATTATCGGGTTATAGTATGATATTTAAAGTTTATGATTATTCTGGATTATGGATTATGCTTTTGAGAGTTTCTGTCTATACTATGAATATTTTGGGTTTTGAACTTAATGCTTTTGGGGACTGTGATGTCTATACTATGATATATATACTTGGGGATTGAGTTATGGACGTTATAAACGTCCGGATGTCTTTGTATATGGGATTGGGTACATATGGAACACTTTGAAAATTGGGATATGGTTATGACATATGTATATGAGTTGGGATGTGGAAAATGTTATATTGGAGTGCTATTAGCACCACCCTATGTACCTCCCTGACACTTTGATACTTGGAAACGATGGATATTGGAAATGATGAATACTTGGATATGTTCCGGGCACCCTTAATGGGGTGTTACCGAAGGCCCTTGCCTGGCAGTCTGCGTGGGTAGGACTTGTGTTTGGCCATACGTGTGATGTGATGCAGGCGTGTGTGCTATTGAGTAATAGTCCCCTGGTTGGACGGCTCAACCCTAGTCACGAGATGATGTGATGCCGTCCCGTGGTCTAGCCAAACAATCCCCTGGTTAGATTGTTTCTCTAGTACAAGTTTTGGTGTAATGGTCTTACTTATATATATATATATATATACTATACACTTTTATTCTTATTTACTTGTGATGATCATTCCTCACTTGCTGTGCCTATGGGCATGGGTTTTGGTAGAGAGTGGTCTGGAAAAGGGGAAAAGGTCCAGCTTGAGTTTTGTTATATGCTATATTATGTATATGGGATATATTGGTTTTAAAGTCGATTATGTTATATGTGTGGAGTTATTTTGGTTATGTTCATCATATTTTATATTAACGAGATTATTTTGGAAGTTTCGATTTTATGGTTTTACAATAAGGACTAAATGATTAAATTTGTGTTTTCCAAGAAATTGAGAAGTAATAATTAAATGTTTTGAGTTGTGAATCATGGGAGGAAAGGAACTCATTAAAAATATTTAGTTATATGCCTTGTTGAAATTGAAGTTGAGACTGAATCTAAATTTAATTGTTGGTTTTATTTGGACAATATCTATATATTTACTGAATGGTGAATTTTGATTTAAGAACTACGTGTGGCTTGATCTCTCAGTAAGGGTACGTAGGCAACATAGGTTAACCTAAGTATAGCTGCAGGATAAACTGTTGAGTTTCGTTTGACTTATTCTGGTACGTTATATTAAAGGACCGAATTTGAGGCCGGAGGTTCTTTTGAAATTTATGTGTGTGCTACTGTTGGAATGTTTTATTTGTGTTGTTTACATGTGAAAATAATTTGGTAAATGTCTGTTTTGCAGGAGAGATTGTCGAAATTTCTGTAGATGTCTTGACCCTTTATCTTCTTGAACGTGAGAATGAGGGTAAATTAGTAGGTGGGTTCGACATTGACTGGATGCCGGATGGGTAACAGGGTTCGACACGGATTCCGAAAGAGAATTTGGGTCGGGTCCTGTTATCTTCCTCTTGAGCTCGCGATGGTGGGTCTTCCTCTCTCTGTAAAGTGGGGTTTGTTTTTTTGGTTTGTTTTTTTTTTTTTTTTTTCTGATAGAACAAGCAGTATAAGGCATTAGTTAATTGATAAGGATTTAGCCAATGTGGGTTAGCAGCATCTTTCCCCTCCCCACTCCCATTTGGCATTTGGGTTCGAGACTTGATAATGGCAAATTTGAAGGCAACCCATCCCCATTTAATATTCCCCCTCCCTATCGCTTGACAAAAAAAGAAAGATAAGGATTTAATTAATTAACGAGTACAGTACTCTCAGCACAAAACCAAACCCATTAAGAACAATATATAATAATCTTATATATTTCTTGTCGTGGAGTTCAGATTGCAAGGGTGAGTGTTTATATCAAAGTTTAAAGTTAATGGCCAATGGATTCCACCACAGTGGTGGTGGATTCCCTTCCCTCCACAAATGTAAAAAAAAAAAAAAAAAAAGGTTTAAAGTTAATAAATCTAATAAATCAAACGGGAAGTTACAGTCTTTGAGCAAGAAGGTGAAAATTTGAATGCAAATTTGTACAGTTTATTTTTGTGGTCAAATTTGTACCTATCGATCCGAGAATCGTCCAAATTGGGCCGCAAGTACTTCTATAAAGTTAGTTAGTTGGGCCAAGGCCCATTAATTTGAGGCCCATGCAGCAATAAATAACGGACATTTGGCGGTGATGTTACCTACCCAAACCCGGAGAAATCTTTCAATCTATTTATCTGCTAAAATCCTAACCCTTGGATAAAAGAAAAACGTATCCTGGCCGTCAAACCTGTCGGCTTCGTTCCATAAATAACAGAGACAGAATCCATTCGATCTCTCTGTCTTTCGAAAGCGCTATTAGGGTTAAATCGAAATTTGGGGCTTTTTTACTAGTCAAGGTACGCTCTTTTAACAATAATTCAATTGTTTAAATTCTTGGGATTTCAAGGGGTTTTCTCGTTTATTTTTCGTTCGCAATTCAGTGAGTTTATAAAGTTTTGAGTTTTCTAATTGTTTCAATGGGTTTTAATTAGATTTGATTTTGTGTATGCGATAATTTGCTTTCGAATTTATATTTTGAGCTGGAGATTTGCAGATCCTGGGTAATTTTTTGTTAAGGTGATTTAAGAATGTAATTAGGGCTTGTCAGTTGTTTCTGGAAACTTGCTTGGTTTACGGTCTGCAATTTTTTTCTTCAAATTGTTTTTGGACGGGGTTAATTGTCGGATTATTCGAGATTAGGAGTTTCTTCTTTCGATAGTGTGCAAAATTGACTATGCCCCACGCAATTTTTATGGATTCTGAAATTATCCCTTATCTGTGTATGTTTCTTTGTTAAATCAAATAATTGCATACCAATTCTCTATTATTAATGTCAATTAACTGGGTTTGAGTTGAGAATTGTAGTGAGGTTTCCTGTTCAGTGTTTACCGTGCTGCTAATTACTTTTTTTTGGCAGCTTGAAAATGCCTCGTTACGATGATCGATATGGCAATACGCGCCTATATGTTGGTCGCTTGGGTTCACGCACTCGTTCACGTGATTTGGAGCGCCTTTTCAGCAGATATGGCAGGTAATTGCTTTTGTTATTTCAGAATGTGTTTTGAGTGGTAAACTCATCATCCATGCAATATATTCGAAATCACAATCATGTTAAGGTACCTTATGAATTGAAATCTAATGGAAAACTAACTTATCGATGCAATATATTTGAAATCACAACATCAGTTCGCGAGGGCATCCACCAGAAGTGTTGGGGACATTTGGTTCCTTACCAAGCTCTTGCCTTTGTGCTTGGTTTAATGTAACTTTTCATGTTCTGTGTGGGAGCTTTTTGCCCCTAGATGTTGTGTTTTCTTAACTTGAATAATCTTGTTGAAGGTTTTCTGGGGTTTGGCCTTACTTGGAGGTCTATGGTGAGAGGGTGGCCTTGGTGGAATTGGTGGAAATTCTTGCCGAGTGTATATGAGACTTTGGCGATTCTTTCTGTAGTCTTATTGCGTGTTTTTATGCAAATGGCAACAATCTCAATCTGGTGTTTAGTTCGTCTGTGACGGGCGAAGTATCATGCACTTGAAGTACTTAAAGTAATGATAGCCTTACTGTTTCTGGCAACCGTTTACGCAGAGTACGAGATGTGGACATGAAGCGAGAGTTTGCGTTTGTTGTAAGTTTTTCTTACTCTTGGTTTTTCTATTCTTTTTGCTTATAATTTTATGTTTTCAGAACCTGCTTATGGATCATAAAACCCAAAAAAGGGGGGTCACCTGTTTTGTCTTCTGCTCTTACTTCTTGATAACAGGAATTTAGTGATCCTCGAGATGCTGATGATGCCAGATATAGCTTAGACGGTCGGGAGTTTGATGGAACTCGTCTTATTGTGGAATTTGCAAAGGGGGTAAGATCTATAAGCTGAATTTTCCTTTCCAAGTCAAATACCCATGCATGCTATACTATGGATTCTTCCAAGTTTTTGAATTAAAATGCCCCTTCTAGTTTCCTGGTTACATACAGGGGTGTTACAATGCCAATTCACGATTGCTATTCCTGCTGTGCTCCCAATCGTGCTTGACATTTAAACTAAATCCTTCTTTTCCTTGTCACTTTATATTACTGTTCACAGTTTTCTAATCTGTTCATGTTCTTTCGTCTAACTGACATCTCCGTTCTGTGTTACATGGAATAGGGACCGTGCGGTTCCCGGGAATATCTGGGAAGAGGTCCTACTCCTGGGTCTGGTCGTTGCTTTAATTGCGGCATTGATGGCCACTGGGCTCGTGATTGCAAGGCTGGGGACTGGAAGAATAAATGCTATCGCTGTGGAGAAAGGGGTCATATAGAAAGGCAGTGCAAAAATAGTCCCAAGGAGTTAAGGTCATCACTTTTTCTCAAGTCTTGTTTCATTGCCTGTTTCCTTCCCCCTTCTGTTTTTGGATGCACTGTGGGATTCTTTTTTCACATTGTTCAAATTATATTGCAGGCGTGGGCGGAGTGGTTCACTTGGATCACGTTCGCCTCGCCGTGGGAGAAGCCGTAGCCCAAGTTACAGCCGAAGCCGCAGCTATAGGTCAGTCAGATTTCGAGTTTCGTTATCACATGTATTTTATCATATTATATCATGTGTTCTTAGATGTATTTGTAATTTTGACATGGTTGATATGAAGATCATTAACATTTTTGTTTACTGTAGTTATCTGTTGTGTAGTGCGTGAGCCAAAACATGCTTGGGGGTTAGAATTGTGTTTCTTTTATTTAAGAGTAACTGAATTGGTATTCCTCATATGACCTAATGTGGAGGGGAAATGGTGAACAAACATAGATTCAGATGCATGATGTCTATTTAGATTTATACTTTATATTTTTCTAACAACTTGATAATTTTGTATGTTGCCAGCCGATCAAGATCCCCAGCAAGGAGAGGGAGGAGCCGAAGCCTGGATCGGTATGACAGATCACCGAGCCCTCCTTACAGGAAGAGCCCACCGCCCTCAAAGGGGAGGAAGCGCAGCCTTACACCTGATGAAGGCAGCCCCCGTGGGAGAGGTAGCCCTTCTCCCAGAAATGGTAGACTGAGCACGGAGCGAGATGGCTCAGACTACAGTCCCACGGGAAAGAGTGGAAGTCCAGGTAGTAGGCCCAGAGGGAAAAGAAGAAGCCCGTTTAGCCCTGGAAGGGATAGCCCTACTGTTGGGAAGTACCCGAGCCCTACCGAAGCTAATGGTCGCAGCCCCAGTCCAATGGACGATAGGAGCCCCGTTGATTATGAGGATGGACGCAGTCCGTCACCCTAGCCTGTTCTGGAGATGAATTTGTTGTCTCGTAGACAAAACTTTGAGCATGCATAGACTCTTTAATTTTTCCCTGCGTGTTCTATCTATGAGCATATTTGACTCGCTTGTTCTATTTAAATATTATATAAGGAAAAAAAAAAAAAAACTTGTGTGAGTTAAATCTTGTTACCCTATTTTGAAACTAGTCTTCTCTTCAAGACTAACTGAGAGTTTAGAACAATGAGCCCATTCCATCAAATACCTTATGGTTTCTTGTTATCACAATACATGCATGATGCGCTAAGAAGAATTTGACCAGCTATATAATCCCTAATTTATTTTATTTTATTTATACATTTCACAAGAAATTGATTGTTTTGAATTTAGTTGCCAGGTAAAAATACCAGAAAATGAATAAATAATTTAGATAAATGACTAGTTTGGAGCAGATAGATAACTGGATTAAATAAGCAAATAAATAAACAAAATTCCATTTGTTGGTCAAATTAAATTTTAGTTATTTTCTAGCTTGGGATAAGTCCGGAAACCTTCTGAAACAATTTGAATAAACCTCACCACCGCCATCGTTCAATTCTTATCCACAATGCCCAACGCAGTGGCTGTGCCCTGTCTTGTCATAGTCAGCATGGCACGCCCGCCACGTCAGACGGCCAAGACAAAGCCAAGCAAAATCCCGCCGCCGTTGACGACGACGACGACGAGTTTCGGGTTCGGGACGAAGAGGAGGGAGCAGACGTGGCAGTGCATTGAGGGTTGTGGCGCTTGCTGCAAGCTCGAAAAAGGTCCCTCCTTTGCCACCCCTGAAGAAATCTTCAATAACCCAACTGACATTGAGGTTTGCCCTTCTTTAACGTCTCTGAGAAAATCCTCAATATCATTAGGTTTTTCTTTCGTTTTCTGAATCGGGTTTTATGTGAAATATTTCAGCTTTACAGAAGCATGGTGGGTGCAGATGGGTGGTGTGTGAACTTCGACAAAGGCACACGCAAGTGCTTAATTTACGATGGTGAGGCATTTCATTTCACTTGTTTTACAAAGCTCACCTTTTTGTTTTTCAATTTGCAGCCTTCTTATTTTACTTTGAAATCTTTAACAGATCGTCCCTATTTTTGTCGTGTGGAGGCAGAGGTTTTCCAATCTTTGTATGGGATTAATGAGAAGAAGTTCAACAAGGAGGCCTGCAGGTGGTGGTGATCTTATTAATAATAATATTATTGTTGGTTTTTCTTGTTCATGCTTTAATTTGGCTCTCAATTTTCCATCTTTTTGGTTGCAGGAGCTGCAGGGACACCATTAAGTCTGTTTATGGTCCTCATTCTAAAGAGTTGGTTAGCTTCAACAGCGCAGTAACTAACAAGCGCCAGCAGCAATAGTTGTTAAATGAAGGCAACTTGAATGCATTGCTAATTATGACAAATTTGCAGCAAACTGGTATAACAAATTTGGGCAAGATTCAATTTTGATGGACCTTCAAATTCCTCACTCCACTGGCCAATGATTAGTGATCTCTGCTTGAGGAAGAAGCTTCGAGAGCCGCAGTTTTTTGGCACCTGCAGATTCTGAGACAAGCAATAGGCTCATCCAAAGTGACAGTTTTAATGTAATTCACAAAATGCGTATTTGAATCTTTCAACATTTTTGTTTACAAGGTTGAGGACTTGGACATACTGTTTTTAACTCTCTGGTCTTACCTCAGAACACTTTGTACCAAAATCATCTTGAAAATGATTGGTTTTGCATAAAGAGCTCAATTTGCTTAATGTACTTGATTTACAATTAATTTGTACAGCTGTCGAATACTGATCGTATTTGATTTACAATTAAACACTTGGACTTATCAGATTAAGCTCAGAGTTGTAGGAGCGTGAGAAAATTGTGTGGACATGTGACCTCTAAGCCAGTGAAAGCTCTCAAACTTGGTCCAAGTCCACCAGAGTCTGTTAAAACCGTTATTTCAAGAAGATTCATAACCACCACAGATCCAAATTCAAGAACTTCTCCTCTCTCACACTTTGTTCACCTCCTCCTCTTTCTCTCCCTCTCTCCAACATGCCAAAGCTGATGATCTCACAAACCTCAACTTCAACCATGTCCATACTTCTCCTTGTAGCCTTCTTGGCCCTCACTCCCACCATTGAAGCCCTCTGCTCAGACGCCGTGCTCACTTCTCTCTCATCATCCGGCTTCACACTCTTTGCTCACGCTTTGCATTCCCACAACCTCACCGCCACCTCCAACACCACCGTCACCTGTTTCGTCCCGCCCGACGACACCTTCTTAGGGCAACCCCTCAATGCCAACACCCTCCACGCTCACATCTACACATCGGAGGCCTTGCCTTACCAGTCCCTCCTTAGGCTTCCACTGAACACCACCCTCCCAGCTCTCCACCACAACACAAGGCTTGTTTTCGGCACTGATGGCAAAAGGGTCTCGTTCAATGACGTTCTTGTCACTGCCCCGAATCTCCACATTGATGATTCTTGTGTTGTTCATGGCGTTGAAGGGCCTTTGGTGCCAATCCCATCATTGGTGGATGATGTTCTGAGGCCAAGAACCGAGACTCTGCCATCTCCAGCCATGCCAAGGCATAGGGGTCGTCGTCGGTTTGCAGAGATTGTCAGGTTTATTCGTCGCGCACACAATCAAGTTCTTGTGGATGGTGATCAAGATACCTATCTTCCTTGAGAATTTGTGAAGTATTGGCAATGTTTCTTTGTCTTGATGGGATATTTGATGTCTTACTGGTAGTGGAGCATTTCGATTTTGGTTGTTAATCATTGTGATTTAGGTAGTCATATTGTTTAAGATTTAGAGTTTTGGGTCTAAATATGATTGGCTTGACATGTTTCAGTCAAGTCGGGTTTCTGAAACTCAATTTCATGTTACAGGTTTCATTTCTGGTGGAACCAGAAATGCAGTGTAATTGTAAAACATAATGAAATATTCCATTTTGGATTTGTTCCAAACCAGTATCTTTTTTTTCTTCATTAGGGATCTCCTCATAAGCAGAAATTAGAAGCTGAAGTTTTCATTTGATGAATTCGGCAGTGAATTATTGTAGGGAAAATTCAGAAGATTTTTTTCCAACCCCTTTGCAAGCTAATGGAATATATGCTGTGACTTCTTTTCTCAGTGAATGAGAATTAGATAAAGATGCTCTGCCGGCCAATCTCGAAAGCCATCTTTTCTGATTCTTTTCATACAGAAAGAGATTCGGTTCATAAAGGAACTAGTAGGTAGCCAAAGTTACGGTCATTAATGATAGATTTCAGAGACCAAAATGGAATCTTCGTCAAAATCTGATATGCTTCTGTTCCCTTTTCTTTTCTTTTATCAGAAACAACCTTTCCCACATAACATAATATGCTCTACCTGGGACTAAGCTAAGTTTCAGAGAGACCATTGAGCAAGGTTCGACCTGCGTTGGAGCTTGAACATGAACGAGGAGGGAGTCGAAGACACCCACCTTATTCCATATGATGGAGATTATGTCATTGCTTACAATGATGAACATCAGCCATCAGATGCAATATGGTATCCTTGTCCTTTCTTCAACCCCAATTCTTCCCAGGAGGGATTTCTTCATGGTTTAACATATCCATCATGTGGGACGGAAGAGGCCGATTTCTCAAGCAGTCTCTGGAATGAGAACGAACTTGCTGAGGAGACTTGTGAGGGTGACGACTTACCATATTATGGCTGTGGAAACTGGCTTAAAGAATATGAGCACTCCTTTGGTGGCTGTTGGGGAGATGATTACTTCTCCCATGGCAATGGAACTCACAACAATGAAGAAGTCACTCAAGAAGGCCACCCTTCTTGTGACTCTAATCCTTGGAATGATCTTTGGCTTGCATTTGGAGGGAAAACAGAGAGCTATGGCTGGGGTGAGCAAGAAACCAGGATCACACCTTCCTACAACGTGCCGGATATCGGAGTTTGTGAGAGTCTTTTCGGCTACTGGCCTTGCTTGTATCGATAAGACTGAAGACATGTAATGAACATCTAGTGAACAATGATTTGGCAACAATCTTTGTGATCATGAAATTTTTGTATTTGTCTTTCTGATGTAAGATAAGGGTGAACTGTAGATTTAGGTAGTTTAGCGGAAGCGAAAACAATGAAAATCTCTTACTAAACAAAAATCCTAATCCACAAATGAACCAATCCAAACAAACTTTGAAAATTAATCAAATTGATGCAGGACACGTATGAGCTAAATTTATTAGTTTCCTAATATATTTGTTAGTTTCCTAGATTTTCTAGTTTTCCAAATTCTAGTAGGATTTCTACTTTTCCAGATTTCCAGATTTCTAGGTTTAAGTTTCCTATTTTATTTGGGTTAGGATTTCTGTTTAAGTAAGGAATTTTTATCCTATTATGTATAGGTTTTAGTTTGCTATAAATAACCCCATGTAGTTCTTTAAAATTCAAATTTGGATATTGAGTAAACATTATCTTAAAACTATGTGAAAACTGCTCTTCCTTCTTGGTTCTCTGATTTAGGTCCTTTCTTTCGTTCCTTCGATCTATATTTTCGTCTCCTCTACCTTCGATATTCTTCTTGTTCTACTGTTCTACCATTTCTTTCTTCTTTTCGATCTATATTTTCGTCTCCACCATCTCTTATGTTCTTCTATGTTCTATTGTTTGAGTGCTTAATTTAATACCTACGGGTTGTTCTACATCAATTGGTATTCAGAGCCTTCTCTCGATTTCGCTAGTGTCTACTCTCTGCCATGGTACCCCAAACCGTGACTTATCCGCACAATTTCATGAGTTCAAAGCCAAAGTTTCTGCCAATATCACTAGAATTGACACCCAACTCTCCTAGCTGAGTGCTAACCAAAAAGAAGAATCGGCACAGGTCCACAACCATTTTGCGACGACGACCCTTGCCATCAACAAACTCCAAGACTTTGTGCATATGCTTATCAATCACTTTCGGCTTAGAACGACTGAGTATTCTTCTACCTCAGATGTGCTCTCGAGTTTGTCTACACCATTGCCAAAAGGTGGCCTTATTCCCAATCCACTGGTGGATCACAAATTGAAGGCCGTGCAACCACATATGCAAAATCATTTCACGGGACTATCGATCGGCATGCCCACTGCTAAACTAGAGCCCATCTTTTCTTTTGATTCTATGCTGTAGCCCAACTATACCCAACATACGATGGGTTCTCATCTAGTTGACGACACAGTTCCCATCCCTAACTTGCCGCCCCGACCACACGACAAGCACTTTGTGCACTGACACTTGGATTTTGACATAGACCGCCATGCCCAGCCAGGTGTTTTTCCTAAACAACGGCACTATGGCGACGACTTAAGAACACACTAGATTGAGGGTCTCTCACACCCACACACATGCTTGTGTTCGTTGGCTGATCCTGTTGGCCATGGATCTAGGTAGAGATCTCTATTTGACGTTCTTAACAGGCATAATGTTCCATGCTTACGGAACGGATGGTTTCAAGGTGGCAAATATTATGCTGATCTTGAATAACTAAAGGAAGCAACATGCTTCTTCACACTTGGGATTTTGCTTTTATTGCTCTTTACTCGTCGGAGTCGAGTTCTTTTGCCAGAGGAGAATGATGTAGGATGCGTATGACCTAAATTTATTAGTTTCCTAGATTCTCTAGTTTTCCAAATTATAGTAGGATTTCTACTTTTCCAGATTTCTCATTTTAAGTTTTCTATTTTATTTGGGTTAGGATTTCTGTTTAAGCAAGAGATTTTTATCCTATTATGTATAGGTTTTAGTTTGCTATAAATAACCCCATGTAGTTCTTTAAAATTCAGATTTGGATATTGAGTAAACCTTCTCTTCAAACTATGTGATTTCTGTCCTTCTTTCACGGTTCTCTGATTTCGGTCATTTCTTTTGTCCATTCGATCTATATTTTCGTATCCTCGACCTCCGATATCTTCTTCTTGTTCTACTGTTCTGCCATTTCTTTCGTCTTTTCCATGTATATTTTCGTCTTCTTGATCTCTTATGTTCTTTTATGTTCTATTGTTTGAGTGCTTAATCTAATACCTACAAGCTGTTCTACATTGATGTAGAACAACCCGTAGGTGTTAGATTAAACACTTAAATAATAGAACAGAGAAGAATATAAGAGATCGAGGAGAAAAAAATATAGATCGAATGGACGAAAGAAAGGGCAGAAATCAAAGAGTTCTAGAAATGGTTTACTCAACATTCAAATATGAATTTTAAAGAACTACATGAGATTATTTATAGCAAACTAAAACCTAGACATAATAGGATAAAAATATATTTCTTAAACAGAAATCCTAACCCAAATAAAATAGAAAACTTAAAACTAGAAATCTAGAAATCTGGAAAAGTAGAAATCCTACTAGAATTTGAAAAACTAAAGAATCTAGGAAACTAACAAATATATTAGGAAACTAATAAATTTAGGTCCTACGCGTCCTGCATCATTCTAAATCCTACTAAAATATGACGACTTGAGAATCTAGAGAAATAACAAATAAATTAGGAACCTAAATAATGATGCCCGCATCACTTTCATTTGCATTAACTCACTATTAAATATACAGCTCTTAATTTCGACTAAAGTATGAACAAAGCCATGCACCCAATGGCCACAGAAGAATACATTGAGCGTCACAAGAACAGTAAGTATCTAACTTTATCTTTGTTCTCTTTTTTTCCTCTTTACAAAAGCAAAATTTATGTAACATCAAGCTACTGTAATTTGTAAAGAAGTTAAAAAATTAAATTAACTATTAGTCCATCATATTACATGGTCAAGCCCCAATTCATCTTCAATATCATCCCCATCTTCAAACAGCTTTAGGAACCGAGCTTGATCTTGCTCTCTCTTCTTCTTTTGCCAGAACTTGTATGCAACTACTCCTCCAACAATACACACTACTAAAACGACAACAACGATTAATATCACTAGAGCAATATGCCATCCATTTTTCTTTTCTTCTTTATGTGCCGCAGTGGTGGACTTGGAATCTGCAAACATACGGCCAGAAAATTATGATTACATGTTGGACACTAAATATAAGAGTAGATTGGATTCAAATACAGATGTATATATGCATGCCAACAACAGCTACCCCAGTTGGTAAACAAGTATGAAATGAAGGCAGCAGCATCAAGAAAATCTGGAAATTCCCGTATTATCGAACGCATTCAACTACAATTAAGAATCATGCAGAGCTTTATCTTCTGTTATTTCTAGCAAACACACACCACCAAAGTTCATAGTCACTCATTTGAGTTTGAGTAACATGTACTAAAATTTCATTAGCTAGGAATTTTATCCAATATGGGAGCATTGGCATGCCATCTAAAAGTGAGCTTACTCTGACCAGTTTAAGGCTTTCACCACAAAACTCTGTATCAACTTAAACTAGGCATGAACGAAATGATCTCAAAATTTTCAATTGAGTAGACTCTCACTCACCTGGTGAAGCAGGTAGACACTTTGGACACGAAAAGGTAGCGTTGAATTCCTTGCTCTTGAATCGGACGTATTTTCCATCAGAGGAATTAAAATCAGAAGGACACAACTCCCACTCATCAAATTTGTCATCTGATTTAAAGGTGTCCTCCTCATACAACCCGCATCGCTTGCACTTCTTACTCGAAAACTCTGTCAGAGGCTGAAAGCATGAAAAATCATAATCCCATCAGAAACCTAACCAATTAAAAGCTCAACAACAGCTTTTCAGCTTAAAACAGCTGTTGGGGTACATACATACAATTGATATCTAGCAAGACATCAGACATGTTATGCTGTCACAGTCAATCAGTACCGCACATTATTCTACCTATTCAATGGCCGTGATCTCACAACACCATATGGCTAGTTATGTTTTCTAAATTTGGACCAAACAGAATTCATCTTATAAAAAATTACAGTCTTAAATTTTAAAACAAAAGCAAATGGAAATGGAAATTTTGGGCATAAGCACAATCTCACCTGCCAAGACTCTTCGCCTTTGAATTCATACGAAACGTTCTTCTCCTTCACATCTGGCAACACCGTCCTGTTCTCCCCTTTGCATGTGAAATACACAATCGGCTTCACACCTTTTATGAACTCGTGCGTGTCGTATATCACAATCGAATCCAGCGTCACGGTCGCCGATAATATACATCCTACGTACACAAACAAACAAATCAATATCACACACAACGGCGTCGTATTCAACACATCAAATTCCTGTTTGTTTCCCGAGAAAAATAATGAAAATTTACCTGGAAAGCAGCTGAGGAACACGCCAAAGATGACAAAATTGATTGAAACCTTAGAAATCCGCGGCTTCCGAATCGGCATATCTAAATTTATCGTAATTTATATCGCGTTCTGTCAAAAATTTGGAGGAGATGATCGGACAGAGAAACGGCGGGAGTGCGCGATACGCAGCTCTCTCCTTTGTCTCTCTGAGACCACCGCGACGAGGGGCTATTTCGTCAAATGAAAAGTGTGGTAGATGGTGTTGTTGTGGCGGGTGGCTTTGCTGGTATTTTGGAATCTTTTTGTTTTCGTGAGCTCGAAGAAGATGAAGAAGAGAGATAAACGAAAAGCGGGGTTGGTTCGGTTGACCGTGACCAGTTCGCGCTTCGCGCTACGCCATTTCGGAAATTACACGGGGTTGAAGTCTCTGGTGGGCTAGGTGCGTAGTGCGCACACCACTTCTCAGATCATGCCACGTAGTCGAAATGCAATTGAAGGCAAATTAGATTTGCAGTCTCCGTAATTTGTCTGATTTTTCACTTGAGCACATGTAGTTTTAGTTTTAGCAACTAAAGACATGTAATTTTATTTAGATTTGCAATTCAGGACAACCCTTAAATTTGTTAATGCTCCAAATTAAAATATAAAGCGGCAACATGTGATGGATATACATGCATGGCAATCTATTGTTTGCTAAGCTATTGTTCACTTATTGTTCTTAATTGTAAGTAACAAGCCGCTAATTGCATCATATTATCATCTGTTTAAATCACGGTTTAGTTATTGGCTATCGCGTTTAGGTTATGAATTGGCTTTTTTATTATATTCTTTATAATCTTACGGTGCTTCTTTTGATTTTTAATGAAACATCTTTCCCAATAATAACGGAAAAATTAAGACTACAAGTATAATTTGACCTTATCAAATGAGAGAAAGTTAGAAAATAATAAACACATTACTTAATCTATTCCCTCCATCCATTGTTGATGAAAGCCAAACTTTTCCAAATAAAATTGAATGTGACTAAACCTTTTTCATTTTGAAAAGAGACAAGAGATTAATGGACAATTGGAATATTATCATGAATTGAGCAAGAACAAAAGTCATACAGTCATCCTTGATATATATATTTACTAATCATAGTCTGTTTGATGAAGGTGGAAATTGATCTCTTGCTTTAAAATAATTTTTTTTAATAAGCTTCTAAAATTCAAAGCTGCTGCTGCACACACCTGAAAGAACTACAACTAACTTAACTAACATTGAGCTTGCAGCGCACAAGAAGGCATGGACAGGTATTTTGCATGAAAACGACATTCTGAGCCATTGACCAGAAGACGTCCCGAAACTGCGGCTCTCCATCGCCTGCCTCCTAACAATAGCATAACTATTTATGCTTTTTTCAAGGGTCAATTTTGGCATCAATATATCAATTTTCATAAACCTATATGGATGCCCCAACAAGGATTAGGCATAGCATGATGGTAAAATCGATTGAGTTGTAAGGTCATTTTATGGAAACTACACCAAATAAAGCACCTCTTGGCCCTCTCGTGCTCGCTCTCTCTTGCCGATGCTCTCGGAACTTGAGAGCGGGAAACCGAAACCAAACCAAACCAACCTCATCATATCATTTCACCTTGATCAAATATAAAATACCAAAATTACAACCCCCACCGCCACCACTACCGCCACCGCCACCGCCACCAACGCCACCCTCCACATACAAAAACCCAATGCTGCGAGGTCAAACTTTCGCTACTATAATACTCATCACCTCTATTTTGATCCCCTTCATCTCGGCCAACCCATTCAACCTCCCTAGACAGGACGTTCATCATATCAATCATGTTGAAAAGGCGACTGCCAAATCCAATGCCAATCCCCATGCCAATAACGTAGACAATGCCAAGAATGGCATTGGAACAACCATTGGTGGGATTGCGAATGCCGCCAATAACATTGTCAACAGCATCGCCAACGCATTGAAACCGAACAACGAAAACTACACAGAATACCCACCGCCAGCGCTAGCCCAAGAGTTCATCATGGCCCATAACGAGATTCGAAAGGCTGAGAATGTGCCACCCTTAGTATGGAACGACACGTTGGCCCAATTCGCGGAGAATTGGGCCAAGAAGCAGACCGATTGCGGTATGCGCCACTCGGAGGGCCAATACGGGGAGAACTTATTCTGGGGTTTTAAGGCCCATTGGTTGCCGAGAGAGGCAGTGGGGGATTGGGCTCAGGAGAAGCAATTTTACAATAGAGAAAAGCGACAATGCGCCCAAGACAAAACTTGCGGCCACTACACGCAGATTGTATGGAAGACCACTCAACAGGTTGGGTGCACTCGGTTCAGATGCTCCAACGGAAGTTTGCTCATTATTTGTGAATATGCTCCTCCTGGGAATTATGTCAATGAGGACCCTTTTAATCCAGGCTCTTTACTTTCTCCTCCTCCTCCTCCTACTCCTAGTGCTACTTCTCCACCGCCATTGTCATCGCCACCGCCGCCAACACCACCATCGCCATCACCGCCAACACCACCATCATCATCACATGCATCCACTTCTCCACCGTCGTCGCCCTCTCCACCACAATCATCACCACCGCCACATTCTCAGCCAACATTGCCTCCTAGACAAAAGGTAACTTAAGTCCTTTATTTGAGGCATATGCTCCTGATCAAATAAGAATAAGAGTCCAATTCTAATGCCATTAAGAATAGAGTAAACTTGAAATTAGGAAAGGGTGCAAGTCGAACTCTAATGTCATTAAAAAGAATAAGGTAAGAATTGAACTCAAACATTAAGAAAATGATAAAATTTGAAGTTCTAGCATTAGATATGTGAGGGTAAACTTTTTTACCACTTGAGTTATAACTTATAACTTATAAGTCATCTTAATTTTTTATTTTGGTGATTGACATATTTGTTTTTTACCACTTTCATATGTAGGGTCATCATGGCCCAGGTCAGGGTCATCATGTGCCACGTGATCATCATGGGAAAGGCAGTGGACACCATGGGAAAGGCGGCGGCCATACAGGTCAGGGTGATCAAGGCCCAGTGAAGGGCCATCATGGGCAAGGCCATGGCCATCATGGACCAGGTCAAGGACATCATCGTAATCCTCATCCACCACCTCCGCCGCTAGTAACACAATACCAAACGATACAGCACTAAACATCGCCGCCGACTCCACTCCGATCATCACTCTCCAAGGAAAAATCCTCAACTCTACCTTGGAATGTTGACTCTTTTTCTGAAATAGTGTTCAACATTCTCTTTCATTCATGCTTAATATCATAATATTTTTATGTACAACTGAGGGATGAAAAAGAGGAAAAGAAAGGGGTTGAAAACATTGCCAATGTGTTAATGATAAGTACAAATTTTTCCTAGTATGTGTTCATTATGAACCAAAATAATTAAACAACATCACGGATGCATATTTTTGTCACCGAGAGAAACAGAGTGTCCGATTGATAGCTATTAAACCCTCAAGTGTGCCTTGGGAGGCCTAATTTTGTGCATTTTTCAATCTGTATTTTGTAATTAAGGGCACTACAAAATCCTCATTCTGAGGAGAAGACCTTGGTCTCTAACTGATAAGCTTTGGTAAAGAAGGCAGGCCAACACAGATATGTTGACAAGATGCTGCTAACTGTAGATGCACCAATGAGAAAGTTCATCACAACAATCTGCAGCTGAATGGCCTCCAGAGGAGAAGCTCCTCCCATTATAAGCCCGGTCATGGCACCGGGAAGCGAGATGAGACCCACGGTTTTCGCATTGTCCAGAACCGGAGACAAGGAAATCACCAGAGCTCTCTTCACCTGCTGAAGTGTTGCTTGGCGCGGCGTTGCCCCTAGAGCCAGTGCTGTCTCTACCTGCAAAACAAAAAAATTAGTAAACAAAAAAAATATATAGACTTTCTACCAATATAGTTTCATAAATATCCATTAGTTTCCTTTGTGTAAGAATTAAACCTACCAGATTCATTTGAGTTCGAATATCGTCACGAAGTCTTTTCATTGTAACCCCGGTTACTGTCATTGAATTTCCTACCATCATTCCTGCAACGGGGATGATGTATCTTGGAGTGAATGGGAAGACTCTGAGCAAAATAAGCAGGAGCATTGTGACTGAGGTTCCAGCCAATATGGAAGCCCCAGCAACATACTTCCCTCTAGGGACATGCTTAGCCCTTTGGCCTGCTGTGTAACCAGCCACAGTTACCTGCAGGGCAACAATCACATAAGCTCATGAAATGGAGAACTTTTAAGTAAGCCAATCAATTATTGACACAATTTTTGACAATCTGTAGCAGCAATTAAAAAGAAAAGAGATCAATAATTAAAGTGAAATTCAACAGAAAGAACAGAGTATTTTTGGGGTCTTTTCTGGGTATCTTCTGAAATTCATTGTTTTGGTCTCTGTAGAATTCTATACTGAAGCAGAGTATTAAGTTCTTACATCTTTCTTTTACAGACCTCTACTTCTAGAAAAACCAAAAAATTTAACCAACCCATCTACATGCTTCAGAAGCTAATTGAACCCATGAAAAAGGGTGGATACCAATCAGTTCAAATTCTTTCCTGTTTCTTCTCAATTTTCTCAGGAAACAAACACATGGGCAATAAAATGCAACACAAAAGAGACAATCACAAACCATGAAAAGGTAAGCCAGAATGATCCAAACAGCATTGTCCCGAGTGAAAATGAACTGCAGAACAAACCCAATAATGGAAAGCTGGACAAAGGCCCTAGCAATGGAGTAAATCATCTCTCCACCCAAACCCAGCTTCTGAATGAAGGACAAGGCCACCGCCAAGAGCACCACCACCGTCGCGGCCAGCGGCTTCACCATGCCCTTGAGAAAATCTGCCATCCATGTTAAGTCCATGTTGGCGAGAAGCTCGGAGAAGGAAAGAAGAACAACCTGGTCGGCATACAGGCCTTGAGCAATATTTGTGTGGTTTGTAGAGGTTTGTGTGGTGGTGGAGAGAAGTGACGCCATTGTTGAGAAACTGATAATGAACTTCTGAGGCTGAAGAAATTAAAAATATGGGAGGAGAGGAGTAGGAGAGAAGGTAGAGATAGGGGAAGAGAAACGACCTTTCCCTAAGTTTTGAATCACTTGGTGCAGTTGACAACTTGAAGACTTTTTTTGTTTTTGTTTTTGTGGGGGAGAATTAGTTAGGGGGATAATCAATGATTAAATTAATGGATTTCGTATTTCTGTTACGGAGAAAAGTAACCGGTTTGTGTGCGTACGGCCGTAACGAAAGGACAGGCACGACTGGACGGTTTGTTGTACTGCAACTCTCGGGTGCTTTGTGGGTCAACTGGGCAGGTGGGTGGGGCCCGGGTTGCGTGGGTTGACGTGGGGGGAATGGTGGTGGTGGGTAGGGGCCCACTGATAGGTAAGAAGGTTTTAACTTGGGTGCATGGATCCTTGCCAATTTTTGTGTGGGGAAGAAAGAAGAGAAAGAAGACTTGATCTAGTCGCGGAGCTGCTGCTGAGTACGGCGTTTTTGTTTTTTATGGTGACATCCTTATGGCCATGGCATTGATCCATCAATTCATCGTCTGTGCGATGGCGACATGTTTCAATTCAATATCGGCATTTTCTGGAATCGGGGAAAATTAAAGATTGTAACATTATGTCATGTCGACTGTATTTATCAATTCAATTTAATTTATCGACTATAGAACATATTAAGAGCGAAAAAACAAAGAAAATTCCCGTAATTTTTACATGGATAAAATTTTTACAATTTTAATTTCAAATGAGGTATTTTTACTCTCATTTTATGGGTTTGCACCTTTCTCATTGTTTTCATGTTTCAACTCTCTTTCTGTCTACTCAGTTAGCTTCACAAATTAAGAATGTACCTAGTTTGCCTTTGTTCTTTGCTTTATGTTTGTTGCTATTTGCTTTTGAAAAAGAGAGGATATAGATCAGAGCATCAAAATCAAGTGGCACAATTTCACATAAGAAAGAATTGGCAAGGACCCCAAATATCTACATACATAGTATTGAAAATTCTTTTGACTTTATTTCTTTTAGGTTTTGTGCTTGATGAAAAGGAAAAGCTATGGAGTGTGTCAACTGTTGTGACTTGTAAGAGCAGTTTTAGCAACAGCCCGTTGTCAGGGTAGGTGTAAAATCCGTGAGCTTGGGAAAACAAGAGCGGTGAGCAATCCCACATCGCTCAGGAAGGGGAAGGTGAAATGCCTTATATGTGTGGGTATTTTCCTTCCTAGCACGAGGCCTTTTGGGAGCTCATTGGCTTCGGATTCTTTGGAACTCCGAAGTTAAGCTAGTTGGAGCTAAAGCAATCTCACGATGGGTGACCCATTGGGAAGTTGCTCGTGAGTTCCCAGAAATAAAACCGTGAAGGCGGGGCCCAAAGCGGACAATATCGTGCTAGGAGAGTTGGGTCGTGACAGCAGGAGATGGCCTAGATGAGGTTTTGGAGTTCCAGCGGGCCTAAGCTGCCTGGGCAGCAGCTGGGCCCTAGCAAACCAGGCCAGCCCGTAGGCAAAACTAGCCCTTGCTTTAGCCTGGGTTTGCTGATGTCAGCAACAACAAAAAATTTAAAAAAAAAAATCTTTAAAAAAATCTAAAAAATTACTAAAAATTTCGGAAATTTTTAAAAATAAATAATTAGTCATATTTTCACTTCCCACACCAAAAATTCTATACAAATTCATCTCCCCATATCTCATGTGAATAGTGGTTGCCATGGCAATGGGTGAAAACACACCTTGTCTTTTGCAAGGGCTGTTACTATTCACATAAATAGTAAAAGCCCTTGCTTCCCCTTATCCTTTACCATGGCAAATGGGTGGAAGTGCTCTAACATGCAATAATGGAGATCAGAAATGATGGCAGCTAGAAAGAATGGAAAGAAAGAGAGCATGTTTTCATCATACAATTATACCAAAAAGAAATTCCAATGGAATATGGCCTTGCTGTAAGTTTGGCCCACCATGGAATTGCTTCTCATGGGGTAGGTTTGATCTGTCTTACTGTAAATTGACTAAATTAATCAAGCTAGCAAGTAAGCTATGTTTAGGAGAATGAGAGTCACATCTAATAATAGGGGTGTACATCCGTTAGAAACCAATAAATTTGTATCAATTTAATTTAATTCAATTTAATTTTTATTGGATTTGAAATTTTAGGGGTGTACATGTATAAGACCACTCCCAATACACAAAATATTTTATAAAATTGTCAACCACCGTCTCAAATATAAGTAGTAACTGCCAAAGCAATAAAACAATAACTTTCCAAACCCAAAGCTACAGAACAAAAAAAGGCCATTCGACCAAAAAACAACAACAAAACAAGGCCACAAAAAAATGGAATAAACAAAAGCGTGTTGTAAGTGGCAGAGCCTACTAACTATTTATTTGAAGACTTTGGTGCATGAGCTCACTGTACATTCATAGATCCTCCTTTGTACAACCATCTTCTTAGCCTATAAATAAGGCATTATTATCCCTTTGCAGGACACACCAACGGAAGAAAGAAAGAGAGCAAAGAGAAAATAGTGAGCCAGTGGGAGTGTAAACACCAAAGTGGTATTTCTCTTGTACCCTTATTATTTACATAGTGGAAAAGTTACTGTTGCTCCTCTCCTGGGGATGTAGGCACCACTTGTTGAACCTCGTTAAATATCCTGCCTCATTTACTTTAAGTGCAGCATAATATTCAGCATTATACCACCCATTTTTCAACACATTATCAACACGAAAAACTCTCAGATATAATTTTTCTCTACTGGGTCATTTATTTATATTACTAACCATTATGTTGGTGGCAGGAGAAATAGCTGTGAGAGCATGCACTATTTATTTACTAACCACCACCAAAGATGGACCCTTAATATATTAATATGGAAAGTTGATGGTAATATAACAAAGAAAGACCCTAACAAATAATGACCTTAACAAAGATGGACCCTATATTTATTTACTTTATCGTACATTTATTTTAAAAGGTGGTGCAATTTATAATCTCCACGCCTCGCATTTATTTTACCGCACATTTACTTTATCGCACATTTACTTTAAAGGGTGGTGCAATTTATAATGTCCACGCTTCACACTTACTTTACAAGGAATTTACTTTACAAGCAAATTTATTTACAAACAATTTACTACATCAATACCAGAAGATCCTTGATAATAAAATAATATGAGAGCTGACAATCTCTCATGTATTACATTTGTGAAAAGTGATCAGACCTAAAGATCCTTGATCCTTGACATGTAAATTAGGATATGAAGTTCCTTGATAATGTAATAGTACCATATACATGAATATTGCCGTACATATGAATAGTAAATGTACTGGCAAATGCATTGTACACATGAATAGTTATAGTATACATGAATAGTATCATACACATGAATAGTAAATGTACTATATGCATGAATAAAACCGTATTCATGACTTGATGAATAGTAACATATACATGAATAGTGACATATGCATGATTAGTAGCCATTTTGGGCAAACCGTCACTACATACAAAAAGGAACCTGTAATTTCTTAAACTCATGGATGAACATTTAAATGAGATGTCGGAAGTTCCTCAATAACATGGAAATTATGTAAGGGCCTGAAGTTCTGTAATATGAACATAAAAGTGTTGAATGTCCATATCATGAGAATATGTGATTTTGGCCTGAAGTTCAAAATCTAATAGTGTTGAGAACTAGAAATTCCAACAATTAAAATGGACAATCCTTGAGGTATTATTGTAAGTTGTGGCATACCACATATTTCTTTGGCATAAGAAAATGATCAATTTATCAAAGATCGATTTTATCACAATCGACACCTCAAGGAATAAATTTATTTTGTAAATTCCGATTGTTAAGGATACACCGTGAAATGAATAATATCAGGATAAACCTCAAAGGATGAATTGAGGCTCCCCACATATTTTGTTATATGATCTGGGCCAGAAGCCCATGGATCTCAACATATCAGAAAATCCTGAACCTGAAGGTTTGGGTATATAGTAGTTAATGCTCTTCACTACTATATTACAATATTATCATGGCTTTTCTTCAATTTATATTTCATGCCTATTCATAAATGGCAATAAAATTATGAGGTTGTGTTTAACCCGATTCCAGAAGTTCCGGGACACATGCATTGAAATATATATTTTGAGAGATTTAATGTGGCTATTTGAACCTATAATGCAAAAGGTTCCCCATCGTCATTTAGAAAGGACATAAAAATCACAAATGCAAGTTTAAAGGCTCTGCCCAATTATTATTAACAGAAAGAGAGCATACAACAGATAAATTATTTTTCACCTGCAAGAAATAAGGAGGCTTTGTAAAATCTATCAAACTACATTATGGCTTAGAAATTTCGGGAGAATGAGAACGACCCTTGTGACAGCCTGAAAAATTCAAGAATATTTTTCACGCACAGTAAAAATTGCACGGTCCATTTTGAGGTAAATGTCATTTTTTTCCAAGTAAATATTACAATTATGTTTAAGAGTAATATACTTCAGAAATTATAAAGTTAGAATTTTGGTGTTTTGACTTCATAAGTCACGACCCGACTCCCCTTGCACGATATTGTCCTCTTTCGGCCCCGCTCTCACGGTTTTGTTTTTGGGAACTCACGAGCCTGAGATTGCTCCAGCCTAAACTCCCTTAACTTCGGAGTTTTCATGGAATCCGAAGCCAATGAGCTCCCAAAAGGCCTCGTGTTAGATGGAGGTGGATATGTACATATAAGGCACATCACCCCATCTCTGTTGGTTGATGTGGGATGTTACAATCCACCCCCTTAGGGGCCCGACATCCTCGTCGGCATACTCGCACCACACGGCAGAGTGGCTCTGATACCATTATGTCACGACTTGACTCCCCTAGCACGATATTGGCCGCTTTGGGCCCCTCCATCACATTTTTGTTTCTGGGAACTCACGAGCAACTTTCCAGTGGGTCACTCATTGTAGGATTGCTGCAGCCCAAACTCGCTTAACTTCGGAGTTCTCATGGAATCTGAAGCCAGTGAGCTCCCAAACGGCCTCGTGCTAGATGGAGGTGGGCATGTACATATAAGGCACATCACCCCCTCTCCGTTGGTCGATGTGGGATGTTACATCATAGAAAAATAGTAGACGTCAATACGAGTTTGTGGTATTTTTCGTATAATTTTTCAAAGCTCGAAATTATTTTTAGTGAATTTTTGATGTTGGAAAATAGGAAATTAAATTGTAATTCCACATGGCATTTTGTGATTGGTTGGAACCTATCACCATGCCAAATGTCAACATCTGGTTGGTTGGAAGACTTGGAAAACTATGGTATATAGCGTTATACCGTACATACGTTTAATCTAAGCCATTGATCTAATTCTAGATCAGATCTGGACCATATATCAAATCAAAAACTTTTGATTTGATCTAGGCATTTAGTTTGTTTGTTGCGAATGCATCTGGACCATTCATCTTGAAGCTATCATGTACCTTCCTACACATGATTCAAAACTCATATTTTAATATGGGCCTTCGAATTAAATATTCGAATCGATCCGAGCTGTCGAGGAATTCTATAACTATCCCCCCGCCCCCCAAAATATCTCATTTTCTTCACACCAAAAATTAGATTATCTCTTCGTCCCTCTCTTGTTCTCTTTCTCCTCCATTAGAGTTAATATTTCGATATTCTTCAAAGTAACTATTTACTCCAAATACTATTCATCCAAAATATTATTTATCCCAGATACTAATTACTAGAAATTTACTATTCACTTCCCATACATAGTATAAGCCATTTACTATTCATCAAACTTTACTATTCATTTCCAAAAGGTAGCAAGCGTCGTCACCTATCATTTTCGGCAAGTTACTATTCATCGGCGTATTTGACTATTCATCAACGTATTCTACTATTGTTCACCGAGGTAATCTCTACTCCATACCTCGTATTTCATTTGTTTTAATTCTGTATTTCCATTTCCTAATTGTTACTCTGCCCAATTTAAATTTATCAAATACTCAATTTATATTATTTTCTAATTGGATAATCTTTTTGTCATTTTCCTTCCATTAAAATTCTTGAACTAAATTATACATATTAATTTGGTTCATGTGTACGAACAACAAAGTACTATTTATATTTTAATTTTACCATACCATTTATTTTACCATTTTTTGACCAGAAATGGAACTTCAAGGACTATTTTGAAATTACTTGGAACTTTAAGGACTTATATGGATTGAGTTGTAATTTGGATCAAGTTTAAGGACCAAAGTGCAATTAAAGATAAGAAAAAGTACTAAAGTGCAATAAAGGATTTTTCGTAATATTTTTGAATGTTGGATTATGATTCAGTTGCTTAGGAGTGGCCAGTTTAATTTCGAAGGTGCAGATGGCAAGTTAGGCTTAAACTTTGGATTCCAGGTAGGGGGACCCACTTTTGGACTTGTATTTTGTGTATGTATGACATAGTAAATATTGTTGTGTGCGAAAAATGCACTGTTTTTGGATGTCATATTGTTTGGTTTTATGAATGCTTGGCTTTAAGTCTCCAAAGTTTGGAAGATATACGCCTGCGTGCATTATCCTTGATGACCTGAGAGTGAAAGGGGCATAGCGACTTCCTTGAGTTTCAATTCCCTGAACCTCCGGAGGGTTTACGCGAACAAACTTTACCAATATTATTGTGTAAGGTTTAATCGATGAGGTGTAGCCAGTAAATGGACACTCTCGCTACCATACTAGGTAAGTTGGTTATATTTTGTTTCTAGTAAGGGTAGTTGGCCTTTTAGAATCGGTTGTCAGACAAGTATATTTGGGGCGCCCGGGAAACGTTTGCGAAAGTTGTGTGAGCATGCCAACTGTTTGGATCCTATATTTATATGGAAATGGTTTGTGTTGTGCATATTCTTTTCATTGTTGTTCATGAACACTACTATGCTATCTTGCTATCTATTTTCAAACCTGGTCGGGAGCCTCCTACGGGGCAAATGAACTTATGTGATGCTCACCCCTACTTTTTCATGTAGATCACAATCCTTGAGCTTTAATTGGTGTTGTTTCTGAATCTGTCAACACATTTGGTCCCTATACCTCATCATTTCTAACAGGTCGTGATTTTCTTTTCTGTGAGTTGAGGAAGGTTGGTGTGTATTTAATCTTTATGGTTTGTAAAATAACTTATGAGGTTACTGGTATTCTACTACTGACCTCTAAGGTTGGTATTTCGACAATAAAATTTGTGAAATGTTTTATTCAGTTTTCCACAGTTATATACAACTCTGATCCAACATGTTTCATTTAATTAAAAAGGCTTATCGTATTTTGGGAATCTTGGGAGTATAACCATCTGATCTAGGTGTTATATTTTTGGGATCCTCAAGGTACGTGCTGCTGTCACGTGTCTCGATTTTGGGGCATGACAACGCTTCTCGAACTTAGCCATGAGCCTCTCATGTTCTTCTAGAATCTTTTCATTGGAACTCTGCAGTGTGTCTAGCTTTGTTTGCATACCCTGGAATATGAGCAGTTATTCCAACCAGGCTTTACAAAGGCAATATCTATAGGCGGAAATGTGGCAACATTTCCAGGATCCCAATATTTTCCCGAATTCCAATATTTCTTTTTTCTTTTCAGGTTTTTCAAAACTTCATGTGGCCTTCATTAAAGTATGTTGTTTACTTTTCCTGTTTTTCAAACTTCAGGTGGCATTCATTAATGCATGTCGACACTTTAGGGGACACAAGGACAATTATTGTCAAACGAATCTTATCTTACGGATTTCATGGGGTTATTTTTCAAACTTATCTCGGGAATTTCAAAAGTTTTATGTGGTTAATTTGAGATTCACTGTTTCAAGCTATTCCTTTTTCTTGTATATAAATATGTTACTAACAAAACTTCGTTGCAGAATATATCCAGTTTTCTCCTTATCTAATGATGCAATATCCTTTTGTTTTTCCTATCAGTGAGCACTTAATGTGCTTAAGAAGCGAGACTATCCCTGATCACGTTCGGTGATGTCAAGGGACTGTAAGGCAAGCATATCCCTTTGAAGCTCAGGGTTCCATCTTTGTTTGAAGAGATGAAAGCCATAATCCGGATACCTTACCCATCTCATTCCTTGATTGCTTACCTTCCTTGCAATCAATATCATGATTCTTTGTATCTATTCTTTCTTTTAATAACACTCAGTTCCTTGGGGATTTTGTTTCTTTAGAACCTTTATCCGAAGAACAAATCCATGTTTGAACCTAATATGAATTTTTTTTTTATAAAGACAAAAGAATTATGGATTTTGATTTTGCAAGATATAACTAGATCATCAAGCGCCTCGTTATATTTGCAGCGCCAATATAAGAATCTTTGAGTAAATTTTCTCATATTGAAAGATGATATAACTAGATCATCAAGCGCCTCATTATATTTGATGCACAAATTCAAGACTGAAAAAAATTTGAGCCAAGTTTCTCTCACCAAAGGATGTAAGCAATATTTGTGTATTTCATGCTTTTATCTTTATTAGTATTTTGGTATTTTGCTCCTAATATGTGACATCTTCGGTGATGACAAAATGGGGAGATAAGATCGTTCCATAAGAACAACATACAAAAGACATTCCAGAAGAATGGCTTGCAGATCGTCTTATTTTATGACCATTCCAGAAGAATGTCTTGTATCATCCTGATATATATTCTTGAATTATTAATGCAAATTTTACAAATTGCAAGTTGAATACATTGATAATACACTACATAGATTAAAGTCTCAGAAAAGGCAAAACATGATTATAGCAGTGATCAATGAGATGCACGCCTACTGTGTAGCAAATGATATGGATTGGGGTCTCAAAGGACAATCCATTAACATGTCAACATTAATATGGTGCACGCCTAATGCGTAGCAAATTGTATGATTTAAAATCCCAGAAAGACAATTCATTGACATGTATGTATTAATCTGTGGCATGCCTGAAGCATGACAAATATAGGGGTTATAAAATGTTCCAACTCTCTTGATGGAGATTATCCACGTCCTATTTTAAATAACACTCAATTGAAGTTTATGATCCACATTCTCAGATAATTCTTCTCATAAGAGATGTATGTCTGGAAATAGAAAATGAAAGCACCTGAAGTGGAAAGAGGCAATTACAAATAAGAATGAACGTGAAAGAACAAACTCATAGTATGAACCCCAAAAGATGTTAACTATTAAGGCTATACATGGGTGTTTAGAATAAAGAGGAATACACTCACTTTATATGACACAATGTTTTTGGTAGAAATAAGGAATGTTGAGGTTCTCTAGATTTACAGATTCAATTGTGTCTTCTTGTTGCACATTTACGGAGACCAACATGCTATCATTAAATGCATGGAAGCATATCGCTAGAAGCGATTCCCTAAAGATGTACAAGCATGATAAATAGCTGGGTTAAACCTAAATGATATGTCATGAAGTATAATCCCTTAAATGAAATCCATGAAGGATTTAAATTGCATGAAGCAAGGGCAAGTACTTGAAACACAAATTTTGTACTCAATACTAATATTATTAAATTGCCTCAGTGAGTACATTTATTATGATATGTTGCAACACATTAAAACTCCTGAAGAGTTAATATTTGGTTAAAACTCCTGAAGAGTTAATATTTGGTTAAAACTCCTGAAGAGTTAATATTTGGTCAAAACTCCTGAAGAGTTAATATTTGGTCAAAACTCCTGAAAAGTTAATACTTGGTTAGTATCTTGAAGAGTTCAAAAAATATTTGTCTCGACTTGAAGATCGAGCATTATGCCAACGAGATTCTTGCTTATACTAAGAAAGTATTGAAACATTTTTATGTGGATTATCCGTTGGACACTTAAATGATTTTCCGGAAGTATACTCGACCGGACATTGTATTTTTCAGATAAAGCTCAATTTCATCACCATTAATTTGGAGTTACAAATAGCCAGGTTTTGTTGGATACGCGGACTCTAGAAATTTCTATGATTTACATAGAGATCGCTCACTGGAAATATATTTACTTACTCAACTAAAGGAATTTTTTTTATGGCTACACCTTCCACTCAGTGCGAAAAATTATCCCTCCAAAAAATAGTCATGAAGACATCATGGGGAGATAGTCATCAGGGGAGCATCCAGAAGTATGGTATACTGATTGTTGTACTCTTCTTCCTTCAACTAGGTTTCTACCTCACTGAGTTTTCTTCAAGCAAGATCTTAATGAAGCAACCAACATGTTATTTGTGGTCTCCAAGGGGGAGTGCTGTAAAATGGTGGAGCCCACAAACTATTTATTTGAAGACTTTGGTGCATGAGTTCACTGCACATTCACAGATCCTCCTTTGCACAACCATCTCCTTAGCCTATAAATAAGGCATTATTCAGCCTTTGCAAAACACACCAACGGAAGAGAGAAAGAGAGCAGAGAGAAAATAGTGAGTCAGTGGGAGTGTAAGCACCAAAGTTGTATTTCTCTTGTACCCTTATTATTTACATAGTGGAAAGATTATTGCTGCTGCTCTCCAGGGATGTAGGCACTACTTGCTGAACCTCGTTAACTATCATGTCTCATTTACTTTATATACACCTCAATATTCCAGCATTATACCACCCATTTTACAACAAAGTGTTGGAACCACTTATATGCATTGAAAAGTCGAATAAAGGTTATAAAACAATTTCGCATAGAAAACTGATTCTGAGTTCACCTGGATTATTGACGCCTCCATTGACTTCACCTATCTTCTTCATCATCGTCGTTGCTTCTTTACGGAAACAACAACCGATTGAAGTTTTGCTAGTCTTTTCACACCCTCTCGTTGCACTCAATCAAAAACCTAGACGAATTTCACTAAATTTTTCCCTAATCCTGATCTGCTTCAAAATGACCAATTTCGCAAGCCCTTGGGAAAGGGGAAGAGACGAGCATGGGGTTTTGGGCTGACAAAATTGCCCCTCCATGTGAGGGGCACGTGGTTGCTCCGTTAAAGAAATTTATGAAAATTTTAACGTGTCTTTGAATTGCTACAAATATAAAACTACAAGGGCAAAAGTGATGGAATTGAAACTATATGGTTGAAAGTGGTTGAAGTGCCAAACTACAGGGACCAAAAATGATTTTTGGCCAAATTTATCTCAACAGTTGTGTTTTGTCTTATTGCTCATCTCTTGAACCTGAAAAGTGGAGGTTAGCCCACTCCACTTAAATTTAATTACACGTTTGGTAGTGCTTCTGGAACAGTTAAAAATGTTTTCTGACAACCAAAAGGGATTATGACATCATTTGGCATAAAGTTTGGAAGCGCTTCTGGGCCATAGAAGTGCTTTCTGGAGAAGCACTCCCAAGTGCTTTTCCAAGAAGCACTTCAATTTCTTATGAAAATTTCAACGTCTTTATAATAAAAGTGTTTTTGCTAGAAGTCCTTATAAGCAAAAGTGCTTCCTAGAGAAGCAGTCCCAAACGAGCCTTTAACACTAGTTAAGAGTAGTCACATTGTCAATCACTTTTGACCAAGGAATTAAATTTCGATATTTTCGCCGATATTTCGACGAAAATATCATTTTTTTGTGGTCCTAAAATTTTCACAATATTCTATTTATATTTCGTCAATTTATCGAAAATATCGCCAAAATATCGAAAGCGATATTTTCACTCAAATTTAAACTGAAATGGTCAAAATATCGCGATATTATCGAAATTATCGATAATATCGCAACATTTACCAAACCAAATACTACACTTGATCTTAGCCAAAGGGCCGAGAAAGGCATGCTTTTACTTGTCTTGGGCTCATTGTTTTATACACATCTCCATTCTCCTCCTTTCTTCAACTTGTCGATGTGGGATTCCGAACGCTCTTTCTTGAAGTACTTTTACCGCATCCACAGCCATCTAATCACCAAAAAACCAGAAACAGAACACAGCAAATAGATTGGTTGATTTAGATCAATGGGGTGATCTGCAAGGCTTTCTTTTCCTTAACAAGGCTATGCTTCTCCAAACCAAAGAGAAGCAGAAAAAGAAGAAGTCCTCATTTGCCTGCTTCTTTGTTCTTTTTCTTCATGGGGAATGCAGCAGCTTCTTGTGCTCCTTCATTGGTCATCTCAAGTAGTGGAGGAGTTGTAAAGGTTTTGTATTTGGATGGAAGATTGGTAGTGTACAGAGGGCCAGTGAAAGCAGCATAGCTGATGTTAGAGAATCCAGGGCAGTTTGTGTGTGAATCTAGCAGCCTCAAAGTGGGCAACAGGGTTCGTGGCCTTACAGATAATGAAGAGCTCAAGAGATGCCAATTCTATTTTCTTCTCCCCATGGACATGCTTTACTCTGTGCTCACACATGAAGAGCTCGTCTCTCTGACTTACAAGGCTTCAAAGGCACTCAAGCACAGAAGTTTGAACGGTTTCAGTAAGATTTTTCCGGTCCTGGGAGAGTTTTGCATGTTTCCTTCAGAGGCCAAGAGATTGGATACAAATATTGGTGATGCTATTAGTCCTTCAAGCCATTCAGAACTAATGCTAGTATTAGTGGAGAGGTACTCAAAGCAAAGATCATGGAAGCCTGCATTGGAGACCATTGTTGAAACTCCATCTACACATTAATTAATTTCTCTTTTGCATTGTTAATGAAATTTTGGTATTATTTAATTTGTCTTTGATTAAATATTCACGACCTGGCCATAAATTGGATCAACAAATCACCTCAACAACAGAGTCAACATGTACAAAGATGATTAGCTGTTTCTTTCAAATCGAATATGTTGATATACTTGTAAACACGAATTTTCCTGCGACAAATGAGACAAGAACACGTGTACAAAATAATGTTTGTATTGATTTATCAAGTGTGTAGGTTACAATCTCTGTTGGTATTCTTTTTTCAAAAATAAAAGAATTTCCTCTTATTCGATCTCCAATGGTGTGTACGGTTCAAGGGTGCGAAGCACTTGATCTTGAATCGGAATTTGAGACTTCGTCGAGGGCCGTCACGGCTTGATCTCAGACACGTCAGGACCACGAGTAGTGTCATGTGGTGGAAAGTCTTCGGCTTTGGGAGTGAAGGAATCGGCACGTGTTTGTTATGCTTGTTGATTCTCCACAAGCTTGATGAAGAACTTGAGAGTTTAGGTTTGTGTTTGACACAAGGGTCGTAGAGACTTGATCTTGATCAAACAGGTCGCACAAGACTTGTTTGGTGATTTGACTTTTCTAGGGTGGAGGAACCGGCACGTATTTGTGGCGCTTGATGGCTCTTCCCAAAATGGTGTGAAGAATGCAGAGTATTTATAGGCCAAGAATTGGGTCTTGGTTTGGAATCCCCAATCTGGATCCCTTGATTTGTGGGATTTTAATTTGATTTAAAATCAATTCTGATAATTTGGCAATTTAACCAAATTGATTGACTTGATTAATATTTAATTTGAATCAAAGTCAATCACATAATATTCTTTCCTTTAATTCTGTCTACAATTTGAGCCGTTTGATGCACTCCATCGGATGTCGACACGCGTCACTTTTGACAGCTAACCCAATTTTGATGAGTCGCATGCCACGTGGACGAATTATGGGGCCCACGATTTAATCTACCAAACCCTAATCATTTATTTGGCGGAATTTAATTCGCCCCAAAATTTCTTTGTCTACAATACTAAGTACTGACTCAGTGATGAGATTGCTGAATGCCATGGTTAATGCATGGCATATCAATCATACCATTTGAATCTGTAATTTAAGACCTTTAATTGTTCGCTTGGGAATGTGAATGGAGTCTAGCTAGGAAATGCATAAACATAATAATAATAATAATAATAATAATAATAATAATAATAATAAAGAAAATCAATAAAAAATAGTGATCATCAACCATGTATAGCTAATTCTTTATTGGATAAATTTAACAATTACATGCAAAACTATTTTGGGGATTTATCATTTGATTACTACTCTTCACAATACACTTACTCTACACATAGAGATAATGAAGATAGTGAAAATTTTGAACCTCATAAGAACTCTATGTGGTACTAAGTCACTCATGTATTTTACCATGCAATGTATAAAGTATAAAATATTGTAGTAAATCATTATATATAAATGATTATGGGTATTTAATCTTCTTTCATTAATTACAACATATTTTCTACATTCACAGTGTTTGTCAGCTCGCTATATAATCAACTTAAATAAGTTAAATCCATCATGCAATGCATTTTCTTCCAATTTTTTTTTTGTGATAAACTAATAGATAATTGACTAAATAAACATTCTCTAAAGTTTCAATAAAAATTTCCAAGTTTTTCTTACAATTTCTGTGGTTTTTATTCAATTTTTATCGATATCGATAATATCCCGATATTTCCATCGAAATTTTTATGTTTTTGAATTTCCGATATTTCTTATATCATCGATATTTTAGACCTTGCTTTTGACTCATATGGATATTGTGATATTTGTAGTATAACTTTGTTGTAGATATATTGGCTTGCTATAAAATTACCTTATTAATTTTCTATCGTTTATTTAAATATATATATATATATATATATATATATATATATATATAATAAGGGTGTATAATTTTCAATAATCTTAATATAAAAAAGCTCTCCACGCCTCTCTCACCACTCCCTTCCCTTATGCATTAATCGCCTTCTCACATGCATAACATGTGATTTTAGTCTAGTAGTTAAGAAAAAAAAAAGGGACTAGTTGAAAACGAATTTAAGGATTAAAGTGAAAATCCTGTAAAAATTTAGGAATAATTGCTACAATTAACTCTATATTTTGTCCTATATTGGATAAAATGGGCTGAGCTTCAGACATTCGGACTTCGGCCTTGCTGAAGCCCAATAAATAAAAGAACAAAAGCAGCCCAATCTAAATTTAAGAAACTCGGGGTGGAGTGGGATTACATTAAACTAATGGGGCTCTTCTAGAATTACTCTTTCCCAAAACGAAAACCACTACCTTCACCTGTAGCGTAGACACTGAAAGCCAGCACTACTCTTTTACTACTCTCCCACCAAAACGCAACCAGCCTCTGTAGCGTAGACACTGAAAGCCAGTCCACTGTGAATCTCCAAAGCTCGAGAAGAAGCAACGATGTCAAAGCTGGGTCTTCTTCGAACCTCAATCATGTCAAGCCTGGCCGTCCGTACGGCTATGGCGCAAAACCGCGGCCTTACTTCGCTTCTGCGCGAACCAGTGAGACGGCTTTCGACGGAAGCCGAAAACCCGCCTCAGGACTCTTCACCGTCCGATCAGCCTCAGGACTCTTCGCTGTCCGATAAGCCTCAGGAGTCCTCGCCATCCGATAAGACTCAGTATTCTTCGCCGTCCGAATCATTTTTCGAAACCACAAGTACAGGTATCAGACTCAGCTGCCGCGGGCGTTTTCGTCATTTTGAATTTACAAGTTAGGGTTCTATGGGTTTTGGGTTTTTCATTTCATTGACGAACGTGGCAATGTGTTTTATGTGCTGTTTTCAGGATCGGTGTATGGGAAGCTGCTTGGAATCAAAAGGAATACGCTGAAGACAGACGTCGTTAATTTGCTGGAAGGCTGTAAATTGAGTCTGGAGGATGTTAAAATGGATTATAATCGGGGGTTTACGCCAATGGGAATGTAAATTGCGTATTGTTTGATTTGTTTACTTGCGAGTAGAAAGATAGTTTTTCACTTCAATTGTTGATGCTTTTAATTTCCTCAATGCAATGCAATGAATTCATTAGATGCTCCCAATAAAATGTGTTTCCTGATGCTTAGATATGCAATGTTTTGTTATTAGGTTAGTGCAATTCCGTTCGCGGCAAGCCTATGATAATGCACTTAGGGTGATTGCCAAAAAGGGCCGCCTGTTTAAATTGGAGAGGGTAATGCTGCCATGATGCTTTGATAAGATGTAATTGTTTCCTACCTATTTTGTGGTGTAGTGTGCTAATGCTTGGTTTATGAATGACAGGCTAATCAAGCGGAATGGGACCATCTTACTCCCTATGATGGAAAAACGGTAAGTCAAAGGTTTTCTGTTGTATGCTTATTGTTTTTAACTAAATGTTTTTTTCCCTTTAACTTTGGAGTAAGTTTGTCTGTTCGGATTTACTCTTCATGCAACAACATCACTTGTTATAGAATGGACCAAGATTCTTGATGCCTGAAACACCGTTAATATATTGTTCATGAGGATTCCATAAATGTTCGGCATTGGAGGCTAATTCAAACTCTACTGGCTGGCTATATATGCCATAGGCAATTTGATACTGTACAGTTTACTTAGGTTCCTAGACACCGTTGTTTTAGTATGTTTGCATGCACCTCTGCAAGAAATTTGGAGTCTCCCATGAACAAGTGATACTTTGTTTTGGTGATTGAATCAGAGTCCAATATATCTTTACCTTACAATCAATTTGTTATCCCATGATTAAGATATTTCTGAAAACACTTTAAGTGGACTTGCCTGCTGTTACCAGGTTTTATTGCAAGGAGTCCCTCCTAATGCGGTTCCAGAAGATGTAGAACGTTTTCTGTCTGGTTGTGAATATGATTCGTCTTCCATCCAATTAAGTTTCAGGTATGTATGCCTAGTAGATTTCAAAGAATATAAACTCATAAATATCATTCTCAAATTGATTTCACTTTTTAAATCTTTTTTTTTTGCAGACCTACTAAAATGGCAACTGTTCGATTTCCTTGTCAAACTGAGGCAATGAATGCATTCCTTGTGAAGAACAAAGGTTTCTGCCTGAATGCTCAAGTTTTGATGCGTGTTCTCCAGTAATAGTTTCTGCTTTCTCGGTTCCCTTTCTCAGGAGAATTGCTTTGAGACATGATAAAACGAGGATAGGATTTTGTAGTATCATCTGAACTCGGTATATGCTGTTATATAGCATGTTAACATTTGCTTGTTATAAGATGTCTTTTTCTTTCCCCATTTTTTCTCACGTTTTAAGGAAGCTGAGAATCTTTTGTTCGTTATTCGTTTTGTCAATTAAGAAAAAATTGGTGGGGAACGAGAAACGTTGTTCTAAAAAGTCTGCCATCATCAGTTCAAACGAGAATGGCTATATGGATGTAACAGGGAATAAATATAACAATCTGCCATTTTACAAGTCACACAGTTATATATATAAAGCATCATCAACCTCTTCCTCTTCCATTTCAGGCTCATAGCCTAAAGCCTTATTGTGGTCTACCAAACTATCCATGACAGCAATAATTTCAATCATTTTGGGGTTTGAACAGTCTTCTGCTCTAAACCTATGAACTTCATAACTACTCTCAATCCAGCTGGACCCGGGACTTGTTTTAATTTCTTTATCTTTCATCAACTTCTGAACTCTTGCTGCGTCGTCCCAACATCCGACACTAGCATACAGGTTTGCCAATTGCACATTGGTAGAAGCACACTCTGGCTCCAGCAATAGCCTGCTCTCTGCAGCGTCGATGCCAATCCACACTCCCATGAACCCTACAGGAAGAAAGCAGTGAGCCCCAGATAATGGCATTTGGATGAATAGGCATCTTTTTTATGAAACATCGGGCCTCTTCCAATAAACCAGCCCGGCCAAGAAGATCAACAACACATGAATAATGATCTAGTTCTGGTTGGATACCATCTTCTTCAATCATTGAATTGAAGTAATGCCGCCCTTCTTGAACAAGACCGGGATGACCGACATAAAGAGTGCACTCCTAGTAAAGTAATGGCATCGGGTTCTACACATTACTGCTTCATTTCTTCAAAAAGATCAATAGCCTGCGACGCAAGGCCGTGCTGGGCATACCCTGCAATCATGGAGTTCCAAGATACATTACCTTTGCCATCCAAATTTTTGAATATGTAACGTGCATCTTGAACATCCCCACATTTGCAGTACATTGAGATAAGAGCATTGGCAATGTGAATGTACGAATCGAAGCCCATTCGAATGGTTTGGCAATGAGCACTTCTTCCATGCCCGAGAGCTCCACTGCCTGTGCAAGCACTCAGAATACTTGCATACGTAAAATCATTGGGTTTTGACAATATATACTTCCAATATATACATTGGCAACATACCCACTTCTTATTGCTGCGCAGTGATACTGAATTCCACCATGGAGATTACGAGAAGACCCACATGAGCTTATGGCATGTGACAAAACGCTTGCATCAATTGGAAACCTTTCTGCGCACGATGGAGAATCAACAGAGCTAGAATCAAACAGTTAATCGAACAAAGTTGAGATTTTTATTGGCGAATTTGAACCAGAGAAAGCAGAGGCCTGGCTGAAGTGCTCGGAATCTGACTGTAGAAAGTCCTGAATGAGCCGAAGATGGCCTTGGCCTCGACGCGCAGTGAGGGTTGGCCTTGGGGTGATGAGGTCGAGAACTCTAAGAGCGTTGTGTAGCTTCTTGGTTTTCTGCGATATTCGTGTGGGGTTGGGAGAAGAGAAGAAGGGTTGAGAGTGTGATGAATGTGTTTGTAAAATAGATTGAGAAAGTTTCTTCCTGAAACTGAAAGAGGCTTGAAGAAGAATTCCATTCATTCGTGTGAAGTTGTGAACAAAAGCCCATGAAGCTTAGCAGCCAACCATTGATTGTTGAGCTTTTTCCTTTTCTTCTTTTTTAATCTGATATGATATGTTGATTGATTGTTGATCTGAGCCTAAAAAGTTCATGAAATTTAATATTTACCCAAAAATACCCCTATAGAAAATGTGGGGAAATGAGTAAGATAGTTGGTTTGGTTTAGCTGCAACAAAGAAGTTAGATCTTGACAAATCAAATATTGATTTCAAGGATTGAACAATTTGGAAGTTTAACCTAGGCATATTTACAATAAACAAAAGTAATGTTTTGTTCTTAAAAACAAAATTTGGCCCCGTTCGGTAACATTTTAAGTAGACCTGGCAAACGTGTCGTGTTTGCGAGTTTCGTGTCGTGTTCGTGTCAACCCGTTAAAAAAGTGAATTGACCCGACCCGACCCATTAAGCTAACGGGTGGGAAATATTAAACTCAAACCCGACCCGTTAAGACAAATGAGTTATTTTTTTGCTCATTTCATGCGCTTCACCCATTTAAAAAATAGATTATATTTGTTAACAAATTGTTAAATAAAAACACAAATTAGAGAATTCTTTGTGATAAAAGAGTAAGATATTAAGTATTTGAGAATAATTAAAATAATAATATGGAGTGAAAGGAGGATGCTATTGGTGGGGTTAGATTGTATTTGTAATCAATAGTGAAATAATCCTAGGAATTTAAGTAATTAATCAATAATGTAGAATAATAAAAAAAATAAACAAAATAAAAATAATATGGAATGAGAGATGTATGTCATTGGTGGGTTAGATTGTATTTGTAATTAGGAGTGAAATAATCTTAGGGATTTAAGTAATTAATCAACAATATAAAATAGTAAGAACATAAATAAAATAATACTTTGGAATGATAGGAGCATGCCATTGGTGGGGTTAGATATGGATTTTATAACGTAATTTTACAAAAATACCCCCGCTCTTAACGGGTTAATGGGTCATTCGCGAAAAATAATGAAACAACCCGTTAAGATAACAGGTGCTTAACGGGTTCACCCGTTATCAACCCGACCCGATAAGGCCAACCCAATTACTGATAATTTCGTGCGAATTCGTGTCGTGTACAATATTGCCATGTCTAATTTTAAGGGGTTGTTTTCATTTTCAGAGAACAAAAATGAGGCAAAAACACGTTCGATGGCCCAAAAACAGAAAACATTGTGTACTTGTAGACAACAGAAAAAAGTTGTTTTCATTCTCATGGGAAACGTTTTCATAAAAATAACTCACATATTATTATTTCAAAATGTACTACCAGACACATTTTCATTGTTTTTGTTTTTTGAAGATATTTTCTAATCAATTTACCAGATGCATTTTCATTTCTTGAAAATGCAAATTTGTTTTCTTGTTTTCATTCTATGAATATATTCTAAGAAAATGTTACCGAACGGCCCTAATGCTTTGACAAAAACAAAAACAAAACTAATGCTCTCCACAGTACAGTCCTAAAATATTTTTTGAACTGATGTTTTGGCTGATTTTTTTTTTTTTTAATACAAGCTTTGTCTAAAGTATAAGGGAATGAAGATTTCTCTCTCTCACACACACTATTAAGGTGTCATGGGAACCTGAGATCACCGGTCTTCAAGTCAAGGGCTCTTTCATTTCGGTTGAGAATATTACCTTTGTTTGACATACAATTGATCATATATATGAAACCTTTTTTTTTTTTTTTTTGGTCCAAATGTATATGAAACTTTTTGAATTTCTATTAGGTCTAAGCAGTAATTTCCGCTGTGAATTCGATTTATTTTGGTCTAATTGGTAATTCTCTCTTTTCGTGAAATTAAGATTTCAGAATTTTTTTTTGAGGAAGAGTTGCTTACACCCGAGTAAGCTGCAAGTAAATCTGCAGCAACTCATAAAATGAATAGGCAACATACAGAATTACATTATTTATTAAATAAGAACCTACAAATACCCTTGTCCACTGAAGAAATTCTACAACATTAGACTCCAAATAGATTAGTACAGATGATAAATTAGTTGTGATAGAAGAGCAATGGTGGCTGTCTAAATTCCAAGATATGATTTGAAGGCACATATATCAACCAACGATCTATGAGGTAAATTATTCATTCAATCATGCATCTTGATTTTGCTATTTCTAGAATTATTTCAAACTCACAATCTGGTTAATATTTTGATTAAGAAGATTTTTTTTTATTGATTTAATTTATAATTTGCTTTCCAGTTTTGAATATTAAAAGTCTTCTTTGATTGGAAATCAATTAGTTTGATTATGAGCTAATTGATCTTGTTTCCAGTTTTGAAAACCATTATAAAAGGAAGGCTTGGTTTCATTTTTTTACACAACTTTCGACTAAAGTTTTTCTGAGTTTCATATAATCAAAAGAAAGTTGAATTTGTGCTGGAAAAGTATGATGATTTGTTGGCTGCCTCTCAGAAACTCAGCAAACATAATGCAGAACTCGTCAAAACTGTTGCTGTGTTAAAACTGGAAAAGAGCAGGATTGCTAACAAGTTGCCATCCTCCTCACTGCCATTCTCTATGACACAACTTATTTACTGCTCTAGTGTCAACTTGAACTGAATACTCATAGTGTCATTTGGTTCCTCACTGCCATTTTCTATGACACAACTTATTTACTGGTCTATATTGCAAATCTCTAGTCTCATTTTGGCACTTGCACCCTAATTCTTCTCAAAGCATTCTGCACATCCTCTCATCGTGTATCCATTTGACTTTTGATAATTTTCACCTTATTGCTAGCATGCTCCTTGATCGTTCCATAAAATAAAAATGTAGGTGCTTGATCCTTGCGGAGTAACCGGGCCTCTTGTCTAACCAACGTCGAGGTTCACGTCAAAAGGCTTTGATCATTTGCTTCCTTGAGTTTCCTTGAAGCCTTCATGATCTCAAAAGCTTAATGAGGGATTTAAAATAAAAATAAAACAAAAAGGGATCAATGTGATTATGCTATGCAAATTTGGTGTCTGTTGGTTTATAAGTTTGATTGATTATGGTTGATGGTGTTCTTTGTGTTTTGTTGAAGGTTAGTCACATTTCACGAGTTTGAGATTTTTCATTGGATTTAGTCTATAACTTTTATTGTGTTGAATGTCATTGCGTTGCCTTATGATGTGTAAGAGTGATAAGTTCCTGTGATCTCATGCTTTTGTCCCTAAAATGCTTTGCTTCAAATGTTTAGGCTTGGACTTGCTTGGTTCTTCTATTTTATTCCCTTCACAGGTTGATAATCTTTTGAACCAAGTGTTGTGAAAGTTCTATAGAGTGAATGTTTGTTTGCATCTCTGTTTGGTTGTTTATTTTCGGGTTTTCTCCAGTTTTTGGTCTAAGCATGTTTTTGGTCCTTCATACAGCTCTCTTTGTTGGTCTTTTATTTAATTCAAATAACGATTTTCCAAATTTTTTTTTTAAAAAAAACGGTGTCGTTTAATGTCATTTGTTAAGTGTGCAGCTAGGTCTCTCTTCTCTTCATCAGCAGCGCTCTCACATTCAAAGGCGTGCCCCCTTGCAAATCTCCACTGCCTCTTGACTCAAGCAAAGTCGCGCACCTTCACTTCTTAGTTCTCCTGTGCAACTTCCTTCGCCATGGTGACCACCCGCTCTACTAGTTCCGGCATTTGTCACCACAACACCTTCTCTAACGATACTGACTCCAGCCGTGACCCTTCTCCTCTAATCGAGCCTTCCTTTCCTCAGTACCGTACATCGTGCTCCTCCAAATGCTACTTCTAAGGATGCTACTCCTCCACCCTCGTCGCTACCGCTTCCTAATTTCTCCATTGTGCATGAATTTTATGCCATTTTACTTTTGAATTTTTTTTTTAAAAATTCTTTCATGCCTTTGAATAAGTGTCATTTTTGTTATTCCTTCATGCCTTTGGATTTCCTGACAAAAAGGAGGAGAGAGTGTCATGTGGAATTAAGGGGGAGTAGTGTTATATTTTTGGGGAGAGATTGTCATGTGGAATTAAGGGGGAGTGATATTATAATTTTACTTTGAAATTACTTTTCTTCTCCCACATGCTTCACTGGTCTTGTTGTTTCATGTTGTGCAGGATTAAGAGCTTCAGGTTTAGAGTAAGATTTATTTTGTTAAATCCTCATGTAATTTCTTTTGAGTTGTTATGGGTGTTTTGTCTAGGAAATGCCAAGGGGGGAGATTGTTAGTATTGATTTTGTGATTGGCATTCCCTAGACTCCAAATAGAGTAGTATAGATGGTAAATTAGTTGTGATAGAAGAGCAATGGTGGCTGTCTAAATTTCAAGATATGATTTGAAGGCAAATATGTCAACCAATGATCTCTGAGGTAAATTCTTCATTCAATCATGCATCTTGATTGTGCTATTTCTAGAATTATTTCAAACTACAATCTGGTTAATATTTTGATTATGAAGACTTTTTATTGATTTAATTTATAATCTGCTTTCCAATTTTGAATATTAAAAGTCTTCTCTGATTGGAAATCAATTAGTCTGATTTTGGAAATTAATCAATTTGATTAGGAGCTAATTGATCTTGTTTCCAGTTTTGAAAACCATTATAAAAAGAAGGCTTGGTTTCATTCTTTTACACAACTTTCGACTAGAGTTTTCCTGAGTTTCATATAATCAAAAGAAAGTTGTTGTGTCTTAAATTTTAATAAGAATAACTCATCAAGAGCAAGATTGTCTTGGTGATTTGTCTTTGCATACATATGCATCCATTTGCATAAGTTAAAAGGTTCTCATACTTCCGGCGAGCTTGAATCAATCGTGTCAAGTATCTGATTCAACATAAGGAGAGAAGGAGAAATCCCAAGAGAAGTTGAGTTACGAAGAAGTTGGTACGTTGTCTAGAATGTCTAGGACAAGTTTGTATATTTCTTGTAATCATCGTTCTATAATGGATTTGCCTTGGACTACTGGTCCTGTGGATTTTCCCCAGAGGTGAGGTTTTACCATGTAAAATAATTCCTGTGTATTTTATGTTTTTTACGTTTTGCACTTACGAGGATTGATACATCTTATCAATTCCTTTGGCGTGTTTTTATATTATTGTGTTCCGCTTGACTTTTCAAAACGCAGACTTCACCCGTTTAGCAGATTAAGCTATCCTATAGGTATTTTCACATTATACTCAATGAGAAAAACTTCAACCACATTAAGAAAACAGATAAACCAGTACATGGTCAACTTGATTTATTTAGTCACACTCTCGCGTACAGTTATTGGAGCAAACCAGAAAACAGAAATGAGTGTAAGCCTAGGCATTTTCAGTGCCTATAGCTCATCTCTTATTGCAGGGAGAGGGTGTGGAGGATTGGAGTTGTGAATTTCTGCTTATATAGAATCCTATTTCTTATCATGATAAGCGAGGACTGAGTAAACAGTCTGAACGATGGTCAACCCAAGCGCTAGGAAAACACCAAGGAAAGCAATACGAGTCCAGGGGCTGCTGAAATGCTTGTGATAGAATTGAGCCATCACTGTGTTACACGGATTCTTGTAGTAATCTTCTATCTCGTCTTTATCAGGGCCGTAAATGTCATTGTTAGGCACCAAGTCATTGCCTATCTCATTGAAGAGCTTAGCCACCTCCTCGTCATTCCCAAGGAAGTTTAGAAGTATCTGCTGTTTCCTCAGATGCTTCACATCATCGGGATGATCAATGATCGAATCGAGGAAGCATATGTAAGAGGTGACCCCGAAATCATTGTGGAAATCGGGACACATTTCGTAGGCTATCAAGTTCATGACCTTGGGTCTGGTTGAGTCGTCTACTTTTATTTGAGGAAGACGAAGGATTCCACAGCCTAGATAAAAGGGTTTAAAATCTATGCTCCCCAATGAGTAGTTGCCCTCACTAGGCTTAAACTGGATCCCAGCTGCATGAAGCTCTTGCACGTTGCGAAAAGTGTGCTGACGATTAGCACAATCTATTTTCTTACTTTTGTTGTTAGGTGAAGGTCCTAGCATTGTTGTCAGAAGTTGCTCAAGCAGATGAGTTGGCTCTGCTTCCATGGGTATTGCTACTTCTTGTCCTGGTTGTGGCCTCTGTTCTGCTTCTGGATTTTGTGGCTTCTGCTGTGCTGCAACGCTGTTTATCTGAACAAAGTCATCTATTTTTTTCTTCAATTCCTTATGTATTTGGCTTGAGCTCATCAACAGCTGGAGGAGTTGATAAGGAAGTTGGTTCTCCAGCAAGAACAAGTCATGTTCTAAAAAGGCCACCTGGTCTCTCTTGATCTGAAAATCTTCTAAGTTATCATATTTGTATATGAATTCCAGTGTCGAGCACCCATCAACGAACAACATCCACGTGAGGCATTCGTCGCAATAGTCCTTTGTTGCTTCCTCATCATAGCACTTCCTTAGTTCATTGATCTTGTCCTCAACCTTCTTGAGCAGATCTGCATCATTCTGCATACTGTCTTTGACAAAGTTAGCAGCTAATTTAAGCTTGACTTTCTCTGCATGCTCGTACTTAGGCTTACGACCATGGTGGAAAGGACCAACTGCTGCTACCCTTGGCTCGAAGTACTTGTCCAAATCTTTGTTATCTCGGAGCATGAAGGGAACCCTTTGGATAAGAGCTGTATATATCGAGGCTACACCAAGGCTTGAGGTAACTCCGAAACTCTGTCAAAATTCCCTCTCACCCTTGCCTTGCTGCCACCTCTCTCCCTCTCTCACACAAGGCTCCGACCACCACCACACACGGCTCCGGCCACCTAGAACTCTCCCCGTGAGAGAAATAAACTCCGACCACTTTAGCTCTTGCTGTCTCTTTATGTAAGATCCAAGTGAACTAACTTAGGCATCGGAGGGCCTTTGGCCAACACCCCCCGGATGTGGTGTTTTTACTCCGATTAATTTTGCAGGGAGAAAGAGAATCGAGAAGTAAGAGGGAAGAATCCATCAACGAATATTCCGTGGGACAAAAATCACTCCCACAATGACTTTATATGAATAGGAAGATTGATATATATTTTTTTTATTAAGTACACTAATCATATGAGGAAGAGGCTTTTTATCCCCAACAGAGAAAATAAAAAGTCTCCATGCCTGTAACTTTATTCATAGATGTTATTTTGGACCACACTCTGAAAAATCAAAATGCCCTCATCGTGAATCATTGCCTTGGCATAAATATTCTTAGTTGGGATTGTTTCTTACACTATAAAGAATTTAAAAGCTATAGTGTCCTCCCTACGATAAGAATCAATGTGATGCGCATGTAAAGTAGAGTTTTAATCCTTAAAAAGAGGATTTGGATTTGACAACAAAGATGAATTTTCTAAAAAATACTAGAAAACATTAGCTTGAACATTTGGAATGAATTTCAAATGACTACATATATGCAATGAGTTATTTGGAATTCACTTATTTTCGTCATTTCCTTCTTATTCATGAACTGTAGTAGTCTAAACAAACTCTTTAATCTTAATGTCATTTAAATCCCTAACTTAAAATCACTCCATCCAAATAGACCCAAGGGAATTTTAATAAGCCCACACTTTTTAGATTTCATACTAGACAAAAATATTGTAATGTGCTCATGACATGCATTGTAAAATATCAATGTTGGTTCTTGTAATTTGGTACTTCAACCACTTTTGATCATGTAGTTTTAATTCCGTCACTTTTGTCACTATAGTTTCATATTTGTATGAATTCGAGTACAAGTTAGTATTTCTGTCAATTTCTTTATTTATTAAATAAGAACCTACAAATACCCTTGTCCACTGAAGAAATTCTACCACATTATACTCATGAGAAAAACTTCAACCACGTTAAGAAAACAGATAAACCAGTACATGGTCAACTTGATTTATTTAGTCACACTCTTGTGTACAGTTATTGGAGCAAACCAGAAAACAGAAATGAGTGTAAGCCTAGGCATTTTCAGTGCCTATAGCTCATCTCTTATTGCAGGGAGAGGTCTGGAGGATTGGAGTTGTGAATCTCTGCTTATAGAGAATCCTATTACTTATCATGATAACTGAGGACTGAGTAAACAGTCTGAACGATGGTAAACCCAAGCACTAGGAGAGCACCGAGGAAAGCAATAACAGTCCAGGGGCTGCTGAAATGCTCGTGATAGAATTGAGCCATCACTGTGTTACATGGCTTCTTGTAGTGCTCTTCTATTTGGTCTTTAACAGGGCAGTAAATGTCATCGTTAGGCACCAAGTCAGTGCCTATCTCATTGAAGACCTTAGCCACCTCCTCGTCATTCCCAAGGAAGTTTAGAAGTATCTGGTTTTTCCTCAGATGCTTCACATCATCGGGATGATCGATGATCGAATCGAGGAAGCATATGTAAGAGGTGACCCCAAAATCATTGTGGAAATCGGGACACATTTCGTAGGCTATCAAGTTCATGAACTTGGGTCTGGTCGAGTCGTCTACTTTTATTTGAGGAAGACGAAGGATTCCACGGCCTAGATGAGAAATAAAGTATATGCTCCTCAATGAGTTGTCATTACTAGGCATAAACTGGATCCCAGCTGCCTGAAGCTCTTGCACGTTGCGAAAAGAGTGGGGAAGATTAGTACATTTGTTTTTCTCACGTTTGTTGTTAGGTGAACGTCCTAGCATTGTTGTCAGAAGAAGCTCAAGCAGATGAGTTGGCTCTGGCTCTGCTTCCATGCGTATTGCTACGTCTTGTCCTTCTGCTTCTGGATTTTGTGCCTTCTGATGTGCTCCTGCAACCCTGTTAACAAAGTCATAGATTGATTTCTTCAATTTCTCACGTATTTGGCTTGAGCTCATCAACAGCTGGAGGAGTTGATAAGGAAGTTGGTTCTCCAGCAAGAACAAGTCATGTTCTACAAAGGCCTCCTGGTCTCTCTTGATCTGAAAATCTTCCAAGTTATCATATTTGTATATGAATTCCAGTGTCGAGCACCCATCAACGAACAATATCCACGCGAGGAGTTCATCGCCAAAGTCCTTTGTTGCTTCCTTATCATAGCACTTCTTTAGTTCATCGATCTTGTCCTCAACCTTCTTGAGCAGATCTGCATCACTCTGCATGCTGTCTTTGACAAAGTTAGCAGCTAATTTAAGCTTGACTTTCTCTGCATGCTTGTACTTAGGCTTACGATCATGGTGGAAAGGACCAACTGCTACTACCCTTGGCTCGAAGTACTTGTCCAAATTGTTGTTATCTCGGAGCATGAAGGGAACCCTTTGGATCTTTGGTTTCACCTTTTCAGCCTGAATTGCTTCCCTGAGTTTTTGAGTCTCTCCTCCCTGGAAATAGTTTTTGTTGCTTCCATGGAGCCTACTTTTTCATCTTTTTGGGCCATTTAATTTTAAAGTGTGAAGATATGTGGCTATTCTTTTTTTGGGAGGGGGTCGGGGTTTGGACTGAATGATCTGTGGTTATAGATGGTGATTCTAATATTTGCATGCATATCTATATATATAGTTAGTACAACGGGCCACATAAATTCATTACTTGAGCTTCAAGAAAAGAAAATAGAAGCTTAATTTGGAAGAGAGATGCTTGATTGATGTTTAGATGTATATGACAGTGAGACAATATTGATAGTGAAGGAACAAGTACACTTGATGACTTTATATGAATCGGAAGATTGGTATATATTTTATTAGTAAGTACACTAATCATATGAGGAAGAAGCTTTTTATCTCCAATAGAGAAAATAAAAAGTCTGCGTGCCTGTAACTTTATTCATACATGTTATTTTGGACCACACTCCGAAAAAACAAAATGCCGTCATCGTGAATCTTTGCCTTGGCATAAATATTCTTAGTTGGGATAAGAATCAATGTGATGCACATGTAAAGTAGAGTTTTAATCCTTGAAGAGAAATTTTCATATAAAATCATCAAGAATGTGAGTCACGAGATGCAATAGGGCTCCGTTTGGATCGATGTATTTAAAGAGAGGATTTGGATTTGACAAGAAGCTGAATTTTCTAAAAAGTACTAGAGAACATTAGCTTGAAAATTAGGAATGAATTTCAAATAACTATATATATATGCAATAAGTTTTTTGGAATCCACTTATTTTCGCCATTTCATTCTTATTCAACTCTTGGAGTATAAACAAACACTTTAATCTTATACTGTCATTGAATTCCCTAAATTAAAATCACTCCATCCAAATAGACCCAAGGGAATATTAATATGCCCACACTTTTTAGATTTCGTACTAGACAAAAATATTGTAATGTTCAAAACCAAATTATAGAAATTAAGGTATATGAGCACCAATAGAAATAGGTTAAAAGTCATTTTGGTGCCTGTAGTTTAGTACTTCAACCACTTTTGACCCTATAGTTTCAATTCCGTCACTTTTGCCATTGTAGTTTCATATTTGTAGCAATTCAAGGACAAGTTAGTATTTCTGTCAATTTATTTGACGGTGCAAGGGGCAATTTCATCAACCCAAAACCCTTGAGCGTAAAACCTTGTCTGAAACACTCCACATGTCATATTAGGGCTCGAAATTCGACCACAAATCTCAAATTTTGAAAAACCCTAAACCCTAATGCCATTATAAACATGCAGGAAAGCAGGGAGGGGTAGTATACAAAATACATGGAGTTCGCACAATAATAACGTCAGAATGTCCACATAGGAGAATTTTTGTATATATATATATATATATATATATGTGTGTGTATATATATATATATATATATGGTTATTCTCTCATCCGATGTCCGCACGTTATTACCATGCAGACGCTATAGTAAATTGGGAGGAAAACAGTGAGGGGTTGTATAATACACAGCGTCTGCACAATAATAACATCTGGATGTCAGAATTTATGTATATATATACATACATAAAGGACTCTAAACAACTAATTCATGGGGATGATGGCTTGAACTTGGGTGTGTTAAATATCACCACCAGCCCACAGCCCCAAGGAAAGTAAAGCCCAGCCCAACCTATTGTGAAGCAATCTCTACAATATTCTAGAAGCACTAGAAGTCTAAAGAACAAAGTGGTAATGTTAGTTACCACCAGAAATATCTAGACATATATATATGAGGGATATATGTAGATTATTCTAGAAAGTTGTAGGCTAGGAATTATGGAAGGCTAAGCAAGTTGGCAACCAATATTGAAGCTTGGAGAATTGTCTAGAATATGCCACACACTTGTGGCTAGGAAGTATGGAGAAGCATCACACAACTATAAATAGGCATGAAGCCTACCAATGTAACCAAGCAAGTGAAAAACAAAGAGTGAGCAATAAGCTAGAGAGTAAGTAGTCCTTGTGAGGAGTGAGTGTTCTAGAGTTTGTCTCTAGAAAGTGAGAAAGAGTGCTTGTGAGAGTTTGTCTTCCATTGAGTGTTGTCTTGTTGTAATATTTTGTGAGTTTAATACAAGTAGTTTGTTTACTTGTTTTATCTCCAAAAAGTCTATATTAGAGTTGTGTACTCTAATTCACTCAACAATTGGTATCAGAGCGGGACGGTCAGGGACTGATTCTGCTAGAGCTTCCTTGAGTCGTGAAGAGTTTGTCTCTACAAGTTTGCTTTAGATCAAGCTTGTTCGGTACTGCCGGAATTCTGCCGACACGATGGGTGATCTTCACGTAGTTGGAGGAATCAAGAAGCTCAACAACAAAAATTACAACACGTGGGCAACATGCATGGAGTCTTATCTGCAAGGTCAAGATCTTTGGGAGGTCGTCGGGGGTAACGAAGTTACACAGCCAAGAGAAGACAACAATGACACTTTGCGTAAGTGGAAGATCAAAGCAGGTAAAGCTATGTTTGCCCTGAAGACAACAATTGAAGATGAAATGTTGGAGCACATAAGACAAGCCAAAACACCAAAAGAAGCATGGGACACCTTTGCAACACTCTTTTCAAGGAAGAATGACACAAGACTGCAGCTTCTTGAGAACGAGCTGTTATCAGTTGCACAACGCGACATGACGATTGCTCAAGATTTCCGGAAGGTAAAGTCCATATGCCGTGAAATTTCTGATTTAGATCCTACTGCTGCTATTGTGGAATCTAGGATAAAAAGAATAATTATCCATGGTCTGAGACCCGAATACCGAGGCTTCGTTGCCGCTGTACAAGGGTGGCCTACTCAACCATCACTTGTGGAGTTTGAAAATTTGCTTGCCGATCAAGAAGCTATGGCTAAGCAAATGGGAGGGGTCTCGTTAAAAGGTGAAGAGGAAGCGCTCTACACCAACAAAAGTAAAGGCAACTTCAAGCAGCACTTTGGTAGTGGATCTAAAAGAGATGGTGACAAGGCGAAAAGTCATCAAGGAGAAGGAAGTTCTCGGCCAGGGGGAGCTTCAAAGTTTCACGGCAACCATGGTCAATCTAAGAATAATAAAAGATTCGAAGGTAAATGCTACAACTGCGGAAAGAAGGGCCACATGGCGAAAGATTGTTGGTCCAACAAAAGGCCCGCTGAGAGAAATGCAGCTACTTCCAACCCAAAGGAGAAAAGTGAAGACGATTGGGACATCAAGCATCTCTTGCCATAGAGGAAGAGGAGATAGCTCTTCTTGTGATGACGCCTGAACGGATTGACTACAAGAATGATTGGATTGTCGACTCAGGCTGCTCAAATCACATGACGGGAGATAAAGAGAAGCTACGAGCCTGATCGAGTACAAGGGTAATCGTGTTGTGGTGACAGCCAACAACTCAAGGTTACCGATAACCCACATCGGTAATACTGATGGTTGTACCACGATACAATTCTAATCAGGTGCCACTCCAAGACGTTTATCATGTTCCAGGTATGAAGAAGAATCTGCTTTCAGTGGCACAACTGACATCATCAGGCCACTATGTCCTGTTCGGTCCAAGAGATGTGAAGGTGTATCGAGACCTTAAGATCTCAGGGATGCCAACAATGGAGGGACGACGATTAGAGTCAGTCTACGTAATGTCAGCAGAGTCTGCATATGTAGACAAGACAAGAAAGAACGAGACAGCAGATTTATGGCACATGAGATTGGGCCACGTTAGCTATCACAAGCTAAGTGTGATGATGAAGAAGTCAATGCTTAAGGGTCTTCCTCAGTTGGACGTGAGAACAGATACAGTTTGTGCAGGATGCCAATATGGTAAAGCGCATCAACTACCATACGAGGAGTCCAAGTTCAAAGCAAAAGAACCATTAGAGTTAATCCATTCTGACGTGTTCGGGCCTGTCAAGCAACCATCGATTAGCGGGATGCGATACATGGTGACGTTCATTGATGACTTCTCCAGGTATGTGTGGGTTTTCTTTATGAAGGAAAAATCCGACACATTTTCAAAGTTTAAAGAGTTTAGAGAGACAGTTGAAGGAGAAGTGGGGAAAAAGATTATCTGTCTACGCACAGATAATGGAGGAGAATATACCTCGAATGAGTTCTGCCAGTATCTACGAGAGTCTCGAATACGTCACCAGTTCACCTGTGCGAATACTCCACAACAGAATGGTGTAGCAGAGAGAAAGAACCGGCATCTTGCGGAGATATGTCGAAGCATGCTGCATGCCAAGAATGTGCCAGGAAGGTTTTGGGCTGAAGCCATGAGAACTGCAGCCCATGTGATCAACAAACTTCCTCAACCAAGGTTAGAATTCGTTTCACCCTTTGAGAAACTGTGAGATATGAAACCTACAGTAAGTTACTTTCGAGTATTCGGCTGCGTGTGCTACGTATTTGTTCCAAGTCCTCTATGTAGCAAGTTTGACAAAAAGGCAATCAGATGTATCTTTGTGGGATATGACAACCAGAGAAAAGGGTGGAAATGTTGTGATCCCACAAATGGAAAGTGTTACACATCACGAGATGTGGTGTTCGATGAAGCATCATCTTGGTGGTCCTCAGAAAAGGAGGTGCTACCAGACTCGAGAGAAATTGAAGATAAGCTTCAACAGAAGATGGGGGAGCAAACTGTTCCAATCCGACCGAGTTCAAATGAGCATGAAGATTCACTTGATGGTGACGATGACGAGTAAGAAGTAACTCAGAATCCTTGGCAAACTGGTGTACATCAACAACCACTAGAAGAAGTTAGATCCGGTGAAGTGGAAATACCGACTCCACAGTCACAACCCAGAAGGTCAACAAGAGTACGGAAGCCAAATCCTAAGTACGCCAATGCAGCCATAGCAGAAGAAGCAGTTGAACCTGAGACGTTTGAAGAAGCATCACAGAGTTCCGAATGGGTCAAAGCTATGGGAGAAGAGATCACTGCACTTGAGCAAAATCAGACTTGGGATTTGGTGCCAGAGCCAAAGGATGTGAAACCCATATCCTGCAAATGGGTGTACAAGATAAAGCGTCGTCCTGATGGATCGGTCGAGAGGTACAAGGCTCGGTTGGTGGCTCGAGGTTTCTCTCAGCAGTACGGACTAGATTATGATGAAACGTTTAGTCCGGTGGCAAAGCTTATGACCGTACGAGTCTTACTTGCACTTGCAGCCAACAAAGACTGGAACTTGTACCAAATGGATGTGAAGAATGCATTTCTGCATGGGGAGTTGGATCGGGAAATCTATATGATTCAACCAATGGGCTTTGAGAACAAAGTCCATCCTGAGTATGTATGCAAGTTGAAAAAGGCACTCTACGGATTAAAGCAAGCGCCAAGAGCATGGTACGGTAAGATTGCTGAATTTCTCTCTCGAAGTGGTTATTCAGTGACACATGCAGATTCTAGCTTATTCGTCAAAGCTAATAGAGGGAAATTAGCTATCGTACTGGTATACGTGGATGATCTAATCATCACTGGTGATGACGAGGAAGAAATTCACCAAACGAAGGAGAATTTGTCAGTTCGTTTTCAGATGAAAGAACTGGGACAACTCAAGCACTTTCTTGGGCTAGAGGTCGATCGCACACAAGAAGGGATATTTCTGTGTCAACAGAAATATGCAAAAGATTTGTTGCAAAAGTTTGGGATGCTTGAATGCAAGCCAATCTCAACGCCGATGGAACCCAACGTCAAGATGTGTGCATATGAAGGGAAAGACTTGGAAGATGCAACGATGTACCGACAATTGGTGGGTAGCCTAATATACTTGACATTGACTCGACCTGACATTTCATATGCAGTTGGTGTGATGAGTCGATACATGCAAAATCCAAAGAAGTCTCATTTAGACGCAGTTCGGCGAATACTGAGGTATGTGAAGAGTACAATTGACTATGGTCTTTTGTACAAGAAAGGTGAAGACTGCAAGCTAGTCGGTTACTGCGACGCTGACTATGCGGGAGATCACGACACTCGTCGATCAACTACCGGGTACGTGTTTAAGCTTGGTTCAGGAACAATTTCTTGGTGTAGTAAGAGACAACCAACGGTATCCTTGTCAACCACGGAAGCAGAGTACAGGGCAGCAGCAATGGCAGCTCAAGAGGTCACGTGGCTGACACAACTGATGAATGATCTACATCAATTGGTAGATTATTCAGTGCCGTTATACTGTGACAATCAATCAGCAGTTCGTCTGGCTGAAAATCCAGTCTTTCACGCAAGAACCAAGCATGTGGAGATACACTACCATTTTATCAGAAAGAAGGTTCTGCAAGAAGAGATTGAGATGAGACATATCCATACAGATGATCAAGTTGCAGACTTATTCACAAAAGGTTTGAGTACTGGCAAATTCGAAAATTTTCGACGACAGCTCAATGTGATGCAAAGAATGTGAGCTGGTGTTGAGGGGGAGTGTTAAATATCACCACCAGCCCACAGCCCCAAGGAAAGTAAAGCCCAGCCCAACCTATTGTGAAGCAATCTCTACAATATTCTAGAAGCACTAGAAGTCTAAAGAACAAAGTGGTAATGTTAGTTACCACCAGAAATATCTAGACATATATATATATATGAGGGATATATGTAGATTATTCTAGAAAGTTGTAGGCTAGGAATTATGGAAGGCTAAGCAAGTTGGCAACCAATATTGAAGCTTGGAGAATTGTCTAGAATATGCCACACACTTGTGGCTAGGAAGTATGGAGAAGCATCACACAACTATAAATAGGCATGAAGCCTACCAATGTAACCAAGCAAGTGAAAAACAAAGAGTGAGCAATAAGCTAGAGAGTAAGTAGTCCTTGTGAGGAGTGAGTGTTCTAGAGTTTGTCTCTAGAAAGTGAGAAAGAGTGCTTGTGAGAGTTTGTCTTCCATTGAGTGTTGTCTTGTTGTAATATTTTGTGAGTTTAATACAAGTAGTTTGTTTACTTGTTTTATCTCCAAAAAGTCTATATTAGAGTTGTGTACTCTAATTCACTCAACAGGGTGGGCTCACTATCTTTGCTAACTCGCCAAACTCACATCATGTTAATATATATTATATTGTTTTTCTCACATCAGAATGACTGGAGTTTCTTAAAAGTGGATATTAAAACCGAGTCATCGATGCATCCAATGGTACAATAGTGAGAGAAACAGAGACGATTTTGTGATGAGAAAAAGAGAGGGGAATTTGAGTATTTGAAAAGGGCTGGTTGAAAATGAATTTAAAAATAATAATAATTTAAGGATTAAAGTGAAAATCGTGTAAAAATTTAGGAATAATTGCTACAATTAGCTCCATATGTTGTTTTATATTGGATAAAATGGGCTGAGCTTCAGACATTTGGACTTGGGCCTTGCTAAAGCCCAATATAATAAAAGAACAAAAGCAGCCCAATCTAAATTTTAAAAACTCGGGGTGGAGTGGGATTATATTAAACTAACGGGGCTATTCTAGAATTACTCTTTCCCAAAACGAAAAGCACTACCTTCACCTATTTTGCTACTCTCCCACCAAAACGCAACCAGCCTGACAGCCTCTGAAAGCCAGTCCACTGTGAATCTCCTAAGTTCGAGAAGAAGCAACGATGAAGCTGGGTCTTCTTCTAACCTCATTCATGTCAAGCCTTGTCGTCCGTACGGCCATGGCGCAAAATCGCCGCCTCACTTCGCTTTTGCATGAACCGGTGAGACGGTTTTCGACGGAAGCCGAAAACCCGCCTCAGTAGTCTTCACCGTCCGATCAGCCTAAGGAGTCTTCGCCGTCCGATAAGCCTGAGGGCTCTTCACCGTCCGAATCATTTTTCGAAACCCGAAGCACAGGTATCAGGACTTAGCTGCCGTCATTTTGCATTTACAAGTTAGGGTTCTATGGATTTGGGTTTTTTCATTTCGTTGACCAACGTGGCAATGTGTTTTATGTGCTGTTTTCAGGATCGGTGTATGGGAAGCTGCTTGGAATCAAAAGGAATACGCTGAAGACAGACGTCGTGAATTTGCTGGAAGGCTGTAATTTGAGTCTGGAGGATGTTAAAATGGTTAAAATGTAAAGAGCATCTTGAACATCCCCACATTTGCAGTACATTGAGATGAGAGCAACAGCAATGTGAACATACGAATCGAAGCCCATTCGAATAGTTTGGCCATGAGCACTTCTTCCATGCCCAAGAGCTCCACTGCCTGTGCAAGCTCTTAGAATACTTGCATACGTAAAATCATTGAGTTTTGAACAATTCCTCATCACACTGAAAAGCTTTCAGCACACATCAACCTGCCACTCTTGTGCAAACCCTAAAATAATGGCGGTCCACGACACTACATTTCTCACAGGCATTTCGTCAAAAACCCATTAGGCATTCCGTAACTCACTGCATCTACCATAAAAGCTTACCAAGGAGCTTCCAATATACACGTTGGCAACATACCCACTTCTTATTGCTGCGCAGTGATACCGAATTCCACCATGGAGATTACGAGAAGACCTACATGAGCTTATGGCATGTGACAAAACGCTTGCATCAATCGGAAACCTTTCTGCGCATGATGGAAAATCAACAGAGCTTAGAATCAAACAGTTCATCGAACAAAGTTGAGATTTTTATTGGCGAATTTGAACCAGAGAAAAAATTGACGCATGATGGAAGAATGAGGCTGTAAAGAAAAAATTGAATGAACTCTATAGATTTGGTTCTAAGTTCTAACCCTAAAGCTTTAATATTTTAGAAATATTAGGTATTAGACATAAGTAACTTTACTAATTAGTATTTGAGACATTGGGTATTTTGGTTTGGGTTTTAATACCTAGGAAATAATTGTTATTTTGGATTAGGCCAAATAGGAGGCTCAGATTCGTTGGGCTAGCTTAAAAATAAAAACTGAAAAGAAAATGCTATCCTTCTTCTTAAAAAGCCTGGCCCAACTTTAAAACTTACAAATTAAATGACTCTTTTACCCCTGGCTGTTTAGAAATTTTGACAGTCACTGGATCAAAACTCAAATGAACCAACTTGTGGATATTGACAAAACTTCTAACCAAGGTCTAAAATATCGAGAGTTTCGGAAATATCAGTGGTCCAAAAACAAGGATATATCGATGAAAATATCGAGGAAATATCGATATCGGTAAAAATGAAATAAAAACCACGGAAATTATGAGAAAAATTTGGAAATTTTTATTGAAACTTTAGAGGATGTTTACTTAGTCAATTATCTATTATTTTATCATAAAAAGTTGGAAGGAAATGCATTGCATGATGGGTTTGAGTGATTTAAGTTGATTATGTAGAAGCGTGACAAACACTGTGACTCCATAAAATCTATAGTAATTAGTGAAAAATAAATAAAAATACCATAATTTTTTAGTTATAATAATTTACTATAATATTTTACACTTTATACATATGATAAGATATATGAGCTCGACCAAAATAATTAAGATAAGATATATGAGTAATTTAGTACCACATAGTAAAGAATTTCTATAAGGTTCAAATTTAGTATCACATATACTGAACAATATTAAAACTCTAATAGTAAATAATAATACAACTCCATAATATATGATCCAACAAAATACAACTCCATAATAAAATAACAAATAACATTAAACTGATTAAATTTATCTTAGGATTTTTTTTTCAAAGAAAATTTATCCTAAGAAATATTAAAATAATAAATAACATTAAAATTTGTTTGCACTTTGCAGAAAGTTTAAAGATGTTATAATATAAGCACAAATGTGAATTTTTGAGCCAAACTTATTCTCATTGGAAAAAGATTCCAAGATTAAAACCTAGATCCCAAGTTTTTCAATTCCCAATCCATCGTCATACTCTGCCAGCTTAGCAACATTCAAATTTTGACTATTTTTCAGGTCACGTACATTTTTTGAGTTTCAACATTTAATTAAATAAATATTAATATTAATATTTTTGAGCGGTGCCTATAAGTCGTGGCCCAAAAGACAATATCCCCCAAAACAGAGAAAAAAAGAGAGACCCGATGGCCTCATTTACTTGTGTTCATCCTCTGCTCTTGTTCCTCTGTTCTGTCTTACTATTTCCAACAACCACAGCTTCTTCTTAGAGCAACAAAGTCATAGTTGATGTCTACTATGAAACCCTGTGTCTCGACAATGAAGATTTCATCGTGAAGGATCTGATCAAGCTCTTTGAAAGTGGGCTCATCTCCATAGTTGATCTCAAGCTCTATCCCTACGGCAACGCCAAGCTTGGATCCAACAACATCATCTATTGCCAGATCTCTCTCTCTCTCTCTCTCTCTCTCTCTCTCTCTCTCTCTCTCAGTTTCATATTGGCGATATTAGCGATATTATGCGATAAATTGTCCAAATATTGCATGGGTGTGAAGGATAATATCGCCTCCGATATTATCGCGAAAATATCGATGAAAATATCGATATATTGACGATAATTAATTGAATAAGTGTTAAAATATCATTCCTTAAAAAATGATATTATCGGCGAAATATAGCCGATAATATCGAAATTTCAGTCCTTGCTTCTAACAGCCCCTTCAAGTAGTTGCCCTGTGTTCTCTTAATATTTACCAGGGTCTGGGCTGACCTCCATATAACCTGATAAAAACCCAAACAGAAAATCAAAATAAACCAGGTATTTACAATCGCACAAGTTAACGCTGAAGCACAGAAATTGTGAAAATAAATATCTTTCATTCTGAAAGTTTTTTTAGAACCCACAGCCCCTGAAAACACATTCAGTTGAAGGCGGAAGCATAGAAGAAACAGTGAAAACAAATCTCTTCTGTCATCCTTGGGACATCATACGCGATATCCCACATCGTACCAGCTAGCCCAATCAGTTTCGTTACCCTTAGAACCTCAAATGTGATATAACCCACTTGAAACATCAAATTATTCATAAGGTAGACATCATAAACTTCATGAAATACAATGTCTGGCTTCAATACAAATGAGAAGAGACAGATTATTGAAACACGTAGAGAGAGAGAGAGAGAGAGAGAGAGAGAGAGAGAGAGAGAGAGAGAGAGAGAGAGAATGGTATGAAGTCAGATATTGTCAACAATTTAAAGCGTACCGTCACCAAGTTATTCATAGCATTGCAGTGCCACTGACAGCATTGCAGTGCAAATTTATCTTAGTCGTATTTGGGATGATGATTGATGAGTAAACAACAATAGGAAAACTGGAAATATAATTGCACACAACATATATAGCCCAAATGTTATCTGAATAAATTAATGTAATACTACTACAATTTTAATACTTCTTAACATAGATTGGTTTGGGTCATGCCCTTATAATGATGTCATGTCATACATACAAATGTAGAAATTTCACAAGGACTTATAGAAATTAGCCTAATGGCAAGCAGGCCAAAATGTACCTTAATTCAAAATTTAAAATCACTTACCACACTGTTAGTTTTGGTCCCTTTTATCAACATTAAATCATCATCAGACATGAGCTCCTCCACAACTATGTGTATCCAAGAAGTAGCAAATCAAATGTTTCCTCCACTTCCATATCAGCGGAAGTTGAAACTGACAGATCCAACAAACGGATAAAAGTAATAAAAAAGAAGCTGATACTGACCACACACTTTATTAGTGTAAACATACATAGCAATCATAGAATGAATGTATCCGCTAATACTGATATTTCAACCTTCAATTACAAATAATTTATATGACACCATATATGCTTCAACCTTCAAGAGACAGGTAACAAACAATGCTAAACAGACGAAAGTGGTTAATGCATTGTAGGAAAATTTGAAACAATGCATCCAGTCTTTGTTACTAGAAACAATCTAATGTTTGAAGGGTAAATAATGACAGCTTCTGAGAACATGGCCCACAGACAGCATAGTTTAATCAAACAAATAAATAAATTGAAGCGATTGGAATATTAACATTACATTTGAGATTGGTCATTACTCTCCCTAAGAGAACATGGCACTGCAGATTCCATTTGTTGCAGTTTTTGAGCAGAAACTGCACTGCAGTTTCTTGTTTCATAATTCGATTTCTTTAGTGGCATTATTTAGATGATAATAGATAGGGTTCTTTAGTGGAGCCTTTAAACCCATGTTTTTAATTTCAAAAATAGTGAAATCTTCATAATTTAGTCCGACGCTTTAGCATTCAGGTTGTCCCTTCGGCCTAGGTGTTCGGAGTTGTGCTGTCACATGCATGGTTTTGCATTTTCACTGGGAAGGCAAAAGCTAAAAATCTTTGTAATGTAGGGTACTAGAACAAAATACTCAATACATCATTCTTCCATTTTCCCCCCAAGACTACAGTTTACCCGAGGGACAATACAACATTTATACAACATTATACTTTTTGAAGCACATTTCAAATGTGTGCTAAAAAAGAGAAAAGAAAAAATCATATGAATTACGGCTTCAAAAGAATTTTATTTTATTTTATAGATAAAAGTCATGTTAGAGATTTTCATTTGTGTCTTTCTTTGTTTTTTGTTCTCTTATTTCAAAGCATGTGTGGTGCAGGTGATGTTTGAGAGAATGAAGATGGAGAAGGAAGAGGGAAGAGAAAAAGTACATGTTAGTATCGTAGTCGGCAGCGAGGCTGAGCAGCAACCAGACGCTCAATATTTCCTAATCAATAAAGTTAATTAAACTCGAGTTTTATATTCAGACAATGCAGCAGAACACGTACATAGAAAATAATTTCAATTCCTATCCATTAACATCTCCCATGAGTTTTGAACTTAGTTGTAGTATTCCATATTTTGATTTTAGAATAATTTTTCCAAGTCTATGGGAATGTTACAACTGCTCATCTACTTATATGTGTTTTGAACTTAGTTTTAGTACTTTGATCATTGCTTTACCTTTTGGTTTTTTTTTTTTTTTTCACATTTGAGCAGATTTTTTTCATAAACTGCACTACGCTTTCCGTTTGTTGCAGTTTTTATCGAAACTACAGTGCAGTTTCTGTTCCATAGTTCGATTTTAGAATAATTTTTGCAAGTCTATGGGAATGTTACAACTATTCATCGACTTAAATGTGTTTTGAACTTAGTTTTAGTACTTTGATCGTGGCTTGGCCTTTTGGTTTCTTTGCAAATTTGAGCAGATGTTTTGTCATAAAATGCATTGCAGTTTTCATTTGTTGCAATTTTTGATGAGAAACTGCAATGCAGTTTCCTGTTCCATATTTCGATTTTAGAATAATTTTTCCAAGTCTATGGGAATGTTACAATTGCTCATCTACTTGTATGTGTTTTGAATTTAGTTTTAGTACTTTGATCATGGCTTTGCCTTTTGGTTTTGTCTTTTCACATTTGAGCAGATTTTTTTTTTCATAAACTGCATTGTAATTTCCGTTTGTTGCAGTTTTTTAATCAGAAACTGCAATGCAATTTCCTGTTCCATATTTCGATTTTAGAATAATTTTTCTAAGTCTATGGGAATGCTACAACTGCTCATCGACTTAAATGTGTTTTAAACTTAGTTTTAGTACTTTGATCATGGCTTTACCTTTTGGTTTGTTTGCAAATTTGAGCAGATGTTTTGTCATAAAATGCATTGTAGTTTCCATTTGTTGCAATTTTTTATAAGAAACTGCAGTGCAGTTTCCTGTTCCATATTTCGATTTTAGAATAATTTTTCCAAGTCTATGAGAATGTTACAAGTGCTCATCTACTTGTATGTGTTTTGAACTTAGTTTTAGTACTTTGATCATGGCTTTGCCTTTTGGTTTTTTCTTTTCACATTTGAGCAATTTTTTTTTTTCATAAACTGCACGGCAATTTCCGTTTGTTGCAGTTTTTTTTATCAGAAAATGCAATGCAGTTTCCTGTTCCATATTTCGATTTTAGAATAATTTTTCCAAGTCTATGGGAACTGCTCATCGACTTAAATGTGTTTTGAACTTAGTTTTAGTACTTTGATCATGGCTTTGCCTTTTGGTTTCTTTGCAAATTTGAGCAGATGTCTATTCCATTTCCGTTTGTTGCATCCTGTTATAAGATTATATGACAATAGAGATATATAACAAATCTTTTCTCAGATTAGGCTGACCACAGCCTTGTTGTAATCAACAACCTCATCTTCCTCTCCTTCTTCTCCAGCTTCTTTTTTTGCTTTTCCTTTTTTCGTTTTCTTCTTTTGTTTTGTGTTGGCCTTTTCTTTCTTTGGTTTGTTTGCCACAGCCATTTTCTTGTGTAATTCTTCTTCTACGAGGCCTTTTGATTACCTTCCTTCCACAGTATAACGCGCCCCCATCATAAGAACAGGAAGCAAGTAAATACCTAAACTTGGGGTGAGCCCAGGCAACCTGCCAAACAGGTCCCTGGTGACCGGTAAGGGTTGCGAGATGATGAGAGGCCGAGTTGCTGACTCCAATTATCTTAACGGTGTTGTCTGCCGAACCTGTGGCGAGACGCTTACTGTAAGACCCTTACAAGTGCCATGGCATTGTGCAAGTGCCATGGCATTGTGCAAGTGCCATGGCATTGTGCAAGTGCCATTGCTAAGTGTGGCAACGGTTTTGCGCAGCAGTTGTCGACAGATGGACAAGTCTACCTTGGAAGCCTCGACAACGCATGTGAGACAAGTGCGCAGCGCAGCAGCGCGCAGGCACATTGGCGGCACAAGTCGCGCAGACAAAGACAACACATCAGCGCAGTAATGCGCAAACGGTGCATGCAGGCAGCGCGCGCACAGCGCAAGCGATCAGCGCAACGCATCTTTGGCAGATCGTAGGCGATCATGTGGGAAGTTACTGGCAGATCGTGGGGACGATTATCGCGCGCATCGTCTTTGGCGAGGTTGCGTGAAGGGCACCGCAGATCGTGTGGGCGATTGGCTGGTAGATCGTGTGTGCAGCGTCTTGCAGACTTCGTGAAGGTTGTGGCAGTTTTGTGCGGCGATTACATGGATAGTTGTGGGGCAATATTCTAGCAGACATGCAGCGAGATCCAAAGGCATGTTTGGAGCGGTTACGCATGGTAGTGGGCAAGTGGCATGCATGGGATGCATCATGTGGCTAAGGCAATGTTAAATGGAAGGAGTGGGCGGTTACTTTGCACCTTTGTAGGCATACAACATGGCATGATGGCATGACATGACCTTGACATTGACACATGGCGCCACGAGCAAAAAGGAAGCCTAAAGAATAGGAGTTCATAGGTTTCTTAGTGGGATAGTGGCATGGTGGTTTCTAGAGGAAAACTACCTATGCCATCACCTAAGCAGTTGGGGTTGTCAACTGTGATAGTCTATAAATAGGCCTTAATGTAGGCATTGTAGACAAGAATGAAGTAGTTGTGGTAGAAGCAACGAAAAGTTAAAAGTCCAAGGCACGCTAGGAAGTAAGATAGCATAGCGCATGTGCTAGTCTACTGAGTGTCTAGGCAAAGTGTATCCTTGTCTTGTGCAAAGAAAGGTTGGGGGTGTTGCCCTGTAAATATCTGTGTGTGAGTGTGCGAGTGGCTGAGACTGTGCTTGGTGTACAGTGCCATTACAAGGGTTGAAATTTGGGCGAAAATTTACCCCTGTAACAGCTGGTATCAGAGCGCCTAGTTGCGCGTGGTTGTTGCTAGTCTTAGAATGGCTGGTGGAAGTGATACGGTTAAGGACCGTGTTACCCATCTCGAAGAGTTCGTTGGCACAGCATTGGTGGAAGATTCCGTATGTCTTGCTGCCCAATGTGCGGAGAGTGCTTTAGAGCTTGTTGCCTTAAAGAAGATGCTAGAAGACTTCATGGCCACAACGGAAGCTAAGTTCACCCCAATTGTGACAGACATGGAGTCCTTGGTGGATGTCTTCAAGTCCAACATTCGGACTATGGAGGAAGATGTTTCACTTTTGAAGAAGGTCTCGCATGGCCAAGAGGAGAGGAGTCCTTTGTCCAAAGTGAAGGTGCCGGATCCGAAGAAATTCAGTGGGAACCGAAATGCTAAAGATCTAGAGAATTTCCTATGGGATATGGAGCAATACTTCAAAGCTGCTCGCATATCAGAGGAAGAAAATGTGACAGTCACTTGTATGTTCTTGATTGGAGATGCCAAACTATGGTGGCGTACGAGGGTGTCAGACGACGCAAGTGCTGGACGACCCAAGATAGAGACGTGGACAACCTTGAGTAGGGAATTGAGGGATCAATTCCTCCCTAACAACACAGGATGGGTTGCAAGGGAGACACTCAAAAAGTTGAAACACACAGGCACTATTCGTGAGTACGTGAAGGAGTTCGGTTCTTTATTGTTGGATATAAAGAACATGTTCGAGGAGGACAAACTATTCAACTTTATGTCGGGCTTGCAATATTGGGCTCAGGCAGAGTTGAGAAGGTAAGGGATTCGTGACGTCCCTAGTGCCATTGCTGCCGCAGAAGGATTAGTGGATTTCAAGATGGGCACCACTTCTTCAACGGAGAAGAAGAAAGGAGGGAATGGAAAGAAGGACGGGAAGAAGTCTGACGCCCCCTATGGTGATAAGAAAGATGGGAAGAAGAAGGATGGTAGAGCCAAGTCTTCAACCGATGGTAAAGCAAGTAGTTCCAATGCGGGGGGCTGTTTTCTTTGCGGAGGTCCCCATCGAGTACGAGATTGTCCCAAGAAAGAGAAGCTAAGTGCCTTGGTAGCGGATCATCCCAAAGGTGGTGATGATGAGGCGGATGAGGTAATGCCGCGATTGAACCCTTTACAATTGATCAATACGATCGTCACGGTGGACAAGCAGCCTACATTTCAAGAGGGCTTGATGTATGTGGCTGTGAAGATAAATGATATTGAGACCCATGCCATGGTAGACTCGGGGGCTACCAATAATTTCCTTGCGAAGAGAAAAGTGAAGAAATTTGGCTTGGATCTTGCTCCGAGTTCGTGTCGAATCAAGGCAGTGAATTCAGAGGCGACGTCGGTCCTTGGGGCTGCCATGGTGTCTCTCAAGGTGGGACTTTGGGAGGGCAGATGCAGTTTTGTTGCTGTTCCCCTGGACGACTTTAATGTCATCCTAGGAGCAGATTTCCTGATGAAAGTGAAAGCCGTTGTTATCCCTTATTTGAATGGGATGATGCTTGCAGACGAGAGAAGCCCATGCTTTATTCCGAGTGTGGATCTTGGAAAGGAAAAGGTGGTTGCAAAGAAGAAGCTGAGTTTGCTTTCTGCTATGCAACTGAAGTCGGGTTTGAGGAAGAATGAGGAGACTTATATTGCGGCATTGGTGTAGCTAAAGCCAGACAAGATTGTGGAAGTCCCTGATTGTGTGGTTGAGGTGCTGGATGAGTTCGTGGACATTATGCCTTCGGAATTGCCCAAGCAACTCCCTCCCCGACGAGCCATTGATCACAAGATAGAGTTGATTCCGGGTTCGAGACCCCCTGCACAGGCTCCTTATCGAATGGCACCATCTGAGTTGGCGAAACTCAGAAAGCAGTTGAATGAGTTGCTAGATGCTGGACTAATTCAACCGTCAAAGGCCCCATATGGTGCTTCAGAGTTGTTCCAAAGGAAGGCCGAAGGAATGCTAAGGATGTGTGTGGACTACCGCGCCCTAAACAAGGTAACTGTGAAGAACAAGTATCCTGTTCCTCATGTGGCTGACTTGTTTGATAGGTTGTCGAAGGCTACATACTTCACCAAACTGGATTTGCGCTCGGGTTATTGGCAAGTGCGCATTGCGGAGGGAGATGAATCAAAAACTGCTTGTGTAACTAGATATGGTTCATATGAGTTTCTTGTTATGCCGTTTGGGCTTACTAATGCCCCGGTTACTTTCTGCAATTTAATGAATGATGTCCTTTATGAGTATTTGGACTCGTTTGTTGTGGTTTATCTGGATGATATTGTCGTGTATAGTGACACGTTGGAGAGTCACTGGGAACAACTTAAAGCAGTTTTCTCTAGACTAAGAGAATACCAACTCTATGTCAAGAAGGAGAAATGCGAATTCTGTTGCCAAGAAATCATGTTCTTGGGTCATTTGGTGAGCCAAGGCAAAATACGCATGGATGAAAAGAAGGTTCAAGTCATTCTTGATTGGCCCACACCTACCAAAGTGCCGGAGTTGAGATCTTTCCTTGGGTTAGCTAACTACTACCGCAAATTTATCGAAGGTTACTCCAAGAAGGTGAATGCTTTGACAGATTTGCTGAGGAATGATAGGCCTTAGTACTGGACGGAAAAATGCGACGAGGCATTTGAGAATATCAAGCAAGCTGTAGCTTCTGAGCCCGTGCTCAAGCTACCTGACTTTGAGAGGCCCTTCGAAGTGCATACTGATGCCTCGGATAGAGCCATCGGAGGGGTGCTGGTCCAGGAGGGACACCCCGTTGCTTTTGAAAGCCGTAAGCTTAAGGATTGTGAGCAACGGTACTCGACCCATGAGAAGGAGATGGCGGCAGTGGTGCATTGCTTAGAGATTTGGAGACATTACTTGTTGGGTACTCAGTTCATAGTGGTGACAGATAATGTGGCGAACACATACTTCAAGACCCAAAAGAAGTTAACTCCGAAGCAAGCACGCTGGCAAGAGTTTTTGTCAGAGTTTGATTTTGCGTGGTTGCATAGACCGGGAAGCAGAATCAAGTCGCAGATGCGTTGAGTTGCAAAGAAGTTCAGGAATACGTGGCTGCACTTACTATGGTGCAATCCGATTTCTTAGACTGGATTCGAGATCAGTCTAAGAATGATTCAGCCTACATCAAACTCCAACAGCAAGTTCGAGAGGGACTTGTGAGAAGGTATTGGTTGGAAGATGATTTGCTCTATGCCAAGGGTGGCAGAGTGTATGTTCCTAGTGGTGGTGGACTACGAAAGGAATTGTTGCGGGAGATGCATGATCCGCAATGGGCTGGACATCCTGGAGTTGATAGAATGATAGCATTGGTTTCAAGGTCCTACTACCGGCCAAAGTTGGAGGACGACATAGAAGCCTATGTGAAAACTTGCTTGGTGTGTCAACAAGACAAGTTTGAGAAACAGGTACGGGAGTACTTGGGGAGGGCACCGACGAGGGCGTCGGTCTCTTCAAGTGGGGGTGGTTTGTAAGACCCTTACAAGTGCCATGACATTGCGCAAGTGCCATGGCTAAGTGTGGCAACGGTTGTGCGCAGCAGTTGTCGACAGATGGACAAGTCTACCTTGGAAGCCTCGACAGCGCATGTGAGATAAGTGCGCAGCGCACATTGGCAACACAAGTAGCGCAGCACAGCACAGCACAGCAGCGCAGGCAGCGCGCAAACAGCGCATGCAGGCAGCGCGCGCGCACAGCGCAAGCAGTCAGCCCACGCAGGCTGCGCAACGCATGCTGGCAGATCGTGGGGACAGTTATGCGCGCAGCGTGCTGGCAGGTTGCGTGAAGGGTGCTGGCAGATCGTGTGGGTAGTTGGCTGGCAGATCGTGTGTGCAGCGTGCTGGCAGACTTCGTGAAGGTTGTTGGCAGTTTTGTGCGGCAGTTACATGGGCAGTTGTGGGGCAATATTCCAACAGACATGCAGCGAGATCCAAGGGCATGTTTGGAGCGGTTACGCATGGTAGTGGGCAAGTGGCATGCATGGGATGCATCATGTGGCTAAGGCAATGTTAAATGGAAGGAGTGGGCGGTCACTTTGCACCTTTGTAGGCATACAACATGGCATGACGGCATGACATGACCTTGACATTGACACATGGCGCCACGAGCAAAAAGGAAGCCTAAAGAATAGGAGTTCATGGGTTTCTTAGTGGGATAGTGGCATGGCGGTTTCTAGAGGAAAACTACCTATGCCATCACCTAAGCAGTTGGGGTTGTCAACTGTGATAGTCTATAAATAGGCCTTAGTGTAGGCATTGTAGACAAGAACGAAGTAGTTGTGGTAGGAGCAACGAAAAGTAAAAAGTCCAAGGCACACTAGGAAGTAAGATAGCATAGCGCATGTGCTAGTCTACTGAGTGTCTAGGCAAAGTGTATCCTTGTCTTGTGCAAAAAAAGGTTGGGGGTGTTGCCCTGTAAATATCTGTGTGTGAGTGTGCGAGTGGCGGAGACTGTGCTTGGTGTACAGTGCCATTACAAGGGTTGAAATTTGGGCGAAAATTTACCCCTGTAACACTTACCATAGTAGTCCATAACCACATCGTGGATAGTGTCTTGGTGACCAGTCTCAACCTTTTGTGCAGGCATTTCTCCACTGTGATTTATATACTGTGTCATACATTGTAGATCAATAAGGCAGCCCAAGATGAGAATCAAAACAAATTATAGTCTCCTGAATTCTAGTGGATTCCTCCAGGAAATCCCAAATCATCTGGTTATGAGATTTTAATTTTTTTGTTTTTGTCTCAAACCCATCTGTTTACTTGCTGACCACATTGGAGAAAACATATATTACAATGAGTCTTGCGTTTAACATTAACAATACTGGAACACAAACAACCAAACAGAGCAAATAACAAGACGCAATATAATCATTTTGTATCAGCAATGCGATCTCATAAAATTAAAAAAATCCCAGATTTTTACATAATAAAATTATGCAATGAATTGAGATAAAAATAAACAATAATACAAAGATAACCTAATCAATTAGAGCAAAGATTAAACGCACAAATTGATTAAAAATTAATTAATTATTTATTTTTTCACAGATTCATACAATGATCTAAGAACTAAAACAAAAATTGCCCAAACGAAAATTGTTACAGAAGAACGTAGTGAGAGCAAGAGATCTAACCCGGGAAGCAAAATTGCGATCTGAAACGACGCAGTTTCAGGTTGGGACAAAGCGAATTGCTCTGACTGCTGTGATGTGAACGAAGAAACTCGAAAAAGAAGAGACTCCCTTCCCTCTCTGATTTCAGTTTTCTATGCATTCAACGCTTTGCTCAATGAAAAGTTATTTAGAGTACGGGCCAAAGGTCCAAAAAGGATGAATTAGTCAAATGGGCCACAAACGGTGGTGGTGGTTGGCCGGCGACAGCAGCGGTAGCTGGTCGGCGGTGGTTGCAGCTGGGTAAGGGAGATTGCCGAGGTGGAAATGTGGCATAGTGTGTAATTTTGATGTTTTTTAATTACATTATTGTAAAATTAGGTACTACTTTTTGGTCTTTGGCCTTATGCTAATTAGGTGAAATTGTATTCCTATCTTCCAAATTAGTAAACTATATAGTGTCTTAAAATAAAAGCTCCCTAATATTTTTTAAGTTTATCTGAAATATGTACTCATTAGATATATTTATTTGTTACTTTTAACTAAGGAATAAAATATCCATAATATCCCGATATTTTCATCGAAATTTTCTTATTTTTTGGACTACCGATATTTCCGATACCATCGATATTTTAGATATCCATAGACCAAAATATCGATAATATTGACGACATGGACCGAAATATCGATAATATCCCGATATTTCCATCGAAATTTTCGTATTTTTGGACTACCGATATTTCTGATATCATCAATATTTTATTCCTTGCTTTTAACCAAGGGAATATGGAAGTTTAAGGGTGGGTGACCGCCATTGATTCAAGTTGGAAGGTTAGGAGTTCGAAACCTCCTGCCTCCAACTTTTGATAATATCCTCATTTTTAAGCCACCGATAACTTCATTTTGGGCCAAGATTCTTGGCGTGGAGAGCCCCTTATCTAGGGCATTGGGCTTTTACAGAAAATTCAAAGCACAGGCCCGCTCTCATGGGCTGGGCTTGGTTTAGCTTTCTCAAGTCAACTGGGCCGAAATGGACTTACTGATAAAGCCTAGGAAACTTTTCTCTTCTCCGTTTTTCTATGTTTCCCTTTTTTCTTGCTATGTTCATAGTCCTATGTTTTTCCATAAATATGCAGATATTCGTAACACCCAATGACCCAGGAATTTTTATAGGGGTAGGCTAAATAATATTTTTTTAGATGAGATATATTATAAGCCTTTTTTCTCTTGAAACAAAAATGTAAATAAAATTTTATAAATCAAACAAAGTCACATTACAAGCAGATATAACACAAAAAAGTACAAAATATAAATAAAATCCACCTTTTTTGAAGAATGAATAAATAGTTTTTCCTCTCTTTGCCAGTTTATTATCATCATGTGACATGATATCCCAATAAGAAACACTAGACACCAAAAATCATATATGCTAATTAATAATTCAAATTGCAAAAATAAAACATATATCAACAATCTCCAAAAGTTTTCACCAAACCCTAAATCATAAAATCTTAACAACAACAATTAAAATTGGAAATTGAATATATATAAAAAGAGAAAAACTTACCAAGATTGAAGAACCCACTGAAGATAGGTTGGTACAATTTTTTAGAGAAGTAGAGCTATTTCCTCTAGGCTCTCAAAGTTCAAATATGGCGTTTTGGGTGGCTAGAAGAAATTTTTTGATGTTTACTCTATGTGGGTGTAGCCCAATATCAATAAGATTAGAATAGCTCAAGTTGGTAGACCCTTAGCGTGAGTTCTGCTTCTAATCAAATTTATATAGGTTTAGATTGATGTTTATTATTTCATATATTCTTCAGGAGGAGTGGGCTTATTTTAAATAGAGGACTGAGCTATTATTTACTTTACTTAGATTTGGTTATTATTAATTTATTACATTAGCGATAAAATTTAAACTATATTTAATATTTTAGAAATCTTCCCCTAGATTGGAGCCCACTCCAGCCTAGGCATAAGTCCGTCTTGGTAACACCACCTCATGGAAAAATCACATTTTTGTTTAAGCATATGAAAAGGTTAGATTTTGTCTTCACGTATTCACTAGTGACAACCGTCCTCAGCCCCATCCAAATCCGACCACATCAGAATTTGATTTGAAGCACAACCTCCTGGACCCGCTGCAAATCTATAATGTCTTTTGATCTATGAATTTTAACCTATAGTTAATGTCCATAAAAGTAATGATAATTGCTAACATGCACTTTAAATAAGTATAAAAGAAGTTGGCATGAGAGAGAGAGAGAGAGAGGTGTAGGATCGCCTTCCAGGTAGCCATGCATTCTCTTGAACCCATCCAATATTAATGCAGTAAAAAGTTACTTTGAAAGGCATTAGTTTCTTGAGATTATTATTATTATTTCTCTAAACCTATTTTGCTGCTGATTTTCTTGCAAGTTTTAGCCTTTCGCTTCTTGTGATTAGTTTCTGCCCTTTTTTTTCTTTTCTTTTTTGGGTCAGAAAACGATATTTCATATCTGCCAAGGCCCACAACAAAAAACATCAACACAAACAGAAACAAGGGAGAACAAAACTAAACACAAAAAACAAACACGTTTTTGCCTTGATGCTACGGCAACAAAACCTAACTTTTGGTTTTGGTCACTAACTTTATAATTTAAGCTGTTTTCAGTGACTAATTTAAATATCAGTCAGAAAATTTAGTTATTAAAAATTTTAAAATATGTTTCAATTAATTTACTGACCATGTAGTATTATTAGTCATTAAATTCACTGTATTTGTGACCATTATTCATGTGGTCACAAGGAAATTGGTCACTACTGACCTTTTTTCTTGTAGTGATAACATGAATTACAAGTTTTTGAGTGGCAAGTAAGTACGATGCCATTATAACATAACATGTGTTACAAGTTTTGTTTAGGAACGAAAATAGAAAGATCTTGAGTGTGGTTCATGAATCATGTTCCCATATATTAACTAGGAGTGGAAGCGGTTCAGGAACTGCAATTTTTTGTGGCAATCGCAAACTGACTGCAAAATGACGATATTGTCATTTTTGGAACCGGTACCGCCCGAGATATGTCGGTAACCCGTAAATATATTTTTAGTCAGAAGTTTACTTTTCCCTGCCTCCCTGTCCGAAAATCTTACCTGTAACGGGGAACCTATTCCAGACCAATAACACAATGGTACGTGGAAAAATTATCATATGTGTCATTGTGTTTTTTTACTGGGAATAGCAAAAAGTGATATTCCCGTTACATGAGAATTTCTCTGAATAGAAAGGCACACCAATAGTAACCGTGCCAAATTGAAAAATTATTGTTTTTAAAAAAGGCATCATTTTTCAGGTGCCAATTCACATTTATAATTAATTATAATAGAAGCTCCTTTGCTTTTAAAGATATTACATTAACAAGGACCGTATACATTTTACCAACAAAAAAACCAAGCACATGTGCAATTTACAAACATAGCATTGATATTTTTACAAAATTCTTAGTCTTTTACATGACCCCCTATTACCTAATACCAAAAAGACCTACCAAAGGAACCAATATACATGTTACATGCCAAGTGATAAAACATGATGAGCTCAGTTGATCTTCAACATATCTTTGAAGAGGTTATTCCTCACCTCTACACTCAGCTCACTTTGTTGCTCTTCAAGTTCCTCCAACCTTCTGCCATAAATTAAAGATGTATTGAAAATGCTCAACACATATTCCTATAAATGCTGAAGAAAATGCCAACTGCAACTGGAAAATAATCCAGAAAAATGCTTGAAACCAACAAGGTAAAGAAGACTTTAAATCCTTGAGATCTTAAGAATATGTCATTTTTGTATGTGCCACAAAGCTAACTAAGTCAGTAATACACATACAACACTGCAAACAAATCTGAGTATACAGATTTATTAGAAAACTAAAAACGGAAAAGCATACAGGACTAACAGTTATGAGTTTTAACTCTTGCAATGGTACAACAAAAAAACTGGAAATTGACTTGAACCCAATTGCAAATATGTTAAAATTATATATATATAAAACTAATTTAAGATACAATAAAATCAGGAACCAACAAAACCAAAAAGTTCAATATCCAATAATATGACAGAACCATTGGCCAAATTGAAAGGGCATGAACAAGGACTTGCCTGGTGGCGTTCTACAGACAGAGAAAGACCCTCGAAGCAATGAGGTGGCTCTGTCATCTAGCAAGGGTGGACCTGGTGGAGGTAGAGCTTCATCAGATCTGAAGGACTCCACAAAATTAGAATAGATCAAAGGAAATCCACTCCAGATCTAACAAAAACTCAAAGTCTCTGCCAATAAAGACCTCCAAACAAAAATTGTTTTTGACTGGAAAATTGGGAAGAGAAAAAGCCTTGAAACATTCAATATTTTAGAGACTGATTAAGTTGGTCAGTGCACCATTTTATATTATTAGAATTAGTCATGGTAGCCTATTATCAGTCTCCAATAGTATCTTTTAGACACTGACTATGTTAATGTGACTAATAAAGGGTCCCTATAGACTACTTTTCTACTAGTGGGCTGTGTTAATTGCAAAGAAAATTTAAGAACAATTCAACATTTCAGAATTTTTTTTGAGGAAGAGTTGCTTACACCGAGTAAAACAAAACAAATGCTCCACACTATATTAAGGTGTCTTGGGAACCTAAGATGACCGGTCTGCAAGTCAAGGCTCTTTCATTTCCGTTGAGAATATTGCCTTTATCTGACATACAATTGATCATATATATGATTTTTTTGGTCGAAATATATATATGAAACTTTTGAATTCTATTAGGTCTAACTGGTAATTTCCACTGCAAATTCGATTTATGTTGGTCTAATTGGTAATTATCTCTTTTCGTGAAATTAAGATTTCAGAAATTTTTTGAGGAAGAGTTGCTTACACCGAGTAAGCTGCAAGTAAATCTGCAGCAACTCATAAAATGAATAGGCAACATACAGATTACATTATTTATTAAATAAGAACCTACAAATACCCTTGTCCACTGAAGAAATTCTACAACATTATACTCATGAGAAAAACTTCAACCACGTTTAGAAAACAGATAAACCAGTACATGGTCAACTTGATTTATTTAGTCACACTTGATAGGAATTTTACCACAGGTGCAAAAGGGTTAAAAATCCTCTAAAACTTGCAAGAATGACAAGGTTATTGCAGTATAAACGGATCTCGCAAGGTCGTTCTCCACAAGGATTATTAAATAATTCGTAGCAAACCAAATTCTAATTAATTATTGTAAAAGAGAAAGTTGAGATGTTTGATTTTAAGACCTTAAATTAAGCTGAAGTTAACTAATAAAAAGAAGGTAATATGCCAAATTAAAGCTAAAAGCAAAAGAAACAGTTGTGTTTTGAGAAATCAAGTTAAGAAAGCACTAGGAATCCGCCGTCACCTTAACAATTCTATATAGTTCTCCCAATTACTTATGACCTATACATGCATATTTCAAAGGTTATGTATTCCTAATATATGCCTACTTGGGCCCCTAACATAGAACGTATATCATACATGCAATCCGTCTGTGGTATTCAGATCAAATCTAAACATACATGACTCATTAAGTTCTGTAAAACCTTTTGACAAACCATGCAACCCTTACGACGTGGTATTCATCCTAAGTGAATTCGCACATATTATTCACAAGAAGCCTTCGTCAATTTCAGGGACCGACCTCCAACCAAAATTGCATCAAATTACTTTTCTAAACATCCTAATGGTGATCAAGCATCAAGACACTTAGATAGTTTAACCCAGTGATGAATAATTCGAAAACCTGCATGCATATAATCATAAGCAAATTGGATAGAACTACATATTCTTGCTAAGGCTCGTGGCCTCACCCTAGCAATAAGGGAATTAGTTACGCATATTCATAATAGAAATCATAGAAAATATTATTAAGAAGAGAAGGAATAACAACACCTTGAAGTAGAAAATCCAAGAACCCTAGCAATTGCTCTCCAAAAGCCAAAAAGAAGTCTGAAAAGAAGTCCCTAAAACTGATGTGAAAAGAACTTAAATACTCCCTAAAACCTAGCTTCACAAGACAGCTTTTCTTTTCCTAAAAGGAGACTAAATAAAAATAAGGTAATACTTGGATAAGGAGAATATGCATTAAAGCTGCCCATTCACGTTCTGGCCTCAAAACTGCTCCAAATCAGGCCCATAATAGCTTGTTTTGAAGAGAAAAATATTATGAACACATCTCAAGAAGGCCACGAACCCATCCGAGGTCATTTTGGGCTCCAAAAAGGCCATTACGGGCCCAAAACGTCACTTTTTCCAGCACTGCACTGCTCCTTTATTTTTATCGCCATAAAACAACTGCTTGGTAGAAAAATCTGGAATTTTGATACAATTAGGCCAAGTGACTCACGAACGTCCTCCAACTGGAATTACTCCAAAATTCGTCCATTTGATCATGTTTTGCTCCAAAGGAAGTCGAAAGCCCTATATTGAAAATACAATTCAAAGTATCAACATTCTTCCAAAATATTAACCAAAATATACCAAGATTAGGATTAAATATATACTATAAAATATACCCATCAACACTCTTGCGTACAGTTATTGGAGCAAACCAGAAAACAGAAATGAGTGTAAGCCAAGGCATTTTCAGTGCCTATAGCTCATCTCTTATTGCAGGGAGAGGGTGTGGAGGATTGGAGTTGTGAATCTGTGCTTATAGAGAATCCTTATTTCTTATCATGATAAGCGAGGACTGAGTAAACAGTCTGAACGATGGTCAACCCAAGCGCTAGGAGAACACCAAGGAAAGCAATACCAGTCCAGGGGCTACTGAAATGCTCGTGATAGAATTGAGCCATCACTGTGTTACACGGCTTCTTGTAGTGCTCTTCTATTTGGCTAAGAAGCACGGATACGCGCCTAGACCAGCGTATCCCGTATCCGATACGCTAGGGGATACGATACACAGTGGATACGCACGGATACGCTCTGGATACGTATCCGAGTCAATGGATACGGTCAAGATGAAAGGATACGCGTATTTGACGAAAGCGAAGTGCCTACCGCCACCCATTATTTCTTCATCTTCATCACTTCTTCTTCTTCATCAATTCTTCTTCTTTTTAACCCATAAAGAAGCCCAGGTTCTTGGCGAATTTTGGTTCTGTTTCTCACGCTCCTCTCTCTGATCTGTGTTGGTGTGGCCGTGTTCAACTTTGTGCTTCTCTCTCTGATATTTGTTCTGGTCGAACTCTATTTTTGCCCTTATTTGACCAACACATATTATATTAGTATATGTAACCAACACATATTATATTATTATATTTCATTTCTGATTCATATATTATTATAATCAAATACACGTGTTTTATATTTCATGTCTTATTCATATATTATTATAATCAAAGAATCCCCCACCCTCCAAGTGATTTTATTTTGAAAAAAAATTTGTGGTTAGGTAATTTAATAATATTATATTTAATATTTAATATGTTGAATTTTTCTAGAGTTTAAATTTAAATTTGGTTGATGAATTTGAAGTTTTATGTTAATTAAAATATGTTTTAAATTATATATATTGTTATTATTATATTTTAATATAAATTTTTAATTGCCGTATCCATGACGTATCGTATCCTAATTTTTGAAAATTTGCCGTATCCTCGTATTGTGTCGTGTCGTATCGCCGTATCCGTATCCGTGTCCGTGCTTCTTAGCTATTTGGTCTTTAACAGGGTCGTAAATGTCATTGTTAGGCACCAAGTCAGTGCCTATCTCATTGAAGAGCTTATCCACCTCCTCGTCATTCCCAAGGCAGTTTAGAAGTATCTTCTTTTTCCTCAGATGCTTCACATCATCGGGATGATCGATGATCGAATTGAGGAAGCATATGTAAGAGGTGACCTCGAAATCATTGTGGAAATCGGGACACATTTCGTAGGCTATCAAGTTCATGAACTTGGGTCTGGTCGAGTCGTCTACTACTATTTGAGGAAGACGAAGGATTCCACAGCCTACATAAGAAGATTTCAAGATTCAAAAGATATGCTCCTCAATGAGTGGCGCTCACTAGGCTGAAAATGGATCCCAGCTGCCTGAAGCTCTTGCACGTTGCGAAAATAGTAGGGAAGTTCAGTACCTTCTGTTTTCTTACTTTTGTAGTTAGGGGAACGTCCTAGCATTCTTGTCAGAAGAAGCTCAAGCAGATGAGCTGGCTCTTCTGGCTCTGCTTCCATGGGTATTGCTACGTCTTGTCCTGGTTGTGACCTCTGTTGTACTGCAAAGCTGTTTATCCGAACAAAGTAATCGATTTTTTCCTCCAATTCCTTACGTATTTGGCTCGAGCTCATCAACAGCTGGAGGAGTTGATAAGGAAGTTGGTTCTCCAGCAAGAACAAGTCAAGTTCTATAAAGGCCACCTGGTCTCTCTTCATCTGAAAATCTTCTAAGTGATCATATTTGTATATGAATTCCAGTGTCGAGCACTCATCAACGAACAACATCCACGCGAGGAGTTCGTCGCCATAGTCCTTTGTTGCTTCCTCATCATAGCACTTCTTTAATTCATTGATCTTGTCCTCAACCTTCTTGAGCAGATCGGCATCATTCTGCTTACTGTCTTGGACAAAGTTTGCAGCTAATTGACGCTTGACTTTCTCTGTATGCTCGTACATAGGCTTACGACCATGGTGGAAAGGACCAACTGCTATTACCCTTGACTCGTAGTAGTACTTGTCGAAATTTTTGTTATCTCGGAGCATGAAGGGAACCCTTTGGATCTTTGGTTTCACCTTTTCAGCCTGAATTGCTTCCCTGAGTCTTTTGAGTCTCTCCTCCCTGGGAATAGTTTTTGTTGCCTCCTCATGGGTTGTAACTTGCCTCACAAACTCATTCTCCATGGAGACTGCATTTTCATCTTTTTGGGCCATTTAATTTCAAAGTGTGAAGATATGTGGCTATTCTTCTTTAGTTCATTGATCTTGTCCTCAACCTTCTTGAGCAGATCGGCATCATTCTGCTTACTGTCTTGGACAAAGTTTGCAGCTAATTTAAGCTTGACTTTGTCTGCATACTCGTACTTATATGCTTGCGACCATGATGGAAAGGACCAAATGCTGCTACCCTTGGCTCGTAGTACTTGTCGAAATTGTTGTTATCTCGGAGCATGAAGGGAACCCTTTGGATCTTTGGTTTCACCTTTCCAGCCTGAATTGGTGCTGCTCCTGTTTCCCTGAATTTTTGAATCTCTCCTCTTTTGTTGCCTCATGGATTTTCATCTTTTTGGTGCTTTTAATTTCAAAGTGTGAAGATATGTGGCTATTCTTTTTGGGAGGGGGGGTTGGACTGAATTTTTTGAATATCTCCTCTTTTTTTGCCTCATGTATTTGCTCGTTATAAAATTATCTTATAAACTTATATCAAAGATGACAAATCACATGGGTTTTGTGATCAGATGCATCCAATATGGATAAGATAAGACAGTGGTCCTCTCTATACCTAATACCAAAAAGACCTACCAAAGGAACCAATATACAAACATAGCATTGATATTTATACAAAATTCTTAGTCTTTTACATGACCCCTATTACCTAATACCAAAAAGACCTACCAAAGGAACCAATATACATGTTACATGCCAAGTGATAAAACATGATGAGCTCAGTTGATCTTCAACATATCTTGGAAGAGGTTATTCCTCACCTCGACACTCAGCTCACTTTGTTGATCTTCAACATGTATTAAAAATGCTCAGCACATATTCCTATAAATGCTGAAGAAAATCCAACTGCAACTGGAAAATAATCCAGATAAATGCTTGAAACCAACAAGGTAAAGAAGAATCTCCACTTAATGAGACAACATTACTTCATGGAAAGAATATTAGGCAAATAAATCTGTCATTTTTGTAGTCTGTATGTGCCACAAAGCTAACTGAGTATACAGATTTATTAGAAAACTAAAAACTGAAAAGCATACAGGACTAACAGTTATGAGTTTTAACTCTTGCAATTGTACAACAAAAAACTGGAAAATTGGGAAGAGAAAAAGCCTTGAAACATGCATATTTTAGAGACTGACTAAGTTGGTCAGTGTCTTATTCTCTAAATTTAGACACCATTTTATATTATTAGAATTAGTCATGGTAGCCTATTGTCAGTCTCCAACAGTATCTTTCAGACACTGATTATGTTAATGTGACTAATAAAAGGGTCCCTATAGACTACTTTTCTACTAGTGGGCTGTGTTAATTGCAAAGAAAATTTAATAACAATTCAACATTTCAGAAATTTTTTGAGGAAGAGTTGCTTACACCGAGTAGGCTGCAAGTGAATCTGCAGCAACTCATAAAATGAATAGGCAACATACAGAATTACATTATTTATTAAATAAGAACCTACAAATACCCTTGTCCATTGAAGAAATTCTACAACATTATACTCATGAGAAAAACTTCAACCACGTTAAGAAAACAGATGAACCAGTACATGGTCAACTTTATTTATTTAGTCACACTCTTGCGTACAGTTATTGGAGCAAACCAGAAAACAGATATGAGTGTAAGCCTAGGCATTTTCAGTGCCTATAGCTCATCTCTTATTGCAGGGAGAGGGTGTGGAGGATTGGAATTGTGAATCTCTGCTTATAGAGAATCCTTATTCTTATCATGATAAGCGAGGACTGAGTAAACAGTCTGAATGATGGTCAACCCAAGCGCTAGGAGAACACCAAGGAAAGCTGTGGAAACCAATTTATTCCCTTAATAATTTCCTAGGTCAAATGATTTCCTTCTATTTGGGGATTATTTGATTTAGGGATTTATTTGATTAATTGACCTAATTGGGAGTTACCAAACCTAATTGGGAGGTTGTTTGATTCTTGCCTTAATTAGGGATTTGATTTAAATCCCTAATCACACCAACCTCACCAACCACACCAACCTCACCAACCTCAAATAGATGGCTACACACAAGGGTGAAGGTACGTCTAAATTTCTCTATGAAACTCTAGCCACCTCCTTTCTCTCCCTTTTTAACATAAGGCTCTGGCCGCCCGGTTTACACCATAAACATATATATCTCCGTACCCTAGTTAGCTAGCGTTTTTCTCATAAACTCTCGAACTAACTTAGGCATCGGAGGGCCTTTGGCCAACACCCCCGGGGGTGGTCCTCTTATTGGTTCTATTTTGCAGGGAGAAAGAGGCGGCGAAGAAGAAAGGGGAATCTTTCCAACCGAATATTCTCGTGGGAAAATTTGCTCCCACAAATTGGTGCTTTCATTGAGAGCGCGAAATAATACTCAAAGCGTGCTCCAAATCCATTTTCACACTCCATTCAATCAATCGAAGCCTTCCAAACAACCACGGTTGGAAGCAAGCGCACTAGAAGCAAAACCACCGCGACGACGAGCACCGAACGGCCGAAACGTCGCTTCCACCACAAGGGGCAGCGGCTGTACCTGTTTTGCAGCCCCTCTCGCGGCTACCAGTGAGTCACAACCACCTCCGGTGGCTGCCCGCCCATCGCAGTAGCCCCCGGTGGCTGCCCATGCCTTGCAATAGCCTCTGGAAGCCCTAGAACGGCCTCCAATGGCCTCTGGAATGGCCACACATGCGGCTGAAATTTCTGCACCCATTGTGGCCTCACTAAACCAAGGCCTCGTGGCCTCCTCCACCTTGCCGCTGCAAGGACCAAGCAACGGCGCCGTTTTGGAGCAAATTCGAACGTTCCCTCCTTTGCTGTCACACTTGGCGTACGCCGTCAGTGAAACCCTAGCCCGAATGCATTTGGGCCCAACACAATTCTCTCCTCCCGATCCATGCAGTCAAGCAGACCTCAACCTTAGAGTCAATCAACTCACACAGCGGATGGACAACCAAAACGACCCGGTTGGTCAGCTCCTCAGGCAGATCGACTTAGTTCGAGACTTTGGCCTTGGATCTTAGGGTGAAGAGAGAAGAATGAACCAACAGACTGGCCCACAGTACGATAGTGTTGAATAAATGGCTCACTTAAAATGCAAGTAGGAAAAAGAAAGGAAGATATCTTTAGGTGACAAAGATATTTCCAGATTTTTGCCTACCCAATCTTGTTTGCCTACCCAATCTTCTTGAAAGTATTAAAAGACTTCTTTGAAGATAGAATGGTTGGTGGCAACATGATCTTGTTGGATTCACATGGCTTTAATTATGAAGGCTAGTAGGTGGCAACTAATTCAAGTTAGAATTGAGTTGCCATGCTAATATGTGGCAACCAATTCAAGTTAGAATTGAGTTGCCATGCTAAGAGGTGGCAACCAATTCAAGTTGGAATTGAGTTGCCATGTTAGCTGATTTTTTCAGATACTTACATAATGCTCTCTCTCTCTTATGTCTATATATAGAGGAGAGTTATCAAGTGAGAAATAAGCTAAGGCAAGCAAGAAAAGAATTCACAAGAGGCATCTTATTACAAGAGCAAAGAGTGAGAGAAATACAAAGAGCTAGTGTGAGAGAGAATAGAGAGCTAAGAGGTTTATCTTGTAAACCAAAGTTGTTCATTATTCTTTACTAGTGAAATTTCTCAAGGTGATCACAAAGGGGATGTAGGCAATTGCTGAACCTCTATAAACACTTGTGTTATTTATTTGCTTATTCAAACACTGTGTGTGTGTTTAGATTCATTCTAAAGTTAACTAAGTTTTCTGTCATCAAAGCTATCAACAACAAGATCCTAGCAAAGGGTTTTCCGACAACAAGTGGTATCAGAGCTTTGTTAGCAACAAGTGTTCGAGATGGGGGATGACAAGAACGAGGGAGGTGGTAGCAACTCATCAAAAACGAAGCAACCACAAGCAGCCGAGATGAAGATCGAGATGAAGCCATTCACCGGCAAGGAGAACTTCACACTTTGGCAAAGGAGAATGAAATCAGCTCTAGCACAACAAAATCTTAGTGTTGTGTTGGCAGGAAAAGAAAAGAAACCTGCTACCATGACAGATGCTGAGTGGGACTCTATAGACGAGTTAGCTAGAGGAGCCATAGAAAACTACATCGCAGATGAGGTGCTGTTCAACGTGATGGAGAACACAGCAAAAGCGACATGGGATAAGCTAGAAGATATGTTTGCAGGGAAATCTCTGTCAAACAAACTCTTCGCGAAGGAAGAACTCCTAAATCTTCGAATGGATGAGGGAGGAAATTTGATGGAGCATCTAAGCACCTTTAGTAGGTGTGTTGCAGATTTGCAAAGAATGGAAGTGGCATATAATACGGAGGATAAGGCACTCATGTTGTTAACATCCTTACCTCCGTCCTATAAACACTTTCCGGACAACACTTATGTTCGGCAAGACAACTCTCAACTTTGAGGAGGTGGTGAAAGACATCCTTACACACCACCGGATAAATCAACATGCTTTGGAGAAAGCTCTCAAGGTGAAGGTTTATTTGCAAAGTCCGGAGATAGAGGTCGTTCAAACAAACGTGAAGGCAAGAAAAGCAACAAGGGAAGATCAAAATCCAGGGCACAGGAAGGTTGTTTCGAGTGTGGGTCAAAAGATCATTGGAAAAGAAATTGTCCCATATGGAAAGAGAAGAAGAACAAAGGGAAGAAGCTAGCGGACACAACTGGGATCGTTACGGAAGGTGATGGTGAGCTTTTGTGTATAAATAGCAATGTTAAATCTAATTTACTTGCTATCTCTTCAAGGTGTTCCTCTTACTGGATTTTGGATTCGAGGTGCTCGTATCATATGTGTTCAAACAAAGCTTGGTTTGATACATATAAGGAAGAATATGGTGGTGAAGTTGTGATGGGAGACGGTTCAATTTGTAAAATTGAAGGCACCGGTTCAATCAAGGTAAAGATGCATGATGGTGTTGTAAGAACATTAGGAATGGTTAGGTACATACCAAAATTATGTAAGAATCTCATTTCCCTTGGTACCTTAGATAAGAATGGTTTTAATTTTAAAGCTAAGGAAGGGAAACTTATAATCTCAAGAGGTTCACTTGTAATTATGAAGGGAGAGATTCAACCTAACTGCCTATATAGATTAAATGGTACAACGATCCACAGGTGGAGCAGCTATATCCACAAACAGGGACGCAGAAGATGAAACTCAGCTCTGGCATTTAAGGCTAGGGCACATGAGTGAACAAGGCATGCAAGAGCTACACAAACGCAAGTTACTAAAAGGCGTTCATAGCTGCAAGCTGGAGTTACGCAAGTATTGTACCATGGGAAAACAATCAAGGGTGACTTTCAAACAAAGCAAGACAAAGAGGAAGAGAGCAAAGGAGTGCTAGATTATATTCACACAGACGTTTGGGGGCCAGCACCAATTAAATCAAAGGGTGGAGCTCGCTATTTCGTGACTTTCTTGGATGATTTTTCAAGGAAGGTTTGGGTCTACTTCATGAAGGAGAAATCGAGGTCTTCACCAAATTCAAAGAGTGGAAGGCGGAAGTAGAGAACCTGACTGGAAGAAAAATCAAGATCTTAAGAAGTGACAATGGTGGTGAATATAAAGACAGCAAGTTCCTTGAGTTTTGCAAAATTGAAGGTATCAAAAGGCATTTTACCGTGAAGAAGACACCACAACAAAATGGAGTTGCGGAGAGGATGAACAGAACTCTTATGGAGCGTGAGAGATGTATGAGGATTCATGCAGACTGCCCGAAATTTTTTGGGCGAGTCGGTTAACCACGCTGCCTATTTGGTTAATCGATCGCCTTCAAGAAATCTTGAGTTCAAATGTGCGAGAAGAGGTATGGTCTGAAGGTCTATTGATTATACTAATCTTAAAGTGTTTGGATGTAGTGCTTATGCACTAATTCCTAGTGACGAGAGATCCAAACTGAAGCCAAAGTCTCTTGAATGCATTTTCATCGGCTTTGAGAGCGGAGTGAAAGGCTATAAACTTTGGGATCCAGTGAATCAAAAGAAGATACTCAGCAGAGATGTTGTGTTTGATGAGAAGACCATGCCTATGAACAAAGTCAAGAATTCAGAGGCAAATGAGGATGTTGTTAAGAAAGAAACAACCAATGAGGAGCCACCCAAGAAGATGTTCAAGAAACTTCACAACAGCAGCCACAAGAAGACGTTCAAGTGGAGGCCGAGATAGAGTCGAGACATTGAGGTGGAGGATTCTGGGCAACAACAACAACAAACTCATGAAGAAGAAGAAGAGGCTCAAATGCAGGTGGAGCCATCATCTATAGCTCAGTCCAGGCCCAGAGAACCACCAAACCGCCACAACGGTTTGGATTCGAAAAGGATGCAGTTCACTATGCCTTAAACCTTAGTGAAGAAGATCCAACCACGTTCCAAGATGCAATTGATAGCAAGGAGCGAGAAAGTTGGAAGGAAGCTATGATGAAAGAGATGGAGTCTCTACACCAAAACTCGATCTGGGAGTTAGTTCCTAAACCCAAAAATCGAAAAATTATTGGTCAGTAAATGGGTGTTTAGGAAGAAAGAAGGAATACATGAGAAGATGGCCATCATATTCAAAGCTCGTTTGGTGGCCAAAGGGTACTTACAAAAGGAGGGAATAGATTATGATGAAATATTCTCTCCGGTGGTGAAGCATACTTCTATACGGTTATTGCTCTCTATAGCTGCACAAATGGACATGGAGGTGGAGCAATTGGATGTGAATACTGCATTCCTCCATGGAGACCTTGAGGAAGACATTTACATGAGTCAACCTCAAGGGTTCATTGAAGCAAGTAAAGAAAATCTAGTTTGCAGGTTGAAGAAGTCATTATATGGGCTAAAACAATCTCCAAGGCAGTGGTACAAGCGCTTTGATTCCCACATGCTAAAGATTGGATATAGAAGATGTAAATCAGATTGTTGTGTGTACTCTCATATATTCAAGGATGGGAAGATCATCCTGCTACTACTCTATGTAGATGATATGCTGATAGCATGTCAAAGAATGTCAAGAATCCAGGAGTTGAAGAAATTGCTTGGAAGGGAGTTTGACATGAAGGATCTTGGTTCTGCAAAGAAGATCCTAGGAATGGAGATAAGGAGAGACAGAAGCGCAGGCAAGTTATGGTTGTCACAAAGCAAGTACATATCTAAAGTACTTGATAGATACAAAATGTTAAATTGTAAACCTGTGTCTACTCCTTTGGCGGAGCATTTTAAATTAAGTGCCCAGTTGTGTCCTTCTACTGATAAAGAGAAGGAAGAGATGAACAAAGTACCGTATGCAAACGCGGTAGGGTGCCTCATGTATGCAATGATTTGTACACGACCCGACATAGCCCAAGCAGTAAGTGTAGTGTCAAGGTACATGGCGAATCCAGGTCAACAACATTGGAAAGCAGTGAAGTGGATTCTTAGGTACTTAAATGGCACCCAGAAGCTTGGGATCTTGTTCGAAAGACAACAAGGAAATGCATGTGTGTCGGGTTATGTTGATTCGGATTATGCGGGAGACTTAGACAGAAGGAGATCCACCACGGGGTATGTTTTCACTTGTGGTGGAGGACCGATTAGTTGGAGAGCAGTACTACAATCGGTTTCTGCCTTATCTACTACCGAAGCAGAGTATATGGCACTAACGGAGGCTTCTAAGGAAGCATTATGGTTGCGAAGATTGGCACAAGAGTTCGGGATAGCTCAAGACCCAGTGGTGATTAAGTGTGATAATCAGTGCTATATGTTTAGTCAAGAATCAAGTGTTTCATGTAAAGTCTAAACATATCGATGTACGGTACCACCGGATAAGGGATTGGGTGGATGATGGGGACATTGCAATAGCGAAGGTTCATACGGATGAGAACGCCGGATTGCTTAACCAAGCCAGTCATAGCTGAGAAGTTCAGACATTGTTTGAGCTTACTCAATCTTGTTGCATGCTAAAGATTGAGGTGGAGCTCTTGGGAGTTACTAGAACGATTTCCAAGAGGTTTGAAGAAGTTCTATGAGTCAATGATCTTTTACAAGGTGTTAAGGTTCGCCAAGGTGGAGATTGTTGAATAAATGGCTCACTTAAAATGCAAGTAGGAAAAAGAAAGGAAGATATCTTTAGGTGACAAAGATATTTCCAGATTTTTGCCTACCCAATCTTGTTTGCCTACCCAATCTTCTTGAAAGTATTAAAAGACTTCTTTGAAGATAGAATGGTTGGTGGCAACATGATCTTGTTGGATTCACATGGCTTTAATTATGAAGGCTAGTAGGTGGCAACTAATTCAAGTTAGAATTGAGTTGCCATGCTAATATGTGGCAACCAATTCAAGTTAGAATTAAGTTGCCATGCTAAGAGGTGGCAACCAATTCAAGTTGGAATTGAGTTGCCATGTTAGCTGATTTTTTTCAGATACTTACATAATGCTCTCTCTCTCTTATGTCTATATATAGAGGAGAGTTATCAAGTGAGAAATAAGCTAAGGCAAGCAAGAAAAGAATTCACAAGAGGCATCTTATTACAAGAGCAAAGAGTGAGAGAAATACAAAGAGCTAGTGTGAGAGAGAATAGAGAGCTAAGAGGTTTATCTTGTAAACCAAAGTTGTTCATTATTCTTTACTAGTGAAATTTCTCAAGGTGATCACAAAGGGGATGTAGGCAATTGCTGAACCTCTATAAACACTTGTGTTATTTATTTGCTTATTCAAACACTGTGTGTGTGTTTAGATTCATTCTAAAGTTAACTAAGTTTTCTGTCATCAAAGCTATCAACAACAAGATCCTAGCAAAGGGTTTTCCGACAACAGATAGATCCCGAGCCGGTCAGGCAGTGACAAGAAGACAAGGAGGAGAATGAGAGCGCGCTGTTCAACACTTGAACTAGACCCGAGCTGCTCAGCACCTGAACCAGACCCAGACATCTGCAAGCCATACTCGGAGTCGATCAACGATCCGTTCAAGGTTAGGTCCAAAGACCAACGTGCACGAGAGGCTAGGCCCGCAGTTCAATGTTCGCACCCGCTTGGGCCCCAAAGAAGTATCCGCTCTAGATTGGGCCCGCAAAAAGTTCGAGGTCGAGAACATCCTCGCGATTAACGCGATGATCAACGCTCACCAGCCCGCTCAAGGCAGACCAACTCACAGCAACGAGTCGACGAGAAATCCTCAAAAGCTCAATCCACCAACACGCTTTAGGAGCAGAGCACCTAAGGGGATCGACCCTTGGAAGCTGAGGAGGAAGTTAGCCAACTTCGCTCGATACACAGAGGACGTCAGCGCGAGTCGCAGGTCAAGCCGACTACCAAGGAAGCGTCCTTCTGGAGACGCAGGTCAAGCCGACCAACACAAAGGAAGCGTCTTTCGGGAGATGCAGGTCAAGCTGACCACCACAAGGAAGCGTCCTTCGGGAGACGCAGGCCAAGCAGACCACTATTCAGAAATACTCAAGGAGTTCGCAAGAAAGAAGATGGTCAACCGAAACCAATTATCCCAACAGTGACCCTGGGTCGACGACCTCTTCAGCAGCCTCAGCAACCTGCTCGGCGCCAGCGCCTCCTACTTGTGTAGCTACCAGCTTAACAGCTGCAGTCACCTGCTCAGCAGCCCTAGCTGCTTGCTCGGTGCCAACACCTCCATCTTGTTCAGCTACCTGCTCAATTGCAACTACCCGCTCAGCAGCCCCAGCTGCCTGCTCTGCAACACCTGTTCCTCTGCTCTGCTCAGCTGCAACTCCCATCTTCCAACATTTTTGGCAGGGGGCAGACCACCAACCTCCTTCCGATGTTCACTCAGCAACTAGAGCCATTCACGGAACCTTATAGGGATGTTCAGAGTCTGATGAACCTTGGCCATGTCCGAGCCGAGGTTGAGCTTCTTCGATATCATCTTCTGCAGCGGAAGACCAAGTCAATCAGCCACACATCAAGGAATTCAAATGGAAGTAGATCAGCAGACCATGACCTACCTTGGTGTGCACAGCAACTCCTCTTCTCGACAAGCAATACGACCCTCCAAGATCTCTCTCACAAACAGAAAGTAGAGAAAGCAAGTTTGCAATTTGGAAAGGAGCGAAGAGAAGCCCTGCACTTATAGCAATTGAGGCTCCTTGACTTGCAAGAAGTCACAAGCCTCCTTCAAACAGGAGCCCAAGTCAAAGAAGGAAACTCAGACACAGCTGGACAGCCCAACAATTAATTCACACCTCCTTCATGCCGCCAAGCGCCACGCAGAAGCTGGGGGGCATTTGTGGAAACCAATTTATTCCCTTAATAATTTCCTAGGTCAAATGATTTCCTTCCATTTGGGGATTATTTGATTTAGGGATTTATTCGATTAATTGACCTAATTGGGAGTTACCAAACCTAATTGGGAGGTTGTTTGATTCTTGCCTTAATTAGGGATTTGATTTAAATCCCTAATCACACCAACCTCACCAACCACACCAACCTCACCAACCTCACCAACCTCACCAACCTTACCAACCTCATCGAGGCCCTCTATAAATAGATGGCTACACACAAAGGTGAAGGTACGTCTAAATTTCTCTATGAAACTCTAGCCACCTCCTTTCTCTCCCTTTTTTACATAAGGCTCCGGCCGCCCGGTTTACACCATAAACATATATATCTCCGTACCCTAGTTAGCTAGCGTTTTTCTCATAAACTCTCGAACTAACTTAGGCATCGGAGGGCCTTTGGCCAACACCCCCCGGGGGTGGTCCTCTTATTGGTTCTATTTTGCAGGGAGAAAGAGGCGGCGAAGAAGAAAGGGGAATCTTTCCAACCGAATATTCTTGTGGGGAAATTTGCTCCCACAAATTGGTGCTTTCATTGAGAGCGCGAAATAATACTCAAAGCGTGCTCCAAATCCATTTTCACACTCCATTCAATCAATACTGTGGGACCCGAATATTTGGGCAACCCCTAGGTCAAATATTTCATTCCATTTGGGGATTCTTTGATTTGGGGATTCTTGCCTTGAATTAGGGATTTGATCCTTATCAAATCCCTAATTGATTTAAATCTCCTAAAATCAGGAAAAATAATTCATTTCCCAACAAAGATTATTTTTCCCAAAACCCTAGCTCATGAGGCTGTATAATTACAAGGCTACACAAGGCATGAGGTAAGCCATTCTAAGCTATGAAATTACTGCAGAAATTCCCCTCCTTGCCGCCACCTCCCTCTCTCTTACACAAGGCTCCGGCCACCACACACAGCTCCGGTCACCTGGTGAAAGCTCCGTACCCTTTTTAGCTATTGTTTCTCTACGAATCAATCGAACTAACTTAGGCATCGGAGGGCCTTTGGCCAACACCACCCAGGTGTGGTTCTTTTACTCGATTGGTTTTGCAGGGAGGAAGAGTTCAAAGAAGGAGAAAGGGGAATCTATTGATCGAATATTCTAAGGGACGAAAATCACTCCCACAAATTGGTGCTTTCATTGAGAACACGAGTTATATTCAACGCGTGCTCCAAAATCATTCGCATACCTTTTTTCAAATCCACTGAAGCCTTCCAAACAACCATAGTTGGAAGTAAGCACAATAGGAGCGAAACCACCACTAGGGCTTGCTCCACGGCAGATCCGGTCCCGCCACCTCACGGTTTCATGGCAAAAATCGCACCGCTGCCACAAGAAATAGTGGCTGGAATTTCGCAACCACTTGTTGCCGCACTACCACAAGGCCCCATGGCCTCCACGGCTTTGCCGTGTCAAGCCATGGCCTCGTGGCTGCCACCACCACCTTGCCGCAAGGTCCAAATGATGGCGCCACCGCTCAAGACTACCTCAACCCTATCACGAGCCTTGCCCCGATTTTGGAACAAATCTGTCCATTCCTCTCTTTGTCATCACATTTGACGTACCCCATGTGTATTCCATTGGTGAAACCATAGCCCATATGCATTTGGGCCTAACACAATTCTCTCATCCGAATCCACGCAGTCAAGTGGACCTCAATCTCAGAGTCGATCAACTCACACAGAGGGTGGACAACCAAAACGACTTGGTTGTTAAACTCCTCAGGCAGATCGACTCGGCTCGAGGCCTTGGCCTTAGATCATAGGGCGAAGAGGGAAGTTCGAGATTAGGTCCAAGGACCAATGGGCTCAAGAGATTGGGCCCACAGCCTAACATTCACTCCTGCTTGGGCCCACAGAGAAGCATCTACTCCTGGTTGAGACTGCAAGGACCCCGAGTTCGTGAACGTCTGCATGGCAAACGCAGTGATCGACGCTCACCAACCCGCTCGAGGCATACCAACTCACAGCGACGAGATGATGAAGAATCCTCACAAGCTCAATCTACCAGTCCGCCCCATGGGTAGAATAGCCAAAGGAGTCGACCCCTGAAAGCTGAGGAGGAAGTCAGCCAGCAGCGCCAGAATTGCAGAAGGTGCTAACGAGAGACACAAGCCCTACGGGCAGAAGATGTCGAGAGGCTTGTGAACGAATGGCTATAGAGTCTCCAACTTAAAGGAAGTGCAGAGGAGGCCCTGCACTAGGAGGTCGATCAAGTCAACTCCTCGCTCTTCACCAACAAGGTGGAGCAAGCCACTCCTCCAAAGCGGTTCACAACACCATCCATTACACCATTCAAAGGAGACTCTTATCCTGAGAGCCACCTGAGGCACTTCAAGAGTGCAATGATCCTGTACAAGGTAGACGACGAGCTAATGTGCAAGGTGTTTGCGAGAAGCTGCCCAAGATTGGTTTCACACCCTACCGTCTGGGTCGATCGGCAACTTCAGAGAGTTCGCCCTTATTTTCACCAAGGAGTATACCTCCTACCGGATGGTCAAAAAGCAGGCTGACCACTTGTTCAACCTGCACAAGAAGCCTGACGAATATCTTCGAGATTACATCAAGAGATTCAAGGCAGAGAAGGCGATCATCATAGGATGCAATGATCGAATCGTATCCTCAGCTTTCAAGAAAGGCTTGTCAGCCGAGCACGTGTTGTATCAGGCCCTAACCTTTGTTCCGAGCTAGACACTGGCAGAAATCTTTGCGACGGCAAAACACTACGCACTTTTGGACGATGATCGAATCACCGCCAAGAAAGCAAGCAAACAAGCCAATCAGCCAACTAAGCTAGCAAGCCGAAAGAACGACGAGTTCAACTAGAACAGGGGTAAGCGCAGATTGTAGCCCCGAGAACTAACTCCAGTAGCTGAGAACTACACAGAGTTCACAATCCCGGTTCACCAGATCTTAGCTCAAGTGAAAAACAAACCCTGGGTGAAGAGACCACAACCTCAGAGTGGAGAACCTGCATCATTTGGCAAGCGCAATGCCCACGAGCATCCCTTCTAATGATTCGACACATTACGTCATTCGGCGTGCGCGATGCCCACGAGCATCCCTCCCAATGATCGAACATTTGGCATGCGCAATGCCCACGAGCATCCCTTCCAATGATTCGACACATTACTTCATTCGGCGTGCGCAATGTCCACGAGCATCCCTTCCAATGATTCGACACATTACGTCATTCGGAATGCGTTATGTCCACGAGCATCCCTTCCAATGAGTCAACACATTACGTCATTCGGCATGCGCAATGTCCACGAACATCCCTTCCAATTATTCGACACCTTACGTAATTTGACATGCGCGATGCCCACGAGCATCCCTTCTAATGATTCAACACAAAACACTCAATTCGCAAGATGCAATGCGAATTGAAGTTTGAAAAATAACTGAAAATTTCATAGCAAAGCGGCCAACTGGCCAAGTTCAACAGAAAAATATGGTCAACCGAGATTATCCCAACAGGTGACCCCTGGTCAACGACCTACTCAGCAACCCTAGCTGCTTGCTCGGCGCCAGCGCCTCCGTCTTATTCAGCTACCTGCTCAGCAGCTCTAGTCGCCTGCTCAGCAACCCTAGTCACTTTCTCAACAGCCCCAGCTGCCTGCTCCGCAACATCTGCGCCATCATCCTGTTCAGCGACCTGCTCAGCAACTTTAGTCACCTGCTCAGCAGCCTCAGCTGCCTACTCCGTAACATCTGCACCATCATCCTATTCAGCAACCTGCTCAACAACTCTAGTCACCTGCTCAGCAAAACAGAGGAGAAAAGCGCATATCAAAACCCTAGTTCATGGTAAACCAAAAAAAAACAATAGCAGCAAAAAGAAAAAAGAAAAGAAAGGAAATTGGAGTTGTTTGGACCAGCCCAGCCATCACATCTTCAGCGCACATCCCAAGCCATAAGGGGCCCAGTGCACCACCAGCCCAGAGCACATCAGACCCATGCTGCGCTCCACTCTGGCCCAGGCCAGCACCTTGCTTGCTCCAGCCTTGTGGCCCATGCCGGGCTCCAGCACCCCACTATGCGCATCAGCCCAGTGCGCCTCCAGACGAGGCCCATGTAAAACACGAGGCCTATGCCACTTGTGGCTCCAGCGCACACCTCCTGTTGCGCACGTGGTCCACCGACTTCGACTCCAACCATGGCCCACGCCACGCATGCTCCAACTTGGCCCATTCGCGCAGCACCAACTCGCCTGCCCAGGCCCACCTCACATGTCTGGTTCGCTCGCTCCAGCACCAATGCGCACCACATGCGCAGCCATGGCCCATGTCATTCCCAACCTAGACCACTCGCATGCTAGGCCTGCCGCCAGCACACCAACAGTGCTTATCCCTTGCTGCCAACCACCAATCACCACAGGACCAGCGTATCTCCATCACCAAAGTTCCAACAATTCTTCTGGCCTCTAGTCAACCCACATCTTGCAGCCGAAAATCAAAGAAGAAGTTCAAGGAAAATAAAATACGAGTTGAATTACCTTGGATAACACGGCGACTCCTCTCTTCGACAAGAAGTACACTCCTCCAAAATCTCTTTCAAGCAGAAAGTAGAGGAAATAAGTTTGCGAGTTCAAAAAGAGCGAAGAGAAGCTCCATATTTATATCAGCTGAGATTCCTTGACCTACAAGAAATCCCAAGCCCATTCAAACTGGGAGTCCAAATTCAGAAAATTAGCAAGTCACAAGCCTCCTCCAATCAGGAGACCAAGTCACATAAGGAAGCCCAGATGCAGTTGGACAGCCCAACAATTAATTCACACCTCCTCCATGCCACCAAGCGCAACACAGAAGCTAGGGGGCATTTGTGGAAACCGATTATTTCTAGCAAACCCTAGGTCAAATTGATCTCCTTCCGTTTGGGGATTATTTGACTTAATTGGGAATTGATTTGATTAAATTGGGATTATTGCCATAAATTGGGGATTTCCTAATTAAATCCCTAATTTGATTAATCTTGCCAATTTGGGGGAAGAATAATTCCCTTCCATGTGGGGAATTATTCCTCCTAAAACCCTAACTCCTGAGAGCTGTATATATCGAGGCTACACCAAGGCTTGAGGTAACTCCAAAACTCTATCAAAATTCCCTCTCACCCTTGCCTTGCTGCCACCTCTTTCCCTCTCTCACACAAGGCCCCGACCACCACCACACACGGCTCCGGCCACCTAGAACTCTCCCCGTGAGAGAAATAAACTCCGACCACTTTAGCTCTTGCTGTCTCTTTATGTAAGATCCAAGTGAACTAACTTAGGCATCGGAGGGCCTTTGGCCAACACCCCCCGGATGTGGTGTTTTTACTCCGATTGATTTTGCAGGGAGAAAGAGAATCGAGAAGTAAGAGGGAAGAATCCATCAACGAATATTCCGTGGGACAAAAATCACTCCCACAATGACTTTATATGAATAGGAAGATTGATATATATTTTTTTATTAAGTACACTAATCATATGAGGAAGAGGCTTTTTATCCCCAACAGAGAAAATAAAAAGTCTCCATGCCTGTAACTTTATTCATAGATGTTATTTTGGACCACAATCTGAAAAATCAAAATGCCCTCATCGTGAATCATTGCCTTGGCATAAATATTCTTAGTTGGGATTGTTTCTTACACTATAAAGAATTTAAAAGCTATAGTGTCCTCCCTACGATAAGAATCAATGTGATGCGCATGTAAAGTAGAGTTTTAATCCTTAAAGAGAGGATTTGGATTTGACAACAAAGATGAATTTTCTAAAAAATACTAGAAAACATTAGCTTGAACATTTGGAATGAATTTCAAATGACTACATATATGCAATGAGTTATTTGGAATTCACTTATTTTCGTCATTTCCTTCTTATTCATGAACTGTAGTAGTCTAAACAAACTCTTTAATCTTAATGTCATTTAAATCCCTAACTTAAAATCACTCCATCCAAATAGACCCAAGGGAATTTTAATAAGCCCACACTTTTTAGATTTCATACTAGACAAAAATATTGTAACGTGCTCATGACATGCATTGTAAAATATCAAAACCAAATTATAGAAATTAGGGTATCTGGACAACAATAGAAATAGGTTAAAAGTCACTGTTGGTTCTTGTAGTTTGGTACTTCAACCACTTTTGATCATGTAGTTTTAATTCCGTCACTTTTGTCATTATAGTTTCATATTTGTATGAATTCGAGTACAAGTTAGTATTTCTGTCAATTTCTTTATTTATTAAATAAGAACCTACAAATACCCTTGTCCACTGAAGAAATTCTACCACATTATACTCATGAGAAAAACTTCAACCACGTTAAAAAAAACAGATAAACCAGTACATGGTCAACTTGATTTATTTAGTCACACTCTTGTGTACAGTTATTGGAGCAAACCAGAAAACAGAAATGAGTGTAAGCCTAGGCATTTTCAGTGCCTATAGCTCATCTCTTATTGCAGGGAGAGGGTCTGGAGGATTGGAGTTGTGAATCTCTGCTTATAGAGAATCCTATTACTTATCATGATAACTGAGGACTGAGTAAACAGTCTGAACGATGGTAAACCCAAGCACTAGGAGAGCACCGAGGAAAGCAATAACAGTCCAGGGGCTGCTGAAATGCTCGTGATAGAATTGAGCCATCACTGTGTTACATGGCTTCTTGTAGTGCTCTTCTATTTGGTCTTTAACAGGGCGGTAAATGTCATCGTTAGGCACCAAGTCAGTGCCTATCTCATTGAAGACCTTAGCCACCTCCTCGTCATTCCCAAGGAAGTTTAGAAGTATCTGGTTTTTCCTCAGATGCTTCACATCATCGGGATGATCGATGATCGAATCGAGGAAGCATATGTAAGAGGTGACCCCAAAATCATTGTGGAAATCGGGACACATTTCGTAGGCTATCAAGTTCATGAACTTGGGTCTGGTCGAGTCGTCTACTTTTATTTGAGGAAGACGAAGGATTCCACGGCCTAGATGAGAAATAAAGTATATGCTCCTCAATGAGTTGTCATTACTAGGCATAAACTGGATCCCAGCTGCCTGAAGCTCTTGCACGTTGCGAAAAGAGTGGGGAAGATTAGTACTTTTTATTTTCTCACGTTTGTCGTTAGGTGAACGTCTTAGCATTGTTGTCAGAAGAAGCTCAAGCAGATGAGTTGGCTCTGGCTCTGCTTCCATGCGTATTGCTACGTCTTGTCCTCGTTGTAACCTCTGTGCTCCTGCAACCCTGTTAACAAAGTCATCGATTGATTTCTTCAATTCCACATGACGCGAGCTCATCAACAGCTGGAGGAGTTGATAGGGAAGTTGGTTCTCCAGCAAGAACAAGTCCTGTTCTACAAAGGCCACCTGGTCTCCCTTGATCTGAAAATCATCTTCTAAGCGATCATATTTGTATATGAATTCCAGTGCCGAGCACCCATCAACGAACAACATCCACGCGAGGTATTCGTCGTCATAGTCCTTTGTTGCTTCCTCGTCATAGCACTCCCTTAGTTTATTGATCTTGTCCTCAACCTTCTTGAGCAGATCTGCATCATTCTGCATACAGTCTTTGACAAAGTTAGCAGCTAATTTAAGCTTGACTTTCTCTGCATACTCGTACTTACGCTTGCGACCATGGTGGAAAGGACCAAATGCTGCTACCCTGGGCTCGTAGTACTTGTCGAAATTGTTGTTATCTCGGAGCATGAAGGGAACCCTTTGGATCTTTGGTTTCACCTTTCCAGCCTGAATTGGTGCTGCTCCTGTTTCCCTGAATTTTTTGAATCTCTCCTCTTTTGTTGCGTCATGGATTTTCATCTTTTTGGGGCTTTTAATTTCAAAGTGTGAAGATATGTGGCTGTTCTTTTTGGGGGGGTGGTGTGTTTGGACTGAATGTGGTTATAGATGGTGATTTATAGTTTTTGCATGCATATCTATATATAGTTAGTACAACAGGCCACGTAAATTCATTACTTGAGCTTCAAGAAAAGAAAATAGAAGCTTCATTTGGAAGAGAGATGCTTAGATGTATATGACAGTGAGACAATATTGATAGTGAAGGAACAAGTACACTTGATGACTTCATATGAATCGGAAGATCGGTATATATTTTATTAGTAAGTACACTAATCATATGAGGAAGAAGCTTTTTATCTCCAACAGAGAAAATAAAAAGTCTGCTTGCCTGTAACTTTATTCATATGTGTTCTTTTGGACCACACTCTGAAAAAACAAAATGCCCTCATCGTGAATCATTGCCTTGGCATAAATATTCTTAGCTGGGATTGTTTCTTACACTATAAAGAATTTAAAAGCTAGTGTCCTTGGTACGATAAGAATCAATGTGATGCACATGTAAAGTAGAGTTTAATCCTTGAAGAGAAATTTTCATATAAAATCATCAAGAACGTGAGTCACACGATTCAATAGGGCTCCGTTTGGATCGATGTATTTAAAAAGAGGATTGGATTTGACAACAAGCTGAAAGTACTAGAAAACATTAGTTTGAACATTTGGAATGAATTTCAAATAACTATATATATGCAATGAGTTATTTGGAATCCACTTATTTTCGCCATTTCCTTCTTATTTCAACTCTTGGAGTACATGAACTGCAGTAGTATAAACTTTAATCTTATACTGTCATTTAAATCCCTAATTTAAAATCACTCCATCCAAATAGACCCAAGGGAATTTTAATATGCCCACACTTTTTAGATTTCGTACTAGACAAAAAGATTGTAATGTTCAAAACCAAATTATAGAAATTAAGGTATCTGGGCAACAATAGAAATAGGTAAAAAGTCACTTTTGGTTTCTGTAATTTAGTACTTCAACCACTTTTGACCATGTAGTTTCAATTCCGTCACTTTTGCCATTGTAGTTTCATATTTTTAGCAATTCAAAGACAAGTTAGTATTTCTGTCAATTTCTTTGACGGTGCAAGTGGCAATTTCGTCAACCCAAAACCCTTGAGCGTAAAACCTCGTCTGAAACACTCCACATGTCATATTAGGGCTCGAAATTCAACCACTAATCTCAAATTCTGAAAAACTCTAAACCCTGATGGCCAATTTCGAGCCCTAATATGAAATGGGGAAAGTTTTAGACATACTTGTACACTCAAGGGTTTTGGGTTGACAAAATTGCCTCATGCACTGTCAAAGAAATTGAAAAGAATACTAACTTGTCCTTGAATTGCTAAAAATACGAACTACAATGGCAAAATTGATGGAATTGAAATTACATGGTCAAAAATTATTGAAGTGCCAAACTATAGGGACCAAAAGTGACTTTTGGTCATAGAAATATGCTAGTGCATAAATTTATTTTAGGGAGCTTTAGATTATAGACACAAAATAGTTTACTAATCAGGAAAATAGGAATTCAATTCAGCTAATTAAGAAAAGGCCAAAGGATAAAAAATAGGATGTAATTTTACAATCATGGACTACAAAAAGCTAAAAATTACAAAATATGCCATTATGCAAATTTTAACTAATTCATTTTAAACCAAAATACAGCTGTCACAAATTTAAAACTGAAACCAAAACGCAAGCACCTTCTACTCGAAACGACAAAGCAAAGCTTCAGCCCCGCGAAAACACGCGCTCCCTCTTCTTCCCACTCGAACTTTCTTTCTCCCTCACTCTTTCTCTCTTTCGTTCGTATCGTTCTAACCCTCACTCTTTCTCTCTCAAATTTCTCTCCCAAATCGAAACCACTGACACTCCGAGAAGCCAAAATCAAAGAAGAGAAGACACTGCCTCTCTCTCACTGAAGAGCAAAGCATTCAAAAATCATGTAAGAAACTCTATCACACTCCCTCACTAAATCATACATTGCGATGCAGTCTGATGCGTCTAATGGGTCTAATCAGAAAATATGATGCGGTTTTTACTCAAATCTTCGTCGTCTTTTTCGCAAAATACATATGTTTTGTTTTGATTGCAATGTAGTGTATGTTCTGTGTTTTGGATTTAGGGTTTTGATTGCCATGTACTTTTTGTTTTGAGTTTTGGTTTTGGGTTTCGGGTTTTGTGTTTTGGTTTTGGGTTTCGGGTTTTGATTGCAATGAAGTGTATGCTCTGTGCTTTGGTTTTATGTTTTGTATTTTGATTGCAATGCAGTGTATGCTCTGTGCTTTGGTTTTATGCTTTGTATTTTGATTGCAATGCGATGTATGCTCTGTGTTTTGGGTTTCGGGTTTTGATTGCAATGAAGTGTATGCTCTGTGCTTTGGTTTTATGTTTTGTATTTTGATTGCAATGCAGTGTATGCTCTGTGCTTTGGTTTTATGCTTTGTATTTTGATTGCAATGCAGTGTATGTTCTGTGTTTTGGGTTTCGGGTTTTGATTGCAATGAAGTGTATGCTCTGTGCTTTGGTTTTATGTTTTGTATTTTGATTGCAATGCAGTGTATGCTCTGTGCTTTGGTTTTATGCTTTGTATTTTGATTGCAATGCAGTGTATGTTCTGTGTTTTCGGTTTAGGGTTTTGATTGCAATGTACTTTATGCTTTGTGTTTTGGTTTTGGGTTTCGGGTTTTGATTGCAATGCAGTGTATGCTCTGTGCTTTGGTTTTATGCTTTGGTTTTACGTTTTAGTTTTTGTTTGGTGTTCTCTAAAATTCACAATCTGCTTGTTTGTACACATAAAGCTGCTTCAACAGCTTTATTTGTTTCTCGCAATGTTGTTTATGTGTTTCTGCCATGCAGTTTATGCGTTACTTGTCCTAATAGTGTTTTCATTCTTGTTTCAGATCACAAATGGCAACAAAACATTCAACACAAAAGAAGCAAGATCAACAACAAAAAAGTCCAAGAAAAAAAACAATGGCTCAAAAGATACAACAAAAGCCAACTTATGATAGAAAGGCAAAGAACCCAGACTATGTACAGTTTCGGTGCAATGTCAATGCCTTCAACAACATGATAACCAACATCAAAGACAAAATAAATGAAAGGCGTAAGGAAATGCTTGAGAAAACACCGTTCTGGAATTTGATTGAGCCATTCTACAATCAAAGAATAGACATGCACTGCATGACTAAGTCGGATATCGACTTAGTGAAACTGCTCAAGCAGTTTGATCCCACCACAAAATCTTTCACATTCGGCAGCAAGGCTTTCAAGATCACATCAAAAGCGGTGGCCCAAATCCTTGCATTGCCAAATGAAGGAAAACGTGTCAAACTGGACAAGGACAAATATGAGTCAACCTTCAGGACAAGGAACTTTGGAAGCATCCAACCATATAAAGCACGGCTGGAAGAACAAATACACAAAGCAATTGACTTGTCAAATAAATTGCAGAAACAAGACCCCAAGACAAAAACAGACAAGAAATCCAAGAAAAGGAAATCAAAAAACCCAACTGGAGAAGAAGAAAAAAAGCAAGAGGAAGAGGAGGTTGTTGACTACGACAGGGATGTGGTCAGCCTAATCCTGATTCACCTCTGCCTAACATTGCTCTTCACAACCGCTTCAACCAATTTGCACTGGAAAATTGTGGAGCATTGTGAGAAGCTAGACACCCTGTCAAGCTACTCATGGGCAAGGGCTGTTTCAACGTACATAAATGACTCCTTAGTCGCAAAGGCAAAACTGAAGAAGGAAGGAAAAGAACGTACAGGGGCTGTTACAGGTTGCACTCTCCTAATTTTGGTAAGTCAAACAAAATTTTATGTTATTTATGTCTTATCAATAAATTCACAATCTGCATTGCAGTTTATAACATAGTATATATATCTTCGTTTTGAACTGTTCAGTTTCTGCTTTGTGAGAGGACTAATATAATTCAACCAATCGTTGGGATGGAGAACGCAACTCCTGGAATTTTAAAATGGAATCTTGTGGAACTCCACACAAGATTACATTATTTCAGTGACCTAAATCAGCTAGAGGGACTTTTCAAAACCTCTAAAAAACAAGAAAGTACCAGAGAAGAGGAAGAGGAAGAGGAAAAGGAAGACGAAGAGGTATGCAATATTTCTTTTCTGCAATGCAGTTTATGTGTTTCTGCAATGCAGTTTATGTGTTTCTGCAATGCAATTTCTAACAAGTGTTGTTCAATTTGCAGAAACAAGATGGAGCAGAAGGAGAAAAGGAAGCAGGAAATGAAGAAGAAAATGAAGGAGAAGGAAAAAAGAAAAGATTTGAGATTGGGGAAGCAAAAGAACCTGTTGGGATTCTTGGCTGCATGGTCAACTCTCTGGAAGTCCAAATCAATTACCGCCAACGACTTGATCCTAGCTGGGTTTGCCCAAAACGCTTACAACTGTGGAAGGATGAAAATAATCAAGACAGTGAGAAGAAAATCCAAGATTTATGGAACATTTTCTTCCAAGCAGAAATCAAAACAAACCAGCTGGAAGAGGAATTGGCAAAACTAAAAGAGGAATTGGCAAAAGTAAAAGAAAAATTAACTGATGAAGAATGTGTGACTGCTACAATGACAGTGGAATCTACCCTTATGCGTCATGAAATGAACAATCTGAAGGAGAGGATTGCACAAATGGAATGCAAGGGACCTGAAATTGAGCAAGTGCCACTAAATGAGAATGTGCAAATACCTCAAGAACAACTCAAGGACACGGATCCAAGTGCCGACATTCGAGAAAAGTACAGAGAAGAACTTGAAAGCATGTTCTCGGACTCCAACAAATTTTGAAATCGAGCGCGATGTCCCTACACCACAACCACCACAACCACTTGATGATCAAAAGGTGGAGCAAGTGCAAATACCTCAGCAACAACTCAAGGACACGGAACGTCACCGCCAAAGATTCGAGAAAAGTACAGAGAAGAACTTGAAAACATCTTCTCAGACCCAACAATTTTTGAAATCGAGCATGATGTCCCTACACCACAACCACTTGATGATCAAAAGGTGGAGCAAGAAGAAGAGAAGAAAGGAGAAGAGAAGAAAGAAGAAGAGATGCAAGAAGAAGAAACAGAAGAAGAGATGCAAGAAGAAGAGACAGATGAAGAGAAACAGAAGGAAGAAGACAAAGATCAGATAAAGAACAAAAAAAGGAAGAAAGATGCTGACACTCCTGATATTCCAACAAGAATAAAAATTATAAAGAGCAGGCAAAGAAAGAAGCGTCAAGCATCATGCTACAAATATGAACAAGATAAGAAGCCCAAGCAAAAGAAGGCAAAAAAGGCTGACGTTGACGAACAATTGCCCCAATTCAAGATTATCTCTTCCGAGGAGCAGTCAACACAAGAAGAACCTATGATTGTTGCTACAAATCAGGTACAGGAACGCAACTTATCTTTTGTTTTCAGCATTGCAGTTTCTGCAATGCAGTTTATTTGTTTCTGCATTGCTGTTTTTATTTTTCTGCAATGCAGTTTATTTGTTTCTGCAATGCAGTTTATTTGTTTCTGCAATGCAGGTTCTAATTAATTTTGTTCAATTTGCAGTCGCAACAAGACAAACCTCGTCATAATCTGATAGTATTAGATCAACTGAAAACAGATGATGAGGATGACCCAAAAAAGCAACAAAACAAGAAGATTAAGAAGACATTAGGATGGGGAAACAAGAGGGTGTGGCAAAAAGTACCCAAAGAAGACAGGGAAAGAATTCAAAGATACATCTTAAGTACTGACTTAAAGTAATGTCCCTAACCCAAAAAGAACAATTATTTCATGTTAATTAAAATTAAAGTGACACTAATCTTGTGAATTTCATGTATTCAAAATCCACAGAGCTACCTTCTGGAAAGGTGATCGTGACGTCATTTCCAACATAGATATCAAAGATATTGTATGCGACTTGGAACTAGCACAAAATGTAAGTCCAAACTACTAATTCTAAAACACACATTGCACTGCCGTTCTTGTTTGTGCCTACTAAATTACCTATTAACAATGCCCCAAACAGGTTATTGAAAGTTTTATTGAGTTGGAGGAGGAGAAAATAGATCCAGTGGAGACAGGAGTTCCACAATACATGTCTACATGGACTTGGGTAAGAATAATTTCCAAAATTCAAAATTGATTAAACAAAAAATGCACTGCAGCTTTCGACAAAATAAATATACTATTCAATTGCCATTCTATGCTTGCAGCAATCGATGGCTAGCTTCGAAGAGCCAAGTTGGCATTATGCTATGTATGAACCTCTATTGGAAAAGCTGGGGAAATGCAATGTGCTCTTTTTCCCAATTATTTCAAAATCCGAGTACCACTTCACCCTGCTGGCTTTTCACAAATCCGAACAAAAGTGGAGACACTACAATCCACTTAGGTCACTCGGGGCAAGGAAAGAAGAAAAATGCATTGACATTGCTAAAGATATTGTAAGTGGAATGAACCTTTTTTTAATTTCTCAGCACAAACACAATCTGCAATGCAAACCTTGATTACCCTTTCTTTTCTTTTCTTTTTCTTATTAAAAAAATAGGTCACAGTTGTTGAAGGGTGGATGCAATACGTGAGACCCAGCGCACAAGAATTCATAGAAACTCAAACAGTACTAAAACTAATAAAGCAAAGGGGACTGGCCCCAACACCTATTCAGCATGACTTATCTGCAAATGAGGAACTGACTCTCAATTTTATTCTCCAAAGTCCATGTCAGTTTCCATTTGAGGACGACACAGAATGTGCCCAACAACATTCATCTTCGTAAGAATTGTTTCTACTCAACTATTCAATACAATTTGATATCATTCAAAACAAAAAACCAATCACATATTATTTTGCAGGTTGGACTGTGGGATGTTTGTCATGTTTTACATGGATCAAATAGCAAAAGGACAGCCCATTCCGTCAACATTGGACAAAAAATTCATGATTGAATATAGAGCAAATTACATCTCGAGACTCCTCCACCACAACAATTGCCTTGTCTCCCAGTTTGAAGAAACATTGACATGAAATTATCTTGTTATTGGATCCTAGAAAATATTTGTTATATATCTCTACTGTAATATATTCTTAGAACAACTCTACTATAATATTTGTAATGGAGTTTATGTTTGTCTGCCATGGAATTTATGCTGTTCTGAAATGGAGTTTATGTTTTTGGCAATGCACTTTATGTTTTTCTGCATTGGAGTTAAAGGAATTACTGCATTACAAACGGAAACTAAGATTCTCATCAATCTCCTACAGCAATAACAAAAAAACTTCACGAAAGAAAGAAAACAAGCCTCGCAACAAAAGGCAAAAAGGAATATCCCCCCGAACACCACTTTCGATGCTGCAAACGCAACCACCATAAAACGAAGCGAAATTTTATTAAAGCTCTCTTTATGTGTTTCTGCAATGCAGTGTATGTGTTTCTGCAATGCAGTGTATGTGTTTCTGCAATGCAGTGTATGTGTTTCCTCATTACAAATGGAAACGGCAAACAAACAAACAAACTTCACGAAAACAAGCAAACAAGCATCTGAAAAAAGTCAAAAAGGCATATCCACTATGAAAAAAATGCTTAATTTCCATTAACTCCAAAAAAAAAATCACAATATCCAATTAAAAGTAGTAACAATTTATAATCAACTATAAACTGCATTGCAGATTATTCATATACCTAACACAAGCAATTATAAACTGAGAAGGAATGTTCATATCACAGCCTTGCAAGTCTTCCGGTTGTGCCCAGAAACACCACACCGACTGCATTTCAATGGCCTTCTAGCTTCACCCAAAGCTTTGATCCTCTTCGTCGGTGGTCTTCCGGCTGGCCTCTTTGTAATTGGCGGAAGAACAACTCCAGTAGCTGAACCGTTGCTGCCCAAGCCTTTCCCAATATCTGGAATAGGAAGAATAGGAATATCATAGGATTTTCGAAAGAATTCAGACGTGTAGTAACACCGACGTAATCATAAACTGAATCTTTCTTTGCAAGAATTGCAGCCACTGCATGCGTACAAGGAAAACCATCAATTTGCCATAGACGGCAAGAACATGTCCGTTGCTCCAAATCAACCATAACAGAAAAATCACCAAACACTTCAAAAACAGAAACACTAGAACGACGAACAGCCCAAGTCCTTCCGACTTCCGCTTTTTCAACAAGCCTAGTTTCCATCTCCCACAAAATAGTTGTCCACTTCTCGGCTTCAAGTCGTCGTTGTGAATTCAACACCATCAATTTCTGTCGAATCCCGTCTATCAAAGGCAACACCGGTAGATCTCGAAACACACCAACCCAATGGTTAAATGACTCGGCTAAACTGTTTGCCATCTCTCCATAACGCATTCCATTGAAAAACGCATTGGCATAGTGATCTCTAGACAAATCAGTTATGAATGTCTTCACTTTGGAACTACCAACAGTCATCAACTCATCCATAGCTACTTTAAACTCATCCTCTGTAACAGATATGCACATTTAGCAAATAGATTAACAACACGGTCTTGGAGCGACTTCCCAAAACCTGACTTGGTACTTAGATATCAAATTTTGCTTGCGTGATAATAACAGTAGGAATGAGGGCATCCAGGAAAAACAGCAGCCATTGCATTCAAAGAAACCTTGATTACGGTCAGAGAAAAAAGTCACCACTCTACCCATCGGTAACAATATAGCAGCCAAATGTTGAAGAAACCAAGTCCAATTCTCCTCTGTCTCAGAATCAACAACTCCAAAAGCAAGAGGATAAAACCCTGCAAAACAAAACCAACAGCACAGCTGAGAAACACATAAACTGCATTGCAGAAACAAATAAACTGCATTGCAGAAAAATAAAAACAGCAATGCGAATCCAAAACAATTGGGTAATCATACCTTGATTACCATTCTTTCCAGAAGCACAAAGAAGCTGCCCTTTGTACTTGCTCTTCAAAAATGTAGCATCCATGAACAGCAAAGGGATACAATATTCAAATCCGGCAATTGAACCGCCAAACGATACAAAAAATCGTCTAAAGCGATTAATTCCAAAGATCGCATTCAAGCTCGCAAATAGAACCGGCATTGGTTGCTTTTACAGCGTCCACGTACCACACTAATTCATTGAAGGACTTCGACTGATCACCGTGAACATCCACTTTGGCTAACTCTTTACCAAACCATGCGTGGTAGTATGAAATATCAAGACCATAATATTCTTTGAATTCATTGATAATCTCTACTGGCTTAAGCTCTGGTTTTGCCCTGATTCTATCAACAAGCAGCGAGGAAACAACACGAGACTTCATCTTTGTTTCACGTATCCGACCCGCACATGTATGAACATTATTTAAGGTCCGAATTACAAAACAACCCGAAGCTACACAACAAGATGCATAAACACGCCAACTACAACCTTCCAAGTTCTTATTTGAGCACACTGCAATCACCCGCCTCTTGTCATTGCCCACATATAAAAACTGAAATCCTACTTCAAGAGCATACTTGCTCAATTTCAACCGGAACTCCTCTGCACCACCATTAAACGTCTGCCCTACATGATGTATATATGTGTGCCACTCCATCGACAACAATGGCTTAGCAATTAATCTCTTAGACCTACCCAAGAATTCGTTTCTATCTTCAAGAGTACTACAACATGATGATTCACCCTTTTCACACACTAGCAAATCCTTATTTCCACAAAACGGACCACTAGACTCACTGCGCAAACATAAATCCTTAACTAAAAGCTCCACACTCTTTGCATTCGCAATCCCTAAACATGCCATCATCATGTCTAAATCACCATCTGTTTCTAATACGCAGCTAGAATACCCAGGCAGTGAATATCTCAACATAAAAGTGCCTAATTTCAAACAACTAAACCGTAGACAAACGGTATTTGAAATATCAACAATAGACGATTCAGCTGTAATTGGGAACATCACTGTTTCCAACTTATATGTGCACTTGGCTATAACAAAAAGCTCCATTCCCCCCTTAAAATGCAAACAAAACAAGAAGAAAAAATAATTAAACAAAACTGCAAACAAAACTGCATGGTATGATCTTGAAAAAAACATAAACTACATTGCAGTTTATATGTTTCTGCACTGCAGTTTATGTGTTTCTGCCAAAATTCTGAGGAAAAAAACTGAACAACTCATACCTCAACAGCAAATTCCAAAAAAAATCCACAACCAAACAACAGCCACAAGGTCCGAATCAAACAGATATTATCGAACTCAGAATCGCACACACCACAAGCAACGCCAAAACTGAAATTAAATCTGCATGAAAAAGCAAAATTAGGAAGAAACCATACAAATCAATATAAATGCCACAAAAAATAATCCGAAAAAAAAGAAAAAAAAAGGAACAAAATAGAACGAACCAGAATATCAGAGCTCCATCGGACCTCAAGAACCACAGCTCCGTGAACGAGAGAACAAAATCTGCAAAAGCCACAAAACAACGAAGAAAACATAAAAAACACAAAACGTAATCAAAATCAAAGACAAAAACGAAGAAATTTGAAAGAAATCATGCCAGAAGATCAGAGCTCGATCGGAGCTCTCGAACCAGAAATTGACGACGTGCAGAGCGAAACGAAGAGAATGCCAAATTTCAAATCGCGGCTACTTAAAAACTAAGAGGGTAAAAACGTAATTCAAAAATAAATTTTAAAGTTGGGCCAGGCTTTTCAACAGAAAGGGTACAAATATCTTTTCCGTTGTTAATCTAAGCTGGGCCAAAAAATCAGGACTTGCTCTTTGGCTAAATCCAAAAGAAAATTTGGATACCTATGTGCAAAGCCCAAACAGAAATACTATAGGTATTAAAACCTGATTAGTTAGGATTGTTTTTGCTAAAACCTAATTTTTCTTTTATTTTATTATTATAAAGCTAGTGTCCTCCTTACGATAAGAATCAATGTGATGCGCATGTAAAGTAGAGTTTTAATCCTTGAAGAGAAATTTTCATATAAAATCATCAAGAACGTGAGTCATGCGATTCAATAGGGCTCCGTTTGGATCGAGCTATTTAAAGAGAGGATTTGGATTCGACAACAAAGCTGAATATTCTAAAAAGTACTAGAAAACATTAGCTTGAACATTTGTTATGAATTTCAAATGACTATATATATGCAATGAGTTATTTGGAATCTACTTATTTTCGTCATTTTCTTCTTATTCAACTCTTGGAGTACATGAATCAACTGTAGTAGTCTAAACAAACACTTTAATCTTATAATGTCATTTAGGGCTCATTTGTGACTACTTCTTTAGAAAGCACTTCTGTTCATAAGCGCTTCTAGTCAAAGCGCTTGTAATATAAAAATATTGAAATTTTCTTAAAAAATCCAAGTGCTTCATGGAAAAGCACTTGGGAGTGCTTCATGGAAAAGCACTTGGGAGTGCTTCATGGAAAAGCACTTGGGAGTGCTTCCTGAGGAAACACATAATAGGTGCTTCTCCAGAAAGAGCTTCTATGACCCAGAAGTACTTCTAAACTTTTATGCCAAACGATGTCAGAAGCGCTTTTAGTTGTCAAAAAGCTCTTCTAGCCCTTCCAAAAGGACTCCCAAACAGGCCTAAACCCCTAATTTAAAATCACTCCATCCAAATGGACCCAAGGGAATTTTAATATGCCCACACTTTTTAGATTTCGTACTAGACAAAAATATTATAATGTGCTCATGACATGCATTGTAAAATATCAAAACCAAATTATAGAAATTAGGGAATCTGGGCAACAATAGAAATATGCTGGTGCATAAATTTATTTTATTATTATGAAAGTGGGCGAGAATTAGTGAGAGAGGAGAAAAATTTAAGGACTAAGAGAGTGTGCATATTCTCATTAGACTGCTATTTATAGGCTTAGGTTTTATTTATACTCCCAAGTTGCCCTATTTTACATTTGAGAGAGGAACGTACTAATCACAAGACGCTGCCACAAGACACATATATATATACAGTGAGCTTCCATTGAGGGATCCCTCAAATAACCTTATTTGAGGGACACCCCTTGTAGGGCCCACCCCGGATTGTATTTCACTAATCCAAACCGTCTATTTTGTAGATACTCATTCAAAGATCATCTCTACAAAAAAAATCACTTGAATCCGATATCATTTGACCACTCAATTGAATATATATACAGTTACTCTCATCCGGATGTCCACACGTTATTACCGTGCGGACGCTATAGTAAACTGGGAGGAAAACATGGAGGGATAGTACAAACTACATAGCGTCTGCACAATAATAACATCCGGATGTCCGAATAGGAGAATTTATGTATACATATCTTATACAAATGATAGGACTCTAAACTACTAATTTATGTAAATAAACCCACAAGTTTCTGTGTTTGTCAAATTCTACACATGGATCAAATTCATAGTGCAGCCGAGACAGATGATAGGACTCTAAACTACTAATTTATGTAAATAAACCCACAACTTTCTGTGTCTGCCAAATTCTACACATTGATCAAATTCATAGTGTGCATATTCTCATTAGACTGCTATTTATAGGCTTAGGTTTTACTTATACTCCCAAGTTGCCCTATTTGACATTTGAGAGAGGAACGTACTAACTGCACACACGCACACATATATATATATATATATATATATAGTTACTCTCATCCGGATGTCCACACGTTATTACCATGCGGACGCTATAGTAAACTGGGAGGAAAACATAGAGGGGTAGTACAAAATACGCAGCGTCCGCACAATAATAACATCCGGATGTCCGAATAGGAGAATTTCTGTATACATATCTTATACAAATTATAGGACTCTAAACTACTAATTTATGTAAATAAACCCACAACTTTCTGTGTCTGTCAAATTCTACACATGGATCAAATTCATAATGCAGCCGAGACAGAGCATACCTAACAACTCGGCAAAGTTGTTCATCAGAGACATCTTCCACTATATACTGTGAGTGCCGAACAAAAGTAGAAACATCTTCCCTGGTACCAATACTTCCAGGCAATCTAGCAGCTGCATCTCTCACAAGACAGAGATTGGTGATATGCGGTGGTCAATCAGCTTTAAGCATAAAATGATCTCGGTTTCTATATGATGGCTAACCGCTGCAGCTAGTTAGAGGAGCAACTGCAGACTTTCTACCATCCAATGCTGTGTAAGAAAATGCCATATCTGGGACTAAATACCTCAAAGCTTCCTCCCTTTGAAAGGACGCTCTTACTTCTTCAGAGCTCGGACTGATAGCATTCTTTCGAGACATTATGTCCCTGAACCATTCGCTTTCATCTAGTGTTGGTTGCATCAAAATCAAAGGTGGTGAAGGAAGGCTTCCAACTTGACGAAATCTCCCGTGAAAACTCTTGTACCAAATAGCAAAGGAATCAACCAACTTCACAAGCACATTATGGCGAAGACTCCAAGCTTTAGAAGATACATATTCCTCATCATAATTGCATGAGTTAAAGTTGATATGGGACCAATCCATGACCAACATTTACTGGACTTGCGATAGAAAGCGAGTGGCTTCCATCCTCTAGCTCCTAAAGGCACTGTTTGGGATGAAAATATCTCCAAAACCCCTCTGACTAAATCCTGAAGGGGCTTTTGGGTTTGAAGAATAGAAGGATCCATTGGAGTTGATCTAACACGCTCAACAATCTTGTTAAGAGTGAGAGAAGGTAAACTTTTGGAATTTGTTAGTACAGAATCACTAATGCCTTTATCTTTGAGAGAATAAAATCCAACTTTCCCTTCAGCATTGCTAGCCCCTTGATCATTTCCCATACACCACATCATCATCTTCTGCATGTGGAACAACCATTGATCTTCGAATGGCAGTAAGGAGATGCACAATGGAGAATGAAAATCCAGTATTAACAGTAGGAACGGGCAATTTGAATCCATGCCTTTTCAACGGTAAATTTACTGGTGCTGCAACTTCCACAGTTTCTCTTTTTGAATAGGATCCTGCCACCCTTTTCCGTTTCTTTGCCATTAACATGCCTAATCTGTCATGACCATGACTATCCAACAACTGACATGGTTCTTACAAATTATCATCCTTCTCACTGACATTACTTTTCATATATTTTGGTACGAGCGAAGATAGCTTCTTAAACATTTTCATCTTTTTCTTCTTTCTCCCTGCAGGATATGGCACTGCTGGCAAATGGAAATCTAAGACTGCTGCAGCATCTTCATCCTTCATAGAACCTCCAAAGTCAGCTTGCTGACGCTTTACCAAAAAATTAACCTTTCTCCCAGTCACATCCGAATGACTATCACCTCTCAACTTCCCATTCGAATCCTTTATGCTTGGAATGGAATCCCTTTCACACTATGCTTCATTGCATGTGAACGTAACCCACCATGATGCAGACTAGGATCTTCACTTGCCAACTGTGTGCGGCATCTGTATGACTCTGAATAGCCATTTGCCAAGATGGATGATGATGGTCTTTTTCGAAACCATTTTTCATACTTCTCAACTGCTTTGCCCACAGGACTCTGAGTCCTCCATTTTTCACTTTCCTCATTGAACTGTGACTTCCAGTTTCCATATTTCTTCAATCTCAAAGTTAAAGGCCGTCACAGAGAAAAATCTTAGGTTTGACTAACAGTGTAAATAAATAGCATAGTAAATAATCGTAAAGTCGTCATCATCATCCTTTCTTGGCACTGAAACTCCAGCATTAGTCTTCACTCCATCTCAATCCACCAAGGAAAAATTCCAATTGTATCCCTGGTCGAATTTTTAAAAAGGTGTGAAAAAAAAATGCAGGGGCTGTGTTAATTGCAAAGATAATTTAAGAACAATTCGAAAGTTTGATAACAAGTTTATTGCGAAATAGCACTTCATAAAACAAAGGCTTTGTTTGGTCAACCCAACAAGACAATTCGTGAAAGGAACCCACAACAGATATCGCCATTATTTATTCTAATGCACTCCAAATCTAAACTTGTTCATGAAATTCAATATTTACCCAAAAATATCCTTATAAAGACTATGATACAACCTTTCCTTAAGAAAAACTCAAACAAGCATTTGGCTTCATTGAGCAGCAAACAAGCAAACCAGGGGAGGAAGAACAAACTCGTCAACCATAAACATTTTAGAAAGAAAAAAAAAAGGTCAAAATTTAACCTTGTGTTGTGTTGTGATCTTTGTATAATGCTATGCTAAAATATAACTGCATATATAGTGTTTGGTAGCAGAGAAAATGTGGGGAAATGAATAAGATAGTTGGTTTAGCTGCAACAAAGAAAAAGGCTACATTTTGTTTGCACAAACACAATACACAATATAAAGCAGATTACTAAAAAGTTCAAATTGTTTCAAGTTTTTCCATTTTCACAGAAATCAAAATACGTTATGAGAACAGAGATTGGAGGGTACCTACCTAGTTAGCCACCACACCACTTAGTTTCTGAGAGGACTACAAAAACTCAGAGCAGAAAGCAAATGAAGGAGCATTTGGTGGATGAAAAACCCTAGAGAAGAAAATAGTAAGTACGGAAGGTGAAGCGTTATGACTTGTTTGTGAAGGAGGGTGAAGAAGCTGACGTGGAAAAACAATAGTAAACTGACGTGGCAGTGGTGATATGGATGGATGGGGAAAAGATGAAAAATGACAGGACAATGTTTTTTTTAGGACATTTCCTATTGAGAATAGCAGACTGAAGTTTTCACTGCGAAGTTCATTGATATTCCGGAGTTTTTATTATTTATTATATTTCGGTTTAAATATTCCAGAATTTATTCCCACGATATTACCATTTTGAAAAAGAAGTGAAATCGTGTTTGAATAATTATCTCCCAAAATACAACACATTTGCAACTAGTAAATTCACATTATAGAGAAAAAAATTGATTTTAGAAATTGTTCGATCAATGAGTATTGATCATGCAATGCAGGCAAGTAAATTACTCAACCTGATCAACACCCACCAATTAATATTGTATTACTAAAGCCTAACATGTTACAAGCAATACAACAATATCATTGACTAATATAACAGTCACCTAAGTTTCACTGTTCACCTTCCTTTTTCTTTCTTTTTTTGAAGTAAGAAAATGTTCTCTCAACCGTCTAGCAAGACCAGTTTTCAAATCATTTATCCTCTACACCAGGCTGTTTCGGGTCCATCGGAATGTAAATATAACCCCATTAACCTTCCTTTATGTTCACCGTTTATGAACCGTTGGAGTTCATCATCGAAGCATCTTCAGGTACTTTGGGGTTCATCACTGAAGCATCTTCAGGTACTGAGGCCTTCTTTCCCTTACTTCCCGTGGTTTTGGCTTTATGTGTTCGAGATCGAGCCATAGCATTCCTAGATTTATGGACAGGTTTCTTGCTTTTCCTGAGAGTTTTTAGGGCTAATGTTTTCAGTGGAACCATGATGTCCAAGGGCAATAGCACTTCTTCCAACTCAGTCCAGTCGAGATCTTCAAAGTCGCCATCTTCATACACCACCCTGTACCAGCCTGATTCTTTATCATACTCAGTTACTGTACCAGAGTAGTATTGCTCTCCAAACAACTTTTTTACTTCCCTTCCTTCCAACCATTCACCAAAGTTAGTTTTTCCATGGGATTCTGCATCATGCTTAGTCTTAGAGAAAGCAAGAAGAGTGCCATCACTTGGGGGAATCTCAGGCATTCCATTAATGACAATAGCAGGCTCCCCAGGTAACTCATAAATCTCTGCCGACGAAGGCTCAACTTCCTGCTCGTTGCTGGTGTTTTCCATTTCTAGAACTCTTTCTCATATATGTGAAAAGGCTGCAATGATTTTTATAAGGCTATTAAGAAATCATCATCTGACCGTAAGATGAGTATAATTCTTCAAATTCAAAAGTTCCAATGCAAGAAACGTCAACGATTGAAGTAATCGACTAGAAAAGTTACACCAAAAACTGTACAAGCAAGCACATGAAGAGGAGGAGACCAAAGAAAATTGTGAAAAGTAAACATGTAAGACTGGCAAAATCTAAACTCGTCCTATTTCAGTTTGGTATATAGAAGTCTCAAAACTAACAAATACTAGCCTCTTACACTATTGCAAATGTAGATTGAAACCTCCGAAAGAAAAACATTGACAGATTTCTCACTGAGGCATTTGTTCAAACAGATGGCACCCTATAGGCAGTAGGAAACCTCCTTTCCACGAGGCAAACATGGATAAGAGAAGAATATACAGTTGCAGTCTTACAGGCATTAAGTTACCATTAAGCCCCTGAAAAGTCTGAGATACAAAGATTTTGGTGAACACATAGCAACTTTGCAAGAATGAATGAAGAAGAGGTCACTAACTCTAAATCCAAATTTATAAATAAAAAAATTACCAAAGGTACCAAATTCATCAAAGTCCATGCAATGCAACCTCTCACTACCCAATCGTTCCAAAAGGAAAATATCAAGTAATTCAAGAGTTTCCAAGAAAATGCATTTTCCAATTAGCTCGGCTTCAGCTCGTGCAAGAAACTAAAATCTAAAACAATAAAGAAAAAAATCACAAATTGTAACTGCAACTGTATAGAAATCAATCACACGTTCTTCGTAACTTGCAAATCAAAAAATTAACCGAAGTTTCCATTAGAGGACGCTAGATTTGCCAGAGAAACACATTTTAGCGAGGTGGGTTTTGCTTGAATGAGCTTACCGCTGAAAATTCGGAGAAGAAGAAGAAGAAGAAGGATGTTGCGATCGAATTTCTGCTGCTGCTGTAACTTTTCTTCCTCTCTCTTCTTGTACAAAAACCAACAGCAAAGCCCTTAAACTGTTTCAGGTGAACCTGATTGAATTTTCTTATTTTTATCTTGCTTTGTAGTTGGGGGATAGGAAGGTAATTTCCATCCAAAGGGAATATTAGCGGGTGGAGTATTTTAAGACTCACTTGCCGCGGGTTAATCCTCTTCCAAGTTCCACCTATAAAATTGGCGGGAGCTAAATGACAATTCTTTTTCTTTATTTTATTTTATTTTTTGTTTCTTTTGCTAAGGGGAAAAAAGCTCTAATTAGAATTTAGATCCATCATTTCCATTATGGATGGCCAAAACCTAATTTTTCCCAATTTTTTTCTCAACTTGGATGAATACAATATGCTAGTGCGTTTGGTTCATGTGAAATGAGGCTTGGGGATCAGAAATTAATTATTTTCTCATATTTTGTAAGTCCAAGCATGAAAAATAGTTTGCCTAGACATGGGAAAATATGAGAAAAATGTAACCCTCCTCCCCCCTTAAGTTTCATTTTCCATTCCCATAGGAAAGTTTGGAAAAGCACTAAAGATTAAACGCACATTTTTCTTAACCATTTTTCATTATCATTAAAAATTAAAAATTAAAAATTACAATAACATTAAATGCATTCTTTTATTATTTCATTTCATACGGATATAGTTGAAAAATAAAACAAACTTTGTTTTACATTCATATACAAACCAAACATGACAAAGGAAATAAATTGGTATTTTCTAGTTATTTTCCTAACATTACCAAATATGGAAAAAAATGGTATTTCTTGTTTTATATCCCTTAGAAATGATTTCCCATCAAATCATTTCCTTGAATTAAACGGGCCTAGGATTAAATTTCCCCATCACTGGTCCTATTAGGGTAGTTTTTTTTATAAAAAAAATTCCCCATCTTTTTTTCTTGCATAAAAAGCGGAGTTTAAGTATTAAGGATTTTTTTTTGTTCTTTTCTAAGAACCGGGTATAGAAAAGATATAGCTATAAAAAGAGGAGCAATTAATCTTGTAAGAATAATACCAAATGAATGTGGTTTGCAAAGCCATTGAACATTCAAATCTCGGCCGCCACCAACGGCTACGTCCAACGAGCCCTACAAGGCCTCCACGGAGTCGATGTGCTCGACTGCGGGGTTTGTGGCCAACTCATTCAGCACTGCACGGACCGCCGCCTGCTCCGTCAGGCCAAGCAGCTCCATGCCCCCTCGTCCTCTTCGCAGTCGTGCCCAGCAACTTCCTGGCCTCAAAGCTCATCAATTTGTATTCCAAAACCAACCACCTCAGCCAAGCGCGCAAGGTGTTTGATCAAATTCCCCACAAGAATACCTTTTCATGGAACGCTATGCTCATTGGGTATTCTTTTAACAACATGCATTCCGACACTCTGAAGCTGTTTTCAGCTATGGTGTCTTCGTGTTCGGACGAAGTGAAAACTGATAATTTCACAGTTACGTGTGTCTTGAAGGCTTTGGGGGCTTTGCTTTCCGGTTCAAAATTGGCTAAGGAGGTTCATTGTTTTGTTCTGCGTCATGGGTTTGATTCAGATGTTTTTGTTACTAATTCTTTAATAACCTACTACTCGAGATGTGATGAGCTTGTCTGGGCGAGAACATTGTTCGAGAGGATGCCAGACAGAGATACCGTGTCGTGGAATTCAATGATTGCCGGGTATTCACAGGCTGGTTATTACGAAGAGTGTAAAGAGTTGTATCGGGAGATGTTAAGTTTAGGGAGGTTGAGGCCTAACGGGTTGACAGTGGTCAGTGTCTTGCAGGCATGTTTACAGTCTAATGATCTTATATTTGGTATGGAGGTTCATCAGTTTGTGAATGAGAGTCAAATTGAGATGGATATTGTTCTTTGTAATGCTCTCATAGGGCTATATGCAAGATGTGGTAGCCTGGATTATGCTGAAGAATTATTTCATGGGATGAGTGAAAAGGATGAGGTCACTTATGGTTCATTAATTTCGGGCTACATGTTTCATGGGTTTGTTGACAAAGCCCTGGATCTTTTTCGAGAAAGTAAGAAGCCAAGATTAAGTACTTGGAATTCTATGATTTCAGGTCTAGTTCAGAACAACCGGCATGAAGGCGCCTTAGATTTAATTAGTGAAATGCAAGCATGTGGTTTCAAACCAAATACTGTGACATTGTCAAGTATTCTTCCTGCAATATCATATTTATCAAATCTTAAAGCAGGGAAGGAGCTACATGCTTACTCTGTTAGAAACAATTTTGATACGAATATTTATGTCGCAACTGCTATCATCGATACTTATGCAAAGTTGGGGTTCCTTCATGGGGCACAGCAGGTTTTTGATCAATCAAGAGGTAAGAGCTTGATCATTTGGACGGCAATAATCTCAGCTTATGCAGCCCATGGGGATGCTGATATGTCTCTTGGTCTTTTTTATGAGATGCTGAATAATGGCATTCAGCCAGACCAAGTGACATTTACAGCAGTCTTAACAGCTTGTGCTCATTCTGGAGTGGTAGATGAAGCTTGGAAGATCTTTGATGCCATGTTTCCGAAATATGGCATTCAGCCCTCGGTTGAGCATTATGCCTGCATGGTAGGTGTTCTTAGCCGAGCTGGGCGACTCACAGAAGCTGTAGACTTGATTCACAAAATGCCAGTTGAGCCGAGTGCTAAGGTTTGGGGTGCACTACTTAATGGGGCTTCAGTTTCTGGTGATGTAGAATTGGGAGAGTTTGTCTGTGATCGTTTGTTTCAGATTGAGCCTGATAATACAGGGAACTACATCATCATGGCAAATTTGTATTCACAAGCTGGTAGATGGGAAGAAGCTGATAAGGTCAGGGAAAGAATGAAAGAAGTTGGACTGAGGAAGATTCCTGGCAGCAGCTGGATTGAAACAAATGATGGATTACAAAGCTTTATAGCAAAGGATGCATCAAATCAAAGAACCGAAGAGATTTACGAAATACTGGAGGGACTGCTGGGGTTGATGAAAGAAAAAGTTTACGTTTTGCGGGACGAATTAGATGAGGAGAGTGTTAACAATTGAGCCAAGATCATCATCACTGAAGGGCTCAAGCAAAATAGGAATTGGATGAGGGTCTTTAATAGAATGATGGTTTAAGAACTACCCTATTTATCAGAAGTGGCACCTGGATGTTCAATATTGCAGGTCTGTTAAATTCAAGTGTTTTAATTGCTCAGAAGTAGGAACAAGTTTCATTCATTACAATGTACTATGCCTTGCAGTTAAATTTATTGATTGGGTGTTTCTATTTACACCCACTTTATTGTTTATCACACTCATTCTTTGATTAAAAATTTATCACTATTTCACATATAAGCCTTTTGAGATCCCAATAGTTGTAAATAGTTTTTGGAATGCACCTGGCCATACTTTAACAAAGCTAGCTGTAGATCCTTTCTTGCTGTTGAAGGATCCAATGTCATGTATGATATTTTTCCGACCTTTAGTCGACCCTGAACCCAAATCATGGTCCGGGTGCTACCAAATTATCATTGTGTCTCCTTCAGAAGGTGACCAGGATACCCATTGTGGGATTTACCATCATACCCTACCACACTGGTCAGAAAATATGTTGTTTTAGGCCCCAAAAGTTCTTGTGAAAGTAACGGAGAGAATGGTCATTAGACAGACTGATTTACCAAAGTCAGATTCAGGCTGAGCAATTTACTCAAGTTCCAATGAAGATTAATCGGAGATGTAGGCGGTGCATGTAAGTGTGAAAGGTGACAGGAGGCCTTGAGAAGCGAAGAATATTGTGGTATGGTTGCTAAGTTCCATCAGCTTCATTTGCATTATTAGCAGTGCAGGGGACAAGAGGAACGAGCCATGGATGGGCCAATTTTTTTTTTTTTCTTCTACTTGTTTTGCTTGAGACAATTCATAATTATTGTGCTTATGTAGATATAATTAAAGATGAAGGACAAATGAGCTTGAACTGGACAAAAACTTAGGGACAAACAAACCTTACATACCCTAGCGACGTCATTCAATTCATCTACCCCACAACCCAATGCACTATTGTTGCTAAGTTTGGGGTTTTGCTCTTTTATTTATTTTGTAAAGAGAATGAAACAATAGCTCACATGGTAGAGAATATTAAACTCCAAATATGTATTTATCAACGGATTGGGAATTACTCCCAACAGTTAAAATGTCAGAGTTTCGACTAGTTTTTCTCCTTCGGAAGTCTTTAATCTCAGTTGTAGCATTTGCATTGATCTAGGTTCGAATTCCTCAGGTTCGAACTCCAATGACACGTTCCTCTCCCATTTCCAAATTTTGACAACAATACAACCCTCCACTTATACCAAAACAATATCATCAATGCAAAATCAACATGTAATGACAAATGGAAGCTGATATAATGTGAATGTAAGGACCATGATTTATAAGATTTTGATCCATTACAAATATCGTGGCTACATAAAAATCCACAGCATTTAGCACAAGGCTAGAACAAAAGTTCAAAGGGGCATACTGGTCATCACAAGAGAGACCACCATGGCCAAACTAGTCCAGCCAAAATTCACGTAAAAGCCACAAATTCCTCAAACCTTTTCCACACACTATAAAAATAGTTAAAAGGTGAAAGTCCAAGCACATGATCCCATTATGGAAGAAACAACAGCAGCAGCAACAACAACAATCATGGCTGCTCTGGCCACCCTCAGCCCATCCCAACTCTCAGATCTCACCCACACCATCCTCTCTCACACCCACCACCACCACCTCCGCCTATCCTCTCTCCTCTCCTCTCCCATCCTCTTCTCTCTCACCCTCCACCGCCTCAACTCCCTCTCTCTCCCACACAAGACTCTCCTCATCGCCAACCACCTCCTCTCCTCCCTCCACCACCTCACCCTCCACTTCCAACAAAACCCGCCACCACCACGTGTCAAGCAAAGAGACCTCGACTCTGTTCTGCTGCTCCTCTTGCTCTGCGAAGTACACCAACACAACCCAGAAGCCCTCCAAGCACCAACCGCGAAATGGCGCGAAATTCTGAGCAACTTGTACTCTGACGACATGTTGACAGTTTCAGGCATTGGGGTCTATAATGGGTTGGCTTTGGTTTCTTATATTGAGGTGCTGACGAGGTGTTTAAGTTTTGTCAGTGTGATGGGTTTTTGCTATGGCGGGAAGGTGGGGAGAGAGGTAGCGGCGTCGCCGAAGGTGGTAGTGGCGCTGCCGTCGGTGGAGGTGAGAGGTGGCGGGAGTGAGTGTGTGATATGCAAAGAGGAGATGAGAGAAAACAGAGATGTGTGTGAATTGCCATGCCAGCATTTGTTTCATTGGGTGTGTATTTTGCGGTGGCTGAAGAAGAGGAACACTTGTCCATGCTGTAGATTTAGGCTTCCCACCGATGATGTATTTGGGGAGATCCAACGGCTGTGGGAGGTTTTGGTCAAGATTGGTAATGAAAAGGGTTTAATCTAAGGGTATCAATTAGCTGAGATCGGGTACCAATCTCCAGTAGATTTAACTCAATTCCGGTGGCGGCAGGATTCGAACGCAAAACCTCAATGCATGATTAATTACTCTTAATCATTTGAATTATAAGGCATTATCAGTAATTATGTATTGAATACTGTAGATTAAGTTGTATGTAATAGTATATGGCGATCATGATTCATAAACAAGTACACGTGTTTCGATCAAATGGGTTATGGATCTTGTGGCTGGGAAGAGATTTATTTAGGATGGGGGGGGATTGAATGGATGTGATGAATGGTGTGTAGAGAATCACACATAATACTTGATATTTTTTAAGTTTTATGCAGACTTGAAAATTGCATTGAAAAAAATATAGAAGAAGTGCAACTTACTCGACCAAAGTTCAGATCCAACTGAGATTCTGACACCACCAACACCGATTATTAAATCAAGTGGAGATTTGGGACACACTGAAGCCAAACCGTATAAAATTAAGTCTGGTCCGTTAATCCTTTCCTAAGATTGAAAACATTTTTTTTGACAAAAAATGAAATTACACAATAAAAAACAAAATCACCCTAAATAAATCCATTAACTGTGAATGGGCTCGGTTTGCAGGTTTACCAATTGTTAGAAGACTTTAGGCGTTGAAGTCCACCAAGCCTCAACTACAACTAAATGAGCCCAAACTCACTCCATAAGCCCAAAACCAAAACCAATGCAAGAGCTTACGGTTATGGAGCTTGAAGCTGACCAACAGCTAACAATGTTAGCCTAACATGTTTTTATAAGGCGGAAAAAGGGAGACTCTACATGGGAGAGGATTTTCTCACACACATAGTACTAAGGTGTCATGGGAAATTGAACTTGGGATCGCTAGTCTAATATGCAAGTCAACGCTCTTTTCACTGCCCGTTAGCAGGGAGACTCTAATTCTAAGCAAATTGAGATTGTTGTAGCATTTTAAGATAACTAAATAGGTTTAAGCTTTATTAGAGTATTTCCACCCATTTTCCTTGGCAAAGGTAAGAGGAGGCAAGGGTTGTTACTATTCACATAAATAGTGTTTGTCATAGCAATTTTTTGTTAGTTTTTCACCCATTGCCACGGCAACCAAATGTCAACCACTATTCACATGAGATATGATGAGAGGAATTTTTATAGAGTTTTGGTGTGGGAAGTAAATAATATGACTAGGTATTTATTTAAAAATTCTTTTTTTCAATTTTTTTATTATTTAAATTGGATGCTGACGTCACAATGACATCAGCATTAAGTCACCTTAGCCAGACAACAGCCCAAGCAAGTCTTGCCTTTGGACTTGCCCCAGCTAGTGGAGCCCACCTCTTGCCATTGCAAGCCCACGCCGCTGGAAACGGGATTGGGGGCCTAGGGGGCCTCTTGCCCGAGCTAGCCCCTCCCGCTGGAAATGCTCTTAGGAGCAAATGTTGCAGCATTTGAAAGCCTAATTTGTAGGTGCTTACAACCTCATACAAAGCCAGAAAAACACTGGAGAAGAAGAACACAATACCTGACACCATTATACCAACATGCAGCAGCATCACGTACACAAAGAAAATGTTTAACTGAAGCAGCAAAGGGGAGAGACCTGGTTTACGCATAAACAAGAGCTCAAAGGACATAAAAAACATGTTTAGCTATGGGAATGTTTTTCAAAACATATATGTATATTGATTCTGGACACTTCTTGCTCTTCCAACTGGATTGATATTGAAATCATGAAAAAACTTGGAAGGATAATAATCCACTGTGCCAAACCAAAGGCCCCCACTCACAATAATTTGTAGTGGTCCCGTCCGGTTAATGACAATGAGTGTGCTTAAAGCTCTTGCCTTCTTATTCATTATATTCAATAGAGAAGATGAAGTTTGGTAAGTAGATGTATTGATGGCGCATGATCAAATAAAGAAACATGCTTAGTCATTTTTCTTTGAGTGCAGTTCAAGACAATTAACTTTGACACCCTTAAAACAGAAATAATGTTCAACTTTCTTTTTATTTTTAATTTTTATGAATTATTATATATGAAATACAATGATTTCAATTTTCACTCCAAAGCATACACAACTGGACATGGTAGTGGTGACTTGGCCAGTGGTGTTTTCTAAATTGTTCGAGTGAAATACAAGGTGCAGCCACCTACCAAGAAAATGGTGTTGTCAGTGTTTTGAGGAGATCCCATCTAGAAAACAAATTCAGAATTTTGACCCAAAAAAGAAACAAATTAAAAATGGAGGTTGGGTTTTTTAACCTTTATATCCAAGATGCTGGTGCATGTGAGTATACATTGCATGTGTCTGCATCATATATGTTTATGCATGACACTTGTAATATGAAGCTCAAGGATCTGTCATGAAGCTCAAACTGGGGAGAGAAAGAAAACAGAGGTACAAAGATTCATCTGCAAATTGTATTAACCAGTGTCAAATTTATACAGGCAAACACACTGTTTTAGTTTTTGTGCTATTGTTTATGTCAGAAACAGAAAACTATATATGTCAGATAATGTGAACAAAAACCACAAGCAAGGTGGGAGGATGAGGACAATTCAGTAAAATCACATGACAGTAACAGCCAGAAGTACCTGCATCAAGAACATTTACTTGTATGATCGATGTCCTTCAAATTTCAAATTTTTAGATCTATTTTCAAATTTTTAGATCTATTCATATCTTATGTAAATCAATAAATGCAGTCTGCATTTAAAACTAAAATGGTCCTCACATATATGATACATTTAAAATGCGACTATTTGCGGAAAGCCCTTAAATGGTCTAAAATCTCGGCTTATTAGAAAATAAAAACAATATGGCAGAATTATCAGAACCCTAATATGATTTAGCATTGAGTGCCTTATCAGCGATGAAAGAGCTCCAAGGCAGAAAGGGGAAGTGACCTAGAAGAAATGTAAGGAGTGAGGACTAAGGATGGGGCATGGTTTAGGTGCACAACTTTAACAAAAGTGGTCAAGTGCTTCATACCAAGGCAACAAAATAAATGATTTTGTGTCCAAAATAAAGTTTGGCTGAGGGCATAAATGAACAGGTAAGACTTTGGCAGATGATCACAGTTACCAACAACATACTTTTAAGTACAGAGGCAGTGTCTCTTCTGTAAATGAAATATCTCCCACCTGGTATTGAGCAAAGAGAGTCCAAGCACACTATCCTTGGTTTTCTAAACATTGACAGTGGCTTCTGTGTTTTTGCCAAGTTTAGAGTCTCCGCCAGAAAATAAAAATAAGGGACATTTCAAGTTTTCTTTTTTTCTTAGAATTTTATCAACAAGGGCAGAGTTGAATTTTGAAGAGGTGGAAGTGGCTCTTGAGTAGAGTTGAATATATAGTTGGGGGAGAGTGGCTCTTGAGTACACTTGAATACTGAAGATTAAGATCAAGATTTTGCTGCATTGAAAGATCAAGTAGAAAGACAATGATTGCTACTAGCAAGGAAGATGGAAAAGGGAGGTGGGTTCTCTCTCTCTCTCTCTCTCTCTCTCTCTCTCTCTCTCTCTCTCACCATTGTTGACAATGTGATATGGTTTTGTCTCAGTGATAGGAAGATGGAAGGAGATGGTGGTTTGAGGACTTTAGAGTGCCTAAGAGGAAGACTGGTTGCAGAGAGACAAGCTTCAAGGGTTGCAAAAGAGGATGCAGAACTCATGGGAAAGAAGGTACTTTTCAAATTTCAATTACTATTGTCACATTCACATTCACATAATAAAATTATACTAACTCTTAAGTAAAATCTAGACTAGAGTAAGAGTTATGTGTTGTCACATTCACATTATAATATTCTAAATTGTTGGGGTTAGAACAGTTGATGGAGCTAAAGACCCAGCTCAATGAAGAGATCAAATTGAAGAACAGAGCTGAAAAGAAGCTCAAATTTTTGAAGAGAAAGCTTGAATCTTTGAAAATTTCCTCCACATCAGTAGAATCAGAACAGTCAAGTTCCTCCAAAAACAGTGAAATATCTTGCAGTCAATCCACCATTACTTCATCAGGGTCCAATGACCCAGAAGCCCATGAACGCAAATCCAAAGTTACAGAGTCAGAAACCTCAGAAAAATTTGATCAAAGTGTAGCAGACACCACCGCATCTGAGCAAAGCCATGGAAGTCTCTTCACTGAAGAAAACACAACTGCCCAAAGTACTTGTGCTTCCAGTTCCAGTTCTAGTTCTAGCATAAGATGTCCTTCCCCAGAAGGGTTTTGCCACAACCCAACGCACAAATCTGAAGATTCAAAGATTGATGAAAATAGGTATGTAAGTCCAATTAACCTGAGAAGTTCTTTCAAGCTTAGTGTGTGTACTTAGAAATGTTGACTTGACATTCCATTCCATGTTGGGATTTGCTTAATTAAGCTAATTAAAATAAAATTTGGCAATTGTTTCAGTTATTCAAACATAAAATCTTCAATGGGAGAGAGTGAGAATTATGAGAATGGTCACTTGGATTATGTTGATAACACACTTGCATTAGTACCTATCAGTATGCCTGCCACCTGTCACACCAGCACTGAATTGAAGCCAGTTAGTGAAAGTGTGAGACAGGTTCTTGATGCTCTCAGGAATATCAGAGAAAATCTTCGAATCGCAATGGAGAAAAGAAATATAATTAGAGCTGGCCCAATTGATCAAACTTAAACATTCAAATAGTAATAATTAATCAAATTTACATCCCTTTTATATGATATAGTTAGTAATATATACAAGTATATTGAATGAATTAATATTTGTTGATGTGGGTAATAAAGTTGTTTCAACTGGGTACATTCTCTCACAGAGAGCATGTGAATTTGTGGGGTTTGTTGCCCCCCATTGATGCTTGAATCTGGGTCCCAACTTTTGGCCATATTCTTCTTTTGGTTTTCTCTGATTAACTTTTGTGGCTTGAGTGAAAATTGAATTTTGGGAGGTGGTTGGATGGATATGGCAGCTTGATTCTTGTGGCCTTAGCTCTCTACATTTGTTGGCTTGGTCTCTGGTCTGCTGGCAAATCAATTTGAATTTTGACACATGTATAAGAGAGCCTGTATGATGATTTGGATAGATTTGGTTCTCAAGTTTCTCAATTTTTCTTTTTAATCCAAGTTCTTAAATTTAGAAGCCATTCACCAATGCAGGATTACCACACTGGTTGTGACCGTCCCCTTTTCCACCTGCTTGTCGTCCAGAGTTAAAACTCCAGGGTTTCTTTCCTTCTAATTTAATAAAATTAAATATATAAGCCATTTGAGTTTTTACTTTGTGAAGCCATCTGGCAAGATTTAATTAATAATTAAGATGAACTGCCCATAAAAGATTTAATTAAAATTGGTTTGGGCTCTGTGCTGAGATTTGTGCATGGTGTGAAAAATGCTCATAAAAGAACAAGGATTGCAAAACACAAGACATGGATCTTCTCTTTAGTGTGGTTTGCAGTTGAGTCAGTGCTTTGGATTTACATGCAGCCCATCACATGTTCAAGTTCAAGAGTGCTTCTCTGCACACATGCAATCGAATTTTGTATACAAGTATTCTCTCGAGACGGCATTCGCTTTAATTAATTGCAACTGAAGTGATCTCTAAATATATATTTAATTCAACAAAGGGAGAGATTGTGGGCTGTGATGCTACCAATTCATTCATGTTATAATATCTGAAACTTCATGAAGAGGTATATCGTTTTGCATACAGTTAATTCTATTTCAATATAGTATTATTAATCCACTCATATACATAAAACTTTCCAACTAAAAATATATTGTGTTGATCAAGATAGCGTTATCAGTTTACTCATATTATAATACATGGAATAACTCAAACAACAATAATCTTGTACAATAAAAAATTCGCAAACGTGCACAAAGCTAGCCATATATAAAATTTTGTTGATTTTGTATAACAAACAATACATATAATTGTGGATCTTTTCAATGGCTGTCTACTGATATTTGATCTTATATATGCTCTTAATTTAATATGGTATCATATTGAACAATTCATCCGTATCTCAAGCCTAATTAAACCACATTACTAATATAATTGGCATACGCTGCGTTCGCCTAATCTATCCTCACAAAATTTTCTTTTAAAAAACGAGGAGGGAGGGACTCAAAAATAAAATAAAATAAAAAACAACGAGTAACATTATAAATATCATTAAACGAAGAGCTGGTTGATTACTACCCCATCCACGCTGAAGGCCCCAAAAATAATATTCGTATATATATAAATGTTCAAGCAGGAACCCAAATAAACCTTGGTAAATTGATGGGTCAAGTCCAAGTTCCATGTTCACAAGTTAATTTCAGAATGTTTGGAAAATGAGGCCACTGAGAAAGTGACTGGTACTTTAATGGATGACGCACAGAACAGAAGGCTTGGTTTGGCACTAAGAGAGCCACACATCTCAGTCAACCACACAAGATTAAAAAGTGGCAGAGCTTATCAGTCCAAAAAAGCAAACCAATCCCGTAACGCCACCTGCCTAGATTAAAGTTAAAACAAAACGTGACTGATAGATAATCTAGGGCTAAAATTTAGGGTTTGCCACATACGGTTGAACCACAATTATAAACTTCTTGGAAGAAAGCTTGAAATGGGTAGACCCAGCCATGAATGGGCGGCAACCAGTAGGGTTAATTAGACAGGGGCTTTATTTGTAGTGGTGGACATGCAATAATAAAACTTTGATTTAATTTTTCAGAAGAACAAAAATCCGTGCAAAATAAAATAAAATAAAATAACATGCATTTGTAGCTCCATTATTGGTGTGGAGTGCGTGTACCACCATATATTTTGGGGCTCTCATCTTCTTCTCGTGATGCAAGAAAAATGGATTGCAACGAAAAAACTCAGATGCCTACAGTCAACTTCAGCTCCTGTGTGTGTATAAATTTAATTATTTATAATTATGATGTTCCTATTTTTGTTTATTTGTGGACATTAAGATTATTTTATGCAAAAGGTTCATAATCATGGTTTTGATGCATTGGGCGAATAGTAAAATTAGAGTTTGCACTGTCATGATGGTGTGACGTTTGGTACGTACTACATGCTCTGAATTCTATAGCTTGCATTTCGAGTATTTAATGCAAACTATAGAATTCAATAGGGTCTCGTCTAGTCGCAGTGGTTTTAGGTTCGAACTTTTATGACATTTGGGTAATGTGTGAGAAAATCCCATTCAGATTTGGGTGGAGATGGACAAATTGGAATGATAAGGAAAAAGGGTTGTCAAATACCACTATTTTGTTGCAAATTTCTCAAATAGCAATATTACCATAGCAAAATCGACAATATAGACATTATCGACAAAATATTGGTACTTTATCATATAAAGACTATCTTATACTATTTTCTATCAAAATAATGGGACAATATTGACAGTATTAACCTAATGTCAGGATGATATCAAGATAAGTAGGCTATTTGTTATCTTAGTCTAATGATACCTTTCTTAACGTTGGAAGAGGTTTCAAGTTTGAATATCTCTTTTCATTAATTAAGAAAAAGACAGTCATGTTTTTAAATGTAAAATTAAAACACACATTGGGCAACCAGCAGTAACGTTCTTTTTTTCTTTCTTTTAAATGGAAACAGATAAATTAAAATCAATTAATCTGCCTCCTCCATCCTTTTGAATTAGAACCTCCATGCATGTCTGGAGGGGCCTCCTCCATCCACAAACAGGGTGTAATTGAATGAAATCGATGTGCCAACCAAGCTAGAGCATGGGAGCATGGACCACAGAGTTTTCATTTCTTCTCTCTACATGCACACTACCAACCAAGTCCATCCATCAAGAACAAACAGACCCCATAATATAACAGCAAAATTTATCAAATACAAAATATTCAGTCTGTTTATAATAAAAAAGACTAGAGATTTAGAAGTTGCAGACGAAACGCAATGAAAAAGTAGTTTCATTATAGTTATTCTGCACTCTGCAAACTGAAGGAGCAATCGCAGAAAAGACTCTAGAAACTGAACATGATCTGGATTGAAACCATTGGACAGCTTTACTCGCTTATGCAAAATTAGGTTCTTGTCGCAAAGTTATTGCTTCTAGAGACAATGAATTTGTGTTTGAACTTTAGAACACATCACTTAATTCATTGGTTTAATTAGTGAAACCTAGTTGTACTGAAAAGATAGAGCTTGGATTATTCAATAAACAAAGGGTAAAATATGAGAGTGCTAGATCCACTAAGGCAAGGGTCCCAAATGACTATGAAAGTTAGGTCCTTCCACTCAACCAAAAATAAGAGGTAAGTAAAAAATAAAAGATGTACATGTGTTTTACGGCGATTTGTTTCACGTATACAGAGTTTACTTTAAAGTTAAGATAGGACCGTGAAGTTTTTTCTCAATTGCTCAAATGAAAGATTAATAAGAAGAGCAAAAATTGCCTAAAATGATGGGTTACTTCTAATAAAGGTCAGGGAACTGAAAATCTCAGCCATGGAATGGGGAAGTCTCAGAAACCCATTAGGCCACAAAATCATAAGAAAACAAAAAAACACAAGGGAGGAACAACAATGTCAGAGTTTGTAGCTCGAAATCTCTCTTCATTGCCCATCTGAGATCTCATCTGACAACAATTTGAAGATCTTCTGTCGAAAAACTCCAAACCCTTTTCTTATCCAGTGCTCCCTTTGATCACTCTGATCTTAGACCAGCCTCTGCCATTTCCAAGTCTCTATGTGCTTTTACAGCTAAGTCTGCTCCTGAGATAGCACACATTAAAAAAACCAAACGTATTTAACCTCAATTCAGGATACACAGAACCAGCAGGCCTTCATATTCTCTGAACTCACATTTAAACTATTGCCTTCTGGTCCCAAGACAAATTTGTGACTTGACTTAGCCCCATACCCTTTTGGTTTTTATCTGAGTTTTGTTCATATTAATGGTGTCTGGTTTTGAAGGGTATAAACTTGAGAATGGAGTTGTGGCTTTGAAACATAAACAGAAACTGCAGCTGGGGTTGAGCCTAATTCTTGCTCTTGATCTTCATTTGATGAACTTTCTGGTTGCTGGCTCATTTGGATGATGATACATATTCTTGTTATATCATATAAAGTGGTTGCTTGAAAAATGGTGTCCTGTTGGAAACCCTCTGCAGTTGATGATGGACCTCGGCGTGGTGGCAGTGAAGCCAGTGGACGTGTTGATGGGTTATTGTGGTACAAGGACTTGGGGCAGCATGCTTGGGGAGAATTCTCAATGGCTGTCATTCAAGCCAATTCTGTTTTGGAGGATCAAAGCCAAATCGAATCCGGTCCCTTGAGTTCGACAAAATCTGGTCCTGTAGGGACCTTTGTTGGTGTTTATGATGGGCATGGAGGGTCTGAGGCCTCAACATATGTCAATGAAAACCTCTTCTGCAATCTTCAGAGTATGTTTCAAAAATTGCAAATAGTCTCTCTTGATTGCTTTGCTGTTTGTTCAATCTTAAGCCCTTTCTTTCTAACACTAAATGGTAAACCAGGAATTGCAGCTGAGCATAGAGCCATATCAGAACATGTTATCAAGAACGCTTACTTGGCCACAGAGGAGAATTTTCTCTCCATGGTGAAGAAAAAGTGGCTAAACAAACCACAGATTGCATCTGCAGGAGCATGTTGTTTGGTTGGGATAGTTTGCAATGGATTGCTTTACACAGCAAATGTTGGGGACTCTCGGGTGGTTTTAGGAAAAATTGAAAAGGCGACGAAAGAGGTCATAGCCATTCAATTATCTACAGAGCACAATGCAAGTATAGAATCTGTGAGAGATGAGCTCAAGTCAATGCATCCATATGATCCAAAGATTGTGGTTTTGAGGCACAGTGTTTGGCGTGTGAAGGGCCTCATACAGGTAGTGGTCTAATTGTTTGAAGTTTGTTTTTTATGTATTGTTTTTGAAGCTGTTGTTCTCTTTCAGCTTTTGCTCAAGTCACTAGGATTTATTCAAATCTAATTGCAGGTTACAAGATCCCTTGGTGATGCATATTTAAAGAATGCAGAGTTCAACAGAGAGCCTCTACCCCTTAAGTTTAGGCTGCCTGAACCTTTCCTCAAGCCAATTCTCATCCCCGAACCATCCATATCGGTGCTTAAACTCCGCCCCGAAGATCAGTTTCTCATATTTGCTTCTGATGGTCTGTGGGAGCATCTCAGCAACCAGGAGGCAGTGGACATTGTCAATAGTTACCCACGTAAAGTAAGGAAAATGCTTTTGAAAAAAAACCAAACTTTTTAATCAACTCTCCTTCACGAAAAATTCGAAAAAGAGTAGGGTTCTATAGCGTCGTCTTTTACACGACGAGGTTGATGAACAGCTTATGTTGTGTTGGTTATGCAGGGAATAGCCAGGAAGCTTGTTGAAGCTGCACTTCAAGAAGCAGCCAAGAAGAGAGAAGTGAGGTACTCGGACTTGAGGAAGATTGAGAGAGGAGTGAGACGGCATTTTCACGACGACATCACTGTTGTGGTGGTGTTTCTAAGCACAAGCCAGTTAAAAGGTGGGGCCTGCCCACGCAAAACTCAATTTTCATTAAAACCCAACATCTAGATTGGTGCTTAATTATTCATCTCCAGCCTCTGGTGGTGAAGAAAATAAACCTAAACAGCCTTTGTTCAAAAATAGCAGCTAGTGGAAGCTGAAGGAGGGAGATGCTTTTGGCAATGGCAATGAGGGGTGTTACCAAAATATTTGTCTGTAATTGGCACATAGAAGAACTCATAGTCATAGGGGCTTGCTTTAATTCTTGTAAATTGTAATTTATAAGTTCAATGATGATCTTCCCATCGTACTTGCAGGCCGAAAAACCCATAACTAATCATATGGGAGTACGTAATTGCATTAACTTTTTTTTTTCTTTAGTGGGTCAATTATCGCATTCATTTGTTATGCAAACGTAGAGAACAAATTAAAACCCTAATTCCCAAACTTTAATTCGACTCAAAATGGTACATCTACGCCTTGGAGTTTATTTTCAATTTGCCAATTTGCAGTGACTCAAGTCCTGACACCACTGGTTTGCAAGTCAATGCCGTCCATTCGTCAATGACTTAAGTCATGAGACCACTGGTTTGCAAGTCAATACTCCACTCGTCTGCAAGTCAAGTCACTGTCATTGGTGTGCAAGGCCATTTTCCCCTGGTCTACATTGACTTAAAACTTTATGTTCAAATCAAAGGTGCAGGTTCAAAGTTTTCAACGTATCTTCCACGAAGCAAAATATGGTATGGGAAACTTTGGAAACTCTTATCCAAATAAAATCCTCTTTGAAATTTTCTTTCTATCTTCAAAATAAATAATAAACCCTAATTCATCCTTGCACTTCCGTGACTTGAAAAAGAAAATTATGGAAATTGATAGAAATATGTCCTTCAACGTAAAGACAAAATGAAAATAAACTAGTATTTCCCACTTCCCAGAACAAAAGATATATATGCACAACTCAAACTAGAAAATCTAAGATGAGAAACAAACGGCAATTTGATAACTTAACAAAACTGGAAAATGTAAACTAACATTTTCTGATTCCCTCCAAAAATAAGTTAAAAGGTCTTCAATCCACATTATGCTAATACAAAGCATGAATTTCCACATAAGGTGGATGTTTGTTTCTACATTCTTTTCGAATGGAAGCTTCATATACAAAATATATAAATTACAAAACAAGAAACTGACCAAAATGTCAATGAGTACAATCCATTCCCAATGTCCTACCTGTAGATTGCACGATTCACCCAGCAAGGCTTAAGAAAATCAACCACCACCTCTAAATCGTTCACTTACCCCGAAATGGCCAACCAAGAATATCAGAAATTCTAACAATAAATCTAGGGAAATCCTCTGTAGAGCAAATATGAATAGCTGATACATATATAAAGATGTCCGTCTAACAAACTTACCTTCTACTCAATTAAAACCTATTTTAGACATGTTTCTCATGGCAGTGTTGAACAGCAGTACTCAGTAGCAAATGCCTACGTCTCATCTGATCCAAACCAGTGGCATTAAGAAGTGATAGTGGATAACTGACACAACCATAATAGTGAGAATATGTGTTGTCATGTGACATCATACAATCAGAAAACCAAAAACATAAACCGCAAAAATAAAAACCCATGAATTAAACTAACACACACGAAACAAATTATACAGAGCCCTGTATAATACTAGAGATCTGCCTCCCTAGTGAACTCCATGATTGCAGCCATCCTCAACTGTGCATGCCGCCTAGACTTTTCTGTTTTTAAATAATATATTATCACCACTCATCCTACCAACACTAACTAATATGACAAAGATTGATTGATTAAGACACTTAACAGCACATTACAACACACAATGAGTAACAGATCAGATGAGGTGGACTTAAACCAACTTTGTATTACTGTTCAACACTGCATCGTGAATAGCCACCCAATACTTTCTGCAAAACTTCGTCCAATGCTAAATTTTCCCTAGGTCGTAAATACTGAAATTCTGACATTCTTGATAGATTGCAGGGTAAGTTAACACTAAGTAGGTAGTTGTTGATTATTCAAAGCCTCACCGGGTAAATTGAAAGGAGCCCAAAACAAGCATGAAATAAAGCTCCGCTATGCCGCCAAACTGGTTCAATGACTTGTAAACGATATCTATCCACTATTGGGAAAATGCTGCACCTGATAATCCATATAATAAGAGGTAGTGATGGGTACGGAAGCCTCTGAGGGAACCACAAAATGTTAGAATTCTACACCTGCCAAAGAAACCAAAACAAGATACAAGATAAGTTAAAGAAGCCCACAGAAAAAGCATAAAACTTGTCTGTCCTAATGTAGAGGGCAAGAAAAATGAAAATTAAATTAAAACTGGTTCCATAACTCCCAAAGTAGATATAAAAATCAACTTACTACTAGGAAAGGACGCTTCCTTTCAAACCCCTCCGCCAGCACTGCCAGCAATGGCTGCCTTCTAATATAGCAAAATAAAATAATCAGCACTAGAAGAAAGATAATGACAATGAAAAAGCTCTTATTCAAAAGATTTTCAGAAGCCGTCAAACTAAGAGGGTCTTACCGGCTCGATATTTCCCTTGTCATTCACTTGAGAAAGAGAACCTGTTGAGGCATTTGAAAACCTAGAAAGATAACATTAAGGATTTAAAATAATTAAATAAATGAAAAAATATTCGATTGAAAATGTAAAGAAATTTCAGCATCAATCCTTAAGTAGTTTACTAGAATTATTTAAATGATCTATTAACAAAATAGGTAAATAGCTTGCACTGACACATACCTGAGTGCCCTTGCCTTCCTTTTTTCTTCTTCCATGGGATCAGTTTTACTATCGGTTTTGGAAATAGGTGCAAATCGAGCAAGACGAGCCTTCTTCTTTGCATTCTCATCACCCGCCACAGCTGGACCAGAAAGCCCAAACCTGAAACCAAGAAAGAGATTAATAACAACATAAATCAGAGCAAACAACCAGAAATTTCCAATTTCAAATTCAAGATTTCTGTATGAGCACTCAATTAATAGATGTATGAAACAAAACCTCTCTGCTCTAGCCTTTCTCTTCTGCTCCTCTGATTTTTTAGATGCTTCTGATCCATGCGATGTGGAAACAGTGCCAAACCTGCCATAAGGTAGGTAAGCCAACACTTTCAGAAACACAACTACCAGAAAACAAGAGAAATAAAGATAATAAAAAATTAAGTCACATCCTCAGTAAACAATATTTCAAACATGAAATTTGATCACAACTAAACTTTCACCCTGCCACTCCACTGAGTATATGAATTACAATGCTTTCAGCCCCCTATTGCTTGGTAATTCAAGTGCCATCATCTTTCAATTAACAAAATCATCACGACCTATTTTAATTCTTATCAAATAATATTAACACTGCTTATAATGCATGTTAATCTTAACACACTCAATGAACTCAGCTGCGTTCCCTTTCCTAGAATCTATTTTTCTATTCTTTCACACCATGTTTTCCCAGTAACCAAACGGAAACTGAAACAAAAACAGAAAGCCCAAGAAACCCTAACCCTAAAAATTCACCCCCAAAAGAAAATCAAATCCCAATACCTCTCAGCCCGAGTGTTGCGCTTCTCTTCTTCAGTCAGCTGCACAGATATCCCGAACCGCTCAGCTCGGCGCATCTTCTTCTGAATAGCGGTAGCAGGGGCAGCGCCACCATCGGCTTCAGAGCCGGCGGCGATCTTCGGATCCTCGGAGTCCACTTTGGAGCCGTTCTCTTCGGACACAACCTCGGACGACGGAGCCGGATCGGAGGGAGTATCAGTGGGCGGGTCTTCGGGTCGATCTGGGTTGGTGGCGGTGGGTGGGACGGGGGAGAGCTCTAGTGTTTTCTTAGGGTTCTCTAGGGCTGGGTTGGTGTGGCTGGGCTTCTGCGTTTCGGTGGCCATTGGAGAATTGGAGGGGTTGGGGATCGGAGACTGCGTAAGAAGTGCGGCAAAGAGGGTGAGGGAGAGAGGGAGAGAAGGAGAGAGGGAGAGAGTTTCCCTTTGGTGTGGGTTTAGGTTGTGAATGTGAAGAGTCAAATAGTGAGCACAAACAAGAAGCGTGTGGTGTTTTCCTCCTTTATATCCCAGCGCGGTGTAATTTGATTGGTCAATCAAACCAACTAATTTATGAAATTACCGGGTTTATTTTTTGTATGAAATTACTGAGCTTTTTTTTAATTTTGCAAGTTACCGGATTTTATTGTCGGTCCCAATTTGGTTAACAAAAAAATATTTTGTGTGATAAGTTATTCATAAGGATTTTTAACAGCAATGATTCATTCCTAAACTAATTTGTGTTCAGGAATGATTCAAAATAATGTCACGTCATGAGTTTTATTTTAGAACTTGAACTATTTTTTTATGGCATCTTTACTAATCCGTAATTGAATTAGGAGGAATTGAATTGAGTATGAGTTAAATTGCGGAGAATTAGATTCCGAATTCCTATTAAAGTTGTTTACTAAATCATATGGATTGAGGAGAGTTATATTCCAAATTCCTATTGGAGTTGTTTACTAAATTATATGGATTGAGGAGAGTTAGATTCCGGATTTCTATTGAAATTGTTTACTAAACCATATAGTATTGGGGTATGAGTGGTACTAACTAAATGTCCTCATTATTGGGTTAAAGTATATGGCAAATTTGAAAATTTGAAAATTGTGTGCGGATATAATGGTTAAAAAAGGTTAATTCCTAATGACTTAGTTATCCAGGAATTAGAATATAATCTCCCACCCAATAATTGAATTCCTCCAAAATCAGGAATTCAATTTCTAATTTTGTGTGAGCCCCACTTACTTTATAATTATTTGATGTGAAATAAACGCATGAATCCTCCATAGGTGGAATTCAATTCTAATTCCTGATTAGTAAACACATCATTAATGTGTTCTCCAATTAATTTGTGTGCACTCTAGTACTTTAACTTTCTCATTTGTGTCAATTCAGTCATTCTCTCATAGTTCGTTTAGATGAGGGAAATAAGCTTGGGATTTTGACAAAAGTCATAATTTCTAAATTGACATAAATGATAAATCAATTCTCCTGTTTGGATTTATAAATAAATAAATCTTGAAATTTCACGTGGTAAAAAACTTGAAATTTTAAGGTCATAAATCACAACGTTAAACTCTATCTAAATAGTTGTCATTTCTAAAATTCAATGTTTAAATCCATTAGCCAAACAATAAACTTTACAAATTCTATAACATTTATTTCTGTCATTTTAAATTCAATCATTTATGAATTTCTTAGCATTTTTAAATTTTCTCATCCAAACACACTGTCATATTTCGTCAATTAGTCGGTCTATTTAAGTAGAAAGATTTTCATGCAACGGAAATAACACATTTTGCTATTCACAGCCAATGATGCAATGACACATGAAATATACCGTCAATTTGAGAACAAGTATTTTCTAAAAAAGCGCCTATCTATCTACTACCCATTTGTTCCCCCAAATTGAAACCCTATTCACATATCTCTCATTTCTTTCAAATTGGAATCATAATTCACCAAAATCTCCACATTTGAGTCCAGCCTATTGATAAAACTCCAACATAGCCCTAAGTTTGCCTATAATGGCTTAGAATTGATCCAAAAGTCGCATTTGTGATGAAATGATTCAATTGGAGAATTTAGTTTTTTTAATTTTTATCAAACATGAATGAAAAAGTTGGAGAACCAAAATCGTCTATAAATTAGTTTCAGTCTGCATAAATTCAGAGACAGTAAAAAACCCTAGTTATAAAATACCATTCGAGAACTTATTCTTTAAATTCAAATTTACATAATTTTTTACCTCCACCGCCAAGTAATTTTAACAGCTGAGCAGGCGCTGAAGGCGACCGTTAGATGCTAAATTTGTGATTTAACTAATTAATTTTTTATCGTCCTTCTTTAAAATGTGTCAATTTTTCTGTGTGGCCAATTTATTCAAAAAGGATAAGATACCATACAGCTGCTTTTCTCTTCTTCCCCTCTTCTCCTTCATTTGAATTTGGCACCAATTCTCTCCCTCGCAGCCATGGGCATGGCTACTGTCGTCCACAACGGCGTCCACATTCCTCTGAAGCTCAGTTCACGCTTTCCTAGGGTTTCATCACCATCTCCAGCCCCAAAGTGGGCTAGGCCTCACTTACTTCACCTTCATATCCCTCGCATCCGCACAGGTCTTTCATTCTCTCTCCCTCTATTTGCTATGCAATGGAATAGTCTGATAGGCGGTTTTTCATATTTGTATTTGTCGAATTTGGATTGCAGGTGGTCACAGTCGTCGTGGCCAATCTGCGCCGATTGCACGTTCTAGAACAACTGAGCAAGATGATGGTTTATCCACTTCAGGTGACTTTGAGTTTTTTTTCTACCCATTGGATGCAAAATCGAGATTCATGAGCAAATTGGAGTTGCCCACATTGAATTATCTTTATGTTTTTGTTTTTTTTAATAGAATTTTTAAGGGTAACTTTAATTTAATAGTACCAATATCGATTTGGTGAGATTCAAGTCACTTGAGCTTAACGATTTTAGCTCCAATGGACTGACAGTTGTGACATTTTGACGCAAATTATATCAAATTTATGAATACTTTTCTGTAGCTTAATATGAATTTTCCTCTTCAAGTTGCAGAAGGTGAGAGGGTCGATTCTCGGTCACATGATGACATTGGTAATGTGAACACCTCTCACACTTCCTTCCCAGACAAAACTCAGGGACGTGAAGCTTATGTTTCCTCCGTAAGAACTGTAGCCTTGTGGGTGAGCACCTCTCAGCTTAATTTGAATTGTCTGCTTCAATAATGCTGATAGATAAATTCCTTTTAGGTGTGCGCTGCGGTGGCATTTGGTGTCGGTTTGGGTTTCAAAGATGGAGTTGGAAAGGCAACGGAGTTTTTTGCCGGGTATGCAGAAATTTGCATTGCGAAACTTAAACAGTCGTAGAAAGTTGAACTCTATGTTATCTCCGAAGCATTAGTCATTGGTCTATGACCTAAATATATAATGACATTTCTAGTATCTGAATAATAATTGGGAACCAGCACTTTAACTTGGTGATATTTTTCATCTGACTGCATGGTGTGTCCATTATCTTGATTTCGATTTTTTATATTTATATGTTGTGCTGTGTACTGAATGTTAGGACTTTTCAGGTATTTGCTGGAGCAAAGCTTGTCCGTGGACAATCTGTTTGTCTTTGTTCTGATTTTCAAGTACTTCAAAGTGCCAATCATGTATCAGGTATTCTATAAAACTTCCTTAGCATTCAAATTATGTGGTCCATAGATTCTCTCAAATATTTACTTAAAAGATGTTTTTAAGAACCAAAGCTCTGTGGTAATTCATGGTTATGAAAAGTTCACTCTGTTTGAACTATAGAATCGGGTGCTTTCATATGGTATTGCTGGTGCAGTCGTCTTTCGTTTCACAATAATACTCCTCGGAACAGCCACACTGCAGGTAAATTTATAGTTCTCTGTGCATGTGTGTTTGTGAATGTATATTGATTTCTTGATTGTATGTGCTCCTTCTGAAATTTCTCTGCAATGTTGCTGTTAAAGAGGTTTGAGGCGGTGAATCTTTTCCTGGCCGCAATACTCCTTTACTCATCCGTCAAGGTGAATCTTCTTTTCTGAGAATTCTGTGGTAACTATCATTTTTTTCCAATCGGCTTTCTCAATGGATTGTTGAGTTAAACATGTAGTTTTTCATTTATAAACTATGAGGCATCTGAAGAACTGATTAAAAACATGCTAGTTGGCTCAGGTGGTTCTATCAGAATGTTCCTAAAACCTGCTTTCAGTTTATGCTTGAACTTGGAAGTCCTTTTCACCTTATTTCAATAAAAATAAGGACAATGGGATAAGGAACTGATTCATAATATCTGATACCTTAGGTACTTCAATCTGTAACTATATGACAATAATTTTTCCGATTTCTTATCCGTGATTATTTTTTCTGCGATTTTTATCTTCTTCTGTTTATTTTATATAATCAGATCTATTGTGACTCAAAATGTCATTTTACGGTTGCAGCTATTTTCCAGTGAAGACGATGACACTGATCTATCCAATAACTTTGTTGTGAAGACATGCCAGAGATTTATCCCTGTCACGTGTAATGTTGTGCCTGTGTATTTGTTTCCTTCCGATTTCTTAGTTGAAGTGTTTTTTTGTTGGTTCTTTGCATGTGCTTCAAGATTAGATTAAAAGTGGAAATTTCTAAATTTCTTGGGGGTGATCTTTGTCTTACTGAGCTGATTTTGAACTCAATTTTAGTGAACAAACTTGGGCTTTGAATATAGCAAGTCCTAGGAGACCATCTTTAGGGTGAATGTTTTAGTTTGGTAAGACTTTGCTTACTTGCATCTTACACTAAATAGAATAATAAGAAAAAAAAAGCGGTTGTACAGTTTACATACTCCTGCAAATTTGCATCCTTTTGATTATCTTGCCACCTGTAAACTAGATCGCAAACACTCAATTGTTTGGTAGATTTTGGATAGAGCTAGTATTTGCAAACTTCCTTGCTTTTATTTTTTGGTCATCACTTTTACCTTGCTTTGCACTAACTTCTCTTTCTGGTGTATGATCTTAATGCATACTTTGTTTTGGTGTTGTGAATTCTTGCAGCGAGTTATGATGGCAACAAATTTTTCACATTTCAAGATGGTGTGCGAAAGGTAAGTTGTTTATGGGATATTCTTGGGGTACAAAATTTTATTGCACAGGTCATTGAGATATGAAAGTCTTAAACTGCATAGATATTATTTACAATTTGTTTCTGGATCAACATGTCGCAGCTTTTGTCTCAAACTTGAAAATTAATTTGTGTTAAATGGATGTCTACTTGATCTCTAACAGGTGTCAAACATTTTGGGCAGGCCACACCTTTACTTCTCACGGTAGCAGTTATTGAGCTCAGTGATATAGCATTCGCTGTAGGTTTCCCTATCTACCAGTAATGTCAGACATATATAAGTATATATATAGATAAATTATTTATTTGATCTTTTCCACGTAATGTTGTAATGGAAATGTTGATATGGTTCTTCATTTTTCTTTAGGTCGACTCCATACCAGCGGTCTTCGGCGTTACTCGGGATCCTTTTATAGTTTTCAGTTCTAATCTTTTTGCCATCATAGGTAATTCTTGTTAAATGCAGGTTTAATTGATCATATTTCTGTAAATTAGGTTTAAGTAGGGTTATACAGTTACAATCTTATTCTTGATGCATGTGCAATGTGAATTTCTGCAGAAGATGGTATTAACCCTATTTCTGTTGAATGTAGGTTTAAGGTCACTTTACACACTCATTTCTAAGGGTATGTCAGAGTTGGAATATTTGCAGGTACCAAGTTGACTTGCTCTACTTGAGTTTCTAGTGTGCCAGCTAATGATCCCATAGAAGACCATCATAGCAGACCCTCTATATGCCACACTTGAAATAGGACAATACAACCATGTGGTCGTTTCACTTGATCAAACTGTTAATTTTGAATTGAATCCAAATTTATGGATCTTTGTTTCCTATTGAAAAGTTTTACAATATAATAAGGTTCTTTGATGTTCTGGTTCTCTCATTTCAGCCATCAATTGGTGTTGTTCTGGGCTTTATCGGTTGTAAAATGATTCTGGATTATTTTGGTGGGTATTTCAAGTACAATTTTTTTGTATACAAAATCCTCAACACATCCTAAATTCACATTTTCTCAACTCTTCCACAGGGTTCCATGTATCAACCGAGGTGTCTCTTGGCTTTGTAGCTACAAGTCTTAGTGCTGGGGTGCTGTTAAGTCTAATGAAGAAGTCTGACTAGCTCAAGAAGCCATTCAAGCAGGGCAGGTGAAAAATCTGTATTTCATCTTTACTTCTCTTTTTTTTTTCTTTTTGGGGTAAATTAATTTTTCGTTTTTATTATTTCTTAGGCATTTCGTTTTTAGCCAACCCGAAATTTCATAATTAGGAAAAAGCCAAAACCCAAGCCAAAATGCAATCCACTTTTTTCCTTGGGCTTTGGTCTTTTCCTAAATAATTTTACTTTCTTTGAGTAAACCCAAATAAATCTTTTAATCTTTGCCTTTTTCGATTGAGAATAACAGTAGCAATTGGTCTTATGTGAATGCTAATGTTATTGTAATAGCGAGGAAAGCAATGATGGAAATCTTGCAAGGTTGAAAGAAGAAAGTGTTTTTCTTTCATGCTTGCAAAGCGTTTGACCATGCACAGCAACGAAAAACCAGAAAGGCTACTTTATCCATGATTATTTTATGAGATGGATTGTTTGGGTGAATCTACCCAATCAGTTCTGTAAGAGAGAGCTTTCATTTGGTTGTAAATTGTAATGGGAAGCAGGATGGATGGAGATAAAAGTGCCAAATCTCTATATAGCATATGTTACTGTAATTATTTTTAGCCAAAGTATTTGTTCTTCTCTTTTTGGCTAAAACTGGTTTGTTCTTGTCTCTGTCATACTCGAATTGAAGCTATCCATATAATCAGAAATATGCAATGCTTTTTTGGCCGCCAGAAACAGTTCATCATACAACCAAAAGATATTAGTCTAAAATGAACGACTTGTAGTTCAAGTGACTAAGAGTAAAAATAGGTGAAGTAGAGAAGAAAGGATTTGATTGATTACGGGTAGAATATGCTGATCTTTGCTTCCATAAACCAATTAGACCGTTGTAAAACCAAAAAAAAAAAACCCAATTAGACCATGTCAAGACTAACCGCATACATTTGAAGGTTAATTTTTTGTTGCATTTTTTATATGTTCCAAATTCCAATTTATAAACAAAAATCATTAGGGTGTTTAGATTCCTCTTTAGTAACCTCTGTTACCATGTAGAAACTTACTAGGGACAAAGGAATAGAATATTTGGCTGTCGACAGCATCAACTACTTGCAGCCATCCCACCCTTCCAATATTGCCGACAGCCCCAAGCCCACAAGCACCAGGTTCTGTTATCCTCTTTTTTGGTGATTTCTATGTTTTATTGGTTTCATGGGGGGACCTTAGACCATCTCCAACTCATGAGGCTAAATCCAAATTTTCCCCTTTCAAAAAGTGACTATTTGGGTTTTTCCCGGACTCAAATTGTTTTTTCTCTCAACCCTCCGGACTCAAATTTTAAGTCCGCAACTTTATTAAATTGTTTAAGAATGGTTTAAGTCTAATTTTTTTTTATGGATAACTTTTCTTCATTCAATCTTTTTAAATAACTTCATAATTAAATTTTTTGAACAATTTGACCTACAAAAATTAAAATTCCACAAATATAATTTTATTTCAAAAGAAAACACACAACATAATTCTAAAAGAAAACACACAATACTTCAAATTCACCATACATGAATGCCAATAGGAATAAACTAATAACCACCATTGTGGGGGCTTGGATAATAGTCCCCTGAGTTGTCTTCTGGATTAACGGTAGACTGTTGACCCCCTGCATGTTCTTGCATAATTTCATCTTGTTTATCCCCCCAATACTTCTTCTTTCTTGGAGTAAATTTGGACACGTCCATGGACATTATTTTTTGTTCTTGGGCTTCCTTATCTTGTTGCTTCTGATACTCATAAGCATCAGCTTGATCTTGGACAAACTTGTCCAATATGTTGAGCTTTCGCCTCCTATCTTCCTTGAAAGCAATACCTTGCTCCACCAATGTTTCCAAGTACTTATCCCTTTTTTGTTGAGAAGGGTCAGCCATCTTCCCTTTTTTTTTTGCAGCCTTTTGTTTATCTCGCCCCTCAGGCCTTGGACTAGGCATGGTGATTTCATTTGCATCGTTATCCAAATTCACCATACTTGCACTAGCTCCAGAAGAACGTTGTGTGGGAGGCTCATTTATATCGTTCCACTTTGGGCAATCTTTTAAGATTTCCCAAGCATGGTACAATTTGAAAGGCCTATTTGGAGGCTTATTATCATTAAGAAATATTGTTTTTGCATACACGTCCTACGCATGAAAAAATAAATTTAAGTTTGGAGTTGAATAAAATTACAAATATAAATTTAAAGCTTTAATGAGAATGGTTACTTACCACATCATGTAAATTTGAGCCACTTCGTGGGTTCGTATTGGCCTTAGTCAAGCATGCCTTCCAAAGAGAACATTGTTGGTTGATAGTCTTGAACCGAGAAGCAATGGCTTGATATGTTCATCGCTCGGGTCCACTAATGCCCGGATCATTTTCCAGAAACTTTTGATATACACTTCCAAAATGTGTCGCTTGCTTGATTAGTGTCAATAGCCCCATCTTCACTGACAGAAACCCACCATTTGCATAATGCCTCATCTTCTTCGGGCCTCCAATTCACACCTGTTTGAGATTTTGTGGACATCTTCAACAAGAATGAAAGGAGATTGATGAGATTGACAAAGGAAAAATAAATTGAGAAATAGATAAAATGTTTTTGGTAGATTATTTGAGAAATGGATGGGTATTTATAGAGTTTGGAGTGAGTTTTGGGGTTGGATCTGATCTAGATTAATTTAAAATATTATTTTGACCGTTGGATTTAAATTTCAGCCGTTGGATTTTTTTTTTACCATTAAAATAGCATAGATATAATCTCCATTGTTGATTTAAGTTAAATGTACATACAAAACAAAAAACAAAAAAAACAAACAAACAGCAACATTTATTCAAATGTTGCCGTTGGATTCCAACGGCTACTCTATGGGACAGCGACAAGTGGCGCGAAGAGAGACAAAAAGCAACTGCAAAATTTGGAGGTGGGGCCACGTCAGAAACTTTTGCACATGGGGCTGTTTTGAGATGCAGGTGGGCTCCACGAAAGGTTTGGGTCTAGGCAAAAAGTAGACTGATATTTGGGTCCAAATTTGGATTTTCCCAAATTTTGGGTCCTTCATTTTGTTGGGTTGAGGGAGGTTTGGGGCAATATTTTGGGTTTGGGTCCTTGCATTGCCATCTCCAACCCATGGTCTCAAACCCAAAATATCCCAAATTTTAGCCCCAAAACACTCCCAACCCAAGAAAATGAAGGACCTAAAATTTGGGAAATGGTGATTTTATTAGCACCCCATTATTTGCTTTTTACACCCCATATTAATTTTAAACATGAATAACTTATTTTACCCTGATACATAATTACTGTATCAACCTGTACCCTTGTACATAATTACCGTACCAACCATACAGCTTGGCCTGACCTATCTCCATCATGGTTGGGACCAGATGGTGGTTCACAAAGACATAAAGTCAAGCAACATTTTGCTAGACGCGGAGATGAGAGGGAGGCTCGGCGATTTCGGGCTGGCCAAGCTGTACCAGCACGGAGAAGTGCCCAACACGACACGTGTGGTCGGCGCGTTGGGTTACTTGGCGCCGGAGCTGGTGACTATGGTGTCGCCGACGGCGGCGAGCGACGTGTACAATTTTGGTGTGGTGCTGTTGGAGGTGGCTTGCGGAAGGAAGCCTATTGAGATGGAGGCGGCGGAGGATGAGGTGGTGCTGATTGATTGGGTGAGATAGAGAATTGTATGCAAGAGGGAGGGTGGGGGAGGCTGCGGACCGGTAGATTAGAAGGACAGTATGAGGAGGAGCAGATGGAGGTTGCTTTGAAGCTTGGATTGGCTTGTTGCCATCCTGATCCCCAGAGAAGGCCCAGCCGCCTTCAGTGTGAATACAGTTGTTTTTGTTTTTAATTTTTGTGTCTGTGTGTATACACTAATTTTTGTTGATTGTTGACTTCAAAATTTTCCTTTGAAATTCATAATTGATTTCAATTTCAAATAAGCTTAAGCAAAACATTATAAATATAAAAGAGCCATTGGTGCTAAAATGGAATTTTCTTTTGAAGGGAGGGCAGGGTGGGTGGGTAAGTCTATGGCTGGCTACTGTGGCCTCACCCACAGAGGCCCCCAGTGCACCTGCATCGACTCAACCAAAGAAGCTTCGAATTCTGGTTGCTGGGGGAGGAATTGGAGGACTGGTTTTTGCTTTGGCAGCAAAGAAGAAGGGGTTTGATGTGGTGCGAGGTTTGGGGTGTGCTAGAGCATGCTGTGTGGCGAGGGGTTCCGTTGAAAATGAAATGGAGTAGCGTTGGGTTGGGTCTGAAAATAAATGGGTTTTCGAGGGGTGTGTTTGAAATGGGATATGATTTAGTTATGAATGAGGTGTGGTGAGGGCAATTTAGGAAGCAATATGGGGTGTATTAAGTATTTATAAAATTGACTAAAATTTAATGGGGTGTAAATAGCAAATAATAGGGTGTAAATAAAATTTCCCTTTGGGAAAACCCAAACTTGGACCCAAATATGGATCCAAGTATTGCCTAGACTGATAACTGTTTAGTGGGCCCCACACAGCCAAGTGCTGTTTTTTTTAATTCTATTATTTGGTGGGCCCAACGACTTGTGATGGCAAACTTCACTTTTTGCAAAACTGATGGGACATGTGGGGACATTCAAACCCAAAAAGCCGTTGCAACAATTGAAATGGCCTTGTTTTTTTTCCTTTTTTTTTTAAATTCAATTATTTTAGTAGGCTTAATTATATTTGTGGAATTTTAATTTTTTTAGGTCAAATTGTTCAAAAAATTAAATTATGAAGTTATTTAAAAGATTAAATGAAGAAAAGTTATCCCAAAAAAAAAAATTAGACTTAAACAATTTAATAAAGTTGCGGACTTAAAATTTGAGTCCAGGAGGGTTGGGAGAAAAAACGATTTGAGTCCGAACAAAACCCAAATAGTTACTTTTTGGAGGGGGGAAATTTGGGTTTAGCCTCTCATGGGTTGGAGAAGGCCTAACCGAGACATTTTGAGATTTTTTATTTTTTATTTTGGTCAGAAGTGAGGTTTTCATTAACGGGCCAAACGCAGCCACCAAACGAAACCAAAGAAGGAAAATAGTCCAAGACAAACAGGAGGAGCAAAAAACAAACTAAACGCAAGCTGCAAGTAGCCATAACACTTGTGAGAATGTGAAGATAAAAAGTCTCATATTAGAAAGTTGAGAAACCTTGCAAGGGTTTATAAGGAGTTGAGATACTCATTCCATTGCCAATTAGTTTTGGGGTAGAACCTCAACTTCCTTCATGATATCAGAGCGGGTTAGCTCACGTGTGAAGCCCAACGGTCACACTTGCTACACATCACCCAATATGTGTTGTCCATGTGTTAGACTTGAAAATTCGCCACACGTGCGGGGACGTGTGAGAATGTGAAGGTAAAAAGTCCCACATTGGAAAGTTGATAAATCTAGCAAAGGTTTATAAGGAGTTGAGATACTCCCCCCATTGCCAATTACCAACATAGAGCTACTCTAAACGTCGCCACTTGGGTTTCACATCTACTGGATTTTGTAGGTGATTAAGTTGGAGACAATATCGGTGTTGCTAGTAGTAGATCAAAGTTGTTACGTATGAAAACATCATGATTATGATGTGGTAGTGTGTACTTTTTTATACAAATCTAAATTCTCTCTCTACCATGTTCGACTTTTAAAGTAAAGCCGTACAAAAAGAATACCTAAGAAATAGAACAAAATAATTTTTGAATTTAAATATCATCATCCTCAATCAATTAGTTGTCATTGATAAACATGGTGCATATACTATCTGCAAGAACAATGACAGATCAGTAGAGCCATGACAATATTCCAGAACAATCAAGCAAGAGCACATAAGATCAAATGAGAACAGCTGCACAGTATCAATACCTCAATATCATTTCCTCCAAGAAAACGGCTAATTACATGTCATCCTTACACTAATCACACTCTCATGATTCTTTGTAACAACTTTTATTCTGGATATTTCCTAACACTCTTGGCATGATTTCTGTTTTCTTAAGTTTCTCGGTTCATGACTTTCTTCATTCATTGTAAATAAATATGTTAGTGTATTATTCATAATTTTTTCAAAGATAAAGCAAAATTTTTAATCATTGTAGAGTTTTTAATATTAATTATCTATAAATTTAATATATAATATTTTTATTTAATAATATGTGAAAAATACATATATATTACGTGAATTTTACCGGCGTTATTCAAATTTTTTTATTTAAAAAAGCACATTGACTAACTATGATTTCTCTATCTTTTTTTTTTGCCAAAAACTATGATGTCTCTATCACTTGTTATAATAATTTTTCTTCGAATAAAAAAAATAGAGGAATGCTATTCACAATCGCTCAAAAGCGATTGCCATCGAACTCGCTATCTACGTGTCTCTCTGCTCATGATTTCCAAGTTGGGCATTAAAATAGTATAGAATTATTGTACCAACGTTCATTCTCCTCTTTCTTTTATTTTTTATTTTTTTCTTTCCTTACTTTCTCTCTTCTCTGTCTGTTTCATATTTTTTTCCCTTCTGTTTATCCTTCTCTCTCTCCTCCTCCTTTCTTCTTCTTCTTCCTCTTTATTCCCCATCTCTTCTCTCTCTGTGTCTATTTTTTTCTCCGACGTTTGCCCCTTCTCTTTCTTTCCTCTTTCTTTTTTTCTTCTTCTACCCCTGACTGGCTTGGTGCGGTTTCTCTATCCATTTATGTCCATAATCGCACTACAGGCAAAATTTTTGGATTTCACCCATCGATAGCCCTCTTCACTGCAGAACTTTCTGCTAAACTTATATCACAAAATTTATATATATATAGAACAAATAAAGCCCATAAAAAAATTAAGTGAGCTTTGTTAAAAAAAAAAAATTGAGTGAACATCTTCATCTGTAGCAAGTTACAGTTGGGTTGTTCATGAGGTGCAAAATTCTTCTTGCTGGTTAGCCATACCCGTTTAACTTAGAAGAAGGAAAAAAAAGAGAGGGGGAAACGCGGAAGGAAACAAATAGAGACAGAGAGAGAAGAGAGAAATAAAGAGGAAGAAGAAAAAAAAAGGAGGAAAGAAAGAGAAGGGGGACGTCGGAGAAAAAAAATAGACAGAGAGAGAAGAGATGGGGAATAAAGAGGAAGAAGAAGGAGAAAGGAGGAGGAGAAGGATAAACAAAGGGGAAAAAAAAAATGAAACAGACTGAGAAGAGAGAAAGAAAGGAAAGAAAGGAAAGAAAAAAAATAAAAATAAAAGAAAGAGGAGAGTGAACGTTGGTACAATAATTCTATACTATTTTAATGCCCAACTTGGAAATCATGAGCAGAGAGACACGTAGATAGCGAGTTCGATGGCAATCGCTTTTGAGCGATTGTGAATAGCATTCCTCAAAAAAATATAGTATTCCTTTCTTTTTTTTTCAAGAATCTAGAATCTTCGGACTTCTAGATGGCTTTCACGACTGACCAGTGGATGACGCTTGGATCAATATATCAAAATATTGAAAAAGAAAAAGTCGTTATCCTCCGCTCTCTTTCACCGTCTGCCGACCCTACGATTATTATTAAAACTCAGACGTGACAAGGTCGTCAAATCGAACGGCTGAAAATTCAAGACCACGAAACCTGATCATGCACCACCGAAGCGCAACGCACACATTCGTCACTGCTCGCGACTTCACACCATCACAACACTCATCACAGAGTCCCTATAAAACGATCACCCACTTTGCATATAGAGAACATTGCGCACCAAATTGTCATTGCCAAAAGGAAAAGACATACTGTACTCTCTGCAGAGCAAATCACCAAAAATGGCTTACAAGTACGATTTCTCATCTTTCTTGGTCATTTTTGCATCTGGGTTTTTCTAAATTTGTGTTTTTTGTTGTTGTTGTTGCTAAAATTACTGCTGGGTTTTACTTTTGGGTCTTGCAGACACGAGGATCTTTCTCCACCGTTGGATTCCACTTCCAGCCCACCTCCTCTTTTTGATGGCACTACAAGGTTTAGCTCTTTCCTCTAATTTGTTTTTGCTGTTTTTTTTTTTTGGCTCCAGTCCAGTTCATTGTGTTTGCTTTGTGCTTTTTTAATTGTTTAATTTGTATTTTGAAGGCTGTACGTATGTTACACCTGCCCATTTGCACAGCGGGTGTGGATCACTAGGAATTATAAGGTTGTTTATCTCCTCTGTTTTTGGAACTCTTGACAAGGACCCTTATAAAAGACCTCACTTTGTCTTTTTTTTCTTTTTTGTTATATGTTTTCATTTGTTGGTTTGGATTTAACACTATAAAAAGTGGAATTAATCAGAACCCATATCCAATATGTTGTCTTATTGTTTGTTTTGTTGAAATTTTGAGCTGCAGGGTTTGCAAGATAAGATCAAGTTAGTCCCTATAAATCTTCTAAACAGGCCTGCTTGGTACAAGGAGAAGGTCTATCCTGAGAATAAGGTGATATGCTTGGACCAAGTTATGTTCTTTGTTATCATTGATTATCTATGGCAAATTTGTTGAAGCTGGAAAGATCTCTTGATTGATTATTTTATAGGTGCCAGCACTGGAGCACAATGGAAAGGTCATTGGAGAGAGTCTTGATCTGATCAAGTATGTGGATAGTAACTTTGAAGGGCCTTCACTTTTCCCCACTGTAAGATATCCATAAGTTAACTTTGCCTCTGATAACCTATCTTTGTCTCTCAGAAATTTGACCAAAGTGGTTCTGTCTGTGGAATTGTTTTAGGACCCTGAGAGAAGAAAGTTTGGTGAAGAACTAATAACCTACGTTGATACCTTCACTAGGGCCTTGTATTCTTCATTCAAAGGAGACGCAGCGAAAGAAGCCGGTAAGACTTGGAACGTTTTCTCATTAGGGTGACTGTTTTTGCTGATAAATTTAAACTGACCAAAATTTGTAATCTGCATCAGATGCTCAGTTTGATTACTTGGAAAATGCTCTTAAAAAGTTTGATGATGGGCCATTCTTTCTGGGTCAATTCAGTTTGGTAAGTTGGATATAGAATTATGTACATGCCAATTGTTATTTTTAGATGCTTTTTTTAGCAATATGATAAGACATAAAGTATTTAAGTAATGGATAATGTGCGATCTTCAGGTGGACATTGTCTATATCCCGTTTGTTGAGAGACTCCAAGTCTTCTTGTCAGAGGTGTTCAAGTGTGACATCACAGCAGGCAGGCCTAAACTAGCAGCATGGTTTGAGGTACACAAAAAAACCATACAATTTTATATAGAAAGTTATGAATTCTGGTGTCCAAGCTTTAACTCCGTGTAAGAACAATCATCTCTCACCTGTTAAAAAGAGGAACTTGAATAGTTGCTTTGAAATAGCTTACAGAAACGTCCTATATGACTAAAATTTAGTTTGGCATTCTTTGTCTTTAAAAAAAGCTAACCTATTTGCTCTTTTTGAAAATAATCAAATGAAAAAAATCGAGTTAGGCGTTTGGTAAAATGTATTTGAAAAATTCTATGAGTAGTCAAAGCGTTTGGTAAATTTTATCGGAAGTCTTTTAGTGTGTATAATGACAGAAAAGGACGTAATGATGAAAGCTATTTGTTTTTTTCGTTCTTTTCTACTTTAAAAAAAGAAAGAAAACAAACTTCACAACATAAATTTTTCTTTTTTAATTTACACTTTATTATCAAAAATTGTAATTTAATTAGCACGTATTTCATTAAGTTGGGCTAGACTGCACGTGGACTGAAAGTCTAGTCCATTGTTTGTACAAATATGGGCTGGAGTGTATTGGACTTGAAAAAAAATATTTTAAAAATATTTTAATGTTTATTAAATTATTTAATATAAAAATAATTAAATTTAATTAAAAAAACATGTACACAAAATTAAAAATAAGAAATCACATGAAGATACAATAAAAATAGTCCAAAATAAACAAAATTAATAATAACACGAAATTTTTAAGTACATTCAAATGATCAACAAATACTAATGTTATGTTGATCTATTTGCCATCCACTCATTAAACATCTCAGTAGCCAAATTAGTGTTCAAAATGTGGCTGGTGCCTGAGTCTTGTTTCAGAGCTTTGTATGTCATCTGGTGGAATTTGCTCATTTCCACCCCACCCATAGAGCAAGACTAGGATGGTTCCTGAGAAGCTTGACAGTATCTCTTGCACATAGCAGGAAAGATCATGGTCCAGTGGACCATTGGGATTTGATACAGGAACACCTCATCCATCGACATCTCCTGTAATCCAAAATTCTTGCCAGACCTACAAAATTTAAATCCGAGGCAGAGCAGTATAGATCAGATTCACCCAACTAATTCCATGGCCGTGAGATTTCAAACCAAATGCATTCAAGTTTACTTATCCCTCCTTCCCCAATAAAACCTGACAAAACATGCACATGTTAAAGCAAGAGCAGGCATGACTTACCAGCAACCCATAAATGTCACAGTAATGATAGAATTCTGGCCTCTCAGCCAGTCCACCACCCCAACAACGGATCATGTTAAAATTCATATCTCGTGAAACTTGATGTCTATACAAGTTAAAAGTTAAACAGACTCTCAATTTTGTTAAACAGAATCTACATTAAACTTTATACCATTTGGCCACCATAAATTGGGCTTGTAGAAAAAGAGCTGCCATATAAATTTGATTTAGTACTGAACACAAGTATTGAAAGCTAAACCTAATAAATGTAACGAATTGAATATCAAGATAAACAGATTCTCCAAAGGAGCTTCTGGAAAAGTATTGTTTTCTGCTAAAATAATTAAAATGCATACTATGTTCTGTCACGAACCTCACGAAACGTATATTGCACCCATGATCCAGCATGGATTGACAAATGTTGAGTCTGAAGATGCTCTACTAAACAAGAATTTCCTTCAAGATCTGTTGTTACTTGAATATTCAATGAACACTCAGCAACCCAGGTGCTCTTATTTTTCCAACTCAGTTGTAGCATGCAAATATGCCCTCTTGTGATTGTCATAAAATGATGAAACCAAGTGGGGATCAATTGCTTTTACTGGCTGCACCAAATGGGAGAGAGTCAAAAACAAAAGAACTTATTATAGACCACAAAGGCCATACTTACACAGTACAAAGGAGTCAACAACTTTTCATTGAACCTCAACACAAATCAAATGATCAGCCCATATAAAGTGTAAATCTATTTTCTTTCCCAACAAAGATGAAAATCAGCATAAAACTATAGAGACAGTATCACAAGGAAAATTCTATGACAGGAAGTGAAGCATTAAGACTAACTCACCCCTGTTACAGAAATTGACACCTCATCCCATACTAGTGTTTCTATCCCTGTATCAATACACAAGTTAATTACATTGGAAATCCTTTTTACACTGATAATAAAAAGATGACACATCCTCTGGCATCCCATTTTAGAAAAGATGAAGAAAAAGCATATCGTTGTTTTGTGATCACAACATGCTAAAGAAAATACTCTGCAATTTCAATAGTAAAACATAATCACCTTATAGGACACATCAATCCCAACCCTCCACATACTGATTAGCTACATCTTTCCCGATCTGAAATAAAATTCGAAAATTAATAGTTATATTAATCTCAGTTTGCTCATTGCATACAGTTGATAATTAACTCTTTGGAAGCCGTCATTGGTCTTGCATAAAATCCAGCATCATAGTAAGATTTACTTCAATACCAAAAAATAATTTGGTAAGGATTCACTTATAGTTCAAGCTTAGACAACTAAATTTAGATCAAGTTATAGGAGAAGCAGATTACTGATGCATAGAAACAGTCAAATATTTACTAAAATGGATCTGACCCAAAGGCCAGTTGAAAGAAAGAAAGTTTCAGAGAAGAGAAATAGAGAAGTAGATCTGACCCAAAGGAGCAAAACTCTCTCTCTCTCTCTCTCTCTCTCTCTCTCTCCCCTTAAAGCCCCAAGAACACAAAGCCCCCAATCTCATAGAAACAATAAAAAAAACCTAATTTCATAACATATATAAACCCAAAAATCATAAATGTAATGAAAAAGAATGAACTCACTGATGAGTGGGTGATCGTTGCTAGAAATTAACTTCTTTGTTGAGACTAGAATTTTTGAGATGCAGTGGGAGGAAGAAGAAGAACGTGAGAAGAGCAGTGAGGGAGAGAGCGAAGGTCTGAAGAGCGCGCGAGAAAAACCCAAATAACACAGAGGGACAAGCGTTGTCATTTTGCAAAATATTTAGGGGCATTATAGGAATAATGAAAATTTCATTAATCCAAAGACCGGCTCTTTTTTTAAGCAGCTTTTGAAAGTTGGCTTTCAGCCACTTTGAGAAATTGCTTTTTATGAGGACTGTTTTTTTAAAAAGCTCCATTTCTAGTGTTTACCAAACACCCAAACTATGCTAACTTTTTATTAAAGCTGCTTTTTTAAAAATTTAAGCAATGCCAAACCCCACCTAAGCAACAAGATTGAATTTGGCTAGAGAGACGAGTTCAAATATATCAATAGGTTTTGGTAACAGGTGGTGAAAATTTTATTATGTCCTTGTGCAGGAAATCAACAAGATTGAAGCTTATAAGGTGACCAAAATTGATCCAAAGGAGCTAGTTGCATTCTACAAGAAGCGCTTCCTGGTACATTCTCTTCGGCTGACCTGAATATGAAAATCATGGTCTTTCTTTCTGTCTTTGTTTCTATATTGGTCATGCTGTGTGTCTGCTAACCTATATGAAATATGTTTCCATTGCAGGACCAACAGTAAACTTGTAAACTTGTGCCTTGGACATGATATAAATAAGCGGCCGGCTGAGTCCTCATACAGAATGGTTGCCGGCTTAAATTATGTATGCATATGTATGTCGTGTTGTTATGGATATGGACTTTGTCTGGATCATGATATGTAATAATGTCTTGGTTACATCAATAAAAGTCAGCTCATTTGGTATTGTGAATTAATTTATACGTCCATGTCAATTATTGTGTTTTCTTTCCTGAAAACTAACGAAAGAGACTTCGTTGCCAACACAATGTTGTAAATGGAAGTCTCCCAAAGACAAATTGCGTTCTCTTAAAATTTGATATCAGAAAAGCAAACCGCAACACATGTATGTGCAACACAAGTAACAACCATATGGATTTTTTTATTTTTGGTCATGAGTACATTATTATGGTTCACACTTTTTATTGGGTATAAGAGCACTTCCACCCATTGTGCTATTGTGCTATTGTGCTATGGCAAAGGGCAAAGGGCAAGGGCAAGTAAGGATAGACACTATTCACGTGAATAGTGACTGCCTCTCACCTATTGACATGGCAACCCAAGGGCAACCACTATTCACATGAGATATGAGGAGATTAATTTGTATGAATTTTGGTGTAGGAAGTGAATAACATGGCTAGGTATTTATAGAAAAAAAATTCTGAATTTTTGGGTACTTTTTCCTTTTTAAAAAAAAATTAGTATTAAATTGGTCGTTGATGTCAGCATGACGTTAGCTTGCCCAGGCAAGTCTTGCCTTTGGACTTACCTAGTTTCATGGGCCCACTTTTTGTCATGGCAAAATGGGATGGGTGGAGGTTGTTTTTGGAGCCTAGGCCCATGGCAAAAGGAGATGGGTGGAAGTGTTCTAAGAGCTTCATGACATGTTTACTTACATGAAAGGCAACTTATATACTCATTCTTGACCTTTTTTCATTCTAAATAAAGAGGTCTAGTCTAGTGGAAAATGACATTTACTTGTAGACAAAGAGTCTCAAGTTCAAACCCCCATGACGTCTTTGCAGTGTGTGTGAGAAATCCCACTCACCCGTGTAATTTAAACTATCGCTTGTATTAAAAAATAATGGCTTAGATAGTTTATGTACTACTTTTCATGTTATCCACCTTATAGTCAAAAGATGTCCATGAGAATTGAACTTAAGATGTTTAAATTTAGGGAGCTTTGGTTTTTAGCCAAAGAAAGGCAAAATATTTAGGAAAAGGCCAAAGGGCTAGTTTTCTTTGGATTTGGAACAAAACTAGCCCTTTGGCCTTTTCCTAAATATTTTCCCTTTCTTTGACTAAATCCTAGTTTTAGCTTAAATATTTTATTACTTTTTGTAAACAATGAGGAGGGAGTACCAAACTTTGATTTCTTTCAACATTAAGAACAGAAGTAGCATGTTGTGCGTGTGATTGCTAAATTTTGTGATTAACTAATTAATTTTTTATTGTCATTCTTTAAAATGTGTCAATTTTTCTGTGTGGCCAATTTATTCAAAAAGGATAAGATACCGTACAGGTGCTTTTGTTTGTTTGTTTTGTTTTCTTTTTGGGGTAAATTATTTTTTCGTTTTTATTATTTCTTAGGAATTTAATCTTTGCCTTTTTGATCGAGAATAACAGTAGCAATTGGTCTTATGTGAATGCTAATGTTATTGTAATAGTGAGGAAGCAATGATGGAAATCTTGCAAGGTTGAAAAGCGTTTGACCATGCACAGCAACTAAAAACCAGCAAGGCTACTTCATCCATGATTATGTTATGTTATGAGATGGATTGTTTGGGTGAATCTACCCAATCAGTTATGTACGATTTAGCTTTCATTTGGTTGTAAATTGTAATGGGAAGCATAGGGATGGATGGAAATAAAAATGCCAAATTTCTATATAGTATATGTTGAGTGGCGGAATTATGAATTTTTAAGAGGAGCTGTAATATTTAAAAGGCTAACAACTCCAAAAAAAAAGAAACATTACTTTGGGAATTGTCAAAAAAAAAAAAATCCAAAAACTATGATGTCTCTATCACTTGTTATAATCTGTTTAAAGAGATGTTAAATTCAAATTTTTCTTCGAATAAAAAAAATTAAAAGTAAAAAATATAGTAATCCTTTTTTTTTCAAGAGCTAAAAAATGAACCACTCCACCGAAGAATCTAGAATCTTCCGACTTCTAGGTGGCTTTCACGTTACGACTTACCAGTGGATGGCGCTTGGATCAATATATCAAAATATAGAAAGGAAAAGTCGTCATTCTCCGCTCTCTTTCACCGTCTGCAGACCCTACGATTGTTATTAAAAATCAGACGTGACAAGGTTCGAACGGCTGAAAATTCAAGACCACGGAACCTTATCATGCACCATCGAAGCCTAATATGGGATAGGAAAATAACCCTACAAATAACAATGTCGAAAATCAATAACAAATTGAAATCCACCACAGAAATTAAATAAACCTCGAATATATTGATAGAAAATAAAATGATAAAGCTATCAAATGCTGGTGGGAGGCTTGTAATTGCTTCTAAATTTGCTCTTATAATTTTGAAAATACCGTGTGAAAGTCCTTACTCTGTGATTAGTGATACAGAATATGATATATATATTACGTATGATTTCTCCCGTTTAAAAATCCTTGCAAATTACGAAATGCATTGTATGGATTGAAACAGTCACCGCGCATGGTTTGGACGTGATGAAGAACACATTCGTCACTGCTCGCGACTTCACACCACCATCACAACACTCATCACACAGTGCCTATAAAACGATCACCCACTTTGCATATAGACAACACTGCGCACCAAATTCTCATTGCCAAAAGGAAAAAACATACTGAACTCTCTGCAGACAGAGCAAATCACCAAAAATGGCTTACAAGTACGATTTCTCATCTTTCTTGGTCATTTTTTGCATCTGGGTTTTTCTAAATTTGTGTTTTTTTGTCGTTGTTATTGCTAAAATTACTGCTGGGTTTTTCTTTTGGGTCTTGCAGACACGAGGATCTTTCTCCACCGTTGGATTCCACTTCCAGCCCACCTCCTCTTTTTGACGGCACTACAAGGTTTAGCTCTTTTCTATATTTTGTTTTTGCTGGCTTTTCTGTATTTGTTTTTGTTTCAGTCCAGTTCATTGTGTTTGCTATGCGCTTTTTTAATTGTTTAATTTGTATTTTGAAGGCTTTACGTAGGTTACTCCTGCCCATATCCCCAGCGGGTGTGGATCACTAGGAATTATAAGGTTGTTTGTCTCCTATGTTTTTGGAACTCTTGACAAGGGCCCTTATAAAAGACCTCACTTTGTCTTTTTTTTCTTTTTTGTTATATGTTTTCATTTGTTGGTTTGGATTTAATATTATAAAAAGTGGAATTAATCAGAACCCATATCTAGTATGTTGTCTCTTATTGTTTGTTTTGTTGGATTTTTGAGCTGCAGGGTTTGCAACATAAGATCAAGTTAGTCCCTATAAATCTTCAAAAACAAACCTGCTTGGTACAAGGAAAAGGTCTATCCTGAGAATGAGGTGATATGCTTGGACAAAGTTATGTTCTTTGTTATCATTTGATTATCTATGGAAAATTTGTTGAAGCTGGAAAGATCTCTTGATTGATTATTTAATAGGTGCCATCACTGGAGCACAATGGAAAGGTCGTTGGAGAGAGTCTTGATCTGATCAAGTATGTGGATAGTAACTTTGAAGGGCCTTCACTTTTCCCCACTGTAAGATATCCATAAGTTAACTTTGCCTCTGATAACCTATCTCTGTCTCTCAGCAATTTGACCAAAGTGGTTCTGTGAAATTGTTTTAGGACCCTGAGAGAAGATGTTTATACCAAGAATTTTTCGACCCGGAGCATGGTGAGGAGTGTCAATGAAATGAGCTCAAATTGGCATTTTGGCCAAGGGTCCCTCTTGTCCCAACCATCATCTGAGCTCGGTGAAGCAAGCTCGGCCCAAGCCTCGCCCATGGTCAAGCTCGGTCCAAGCCTCACCCACGATCGAAAATCAAGCTCGGCCCAAGCCTCACCCACGACCGAAAATCAAGCTCGCCCAAGCCTTGCCCGTGGTCGAAAATCAAGCTCGGTCCAAGCCTCGCCCATGGTCGAAAATCAAGCTCGTGCAAGCCTCGCCCACGATCGAAAATCAAGCTCGGCCCAAGCCTCGCCCATGGTTGAAAATCAAGCTCGGTCCAAGCCTCGCCCACGATCGAAAATCAAGCTCGGCCCAAGTCTCGCCCATGGTTGAAAATCAAGCTCGGTCCAAGCCTCGCCCACGATCGAAAATCAAGCTCGGCCCAAGCCTCGCCCATTGTCGAAAATCATGCTCGGTCCAAGCCTCGCCCACGGCCAAAAATCAAACTCGGTCCAAGCCTCGCTCTCGGCCGAAAATCAAGCTCTGCCTCAGACCTCATGGCCTCATACCTCATGACCTCGGGCCTGCACCTCCTGGCCACGACCTCCTCCCGGCCAAGCTATCATCAAAGCCACCTCACTCAACCTTGACCCGAGTCGAGCTCGATCCAAGTTCTACCTCGACCATGCCTTCATCGACGAGGCCAAGTTCCAAACCAACCGTGGCCGAAGACTCCGTCAGTTAACCCGACCACAAGACAAACCACAATTTGTCTTCCAACTACAAAGGGATGTATTCTCACGTGAATCCACATGGCTTCACGTGGCTTCACATGGCTTCACGTGGCTATTGTCCGAAAAAGTGGAAAAGAGCAGACAAAAATGACACTAAAAATGATTAGGAAAGCATGGAGTATTGATTGATGGGGCAAAAGTCATCAACTTTCAAGGCGAGAGGAGTTAAAAACCGCTCCCCGTGCGACATGGTCCAACCATACTGGTCCCAAAAGATTTTGACCTTCACAAGGAGTTTTCCTTGACATTGCAGGGGACATCTTCTGTCAACGCCATATTCCCCCTATCCAGATGCTGCTCAAGTTGCCCAAGCTACCTACCGTCTTTAATGATTCGTGCCATGCAAGCCACGACCTGGTTCTTCTTCAAGTTGACTTCTTCACTCAGACTTCTCCATTTCCAAGCTCCAGCTTCCCCTATAAATACAAGATCATCAGCAACATTCAAGAGGTCCCCGACCAAACAAGCCTCCCACGGAGTAAATTATCTTTTCTTGTCATTTATTTTCCAGCAATGCACTTTCAATATCTTTAAATGCTTTCCTAGGAGTAGTGGTAAAGTTAAGTTTTTCCATCCATCAAATATATCACACGACCCTTGATTCTTCAAGGCGCCGGAGCACCATCCCTGTTACTTTTCCATCCACCCCATATATCATACAGTCTTCACAATCTAGTGAGGCGCTGGAGTATCATCCAAATTCACCGACCGAATTCTACCATTAACACCATCACCAACGGCCTTGTAGCTCAGGCCGTGAACCTGACGGCCGAGACTTGTTCCTCTCTCGGCTACAATCGCTTTGAGCGAAGTCAGACCCAAACAAGCGCACTCAATCCATTCATCCATCCATCCAAATCATCTTCGAATGCACGGTAGACCGTGCTGGCACGCCCGCGCACACCCATCCAACACAAAGTAGGACGACCTGTGTTGGCGCATATCCCCTCGGCCCAACCTTAGGCCGTGAGATTTTGCACAGCCAACAGAAGAAAGTTTGGTGAAGAACTAATAACCTACGTTGATGCCTTCACTAGGGCCTTGTATTCTTCATTCAAAGGAGACGCAGTGAAAAAAGTCGGTAAGACTTGGAAGGTTCTCCCATTAGAGACTAGTGACTGCTTTTGTTGATAAATTTGAACTGACCGAAATTCGTTATCTGCATCAGATGCTCAGTTTGATTACTTGGAAAATGCTCTTTAAAACTTTGATGATGGGCCATTCTTTCTGGGTCAGTTCAGTTTGGTAAGTTGGATATAGACTTATGTACATGCCCATTGCTATTTCTAGATGCTTTTTTAGCAATATGATAATACATAAAGTATTTAAGTAATGGATAAAAATGTGAACTTCATGTGGACATAGCCTATATCCCGTTTGTTGAGAGATTCCAAGTCTTCTTGTCAGAGGTGTTCAAGTATGACATCACAGGAGGCAGGCCTAAACTAGCAGCATGGTTTGAGGTACACAAAAAAACCATACAATTTTATATAGAAAGTTATGAATTCTGATGTCCAAGCTTTAACTCCGTGTAAGAACAATCATCTCTCACCTGTTAAAAAGAGGAACTTGAATAGTTACTATGAAGTAGCTTACAGAAACGTCCTATGAGACTAAGCAACAAGATTGAATTTGGCTAGAGAGACGAGTTCAAATATATCAATAGGTTTTGGTAAACAGGTGGTGAAAATTTTATTATGTCCTTGTGCAGGAAATCAACAAGATTGAAGCTTATAAGGTGACCAAAACTGATCCAAAGGAACTAGTTGCATTCTACAAGAAGCGCCTCCTGGTACATTCTCTTTGGCTGACCTGAATATGAAATTCATGGTCTTTCTTTCTGTCTTTGTTTCTATATTGGTCATGCTTTGTGTCTGCTAAGCTATATGAAATATGTTTCCATTGCAGGACCAACAGTAAACTTGTAAACTTCTGCATTGGACATGATATAAATAAGCGGCTGGCTGAGTCCTCATACAGAATGGTTGCCGGCTTAAATTATGTATGCATATGTATGTCGTGTTGTTATGGATATGGACTTTGTCTGGATCTTGATATGTAATAATGTCTTGGTTACATCAATAAAAGTCAGCTCATTTGGTATTGTGAATTAATTTATACGTCCATGTCAATTATTATGTTTTCTTTCCTGAAAATTAACGGAATAGACTTCCTTTGCTAACATTTTGAGGACTTTTCCTATTGAGAGGGGCGATAGCATATTAAACTCACACATACTATACGGATGCTAGGACTTGAATCCATGATCTTGCCTGAGTGAGTAAATACTCCAAACCACTACATTAGTGGATCATTTGCCAACATAATGTTGTAAATGGAAGAGTCTCCCAACCCAAAGACAAATTGCGTTGTGTCTTAAAATTTGATCTCAGAAAAGCAACCGCAACAAACATGTGTACAACACAAGTTACAACCATATGGATTTTTTAGTTTTGGTCATGAGTAAATTATCATGATTCACACTTTTTATTGGGTATAAGAGCCTCGTGGCATGTTTACTTACATGAAATGTGAATTATATACTCATTTTGTACTTTTTTCATTCGAAATAAAGTAAACATGGCATTAAAGTGCCAACGAGGTCTAGTCTAGTAAAAAAGGACATTCACTTATAGACGAGGGGTTTCGGGTTCGAACTCCCATAATGTCTTTGTAGTGTGCGTGAGAAATTCCCCTCACCCTTGTAATTTAAACGATCGCTTGTATTCAAAAAATAATGGCTTAGATAGTTTATGTACTACTCTTCAAGTTATCCGCCTTATAGTCAAAAGATGTCCATAAGAACTGAACTTAAGACGTTTAAATTAAGGGTTAATTATAGTTTAGTATCCTATATTTACACCCTTAAGACATGTTAGTCTCTATCTTTTTAATTTTAACAATCACATATCCCGGTCTTTTAAATTTGTTACAATGTGGTTTCGCCGTTACGGTTTCCCTCAGCTCTCTTTGTTTGTTGCCTACGTGGCACTGTGGGTCCCACATTTTTCACATTTTTAAATTTTAAATTGATTAAAATATGAATAAAATATATATTTATAAAAAAAAAAAAATCTATCTCTCTCTCTCTCTCTCTCTCTCTCTCTCTCTCAACCTCCAACACCCAACCTTCAAACCCATACCACAGCCAACCTCCATCACAATGCAACCACCCAGTGCCCCCTTCCCCATGACCACCGCTCTCCAACCCCCAACGAACCCAGAACCCCAACTCAGCAACCACCCTTCCCCCCAATTTCCCTTTGTTGCCGGTCTTCATCTCTCTCTCTCTTCTATCTACCCCATGACACCACCACCTGCAAACTATACCACACCCCAGCCTGCAACCACATTCCCACGAACCCAGAAACCCAGACCCGATTTCTTCCCCCCAACCTAGATTTATTCTCTCCCTCCTCTCCGATTTCTTTTTTTCCCCTCATCCCAGATTTTAATATGAATAAAATATTACAATATTAGAAAAAATTAAAAATAAACGAAAATGGAAATGAACACCAAAACCCACAAACACCCACCTCGTATCTAATCCTTCCTCACCTACCAATTCCTCTCTTCAGTTTGATCAATGCACCCTCAAATATCTATGGGGTCCTATGGTTCCACCGTTTGCTCCGGCGTCAGCAGCAGCGCTAGCTCCTCGTCTTCCTCCTGTGTCACCAAACCACCCACCAAGATCAAAGGTTATTTGGCCAATGCCAACTACAAGGTCCGCTCCTCCGACCTACGACATGTCACTCAGCCCCTCGAGCGCCTCAACACCGCCATGGTCAACTCCCTCAACGACCTCTCCCAGCTCGCTCCTCTCCGAGTTCAACCACTAGCCCCTCATCTACCTCCCCTCCGATCTCGACTTCCCTGATGCCATCATCGGGGGGAAGAAATCGGGAGGAATTGGGGGGAAGAAATTGGAAGGGGAGAGAGAGAGAGAGAGAGAGTTTTATTTTTTATTTTTTTTAAAATTTCAATTTTTAAATATTTTATTCATATTAAATTTTTTTTTAAATGTGGGGCCCACAATAGGGCTGGGCACTTGAAGCCGAAATACCGAAACCGAACCCTAACCGTATCGTACCATACCGGTACCATACCGTATCAATTTTGGTCAGGCTAATTTCGGTACCATATCGTCAACATATGGTACAGTATCGATACCAAGATTTTGGTACCGTTATATACCGTATACCCAAAATTTTTAAAACGTAACTTAGTTTAGATCTCTCTCTCTCTCTCTCGACTCAATCAAACCTCGAATTCTTCTCATACTCAAACCTCGACTCGACCTCTCACTCCTCGATCTCGCTCTTTGTTTCTCTCTCGATCTCGCACGATTCAAGCTCTCTCCAAGCCAAATCATCCTAATCTCAGCTCGATCTCACTCGATTCAAGGTAATCTCTCGTCTCTGTCTCACTCTCACTCTCTCTATCTCACTGTCTCAATCTGTCTCTCTCTCTGAATATCTGATCTGTCCCAGACTAACAGGTAACAAACAGCCCTAGTTCCAGCCGATCCCTTTCTCATCTCTCTGGAACTCGATCAGCTCAACCCTAAAGCAACGAAGGCAGAAATGGTAAGTTTTCTTCTGATTTTTGTTAATTTGTTTAGGGTTAATTCTTAATTTTATATGTTTGTTTTGTATGCATGCAATGTGAATTAAATATGTTTAGGATTAATTTAATTTGTTAAGTAAGTGTTGGTGGTGTTGCTGTGAATTTAGGGTTTAGGTAGTTTGTGTTTGCTTTGTTGCTTTGTTTTTGTTGTTGAATTTAGGGTTTAGGACTAATTCTTAGTTAGTAATTGATAAGAGGAACCTTTCAATTACATTATTAATGCTTTGTTTTTTCTGTTGAAATCAAAGGAAAATATCCTGGATGTTTATTGATTATATATAGTGAATGCATATGCCAATGTGTATAAAGACTTTGTCTAGTTATTCGGTTGTAATGGTTTTGAAAGTAGAATTGTAAGATAATTGTGAACTTGTGGGAAGTTTGAAATGCAACCTCTTTTGGGTTTGTAAACTTTGTAATTCAGTTTGGTACCGAAATGTTCCAGGTTTCTCTTCTCCATTACTTTGTTTGGTTTTGTTGATTTTTTGCAGGTTTCGGTATGGTATCGAATTGGTACCGTTTCATACCGGAACCAAACAGTTCCGGTATGGTACGGTATCAATTTTGAAAAACACTTAAATCGTACCGTTTCATACTGTTTTACACTTCCGGTACCGGTATCAGCATCAGCCCAATACCGTACCGTGCCCAATCCTAGCCCACAGTGCCCCGTAGGCAACTAACGAAGAGATCTGACAGAACCCTAACGGCTGAACCACATTGTAACAAATTTAAAAGACCGGGGTATGTGATTGTTAAAATTGAAAAGATATGGACTAACATGTCTTAAGGGTGTAACCACAGAGTACTAAACTGTAATTAACTCTTTATTACTTTCTATAAACAATGAGGGAGGGAGTACCAAACTTAGGATTTCTTTCAACATTAAGAAGAGAAGTAGCCATGTTGTGTGTGTGATTGCTAGTAGAGCCGTCTCTGAGATTTTGAGGGCCTTTTGTGAAACTTAAATTGGGGCCTCACATAATCTAATACGAAAATACTATAAATAAAAATTTGCCATAACTTAATGTCATAAACAATTTTTTATATAACTAAAAGTCACCATCAATAAACATGTTATGACAATCATAAACCAAATTCATAAAAATTTCAATGTTTCCATTTTCTTTTTCTCAGTCGTTTTGTATATCCAGAAACCTATTTTCTAGTAGGTGGCATGTTTAGATTACAAAGAAAAATTCCAAAACCCTATAACATGGAAGAAAACCCCAACAAGAAATCAATAAATATTTCTAAAAACTATATTCTCATATAACCAATCATCAACATGATAATAATTTAATAAAATAAGTCATGTAATATATAGATTGAAATTTAGATACATACCTGAATTTGAATATGACTATTTGATTTTGAGTGGTCTTTATGAATTTAGGAATTAGGGTTTTCTCTTTTTGGTGCTGAAATTCTTGAAATTGAATTAATCCAAAAAGATATTGATGAATGATGATGGTTACTTACTAGAAAATCAGAGGATATATATACTGCCCTTTTGTTAAGTGGATATGCGCTGGAAAGCCAACTCCACCACTCACACTTTTGTGTAAATATTTAGCACACTATTGTATATATACAATTCCTATAATATTAATATATATATAATATAAAGAATTTTTTTGGGGCCCTCAAAATCAGGGGCCTATACGGTGGCACCACTGCACCACCCCAGAGCCCGACCCCACTTCATCGTACTCCACAATTACGCAAATGGTGGTGCTAGAGGCACCACCTTGGCACCACTGACACCACCTCTCTAATAGAGGTGGGCGCTAATACAATGCGCCCCACGCCTATTGTAGGTGGTGTCAAGGCTTCTCTAGCATTTTCCTTACGCAAATACATAAATAAATAAATAATTAAACGACAAAGATGAGGTGCATTCAACTTAGCGTAGGCCATAGCTGCAGCGTATCTTCCCTCCAAGACCCGCTAAAAGCTCACGTGACCAAAACTGGCAGTTTCAATTCAACGTCTGCATAGTAGTAGAAGCTATGAAATGAAACTCACATATGGAGCAGCCCTGAGCTTACACAGTGACACTCTTCAGAGAGAGAGAGAGAGGGAGAGAGAAAGAGGGAAAACGTTTCGTCCAAGTGTCGGTTTCAGAGATCAAGAACCGGCTCTTATATCTCTCCGAATCAAACGCCACAAACCCTAATCTCTCTCTCTCAGCTATGATGGCGGAACAGAGCTTCAATGTCCTCCACGCTCCAAAGCCCAGGAGGTAGAGCCTACGCTCTCACGCACCCTTTGAAATTTTGTCTTCTCTCAACGTGTCCTCTAACCCTAATTCTTCGCATTTTCTCTAACAAATAATATGTAATTAGACTCTCTCTAACAATCCTTCGTCTTCTTGCTGCTGATACTTCGGAACAGAGAGTGACTCAGTCATGTCGCACTCAAATTCTTCTGTTCGATTCCTCTCGTAGATCGATTATCCATTGCTTTTTTTTTCTCGAATTTAATCTTTTAGAATTTTAAAATCTAGTCTTGAATTTTGATGAGGTTCAGGATTGGCTAGTCTTGAACTTTGATGAGGTTGTGTGTTAATTGAGGGGAATTAGGGTTAGGGTTCGTCCAAATACGTAATGTGCATGATTTATCATCATTTTTTGCTTCGGGTGTGTAATGTGGCGGAAGGTTTAGAGTTTTGAGTTTGGTTCTAAAGAAAATGAGAACTATGGGCAGTAGAATTGCAACTCTTTTTGAAGCATGTTGTTGTCCTTGTTGAGTAAGCGCTCGTTGGAGGCTGATTCCAGGTCTGTAGAGTTCAGCAACTTAATGTGTATTTGGTTCTTGTCCGGTCTCTTAATTCACAATGCCAGGCAATTGCAACCTTCATATTTGTTTGTAGATGTTAAATGCACGGCACATTTGTTTTTTCTGGCACTGATTTGACATCAAGATGCTGCGTTAGATTGTTTTTGTCATGGAATCTTAGATTTTTTAAAAAAGTTTTGTTATAGTTTCCATTTTAAAGATTCATGGAGAATTTGTTGTCAACAGGGACGCCTATGGATTTGCTTTGAGACCTCAGCATGTACAAAGATATAGAGACTACTCTCATATCTACAAGGTATTTTCTTCTATGTAGTTTTATCTTTTCAGTCCCCAGTAGAAGAGGCATATGTTATGCACATTTTGGGATATTAAAATCACTTTTTAACTGTTTTAACATTCTTTCTTCTATCATATGATCAACTTCAATATGTAGATACGCGAAAGCCACTATTTTGATTTAAACTTCTGATATTGTCTCTGTGATTGCTATAGGAGGTATTTTCAGCTGAAACTTTTGCAAGAGAGGAATATATAATTTTAAATCGATTCTAAGCTTTATAGAAAACTAAAGTGGCATGATGTATTATCCTTAGGTTTCCAGTTTTGTAATAGTTTTAAATAAATGGAGTGAGGCTTTACAAATGTTTTTCCAAGGACTTCTTCTTCTGTTCAAAAAAGTATTTTCATCGGAATGAACAGAGCCAAGGGACTAAAGTAAGAAAATTTTGACTGTTCAGTTTAGTGATATATTTATGGTATCAGGAGGAGGAAGAGGAAAGATCAAATAAATGGAAAAACTTCATTGAACATGTAGAGAAATCTTCTGAACTGTGCTCTCCTGAGAAGGCACATAAAGAGGAATTGCAGGCTGAAGCTACTGAGCAGAAAGCAGAGACAGTTCCTGAGAGTGGTAAGGAAGGGAATGATACAAGTAGTAGGAAATCTGTTTCGGGTTGTTCATCAAAAAGAGATCCCGAAAAGGAGCTTCAACATTCAAAAGAAATAGAAAAAAGTAAGGTCCAATCATGGACTCTTATTAGATCATCTCTTAGTTCCATTGAAAATATGATGAGCTTTCGTGTTAGGAAGGGAAAAATTATGAAAGATAAGCAGATAATTGTGGATAAAGACCACCTCCCATCAGAAGCAGCCTCTTTAGGAGGGGCATCTGAGGATGATGTTGAGGAAGATGTTTGCTTTAGCGATGCTTTGAACAACAGTCCGGATGCCTTCACTGCGGAAAATTCTGTAAGTGATGGGCTCTCTGACAGTGTGAAAGTTGCTGGGGAAGTAGAGGCTGTGGGTGGTGGTGTTCCTAACAGTGTGCAAGCTATTGGGACAGAGGAAGCTGAGGAAGCTGTGGCTAATGGGGTCCCTCCAGAGCCTTTATTTCCTTGGAAACTAGAACTGGAGTCTCTAGTTTATGGGGGAGTGCCAACGGATCTCAGGGGAGAGGTAGGACCGATACCATCAACTTGATTGGTTTGACCAAAATAACTTGTTTGACAGGAAGTGCAATGTTTTCTAAATCTTTCGATTGCAGATATGGCAAGCTTTTGTTGGTGTGAAGGCTCGTCGAGTGGAGAGATATTACTACGACTTGCTGGCACAAGAAACAAATACTACTGAAAGCTTGGATAAAGACAACCCATCTGGTGTTCCCAGAAAATGGAGAAGGCAGATTGAGAAGGTCATTAGATGCATGTGCCTTGGACTTTATCGTTTCAATTTGTAGGTGCTACTTCTTTTGCTTTGTATTGCAATCTGGGTTTCTCCCTAAACTAACTTTTTGCATTCTATTGCAGGACATACCACGTACATTTCCAGGGCATCCTGCATTGAATGAGGATGGTCGTAATTCACTGAGGCGTTTGCTTTTAGCTTATGCTCGTCATAACCCCTCTGTTGGGTATTGCCAGGTAATTGGGGCAAGTCATCTGAAATTTTGTTTTGTATGTGTTTCAGTGGATTTGTCAAGGGGTAACATATTTTCTTAATTAAAAAGATTCAATGTTTGTCTTTTGTGTACACTTCTAGCAACTAATACATTACATGCACTGACCTAATATGTTATTTTTTATGATAAAAAATTTGTCAAACACCTGATAAATTTCTTATTTATTACTACCTGATAAATGTCTTATTTATTACTACCTGATAAATGTCTTTTTTATTACTATATTCGTCAATATTATTATTACTTTGGTATGAAAATATATGCAGGCAATGAATTTCTTTGCAGGGTTATTGCTACTTCTGATGCCTGAGGAAAATGCCTTTTGGTACGTTTTTAGAGCTCATATTCCCTTATCTCTTCAAATTGTGTATATATATATATATATATATATTTTATTTTCTAATAAAATCGATGCTCTCTAATAACTTCTGCAGATAAATAGTTTAATAAGATTTCTGAATTGTGCATTGGCTATGCGTATATTTTTGTTTCTTTCCTTTTTTATGGCTCAAATTTTTGTTGAAAGAGTTTTCCATATTTGCCAAAGACAATGGTTGTCTCTTTCAACATTACAGCAGTTCAATTCTTAACCAATCTGTGCAGGCATGTTCTATGATAACCCAGCTCATTCTTTAAACTGTTTCTTTCCATATTATTTTTCTTATAGGACTTTGGTGGGTATAATTGACGACTATTTTGATGGCTACTATTCTGAGGAAATGATAGAATCTCAGGTGTGATTTCATGGTTTAGAGTTCTTGAGCATAAATACATGCCATTGCATTCTGATGCACCATTTGATGTTTATCACACTTCCAACAGTTTTAATACTTATGGAGGATTCTATTCTGATTCATCTTCATGAAAATTAATTATTCTGTTTTATCAGGTGGACCAACTTGTTTTTGAGGAGTTGGTGCGAGAAAAATTTCCAAAATTGGGTTTGCATACTTCTCATAATCATCAATCATCTTATATTTGGTTCTTTACATTACATGAAACGGTGTGGTACTTTTCTTACTATCCCTCTATGCTTATGGCAGTGAATCATTTGGATTACTTAGGAGTCCAGGTGGCATGGATCACTGGACCTTGGTTCCTTTCCATATTTGTAAATATGATTCCTTGGGAAAGTGGTGAGATTTATGCAGCCCTGCTTTGCTTTGTTTAAATAACTTCTCATTAGTTCAGTTTCAAGAAAGACTTCGAAGTCATATCTACCTTCTTATTGCTTCCTTGATCTTTAGTTATTCGAGTTTGGGATGTGCTTCTATTTGAAGGAAATCGGGTAATGCTATTTCGATCTGCACTAGCATTATTGGAGCTATATGGTAATATGTTGCAATTTTACTAACTTATAAGCTCATAAAAGATGTGATTTTGTTTCTTTTCCAATCAAAGGTATGATTTGTTGATTTTGTAATTTTGTTATCTGTATGTTTCTGCAGGTCCTGCTTTAGTTACCACTAAAGATGCAGGGGATGCTATTACTTTATTGCAGTCCCTTGCTGGCTCAACATTTGATAGCAGCCAGCTTGTTTTGACTGCTTGCATGGGTTTTTTGGCTATAACTGAAACTAGATTGCAGGAGTTGAGAGATAAGCATCGGCCAGCTGTATTAGCAGTAGTTGAGGAAAGATCTAAAACGAGTCAGGCTTGGAAGGATTCCAAAGGGCTTGCATCTAAGCTGTATAGTTTTAAGCATGATCCTATTGTAACAGAAGAAAAAAATACTACTGAAGAAGGCAGTACAGATGGCAATGTATCTCATTCGAAATCTGACTCCCATAATCTTGATGAATTACTTAGTGGCACATCCGTTGATTCAGAAGTAGATTCTTTACCAGAGCTTCAGGATCAGGTTGCTTTCTCTTCTCATCTTTTCTTAAAAACCTTTTTGGCACACATTGGATCAATAATGTAAATTGTGAAGTAAATGTCTTGATAAAATTGGCCAAGTTCATTTAGTTGGCTACTTAACTGACATGATTAAAGTTTTTCTTGACTTGTAATTAGTTGAACGAAATAAGCAATCCCTGTACAACTCCTTTTAAATTTCAATCATTAACAGCTTTTGTGCAGGTCATTTGGTTGAAGGTTGAGCTATGCAGAGTGTTGGAGGAGAAAAGATCTGCTGTACTCAGGTTACTTGCTACTTAACTTGGTTCGAAGTTCTGCACTTTTGGGACCTGATTTGGTAGCTATCGCTTGATAAAAGTGAAAGAATTTAAGATAAGACGCACTTAAGATGTTAGTTGTGTGGGCCTTATTCCATTTCAGCTGGAATCCTGCAATGCATTGTTTCCTTCATCCTCACTAACCCATCGAGGTTAATGTACATCCATAAGACTACCTAAAAATTTCCTTTTCTAAAGACACACGTAAGTTTTGGCTTTGTTGTTGTTTTGTGACACAAACTTGTTTCTTTTCCTTTGCCTTCTACAATGTGAAACTTCAAAAATGATCAAACTCCTTAACTTACTAGTTTGATAATGCCCAATTGGGACCTATTAACACCCATAGAAGGCCATTTGTTTTCATGCATGTAAACAACTGCCCTGTTGCCTGGACTATCGTGATCTTATTTTTGTGCTTTGTGACAATAATGATTGAGACTGTGTTTGTGGTTCCTATTCCTTTTCTAGAGCTGAGGAGTTGGAGACAGCGCTTATGGAGATTGTCGAGCTTGATAATCGACGAGAATTAAGTGCAAGGGTAGTTCCACTGTTGATTTAGCTGACTGTTTTTCCTGTGTTATGATTTCAAATTATTCCATGTTGAGGAAATCTGTTATGTTTGCCTATTATGTCATGCTGAAGAAATCTGTGCAATTGTTGTTTTAAAGACGGTGATGTTTCACAAAGTTTCTTTAGTTCAAATCATTCTGCAGCAGTGCAAAGATTATTGATGAATAGTTTTAGGGATCAGTCAACACAATATATCCTTGAAGTTGTTTGTTGCTTTATCTTCAATCAGGCACTCTAATATGCTGTCGTGACATCAAGCGTCTACTGATTGATGTTTTGGAGTGACAGATGGGTTGTTGGGTTATCTTCAGTCTTCTGATTTATAATAATGAGAAGGATCAGGATTATTCACCCCTGGTAATCGCACAAGTTGGACACCATTTTGAGGCCTTCGAATGCAGTGATTTTTACCAGTAAGGATGAATTGTGACGTTTATCCTTTATGTTACCAAGGTGATAGAGGAGTTGTATGCTTTTTTAAAATTTTTCTCACCTCAACTCAAAAAACCTTGTCACAATTCATCCTAACTGTAGAAGTGATTGCATCCGACACCCTCAAGATAAGATTGTTTCATAATTTGTAACAAACAAAAAAAGGATTTAGATCCCAACGCTGTTGAAAATGCTTTAAACGTTTATGCTTTAGTCTCCTATCCACTGTAACTAGTTGAGCCAGTGCTAGTGGAGATTCTTTCTTCACTTGGGTAGACATCCTCTGATCATCCAACTATGTACAGATTGATCCGATTTTCTCCCTGAGATTTTAGGATTGCCAATTACAAGATTTTCCTGTTAATTTTTGGATTCATATCCTTGTAGGTTGATGCTTTTTCTTGTGGTCCTGCAGGTTGAGCAGTTGGAGAAAGAGGTGGCTGAGCTACAGCAAGTCCTTGCTGATAAAACAGAGCAAGAGGCTGCAATGCTTAAGGTTCAAATTTAATTGCTGTTTTCTCCTCTCTTTTGGGGGTGGGGGGTTTCAGAGGAGAGGAAAGATAATCTCTTTCTTTCTTTCTTTTTCTTTTTGGGCTCTGTTCAGGTCTTGATGTGGATGGAGCAAGAGCAGAAGGTAACTGAAGATGCTCGAATAAGTGCCGAGCAAGAAGCAGCTGCTCAGAAAAATGCAGTTCATGTGCTTCAGGTTCCTTTTTTCTTTGATGCCCTGGAAATTGAATGATGCTATTTTAAAGATTGGGATGCCTATTTGAAGCCATCTCCTAAAATCTTGGGAGTTTCCTTGCTCTCTTTGAAATAAAATCGCCAACCAGACACTGCTGGTTGTTTTCTGCCTTGCAGTTATTACTTAAATGCTATCTAGTGCCCTATTTTGTAATAAAATTTTGGGACATGTACCATTTCCCTGTCTTTTTAGCTTTCTAAGAAACCCACATTCTTGTAAAATGCATGACTGCGGGAAAAATGCTTAATTGAGACAGCTGAACCTATTTGCTCGGCAGGTTATTTCATTTCCTTGTCTTGCTTTGGGAGCCTCCAGATCTCACTTTTTCCCATCTTTGTAAAACATGAATGTATCTATTTCTCAACAGAATAGAATATATGCAGGAAAAATATGAAAAATCCATGTCTTCACTTACTGAGATGGAAAAGAGAGTAAAAGTGGCGGAATCGATGCTGGAGGCTACGTTGCAATATGAATCTGGACAAGCCAAAGCGCTAAATTCTCCACGGTATATGAAAATCTCTGTTTCTAGAACGGGCTATATGATGATTTTCTGAACGCTCTTCAGTTCCCTTTTAAAGTTTAACAATGAGATTCTCTATTAGTCATCTCTCCTGTCACTTTTAGTACAATATTTCGTTCTGTATTGTGTGTATACATTTGCCTGTCATAAATAATATAACTACTTATTCATTAGTTGTGTTATTGGGCCATATATTTCTCTGATAGTGCTTATCAAGGTGGTGTGCTTTGTAGGGCTGCGACCACCCAGGTGAACTCCACCAAAAAGTTAGGCATTCTGCCATTTGGACTTGGTTGGCGTGACAGAAATAAGGTATATAATTTCATTTTCTGTGTTGATCTCTAGGTGACCGTTATGTTCATCACAGGATCCAGTTGATTCAAGAGGTCTTTTAGTCTTAACCAGTGCATGCTTTCTGTTCGTAAACCATTTTTCTTTTGTGACAGGGAGCCAGTGACTTGAAATCACCCAGTGAACAGAGAGAGCCAAGCTCTCCAAAGGACAAAACTGGTGAGGAAGAGAAGGGGCATGCAGCGGAAAAGTGATGGATGCTTTCTCTGATTGCCATGAAAGAACAGAGATTGAAACTGCTGCTGCCCAAGTATGTCAGTACATGTCTTCTTGGTTCTCTTCGTCTTCCTCTTTGTATTTATACACTGGTGGCTAAGAGGGCCATCAATCTGTAAACTTGTCAATTTTTAACTGTGGGTTCGGTTCACCCCTAGACAGTCAGAATGTAAAGCATATTAGTTCTCTTGTTTAATGGTCATTTATTTACAATAATGGCGTTTATAATCACTTTTGGCCTCTGTTGGTGGATATCATCGTCATCATCAGCAAATAGGAACATTCTTTTTTATTAAATATTTGCATTCCTGCTGTGTTTTTTTTTTCTTTCTAGTAGTTTATGCACTTTAATTTATCCAACTGAATAAATGTGATTCTCTTTTGATAAATCCTCTCCTCCATTACCGGCCGGAGATGATGCATCCATTTCTGTGTCTTCAGCCCTGACTAGTTTCTCTGCATTCTCTCTGAACTTCTTGTATATGTCACCCGTATAGAATTTTAGCGTTCTCTTCAGCAAAATGGACAAAGCGAGAGCTGAGAAGAGATTGTAAATGACAAACATCAAAAGATGACTGGAAATAGAGATAAAAAAATCATTATGATTTGTCTGTTTCTGAAAATATTTTATCACCTAGACGTCCGAGAGAATTGAGAATTCTAATTTGTTTCAATTTTTATTTTTATTTTTATTTGGGTAAATATCAGAGAAATTGATTCTAGTATGAAACTCTTACCTGGATCCAACTACATTGTACATTTTAGAAGCTCAATCTCCTGGTAAGCACCTGTTGCACAAGCTAAACTTTTTGAGCGGATTGAAGTTTTTCGTGTTCAATAAAATGCAAAGATTAACCATGGCTAACCGAAAGACATTCTGCTCTGAAATTTCTAGTTGCAGCTGCCAACTCAAGGAATACAAACGTCTGTGCTGCAATGTGATCAGATCAGACCCTCCATCTTTGGGATCCTCCTTGACACTCAAGGTGGAATTTGTCTTTTAAATTCCTGAAATCAAACATGGAAAAGAAGGTAAGAGGAAAGTAGATGTAGGATTTTATTCACTTGAGGAAATAAAACCAGAATTTTGAATCCTCAACAAAATAACAGATAACACAAAAGGACATGTAAATTGTAAGATAATTATTCAAGCAATATCTAAGTTTATACCCAATTTAAAATATAACCCCGGATGGAGAGCCAAGCATACCCAACAAAAAGACCAATGAACCCAGTAACTTCATCAGCATATATCATAGCACAGCTTGAGCTGAAGTTAGATTAAAACAAAAGGGTTTGATTGATCTGATCAAGTGGCTTTTCCTGCTACTCTATCTTATTATTCCTTTCCTTCTTGGTCCTAGTTGTATTGCTGTAAAAAGCTAATTTATTGGTACAAGAAAAGGAAAGACAAACCAATATCCACCCTCAAACAACTATTTTTGTTAGCCATCAACTATTTTTGTCAGATTTGTCAGGCATTTATATACTGGGGGCCGAGAGGGAGCCATCAATCTGTAAGCTTGTCAACTTTTAAATCGCAGTTTGAGATATATGCAAAAATAATTCATAAAAAATACAAAGAAAAATTTCTATATACATAGGAAGTAGTTGTCCCTACTTCCAGGAGGCAAGTTTAACCAAATTGTAACTAACAAAATATTGTTCAGAAAATCGAAATTTCGGATAGGCTTTCGACTTTAAGTTTTGAGTGAAGCTTCAGGTTGATTCAGGTCAAGTTTTTATTTCCTCCATTAACGAGTCGGTGATGATGAAGCCATTTATTTCTCTTCAGCCTTGACTACTTTCTCTGCATTGTCTCTGAACTTCTTGTATATGTCACTTCTGTAGAATTTTAGTGTTCTCTTCACCAAAACAACTGAGCCGAGAGCTGCAAACAATTGTAAATGACAGCTTATAACACTGAGCTCCAATGCATGTTAGAGGCTGGCCCTTGATCCTTTGTAGACCAAGCCTGGCAAGCTCCTTCTTTGCCTCTTTGTCATAGAGCGTACCAGTGATCTTCACATTCAATATATAAGAGGCAAGTGGGCTCATCAATTGGCCAAAATTCAACAGCAGCGCGTAGTGCTTCAACCCGAAAAGCTCAGAAATGATTGTCACACACAATGGGAGCTGAAGCCCGAGAGTAAACCCGATGATGACTGAAGCAAAGTACAAGGAACCAGGGAAGGGAAAAACAATGAAGAGGTAGCCAAAGCTTGCCAAGAGAGCATGAGGGGTCTTGGGATTTTGTATTTCATGAGTAGGATTTCTGAGATGAACCCAGAAAAGATTCGACCGAAAAAGTTCCATATGCTGTGGAGTGACACAAAGATGTTTATGGCCTGAGGTTTGTACCCCAAGCCTCCCCGATTTGGCCTAGGTTGTCTGTGGCAGTAAAGCTTGAGCCAAGTCCGAATAAGGTTGCAATGAATATGAGCATCATGTCAAGGCAGAAGAGTGCTTGTGAAATGGTATAGTCATCTCCTCTAGGTGGCTTGTTGAACACGTTTGAGAGGAAAGATGCACGTTTCGGCTTCACCTCTTGATACTCTAGTTCTTGTTGTTCTCTTTGAGAAGAAGAAGAAGAAGAAGCAGGATCTTCTTGTTTGGATGGAATTACTTCTTGTGGTTTCTCAATGGTTATCTGAGGTGCTTGTTTTATCAATTTCCAGTTGACTAATTCCTCTCGTACAGTAATCCAGAGAGGAAGCAAAACAATGATGCAGACCGCGGTAGCTGTCGCGGCTTGAGCTCCCCGAGCGAACACAACCGATTTCTGAGTCAGAGTTATTGCCATGAGAAACAAAGCCAAACCAATTGATGCATACAGAAAATGGAAGAACATTTTGAGCTGGTTTTGGTTTTGGTTTTGGCTTTGTTGTTGATTTTCAGTACTGATTCCTATGGGACGAATTGTATACAGAAACACAAGTGTGATTGCAGCTGGAAGCCAACCAATCAGAAGAAGAATACTCTTCCTGTCCTGAATTCCATATTAGTCTATATAAATTTGGGTGATAATAGCCGCACTAAGCCCAATGTACCCTTTGAGGAGGCCAATTATAATGCCACGACTTTGTGGGAAGTTTTTGACACATGCAGGAACAACTCCTGTGTTTATAAAGCAAGTAGAATTTGCTGCAATGTAAATGTAGGCACACATTTGCCAGATTTGTGGCTTGGCAATCTTGTCTGTAACAGCCAACCATATCATGAAGTAGCCAGAGAAGTTCATGGCTGCACCAATGAGGAGCACAAACCATGTTGGTGTAACCTCAGCAATTAAGCCTGCATAAATGCCAATGTTGACCCCAAGATCTTTGGAAAAGCTTAACAAATTGAGGGTTTCTTGGTCATAACCAAATGTGACTTTGAGCTTTTTGGAATAAATCCCAAAGAAATAGATTGTACCACAATCAGCCATCATCATCAAAGAAGCGAAAACGGTGAACCATCGGCTTTTGCCCACAAACACTGAAAAGCTCAAGAGATTTCCGGTGCTCATTCTGCCTTGAGCTCTTAGTGTTTGGTATGATGGAAGAATTGTGATTGTATATGTTGCATGCAAAGTCTCCTTGAGCTTTATGAGGGTCTGAATGCAAGAGTTGAGTAGTTAAAATGTACCTAAAACAGAGCATGGGTTGGTCTCTCAGTTAATTTGGTAAATTTAGGTTTTTTTCTATTTGGTTAACAAATCATTTCTTACCTGTATTGCTTGTTAGATTTGTTAGGCATATTAACCCCTTTTTTTCCTTATGAGATTTGTTAGGCATTGTCCTGAGTACCATTACTTGAAATTGGCTGTAGTTAGTTTTTTATTTTATTTTTTTATTTTTATATTTATAAAAATTTAAGTATCTGAGAAACTGATTCTAGTTGAAACTCTTACCTGGGTTCGGTGGTTGACTTAACTATTTATAATGGGTAACCCTTTTTTTAGCCTCATGCATGCACCCCAAATTCAAATTGAATATTTCACCTATTTGCACTTAGCTAACATTTGGGTGTCGGAATGAACAATTTAACATTAAAATAAAATGGAACCGGATGGAAATCAATGGAATTAAGATTGAAATGAAACAAAACCAAAATTGAAATGGAATGCGGTGAGGTGAGAGTTGGAAGGTAAAGTAGAAAGATAGCCAAGCAAGCAATATTGACAGGCTTTTTATAGCCAAAAACAAACCAAAATTACATTTCCCACAACGTCCATATGTTAAATACAAAGCAAAACTATACCCCCAAAAAACTTGAAACATGAAAAAAGAAATAGAAAAAAGAGGTTTTGATACTGAGGGTTTCGAAGCTGTATAAAGAATACAGATGTAAAAGTTACAAATGAGAAACCACTGCAAGAAGGCACGCAAGGATGTATGATACAGCCTTCTAGCTCTATATATATTCCGAAAAGGGAGGAAATTCTTTCTGAGGAGACACAACACGGAGATGGAAATTGGGGTTTTTTTTTTATATCTGTGAGGATGCAAAACTGAAAGCAAATAACTTGCAGCTAACAAGCATTTAGAACTAAGTTCTGAGTCCTTGTTTTCATCAGCCATAAAAATATTAGTCCATACCGTATGAGCATCTGTCAGGCAGTATCATAGCAATCCCATGGCTGGCAAGCCTCAGAGGAAATCCAACAACTTACAACCAAGAGCCATGTAGCCTGAATTTAATCTTCTAGTGTCATGTCCACTACCATAATTGAGCTTTCCTTTCACTATCCCTCTTGGTTCTAGGGGGAGTACAGGGGGCAAGACGGGAGCTTTGGACTGGCTGTGTTTCGTGGTCATGCTTCTGTGAAGCAAGGTAAGTCAAAGCTGTGACAACATCAGCTATAACTGGCCGCATATTAGGCTGCTCCTGTACACACATTGCCGCAACAGCCAGAGCTTGGTACAAGCCCCTTTGGGGATACTGACCCTGGAGCATTGGGTCTGCCATTTGCGAAAATTTCTTTCGGTCTTTAAACAAGGGTCTTGCCTGAAAACAAGTAGCCATATATGTTTGTTAAACACCAAAAGAATTTCTGATTATCACAATTCGGTATTGATGGTCAGTCATGGAATTAATTTTTGGAATTTCATAATTAACAAGGCCAAATACTTCATCTTTTGAAGAGAAAAAGCTAATACAAAGCTAAATATGAGACTATATCCCCTACTTTGTCGATACATTTCCATCCTTTAAATATCTATCATTCTGAAGTAAACTAACTCCGCAAATTGATTGAAATAGTTACTGCAAGTATAAGCGGTTATCCCATCAGAGCATCCAAAATCACAACTATCTATAAGGATTACAGTTCTTTTCATTAAAAATATATATAAATATTGTCTGAAAATTTGCTTCCCATCTTGATTTAAGAACCGTCAAAGCATGCCTTCTTGGAGTAGAGTATTAACATCTAGATAATTTACTCAAGCCTGAGCTTTTTTAGCAAGATAGTTGATTGAGTATTTAACAACTATAGTTAAGAAATAGTAATAAGTCGTTGAAATGTACTAGCTTTTTTGCTAGTAGATGTGCCTATTTTAACAAAACTTCAGCAAGAGCTCAAAAGGCCTCATTACTACTTAAAGAATATGAAAGATGGGACCAAACAGGATTTCTTACCCATGCAACCAAATTCTGCTCTCCTGTAGCTCTTGAATTGTCAATTGCTTTCCTGCCTGTTATAATTTCTAAAAGAACTACCCCAAAGCTATAAACGTCTGATTTAAGAGTCAATTGACCTGTCATAGCATACTCTGGAGCACAATATCCATAGGTTCCCATAACCCTTGTAGATACATGGGTGTTATCCCCAACAGGCCCAAGTTTGGCTAAGCCAAAATCAGACAGCTTTGGATGATACCCTTCACCAAGCAATATGTTGGAGCATTTCAAATCTCTGTATATAACAGGAGGACTTGCTTTGTCATGTAAATACTCCAAACCCTTTGCTGCCCCAGCGGCTATTTTCATTCTTGTATTCCAATCTAGCCGTCTCTTACCAGGTGATATATCTGCAAAACAAGCTTATGAAACCAATTGCTATAGAAAAGCATACTAATTAGATACTAAAGATTAAGAAAAAGTTCAAGCTGATGGAATATATACCATGTAAATGATCCTCCAAAGATCCTAGGGGCATATATTCATAAACAAGCAGCCTTTGATCTCCATCAGCACAATAACCAATAAGATTAACAAGATTAGGGTGGTGAAGAAGACTTAACATCAACACTTCAACAAGGAACTCCCTGTTCCCTTGTAACCCATTACGATCAAGTTGTTTGATAGCTACTACCTGAACCAAACGTATGAAGAAGGTTCAATTCCATGTCCAACTACATTGTACATATTAGAAGCTCAATCTCCTGGCAAGCAAATGATGCACACACAAAACTTTTTGGAGCGTATTGAACTTTTTCATGTTCAATAAAATGAAAATATAATCATGGCTAACCTGATTGGTACTTTCCAAACGTCCTTTATATACTCGACCAAAGCCTCCCTCACCCAAAAGACATTCTGCTCTGAAATTTCTAGTTGCAGCTGCCAACTCACGGAACACAAAAGTCTGTGCTGCAATGTGATCAGACCCTCCATCTTTGGGATCCTCCTTGCCACTCAAGGTGGAATTTGTCTTTACAATTCCTAAAATCAAACATGGAAAAGAAGGTGATCAAAGTGAGAACTTTTATCCGAGGAAAGTAGATGTAGGATTTTATTCACACGAAGAAATAATACCAGAATTATGAATCCTCAAAAATAAAACATCAGATAATGCAAAAGGCAATTCAAGCAATCAAGCTTCGATTTTTCACACTTGGACCATAAACTTCATATGAAATATCTAAGTTTCTGCCCAATTTAAGATAACCCCAGATGGAGAGCCAAGCAAACCCAATAAAAACAATAACGATGAACCCAGAAACTTCATATCATAGCACAGATTGAGCTGAAGTTAGATTAAAACAAGGGTCACACTCACACAATATTCTAATGGACCTAAAACAAGAAGTACCTGAAGTGGGTTTGATCTGATCAAGCGGCTTTTCCTGCAACTCTATCGTATTCTTCCTTTCCTTCTTGGTCTTTGCTTTACTGTTGGATTTACCAGAACAGGGAATCCAACCCATGTTTTTATATACTCTTATTTCTCTTTGAGAAGGCAAGGACTCGGAGAGAAAGCAGGAGACCACTATCCACAGCACAGAAACTAAAAGATAAACAATCAACCCTCCCCAACTCCCAAATAACCCAAAAGCAAAAACCCAACACGAGCAGCACACTGATAGCGAGAGACTGCAGCCCCTTGGAACTTTGTATGTTGAAAGTTCAGGACTTTACAAATTAGAACACACACACACACTCTCTCTCTCTCTCTCTCTATATATATATATATATATATATATATATATATATATCATTTTATTTGTGCAACGTTTACCAATTTTTTATTTCTTCTTTCCCAAAAGTCCTAGCTTGTTGATAATATTTTCAATAAGCTTAAAAAAAATATGGGTGCCAAATGGATGGACAAGATTGAACCTTTCTGTGACTTTTAGCTATAGGCCCCACCTGGCCAACGGTGTAGATCAATTTCAAGAGCCTTGCGTTGCGTGTATGGAAAGCTTCTTTTTTTTTTGGTCAATAAGCGTGTATGGAAGGCTTACTCTGGAGTTTTCTACTTTCAATTTTAGTCGCGCTTACAAGGTCACAGGTGGTCACAAATGGCTCATTTTGGACCCTGCATTTGGTTTACTATTTTTGTCCCAATATAAAAACCCTATAGAATTTAATTTTGGTATGTGACTTTGATTTGATGGTGTTGATCACGTTCTCGATATTATAAATTTTCTTTTGGAACTTAGGTCATTTTAAGTTATAGGGAAATTTGAATGTAGTCTAACTAAAAATTTAAATTTCTTCAAAATATTAATTTTTTAAGAATAGTGCATTTACTAAATTTTTCCATCTCCAAATTAAATGCAGAGCTATATTTTAGGGCCCTTCATATTTTATTATTTTGAGAAGAACTATAAGACAAGATTTCATACATTCCACAACTATGTATTTTTAATTTAATTAAACTACTATTTGTGAATAAGTAGAGAATGTGATAGAATTTGTAAGAAATGTGGAATGAAATGAGTGGGAAAATTTTTGAAGAAATTTTGAGGTATTTATAGACAAATTTTAGGTTTTTAAATTTAAAAATAAAAATAATAATAATAATAAAGCCAACAAAGGCAATTTAAAAAAAAAAAAATTGGATGGGTTTCAGTGGTCTAACCTCCAACGGTCATGACCAAGAATTTTTTATAATTTTTTTAAACAACACGAATTGAAAATATTTAAAAACGTGACCACATTTTAAAAAAGAAATGAAAAATGGATGGGTTTCAATGTGCAATATGAAAGCACATGCATGGGGCCCACAAAAAATTTGGCATAATCCAAAGCTGGGCTACATGTGGCCCAGTTGGAGGGCTAAAGGGCCAAATGTTGCCCTCCAAATTTGGCCAAAATTTTGTTTAGCCTATGAGTTTTGCATTATTTTAAGGCTATATTTGGGATATAACCCATTGTTGGAGATGGCCTTAGAAGTGAGCACATTTTCGATTCCAACTACCCTTATTTTTTCTGTTATGGGATATATTTGAGACTTGGACACAAGTTTAGGTAAAAGATTCGACCCAAATATTGTTTTTATCATAAAAAGCACAATGTGTATATATATATATATATTATGTTAAATCAATTGTGGTGCAAATGTGGACTTTGAGTTGCCTGATCCTTCCTCAGCTTGTAGAGCCATCATATGTGTGTAACTTAAGCAAAAGAAACTCATGTTTATGCCCAATACACCACTAAAAATAAATTAAAGTTATTCTAAATTGAAATCCTTAGATAAGGCTTTTATGTAAAAACTAATTTCTTCTTCATTTTTTTGGATTTTATTCGTCAGCTGTCAGATTTCAACTCAAAATCTCCTCTAATGAAATAAAAATTAATATTATTAGACTAAATGATGATCGGTTAAATGCGTTGCACACCAGCCGTCTCAGGTTCGAACCTCCATAGCATCTTAGTTGTGTGCGTGTGTGTGAGAAACTCTCTTCCTTGTAATTTAGATTATCGCTTGTACTCAAAATAAAAAAGCTAAAACCCCTACCCTAGTAAAGCTATACCACATCCATGTGAGAAAGGAATAAGTTTAACACTCAATCTTATAATAGAGGATATAAAAGGCTTTATATCATTAGATTATATAATCTGTTATTGACCAAGTCACGCAAACAATTCCACATGAGATATGGTATGTTCAATGTTGTGCCTAATGTTAAAATTGATCTTCTCAATGAAGTTATTTATGCCACAAATTCATTAAACTTTGACCATGGTCGGTCCCAGCCGAGACTCCAACCCAAAATCACGCCTTGGCAACCGTTTCGCCTGTGAGATAACTTTTAAAGAGCACAAAGTTTGTTCAAATGCTCCTCTGAAATCCCAGGTTCACAGAATATTTAATAAGTCAAGGCTATAAACTAAAATGGCACACCAATTGTTGCATATTTTTCCAACACGGAGAGGAAAAATCAAGGTTTTCCCTTTATTTATTTTGAAGTTTTTAACTTAGATTTTAGGGTTAATTGGGGTAAGGAGGATGAATTGACAATTTGATATGAAACTTTAGCATATACCAGCAACGGCAAAGGATGCGTGAGTTACGGTCAGGAGTCATGACAACAGAAAGCTTCCAAATTGTGCTTAAATTAGAGCAGAAAGAAAGAGATGACACATGAAAAGTAGCCAGGTCAAATGTGGTTTGAATTAAACATTGCAGTATCCAAGATGGGCGATGGGCCTAATATGATATCTCAGCTTGTTTGAGATCAATCAGCATGCTTGACAAGTCAAACTTCAATATTCTATAAAATTATATGGACTACACACGTTTACTAATCCGTAATCAAATTGAGATGTATTGAATTGAGAGGGAATTGAATTGAGGAGGAATTGAAATGAGGCGGAATCGTAATCAAATTCCTGAAGTTGTTTACTAAAATTGTTTGGAATCGGAATAGAATTCCATAAAGTTCATTTACTAATTCAACAGAATCTAATATAAATCAAGATGATTACTAAAATGCCCTTGTCCCAAATCAAATATTTTATATATTTTTTTAGATAAAATTTGATATAGTATATAATAGTAAGAAAAATTAAATTGCTTTTTTATTTCATAAACACACAAAAATGATTTTGTTTATTTTTATTTTTATAAATTTAAGTATTTCTATTAAGTATTTTTATAAATGTAAATATTTCTACTAAGTATTTTATATATATATAAATGTAAGTAGTTCTATTAGTTAATCATTAACACTAAAAATGATTTTGTTTTTATTTCTAGGGTTAAGGATAATCTTAGAAATAATGAAAGTAAGTGAGGGCATAAATGGAAAAAATTAGCATTCTTATTACTCCCTAAACCCGGAATCCAAATACTTCATCAATGTAGGGAATCCAAATCACTCAAATCTTGGAATTGAACTCCATTTTTTGTGTGGGCCTCACATACTTTTGATTCCTGCCGATTTTAGTAAACACGGGTATAATTCATAATTGTAATCGGATTCCTTATTCTCATTCCGATTACGGGTTAGTAAACGCATATGATATCACTACTAAATTGGAGAAATTTTAGTGTTAGGGTTACACCGTCACATAGTATTACTAATTCATTTGTTAAAATATGGATGGATGATATAATTCGAGTGCTGCTAAACGAACCTTAAAATTAACTGAATACACCCTATAATCTAAGTACACCCTAATATTTTAATCAAAATATAAGATTAACTAAATACACCTTATTTAACTACAAAAATACCGTTAGTACAACATCCTAATACCAATCCTAAACTAGGTTTCTTTTTTACATGAATTCATGCAATCTTTTCATATTTGGGTTTGCGTCAAAATTAGGATGAGGCCATCTTTGAATTATCTAAACAAAATTTCTAAGAACTACAACATTGCTAAGACTCAATTGTCAAAGAGAATTCGGAACTTCACTTGCCTTTTAATGCTACCTATTCGGTCATACCCAATACCGATCTTACTGTGCATCAACTTCATAGCTAAATATGCATTGCCTACTTTCCTCAACGCATTGATTAGAACAGTTCGAATTCATTCGGTATTTCCCTACCTCTGTCCACAATCCCATCAACCAACTTGCAGGCTACCTTAAAACGGCCAGCGTTGCATAAAACATTGATCATATCTTCAAAAGCTGTCTCAGGAATTACACCCATTGGTGCGCATTATAGCAATATGAATCCTGTGGACATCCCTTCTCAATCATCCTTTCGAAAAGCATTTCAACCTCATGAAGCCACCCAGCTTTTCCAAGGCCCTCGATTAGACTAGAATACAACATGGCATTAGCTGCCATCCTAAATCAGTACTCGCTGAGTTAAAGCTTCATGAAGCCACCCAGCTTTTCCAAGGCCCTCGATTAGACTAGAATACAACATGGCATTAGCTACCATCCTAAATACGTACTCGCTGAGTTATTCGTGGGTACCAAGCAATACAAAAACTTCTTTACGTTTAATAAGGATTGAATATGGTAAGTATGGTATACTTATTAAAATTATATTTGTTTTACAATTCAATATATCCTTTTTGGTAATTTTATATTAGGATAAATTAATAATTCAATAAATAATTTAGTAATATGGTGTACTCAGTTATGGACTTCTTAAGATATAGCATCAATAAATAAATACATGCGGTGGTGTCCATGTCACGTCAAAAAGGCAGTCTTAAAACATATAAATATAGTGTACAACTTTTTTATATAACAAAATTAGCACAATTATTACCCACTGGAAATTGAATAATCCTTAAACTTACTCTCTATCCTTGTACTTATTGAGTTATTGGGAGGAGCACTAACAAGTTCAACCTAATTGCCATTAACATGTGTGAGAAAGTTTTGTTATATAAGGGGTACGAGAGAAAAAGATGCAATACTCTCATGCTGAGCTAAATGAAGGAAGTAGCAACAGGGAAAATTAGCCAAAATATTTTCACCCATTTTATGTTTCCAAAAAACCCACATAGAAGCTGTCTCCACAAGCAGCCTTCAAAGAGATTCCCAAGTAAAATGATTGGCATTGCAGCAGACCATTCAAGGCGGGCATCAAAATCACTGCAGTAGTTTATTTGGTGTCTGAGATCTTCTGAGCCCATCTGATATTTCTGTCAGACAAGCATGGGGATGAGGTTGAGGCAATTTGATCCCAAAGTGTGAAAGTGATGTTGTGGTCGTTCATGGCATTTCTTTGCTTGTGGGTGCCTGTGCATCCTTTTCGGATGCCCCTGGGTTTGTGTTCCTCAGTGGCATGTCATGGTTGTGCTTTCCCTCGTATGTTGTGATAAAAGCTTTGGGATCGTCAGAAACTCTTTCCACATGTTTACGCACACTGCATTTGAGACTGGTACATCTATAGTAACTTCTGCAAGACAGAAAAATGCCAGACGGTGTAAGCACAAGCTTGCTAGCCAAAGAGAATCTTGTGTCCCGTTGTAAATGTCATGAATTAATGTACTTCAGCCATTGAAAGGGGTCGATTTGAGGATTAGGCCTATCACTTTGGACCCCGCCTCCCCTAATGGGTTTCCGAGGTAATTACCAGCTCAGACAGGTGATACTCATGCAAGAGGATTATTAGGCAATTGTTCTAAGAGGTCTGGATACATTGACTAAAAGAGAAAGAAAGAATAGTCTTTCACACCTGGGATATGGATTTCCCTTAACAACCTTCTGCCCATATTTCCTCCAACGGAAGCCATCACCCGTCATATCAGAATCTACAGAACTTTGCACCACAACACGGGGATCTGGCACACCTTCTCCTGATATGCCAGCTTCATTGGATTGATTCTCGCCTTTTCTGAAGAACAAAGCATGGGTAAACATCGTCAATGACATTAAACTTGAATAGATAAAAAGGGATATGATAGAAATGCTCATTAAGAATGAAAGAATCAAGATACTTCGAAAGCATGTTTAATCCATACGGTCAACGTCAAGCACAAAAAAGGGAAAAGGCAAGAAAATTGATACAAACTAGCATATAACCATAACCATGATAAGCAATCATCGTTTTGTTTCAAATGTTAAGGTGCACCACCTTTCTAAGCTAAAATATGCATTGCTCATCTAAAGCACAGGCCTTTGATTTTCATCTACCTGCTATTGAATGGTCTTACCTTCTTTTACTTCTAGGTTCATAATCCTCTGCTTCAAGTCCTTTGCTTCCTTCCTCACATTCTCCACTAAGACCACAAGAATTATCAGGAGTTCCACCACCAGCATTTATTCCTCCACTTGCATAAAGTAGTGGAGCTTTACTTTGATAAGAATGCACAGGTAGTCCAACTTCATTCTGATCCTCTACTCTACCTTCAGAACCTTCATTCCTTTCATTAAGATGACTATTCCATAACCTGTTGTTGGTATCTTGACCAGTTCCATCAGAGGCTAAGCCTAACCCTTGCGTCCCCGATGGGCTTTTCTTTGGAGGTTGAGGCTTTGAGTGGTTGTGTTCACCCTTGTAGACAATCTCAGCAATCTGTCCATCCAAAGATCTCTCAACCTTCTTTTTCACAGGACAATTTGGATGTGTGCACTTATAGTAACTTCATGGTACTCACTTCCTTTGACTTGCTTCTGTCCATATTTTCTCCAATTATACCCATCATAAGAAGGCCTATCAGTATTGGCTGTGGACGGTATAGGTTTTGGATCCTCTTCCATGTTTTGTGATGCTATCTTCAAAGGCTCTATTGTCTGATTTGTCTCAGCACATGATGGATTATTATGGCGCAGATTTGGGCTAAGTTGGGATCTAAAGCATTTATCTTGATTTTGATGTAGAACACCAGCCTCGACTGATGATTGTGTAGATTGGTGGCTGGTATTGAAGTTTCCCTGGTACCAAAAAAAAGAAGTTATTTTCCAAATTTGAGGTTCAAAAGTTTCACCACATTTTCCAAGTTCATGTCCTTAACACATTTATTCTACATACCACAAATAATACTCAAAAAATCACATTTATTACCAGGAAAGTCACATTTATTCAGTTAAATTACAAACATACAAATCTAGCTACTGACCATATTTGCCAAGACAGAAACAGTTGCCCTTGATACAACTTTTGCCAATGGTTTGTATACCACAGTTGCTCTGCTGTCTGATTTTGAGATCTTCTCTGATGAATTACTATGTGCAGTACCAGAAATCTCTGCCTGAAATTTATGGGCACCAACACTCAGAAGGAAAGAACTTTTCAAAAGGGACAAGCATTTAGTAGAATTAAGGTCACCTGGGAAGAAACCAATCCAGAGACAGCACGATTCACTGTTGGCTTGAACCTCACAGTCGTTGGTCTGATGGCAGGAACAGCAGTTTCAGAAGATATATTAGAAGGAGAGGCATCAATAGCTCCTGCAAGAAGCTCCGTGAAGGACCTAAAGCTTGAACAAGTAGGCCTTGAAGCAACTGGTTTAGCTATAACTACCCGCTCTGCCTCCTTAATATCCATTTCCAAATAATTATGTTATGTTCCAACTAGGTGTTTTTGGTGCATGGCATACTATCATGAGATAAAGGAGAACATCGACGTCCTATCATCTTATGCTTGAATATACTCTGTATATTTCCCTTCAGAAAGCAATAAAAAGTTACGACAATGTCAGGAGGCCAAGCTTGACATGGATTAATTATTAATTGGTGCTCAGCTGCTATTACACATGTTGGCTCCAGATGTGCAAAGTTCAATCTACTTCAACCTGCATGATACCAGGATCATAACATGAATTAGTAAACTAACAAGAAGATGAAGAACCAAAGGAATTTTTAGGAGTATAGCATTCTTCTAAATTACGAGACATTGAAAGGTTAAACTTTGGCTTAATTGTTCATTATCAATCAGACAAAATGAGCCTTAGGCTGCATTTGGGTATTGGATTGGCAGATGAGAAAATAGTCACAGAAAAGTCCCTCTACTCTCATATTTTTGCTGCCATTACTTTCAAAGTAATGCATCATTTGAGTAGGGCAGGCAAGCACACAAATTGCCACACAAATGTGTTCATTAACTTCCTGGGATTAGGAATTATTCCTATCAAAGTAAAGAAATAATTGATCAAGGTTGCATTTTAAGTCGAGGAACATTTCTAAAATCTAGTTCACCTCTCTATTATCATAAAGCAGATTATGTGCTAACAACTAGCCACAACGCCAAAGCACTTGCATAATAGACAAAACAAACAGCGAAGACTGAACAGAACTATCAATAACCAATATTGTTTCCTGCAAGATTTTAAAGAAAACGGAAAACGCTACATTCTTTATTCAACCATGGCTAGATTTTAAAGAAAACTTGAAAATGACATATCTGGGTCTCTGAAATGTCATTTTCAAGCTTTCTTTAAAATATAGCCATGGTTGAATAAAGAATGTAGCGTTTTCATAAATATCTTTCTTTGAACTTGTATTGCACCATCCATGAAACTTTTAATCAAAACAAAAAACATCTTCAAGCAGGCATAATCTTGCTCATCTGCTTCCGACTCAGGCATAGATAAATTCCCATTGCAAACACAAGTACAAAATTGGTAATTTCTCCATAAATTCCCATTACAACCAACCACTGAAGATTTTCTTAAAGAAATCTTCGGAACAAGACAATAAAAAGTCGGAGCAATTCTGATAGTTTTTCTTCAAAATCAGATATTGAACCACATATCAAGTCATTACATGTAACTTTTCCTACAAGTGACATGAGCAACCATCTGTGTACATGAGTATAATCTTTATATCCCAATCATTTAACTTTTCATACATCTGACTCAGTTTCTTCCTTTCTTTCCAAGAGCTAAAAGTTGAATGAATAAATAAATAAAATCAAAATCTAATAGATACGCTCAGCAAATTTTCCGAGCTATCAATGAAATAACAAGAATACAGAATTGAAAACCAACATATTTTGTTCCAATGAACAGAAAAGAAAAAGAAATTAATCCCAAAAACAACAGTACCAGATATTTTGAAGAAAACAACAAGAGATGCAGATTAGCATAGATCTTCAGAGGTATGGTTAGAGTAAAATAAATAAAGAAATACAAAGTCACGCATATCCCAGAAACTCTAAAAACTAAAACACAGATTACAGTCGAGTGTAAAATCAGATATCAGATAGCATTTACAAAGTAAAAGAAGAAAGAGAATAAGAGTAAAGGAACTAGCAACAGACCCCGAATGGCTTCAACTCGAAAACTGAGAAATTTATGGTTCAGCTGGATCTTATATGCCAAGTTTATAACACTCAGCTTACTCTGCATTGCAGAACCAACAATTTCATAAGAAAACAAATAAAATAAATAGAAAGTTTAGCTCTGAGAATAGAAAATTAGAAATCTTTAACAAAACGTGACATAAAAACCAGAGCTTTACCTTGGAGAATGGAGAGAGAGGGAGAGAAAAAACAGCAGCTTTGTCTTGAACACTAGAATAATAATCTTACAAAATAAGTATTGGGCTTGTCTTCTTTTGAGCCAAGCCAAGTACGTACATACAGCGACAGCACAGAAGGCAAAAACGAGCGTTTTAGCTGTTCATGGAGTTCCTAGAGAGTTTTGAACAGTACCCTTCTGATGAAGAAAGAGAGATAGAGATGGCTAGACTTTTGAAACAAAATTCCAACACTTTGACACGAGGAAATGTTGCCAAGAAAAAAAAGTAGGAACCCAACTATTTCAACTATATTTTATTGTTTCTAAAGTTTTAGTATTTTTGGCTTTCAAACACTTGGTCTTGGGATTTAGTATTTAGCAACTGCAGAAATGCAAATTTGGGTTGTCTAGGAAGCTAAAAAAAGGAAACTGCAAATTTGGGTTGTCTAAAAACAAAATCTTCCTTTATTTTTTGGGTCTCAAAAACTGACTCTGTGAGCAGTAGCTTGAAGAGGGAGCCCTAGAGAGCTAGTGGTACGTCCAACTACCCGTCTCTGTTTCTCTTTTGACTCTCTGATCCTGCTAGGCTAGCTATGTGTATAGGCCGGGGGGGCCTGTAATAATATAGAAATTACAGGGCTGGTCCCACAATGAGACAAATTATAGGGAGTTTAAATGCACTTGAGAGCCCACTGGTATAAACTAAAGCTATATGGGAAAATGTCATCTCCAATGTACACGTGGCCAGGTGGGATTTGCTGTGTTTGATGCCCCCTATTAAAGCTTGAGGTCCTACTCTTGTGTTACTTATTTGCCGAGTGAAAAAGACTAGATTACCCATGAATCTTGAATGTGGATGAGGGGAGTGGAATGGTGAATGAGTAAATTTAGTTAGATTTTAATAGCTGCTCTTCATTGTTTAGGGTTCAAGTTATAATACAAAATGCCACCTAAGAATCATAATGAACAATTAAAAATGGTAAAGATGTCATGGATTGGTTGCCATGCTCTAGATGTTCCCTACATATTAAGTTTATCCAATCCACCATATATATATGGGAAATGGTAGATGGTTAGGTTTGGGTAGCAGAAAAATAGGGCAGAGAGGAAGTTAGGTGAGGCATGGATGGGTGTGAAAGTTTGTGAAAACTACTACAAGATTTATCTTATTGAGAAATATAAGAAAAGTGGATTTGTTTTTTTTTCTTCTTTTGTCGAGTAAGAGTTTATTTGTTGTAGGTGTGGCAAGTGGTGTTTCTTTAGATAATAATTCATGTCAATGCGTTTAATCTAGTGAAAAATAATATTGACTTTTAGATTAATGGTTTTATGTTCGAATCTCGTAACACTTTTGTAATGTATGTTAAAAAATTTCATATTCATTGTGATTTAAATTATCGCTTGTATTAGTTTATAAAATTAATATTACAAAAGTTTTGATCTCAAAAACATTGTTCATTATATTTGATTGTCGACAAACAAAAGTGTTGTTGGCTTCAACATTGTAGAAGTGATGATATTGGTAGCAAGCTAAAGCTACTATGACAATCCGACCAGAAAAAACCACTATGTACGATTTAAAAGAAAAAAGCTCAGTTTTGACTTTCCGAGGTGAAGAAAAGCACTTTCAAAAAAGGCCTTCAAAATCGATATGATATCCACATAATTTAGAGTGAAAATGGTGAAAAGCCATAATGAAATACACCAAAGAACATATAAGCAAAATATTATAAATGATAACCAATACCAATATAGGACAAGACACATTAATAGCACTTAATATCATATACTTTACAACCACATAAACTATAACCATGACAAAAATAAAAACAGTGCCAACCTAAAAAATTGATGGATGGGAAGAAGATGAACCTCATTGGCATTAAGCTATAAGCAGAAAGAAGAAAAAAATGTACATAAAATCTGAAAACTTCTGTGGATTTTGTTCTAGCAGTATATGAAGTTGCCACATAGTTGAGGGATAGGGTGGGGGCAGAGAGATTAGGTTCATTTCAGCCCCAGCCAGTTTATCTTGCATGCATATATTATACAAAAGTATACACCCTTCCACTTTGAAACCCTATCCCTTCATTTTTTTCTTCTTTCTATTAATAGTTTGGACTATATATATGGGTGTGTGTTTGTTTTGTTTACAAGTGATAGGCTAAATACTCTAAATTAATCTACTCGTCAGAAAGGAGGACACAAACTTAGGTGCAAGGGCGAAATTTCATTACCCTAATCAACTGACTTAACTCATGTCTGCCACTATTTGGGTTTTTTTTTTGGGATAATGAACTATGTTTTCAGATGAATAATTATGAATGTTGTTTTTAGTCTCCAGTCTCAAATTAATTTAACATTAAGATTGACTTGAGTCAATCAGAATTCAAGGCTAAACACAAGCCTACATATATGATTAAAATTATCTAATTAAGTCTCGAACCATTTCGGCTTTTACTTCTCTATAGTGAGTTAATGAGAACTCAATAACATAGTTTTTGAGACACTTGTTTTCTGGATAGGAGAGAGGCCCTTATGATGATAACTTTTGAAGGGCAAAAAGTTTCCATCATCTACAACCAATAATTTCGTGGAGACTATAGACTTGGCAATGATGTGAATGCAAGTGGCTTTAGCGCATTGAATAAAGTAAAGTGTTAATGATTATAACTATTCATACATGTACAATTAGTTGGTAATTGATTATGTATCTATGCATATATATACAATTAGTTGGTGGTAATAACTGATTATGTATCCATGTAACTTTGTATCATAATGTTTCTTGCTCTCTTTTTACTTAAATTATTAGGAGCTATTATTATTAGTATTCTAAAAAAAAAAAATCATTGTACACTCATTTTTAGTGGCTCCTTTGATTAAAAAAATATACCAGGTTTGGAAATATGAGTTTAGCCAAGTTAGTTAGAGCGGATGTGCTCTCCACTCTACACCCGAGTTTGAATGCCCCTTCTCATAATTTAGATTGGTTTAAAGAAAAATATCGCTTGTATAAAAATATATAATATATATATACCAAGTTTTTTAAAATTTAATTACCAAAAGAACAGAATATATATTAGGTAATAGGTATTCATTTGTAAAACTCAGTCAGCTTTGCCCTTGGAATATAAATGAAGCCAAGTTTGGAGGTTTTTGAAATAAATAAATAAATATATATATATATATTGTCTTGACAAGTGTTTGGCATGTAGCAATGAGCATAGGGTTTTGACTCTTTTTAGGTTTTGATTTGAACTTTGAAGACTTCTTTCTAGCCTTTGGAAAGTTAGTTGGGAGGATGGGGACACGTGGCGGTGTTCGCCTTCTCAATCACTAAACTAAAATTCTACGCCCCGGACTGGTAGTTGCAACTTGTTTTATTTTTTATTTTTGGTCCGGAATTTTTTCTTTTATTTTTCTATATTGATCCAGAATTTACTTTTGCTAATTTTTGTTACGTAATATATATATATATATATATTGTTGATAGATACACATACAGATGCCAATGGATCTGTTCCTTGCTATAAAGCTTAATGCTTTGCATGTAGTTTTCATAATGAATATGTAACAATATTATATACATATGTGTAGGCGGTGGACTGTGACCACAAAATTTATTAAACGTCTATTGGATGATACTAACATACGTGGTGTCTTTCGAAATATTTAAAAATTTCTCGTCAAATAATTGACATTTCACCAAAATGTAGATGGGTCACGTGCAACGCAGTCATGCGTAATTGGATGGCAACTTTGCAACATTTCATGGCTTTGTGACAAACATGAGTAACCAAAAGAAGAAAAACAATGTAATGATTTTTTTCACTTTTGCTTTAATGATTCATATCATTTTTAGCATATACTTTATCATTTAAATTTGAGTATTTTCATAGGTGGAGCCAGGAAAATGTACTAGCCTAAAACCCATAAGCTAGATTTTAGAATGTTAAAATTTTGTTTTCATTTTAATTTTATTTTTATGTGAGATATTAGTATCTTAACCATAAATATACAGTTCTTCTTTCATTCGGAAGTTTGCACGTTATTATTGTGGCTACATCATAAACAAGGACGAAATCATGGGTAATAGAAAATACATGATGTTAGCACAATAATAACGTTCAGACATAAGTATAGGAGAAAATCTGCATGTATGCATAGTTTTACATGTAAATTTTGGATTTTAAAGTATGTGATGATGAAAACGTTAGAGGTGGAGGACCAATTTTGTTGTCTGCATAAGACAATTTTGGGGATTTTCTTGTTGCGTTGAAAAACATGTTATTATAGTGGCCACACTGATCTGGTTTTGATTTATTTTCCAACTCTACAGCGCCATAGTTGGTAGGTAAATGGAAGTGCTCAGCCACCACCTGCTTCCAATATCAATTCATATACAAAGCCTGCTTTTTATCCTTTATCAAAGGTTATTAAAATCTTTAGATGGAAAGCTTTGACATCCCTGCAAAGAACCAAATGAGGTAACAAAGTCATTGCAATAGTCTATGTTAGTCAAAAACGAATTATGCTTTTCACACATCCTAATTAGGATAAAGGAATTTGTTAGGATAACACTGCAGATGAATGATAGGATCATTCGTTCACATATGTGAAAATTGTTAATCATTTCTGTATGTGAGAATAAAACTGAATGAAACTTATAAGCATATCTTAAAGAACATGTTACTTGTTTAAAATAACACTGTAGATGAATGTTAAATTCAACTATATGCGCATGTATAGATAATTCTTAATCATTAATGCATGTGCTTCTCTAGATAGGCAAACTTAATTCTAAAATTTCTGAAAGATCACATTTGATGTGGTAGGTTCATCATAGGCTAGCTAGTCAAGAGCCTACTAATGGGTTAGGTAAGGTCTCTTACTTGGGCACCATGACGAGAATCAACCTAGGACGTGCTACTACTGCCTCTGCTACCATAAAATCATTCTAAGTTATCAATACACCAATTATGAACATGCCCCCAATGCTTCAACCAAATAAATATTTCATTTCATCCATTAAAAGCAGGGAATTAAAGCAAAAAAAAGAAAAGAAAAACAGAGTCATGCTGATCAAAGATGGCCGTCAAAACAAATCGTATAATAACATTAATATGTGGTGCGGTCTCCACACGTCAGTGAAATGGTCACATAGCTACAGGATCATAGCACCAGTGAAACTTATTACTACTATGTATTTTTAAAAGGTTCGTACATAATTATATTAATCAGTATATTGATTAGATTAATCTTCCCCAGTTTATCAATGGAATACCATTTTTAAATGCTCTAAGAGCACTTCCACCCCAAGAGGCGAGGGCAAGGGCAAGGGGAGGCAGTGAATAGTGGCACTATTCACTTTTGTAGCTCTACCCAAAAGGCAAGGGCAAGTGTAATTACTATTCATTTTAATTATTTTTCCCTATGTTTTATACTTAAACAATTAATTTGGATAAGATTTTCTATTGCCACGTGTCATTATTTATTATAAAATTCTCATATCAAATTTCAAATAAAATTTTTGAATAAAATTTTATGTATGAGATTTTCACATGGGATTAAATTTATTTATATTTATGAAATTAATAATAATAAAATTGCTAGGTATGTATAAAAAAATATTTCTGAAATTTTTGGAATTTTTCAGATTTTTTTTCAGATTTTTTTTAGGGTTGTTGACGTCATCACTGACGTCAGCAAACCCAAGCAAACCCGCAGACAAATCTTGTCCTTGGGCCTGCCTTGGCTGGTGGGTCCAGCCTTTGCCCGCCTGGGCCCTTGCACGCTAGAAATTTTTTTTGAGGCAAAAGGCAACCCTTGCCTGCCTTCCACACCGTCGCCGTGGAAGTGCTCTAAAAGACCCTCAACAAGGAGTATATCACGTCCTATCCAAATCCGTCAAGTGCGATAATGTTTATAAAAATATTTAGTTTTCTCTTTGTTATAGGTGTGATAAGTTCGAATCTCAAAGATGAAAGTTTGTTTGTATTGTTAAATATATATGTATATATCGTACGAACAGTTAAAACTTAAGATGCAATTTGGATACAAAGACTATAAGATGCTTTTACTTAAGTTATAATTACTTAACTATGTGTTAGATCATCTTAGGACAAAGTGATATTAGAATTAGACAAACTGTTTTGGTTGGGTTCGGAAATATTTAGATTGTTTTAAAATACTATGTAATGTGGATCATCAGAATTTAGCGCTTAAGGTGGTTGAACTTTATGTGTGCTTTTATTCTCCTCCTCTGTAATGCCCTTGTTGTCGTGTCTAATTGTGTTTCGTCTTTTTAACTTTGTTTTTTAGCTGTTAGGTTTTGCTACGTTGTTTGTTTGTTGGTTGGCGTTATCTCTTTTGGGTTTTAATTTGGTGGTAAATTGAATAATTATATCATTAATTTGATATATTTTTAATGCTGAAAGATGCTTTTATTTTGTATTTTTATAGTGCTGCTAGTAATGAGCTGGCCTTTTTTTTCTTTTCTTTTTGCATCTGGATTGTTCATGTGGCACAGGAACAATGCACATTCCTGAACCCGACCAATGAATAGAAACTTTAAGACATTCCCACATACAAGGAAGAAAAAAACAAGCAAAGCATCGCATTTGTCCCCAAACAAAGTTCACGGGTTCTGAATTAACAATCTACATTTTTAAATCCCAAACTAATAGATATACCAGGAAAAACAAAAAAGAAAAGGAATGTGTAGCTGACACCTATGCTATAAGTCGAACCGATTACATCTCACGCGCTTATAACTTTACCGATAGAACATTTACGTCTATGTCCACAATAAAAGTTCGACTCTCAGTCTGCTCTTCTTAAGAACTTGGCTCTGAACCTGGAAAAACAAAAACCTCTGGTAGAATTAATTTTCATTGTTTGACCATTAAAAGTAAAAAGCACTGTTTGTAAAAGAGGATGATGATAATTCAATTGTGTTAAAATTTGAGGTTGTTTTTTATTTTTATTTTCTTTGTTGGGTACAGTGGGGGTCCAAGGACCAAAACAAAACCAATCACAAACAAGCTTGGGCCTGGCCCAGATTCTCTCTTTAAGTACTGTCGGCAGGAAGCTAGAGAAGACCCATTGCTTGGCATAGTCCACAGTAATTGATGGGGAGCGTTTTTGCTCACCACTTTAATCATAGGTGTACCCTCACCACCATCTTCAATGTTTGTGGCGTGTTAAAGATAACTATAATTAACTTTTGCTTTGTATTTATGGGCAATAATTATACCTATGTACACGTGTCGGCGTTAAAAATAGTGGTGATAGTACACCCATGGTTAAAGTGGTGAGCAAAAATGAGAGAGAAAGAAATTGAAAAACATGAGATTTGGGAAGAAAAAAAATAGCATTTAGAATAACATAGAATCTAGAGAAGGAATTGAAAGGGTTTTTTTCTTCTTCTTTTTACATTATTTCCAGGGCAGGTTCAGAAAATAACACCACGCCAAATAGAAAGACTCTGATCGCATAAAGCTGATGGCCTCCTGTGTAAAAGAAGCAATTTGTAATCCACAATAATGGAATGCAGTTCAAGGTGTGATCTGTCTAGAGTTCTCACCTCCTACACTTCCAATTCTCTACGTGAATATTTACCCTGCACCTCGCTCATAAGAGTTACAAGAAATGTGTACATATACGTGTAACTGATAACAACTCACAAGTACACCAAATTTCAACCCTATTTTATAGAAAGTGTTGGATTAGCTATCTGTTGTCCTGGCCGGGTTCTCGCTCACCGTCTGGCGCACAAATTGTCCCCGAATGCGAGGTCGTTCTTCTGCCAGTTTCTTTCTGCTTTGATACCGAACCTGAAAAACCAACCAAAAACCATTTTCAGCAAAGCTGTCTGCATTTCTTTTCTGTTTTGATGAGTTCTGTTCAAATATTCTGAAAGAAATCAAGCATGCAAGAAAGGAGGCATTTAACAGATTTAACTCAACTGATTTCACATCAATGTTGCGCAAACAGGAAGAACTCAATTTAACAAGCCTTCCTTGGAAGAGCAAACACGGATAAGAAATTATTGAAATGAAAATAGGGAGAAGAAATGTGTAGGTAATTTAAAAAGCAATTTCGCGAAGGAGGAACACCTAAATTATTCCTAAAGCACTTATTAAGATCTAGCAATAGAATGGAACAACTGAAAATTAGTTACCTTTTTCCGGAAGCATCTCTCTTTTCTTTTCTGACGAAACTTGGTCAAGGCAGCTTCTCTCTGCTTGAACTTGTTTTCATCTACTCTATTTCCACTCTGGTTTCCACTAGCATCACCACTTGCACTTTTCCCAGCAACATCACTTTCCATGTTTGTACCACCTACATTTTTTCCAGTGCTGCTTCTGTTTTGTCCATTGCTCCCATGGTTACTGCCTGAAGCACTTCTGTTGACACAGTAATTTCCAGGATTACCTTCAACAAGCCCACTCAGAACATTGGATGATCCACAATGTGGAGCAGCTGCAGCCAATTTCTTCAAAGATAAATCATTATGCTCGGGCAGGTGTTGTCCTTGCATGGTGTGGACAACATGGCGATGGACCTGACAGTGTTCATAATCATGATGGAGGTTCTGAATTTGGAGTTGCTTCTGGGCATCTCTTGATTGAGCCAATACTGTTGTTGCCACATTATTAGTATTATCTACTGAAACTTGCTGGGTAGCACTCTTAAGGTCCTTTTTCACAGGATGGAAAGCGGACGATGGATGCAAACATTGGACTGTGGATGCTGCTGCTGACTTGTTTATAACTAGAGATTTGGGAACATCGTTATTAGTTGTGGAGCCCATATCAATGTTATTGCTGCCGCCATTCGAGGATTGATTGGGAGGGTTATCGATTGAATGAGGTCGAATATCGCGAAAATATTCCTTTTTTGTAACTTCGCCACTATTATCAGGTGGAGAGTTGCTTCCAACATACCCAGAAGGAGCCTTGTTAGCATTTGAGGCTGCATTATACCTGCACAGGAAGAAATATGCTAAGGGTAACCATATAGAAATTTCAAGAGAATGTACAAGACAACTGTTTCAAACTCCCACTTTATCAGTAGACAATAGCAATATCCAGGTTCTTATGTTCCTCATACCTTGAAAAGGCTGAAGAGTCTGAACGTCTTAAGACATTGCGATCATCCTGTACTGTTGTCTCAGTGCCGCCCTTAACTCCTCTAAGTCTTTTCAAACTGAGCTCCACGGATGGTAGTTCATGAGTATTACTATTGGATTTATTGCTAATGTCTAAGGCCTTACACTGTCTGTTAGAAGCTTCGAATTGTGTGCTGTCCATCAGGGGATCAGTGGGATTAGTGACAACACCTGTTATAGTAGCACCATCATACTTTAGCTTGCTGGAAGGACTCTCATAGTTGAAGTTCAGCTGCCCCTTATCAATCTGGTGGTCAAATTCACTGGAACCTATCTCAATCAGATTATTCTGTCTTGTTCCTGCTGGTTTGGTTGAAAAGTCCTTAGTGTGCTGACGCTGTAAATCTCTATTACTGGATAGGCCTATCTCTAGATCTTTTCCCATTGCAAAGTTGTCTGAAAATAGGAAACAGGCTAATCACTAAGAAAGTAAAACAAGTATATACGTGTGAGCATGCACACACACACATCTATATATAAGGAAAATTGCATAATAACATTTGCATTTAGGATGCACAGAACCACACAGGTTTAGATAATTCCAGGAATACCATGTTCCTTCTGTTGTTGGTACTCCCTCGTTGCAGTTGGAGGGACCAATTTGTTACCAAGTGATTCAGCATTTGAGTGAACTACTTGGGCACAAGTACTATCTGGACACTCAGCTACCTGGTGCCATGAGAACACTTGTCGCGGACTGTCAACTTCTACAGCTTTTTTTGTCCAGGAACTCTGTAAAATGAAACACCAACACAATGAGACTGCAGTGTACACATCTATGAGTCCAGGTCATTCTATGAATTTATTTTCTTAATAATTTTTCTTTAAGGAGGTGATGATATAATTGTATCAATGTAGCCTGTGTTACTCGTCCAAAAAAAAACTTATCCCAAGTGTTATATTCTTTTGCATATCGGCAAAATTGTGGACTACTCCTTAAATTGATTAACAGCAATGCTCCTTTACTGGTGTGAACCTGTTCACAATTTGAAACCTATACCAAGAGTTATTGAAGGACCTTCCATCGATTACCATTAGGCACTGTTTAGTATGGACTTTAATATGCCTAACTAACTATACTAATTACATTATTAAAACAGCAACCTGCACTTTCTAGGACTCATAATAACTGAGTCTGGACTCTAGAGTTAAGAGTCAACACTATAAACAAGCTAAGGGCAATTACATGTTATCTTACAGGATAGTAAACTCGTCATCAGTTTCTGAAAACCTAATACAGAAACAGATTACTTTTTAATTAAAAAGAATTAAATCATATGCTATCCTCAGCAGGACCAGCATTATCAATCCGTTTAGCAACTTAAGAATAAGAGCTGCAAAACAAGAGTAACTGATGCACACATCCGAAAAGAAGTAAAGCTGCAATTATTCTATTGAGGGATGCCCTTCTCCTGACTAATGTGAAAATTCAAATAATAGGTATGCACCATCCAAGATCTTTAGTATCCACTAACTACCATACCTGAGTGCCACTCCCATTGTCACTTCCATCTCCAACATTCAAACCAGTGCTCTCATTATCTTCCTCATCATTGCTTCCACTATTGTTTTCAAACTTTGCAACACTTTTTGATCTTACAGAGTTTTGAGTTTGTGTGCCGCTTTCACTGCCAGTTCCACTACCACTAGACTGAAAGAAAGTTTAGATACTAGTCATACAAAGAAAATGAAGAAACATAATATAAACTGCAACGTGAAACAAAATTACTAACCATTAACCAAACTTGTGTAATATCATCATATAAATAAAACACCCTTCTCATTAACAATGGCACCGCTCAACACCAATCTCAAGAGAAAAAAAAAGATCCTTTGCAAAACAGGAGAAAAGTAAAGCATGTGAAGTGAAAACTACTTCTTATATATCAGTTGAGGAAGGCGAAAAAATAGGAAAAGACAAAGAACTGAACAGCATTACACTGACTTGTGGGCAAACATTCTAATAAGAAAGTCATAATGACTCACACTATGGCATCTCCTCCAAATGTGCTGCCAGAGGTTCTTAAGCTCATTCTTTCGTATAGGCTTCACTAAAAAGTCAACAGCACCCTTTGACAAACACTTAAAGACGAGACCCATTGAATCATGAGATGACATCACTGCACACATATCTCAAAATAGTTAGAAATCTCTACTTTCTAAGCTAGCATAACTCCAAACTTATAACAGAGTATCACTACTCAATACAACTGTTATTGAGATGGGGATAAATAAAAAATACTTACTAATCACAGGAACATTTTTCCTTGTCTTATGGCTCATAATCTTGTTTAAAAGACCAACACCGGATAAGCACGGCATGACTACCTCGGTTAAGACTAGATCAACATGATTAGTCAAATCTTCAAGAATCTTCCATGCTTGCAATCCATTTGCTGCTGCAATCACTGAAAATACGAAGAATTAAGCATCAAATCCTGGATTTTAAAAGATAAAATATACAAAAAGGATGTAATTGATGCACCAAGTAAATATATGATATTTGTGTGTGAACATGTGAAATAAAAGAGTTATATGGATGCAGATATCATGTATTTTGCAAATGACAGAAAACTAACATTATTGTTTTTTTTTTCAAATGCAACAACATATACATCTATGCTTTCCAGTAATCGCAAAAGCATATGATACCATGACAGATCATAGCATCCGCATTAAAAACGACGAAAAAACAAAAGCTTGAACATGTGAAGTGAACCCTGAAAGTCAAGTTAACAGATAACTCAACCCGATAAAGTTGATAATGTATCCATTTACTTTTTCATAAACAGCAGTGTCTGGATACGGTCATACATATGAAGCATTAGGTGTCTCAGAAGCCAAGTCACTAACCTTCATAACTGCAATTGCGAAGGAGTGCAGTGACAACATGGCGAGTACAATCATCATATTCCACCAGTAAAACCTTAAGAGATCTAACATGTAGAAACCTCTCCCAGCAAACCGTTGACCCTTGAGGCTGTTGCTTAACAGCCTGGACTTGTACACCCCCTCCTGGCCCACCGTTTACATCTCCAGCTATTCCATTACTTTTCGACTCATCTTCCTCAACTAAACCTCCTTCCTCATCCACCACTCCATTCTTAACCCTTTCCTTCCCGTCCCATGAACGGTGATTCAGCTCCAGCAGTCGCCTATCCTCATCACTATCAACACTCATCAGGACACTCTCTTAGTTAGACAAAAGACCAGTAGTAAAGACGGCCCAAGTTCAGATTGAAAAAAAATATTCTTGAATCGGGATAAAGAATAGCGCATAGCGTTTACTGCAAAAACCAAACCTCTGCAACTACAGACCCTTCTAAACCTAACACAACTGTGTATTCACCGGTTACAAAGTGACGTCAAATGATAATCCACAACCGAATATATGTATATATACAAGTGATGCCAATTTACACCAGATGTTGTTAGCTGGCTAAAAATGGCTTGAAACCCAACAAATTGCTTTCACCCTGTAAGACCAGAACACCATATCAGTTAAAAAATCCACCATGAAGCATTCACATCAATTTCTTTCTTTTAAAGCTAAGATGATACCAGTATGCACAAAATTAAAAACAAAAAAGTTCCAAACATTACAAGATAATGCCAAAAAAAATCTGCAAAAAATTGAAAGATGCACAGAATCAACAGAAAATGATGATTTGAGATTACTAAAAATCTCACATAGCGCCAATCTTCAACAACTATAAATGATGAACTCAGATGAGCTTCCAATTATCTAAAGAAAAAAAAACAGAGAAAGTATAAAATCAACGAAGTAACATGGAAGAAATCACCTGCAAAGCTTCATTAACCGCCATAATTGAGCTAGATCCAAACCGAAATTACCAAGAAAATCATTGTACTAAAAAAAAACAAAAACAAAATGGTCAAACAATCATTCTGAAAATCTTAGTTTGGATCTTTAAAAAATATCTTAAACTGGATATTCCTTAGATATTTTTGTACTATCTTTGCAGAGTTGGGACAAGGTTGACTGGACCAAGAAACATGAGACTGCAAACAGTTACGAGGAGAGATAATCGGCGATCCTTTCGTCCAGGGAAAGAGGGAGAAGAGAGAGAGAGGGAGATGAGCAAAAGATATGGAGCTGCGAGATGAGCGCAGCGACTGATGATGTGGACAAAATAAGGGTGGAGATGCAGTAGAAGTAGAACGTTCGAGAACGCCACGTCAGACGAGAGATATTTCCAGCTTGGCAGAAAATGGGGCCGAGGGCTGCTGAGGTGGACGAAATCTAAAGCAGTGAGTGCAAGGGCTTGCTTGGCAGCTCTGAAGATCTCGGAGATCTTGTTTGCAACACGTGGCGGTATTGGATGGCAAGTACGGGAAGGGGAAACGTCGCCTTCATGAATTACCTACTCGCCAAATATCTGCCATCCATGTGGTTGGTACTGGTGGAAGTGGCGGTGGTGACGTGTTAATTTTCGTTAGTTGTCCACACGCTTAGGCCATTCACTTTTTTGGGTCTGAAAAATTTCTCCATGATGAGTAAAAATATCCTAAAATATCTAAATGAGAATGTGATTGTTGCAACTTGCAAGGAACACTTCCTGGTTTAAGATTTTCTTTGATTTATATATATTTGTTTTGGTTGAAAAAAAGTTTAGGGGAGGGCGGCTATCCATCACACGATTTGAGCATACTAATGCCTATTTGATGAGGGATCTTAGCCTTTTTTTAGTTTTTACATATGAAAATATTTTTTCTCACTACTTTAACCCAATGTGTATCCTCATCATCCTTATTAATAATTGACACGTGTAGTGGCGGAACTACATAGGGCGAGGAGGTGCAACTACAACTTCCCTCACTAAAAAGTCATAAAGGTGTTGGATTTGCTCATTTGCTCTAGCGCCCAAGGTTTTAAAATGTGTAATCAAGGCGCACTTCCATGCAAGGCTTCCTGAAATTGCCTCAATGGCCACTTGTTTGTCAAGTTACATGATGCCATGGTTCACGGTGGGTCGAGGAGCACTCGTTGCAGAGGTTGCAAATGGATGTTGAGGAGCTGGTTCAGAAAACAAGACAATCCGATACCCTATTTTTCTTTTTAACAAACGACGTCGTTCTTAGTTCTGTTTAATGAAACACGTGTGTCACCAAAGTTTTTTTTTAAAGCTTCAATTACTTGGTTATAATTATATTAATATATATTATTATAATAATATCCAAAAGACTTACGCCTCTATCCTCCCAATTTGAAGAAGCCTTTCACGATGCTCTCAAATCCCAATTTGAATTGAATATCATCTAATTGTGAGAGTTTTTGTTTAATTAGTACTTAATTTTTTATGAGGTAATTAGTACTTGATTGATACTAAGTTGTTTGTTGTTCTAATCATTTTACCGTGGTAATATGTTTTTGATTATTTTTGTATTTATTTTACCATGCTAATAATTTTTATTCCATTTTTTTTTCAATTCAGTTTCACATGTTTTTCATTATATTTTTTTATTTTTATAATTTGGTTCTTTGGCAGTACAAAACAGTTATTGCCCTTCCCCTACAAAATTTATGTATCCACTGGACATATGTCCATAAGCATAACCATGATTAACTTTTCACTTTGTATTTATGGAACCATGGTTATGTATATGGACGAGTGTCAATTGATGAGAAGGGTGGTTAGCATACACCTTAGGTTAAAGTGGTGAGCAAAAGTGATTTCTTTACAAATTACCCACCAATAGAGATTGTCAGCAGCGGGTTGCGGGACTCAAACCTATGCCATGATAGCGAAAAGAACGATCCTTATCAACTCAACCAACCCTCGTTGACACTTGTGAAAGTTGTTATTGACATTCTAACCTAGTCACTGTGCACTCTTTCACGAAATAAAACAAAATATACAGGAGTGCATGGTAACTATTTCGATATGCTCCTAGAAGTAATTTCCTTAGTTTTTCGTCCAATAGTTAAATTGCCTTCTTCTCAAAAAGTTGATCGGTTTCAAATTGTACTAGTCATCAACTGAAATAGGATTTATTATGAGATTCATGTTAATCAAAAGGTAATGCTAGCAACTTTTTATATATTATAATTTATGTGTCTCATTTAAGTTTTACGATAGTTAAATATATGATTATGCATCTCCTTAAAAAATGCCCTTGTCAACATTGTTGATTTAAGTTATTAATTTATGCGTTACAACTGAATTATGATTTTCATATGTAGCAATGAACGTTGTTAAACACTTGAACTACAAGCGCCTCGCATTTAAATTATTAAAAAGTTAGATTAGAATTGACTGCATTCTTCTTTCATTGATTTGAAATTTTGGGTAATGACGGATTAAGTCTAAGATCATATAACTCTCAACAAATCCATTGTATTTTTATTTTCACCATCCCACTTACTGTTTCTGTTTTTCAAATTTTTAATATTTTGGATAGAGATATCTTCTTAACAATAATAATAAATTTTGAGAAAATGGTAGGCAGGCCCCTTTTCAAGTTGTCACTATACACTTTAGGCTAAAGGACAGCCCATACAAATTGACTTTTCTGAGCTTTCATGCACAGCATGCTGGATTAGTGCTTACCTACCCTTTACTAGAATATTTTTTGCAAACCTCATAATTTATCTTCTTTTGGGAACTGGCCCTACTGCCTTCAAATCTTATCCAACTATGAAGATGCCAAAAGAAAAAGAAGAGGTGGAAAATTATGTGGAGGAGAGAAAGCTGTGGTCTGAGAGAGCTTGCTCATATTCTTGAGGAGATGCTTTTGGGCTATAAGTATATTCTTGCGATTACATGGATTTACAGAGATCCTTCTCAACAGAGACCACAAAACCATTGCTTCATTTGGAACCATGCATCAATGATCCAGTGGAGAAAATGGATGCCGGAACAAAAATGAAGTGCACGGATGAGGCTGAGGAGGAGGAATATTCATTGTTCGTAGATCAGCCTCTAATGTTCTTTATCAAAACTGTCAAGCTTCACTTTTTATTTATTTATGGAAATCGGAAAATGGCTTAATATCATGGATCCGGATGCTCTGTTTGGATTTTCAGCCGCCCGGATACTCTGTTGTTTCAGGTATCATATTGGGAGATTGCAGGAAACATTACAAGATTTTTTATTATAAAAAAAGCCATAACAACTGGATAAGGAGAGGGAGGGGGCTGCAGAACATTTTGAATGCGGGAAAAATATAGTTTCTTAAGTTAGAAAGATATATAATTTTGTAATTTCATGAATAATTTACAGATGCGACTCCAAGGAGATACAATCTTTGTCATGGGCAGATTCGCTGCGTTCAAGCACTAGGAAGTGCATGCAACGTAGCTATCAACATGCAGCCAGCCATAACCAGAAAACCATAAAGGGTAAAGGGACACCAACAATTAAATACGAATCTTCTCTACAATTTTTCGTCTTCTTTCTTTCAAGGTTTCTGCTGTCGGTGAAAGCGACAAAGTATCACCAAACAGCTGTACAGTTCAAAACTACACGGGGGCACACACGCACAATCATAATGCATATAGTCTAAAAACATGGATTTACAACAAAATCACTATAATCTAATCTAATTGCGCATCAAGTTTAAAAGGAACTATTTTGGTAAAATGTACAGCACATTCTATCTTGCACCGCTCAAACTTCTGCAGTCAAGAGCTGGTATTGTGCCGAAATTCAATATCTGCAGCTGATAACTTGCTGATTGGCAGTACTCGAGCCAATCAACTCGGCCAGCTGCACGAGGAATCTGGAAAAGAATAGGTAGAAGAACAAAACTATATAACAACCAAAGACCCTGCCATAATGGACCTGTATCATATTCATAACATATCTTCGCATGATTGGCTCATCTTATACCAAAACATTGTACTGATACTGAGTAACGGTCATTTTCCAAAAACACTTATCTGAAATAAATTTATAAAGTCGCAGAGGACAAACATGAAAAGAAAAACATAGGAACAAGTTAAAGTTGAGGGCCATAAAAAAATTCCTTCATTTATTGTGCCTCACAAGACGCAATTTGCTATATCAATCAATTATAAGTTACAACAATACAGTATCATTATCTAGCCTCCTTTCCTGAAGCTTATTGCTGCCACAAAATTGTTAGTAAATAAATCATCCATAAACCAAACAATACTAGTGGAAAGACTCTCTCTCCCAATGCAATAGAACTGAATTCTCTCCATGAGAAAATAATAGACCAAAAAAATTGAAAGTGTCCAAAGACCCTAGCTCGCACCTTACCCGTCTAGAGAATCACATATTCACCTTTAAAGGCGAAATGTAACAAATCATGCTGCAGCAGACTGCTTCTCCTTGTATTCATCAAGATTAAGAACTTCAAGCAACTTTGGCCAAGACTCCGGGATCCCACCTGGCAAATCAAACTCCAACAGTTTCCCTCGACTACGGTAGAATTCTTCTACAGGCCGACTCTGCATTAACCATTAAGAATACAAACCATCAGAACGACAATTGAATAGAAAATGGAAATGAAGTATATTCTCTTACTTCCCCCAAAGGAACCTAATACGCATGCAACCAGCACTAGACAATAATTGAAGGCACTTTCCCTATAAGCCATTTTGTATTTACGTATGTTATTCAACTGTTTCCATGGTCAATCATGATATGAGAATAAAGAAATACCTTCTCATTGTATACATAAATCCGATGTTTAACGACTTCTTCAGTATCATCGGCTCGAGTAACAAGCTTTGACATACAATGTGGAGGTGGAAGAAGCGGAGCCATGCTAATTGCAGGACTCTCATTCGAGCCCTTAACATTAATGGAGGCTACATTGAAATTTCCTCCACATTGACTACACATTCTCCTCCCAAGGCATTTCTCAACCAACACATCTTCCCGGAGCCTCAGATTGAGCACCAGATCAATCTCTGTAACCCCTTCCAATATTTCCTATACACATACAGACAGTAAATACTTCAGCTTCAGCACATTTTCACAAATTCAGTACCATGTAAATGTAATAACACCAAGAAATTCAGCAGACAATTAGTCCATTGCTCATTTGATCAATAAAAATAGTTTTGAATCAGATCACAGAAAACCAACCTAGAATTATCAATTTAAGAGCTTCATCTTACTTTGAATCACATTATACAGTTCAAATCTTACTCTACAATACAAGCAAGTGTACAACAGCTAAGACACTCACCGCTTGTCTTATGGTTCGAGGAAACCCATCAAGAATAAAACCCAGTTCCCCTTTAGCTCCTCCAGCCTCCAATCTCTTCGACAACAAGTTTATTATAATCTCATCAGAAACCAACTTCCCCTGGTTCACAATCTCCGATAACTGCAACAAACAACACAACGAACACAAAGAACAATCAAAACCCAGCAACAAAAATGCAGATTTGAGAAAAAAAGAAGAAGAAGCGAGCAATCAAAAGAATCAAAACCTCTTTAGAGAGAGGCCCAGAGGCTGCGAGCTCTTCGCGGACGAGATCTCCGGTGGCGATGTGAGGAACACCGAGGAGATTAGAGAGGCGGCTCGCGTACGTGCCTTTGCCCACGCCCGGTGAGCCCAAGAAGACCCACTGTACGTTTCGATCCTTGGGGTCCTTTACCGAGAGATTAGGCTTGGGCCCCAAGTGTGGGCTATATGGCGAAGCGCCATGAGAGCTGGGCTCCGGCGCTATGCCCGAGTACAAGCACCGGCTTATGCGTGAGACGGAAGAGAGTGATGTGAACGAGGGCTTTGATAGGCGGGTTAAGGCCGCCATTGAAATGCCGAAGTTTGCAGAGAGATGGGAGAGACTGAGAAAGTTCGTTGGAAGTTAGAAGCGTTTGGTTTTATGCCGCGCAACCCTAACGTCGTTTGTTTATTCTACAGAAAACGACTTGTCGTTCTTTCTATTTTGTTGAACGGGAATGCTTGGTATTGCCACGTGTAGCCTCGTTCCCCTTAAAATAATGAAATAAACCAACGGTCGTAACGTCGCCACTTACTCTCGACTGCTTCTTCCTCTGAGAAACCATGGCGGTTACTCTCTCTGCAACACTCTTCTCCACCACACTCCCGCCAAACAGGAACACCAATTGCCTTTCGATACGTGTACTCCCGACTCTAAATATCAGCGGCTTGGTTCCCAATTTCAATAGCTGCAAGAGACTAGTCAAATTCTCACCGCGGCAAAGCCACGTCGTAGCCTCTGCAGTCTCTGGCTCCCCCGGCAAGTTTTCCTTTTTCTAATAGTCTGTTTGGTTTCCGAGAAAATTATGGAAAAGAAAAAAATTACATTTTTGATGTATTTTGTTGTAATCGTGTGTGGATGTGAACAGGGACCGAGTATTCTTTGAACGGTGAAGATGCAGCGAGTTTATTGGAGACAGTGAAGGTGTTTGATTTGAATGGGAATGGAATTCCGATTTCGGATTTGTGGAAAGATAGGACAGCTGTCGTCGCGTTTGCGCGCCATTTCGGGTGATTTTCTATTATTAATAATTCAACTAGTATTATTATCTGCAATTAAGTTTTGATTAGTAATATCATTTTCTGTTACTAATAATTTTACAAGTATTTTCTACTAAGTTTTGATCAGTAATCGTTAAGCTAAATAGTTTAAAAATTACATTTTTGTTTAATTTTCAGATGCGTATTTTGCCGTAAGCGGGCTGACTATCTTGCATCAAAGAAGGTAATTAGCAATTAATCATGCTTGTCATTAATTATTGAATGGGATTCTTACTGGTTCTCTAGCTTGCTTGCCTGAGGCCCTGAACACAGTTCATATGTTGACAGGATATAATGGATGCATCTGGTGTGGCACTTGTTCTGATTGGACCTGGTAGCATTGATCATGTTGCTCTGAGAAATCATATACAATTAACCAAAATAGAAAAGCAAGTCAGCTTAATTAATCTTTAATTAGGTAGGTGGAGGTGGTGGTGATGTCGTGTTCTTAGCCAACACCGATATTGTCTCCAACTTAACCACCTACAAAGCCCAGTAGGTGTGAGACTTTATATTCTTCAACAACCAGCCAAGGTTTCATTATCTATTTCTTGTTCTGATGTACTGTTTGGTGTAAATGCTATATAAACCTTTGGTGTAACGATATGCAGTAACTTGTTGTAGGGAAAAGCATTTGCCGAGCAAACAAAGTTCAAAGGAGGTAAGTTTCAGAAGAGCTTTTACTAATTCTGTTATAATGTTTCTCCCTCTAAAGGCATGCCAGTCACAGAACTTCCTTTTTTTTTTTCATTCCAGAAGTTTATGCCGATCCGAGTCACGCATCATATGAGGCATTAAGATTTGTTTCTGGTGTCTTAACCACATTTACTCCCAAAGTACGTAAGCAACAATGTATGGTTTTTTATATTAATGTGACGATGCATAGACGTACTAGCTGCTTATAGCTAGAAGGGCTTCTTATATAAAGTAGAACTTGTTATCTAAGTTGCTTCTGCCACATTCTAGGCAGGTCTTAAGATAATAGAGTTGTACATGGAGGGTTACCGGCAAGACTGGAAACTTTCTTTTGAACAGGACACCGTGGCCAGAGGCGGCTGGTATGTCCGTATATATATCCATCTTACCAAATGAATTATACAAGTCTAATCATGACAATATTCACAAGTTGTCACCTTCTATTACAATTTTTGTTCTTAGTAAGTAACTAGCACAAACTTTACATGTGTGGCTTTGTTTGTTTGGCAGGCAGCAAGGTGGAATTCTAGTTGCGGGTCCTGGTAAAAGTAACATCCTCTACATACACAAGGCAAGTCTCCTATCCTTCTGTTTTCGTTGGAGTCAATAGCCTTGTTGGTTAATCATGCAGTTTTAACCAGTTTAGATTGAAATTTCAAACCACCAGATAATCTGGCAATATTTTGCTGATAACTCAAGACTATCCGTATTTTGATTTGGAGCTGGAAGTACATACATAGTTCTTAAAGCATACAAATGAGTCGATATGGACAAGTAGATATTAAGATACCTCTTTTGCTAGTGACTTGTGGCTGCTGTGTGTGTAATTCCATGTTTGTTTTTGTTTTTGTTTTTTATTGGAGTAGGATAAAGAAGCCGGGGATGATCCAGATATCAAAGATATACTAAAAGCATGTTGTGGGATGTAAATTCTGTATAGTCTTGTTTACCTTTCCCAACTGGATTGTGAATTCTGGGTAGTTTGTGGTCACCTAAAAGGAGGCTTTGAGAGCCTAGGAACATGTACACGTACCATTCACATTGTTTTGTAGTAGAGATACATATGCTTCTTTCTTGACTCAACTGGCTCTTGAAGTTTCATAGATGTGAAGAACGATTGAAAGATCTGAGATTGTGTAATTAAATTAAACAAAACGCAGGTTTAGACTGTTAGTTTGCCCAAACAAGAAACAACTAAAAACCATAGGATCCTACGACATCTGCATAAAACATCATTAGGAAAGGAAAGTCTCCCATGCCATATCTATGGGAATGCAAGTCCGCAACTTAACTGCTGTAACTAGGGGTCAGCTACAAAAACCAAGGACTTGCTAGGATGATGTGGTAATATAATATCAGTTTATTTTTGGGTCAGCTACACAAACAGACAGCCATGGAAAAACTCTATATTTTTCAGATATTTAGTCGGATTTCAATTTTATAATTTTGCATCTGATCGTCGTTCCAACACGTTTGAATTTCGAGGTATTGACATTAAATATTTTTATTTTTTTTAAAGGGGCATTGACTTTTTAATTAAAATGAATTTAATTGCGTCTGCCGGCTGGGTATTAGCCAAGTCTTTCCTATATCATATTCACAGTTTGAATCTCAAATGAAATTAGTTGTAGGATAGCTTAAAACACTAAATGAGGTGAAGAGTACGTTTACAGAGGCTAAGTGTAACAAAGGAATTAAAACACGCTAGAGGATTGATAGAATGGGCAGAACGTAAAACATTCTGCACATTATAGAACAATGATTACAAGAAGTGCTCACACACTTATCCAAGAAACATTCTAGATAATGTTTACCGTCTTCTTAGTAACTCAACTTCTGTCACGAGATGATCTTTCGACATTCATTATATTGAACATAATACATGTCATGATTGCTTCAAGCTCGTCGGAGTTCTTCCAACTCTCCTTATGTTGAATCCGATACTGGTCACAATCGATTCAAGCTCACTGGAAAAAAAACCGCCACCACGGTCGTGGTGTCCTTAACCATATGAGTCACCAAACTATACAAATGAATGCAATATAAATGATAAAAGTGTTTGATAAATCACCAAGTAAACATGGAACACTTAATGATTTATCTCAAATAAAAACTCAGTTTTCCAAAGTTTATGGACTGAAAATATGATCCTACACAAGGAATGGAACAAAGCCTCCACAATTGAATTGAATGCTTGACATAAAATTAATGATATGATCCTATTATGTATAAAACTCACGTGTACTCCAAGAAGGATATTCACAATCACTTTATCAAGATTCCTAATATTCTTGAATTAATTCCAAGAATATCCCAACCCTTTAGATCTGATTAAAAAGTGATTGCCAATCAAAGATACTTTCCAATGCAAAGCAAGATGAGGTCCAAGGAAATACCAACGTAATCTTCAATCAAAATACTTGAAAGACAAGTAGGAATTTTATAATAAAAGAAAGAAAGAATAAACGAAAGATATTGAAAACAATGTCTAAATGAGATGCACTCCTAAAGGGTCCACGACCTAGGAGAATAAACAAAGATAAATTTAGGCAGCCTTTGGAGTTGAGGAGAATAAACAAAGATAAATTTAGGCGACCGAGGGGCCCACGACCGAAAGAGAAAAACAGAAGTCTGCCCACTTACCTTGACCTTGCCTCCATTCTCTCACTATAAATATAGACCTCCATGCAACATTCAAAGGGTCCGGCACCAAACAAAGCCTCTCAACAAATCAAATTTATCTTTTTCTTGTCATGCACCTTCAATATCTTTAAATATTTTCATAGGAGTAAGAGTAATTTAGAGAAATCCTAGAACCTGTTCTAGTGTGTGGCTAATCCCCACATTTTCCATTCATCTATATATCAACCAATCCTTGATTTTCAAGGCGCCGGAGCACCATTCCGGTTACTTTTCCACCCATTCCATAAATCATACAACATTCACAATCTAGCGAGGCGTTGAAGCACCATCCAAATCCACCGACCGTCGTTTCAAACACCACCACCAACGGTCTTGTAGCTCAGGCCGTGAACTTGACGGCTGAGAACTGTTCCTCTCTCGGCCACAATCGATTTAAGCGAAGTCTGATCAAACAGGAACAATCTACACATCCATCCATCCACATCATCATCAATTGCATGGTAATCCGTGTTGGCATGCCCGTGCACACCCTATCCAACACAAAGTAGGACAACCTGTGTTGGCGCATACCCCCTCGGCCCAGTGACACTAGTTTGTAAGATTTGCGAAGCCAACAGTGTTTTGCAAAATGAGTTGCCAAACACATATTTGGTGGAAAACAGAAACAAAAAATGAAAACGGCCTCTTAAAAAACGTTAACGAACAGGCCCAAGTAGCTTAAAGGTGCTCATGGTCAAATTCAGTATACCTTTAACAAGCGATTCTCATGGTCAAATTCGACGGATATTCGTCATGCACAGTAGGACCCAATTGGAACTACTTGTTGAGTTATGGATGTAGTTGTTAGGGGTGAGCTCCGTTTGGGTTTCACCCCAAACTGCCCACCGAACCGTAGCCCTCAGTGGAGGAATTTGTAGCACCAACGCCGAAGCACCAGTTCCGGTTAATCGAGAGAGAAAGAGAGAGAGAGAGAGAGAGAGATGATAACAGAGAGAGAGAAAAAAGGGTTGAAGAAGAAAGACAGAGTATTTTAGTGAGATTTGTATATTGATATTTTCATCATGACTGATTACAATAATGACTCTGTGTTATATACAGAGTTAATCCTGGACTGATAACAATCTAACTAACATCACGTGATGTCACATGCTTTGACACTAACTAACTCCTCACTATTATTACAGTTATCATTCCCCCTCAAACCCAGCTGTGGTGGGTATCCTAATCTCATATGTGCACAATGTTGTGAGAAAATGGGACTATGCAGACCGTTGGTAAACACATCGGCTAACTGTTCTTCGGTTGGAACATATTGTACTATAAGATCTTTTCTCTGCACCTTTTCCCTTATGAAATGAAAATCAGTATCTAGGTGCTTGATCCTGGAGTGGTATACTGGATTGGAACTCAGAGCTATGGCAGACAAGTTGTCACAATTCACTATAGGAGGATTAGGTAGACATATTTGCAAATACCGCAAAACCTGTCGTATCCAAAAAAGATCTGCCGCACTGTTTGCCAAGGCTCGATACTCAGCTTCTGTAGAACTTCTAGAAACAGAGCTCTGCTTCTTTGATTGCCAAGATACGGGATTGTGACCCAAGAAAACTACAAACCCAGTAGTTGATCTCCTGGTATTGATGTCCCCGGCCCAATATGCATCACTATATGCAATGAGGTGCCAAGGGCCATTAGTAAAATTGATACCATGCTTCAGAGTGCCTTGAACATATCTCAATATTCGTTTGATCAAATGAAAATGAACTTATGTTGGTGCAGTCATATATTGGCAGGCAGTATTCACAGCATAAGCTATATCCGGTCTTGTAAATGTCAAATATTGCAAAGCCCCTACAATACTTCGAAACATAGTAGGATATGACAAGACCTCACCTTCTTCTTTCAACACCTATGTATGTGGTTTACATGGTGTAGGACAAGCTCTGCAAGAGGTCATACTAGATTTCTGCAATAAGTCTTTAGCATATTTTTCCTGACTAACAAAGATATCCCCTGAGTCCCCAAACGCCAGCATGCATACACAAATACATAACAGGCCTCCGGCCATACAATTCAACCTTAAAGGCGATAACAGAGCAATCTAAGAGTCAGCGGAAAGAGAATTAACGGAATACAAAGTTTAGGGTTCAAGGACAACAGATCCTACCCTTCAGTCAAGGCTCGAGAAGAGGAGCACACGGCCGAACGGTGTCGACGCAACTACGGTCTGGGGGGCGCAAAATAGAAAGAGTGTGAGTGAACAAAAACAAAGTTTTACATACTTAAAACAATATACTAACCCCACCTTTTAAAACCATGCAAACCATGCATATGAAATCCTTTATATATGTGATTTATTTAAAAACCACAATATCTCAACATAGTCAAAGCATAAACCAATTCAAGCCCTTTCTTGAATAACCTAACCTTTTTACCTTTCTTTCTCTGAGGCATAACCTCCCAAAACTCGAACCCATAAGTACATATAGACATAGACATACATGAACTCCCATAACCGTAAGGTATTCATAACGTGTGTATATATATACCCATACATATGTATATATATACAAGTAATAACCCATGATAAACCCCAAAATCCTATATACGTAAAATATGACAAGTTCCCGAATATAAGTATATATAATCCCAATATAATCTCACACCATCATAAGTACCGGGGAAACGATCCAGCACGGGGATCGCTTAACTAGCCCGCAGGGCCCACTTTCCACCCTGCGTCTAGGGATGAGCTGTCCAACTAGGGGACTACCGCTCTACCGTACACACGCCGGAATAACCATCTCCACGTGTGTACAAACCATATTACTGTCCTACGCGCGCAGACTAAATCACTTGTTAGCATCCTTCATCAACAAAACAACCTTTCCCTGTCGGCATCCTTCATCGACAAAACAAACTTTCCATGTCGGCATCCTTCATCGACAAATAGTACACGGGTGTCGGCATCCTTCATCGACAACCAGAATTCCCATGTCGGCATCCTTCATCGACAACCGAGCCCACACACTGGAATCCTTCATCAGCCCGTGTGGTCTTAGTAACCATTTAAACCAATATCAAGATCAGGGGGAGGTACATAACCGGTGCCTACCGCACTCAAATCCATCGCTACGCGATAAACAATATATAAATATATATAACCAAACACTTTCCAATCCCCAAAACATCAAACACCCGGACATATACAAGTCCATCAATCATATAACCCATATATATACTCAACATAAGGACATCACCGTCCCAAACATATATTTCTATATTCAAAATAATCATAAGGGTCAAACGACGGCATAACAAATTCATAACCAAATAAACGTCATATTCCTTTGAAACCATATTCAAAATATCAATATAATTACATAAGGGACCTCACCGACACAGGGCATTCCAACCCAAAGGTATATAATTAAAGTATAAAGAACTCGTTCGTAAACACATACCGTTAAACCAAACGTATAATCCAAAATATACATATGTATATATATATATATAAATATATATATATATATACATAAAACATAATGATCCTTTAAAATACAATAACTCAAGCCCAATCCCATATACATATCTATGTATATATATATATGTATGAATATACGTATAATCAATTCCCATTATTCCAAAGTATTTATTCAAATTAAATATATATATATATATGTATGAAAATATACATATATATAATCAAAGTATAAGTAATTATACTTCAAAAGGTTTTAAACGCCAAAACCGAATACGTAACCACCCTTATAAATATTCAATTATATAATTAATATATAACATAGCCACCCTTATAAATATAATATCCCAAAAGATCCATAAATTCTCATTTATGTATAATAATCCATTAAATCTATATTTTATAAAGTATACGACTTCAAGCTTAAAATAGCTCAATTATATAACCCAATTTCAATATTTAAAACCACCGGGCGTTCACCACGTCCCTGCTCAATACCCAAAGGTATAAATAATAATAAAATAGCCATCGTGGCCCCACAATAAACCTAAGCAACCCAAATCATGCATATACCTCAATGCAAATCCTTTTATTACATTTCAACTCAAAGTCAAGGCAAGACTTAAACTATTAATAAATTCAAGATTTAAAACCATTAAATCTCATTTCATGCATTTCATGCAAATCATTCAAATCATGCTCATTTGAAAACAAAGTCCACTCACCGTTGGTCCTACGCATAACCCTAAAGGGTCCCACTTGTCGCGTCACTGCAAACAGAGTACCTAAAGCGATAGATACGAGGATTGGATTAGTACCGTGAACCGAACGAGAATCGTAAACTTAAATCCTACCAAAGCCCGACTTAACGTGCACGTACGTCGTACTAAAGATTCTAAGGTCAAACTACTTCTTTAAACCAGTGGGACCGTCCCGTAAGACTCACGGTCAACCGGCGATCAAACACCCCGTTTTGGTCAACTCGCCCGCGGAGCCCATGACCTCCAAATCGATCCGGACATTCCTAGAAGTCCAACAAAGTCAACTACATCAGCAAGGCGACCTCGGGAGGCCCTCGGTCAAACCTGGTCAAACCGACCGAATAGGTCAAATCGGGCCCGTGGGTCCCATGACCTCCAAACTTAGATATGAAAGTTTCTACAGGTTCAACACGACCTAAACAACGTGTCCTCAAGGTTTGGTCTCGATCGAACGGTCGGATTGCTCACGATCGCACGATCGGACGATTACGGTTTAACCTAAACCTAGGGTTTGTGATTTCGGAGTAACCGGGACTCCAAATCTCAATCCGTCAAATCCTACACGATCCTAAAAATACTGGGAACAACATATTAAGAATTGGGTCCGATCCGACGGCCCGAACACATCGAACCCGGATAACGCATAATAGGCGTAAATCCGTTCGACAGTCAAACGATAACCAAAATTGAACCCGAGCACACCTACACGCTCAGGACGACATGGGGAACATTTTAGGACACAATGCACCACCACAACAGTGCCCCGACACCCGCCGGAATTGGGTGTGCATAGTAATTCCGGTGACCGGAAAAACTCCAAACCAATGGTCATCCTTCCTGGGGTAGCTAGAACTCAACCTCCTAAGCATTTTATTCAACTATGGGAACGTCTCAAACGGACGGCAAGTGGCCCAAATCTCAGACCCAAAACCGGCCAAAAATGGGTTTCTAAATCGAACAACTTAGGCTCAAAACCGATCTACAAAACATACATAAATAGATAGAGCATGAAGAGTAGATGAAGTTTCATACCTCACTCGACCCAAACGGTTGCCGGAGTCGCCGGAAAACTCGTCGAAAAGTTTGATTACCATCGAACTTTCAGTCGCTCCAGTTTAAAAACCGTGGGTTATCGAGCTGGGATAATGGGCAGGCTATGTAGAGGAGGAAGAGACGAAGATTTAGGGACTGGAATCACCTGAATCGGACACCGGAGCTGGGAGATATGGGCAGTCAAAGTGACTGCCCTGAAGAGAGGAAGAAAAATGGGAGAAGAAGAGGGAGCCGTCGGGGGAAGAAGAAGAAGAAGACGTTCACTGTAGCGGCACTGTAGCATTTTTACTGTAGCGCTACTGTAGCCGCTACAGTAATCTGAAATTTATTTTATTTTATTTTATTCTTTTTAATCGCTTCTTGATCGTTACAACCCGGAACTCGATGTACCGCATATCCCCGAACTCGTTTCGACGAGCCGGACGCAACGGTGCAACCCTTTTCTCCAAATTCCTTATGGAATTTTTAAAGTGCCTACAATACCCTTAATCCCAGTGGCAAAACTGTAATTTCACCAAAACTATTTATTTGACTAAACAATTGGGATTGAATAGTGAAATCGGGTCAGGGATGTTACAAGCTGTATGCCCCATTTTACTACAAATCTGACACTTTGGTGGATTAGAACCATACTTGGAATCAGAGAAAATAGAAGGCTGTGCAGACTGAGAAGACATATATTGACCCTGCTTTTTAATTCTACCACTTGAACGAGAGAAACCTCGATAACCAAGAAAACGATTATGAAAGCTAGAAGAAGCATAGTTACCAACATAGTCACCTTGTGGAGTAGGCAAGATTCCCATACCAGAATGGCCAGAGTATACTATTGGAGGCACTGAACTACACCCAGATGAGATATAAGATCCAAACATGGCAGAATGAGTCAAGATCCTTGCTTCAACAATTTGTTCAGCATCCATCAATTGAGCTCTAAAAGCTTTCAATGGAATTGTAGTGTCCCGAGCGATTAAGACAGTCTTGATTATGTCATATTCAGGAGGTAACCCACTCAATGCTGCAATCATAAAATCATCATCTGACACATTCACACCAGCTTGAGTTAACTGATCACAAACATTCTTGAGACGCAACAGAAATCGTTTAATGGAATCCGAGCCTTTTTTAGCAGTCTGCAACTCCGTTTTCAAATGATGGATGCGCACCCTAGAGACAGAAGCATAGCGATCGACCAAATTGAGCCAAGCCTCATGAGCCATCTTTGTACCAATTACATAATCAATCACTTCATCAGAGAGAGTTGCAAGGAGCAAACCTAGTAACGCCTTATCAGTTTTGAGCCACTCTTGATAAGCTACAGTAATTTGAGAGGAGACACCCTCGGCAGCGAGAAGTGCAAATTTAGGAGGAGGAACAATGGAGCCATCAAAATACCCAAATAAATCGAAGCCTTGCAGAACTGATTCAATATGAAATCTCCATTTCATGAAATTAGCATCACTCAATCGAATGGTAATCAAGCCGAGAACACCTTCAATTTTGATTGTAGAGGAAGACGCCATTGTTGAGTTTAGAAGAAGGGCAGAAGGAAAAAAAAATTAGGGTTTTCAGACAGAAACTAAGAACGCAGAAATCCAATGAGGAATAAGAAGAAAGCAAAGAAGAAGAAGAAGAACTGAAGTTACAAAAGAATGCGGAAGCGAAAACTTAGGAATGGATCGAAAGTGGAAGAACCACATTGAGCTCTGATGCCATGATAACAGAGAGAGAGAAAAGAGGGTTGAAGAAGAAAGACAGAGTATTTTAGTGAGATTTGTATATTGATCTTTTCATTATGACTGATTACAATAATGACTCTGTGTTATATACAGAGTTAATCCTAGACTGATAACAATCTAACTAACATCACGTGATGTCACATGCTTTGACCCTAACTAACTCCTCACTATTATTACAGTTATCAAGAGAGAGAGAGATGATACAAGGAAGACGAAGACAAAGACAAAGACGAAAGGAGGAGAATAAGATTCAGAGAAGGAGAAGACAAAGAAGATGCAGATAAAGGAAGAGAGAGAGAGAGAGTCAAAGAACGCGGCTGGATTTTCTGATGAATGAGGAAGATGAGGGGTATGAACTTATAACCCCATAAACTTGCAACCCTAACGTTTTCTACTACTATTTTAACTTCCTCGAAATTATATAGTATATAAATACCCTCATTATAACATATATGTACAGTAAAGTAAGTTAGTCTAGTGGTATGCGAACTTCATTGCCAACTAGTTGGCATGGGTTCGATGCTAGCCAGTGTAAACATTTTTGCATTATTTATGTATTATGAGGTGATCGGTTTGGTTTAGGTAAACCAGACCGGTCGGGCAGACTGGTTTTGTCTAATTTTCCACCAAAATATATATATAAAAAAAAAAAACCAAACCAAACCAACACGAACGGTTTGGTTTGGCCGGTTTCTCGGGTTTTCGGTTTAATGATAAGGTACAAGCAATTCCCAATTCCCAGTGCATTATTAGTTTGTACTTTTTGTTGCTTATGCAGGGGCATGTATTGTTACTGTACTGCTTAGAGTGTGTACTTTCTCTTTATACAGCTTCTGCTTTTGCTTCGTATCAAAGATGAATTTTTATCATTTTGAGGATTTTCTAATGAGTTTTTGTAAAATCTAGTCAAACGTTTTCCAAATTTTAGCTAAGCTTGCATTTCTTTTGAAGTAACAGAGTAGGAAGGGTGAATATATGCACAGTCACGGGTTCACTTTTTTCAGTAAATTCTTAGGACTGTCTTGAAATTTTCTTGGAGTTCTTTTGCAATAATATTGATTGGACAAAAATTTGAAGGCTAAAACAAAAGTTATAAGGGCAAGCAGGTTGATGTACTTCGGTGCATTTCAATATAAGGTTGTAAAGAACGATTTCATCTTAGGCCCTCCCTCTTCACCATTTCAGTACACTAGCAAACTGAATGAAATTAACTTGAAGTTTATGTTGTTGAACATTCTTGGCTCATTTTCAAGCGTTTTCAAGTATGGTTCGATTAAATTTTCATATTATTCCACATCTTCATTCAAATTGTGACAGCTAAAATCTGGTCAGCAAGTGAATAAAGAGAAAGTACGAGATTTTCATTGGAAAATAATATTCGGCCTGGAGACATTCAACCAATTGTGGCAGTTTCCCAATGAGCTCAACGCTTTTCAACTATTTTGGTTTAGAAATCATTGCTAGCTTGGAAGGTGCTGCGAGGAAAGCTTCTAACACCTTTGCAGCTTAAAGGTATGCATAGCCCTTGGCTTGTTTTGTGTTGCTTTCTTTGTTGATTGGTAACAGGGGTCATTAATGTTGCTTCTTCATTGTCTTTGCAATCTGTATTATCAGGTTCTTGGGGAGATTCAGTTTTATGGAACAATTTTTTTTGTCAAGAATCTGATCAAGCAAACTTCAACACTGGAGGATTTTGAATTGTAGTTTTGGAGTCTTTTTGTTTTGGCCCATTTTCTACCTAGGCTTTGTAAAGTTTCTCTCCAGATCATTTGGGTGTCTTAGAGTTCCCTGTTGAGAACTAATCAGTTCAACAAACCAAAAATATAATAACTCTTACGCAAATTCACATTTACCTTTACAATAGTGCTGCTGTATCATTCACACTTTGTAATAACATTGGCTGCTTATAGCTAGAAGGAGTGCTTCTGAAAGTTTCTAAGATTTTCTTACAGAAAAAGAGAATAGAGTTGTACATGGAGTGGAGGGTTTCCGGCGAGACTGGAAGCTTTCTTTTGAACAGGATACCGTTGCCATATATCCATGATCTTAATACAAGATTATTATCTACGTATCATCATGAGAAGATTTACAAATTGTCACCTTCTGTTACCATTTTTGTTCTTATAGCAAGTAATTAGCACAAACCTTACATTTATGACATTATTTGTTTGGCAGGCAGCAAGGTGGAATTCTAGTTGCGGGTCCTGGTAAAAATAACATCATGTACATACCAGGGACGGACTTAGGATTTCAAAATGGAGTGGGCTAAACTTATCTAACGGAAAAAAAAAATAATCCAAAGAATCTTTGATCTCTTAGGTTTTTTATGTTGACCCGACATTATAAAAGTATAACCTAATAAATAATATATTATATATAGAAGACAATATGTCAGCAACTAATTAATTCATTAAATCTCATTGATCGATTCATACAAGCAAGAACACCAAAATTATTATCACAGTTTTCTCAATGTCATGACAATAAAAGCCGTAATGGAAGTCATTCTTTTAGCTATAGTATGAAGAAAAGGAAAGCTAGTGATATGAATGGTTTTCCAAAAAATATAAAAATAGTTGATTACGTGTTTATCAACTCATAATTGATGTATAACATAATTAGTCCAAGGTAAAGTTTCCAATGTTTTCAAAAAGAAAAAAGCATTTAATTTTAGATGTCATTTAATTTTTGTAAAGATGACTGTTGAAATAAGATATTTATAAACAACAAATAGATGGTACAAAATTTTACTTGGCCAACTGAGTCATTGACCAAGAAAGAAAGAAAATTTTGCAAAAAAGAAGAAAGAAATTTTTTTCTTTTTAAATAATTAAAACGCCAAAATAATAAAATGGTAAAGCCCTAAAAAAAATCAAAATAATAATTAATCAGGTCCAGAAAACTTATTGGGCACTAGGCCAATGGCGAAACCAGAAATTTTTCTAGAGGTAGGCTAATTTTTTTTTTTCTTGGCTTCTTCTATCATGCTTCAAATTGTCTAGATTTTTTTTTTGGTAAGGGGTCCTAAAGCCCGAAAACAGCTATTTAAATTTTAACAACCCAAAAAAAATATAGAAACCGAACAAGTTCATTATTTTTCCAAATACTAACACAAGTACAACCAAACCCCCCAAAAACAACAAATCAGTAGAAATAAAAATGGAAGCCAATTAATTAGCAAACAAACAGACAATACAAAATTGAAGGAAATAGTAAGGAAAAAACAACCATACAATACAAAATTGAGAGAAGTAGAGTTGTTTTCTAACACCAACCAGTGATGTTATATTTGCCTCTTCTTCTCTGTTTCGAAGACCTCTAGTTTTTGTGGTTAAACAAAAAAAAATGGATGGTGTCGTTCCAGCCAAATTAGCCATAGAGAAACCACACCGAAAGAAGGAGGAAGAAGAAAACTAGCGGAGAGCAAAGTCGGTTCATTTATTTTGAGCTATCAGACGAGAGGAAAAAGAAGAAAAAATAGAGAGTAGAGAAACAGAGGGGAGAGAAGGAAATAAGGAGAAGAATATAGTGGAAGCTTGGAAGCCGCAACCACAAAAATATACTGGAAGCTTAGGAACTGCAGCCCGCAGGAGACGTGGAGTAATGAGACTTACAAAAGGACTGTGCTTTTCCTTATTTTAATCCTGATGTCAGTCATGCTTTTTCTTATTTGAATCCTTTTTCTTGTCCGGTCTTGTTCCTTGGGTGATTAAACAAAAAACAATGTGATACGATTGGCTAAGTTGTGGGCTAATATTTATTTGTAGTGCATTTGTTTACTCATTTAAGCCTATGATGAAAATCTGCACTAGACCAGGGCCCAACCAAACCCCTCTGTAGTTCCGCCCTTGAGCAGAACTGTCTCCACCAAACCTGGTCAAGATGAAAACGAGGTTATCGGAAGGGAGGACGGGTATATCTCCCTTGAGATCTACAACGTAGTTTTTATATTGGTTTAATATAATCCATTGTAACTAACGGAACCAATTAATTTGTGTATTGCTTGTGACCGATGTCATTCCATTAAAAAAAAGTAAAGACAAATATCACAAGTTGGTTTTGATGTAACCCATAAAAGATAATCCATGTATCATAAATATATATATACTAGTAGTTCTCAGGAAAACAATACTATGCAAAAACATTTAACTTTTAATACAGAAAAGCGCTTTCAAACATACCCTTAATAATGATGCTATTGTATGCAACTCTTCAGTTACATATATAAAAAATACTGCATAGAATTTTTGCCATGAAAATCCCAAATTCCGTAGTTACATAACATATATATTTTAATTTAACTTGGTTGATACATTTTTTAAAGATATTTTCTATTGAGAGGGGCAATAGTATACTAAACTCACACACACTACACGATGCTAGGACTCAAACCCAGATACTCAAAACCACTACACTAGTGGGTATTTTGTAGCTTGGTTGATACTTTTGAAGGATTTAGTATAGTGAAAACTTGAAAACTCAATTATAATGTCCGAATGTTCATTTTCATCATTATCTATCCATCAAAATCTAGTTTTATTTATGAGGTTTAGGAAAGTATATAAAATCTTGGGGTGGTAGTTGGCATTTTAGCACCAAAACTGTAGAAATGCAATAGTTACATATAGTTCCAAAAGTCCCCTTGGACTTGGGAGAAGTGTAGAGCTAGAAAGAAAGCTGTACACAGCACAACTCTCCTCTCTCTCCTCTTCTCTTCTGACCAATTAAAGCAAGCATTCACGCAACGGTTAGACACTTAAATCCACCAAACACAATGACCATCAAAATGCCACCACCTATAAATCCTATTGCTCTCAAAGTGTTCTCTAACTAGTTAGCAAACGCACCCAACAAATGGAGCTCAAGGAGTTCCGCCCTAGAATCCTCCGTGGCGTAAGCCCTACACTTGGGGAGCTTCTGAAGTGGGTTGGACATGCACAAAGCCCCGATCATGATCATCATATTCTTGAGTTAGGCTTTCCTTGCAGCTCTGGCCCTCCCTCCTCCTACCCTTTTGTCCTCTCATTCACCAATCTTACATATAGCGTCAAAGTCCGACGCAAAATGACCTTAATACCCTCTTGTTTCGGTGCTAAATCCACTATGGCATTCGCAGAGGCCAAATTGGGAAGCAGCAACGCCAACACCAAAGTTTTACTAAATGGCATATCCGGGGAGGCCAGAGAAGGCGAGATCATGGCCGTTCTAGGGGCAAGTGGGTCGGGAAAATCAACGCTGATCGACGCTTTAGCCGATCAAATCGCCAAGCACAGCCTAAAGGGCTCGATCACATTAAACGGCGAGCAGATAGACTCAAGGCTCTTGAAAGTGATATCAGCTTATGTCATGCAAGACGATCTTTTGTTCCCAATGCTTACAGTTGAAGAGACTCTTATGTTCTCAGCTGAATTTAAACTTCCTCATAGGTTATCAAAGTCCAAGAAGAAAGCTAGAGTTCAGGCTTTGATCGACCAACTAGGTCTTCGAAAGGCTGCCACGACTGTGATCGGCGATGAGGGCCACAGAGGCGTCTCTGGAGGCGAAAGAAGGCGGGTTTCGATTGGAATTGACATAATTCACGATCCCATTGTTCTGTTTCTTGATGAACCAACTTCAGGGCTTGACTCGACGAGCGCTTTCATGGTGGTGAAGGTGTTGCAGAGAATAGCTCAGAGTGGGAGCATTGTGGTCATGTCCATTCACCAACCCAGTTACAGGATTTTGAGCTTGTTGGATAGTATGATATTTCTTTCTCATGGACAGACTGTGTATGGTGGCTCACTGGCGAATCTTCCGGTGTTTTTCCGGGAGTTCGGGCATCCAATCCCTGAAACTGAGAACCGAACTGAGTTTGCTCTCGACCTCATTCGAGAATTGGAGGAAACCCCAGGTCACTATTTCAACTTCCCTAAATTTTTTTCACTAAATAACATGATCAGTATTTTATCGATTAGAAATAATTAATGTTTAGAATGGGCATACATTGAATAACCCTGAGATTACTTTTCCCCATTAGTATATTTCTTGCCTACAAAAACAAATCATGGCATATAGTTAGTCCGCTGTAGATGAACTCCCATTATCCCATACGACCAGCCTATGGCAGGATAAATACTCTCGTTTCATTGCCTCCATATGTATTTTCTTTTCTTCTGATAGGTGACATGAAGAGATATGACACCCTTGCCTATAGCGGGGGATATGTAGAGATATATTTTGTTACTAATTATAAAAAAGAAAAGGTGAAGTTAAACAAACACTAATTAGTCAGAAAAGTTGCACAAAATTGCACAAAATACATCATGCCACTTGTAGAACGGGGTTTTCGTCACTACAAAAAAAAAAAAAAAAGCAATAGTCACCTTTTTGTCATTAACTAAAGTATTTGGTGACTGTTGGTAGCATTAGTGACATTATTTTGGTGACAAGAGGCTTTAATCACTCCAGCAAATGTAACCAACTCCAAATTCGTTAACAAAGTCACCAAAAAAGGTCACTAATGCCTTTAATCACGTCAGCAAATGTCACCAAAAAATAGTGACTATTGTTTATTTTTTATTTTTTGGGTAGTGCGTGAAGAAATAGAAGCGTGTAGAAAATAGATTATAGGAGGCACTGGTCACCGCTCTTCCATGGCAAACAAACCATAAACTAATTACTATTGAGTTTGAATTTTGCTGCAAACTAACTAGGACTATGAGCCTTTATGATGCATTGCATACACAAAAAATCCCCGCATTTGAGATTTCAACTTTCTAATTGAATTAAGAAAAGTTTAACATATAAAGAAACCTAAGTTATTCAATAAAATGACTTTGGTGATGGCCAGAAGAAACAGAGCAAACCTACAAATTAAATTTGTTCACCAAAGTTTGCTAATTGCTAATTAAATTTTCTCTATTTAGAAATAAACAATGTATAAAATGGATGTAAATTTGAATCAAACTAAACACTGTGACATGTCACACATGATCATTAGTGATGATATGGTGGTGATCACTATTTTTACAATTGGATGTTTCAACAGGCGGAACAAAGAGCTTGGTGGAATTCAACAAGTCCTGGCAGCTCAACAAAAATAAAAAAAGACGAAAGGCAGATCCAAACAACTTGATCAACTCCATCACCAGGCCAAAGCTTTCCCTCAAAGATGCAATAAGTGCAAGCATTTCAAGAGGCAAACTAGTCTCCGGTGCACCAAATGACCCAAGCCTCTCCTCATCAGTCCCCACATTTGCCAACCCATGTTGGATTGAAATGGCAGTCATCTCCAAACGCTCCCTCACAAACTCAAGACGAATGCCGGAGCTCTTCGGCATTCGCCTAGGTGCGGTCCTCGTGTCCGGGCTTATTTTAGCCACCATGTTTTGGAAGCTTGACAACTCCCCAAAAGGTGCACAAGAGCGGTTGGGCTTTTTCGCCTTGGCCATGTGCACCACATTCTACACATGCACCGAGGCCATCCCAATCTTCCTCCAGGAACGCTATATTTTCATGAGAGAAACCGCCTACAATGCCTACCGCCGGTCCTCTTATGTTCTTGCTCACTCTCTAATCTCCATTCCCTCCCTACTCTTCTTCTCCTTAGCGTTCGCCGCCATGACCTTTTGGGCCGTGGACCTGGCGGGCGGTGTTCATGGCTTCCTCTTCTTCTTCTTCACTATTTGCGCGGCGTTTTGGGCCGGGAGTTCTTTCGTCACATTCCTTTCGGGCATTGTGACCAATGTCATGTTGGGCTACACAGTTGCGGTGGCCAGTTTGGCCTACTTCCTTCTCTTTAGTGGGTTTTTCATAAGTAGAGATAGAATCCCACTCTATTGGATATGGTTCCACTACATTTCCCTAGTGAAATACCCATATGAAGGTGTCTTGCAAAATGAGTTTGACGACCCCACCAAGTGCTTTGTGAGAGGGACCCAGATGTTTGACAACACACCCCTAGGAGCCGTCTCCGTGGCAATGAAGTTGGAGCTGCTCAAGAGCATGAGCGCCACTTTGGGTGTCAACATCACCGGCTCCACGTGCGTGACCACGGGAAAAGATATACTGAAGCAGCAGGGGATCACTGACCTCAGTAAATGGAGTTGCGTGTGGATCACTATTGCCTGGGGGTTCTTCTTTAGGGTTCTGTTTTATTTTACTTTGTTGTTGGGCAGCAAGAACAAGAGGAGGTGATTAATTGTGAGGGGTGTCACAGCCATGTAATGTGTTTGATTGCAAAGTTAATAAATCTAATAAATCAAACCACACAAAGGGGAAGTTACAGTCTTTGAGCAAGACGGTGAAAATTTGAATGCAAATTTGTACATGTCTTATGGTGCGTTTGGATGAAGGAATTCTAATTGTCATAGAAATTGTAAATGACAGAATTAGAAATTACAACATTTAAAATTACATCAATTCCAAATTTCAGTTTTTGGATATCTTGTACATAGAATTTAGGAAATGACGGAAATTACAATTTCCCTAATTTAATCATAGAATTTAGGAAATGAAGGAAATCTAAAAATGAAACTCGCAGGGAGTAAGGAGGCTTAAGAATAAAAAAATCATGCAATTATTAGAAGTGAGAAGTGATCAACTTGACGTTAGCTTTCATGCAAATTCGTTTCTTTTGTATTCTTCAAACAATTTATTAAGATCTTCCAAGAGGTTTCTCCTCCGCTGGGTTGTTTGCAAAAGCAAACTTGAAAATATTGGACACCTGAGAATGAAAATCTCTTGAGGTTTATCAAATCATTGTCACAACCTCCGATAAGATAGCAACAGAAAATAATACCAACAAGCAAATGATAAGGTACCAAAGAACAGAAAATTAAACAAAATGAAGTAAAGAATACTCGATTATAAACAACCACCTCATCTCAAATGTCACTCCACAAATCCAAGAGTGAGAAGATACAATCAGGAAATTTGTATTCTTATTATAAATACATGTCTCTGCAGACAAGGCATGCAAATTTGTAAAAGTACAAAAAAGACTAAACTGGCAGAAGATCATGAAAAGTAGTGTTAGTAAGCTAAATGAGGATGATTCATACTGAAGCACGGTAAGGAACTCAGATACAATTAAGTTGTTCCTCCAGTCAAATAAATAAAGATTGTAATCAAGATAAAACCGTCTATATTACTAAAAAAAAGTGTAACAGTAAATTTTAAAAAAAAGAATCCATTCATTCGAACTACTATTTAAGGTACTTGTAATTTAAAAAAATTAATAAAGATAACACGAGAATGAAAAATGTGTTCTAAGCCCTTGGTGAAATAAACATCAACACCATTCCCTTTTTTCTCTCAACTGGAAGTGTCTTCAACATGAGAAATTGTTTCTCATTTTCTATAAACCAAGTGCATGCCTTCAATTGTTCATCTGGACTAAGATCAGTAATTGCATCAACTTCATTATATACTTCTAATGGATCAAGCTTTTGTATGGTAGCATTGATAAATTGTTCGAAAAATGAAGCCATTTTAGCCATTGAATCAGCAAGAACATTAGGGTACCTCTTTTCTTTGGTGGGGGTATATTAGAAGATGATTGATTTCTTTTCTTTGGACATTGCTATTTGTTTACCCCTTCCACCCGAATACCAATTTCAATTGGTATCAGAGCGCCGACTATACAAATAAATAGAGAGATCCTAGGAAAACTATTGGTATTTAGGTGGTCCTATCATGGAAAGGGATCGACTTGTAGGTTCTTGCAACTCACCTCCCTATTTCGATGGCAACAACTATGCTGCATGGAGAGAGAAGTTTGAGATATTTCTAGATGCTTTTGATGAACAGGCATTTGAATATCTCACTAAGGAATGGATTCCCCCTGTCGAAACTGTAGATGGTGAAGTTGTCCCTAAACAAAGATCTGAATGGACTGTGGCAGAAGCTTTTTCTGTCAACTGCAACAAAAAGGCTAAGAATGCGTTAGTAACTGCACTGTCTAACTCACAGTTTTCACATATTCAACACATTCCCACTGCAAAACTTGCATGAGGGAGATGAACAAGTTAGATAGTTAAAGCTTCAAATGGTTCTTGCACAATTTGAAGAACTTAGGATGTCTGAGTCTAAAACTATCACTCAGTTTCATGAGAGAGTTGAGATGATCACAAATGAGGCAATGAGTCTTAGTTAACCAATAGAGGAACTCCTTGTTGTCCAGAAAATCTTGCGTGTGCTTCCTCCTCATTTTAGACCTAAGAAAAATGCCATAATGGTGGTTCAAAATCTCAATGAGATTAAGCTTGCCAAGCTTGTGGGAATCTACAGGAATTGTGTGAAAAATATGATGGGCTCTTCAATGAAACATGTAAGATCAAAGAAAGGAACATTGTTCTAGAGGTGAAGGTCAAAGAGATTGAAGAACTTAATGTCACTCTCAAGGAAACCAAGTAGGAATTGAGTGATAACATAGAGTCTTTGGAAAGTGAGTTGAATGCCTTAGTTATTGTGAAAAATGGATTTGAAAATCAGGTCAAAACCTTAAATGTGAACACCCTTGTTGTCCAAGACTCAAACAAAAATTTGTTAAGTCAACTTAATGAGGCAAATGAAAAAGTCATCAAACTCATAATTGGAGTTGAAAAGGTGGATAAGATGCTAAGTATGAGAAAAGTTCATGGAGGCAAGAGAGGTTTGGGTTTCAATGAAATTGGTCCTAGTGTGTCCTACACAAAGACTAACTTTGTCAAGGCAATTTTGCATGCTATTTCTTCATCCCTTGACGAGACTTCACAAATGAAACCTAGGTTTGTACCCACTTGTCATCACTGTGGTGCACTGGTCACGTTCAACCTACATGTACAAGTCTTAGGACTAAGTCTCTTGTTACTAAAGATCATGGCCTTAAGAATTATGTTACATCTCCTAATGGGTTCAAGAATGCAAAATCGAGTGTGTATGTGTGTAGCAACAAATAAGCCCTCATTTCTTGCAAAATTTAGTTCACCTAAATCTAAGAGTTTTATTCCTACATGCCATCATTGTGCAATATAAGAACACATAAAACCTAGGTGTTGTCAACTTAGAGAATTTTGGTAGAAATATATTTCATATCCAATAAAAAGAAATGCTAACTCGCTTCAAAGTCAAGAGCATAATCTTCTTAGTGAAGTTGTCAAAATTTCTAGATTGGTTTCTTTGACTCTTAGATTTTCAAAGATGAAGCAAGTGTGGGTAAAGAAGGAAGACCTGTCTTCCTTTTGATGGTGACTAGGTTACTTCTCTTGTTTATCTAGACTTTTTGGTGATTTATATGCAGTTCATGGAGTGTAGATACATTGTCATGCATATGCACCTTGTTCTTTTGTCTTTTTAGTATTATTTTTAAAAATGTGGTCATTGCATGCATGTTTTTCAATCATCTCTCACATAGTGCTTTGAATCTTGGGTGATCAACAAAATTTCATGTTCTTTTGAACTTGTTCACATTTATCTTGTTGGTTATGTCCAAACCTTGTCCCTTGGTGGCAAGAAATGCATTCTAGTAATTATAGATGGCTTCTTTGGGTTTACATGGGTTTTTCCTTGCGTTAAACAAGGGTAGTTTTCTAGGTTACTCCTTCACAAGCCGTGCATATTGTCAAACCAAATCCATCTTGGGATCCATAACTGATCATTGATGAGGTTGCTGCCTCAGTTGAGATTGCTTTAAATGGTGGACTCTTGCCTTCTAGACAAGTTGAGAGTTATCAAAGTTTGGATGTTTTGGTTGACCTGTCAACTTTTGATAATCTGTCCTCACATCCCAAATTCACATGTTCAAGTTGAAAGTCCAAAGTGATCCCAATGTGTCTCATTTCTTTGTAGCCAAATGGATCATTAAATATGCTGAGTTAGTTGGATTTAGTGATGTAGATTGGGCTGGCTATAGTGATGTTAGGAAAAGCACTTATGGGAGAGCTTTTTATGTTGGCAACAACCTTGTTGCATGGCATAGCAAGAAACAAAATTCTGTCTCATTGTCTACTGCTGAGGTAGAGTATGTGGCAACTTTTTTGGATGAAGCAGTGTTAGATGATTATGGTCTCTCTCAATTGTCTTTTCTTATCTATTGTGATAATTTGAATGCCATTGACATCTCAAAAAACCCTGTGCAACATTCAAGAACCAAACACGTTGATATTAGGCACCATTTCATTAGAGAACTTTTGGAGGACAAAATCCTAACCTTAGAGTTTGTTCCATAAGAGAAAAAGCTTACATACATTTTTACCAAACCATTGGATTTTCAAAAACATGTTGATCTTCGAAAATCCTTTGTTATATGTTCAATTGCATAATCAAACTGCGCTATCTATGTGCTTCAACAAATGTTTTTCTGTTTGTTAATTGTTGTCTAGTCATAGGAGTTGATTCTTTAAAAAGCATGATAGTATGAAGTTTTGGTTGGGCTATATGTCTTGATAGTTAAATGTAGAAACCCCCTTTCTTGTTCAGAATCATTGGTTTGATTGTAAATGACATGTGTCTAATTTCCATCCTGGAAAAGATGTTTATTTGTCGTCAATATCCTACTGAAAAATGACATTCTCACTATGTTCATGGGCATTGAATATGTATAAAATAAAATAAAAACAACAAAAAGGAATTAAGTGTGGCCAATGTAGTCACGACTCTAGGAAGGTATAAGGTGTTTTGATTGAAGAATCTAGAGCAAAGAGCTGCAAAATTGGGCCAAACAATGCACTTAAGGATGGGATTGTGCCAAAATATTCAATCATTGCCTTGTTATTCAACACAAGTATGTGTGCATAATGTCTTGCATTCTCAAGTATTAAAGACAAATACACATGCTCCTCTTGGTGAAATTTTGAGCCATGGATCCCTTGCTATTCACTCTGATTCTGATCTTCCCTCTCCAAAATGTGCATTTATGCCGAGTCTATGTGCTAAACCATATTCATATTATCATTTTTTTTAAGTTCATCTCTTGCACATGACTGCTCATTTATATTTTATCAAGTCCACAATTTTTTTTAATGCTGAAGTCACATGGAAGGGTCTGTTTCTACTAATTGCAATTTGTGTTAGCAACTATTTCTTTCTTGTGGTATTTTTCCTAAGGTTGCTTGTTTCCCATACTTCTTTATTTGAATGTGGTGCCCTTGCTTGACTAGTCATCATGTGGTTGTATTCTCATTGTGTATGCTTTTGCTTTATCTGTGGAAATTGCTAGCATCTACTAATCTTTTGGAGTTTTTTTAGTGCTTAGCAATTGTGTTAGTTAGGGGGAGAACATTAGTTTTGAGAAAGCATGTTTTGTAAGGGTTGCTATCTTTTAGGGCGAGTATGTTTATGTTTTTTATGCTACCTTTGATAGTGTATTTGTTCCTCCCTACTATGATTTCTATGTCTCTAACTGTGACAATATGCTTTTCTATGCCTCGACTTATGCTTAAGGGTCTTACATCTTTATCATTGCTTCTACTAATTGCTTCGTTGCTATTCTCCAAATCTTGTTTGTGATTAGTTTTTTGTTCTTTCCATGACCAAAAGGGGAAGAAATACCCAACCAATTTTCTGTGATTTTACTTTTACACTAGTTCTTTGTCTGGAGGTTGTGATTTTTGCAAGTACTGATATTTGGCAAATCACTGTGTCCATTCTAGCTTATTGGGTTGGGTTGTGAGCTGAGTTGTGAGTAAATGGGTTGTTGTCAAGTAAAGCCAAAAAGGAGGAGATTGTTAGGTTATAGTTAGCTAAGATTTTTTAGCTTCCCTTGACAACTTTGTAATTGCACATGTAATCCATCAAGCTCAATGTTAATTAGACTAGGTTAGTCTAGTTGAAGATGATTATTGTTGCTGAAATAACCTGTGACATGACGCAGTCAAGATCCTCAAAGGTAAATCATGCACATATATTACGACATATTGATTCACCCTTGTGTCCGATCCATCGGACAGACTTTGTGTCCGATCCATCGGACAAACTTTGTGTCTGATCCATCGGATAGACTTTGTGTCCGATCCATCGGACAGTCTTTATGTCTGAACAATCGGACATCTCCTGTGTCCGATGCATCCTATTGTCTGATCCATCGGACAGACCTTGTGTCCGATGTGTTCGTGTGTCCGATTCTTCAGACAACCTTAGCACTCTATTGCCCAATCATTTGTTTTCTCATGTGAATCCAGATGGGGTCTTAACAATTTTTGTCTTATTTGTCCAGCTAGGTCCTAACAAATCTTGTCTTATTCTCTGACATTCTTCTACTGTCATATGTCCTTTCCTGACCTAGGGATTTTGGGGATAAGTGCTCATCATTCCTCTGGCAGCCGTGACTTACAGAGAGAAGGGTTTTTGAGAGGTTTCTATTTTTTGACGTCTGCATCTTTTCCTCTGTGAGTGAACTTTGCATATTCGAAAATGAGTTTTTGAAATTGTTTTTCTAAAACTACTCTAAAGATTAAAATTTGCATCTAGGATAATCTAACAAATATTCATATTGATCTAGATCAAATTCTTGAATCAATCTATTCAAGAATGATTTTTTGAAGAGATCGATTCTTTCCCTGAATCTCTATTTCATACATCGATCTTTTGTTGGAGCTGTACTGCTGGTTCCATGGGATGAACGAGCTGAAGAGGAAGCTGTCATTACCGTGAAGAACTAGCTACAGGCTCAGCTAAGTTAGTGAAGAAAGTTGCATAGTGAGGTAGTGCTCTTGTCCTTTATTGTTAGGATTGCTTGAGATGATGGCTATCTTGCTGTAAGAATTTTCTTGACATAGTGGATTGCCTGGTCAGAGTGATGACCCCACATTTTTCCCAGTGGTGGATTTCTGGGTGAACATGTTTTGGTGTGTTATTCTTATGACTTGTCATACTCTGTTGAACATCTTTGAATGCTTGATGAATGATTTGTGTTTCACTATGAGTTTGTTGTTTCTGTGATTGTGTGATCTGTGCGGAGTAACTGGTAATTGTTAAGATTCTCCAGTGTTTCCATTTTGATTTTGATCGGACATTGCTATTAGTTTACCCCTTCCACCCGAATACCAATTTCACCAATGTTTTAAAAAGAAAAAAAATAGTTTTCAATATAAGCTAACATTAATTTCACACTAATTGGGGAAAAATTTATTATGTTTACATTGTTTCTATCCATTGCAAAGATGTGCAAATCAACCTTCTAGCTAGCAGAGGTGGGCTAAATGTAAGACAAGAAAAGTCACCTAGACTATAGCCCAGGTTAGTTCATTGCTAGGTCCGTTCCCGGTATATACACAAGGCAAGTCAAATATGTAGTCGTGCCGACATATTTGAATTTTTCGGTATTGAGTTTATAATAAAAAGAATTAATCTGAAACTGAAACTTACAGGGCATCTTCCTGGATGCTTTGTTTAAAATGATTCGAGGAGAAGGTTTGGTATCCTCCTCCATGCTTTGTTTAATATGATTCGAGAAGGTTTGGTTGCAGGCTTTGAAAAAGAAATATATAAACGAGCAGTGGCGGATCCAGGATTCATCAACCATGGGGTCTTAGTGTAAAAGTTGGAAATTTTTTTTTGGATGAAATAGCATTGAAAAATTAAAGCCAGAGCACTTTCATTCCTAATCAACCAACAACAAAAAAAACTAATCAAAACACAAAACCCTAATCAATTAATCAAAAGAAAAAACCCTAATCAATTAATCAAAATACTATCAATAAACCATTAATCAAAACAAAAATCTCATATAATAAATCAAACAAATTTCAATAAACCATAATTTCAATTTCAAGAGGAATTAAAAACTTCATATATCATCATCAATCAATTATAAACTCTAATCTAAAATACAATATCAATCAATTAAAGGAAGAGTGCATAGCGTTTCTCATCATTATTCTACTCATCGGATCGAGTGAGAGATGAAAAAAATTTCTTTGTTCTTTGGTGGTCTTCCCATATTACTCTGCAAATTATTTGTAAACAAAACAATCAAATACTCAGTTTGTCGAAAAATCGTAAACATAGCTTAGAGAGAGAAAGAAAGAGTGGACCTTGGATATTGGTGGGCAAGAGCAGCTGTGTTTCTAGTCTTGAAGAACAGCCATTTGGCTGTCTAACTTTGTGGTTATGGAGGAGAGGGAATGTGAAAGTAATTGGGAATAAAGGGTTCTACTGGAGTCGGGTAAAGGGCTAGGTGAAGGAATTGTTTTTTTTTAAGCCTGGCTTGAAACGACGTCGTTTCAAGCTAGGTCATTTTAAAAAAAATTAATGCGCCTGGACCAAAACAACGTCGTTTTGGCCAGGCGCTTGAAAAAATGAAAAGAAACGCGCACTGCGCAAAGCAACACAAAGAACAGACAAGGTCTTTCAGACCTTTCATCAAACACATGGTGTGCCATTTGGGGTCGCACAGCAGCCATCCATGGGGTCGTCGAGGACCTCCAAAGCTAATTTTCCGGTCGGCATGGGGTCACCTGACCCTCTTGTCCCTCTATGCGTCCGCCACTATAAACGAGTATTGCTCGTGACCGATGTGATTCCATACAAAAAAGTAGAGACAAATATTACAAGTTGGTTTTGATGTAAGTCAGTCATGAAAGAGAAATCTATATATAATTATTGCATGGCATCTGTATGCACATTGTTTATAATATAAGTTGGTCTATAAATTCATAGAAACCTTGGGGAAGCGAAAGCAAAGCGATATCTTGTTATTGGTTTTTCTAAACAGATTTTTTGCATATTTATCTCACCCGTGTCAAGGAGGTGCCTTGCCAGAAGAACTTCCACTCGATGGATATCATAATCATACTGTGATGGATGATACGATCACAAACCAAATCAATATATAACAGGAGGAATGCTATCTACAGTTGCCTATAAATTCGCTCCAATTTGTTGCACGCCGTTCTCATTTTTCTTTCTCATATATCATCTTCCAGAAAGTGATTATTTTACTAGACAAATAATAGAACGAGGCTTTTTAGTAACAGTGTTTTCACTTGATTATTTTTTGCTTTTTTGTTTTCATAAATCAAAAGATCTATGAGTTTATTTATTTATTTATCAAAAGTAGCTAAATCATATATATTTTCCTTCGAATTATCTTAAAACCTGGTCCTCTCAACTCAAGTCTTATTTGCATGATTTTTGGCCCCCACTTCCTAGATTACATCATCTATTAAGAACAACTGTGTGCAATTTCGTGCTATTTTTTTAAAATTTCATCAAAAATAATCTATGTTTTTGAGTTGGAAACTAGAAGGAAAATAGTGAAAAGAATTTCTAATTAAACATGGAAAAGGAATCATCCTTGGTAAATGGCATGGGAAAGGGCTTAAGGGGAAAGTTTTTTTTTCTGCCTCATCACTTGGTAGTCAGTCACCGGTATGGAGTCATGCCACAATGGAGGAAATCTATCCACAACTTAGTCGTTGGGTGGGCTCGTAAAAAAGGGATCTTTCGTTTTCGGCCAAAGAAAGTGAAAATATTAAAGAAAATGCCAAAACACAAGGCAAAATGTGGATCCATAATTTGCTTTGTGCTTTGGCCTTTTCCTAAATATTTTCACTTTTATTGACTAAACCCTAATAAATCTTTATTAGCCTTTTTCATAATTAAAAAAATATTATTAGCCTTTGATGTCAGCTATATAACGTTCAAATTTAATTACGACTTATTGGTCAAGAAGAATAAGCTAATTTCGATTTGTTAGGCCTAATTTAATTACAACACTACACTAATGTATGTATGTTTAGATTCAAATCTCATCTTTGTCTATAAGAGCACCTTCATCCCAAAGGACAAGGGCAAGGCAATGTTTGTCACTATTCATGTGAATAGTGGTTGCCATTGCCTTTTTGTTTCCACCCTTATAGGTTAGGGTAAGGGCAATTACTATTCACATGAGATATGAGGAGATGAATTTTTGGTGTGAGAAGTAAAGAATATAGCTAGGTATTTATAAAAACAAATTCTGAAATTTTTGGCATTTTTTTAAAATTTTGGTTGCTGACATCATAACATCAGCATTGTGTCAGCAGCCTTCGGGCTAGAGCCCAGGCAATTCATGAGCGTGGGCTTGCCTGGACTGGACCTTGCGCGCTGGAGGGAGTTTTGGGGCATAGGGCTGCCTTTTGCCCGGACTGGAGCTGCTCTAAATACTTTACATAATATAAGAAGCCGGTCTCTATAAATCTTGTTGTAGCTACTTTTCCAAACTAACTGAACATTTGATCTATTCTTTCGTCTTGATTGAGCAGTGGGAAGGAGAGAGATAGAAAGATGGCAGAAGTTGTTACTTTTGGTGTCTAGGAAATACTAAGGAAAGTGGCTTCACTTGCGGCTCATGATTTTAAATAGTTGAGACCCACTTGAAGAGAAAGCTCAATGTTGATCTTGATATCCAAAGAAAAAAGAAAAGAGATCGATGCTATGCTTCCGGTTTCTAGTTTCTTTGCTTTTGGTTTTGTTTTTGCTTTTTCTTTGCTTTTGCTTTTGCTTTTGAATTTGCATTGGCTTGTGCTTTTGTTTTTGCTTTTGTTTTTGCTTTTGCTTTTGTTTTTACTTTTACTTTTGCTTTTGCTTTTGCTTTTGCTTTTGCTTTTGAATTTGCATTGGCTTGTGCTTTTGTTTGTGCTTTTGCTTTGCTTTTGCTTTTGCTTTTGATTAAGAGCATCACTTGATAATGAAGAAAACAAAAACACTGAGGTATCTGTGAGAGGTTGCAAGTGTTCCGCGTAAATTCAGTATCCTTTTCTTTTAAAAAAATAAACGACATGGGCAACTTTGAGACGATGACGTGACTAGGCTGCAAGGCCCCAGGACCCTTTGTGATTAGATTGGTTTGTCGGATATTTGGGCGTCCTTTATGCCAAACGGGGCCTAAGATTTCTCACTTATTAAGTTGCTTCCAATTCCAACCACATGGAGAGGGTTTTTACGAGAAAATGAATTACAATACGTAACATTTTATTACCTTTTTAATTTTATTAGCAGTAATTATATATAGGACCAATTTTACAAATGTGACATTGTTTGTTGGAAGATTTTAGTAGGGTTGTGTTTGACATATTTTTTTAAATTTCAAAAATATTTCTTATCTTATTCGTTTATTTGATAAATTATTATACTTCAATAAAAACTTACAATATAGTTTAACTGTATTGTATTATTTATAAAACTTTTTTATTAATGTTCAAACGGCTTAAGTCTTGATGCTTCAAGGCCTTTTAAAACCTTGATGGTTTCTATTACCAGGCTTAACAAAACCGAGGGTACGCAACCTAGACAAGAAGATGAATTAGCCAAGACAACACAACACAAAATTGATTCTGATGTTTTTTTTCCACGAATAAGATTGATTCTGGGGATATATTGTTTGTCAATTTTGTGTGTGTGGAGTTTTTAGCCTTATAAATATTTACTCATTCTCTTAAAAATTTCCGCCACTGGTGATATGGATATGCGATTTCTCACGTGGTCACCAATGCGTGATTGGTTTGAATTGAGATAGCAGCACCGAAAGTGAGATTCTGAGTGTAGTTTTTAATCCTGCCGTACGGGCCCTTGATATAACATTTTGCTCATGCATCACGTGGTAGAATGAAAGTTATCCATCTACCGACAGCCTAAGCCACGATGGAGGAAATCTATCCACAATCTATCCACACAATGATGACATGCAATTATTGAATGTAAATAATTCCGCCAACCGACAACTTTAAAAATACGACTATTGATCAGAAAAAAAAAAAAAAAACTAATATCGACTTGGGCCTAATTTAATTACAACACTACACGAATGTCTAGCTAGTTTTCCAGACTGATTGAGCATTCATTGATCTGTTCTTTCTTTAATTGTCTAGATTGAGCAGAGAGGAAGAGAGATAGAAAGATGGCAGAAGTTGTTACTTTCGGCGTCCAGGAAATAGTGAAGAAAGTGGCTTCACTTGCCGCTGAAGAAATCAATCGTGTATGGGGATTCCAAGGAGAGGTGACAAAGCTGCGTGAATCATTGTTGCTGACTGAAGCCATGTTACGAGATGCCGGGCAATCAAAAGAAGTTGGGCCGGAAGCCGTGCAAATTTGGGTGAACAAGCTTGAAGACATAGCTCATGAGGCCGATGATGTGCTGGATGAATGCAGATATGAACTTCTCCGCCGCCAAGTGGAAGTGCGAAACCAAATGAAGAAAAAAGTGCTCAACTTCCTTTCACTCCACCATAATCCCATTTTATTTCGTCTCAAAATGGCACATAAGATTGAGAACATCAACTCTGCTTTGGAGAATTTGAATAAGCAGGCAGCTAGCATTGGGCTTGTCAATAGGAAATTCTCAGATGCAGCCTCCTCTCACGACAGAGCAGTTGACAGGGTAACTGTCTCCATCTTTCAAGATGAAAAGAACATTGTTGGAAGGGAGAAGATTGTGTCAGAGATAGTTACAACCTTGATCAATTCAACCAATACTCAAGGGAATGAATATCTGCCGGTGACGGCCATTGTGGGAATGGCCGGCTGGGGAAAAACAACTTTGGCTAAATGTGTTTATCATGAAGATGAGATAGGCAGACACTTCCCTGAAAAAATATGGATATGTGTATCTATTCCTTTTGAGGTCAAGTCAATTTTAAGCCAGATCCTGCAACATCTTAAACCGGAAAAAAATATGACAGATAAGGATGCAATAATCAAAAATCTTCAAGAAGATCTGAAAGGGAAAATATATTTGCTCGTACTGGATGATGTGTGGAACGAAGATTCTGAAAAATGGAATGACTTGATGAGTTGTTTGTTAAGTGTTAAAGATACTCAAGGAAGCAACATTCTTGTCACTACCCGGAGTGCGAGTGTTGCATCAATTTCACAGACACTTTCTAAGTTTGATTTGCAAAAACTATCAGACGATGAATGTTGGCGCATTTTGAAGGACAGAGCAATCCCAAATGAGAGTGGTCCTTTAACTGAAGATCAAGAGAGAATTGGAAGGGACATCGCCAAAAAGTGTGGAGGTGTTCCATTAGTTGCAAAGGTATGTTTATCCATTTGGTGAATTTTTTGCTTGCTTCCTACTTAGTGTTATTAATTTTTATAGGAAAATACTGTATAAGGCGTTCTTTCTAATTTACATTCCATTCTAGCATACAATTAAAACGACGGCTCGAACTTAACACTGTTTCTCATAATAAGAGGGATTAGAAAGAAGAAGAAAAAAAATCAGTATTGAGGGTGGATTGTTTTTCTTATAAGATATATGGGAAGGGGGTTTCGATTACAGTAACAGAGTAAATAAAATGCTTAAAGCATATTGTTATTTTAGTTATTTGTCTGCTTTTATCATTTAAAAGAGATCTAAATTCTTATACACCAATAGGTTTTGGGAAATATCATGCGGCGTAAAAAGATGGATGGATGGGGGTTAATTCAAGCAAGTACAATATGGGATTTACCTGGAGAAGAAAAAAGAATCTCATCGGTTTTGAAGTTGAGTTTTGATGAATTGAAATCACCAACTTTGAAACAATGTTTCGCCCATTGCTCAATGTTCATCAAAGATTCTGAAATTGAACGTGATGACTTAATCCAACTTTGGATGGCTCAAGGATTGCTTCACCCTTCTTCCAACAACAGTAATCTAGAGATGGAGGATATAGGATATCAATATTTTAATATTCTATTGGAGAACTCCTTTTTTCAAGATGTTACAATGGATGACAATACTGGTACTATTAACACATGCAAGATGCACGATCTCGTGCACGATCTTGCAGAACTTGTATCAAAATCAAAGACCAAGGACTCCAATGAGATTCGATATGTGCCGCAGATTTCAACCATAGATCTACAAGAAATTCCAAAAGGAATTGTTCATAAAGTGCGCTCAATGTTTTTGAAACGTGAAGTTCTTGGTAACATCTTACCAAGATTTAAAGGTTTGCGTGTCTTAAAATTACAGAGGGCTGCTATTAATGAGTTGCCAAATTCAATTGGAAAGCTGAAACACTTGAGGTATCTAGATATTTCAGCAACAGGTATCAAAAAGCTCCCCCAATCTATTGGCAAGCTTTATAACCTACAGACGTTAAGAATGCATGATCTCAATCTTGAAGAGTTTCCCAAGGAACTGCAAACTTTGATCAACTTGAGACATATTTATTTTGATAAGTGGTCGTATGGTATGAAATTTCCAGTTGGCATAGGGCGGTTGAATAATCTGCGATCATTATCCTATTTCATTGTGGGTAAGGAGAGAGGTCGTGAAATAAAGGAGCTGGGTGGCTTAAAGCATTTGGAAGGCGAATTATCTATTTATCATCTGGAGCATGTGAGAGATGGAGAAGAAGCAAAGGAGGCAAAGTTAGCGGAGAAGACAAAAATACGCAGACTAAAGTTTGAATGGCAAGAAGACACAGACAGGTCAAGGGTCATCAATAATGACAGGGATGTACTAGAAGGCCTTAAACCGCACTCTGCCTTGGAAATTTTAGAGATTCGCAACTTTAGTGGTGATACATTTCCACCCTGGATGATGTGTAGAGATTTGTTTTCTTCATTGAAAAGATTAAGTATTTATAATGCAAAGAACCTAACTGAATGGAGGACGGAAGAAGCTGCAGTATTTCCAACAACAGAAAGAAGAGTGGTGTTTTCTCGCCTTGAGGAGTTGATCTTGTGGAATTGTGGTCAATTGACAAGTGCTCCCACAGATCATTTTCCATGTCTGCAGAAGTTGGAGATAAGTTCCATGAATAGCGGCATGCCGATAGCTAATATTATAAGCACTCAGCTGACGACTCTTACTCGTCTCATAATAAATCACATAAAGGGACTTGTTTCTCTGCCGGAAGGGATGTTAAAAAACAACAAGAATCTTGCATATTTGGAGATAGGGTATTGTCCTGAGTTCATTTGTATTGCTGCCGATGTATTTGGTTGTTGTGCATCCCTTGAGTCACTTCGTATTTCTTCCTGTCCTAATCTTAGGTCTTTGCCTCATGGGCTAGAACAATGCACCTCTCTTAAGGAGTTGATTATAATGCGGTGCCAAAGTCTGGAGTGCATCCCAATTACACACGGCCTCCCATCCCTCCAAAAATTAGTAATTTCAAATTGTGATGAATTATCAAGCCTACCGAGTGGGTTACAACATTGTACCTCTCTTGAGCACTTGTCTATTGAGTTCTGCAAGAATCTCGAAGCTATTCCAAGTTTAGACAGCCTCACACAACTCCGCCAATTAGAGATTTCATATTGTGATGAATTATCAAGCCTACCGAGTGGGTTACAACATTGTACCTCTCTTCAGCACTTGTCTATTGGGTCCTGCAAGAATCTCGAAGCTATTCCAAGTTTAGACAGCCTCACACAACTCTGGCGATTAGAGATTTCAAATTGTGATGAATTATCAAGCCTACCGAGTGGGTTACAACATTGTACCTCTCTTCAGCGCTTGTCTATTAATGATTGCCGGAATCTCAAAGCTATTCCAAGCTTAGACACCCTTAAGGAGTTGATTATAAAGAATTGCCCAAGTCTGGAGTGCATCCCATTTACACACGGCCTCCCATCCCTCTGCAAATTAGAGATTTCAAATTGTGAAGAATTATCAAGCCTACCGAGTGGGTTACAACATTGTACCTCTCTTGAGAACTTGTCTATTTGGTCCTGCAAGAATCTCGAAGCTATTCCAAGTTTAGATAGCCTCACACAACTCCGCCGATTAGTGATTTCAAATTGTGAAGAATTATCAAGCCTACCGAGTGGGTTACAACATTGTACCTCTCTTGAGTACTTGGCTATTTGGTCCTGCAAGAATCTCGAAGCTATTCCAAGTTTAGATAGCCTCACACAACTCCGCCAATTAACGATTTCAAATTGTGATGAATTATCAAGCCTACCCAGTGCGTTTGCAGCATCCCTCACCCGCTTAAAGAAGTTGGAAATTGGTGGGTTCTGGAAGAAGCGCGATTCCTTCCCTGCTTTTCAGGTTATTCCACAACTTGAAGAATTAACCTTGTGCGGTTGGCCGAATCTCAAGTCTCTGCCTGAACAAGTTCAACACTTGACTTCTCTAACTTTTTTGAAAATAGACGATTGTGACGGCATGGAGGCTCTTCCAGAGTGGTTGAGAAACCTTACATCTCTCGAGTCCCTATATATGTGGAGGTGCAAGAATCTGATGTATCTACCTACACTTGAAGCTATGAAATGTCTCACCAAATTAAGTGAAATATCGATTTTCAACTGTCCTCTTCTAGAAGAGAGATGCAACAAAGACACGGGCCCAGAATGGCCTAAGATTTCACATATTCCACGCATCGAAGGTAAGTTTTTCAATTTTTTAAATTGTTTTCTTTGGTTCTGAAATCAATTATTTTCTTCTCTCTACTTTGTTTTTGTTAATATTGTTTTGGTAAATTGGGGACTAAGCCGAACACAACTAAACAAAATTAGATACGGGACTGGGCCTACTGGAGAAGCCCTAACCTAACTTACTTTTCATTTGAACTTGATTGTTTTTTGTTTGGTACGCCTTATTATTTTTTATTTACCTACCCTTGACTTGTTTACTCATGTCATGTAAACCGCTAAGCAAAAATGTGTGTGCGATTCGTTCTCACTTAATTAGGTTATTATCTTATTTATGCATTTTAGTTTAATCAGTCAATTAGTTCAAATAAAGATATGATTTATAATCACTTGGAAGTTGAAACCAAAAAAATTAAACTATGAGTTTTCAAGTGTTCTCTACATTCTATACACCATATATGCACATACATACACCATATAATAGAACTCAGGGATGATTTATAAAAATTATATTGTTTTATAAATCCACTTGTAAATTCAAGGCTCCAAGGTACCAAATGATGTATGTAAGTTTGTAACATATTTATGTTAAATCTCAGCTGTTTAAATCTCTGCAGTTGATTTTCAACCAGTTCAACTACTTCGACCAAATGATGAATGAGCTCAACCCTTTTCAACTATTTTGGTTTCCTCGCAACACCTTATAAGGTTGATATCATTGCTACGTGTCATGTATGCTCGGCTGCACGCGCTCGAGCCTCAATGTCATCGCCTCTGAGAAAGGTGTGGTTGTGGGGCGCCTGATTTTCAGCGACAACGGAGATATGATTGACTGCACAAAAATGGGAATGGGCGGGAAAGCCATCCCGCCCAATATTGACAGAGTTGGTGATATGCAGAGTGATGCTCTGTTTATATTGCTGGTTGAGAAGGATGCTGCTTATATTAGACTGGCTGAGGATCGGTTTTACAATCGATTTCCGTGCATTATCGTCACCACCAAGGGACAGCCGGATGTTGCAACCAGGCTGTTTTTGAGGAAGATGAAGCTGGAATTGAAACTGCCGGTGTTGGCCCTTGTGGACAGTGATCCATACGGGCTGAAAATTTTATCTGTTTATGGTTGCGGGTCGAAGAACATGTCCTATGACAGTGCGAATTTGACGACGCCGGATATAAAATGGTTGGGGATACGGCCCAGTGATTTGGACAAGTACAAGATACCGGAGCAGTGTAGGTTGACAATGACTGATCAGGATATTAAGACAGGGAAAGAAATGTTGGAGGAAGATTTTGTGAAGAAAAACCCGAAATGGGTTAAGGAGCTTACTCTTATGGTGAAAACCAAGCAAAAGGCAGAAATTCAAGCTTTGAGCACATTCGGCTTTCAATATCTGTCAGAGACTTATTTGCCGCTAAAACTACAGGAGCAGGATTGGATATGAGCCTTGGCATGAGTTTGGTGGAAGTTTAGGCTATGAAGTGCTGTAATATCTCTTGAATTGTTCAATTGTATTCATATTAATGGAAAAGGAATGAAAAGAATGAACAAAGATTGCAAGTTTGGAAATTTGTTGTACTATGTTGAGGCATTTGTATTCATATTAATGGAAACGCTAAAACCTATTTCAGTTATGAACTTAAGAATATAATATAACACCAGGAAAATAATTTATTTTCATTGCTTCTGCAAATTAAATTTGCCCTTTTGTATATAATTTACATGTGACACCAGCACAATACAGGTTTAGCAGCATGTACAAATTACATATGAAGCAGTCACCCTCTAGGAGTACTTCTTTTCCGCAGCCAATGTTGCAGTGATCCCCTGGTTACCTTTAGCCTTTCTAAGGCCACGGGTCTTCGCGTGGAATAGATCAAGTCTGCGGGTAGTTCATCCCTCCCTGACATTTCTTCTAAATCTTGATCTGAATCAGTAGTGTTCCCTCGTTCTATTGTAGTATCAAGTCCAACTTTAGCTCCTGTTGCAAGAACCTTGAGCCCCAATTCATCCTGCAGAAGTTTGGTTATTGCATCTTTCACCTCTAAATTTTGTGTGGTTGAGCCTCCATCAACCTCATGGACTCCTACGACGATCAGCATGTCATCTTTTACTGAATGTCCTGTAACCATCAATAAGTCTTAACATCAACATGAAAGTTATAAAACTCAGGATCCTAAGCTGCTTCTTCCTTTTCTCATTTGCTCATGTATTTTAAATCTGATTTTACCCTTTCTTAAATATGTATGAATAAATAGCTTCTCAGATTAGATAAAGGCATCTGAAATGATTGCCTTGTAAAACATTCTGTTCATACCTAAGGTATAGTTCTCTTTGATCATTCGTAGAACTGCAAGAACAACGATCCGAGCTTCGACCTGTTGACAATTATTGCAGCAATTTGAGAGGATATTAGAATGAGAAAAAAGAGATAAAAAGTATGCAAACACAATCGCGTAATAACAAGTTCACCAAGACTGGTATTCTGAAAACATGCAGAATATAAACTGACTGGTTGCAGAATACCTTCGTCAGGCCTTGAAGGTCCACTGCTAAGGTCTCAGCAATATGCTTTTGCAAGTGTTGTGCAACTTTTTCAAGCAGCAGACTTCCGGGTCTGCCTATGTCAGTTTTGTTGCAGAAACTAAACTCTTCTTGTTTGGCATTGCTGTTTTGTATAACTCCTTCACACCACTCCTCAATGAGTTGCTCGAGGTAATAATCATTAGATTTGTAACTGCAAAGTAAATGCTTAATTAGTCAAATGTAGATGTTCATGAGAAACTAAATAGATGCTCATAATATATACCCTGCTTTCCGCATATCCTGGTATATAGCCAGGCATTGTTGTACTTCGCTTACAGAACCATATCTGCTACGACCCCTCAGAAGTGTATTATATGTCACCTGGATTTACAAGTTGAATTGATTGAGAATGCCTTTATAAGCAGAATCATGACTTGGTAGTTGTATGGAATTATTTGTAATTCATGCGAATGTGCTAAGATTTATAATCTGGAATTATAACCATTAATTATTGATACTCACTAAATTTGGGTGTATCTGATACGTTTTCATTTCTGCAAACAGTGACAATGCTAGCTCCAAATTTTCATTTTCCACGCAGACCTATGAACCAAAGGATATGATGCATCAACATCTAGTCTAGGGCAAATAACTAATGCAATTTTCCAGCTAATTAAGCATTGGTGGGAAGAACAGTGGTTACAAAACAAAATCAATAGTTAATCAGGAAAGTTTTAAACCTTGATAGCTGTTGTATATGCAACAACATCAGGTTTCATCCCAGCTGCACGCATATTTTTCAGAATCTGCACTGAAATAAAAATTTGTTAATGTTTTCCTTGAACTTGTATCTTCATCAACATTTTGTACGATGACAATGACATCAAGAAACGATGGAGCCAAAAACACAAAATTATGTTAATCTCTAAAGAAAAGTTTTCATTTCTTTATCACATGAAAATAGGATTCTCAGTTCAACTTGATTCACTGATACTAGCTTAAAAGATTTTTGACCTCCAAGAAAGTAACGAATTTCAGTGGTAGATGATAACCATCATCAGAAAACTTCATGATGTAAGAGTGCAAGATATGATTACAAAATTTAATCCAAATTTAACCAGTGATAACCATAACTTTTCAAAGGACATTTACCTGGAGTTTTGGTTCTGAAAAACTATGTAGGGCGAGCGAAAATTTGAACAATGATGCAAACAGAACTATCAAAGATTAAGTTAACCAATCAATTTATGTCTTACCTGCAAGGCACCCTCAACATTTCCTGTGCCTCCACAGATATCAGCCAAAATTGACCAGCTTATTTGATTAGGATAAAGACCTACTGCTCTCATCTCATCCATTAATGCTTTTGCATGGTAGTAGTCAGTACCACAGGCCTTCATCAAAGTATTGTATGTTGTAGTTGTGGGTTTAAAAGAAAGCCCTTTAGAAAAGTTTAGATGACATCAGATTAGAAGTGGTATGTACAGCATAGTAGTAATCCAATGTACATAAGTAAGCTCCACTCGAACTGCTATACCTTTGTAGTTTTTCCCAAAAGTCTCTTGCACTTTAGTGCTCTTCAAAGACTGGAAAAGGCGAAAAGCCCTATCATACTGGTTAGCCTCAACACAAGCATGTAGAAGGATGTTAAAACACTGTGAATTAGGTTCAGAGCCAGCCAGAAGCATCTCTTCAAACAATTGGATTGCCTTCTCAACAATACCTGCATTTGCACAGGCACTGATCAATGACGACCATGTAACTGTATTAGGGGTAACACCTGCTGATAGCATGTCTTCTTTGACGTTCAGAGCCATGTGCCACAATTTTGCATCTGCAAAGACCTGGATAATTGGTCATCAGTTATGGACGTAGTAAAATGCCTCACTACATGGAAATTCATTGCTACTAAGTACTAATTGAAGCAAAATAGGATCCATGTATAACAAAAGCAAAACTATAACAACTCGTAAGCAAATTCATATTTACCTTTACAATAGTGCTGTATGTGAAGACGTCCAATTTCAACACTCCTGTTGATTCCAAATGCTGGACTTCCTTGTAAATATCTTGTGCCAAATCAACTCGTCCAGCAAGACAGCATGCCTTCAAAAGGATATTATGACATGCCACATCTGCTTTGACACCAAGATTCTGGACATAGAAAATAAATAGATTTAGATAGTTGTAGCTTGATTCATTACAAACCAATTATGATGTAGTACAGCCCGCAGGTATTAGATTAAGCACTCAAACTATAGAACCGAGAAGAATATAGGAGACCGAGGAGACGAAAATATAGATCGAAGGGACGAAAGAAAGGACAGAAATCCGAGAACCGATAAGACAAGACAGAAATCAGAGAGTTTCAAGAGAGGGTTTATTCAATATCCAGATCTGAATTTTAAAGAACTACATGGGGGTATTTATAGCAAACTAAAACCTAGACATAAAAGGATAAAAATCCCTTGCTTAAACAGAAATCCTAACCCAAATAAAATAAGAAACTTAAAACTAGAAATCTGGAAAGTAGAAATCCTACTAGAATTTGGAAAACTAGAGAATCTTGGAAACTAACAAATACATTAGGAAACTAATAAATTTAGGTCCTACGCATCCTGCATCATTCTCTCCCTGTGAAAAGAACTCGACTCCGACGAGTAAACAACCACAAAAGGTAAATTAATGATGACAACGCCGACTGCAAGTATGAATAATAGGGGCGAGGGTCAGCAATCATCAATGTCCGGATCATAGACACCTTCGAGAGGCTCCACAATCTCACAAAGCTCACTAGCGGGAGTGTTGATAGTTAAAGTTCGCTGCGGACAACGAGAGGCAATATGTCCTTTAGCATGGCAATGGAAACATTCAATGCGAGCATTAGTAGAAACAGCCGGTCCTTTGTTAGGTGGTGGTGCAGGCAGGTTAGAAGGTCCTGAAAACCCCGTCTGCATACCTGTAGTGGGAAGAGTTTGGTTGGCGGTTGCAAGTTGACTAGAATATCCTGAATGTTGTGGCAACCAATATGTCTCAGCTTCCAAGGCTTGGCAATAGGCGTCCTCTAACACATCCGGACGTGACCTACTTACCTCGTGTTTGAGATCATCCCTGAGGCCATGAATAAAACGAGAAACTGTAACTGCGAGCTCTTCCTGCACGGTAGAACGCAATTTGTGCTCCACAAAGCGAGAATAATAGTCTTGGACTGTAGAAGTACCCTGGGAAAGAGTCCATAATTGATCTAACAATTGGTGACGATAAAAAGATGGAAGGTATTGCTCTCGGAGTTTCAATTTCATCTCGTCCCATAAAATCACAGGGGTTTGTCCCAGTTGTTGTAGATGATGCTCGGTAGCCTTCCAGTATTGCTTTGCGGCTCCTACGAGTTTGAGTTTGGCGAACCGAATCCGTTGGGCATTTGACATATTATACCATTCAAAAAAATCTTCCATAGTCGATATCCAATCAACAAAGAGAGTAGGATCCCCGCGACCATCGAAGTCGGGGGAGGCGGGGGAGGAATAGTGGCGTCCACCAGAGGAGAACCCATTGTATGTTGGGTATAATGGGGTTTAGGTGCATGTCCTGCGGAAAAAAGTGGTTCGGATCGAACCATAGATGTCCCCACAGAAGATGATGGAAGGCCCAGGTGGCCTTGGAACTTGGAACCCCTAGACGGATTGGGAAGGAGACCAGCCTGTATAGAAGGTGTGAACGAACTGGAGAGAACAGCGGATGTGGAAGATGGTTCAGAGTCGCAGTTGAGATGTGGTTGATGAGCATCGTTACGGAAGCTTGTAACTTGGCAATATCTGTGGACATGGACGAAAGTTCAGTCTTTTGATCAGCCATCAATTTGGTGAATTGATTTTCCAAATTGGTGACATCTGCAGAAATTTTCGCCTTGAATTCCTGATGTTGTTCAGCCAAATTGGCAACGGTGATGTTGGGAGCCATGACGACAAGTAGAGGCAACGAAGGTAGTAACGGCGGAGCACTAGGCTCAATACCAATTGATGTAGTACAGCCCGCAGGTATTAGATTAAGCACTCAAACTATAGAACCGAGAAGAATATAGGAGACCGAGGAGACGAAAATATAGATCGAAGGGACGAAAGAAAGGACAGAAATCCGAGAACCGATAAGACAAGACAGAAATCAGAGAGTTTCAAGAGAGGGTTTATTCAATATCCAGATCTGAATTTTAAAGAACTACATGGGGGTATTTATAGCAAACTAAAACCTAGACATAAAAGGATAAAAATCCCTTGCTTAAACAGAAATCCTAACCCAAATAAAATAAGAAACTTAAAACTAGAAATCTGGAAAGTAGAAATCCTACTAGAATTTGGAAAACTAGAGAATCTTGGAAACTAACAAATACATTAGGAAACTAATAAATTTAGGTCCTACGCGTCCTGCATCAAATTATGCATTAAAACCGATTGCCACATGCAAAACATAGTGCCAAAATTGATCTATTGAGTAACATTGTAAGAAAAATATTATGTGTGCAGGAGTATGAGCATATGAGAGAGAGAGAGAGAGAGAGAGAGAGAGAGCATTACTTGCATACTCTTGTATACATGAAATGTGTAGTTCAAGTCATGTGCGTTGACATTCATGAGACTGTTGAAAACATAAATATTCGGGGTAACCTTCTGTTTGAGCAAGTCCTGCAGCAAAAATAATCCGGAAAGAAGATCCTGAGTTTTAACTTCATGACTGAATTAAAGTTATGGAAATGTCTTAAGGATTTATTTTGGCAATGTATAGCCATGTTTTCTGTTTTGTGTTTTTATTAGAGAGTGAGGAGATGAAGATGATAGAGAAACTCAACAAAAAAATACAAAAGATATTTTATAAAATTAAAATTAAAAGCAATAATAATTTTTAAAATTTTATTTTGAAGGAAAGGGTTCCAATTTCCATATGCCACCCACCCAACAGAGCTCATAATGAAAACATAGATATTTAAAAATTTAGTTCCGAGCTAGAGGAAAGTTAATTGCTATCTGAAAATCGAATCAAGCAAAACAGTTGCAAACGACAAAGGCAGTCAGGGTGGTGTATACCTCGTAGATGTACCTAGATTTCATGTAGTCTTTGCAGAGACCACATACATCAATTATTGTACGGTAGACATACATATTTGAACCATTCAAGTTTTCCTTGGATGCTTCATATGCTGCCAAAGCAGGCTCCAACGCCTTTCTCTTTCCAAATTCATATATAATGTTACAGAATAATATATGCGCATGTGGAAAAATACAAGCATACCTGCAAAATGTGATAACCAAAGCATAAATAGTGACTAATGAAGAAAAGAATGAAGATTCAGTGCGACCAAAACATTAACTGAGACTATAATGAAGAAAACTGCGTTACAGAAGAGCAGGAAAAAAGTTCTTTTAAAACTCACTTAAAAGAACATGTCTGAGCAATGCAGAACAGATAAGATAAACCCTCAGACCAACTCATAAGAGAACAGTCAAATATACCTTACGGCCAATTTTGGGCAACGTTTATCAACACAAAGTTTGATAACTTCAGATGGCTCCAACAGTTCTTTGATTGGGAAACGAAAACCTGAACCAAGTATTATCTTTATCTGTTACAAATCCAAAGAGTCTCAAATTCTCTACCATGGCTCATCACATTATTATTCTTCCAAGACTGAAATTCTCCTGGAACATAGATTCTTCCTCTCCCCATTCACATAGCAACAAACTAATTATAAAACTTTTTAACATTTTCAACGGCCCTTTATCTAAAACCCAACATAAAATGCCCAAAGGAAGTAAATCTTCATATATTAAATATATGGGTTGAATCAAATATATGCCAATGCACTCCAAAAGTTGGGAACTTCACCATTTCTCTAACAATTTAAAATCTTTGAACACAAAATCAGGACTGTACTAAATATTAGTGCAAAGCAGGTCTATATCGCAATAAATTGAACAAAATAATCACGAAATTAAGAGAAAATTACCTGCAAGAACCTCCATGAGCTCAACAAGTTCCTGCACTTGTTTACATTTCAAAAGCCGGCTACATTGCCTTCCCAGCAACTCCATAGCGTACCCATCAAACAGCTTCAATGGAGGAACGCCAAGCTCGTTAACTTTCCCCAACACCTCGACGACACTCCGGACATTTCCCTCTTTCAAAAGCCCCGAGATGCCCTTCGCCACAAGCTCAACCCTGAGCGCCGCTGTGAAGTCGGAGCCTCGAACACCCGAAAGCACGACGCTTTCGACAACCATGGCAAAATCTTGGAACTTGCCGTCTCGGGCGAGCTTGGAGGCGAGGTCGGCGAAGTAGCTGAGGTGCGTTTTGGTGGGGTCCCATCGGACGGCGAAGAGGGGGCGGGAATGGAGGGTGGAGATTGGAGGAGAGGATTTGGAGGGAGATAGCTTGGGAAGTGATAAGGGTTTGTCTTTGTAGGGTTTGGTGGAGTGCTTGCTGGCGTGGGGATTTGGAAGAGTGGCAATGGAAGAGGAAGAAGAAGCAGAGTAGCCAAGGATGATGAACTCTCTCATTCCTAGAGCTAAGGTCGAAACCGTTGTGTTTTTTTTTTGTTGGGATGGGGGGTTTATATGGGTTTTTGAGGATTGGATTTGAAATGCCGGCATTTTTGTGAGAAATTTCGTCAATTTAAACGGTTTTGTAGGGGCGGGCATCGATGGTTTGATCCATTTATTTCACAGAAAAATGAGAGAAATAGTGCTAGCATCGGTAGCCCATGAAAATCCAAAAAAAAACACATCATTTTATTTTGATATATTACAGTGAAGAAACGACTTGTAGTTTCTTTCCACTCAATAGACCAACATTTGTCGCGCCTAACTACCACGTGGCGCCAATTTGGCGAAAAGCGGGAGAATTACACGAGGGTAGACCCACCAGCTCCGCAATAAGCCTGCACGTTGAGTATTTCCAGGGGCAAATCAGGAAATGCACATAAGCGTAAGCTTCTGGGGCCCCGTCTCGTCCAAATTCCTATAACCAGATTACCAGACCGGTGTCAGCGACATCATTTCGGAAATTCGGACGGAGGAGATCAACAAAAGGGTTTTCCGAAATTTCGGAAGCGAAATATTTGATGCCGATAAGAGATGCCGCCGAAGCAGCAATCGAAGGCCGATTTGGCGAAGAAGCAGAAGATCGTAGAGGACAAGACCTTCGGGCTCAAGAACAAGAACAAGAGCAAGAATGTCCAGAAGCACGTTCAGACCCTAAAGCAGTCTGTCCAGCCCAAACCCAATCCTTTCCAAGACCGCTGCTAAGGTCCCCTTCTCCATCTTAATATTTATTTGATTGATTAGCGGATTAACTTGATTTATTTTTCAAATTTTAGAAGGAAAAAAAAAAGGAAACTTGATTTTGTTTTTCTTATTTTGATCAATACAAGGAAAATTTAGTTCATAATTAGAAAATAGAATTTGGATTCAGCGTCAAAATTTAAAATTTCATGGTCATGATAAATTTTTCATCTTACATAGATGAGTTTGAGAGTTTGGCAAAGTATCTATTTTGCTTCATAAATGAGAGAAATTTTGTTTGTGAGACTTGTATTATTTACAGAAAAAGAAGGAGGAAGAGAAGGCCAAGGACAAGGAACTGAATGAATTATTTAAGGTTGCTGTCAGTCAACCAAAAGTACCTGTTGGTAAGTGATTGATTGTGTTCTCTTTTAGTGACCAAATGATTGAAGTTTTTGATGCGTATGTCTTGTTGAAACTTAGATATATGATGTAAATGCTTAATGTGCATCTGTTTAGGTGTTGATCCCAAGTCTATACTATGTGAGTTTTATAAAGCCGGGCAGTGTGCAAAAGGTTTCAAGTGCAAGTTCTCCCATGAATTGAATGTTCAGAGGAAAGGAGAAAAGCTTGATATTTACAGTGATAAACGTGATCATGGTACCGTATAGGAATTCTACTTCACTGTGATGCTGATTTATAACGCTATATGTTTTTAATTCTTTTTGGTTTGTTTTGTTTCTGAGTTTGATGTTTTCTCTTTTCTTTTTGTATAAGACACGATGGACGACTGGGATCAAGAGACTTTGGAGAAGGTGGTGGAATCAAAGAAAAATGAGTACCAGCAGAACAAACCGACTGATATCGTAAGTTATCTCCATGGCAGTCTGTACAATATGCTTTCAAGTTCTCAACTTCATACATGCTTATTGAATATAGATGTTCAAACTGTCAATGTGCTTGGTAGACTTTGAAATTAATTTTCTTTTGTTGTTTTTGGATATGTGTGCAGGTTTGTAAATATTTTCTGGAAGCAGTGGAGAAGAAACAATATGGTTGGTTTTGGGTCTGCCCCAGTGGTGGTAAAAATTGCCATTACAGGCATGCTCTTCCTCCAGGCTATGTTTTAAAGTCTCAGATGAAGGCTCTGTTGGAGGAAGAGACTGAAAAAATACCCATTGAGGACGAGATCGAAAATCAGGTTATTTGAACAAGCCTTTACGTCAAGTCATAGCATTTAAATTTTAAGTGTCTGAAGGAATTTTGGTTTATCATTGGTATCTTCCTTATATTTGTCACCTAACCAATTAGCTATTTGGTTTTAGCGTGCTAAAGTGACGACTTCAACTCATATGACTCCCGAGTTGTTCATGCAATGGAAGAAGAAAAAGATGGCAGAAAGAGATGCCGGTTTGGCTGCACAAATGGCAGAGCGGGCTAAAAATGACCGTATGAGGTGTATTCTCTTTCTCACGTTCTCCAATATGTGTTCAACCCCACCAGTGACTAACTTTTTGGATATTGTTTACTAATTTTCTGCCCCTCCCTTGCAGTGGCCGTGAGCTATTTTTGTCAGATTCTAGCTTATTTGTGGACGATGCTGAGGCACATGAGAAGTACCAAAGAGATCAAGAACCTGCAGTTGCTGAACAGAAGGTTGGGTTTATTTTCTAATTTTTCTGGTGATGAACAGATGGTTAGTTTTCACTTATTAGTTGTCACCCTTTTATTTTCTCCATCTCAAAACTCTGTATAACTGGTGCAGTGTTATAAGATAGAAGTGTCTGTGCCTGCTAAAGCTAAAGATTACTGTTTCTATCTTATTGTCCATGAATGCCTGTGAGTGAGGAGTTCAGGTTGCTTTTCCATGGCATGCTAATATGTGACTAGTACTGAACTGAATGGACTATGTGTTAATTGTTTCACTCGTATTTTATTTGGTTCAGCTTCAGGTCAGTGACAATTCTAACGGAGATAGGCCAAGTGACTCAGCTACAGCTGGCGGTGTTGCCAAAGTTACCGATGATGATGACGACGACGAACTGGACATAGATGAGTTAAACGAGTTAGAAGCAAGCTTATCTAAGGTAACAATTAAAGAGCCAGGCACTACTGCTTAATCCAAGAGAGGCAATCTAAAGTCTGCATACATTTTTGAGTGTGGACTCGGTGTTACGGATTGTAAACTTATGGCCCCCTCAATGATGGCAACCTCTCTGATGTTCTCCGAAAGGTTATAAGGTTCACCCATAATGGATCATTAGGTGTTTTTGTGTAATTTATCTACTTTTCAATGGGGGATTGTCCCCTACTTGAGAAGGACATAAAAAGAATCGTTGCCTTATAATTTACCTGGGCATCATAGGATGCAAGTAATGCTTCTCCTTTCAGTTTATGTTATTTTACTTACCGATGTCGAAGCATGTAAGCAACGTATAGCTTGAGATTATGCTAGTAGTTAAGAGTGCTAGGTCTTGTGCTTCCAGATGCTTGGTACTATAATATCTCTTATGTGGTGGATATGGTTGCCTGTTTGGCTTCATTTTGTCTCAACAACCAAGAATGCCGGCAAGTGAATCATAAAGTTTCACCACCCAATCAACCGTGAAGGATTAATCCTCGTGGGCGTGAATTACATGTTAGTTTGAGGTTTAACAGTAAAATGCCTTGTTTCTCATAGCAGTTGCAGTCTTAACTCCAATCCAATAGTAGTAGAAAACTTGCTCTTGCGTCCCCGGCAAGAGTTTGACTTTCACCTCCGCTCTCTCTAAACCCTAGTCCTTTGAGCAAAGAAAGAAAAAGAAGCAAAATCAAGTATCTGCTATATGGTTCCACAAGTAGCACAACGGTTAAGCAATCAGCATTTTGTGTCGGCTAAAGTGACCAAAAAAGGGGCATATAAATCCAAATAACCGTGTGAAATGATGTGTAAATCCAAACGACCCTGCCTAACATAAACATGTTCCATAGCCATTAAGGGAACCAACACGCATCTCTCACTCCCTAGTGTTCCATCTGAGCCTAACATGTCGCGTCAAACGACAATTAACATGATAATCAATTACCAATATACTTAGTTGAGTGCGTAATCATTTTGTAAACTAACAAGGACGTGTTGACATACGCCCTCCATCAGCATCATGACGCCATGAAAATGTGAAACAGAGAGCTTTATTAGGTTCATGAATTTGAAAAGAAAAAAAAACAACAAAACAAAACCCCTTCTGCAATTTTCTATTTTAATTGTAAATGACAATCTTCTGAGTTCTGAGGGGGGGAGGGGGAGGGGGGGCATCAATGATTATTTGAAGGACCAATTTACACGTGTTCATTTTCTAACATTGCAGAATCAAAACAGCCATCTGAATAACTGGTGGCTTAATATTATTCCATCTTCAAGGTATGTGTCTTGTTTTGGTTGACAGCTATAAACACAAGATTGATGCAATAAGCAAAACCAGGATATAAATGAAGCCATCCCTCAAGGAAACATCATTTGCTAAACTAAAATATGGCATGTTTACTTACTTGGAATCGGTATTGGAATTTTTTTAATTCCCTAACCTCATACGTGTTTACTAACACATAAACACAGGTTTTAGAATTTTTCAAATTCATGGTTGCTTAGGGGAGTAATTGATCCCCTACTCATTCTCTCTTCCTATCCCCTATTCATGACTTCCCGATTCATAATTTCTCAATGTATCTGTTGCATGATTCTAAGACTAGGTTGGATTTCCTTTTTTCAATTCCCTTGCGTGTAAGGATGTCAATAATCAAACAATGACAAGGACATTTTTACTATGTCAAATAACAATATCTATGATATCTGCATCATTGTCTTATTGGATTGAATTATAACAGTTACGAGAATTACAAGCATTCTGGGTTTAGGTCAAGAAAACAAGTAAAGACGTGAAAGAAAAATTGATGTGCTGCATGAAATTTTAAGCATGCTCAAACGTAGGTAAACCTGCAAAGACATTTCTGGTAAAGCCAACAATATGAGCTGAGCTCCATAGGTAAGCAACAGGGTAAGCAGTAGGTTGAACTTCTCAACTCATGCAGAAAACGAAGAGTTGATCGTGATCGATTTCTTGCTGTGCATTCTTCTTATAAGAAGGACAGTAATAAAATTAGAAAAGAATGAGAAGAAGAATGAACTTTTATTATGATAGGATCAGTGCATCAAATTAAAATCAAACCCCATTACACACTTTCTCATACATTTTTAATAGAAGGACATGTGCTACTCTCCATATGTATATATATATATATATATAGAAGGTTAGATGAAGGAGTTGAGAGGCAATATTGGAGAGATGGGTGAGGCTTGTGGAACTTGTTTCCATTGCAGCTAAATGCATCAATGCTCATATGAACTCTACAGGGTTTGATCGCTATCGGTCTGCATAGGTGCCTGCGCTTCCTGCTTTGCCACCTTTCTATGGCGGCTTAGCCCTCTTCCAACTCTTGAAGCTACTCCAACCACCAACCTGACAAAACTGGATAATATCTTAACTTTGATCTGGCCTCTCTTTGGAGGAAGCCTAGCCTTGTTCGTGTTTGAATGCTTGGCTTGTTCAATAGGTAGAGCCATTGTTTTGGAATATGTGGAGGAATACAATAACTGAAAGAACCAATGTTTTGTTTCCAAGTACAAAGACAATGGGAATGAGACAGCTTTTTATAATGTTGAAGTGGATCAGAGTGAGTGCTGAAGAGAGAGGCTGCTAAGGCATTATTTAAATATTATTGTTGTGAGTCCAAAACTCATGCATGATTAGAAAATGCACTATTGTACAAGATTAATTTAAATTCCATTTAGTGTTTTAATCTCAAATTTTCATAATTAAATAGGATTGCTTCCAAAAGTGAATCTCAAACTGAGTCAAGCTCTATTCCCCCACAAAAACTTCAAATGATGAGTTGGTTGCTCTGTTTTAATTGGGTTTAATCATGTTCACATTCTCCACAAATACACAAAAGAAGATAGAAAAGCTAGTTAAAATATAGTGCTTATGTTATCCTTTTTAAGCTTATGGGTCCAATCCAAGATTACAGAGTCAAGCAAGGAAAACAGAATAATTATAAATTCGATGAGATAAAACTGTGCTGATGTGATGACTGGCTAAAAAATCAAAGCCAAGGACTCAATCAAATGACCAGGCAAGCTATAAAAAAAAACAAAAAATTATTGAACATAAAAATTAATGGTTCAATCTCTATGGGTAAGTCTGGACCTGAGATCTCCACTGTCCCCTTTGAAAAGGACTTGAAAAAGCTCTGCTGGTGCAAGGAGCAGACAAGCCTTTAACAGATGTCCTCTTCTGGTGAAGGGAAGACAAAAAAGTGGGGGCTTAAGCATGGAGATCAAACATGTAGAATAAGGACACTAGGTTTTGCTTAGGATTCAAAACTTAATGGCAAACTTATTGATGGCTTATGGGGTTTTCTGGTTCTCTCTTTTTACGCTGAACCTGTAGACATAATAATTATCAACAAAGGCAAAGGCTTATGCTAAACAGTATCACCAACAGTTGGGTTTTCTGATTGCTGCATATAATAGAAGTGGGTTATAAGTTGTGATCCTACATACATGTGTTTGTTGCTTTGTTTGTCTGTTTGCTTTTCCTTCTTCTTTAGAGGACTGTAGTTCAGCACTATAAACAATTATCAGTTATTTTGAAAGAAGCGTACTTTGATGTAATCTTGACCTTAAATTTCTTCCAGTTGTGAAATACCAAGCAAATTTCTCTGCTCAACTAAATTTATGTGCATTGCCTTTTATTGAACAGCATTGATTGCTTATATATAATCACACTGTACTTGGACATATCAAGGGCAATCTGATTCTTACGGCTCTGTCGGGAGTGATTCTAGGAGGGCAATAATCATTTATGGGGAGAAGAAGTGATTATTGGCCTATCCAGAATCACTTTTCAAACGAGCCCTTAATAATCAACATCAATGTTGTAAGTGTTGTGAAATTTGGCTCACCATTGATGGAAGAAGACATGGGAACATGAGTTGCAGCAAGGAGGGCAGCAACAGAGGAAGAAAATAACTTGCTGGAAAAGGTCTCCCTTTGGCTGTTTTGCTTTCCCATTTCCACTAGACATGTAACCGAAAAGTCTATGAGTTTAATGTGACTTGTTGGGAGTAGAAATTAGTTGATTGGCTAGTTCTAGGTGCTTGACTTCCTATCCCAAGCATTAATGAAAGTGGTGGTTTGATTGGCTAGTTCTTCTTCTTTCTTCATACCCATCCTCTCTCTGTTTCCATTTGTTAATGGTTGGTGGTGGTTCGATTGGGTGGTGATATTGGTTCAACTGGGTTTGTGGCAGTTATGGTTCGACTGCTTTGGTGGTGATCGTGCTTTAGCGGTGCCGGTGCCGCAAATTGGACGATGGGTCTGGATCGGGGGAGATGTGTTTCCACAATGGTGCTCCTCAGTTGATTTTTGTTTTTTTTGGTGGTCTGGTGCTTGATAAGTAAATCAAGATCTCAGAGATTTTAGAAGAAGAAGAATAGCTATGGAGAATTTCAAAGACAAGAATCGATGTTGATTGGAGAAAGAGAGATGGAAAAAATGAATTCTCGTAGGGACTGAAAACGAAAACAACATATTATCGTTTTCAACTTTTGTTCATGAAGTTGGATTTGTTTTTGGAAAATATTTTGAGGGAAAACAAAAACGTTCCACCGAACAAATATTTTCTGGAAAACAGGAAATGAAAATGAAAATGGGCAGTGAAAACGATATCGAACGCGGCCTGAGTGTTTCATTCATCCTTGTGAGTTGTGAGGGTTTGTTACATAGTCTATCAATAACAAAATCAAAGGAGTTTCCGCACAACAGTAAGGAATGTTTCTGTTCTCTGCCAATGAAAAATTAAAGATGCTTGGGATGGATAGAAATTAACAACAAATAAACAAGAACTTGCATTTATTTATAACAAGTCACATTGTTAGAATTTTCATCCCCAACAGAAATTCCCTCACAAATGCCATCATATATTTACAACATTTGAGCCCTGTGTTCTGTTGGAGTTTTGAAATTACTTAACTGGTGCAAGAATGGTATAAACTAAAAGGAAGGTGACAAGGACAATAGCCCCTGCTAGAGTAAACCTGGGGCTAGTCCATAACATGAGATTGGACCTCTCTGTCCTCTTAATTGGATCAACCTCCTCAGACGATGGGTAATTAGACTGAGTAGGGTTCCAGGTCACATACTTGTTTGGAGAGAACTGTGAGAAGAACCCCTTCTTCTTCTTCTTCGTTTTCCCTTGCTTTCGGATGTTTGACCAGGCCTTGTCCCAATCTGTTGAGAATTTATCACCTGAGGTGTGTGTTGATCAACGTTGAACTATATGGTCAGTTTAATCATTAGAAGCACCTAATTAACCTCTATCCGTATTTGTTCAAACAACGGAAGATGAGTGATTCGAACTTTTTTCTAGTATTGGAAAAAAGAAACAAAGAGCATTATATATAGCAAAAGTTTTAAGGTGAGACCGTTATATACGCCATCTATCTCACATTTAACCATAATGTGCTGCTTTCGAGCGGCCTTGGATAAATGCGAAACTTTCTCAAGTTAAACCCTCCCTCCTTTAATCACCTTGTAACATTACTTGGTAAGACATAAATCTCACTACGATTATGCATGAACGCAACCTTCAAGATTGAAATTCACTAATAACCTTAATTAAAACTGGTAAAACCAACTCATCCAATCCAAGTGCCTAGTGATGAGATGACCAACCAAAACTTGGTGGGAAATCCAAAACAATTAGAAGCACATCATCATAGATGAAGCTCAATTTTACATCCAAACACTAAAAAATTCTAAAAATAAAAATAAAACTAAATAGTAATAATCAGAAAAGCAAATTAATTAATTAGTTACCGTTGGAGTCACCGTTTTGCCGGGGCTCTTGCGAGTTCCTTGTTGAACAGAAAGGTTTCAGTGGCGAGTAACAAGAAGAAGAAGAGTTGTGTTTCCGAGTGGCCCAGAAATTACGAGACGATGTTAAGCTTCCTATTCGAGCTTGAATATCCATTTGCGCATCCCAAACCCAAACCAAAGAATATTCCAATCCAATGTAATCCCCTGCAGTGCTAGCTACTGCTGATCATCTCGTGGCGACATTTCCGTACGGTCTTATCACACTGGGAGATTGCCAGCCTCTAATTCTCCCTCGCCGTCTCTCTGTTTGACACGTGTCCCAATGTTACATGTCTTTCAAATTCTCTTTTCTTTAATATTTATTTTGCTTGTGTTTTTTTCTTTTTGTTTTCTCGAATAAAAGATATAGATGTTTCAAAATATTGTTTTGAAAAAAAATTGTTCTAGCACACCTTGTGACTCCCAACCATTGATAGTAAAGGCCAGTTTAGCATTGCTGTGCTGTGAAAATAATCACTGTCAGATTTGCTGTGAGAGAAAACAGTTTTGCGTTTGATAAACTTTTTGTTAAAAGTGTTGTTGGTACTAATTCCCTCATAATCAAAAAATGATTGCCGCATAATCATTAAATCCAACGCCTCTTCGAAACTGATTCCTGCATAATTACAAAATGAAAGCATCTCATTAGTTGTTTTCCTTTATAGCTTTCTCTCACAACAATTTTTAACAACAAATGATTTTTTTATAGTTTACCAAACGGGTTGGGCTTCCCAAAAAATTTTAAAAATCTCTTATCACCCCAAATAAACAATGTCAAATGGGCACTAAGTGAAGTTTGTCAATGCATTGTGAGCTCCGCTTGCATCAATATGATAAATTGCCACAAAAACTCTTCTAGTATTATTTTTAAATAATTATTCAACTCTAAGATTCGATAATTTTTTTTTATGTCATTAGCTATATACAATTATATGTCTATCTCACACATAACTAATCACGTAAAATAGATGTCACTGACAAAAGTTGTTTTCATTCACCTACAAGAACATTACTTTTGTGTGGATTTTTCATTTTCGGTCTTATTATTTCATATACAAACAAAATGGTTTTTGGTTTGAGTTAACAAACAAAAAAAAAGGATGTGATGTGAGGTGAGGTGAGAAGATAATTGGAAAATACTTTTTAAATTTCACTAATCAAAATACTCGGTTTGTGGAGATTAGTCTATTCTTGAGAGCTTAGCTTATCAATAACTAACTCAATACAGCTGGACTAACTAACTAGCTAACTGCCATGTCATCAATCGTACTAGTGATGAATTAGCCAATGTCTTCCAGCCATTAATCATCTGAAGCTTGATCAAGTTATTAACTGATGTATAGCACGGATCGGTTAGGAGCGCTAGATGACTCTTTTGTTAACCAAACTAAAATTTTCAGTAGACCAATTTCTGTTATGTTAACCAACCATTAGAATATTTAATCGTTCGAATTGGTTAACTTCTTATTCGGTTCGAATTTGTTCGGTAGACCAATAATACCATTTAACAAAACTCTTGAGAATAAAAATATTTCTTACTAATGCTAGTTGAAAAACTCCAATCAAGCCTAAGAAAAACATACTCATTCAAGCTTGTAGAACAATATAATTTATGCAGTAACGAGATTGTTACCCGTTCTTTTAACCAAACTTTTGTAATCGACTTGGTACAGAAGAATTAAATAAATATAAATATAAATATAACCAAACTGCCGGTACGGTACAATGTCTGTACAAAGGATTTTTCGTTTGAGATGCCCATCCCTAAATTGATGTGCTGATGTGCAGGAGGATGATAGGAAGGTATTATATTATAGCATTCACAATCATGCTCTCTATTTTTTAGTTAAATTTTAGCTAAAAACATATAAAAGTTATTATAGGAGCTCTCTATACAATTTAAACTCCAATCATGCTCTCTAGCTTAGGGAGTCATAAATGCTATAACTCTTTTTTAATTGGTTCATCTCTATTAAAACATAATATGAAAAATAGTTAGCATTAATTAAAAGTTTGAAATTATTATTAAATAGAGCAACATTAAATTATAGGGAGTAGATGTCTTTTCTCTCTCCTCATATTTAAGAGCAGTTCCAGCAGCTAAGGCAGGGGCGGGCTGGGGGGCTTTTGAGCCCAAAATGCATTTCCAGCAACAAGGGCTGCCCGTAGCAGGAGGTGGGGGCTACGAGACTGGGCTGGCCCGAGGGCTGGTCAGATTTTTAAAAAAATAAATACTTAGTCATATTTTTCACTTCCCACATCAAAACTCTACACAAATTTCTCTCCTCATATTTCATGTGACTAATTGTTGCCATAGCAATTGGTGGAAACACCACAACCTTTTGCAAGGGCAATTACTATACACTTGAATAGTAGTTGCCCTAGCTCCTCCCTTGCCATGGCAAAGGGCTAATTGGTGGAAGAGCTCTAAGAGCAACTCAATCGGTGCAGCCCAGGCAAGGGGGTGCGGGACCCATGGGCCCGAGCCCAAAATCCAGCTTCCAGGGGTAGGGAACAGCCCGGGCAAAGAGGTGGCCCCACGCTAATTGGGCAAGCCCGCAGGGGGAAGAAGCCTGAGGCCCAACCCAGGCAAGCTGATGTCAGCGATGACGTCAACAACAACAAAAAATTTAAAAAAATTGGAAAAAATCAGAAATATTCAGAAATATTTTTTAATACATACCTAGCAATTTTATTATTATTAATTTTATACATACAACTAAAATTAATCACATGTAAAAAATAAAAATAAAAAGTAAAAATGAATACTAGTTGCCCTTTGCCATGGCAATTGGTGGAAACACACATTGCTTTTTGCAAGGGTAGCTACTATTCACGTGAATAGTAGTTGCCCTAGCTCCCTCCCCCTCCCCCCTTGCCATGGCAAAGGGAAAATGGGTGGAGTTGCTCTAAGAGCTCCTAAAGATCTCTCTATTTTAAGAGATAAATAGAAAATATGATTGAAATTGTATTTTTTCAATTCCTCTATAAAATTTGTCTAAGGAAATTATTTATGAAGCATATTATGATGCTCAATCTCATACATCAATCTTTCAGACCAAAAAAAAAAAAATCTCATACATCAATCTAATCCAAATGCACTCAGGAAGGATAGGGGAAGGGTGTGGTCCACTTCTACACTCTGCCGCCAAGTTCTTGAATTACTTCCACGTATACTGGTGAGTGGAGGTTGTACCAGATGACGTGGCGCGTCTGTCCCCACCAAAGACTCTGTACGCATCAGGAAGAAGTCATACTAGTGGACAGGAGAGAGTTAAATCGGAAGTGGGACCCATCCCTTGAGGCCAACCAAGAATTCATCCACGCCTTGGGTTGCTTGATTCTCTGCGTTGCAACCCATAATCATTCAATAAGCCTGCAAGAGAATTTCTTCTGAAAACAAAGGAGAAATTCTGTGTGTTTAGTATACTCTTTGAAATAGAACATTTTTTTATACATCACATGTGTTCACTATTCATGTATTGTATCCTTAAATAGACCCTATAAGCCTCCATATATTTAACTGGTTATGTACAATCATGTTTCATCATAATTGTATGCAAAAGGTGATATAAAAATTTTTCTCCCATAAATACAACCTATATCAAGCTTAAGAGCAAAACCCTTTAATCCATAGGAGCTTCTTATTGAACTACTAGCATTAATTAATCCTTCCAAGGATATTGGCGCAACTCTCATCGATATTCAATTTGTGTCATCCAATAAGGGGAGACGACTGATATAGTTGGATAAAGTCACAAAGTGTGTAAAAAAGCTTATTTTTAAAAAAATGCTTTGTAACTTTTTTGTGGTTTCACATCTTCTTTGTCAAATAATAAAAGAGTTCTCTAAATTTTGTTAATGCAAACAGATTTTATACGATAATATACAAGCTCTAATGCATTTTTTCTTGCAAGTCGATTTTGTAAAGGCAAATTCTACCCAAGGTTTTTATCATATGGTACAAGAGCAAGATATCATGCAAGTATGAGATTGAGTTTAGTATAAATCGCAACTTCATAATTGTTATTATGAAGACGCAATTTGAGAATAATTAATATTCGTAAGAGAGATGTGTAAAGTTACTCTCTTAACAGTAGGTATTAATAATTTCAATTTTCTTATACAAATTCCAAACATATGATACATTATTTTATATTACATTGTTGATCAATTTTTTTTGTAGAAATAAATCCCTTTTAGAGATAGATCCAATCCAAGTTAATAATTTAGCATTCGTCAAAAAAGTTTAGCCCAATGAAAATTAACACTGACTTACAATCTAGTGGTATGGAGTTTGAAGCTCCATGACACCTTAACACTAGCAGTGTGCGTGTATGAGAAAACCCTCATGATTTCTAATTTTGGCAACCAAAAAAAAAATTTAGCATTTCAAAATTAACACGTGTAAATAATAGAACACATGGATAGGGGTCCTCAGCGTCCGCTCAAATTAAAGATCAACGAAACAGCAGCATCTGGAAGTCTCAAATCATTGCTCTATACTTGTCCGCACAGTAAAACTTTTATCACGAGGGAAAAACGAAGACGCGGGACGATTAGATCGGCGTAGTGGGAATCGGGGCGGATGCACGTTGGGACAAGAGGGGTCGGACGACCCCTTGGAATGCCCTGAAAATTGGTGTGGACTCCATGAACGACCCCTTGAGCGCTGGCCGAACGACCCCTTGTGTGCGCACACCGTGTGCTCGACGAAAGTCTCCGAATGCCTTCATTCTGCAGCTAACTGCGCGTTCTTGTAGGGCTTCTTTTTTTTAAAACTAGCCTTGCCAAACGACGCGTCGTTTGGTCTAAGGTCGAGTCAAATTTTTAATTGACTGGCCTCAAAACGACGTCGTTTTGGGCCAGGTTTTTAAAAAAAAAAAAACGAAAAACCCAAACCACTTACCCCGACTGTACAGCTCTCCCTTTGCATAATTCATTCCCAATTTCAGATCTATTCCCACCCTCTCAAACCCTAACCTCCAATCTCCAAACCTCCCAACCTCCAACAACCTCGTCTCAACTCTTTGCCGGTGACATCACCGACCACCACCACCTTGTGCCGCGTGCCCCGTTTTTTCAATTCCAAATAAGCAAAATTGATATTTATTAATTTATAGTGATAATATATATTGTTGATTTTGATTTTTTTTTTTATGGAATGAAATTTATGGATATGATAATGTAGATTGATTGAGTTTATAATTGATTGATATTGTGAATTCATTGAGTATATTGAATATTTATTGAGTATATTGAATATATTGATTGAGCATATTGAATGAGTATATTGAATATTTATTGAGTATATTGAAATATTGATTAAGTATATTGAATATTGAGTATGATAATTTGGTATATTGAATATTGATTGATATGATAATTTGGTATATTGAATATTGATAGTGGGTTATTGACATTTTCATATTCATATGATAATTTGGGTAAAAAATAATGTGTAGATTTATGGGTAAAAAATAATGTGTACATTTTCATTAATTGATGTGTAGATTTATGGAACAATTCTTTAAAAGAAAATTATCTACTGACAGTCCTTCTCCGTAGATAATGGAAGTACTATCTTTCTATTTTTTAGTATTAGTTTCTTCATAGAAAAATTTCAGAGCTTTTACACTGTGACCCCTTGGCCACGTAATCCTGGATCCGCCACTGGTGGGAATGACTGGTGGCCAAATAATTGGGCGGCCTCAATTCACCTGCAAGCCACCACCTCGCATTTCCCAACACGCACACAAACACACACACAGAAACCCCAGCCTGCCACAGAATCGCAGACACCTCTCTCTCTCTTCCCTCGCTCTCCAACTCTCATTCATTCATTCAGTGAGTCTTATGCTTCCCAAAGCCACATGAACTCCACTTCTTCCAACAACCCCCAATCAATGGGAGCAGCGTCAACTCCCTCAGACGGGTCGGGCAAGAAGGCCCGCAAGCCCTACACCATCACCAAGTCCAGAGAAAGCTGGACCGACGAAGAACACGACAAGTTCCTCGAAGCGCTTCAACTGTCAGTTCACTTTTTATTTGTTCGTTTACTTTGCTTATTACGTTCCATTCTATTTGAAGTCGCTGGTGAATTTGGTTGATTGCTTGTTGGGTTTCATTGCTTTTTGTGTGGTCTGTTTTCACTTTTGAATGTTCTCTTTTGGGTTCTGGGTTTCATTTGGAATTTTTCAAAGTTTGAAACTTTAATATTATGCAGCTACAAATTAGTCACTTACTTGTGATGACCATGTCTGAGAATTGTGACTGGAGTGATGCAATGGGAAAAGTGTGGGGAAATTTAGTGTCTTGTAAGTTATAAACAGTATATTTTGGTGCTGGTGGATTTTGAAGTTTTGTGGGATTTTCAGGTTTGACCGTGACTGGAAGAAAATTGAAGATTTTGTGGGTTCGAAAACGGTTATTCAGGTTTGAAGCAAGCAATTCTGCTTTGTGGATTGAAATTGGTATGGTTTTGGGGACTGTTTAAGATTTGAGGGGTTTTGCAGATTCGAAGTCATGCTCAGAAATACTTCTTGAAAGTTCAAAAGAGCGGGACAACAGCTCATGTGCCTCCTCCGCGGCCAAAGCGCAAGGCTGCTCATCCTTACCCACAAAAGGCCTCCAAAAATGGTTCTCACATGTTAAAGATAGTGGCATTGTGTCTTTCTAAAGCTTAAAACTTAATTGTTGTCATCCTTAATTGTTCAATATCGGATTGGCAGTTTTAGTTCCGTTGCAAGCATCCATTGCGTATCCTTCTTCAGTGAATGCCATTGCATCTACCTATTCTCCGTGGGATGAAACTTCCATTTTGTTAAATCCTGCATCAAACCAAATTCTGTTGTCACACGAAGAATTTACCAGTCTTCAAGGAACTGAAGGTGTGTGTACTTTCTCTTTTCTGTTTGTTTTGCTTGATATACTTGTGTTCAAATAGTTTTGTTGAGAACTTTCCAGCACTTATTATGGGGTACACCGTTACTGATTCAGCTGATATTAGATCAAAGGGGCTAGCAAGGATTAATAAATGCAGTCTTACTGGAATCGAAAGCCCAAGTAGATCCCTACCAAGTTGTGAGATATCAGAGCAAGGGAAACAAGCTCCTTTGCTTCACGGTAATCCTCAAATCATAATTTCTGATTATATCTGCCACCGGCTTGAATTTCAAGAAAATTTTCTGGTGGGCTATTTTTCATACACATTCCAATATTTTGCAGGTATTCCTGATTTTGCTGAAGTTTATAGCTTCATTGGGAGTGTTTTTGATCCAGACACAAAAGGCCATGCTCAGAAACTCAGGGAGATGGATCCCATCAATTTTGAAACTGTGAGTTGAATGAAACCACATTACTCTCAACGATTTATTCTTGCTAGTTTCTAATAATGCCTGAAGTTGTGTAAGATTTGCATGTCTATCCTTTTTAGAGATAAAATGTAAATGTCATATGAGAGCTAAGAACCCTGTACTACGGTGGTTTTTGGCCAAAAACTATTTTGAACAAAGTCCATAGATCAGTGCTGTAGACTTTTCAAGATACTCAACATGAATGTGTGTTCCCTCTGCCGAGACTTAACTTGTTATGACCTGAGGCTACAAAACAAGCAGAACCTTTTTTCCCCCCTGTAGGCTCCTGTCTATTAGTTGTAGAGATAATATTTACTTGTCATCAGATGACCCTGTATTATGGTGGTTTTTGGCCAAAGTCTATTGGGTAAAGTGTGGTTTTACCCCTTGAACTATAAGGCAATTGAACTTACCCCCTGAATTATTTCGTCTGCTGATTTAGTCCTCAACTCGTAATAAATAGTCAATTTCACTTACCGTTAAGTTTATCTAATTCCATCAATTTTTCTGTTAATAACAAGGGCAAATTTGTAATTCTAACTTAAAATTCATAAAAATATTGTAAACAATTAACTTTTAGAAGAAAAAAAAATCTTTGGGGGAAGAAGAAATCGGTGGGGGTGGAGGTTCTATGGGGAGAATTTTTTTCTTCTAAAAGTTAATTATTTACAACAATTTTATGAATTTTAAGTTCAAATTACAAATTTGCCCTTGTTATTAACAGAAAAATGGATGGAATTAGATAAACTTAACGGTAAGGGGGAAATTGACTATTTATTACGAGTTGAGGGACTAAATCGGCAGACGAAATAATTCAGGGGGGTAAGTTCGAATTGCCTAATAGTTCAGGGGGCAAAATGGCTAAAAATCCAAGTCTATTTTGAACAAAGTCCACAGATAGGGTTTTCTAGATACTCAATCTGCAGAGGCTTAACGTGTTATGAGTTGAGGCTATACAAAACAAATATATGCCTTATAATAATTATTAATTACAACGAATCAAGGTGAAATGAGATATATGCTTGTAATTAATTATAAATATTGAGAGGTGATGTGCCAGTAGTAATATTTGGTTATTTCTGCAGGTTTTGTTGTTGATGAGAAATCTCAGTATCAACTTGTCGAGTCCAGACTTTGAGCCAGTTGTGAGTATTACTATTTCTTGTTATTATACTTGTAAATTGTAATTGTGTCATGTAACTTTGCACATGGCCATAGGTTTCTATTGTTTGTCAGAGACTACGTTATCCTTGTTAAGCCCGATACCCTTCTAGATTTGGATATGAAAAACAATGTGGCGCTGATTTATTGCTTTTTCCTCATATAAGATGACTTTGAGTTGCAAATAAAATTAGAAGCTTCAGAGTTATTTCACGTGAACTGTTCTTTTTGAGATAACATGTTTTATCTTGAGAGTTCAATGTACTGTTAATATTCTCTCTTCAATCACCCTGATGTCCTGACTTCTCAATTAGTTTGTGTTATTTCCTTAAGATTTTGTACTGTATTTGACTTCACCATACATGTATATGTTCTTTTAAAACTTTTGATATTCTTTAATGTTGACTGGTTAATCATGTTGTTTGGTTCAGAGGAAAGTCCTAGTATCATACGAAGTCAATACAAAAACAGTAGCTGCAGGAATTGTTTCCACGAAGCTGAATAACGATCTGTCATGTTGAACTTCTTAATACTTACAGTTGCTGACTGGTACGTGTCTTCCATTTCTTTTAGCTTATACTAATGCACTCAGATGTTGCCCATTTTTACAAGTATGATCTCTTCACAAAAAATTCTTAGTGACATTTAGCTTCAAACTTCTCCATATATTAGGTATGGTTTTGGAGCAAAAGTGGTGGTTCTAGAACAGCATGCCGAATCTGATGTTAGGGATGTAGTTCTGCAGCCACAACCAGGAGAGTGTTAGAAGGACGCTGAATGGAAGAAAAATTTCAATTGATTTTCAAGCTCTGCAAAGGTTCTAATAGTATTCTGGTAGCCTGAATGTATGATTGTCATATTATGATTTTGCTCAGGCCTTCCAGACAAGTATGTATATCTTGTAAAGATCTGTTTAGTTGTAGTCTCATCTTCTTTTTCGAGTTTGCAGTCTGTACCATCAAACAAGTTTTAACTACGAGAATCCAAATCGTTAGCAACCCAGGAAAACAAAAAAGCTTATGAGGATTTGAATGAAGATGAACATATAGGTGCTTGTCAAATGTCACATGCTATATAGTGATGCTGCATCATATAGTTCCTTCCTGCATTTCATGCGATTGTCAATTTGGCTTCAAGTGTTATAGGCTCAAAAGGAAAAGGCCCTTTTTCATGTTACTAAAGGAGTAAATAGAAGTCCGACCAAAAAAGAGAGGAGTAAATAGGAGATCAAAGCATGCGTACGAGTGACATGCTATATTTTGGCATGAATAACATAAGCATTGGCATTTCGAAATACCTAGACAACTTCTTGTGGAGTAACCGAAAGTATCTTTCAGAATGCCATGCAAATTTATCTGTTTTTACAATCTGCAATGTATAATTTCCAGTATCTCATTATCTAAAATCTCCTAAAAAAAATTATGTTTGAAATTGAAATTTCGGAAATTTACTATATTTCATTTTTGGGGAGGATGTGTTTTTCTTTCGTACAAGCTATTTAATAACAAGTTGAATTGATCGTATAACTTTAGATAAACGTGCTTAACTAATTGAGCTACAATAGAACTAAAAAACAACACATATTTAAGTAAAGCCCAAATCCACCTAAATGGTAAACATTTTAGCCCAATTCCCTACAAATTGACACATAAATGTAAGTTTTTAATAAGGAACATGTTTTCTATAAAATAAATTAATAATAAAAATGTTTTATATTCTAGCTTATTTTTCAACCTAAACACGATGACAGAATTTCATGCCAACCTGACACATAGGTTGAATTTTATAACATTGTACAACAAAATTAAAATGAAGCAATATGAGCAGAAAATTTCAAGGAGAAAAAAAAAAGAAAAAAAGAAAAATGGCGCAAGTGAAACTGAAAACCCTACCTCCAAAAATTTTAGATATAAAAGCAACGCAACACTCATTTTGCCCCAACCCTAAACCCTCGCATCGCATCTACCACTCCCATCTCACTCCCCCACTTTCTCAAAAATGGCCGCCACAGCTGCAGCAGCTCGTCCTCTCGTCACCGTCCAAACCCTAGACGGCGACATGGCCACTGACCAGTCCCAAACCGTCGCCTTACCCGACGTCATGAAAGCGTCCATCCGCCCAGACATCGTCACCTTCGTCCACGCAAACATCTCAAAGAACAGCAGGCAACCATACGCCGTTTCGAAGAAGGCCGGCCACCAGACCTCCGCCGAGTCTTGGGGTACCGGACGCGCCGTCTCGCGTATCCCACGTGTCCCCGGCGGCGGGACCCACCGCGCTGGGCAGGGAGCATTCGGAAACATGTGCCGAGGCGGTCGCATGTTCGCTCCCACCAAGATCTGGCGCCGCTGGCACCGCAAGATCAACGTGAACCAGAAGCGATACGCCGTCGTTTCGGCCATTGCTGCATCCGCCGTGCCCTCTCTCGTTTTGGCCAGGGGACACAAAATCGAGACCGTCCCGGAGCTTCCGTTGGTCGTCAGCGACTCGGCTGAGGGCGTGGAGAAGACCTCGGCCGCGCTGAAGCTTCTGAAGCAGATCGGGGCTTATGCCGACGCCGAAAAGGCCAAGGACAGCCACTCGATCCGACCCGGAAAGGGGAAGATGAGGAACCGGAGGTACATTAATCGCAAGGGCCCGCTCATTGTGTACGGAACTGAAGGGGCCAAGCTGGTGAAGGCCTTCAGGAACATTCCTGGCGTCGACATTGTCAATGTTGAGAGGCTTAACCTGCTGAAGCTCGCTCCGGGTGGGCATCTGGGTCGATTCGTCATCTGGACAAAGTCGGCTTTTGAGAAGCTGGACTCGATTTACGGGTCGTTTGATAAGGCTTCTGAGAAGAAGAAGGGGTACGTGTTGCCCAGGTCGAAGATGGTGAATGCTGACTTGGCGAGGATTATCAACTCTGATGAGGTTCAGTCTGTAGTTAGGCCAATCAAGAAGGAGTTCAAGAGGGCGCCTCTGAAGAAGAACCCATTGAAGAATCTCAACACTCTTCTGAAGTTGAACCCTTACGCTAAAACTGCTAGGAGGATGGCTCTTTTGGCCGAAGAGCAACGGGTGAAAGCTAAGAAGGAGAAGCTTGACAAAAAGAGAAAGCCCATTTCAAAGGTAATCGGTCCATATTGCTTGTGTGTTTTTTTTATTATGGTTAGTTGGTTCTGGTGATATGCTAGTTAATGATTGTTTGTTTTGGTAGTCTGTTTTTGGATTTTCGATGATATTTTGCAGTATGCTTGTTTTGAACCTCTTGTCATCGAAAATGGATGTGGTATCGAATTATACTTGAAATATGCATATAATTGTGTTATAAAGATGTCTAAGATGTGTGCTAATGTCAGTAAGCTGCCTGTGCTGTGTGAGACGCCTGGTTCTTTTTGCAACTCAAGAGGTTATCAGGGGAAATGAAGTTCATTTTGCTTGCATCTGCATCAATACCAAAGCTATAATAATAAAAATTGGCCTTATATTTTGCAAATGAAATCATAGAAAGGGTTAGAACTGTAAATCATCAAATTCTTTTGGCAATCCAGACAGAGTTCTGCTACATTTTCTTTGTGAATCAGATATTCTTTACTTTTTGTTTTGTAGTTGTAAACATTCAGTATGGAAATTAAGTGTTATTACAGGTTAAAGATGTGGGTTATATATTGATTTAGGTTCCAGACATTGGAAATGTTTAATCTAATATATTATGATTTTTCATACTATTATGTGATTAGTACTTCTTAAACGAAATTGTTCCTTCATGTAATGTTGGTTTTCATCAGTTACACATACCATTCTCAATTTACATTGAGCATATGTACAGGATGCTGCATCTTGCCTTAAATTCTTTTGCTTCTTGTTTACTCTTTTGCAAGATCTTGAGCATGAGTGCTAATTTAAGTGTTGAATTTCTTTTTATACAGGAGGAGGCATCTACTATCAAGGCCGCAGGAAAAGCTTGGTACAAAACTATGATCTCTGACAGCGATTACACAGAGTTCGAGAATTTCACAAAGTGGCTTGGTGTGTCCCAGTAATTTAGTTTACTGCTTTAAAAATCTAAGACTGTGTTTTGTTAGTCTATTTTGTTGTGGTGTTTATCTGTGTCTTTTGTTATTGTGGGTAATGGAGGAAAATGAGTATAATGAGCGAGAAAATTTCGAAGTGTGTTTCCTCTTTATCCGGTTAAAGATTTTCTATCACTGGCACTGGATTTATATTTGTAGCTTAGTTTGTCAACTTAGTTTCATGACAATGTTAGCTACTTTGGTCTGCAATACAAGCATAATTTTGTTTTGGATTCCTTTAATTCTTATGTGAATTGTGGATGCATGGCGCATTGGTTTGGTTCTTTCTTTCTTGTTATATGCTTTTATGATCGGGCATGTATAGAAAAAGGGTCGTCATGTTTTTTACCGCTTGAAGGAACTCAGTTTGGTAACTATGTATTTACCTTTCCCACTAGAATTGCAAATCACTTGAACAAACCTGAATAAGACATACGGTTATACCACCAAGTGACCAAGTGTTTTGGTTTGGAGCAGCCTAATATCTAGTCCATAGTACCCAGAATAATCCTAGAGGTACCATAGTAAGTGATGTCGATGCGGCAGTTGATGTATTAGTTAACAGTTGAGGATCATAATAATAGGCCTAATGCCTAAGCTGAATTGTGCTTGTTTAAGACAAGGGTTAATTCATGACATTGATAATTTGAGTTCAAATATCTCTAATTCCTTTGAATGTTTGAAAAATGTCTCGACTTTCTTTGTAATAATACTGAATCTTGTGGTTTTTGGGTTTAATAGATATATGCTCAATTTGCTGCACTTTGTAATGGCTAAATCAAACTCAAATCAAAGCCTGTATTTTGTTATGGATGATGAGTTCAGGAAATTTCATTGGAACCCAAATTGCAAACCAGTTCTCCAAATCTTTTCAATGAGGGCTTTCAAGGCACCCTACCCTGGCCCTGTTCAGTTGCAGTTTTTTGCCTTTTAGCGTCTTGTGTTTCGTTGATCAGAAAACTTGGCATTGCCCATTTTGTAAAATGGCTGATAATAGTAACTACCTGTATCCACGTTCCAATTATTATTTTTCTGGGTTGTATCCTAAACAATGCAGGTTTGGGGATTAGAATACCGTCTTCACCCCACTCCGAATACTACATCCGAAATTTGTCCCAAACTCATCCTCGTACGTGATTTATATCCTTAATAGTTCATATCCTATCCATTAGCGTCTAGTCGTGCGGAGACTCTAACTCGTGGGGAAAATTGTCACTCCTACTAGTCATGGCTCTGCCTTGAAGAAAAGGGCTTTAACATCATGGTCAACATGTTGAGGCAGTATAGCCAATGCTTTAGCAGATGAAGCTGTGATATGCTTGAAGACTCTAAGAATAGTGTATCAGTGCCATTTCAAGACTTGCCCCAAACGGCATTCTCCTTACCCCCCAAGGCTCATGGATAGGGAAATTCCACTCGGAATATTTAGTAAAGGTTTCAACTAGACTCGGTTTCTAAGCACTGATCAAAGCATCGAGAACTAATGCTTTAGTTTTAGACTTTGCCTAACAAAATCAGTTTTACACCAATTGAGACCAGCAAACACACAATCTAACCCATGCTCTCATTTGGGGAATCATTCAACGCTAATCACTGCAGCCAGCGTCAACAATCCAATTCCATTTCCCATAAACTCAGAGCTAATTTCACTTTTTTCTTTTCTTTTATTTTCTTTCATACCAAACAGGAAAAATGTGTAAGGCACTGCGTTTCTTAGTGTTCATGATCAAAAGCAGATGGTTCACAGTTTTTGCCTTATTCATGATGATGGCTTGTTCTGCTGGAACCTATCCGTTTGGGACCTATTCCAAAGAGCTGAAGCAAACTTTGGGTTATGACCAATCAACCCTAAATTTGTTGGGTTTTTGAAGATCTTGGGGCAAGCATTGGCATTTTTTCTGGCTTAATTGCTGAGGTCACCCCAACATGGTTTGTGCTCCTGATTGGTGCAGCCATGAACTTGTTTGGCTACTTGATGATGTGGTTAGGTGTCACCGGTAAGATTTCCAAGCCAGCAGTCTGGCAAATGTGCACCTACATTGCCATTGGAGCCAATTCTCAAAGCTTTGTGAACACAGGAGCCCTTGTGACTTGTGTCAAAAACTTCCCAGAAAGCAGAGCCATTATGATTGGCCTCTTAAAAGGGTATGTTGGGTTCAGTGGTGCAATTATAACCAAACTCTATCTTGCTTTCTATGGCAATGACAGGAAGGCTCTGATTCTTCTTGTTGGGTGGCTGCCTGCTCTGATTGGAGTGATTTTTATGTACACAATTAGACCCATGAAGGTTGAAAGCAAACCCAATGAGCTCAAAGTGCTTTTCTACTTTCTTTTTGTGTCAATTGCTTTTGCCCTTTTTCTCATGGCAATAACTCTCATTCAGAGAAGCATTACATTCAACAAAGAAACCCAAGCACTCACAGCCACTGCTGTCTGTTTTCTGCTTCTGTTTCCTTTGTCCATTTCCATAAGTGACGAGTTGGATAACTTTACGCTCAAGGAACACCCGAAACCTCCTACTCAGATTTCCATTGTCCATTTAGAAAAAAACCCATCAAACCATGCCATTTCCGCACCAAAAACACTGTCAATTTCTTCCTCTTTTCAGCCCGAAGGCACACCTTTCTTCTCCAACATTTTCAACAAACCGCCGAGAGGAGATGACTACACAATCTTACAAGCCCTCTTCAGCATTGATATGTTGATCCTTTTAATTGTAACACTCTTTGGACTTGGCTCAAGCTTGAATGCTGTGGCCAATTTTGGCCAAATTGGTGAGTCATTGGGTTACAAACCTGAAACCATTCACACTTTCATGTCACTCATCAGCATATGGAACTTTTTTGGTAGAGTCTTTTCTGGGTTTGTCTCAGAAATCCTACTCATGACAGACCAAATTCCAAGACCCCTTATGGTCACAATTGTCCTTCTCATAGCAACCAAAGGCTACCTTGTCATTGCTTTTCCATTCCCTGGTGCTTTGTAAATTGCTTCAGTGATCATTGGGTTCACATTAGGGGCTCAGCTGCCATTGGTTTACTCTATCATTTCTGAAATCTTTGGCTTGAAGTACTATTCTACCCTTTTCAACTTTGGCCAATTGGCAAGTCCTCTTGGCTCTTATTTGCTCACTGTGAAGGTCACTGGAATGCTCTAGGACAAAGAGGAAAAGAAGGACCTTGCAAAGTTGGGCCAGACTAGGACTCAAGGGAAGGACCTCACCTGCATTGGAACTCATTGTTTTAAGATGGCTTTCATCATTTTGGCTGCTGTCACATTCTTTTCGGCTTTCGTTTCATTTATTTTGGTGGAGAGAACCAAACAATTCTACAAAGGTAACATATACAAAAAGTTAGGAGAGAATGCTGAGAAAATCAAGGGTGAAGAGGTAAAAGAAATGGCTTCACCATCATTAATGATCACTTGGATTGGATATATGGACGATTTATATTAGGGACAATTCTATGGGTAATGTTATCTCTTGTCGGACAGACTAGCAATGCAACGATTCATTTATTGTTAAACTGTGAATATGAACACCTCATATTCATAAAAGAATCTAACACATTTTGGTAGCAGACTTATGTTGTTAAATTGTCTATTGAAAGATCATTTTGGATGATTTGTTTTTTGAACTCATTTTATTTTCTTAGTTAGAACTTGAAATGTATTATTGTCACCGCTGACCTTGTAGACGTCAAGAAACCCTTGTAATTTGTAAACATGGGTACATATTCAATTCTTTAGTATGAATTAACATTTTTTCAATACGATTTAAAAGGTGATTAAATGAGTTTCTTCAGATTGTTTCGCAATTCTTGTATTGCATTCATCCAAATTAGAAGGAAAATACCACATCAGAATGCAATGATTCACTGAAAAGGAAACTATAAACGGCGGATGAAGTCTAATGTAACCAATTAACATAAACTTATTACAAGTGACTTTGTTTTCTAAAAACAGAATTTTATGTTCTAAAACAAAATTTGCATGGGCCCCTGAAAATGAACCAACTCAGCTTGCCAGCCCAGTCAACCCCCAACCCACGTCAATAAACTTGTATGGCTGCTAAGATTTAGAAGAAAAACCAAAATATACAGACACACACATACATATCTTCTGACTTGGTCTATGAATTTTTGGACACACTTTTTGTACAAGTTAAGGCTTTTAGCATTAGACAATTGGTTGATGACAAAAATTCAAAGTCAACTGAGCGAACCATATAAACCACAAATAGTTTGCGTTTGATGAACAGTGACTCACAACTTTGTTAGGTTAAAAAACTAGCACCTTCAATATACCACCATACAAAAATGTTACTCTCTGAAGAGGTGTCTACAGCCCATGAAATGTTCTTATATGGCATCATGGCATATCTTGGATTTAAAAGCTAGTAGGAAATGTGCAAAGGCAACAAAGCTCATAATTTTCCATAGCATTGTATGCATTCACATGTGAATTCATCAAAATTACAGCGAATTTGAATTTGCTCAAGTAAAAGGATGGCTAAAAGAAACTGGGGTTTGGTTTAGTAATACTTGTCTCCCGTTTTTTATAATGAAATCTTAAGTTAAATTAAAGTAAACGCGATGACGATAAGTCTTTGTGCTGGGTTTGATACCTAATTCTAACAAGTTATATTGTGATAAGGTTGCTTTGTTTGAGTAAATTGACTCGTCATCAATAATTATTTGTACATATCTTATACTTATACTTTAAAAAACAAAATTAAGTGGAATAAACGGACACTGCAAGCAGTGCACACAGTACGAAATTGAAAGTTGTAATGTAATAAACGCAAGTCCAAAAACGTAACGAGAAAACGCGGTTATCGTCAAAACAAATGTTGAATTGTGACGATGAGGTTTTGATACGGTTGAAACTCGAAATGGATTGTCTTATTCGTTTTTTCTTTTGTGTGTTTCTCCGACTGTTTAGAAAACGTCGGGTATTTTGGTATTTTAGTATATAACGAGTTAAACGACGAGGAATGAGATGTAGTTGTGTTTTATGGTACCGAGTCATATTGAAGAGAATTTCTCGTAACAAGGATATCATTTTTTCTATAACTGACTAATAACGTAATAATACGTATAATAATTTTTTCACATATTATTGTGTTATTGATCGAAAATAATAATAAAACAATATTATTCCAGGTAGATGGGAGTTTTTTTAGAGTCGTATGAGGGCAGAAACAAATAATATTCTTGTATTTTATAAAAGAACAATTGTCATTTTGGGCAGGCCATGGCCCCAGTTGGGTTGGGTCTACCTAGTTTCGGCTTCTGTCGTTTTTGGTACTTAAGAGAGACGTATACGGATACTGCCCACACCAACTTGGAATTGCAGATTGTTTTAGTAATATATATATATTACATAGTAATTGTTTTATTAATATATTGAGTAACATGCTACATGACCAATTTATGTATCACATTGTTGATATCATTAATAATGTAATAAAGTCGTGACACATTTATACTGAGACAAACCGCTTCTCGTATAAAGGTGGAGTTCACCGGTACAAATAGTTTCACTTTTATTAAAATGTGACCTTCCTACTGTTTTCTTGATTGATAAATATGGATCAAACACTTTAAAAAATATATTGAAAATAATATTCACAACATGCGTGATGCGTCACATTGTCTCAAATGCTTTGTGTGATTAAACCCAACACTTAATGATTGATTAGCTCTTATTATATGCTGTCATATCCTAAGCAACATCAAAAGGAAAAGGAAAAGGAAAAGAAAAGAGAGAAAAAATTGACAAGTTTGTCTATTTGAGACTTGAGAGTTTCAAATGTAAAGTGTGTGCCAACTTAGTCTCAACAAAACAAAACATTAAAATTGAATATCTTTATTGATAAATGTGGATGGCTATGGCTAAGTGGCTATGTGTCAGCCAAATGAGAGGGTTGGGGGTAGGGGGCAATTTGAACCAGGGAAAGGTCTAGTCACCCACATATGAGATGTGACGCATTCACACGTCCCCATATTCCCACCGCTCTCTCACTGATTAAGCCCCCCCGCTCTCGCTCTTCCTCCTCTCACTCAGCCCACCATCAAACCCTACAACTTCTTTATGAATGAATGTTCTCTTATCAAGTATCTTATATGTTGTTAAATTAAACTACTGGGTACCAAAATAAGAATTCACTTAATCAATTAGAAATTTATTTGCACGTGTGATTGATTGTTGATCGTAAATGCACTTGAATTTCGAAATTAGACCGACATCGTAAATGTATACAAAATTCTTAATAAGACTCACATGCATTTACAGTCAATAATTAAATACACTCTCGTTAATTATCCAAATTAACAGTTTTTTGGATAAATTTTGTAAAGTTTTCTTACAATATTGAAATTATTGAATTGTGGGCCAAATGTGTGTGGTGAATTTACCTTCCATTTTAATCCCTTTTTCTTTTGCTCCATAACAACTCTCTCTCTCTCTCTCTAACAACTTTATTAACTTGTTATTTTCAGTGGGTTTGCATGAATGAAGAGACTCACAAAGCCGGCCTCACTATGATTCTCTCACGCCGGCGCTTCCAGAACCAACTTCAATTTCAACCCCATCTCCTCCTCTCTCGTCTCTCTCAATCCTTTTAACAAACACGTACAAAACAAAGCAAAGCTCGCGAAATGAAGATGCCTTTTCCACTCTCATAATTTCCTTTCACCATTTTCCCACTGCCATTGCTCTCTCTCTCTGAATTCACGTCCCAAACACCGAACCCACCATCCCACCCAAACAAATCCCAAATCTTTACACAAAAGCAATGCTAGATCTCAATCTCAGCTTCGTCTGCAACGACGTCGTCTCCAGCTCCGACAACAAGCTTCTTCACCTTCCCGCTACCACCTCCCCAATCCAGAGCTCCGCCAGCTTCAACTCCTCCTCCAACCTCACCGCCGCCGGCTCGTCCACCCTCAACTTCCTCGCCCCAAACGACGTCGCTGCCGACGACTACGCTCACTGCGATGCTCGGACCATCCAGCTCTTCCCGCTCGAGCAATCCGTACGCTCTTCTTCTTCGTCTTCATCGTCTTCGAGAAAGCAGTGGCTGGGACTATGGTCCAATTCCAGATGGGAGGTGGAGCCGAGCAACTATGCTCCTGCGGAGCAGATCGTGCCCCTGCAGCAGAAAGTGAAGAAGAGCCGGAGAGGACCCAGGTCTCGGAGCTCGCAGTATCGAGGCGTTACGTTCTATCGGAGAACCGGGAGATGGGAATCTCATATTTGGTTAGTGTTTGGCTACGGTGATAACACCATTAACACTCTGTTTGGATACCTTGATTGTGTCATGAATTTGAGCTCTCTCATTTCTTTTTTGTGCAGGGATTGCGGGAAACAAGTGTACTTGGGTAAGAAAAATCAAAACCCACCGCTTAGTAATTTTTTTTCCATTTTTTTTTCTGGCTGATTATATTTTGCTTTTTGTCTTTTGTTTATTGTTTTGAATTTTTAGGAGGATTTGACACTGCCCATGTTGCAGCTAGGTAAGAACTAAGAATCCTAGCGTTTGATATAAATGTTTTTTTAATAAAAAATTTAGTGTATCTTTTGGTTATTTTCTTCTTCTAACTTTTCGGGTATTTGTGGGTGTTTGTTAAAATGATCTTAGGGCATATGATCGAGCTGCGATCAAGTTCCGTGGAACTGAAGCTGATATTAATTTCAATGTTAGTGATTATGAAGACGATATTAAGCAGGTCGGTTTTAGAATGTATTATTACGTGTGCAATATGGTCATGAAGATTTTTACTGGCATTGTCTTATTTCGTTCTGGGGTTGAATTTGACTGTGGTGCAGATGAGCAATTTTACAAAGGAAGAGTTTGTGCATATCCTGCGTCGCCAGAGCACCGGATTCTCTAGAGGAAGCTCAAAATACAGGGGAGTAACGTTGCACAAATGTGGCCGCTGGGAAGCTCGTATGGGCCAGTTTCTCGGCAAGAAGTAAGAACCCCTCTTTTTTTGTTTGCTGTATTATTTTATGTATCAATTTGTCCCTTAGTTTTGAATATGGATTTTTAGTTTTCATTTATGTGTGTGGTCTAAGTGATTATGGTAAGTGAACAAAGGAAAAAATACAAAGAATTGTTTTCAGCAATACCAAATAAATAGTTGGGACTTGGTTTTTGTAAAGTAAATTGTTCGGATGAATTGAGAAATTGGTTTTCATTGGCTATGGTATTTCATTGCTTGCCTGCAGGTATATATACCTTGGCCTATTTGATAGCGAGCTTGAAGCTGCAAGGTCTTTACGATATTATATAGGCACCGTTTTACTCGATATCTAAACTTTGAGATCTTACTGACCATGGGATTCATTTAAGTTAGTATAGTGTTGTTCTTTGAAATCAGGGCATATGACAAGGCTGCCATCAAATGCAATGGAAGAGAAGCAGTCACCAACTTTGAGCCAAGCTCATATGATGTTGAGATAATGTCTGAGGCTCACAATGGAGGTATATATTGTTGTTAGAGAATCCATTTTGTAAGATCTTTGTGTGTAATCCTTTGTCAATTTAGTTAGCAAAAAACAAATCGAACTATTCTTTTGTTTCTACCAATATATCATGTATCTACACCCTTCTTGGTACAGGCAGTGACAAAAGTCTTGATCTGAACTTGGGAATTGCTCCCCCTTTGGTTTCTGAGCTCCAAAAGAACAACAGCAATTTGAGCAGCTTTCCTTCTCAGCTAGGCTGCGATGAAATTCCTATTCACGTGAGAACAAGGGTAATCCCCACTCAGCTGAACTCACATTTGCTATTGTACAGAAGTTCTTTGCAACTTAAGCTACTCCCTTTAAAGAATTTTGTTCTTCTGTTTACAGAATGAGAACTCTGCTCCAGCACGTATGAGGGCTCAACTGTCTCATGGATCAATGGTGGCGTCTGAGGAGCCTCCTATAATGAGCAACATGAATTCCAGTTTCTTTCCCATCCAAATGGTAATTTACATTCACTTCCTAGTCACTATAATAATTTATTATAAGAAGTTATCAAACCTTAATTGTTCTGCCTGAAGTATTTTCTTGCACTGTTTTCATTTGATTATTTTATTGGTGTACACTCAATTTTTATGTTAAATCTTCTATCCAATTTACAAAGAATCTCCTTGTTTTTGACATTCGATATTCCCTTATCGGTCCTTGCTTTCTTAACCCTTGGAAGAAGCATTGCAGGCTTCCCTCCCTAATATGAACAAATTCTTTGATTGCGAAGACGATTATTTCCTGTTTATCACGAATCACTGACAATTCTAGTTTTGCTGCGTTTGTTAACAATTCGACTTCTTTGATATTTTCAGGAAAGAGCAACGGAGAAGAGAGTGGATTTTAACTCCTTTCCAAATTGGGCATGGCAACTCCAAGGCCTTAATGGTGGAGCAACTCCAGTGCCACTCTTCTCGGCTGCAGCATCATCAGGATTCCCTTCCTCAACAGCCACTTCACCACCAGCTGCTGTCACTCAACTTCATTTCCCTAACACAAACCATTCTCCACCACCATTTTTCACCATCCACAATCACCAACAACATACCCGGTTTCTATTGCAGGAGCTGAAAACCAGAACCAGGTAGGACATAACCACGACACATTAGTATGTAGTCACGGGACGAGGAGAAAAAATTGGTAATGAAATTTGTTTTGCTATGATCATGTAAAGCTTATGAAACTTGAGGATCTTGGTCTAGAGGCATGGAAAAATTGAGCTAGTTTTGCCGCCTTCTGACTTGTGGTCACATTAATGTTTTTTTTTACTGCTTAAGCCTTCGTACTTTTGCATGAAATGAATGGTATGCTATTTCTGGTTCCCAGATTGGTAGTTGCTCATAAAGCTTGTGTATATTATGAGTTGGGGACTAAAGCAAGCACACAGCTAGAACAAAACAAAACAACTTCCAGCATATATAATTTCTCTGATGTTTTTTTCCTACCTGCCATGCAAATTTTCAGATTTCAAATGAACATAGAAAAAGAAATATATATTTGAAAAAAGATAAAAAAAAATCCCTATGCTGTGTTTAGTTTTGGGAATTGTGGGTTGTTCTTTGGTTGCCAAATGGAGGTCACGTGGACAAGTTAGGGTTGGGGCTGGCTAGCTACAGATATCTGTGCAGACTGTGAAGGAAAAGTAGCAATGTAAGGATCCGCAATCCTCGGCTTTAGGCAGGTACTTGCTTGCTACACCCTGCTGCATGCACTGCAAATTTCAAAAGGATCAAAGATAGAGAGAGAGAGAGAGAGAGAGACCTGTCTGTAAATGATAAAATAATAATATTTAATAAATAAATAATATTTGTAATTTTGTGTAACCTGCATTGTGATTTATGAGCAGCGTGAAAAGCCCGTTTGTACTTTCATACGTCTCCACAGTAAAACCATTCAGGCACCACCAACAGCCTTTTCAGCGAACCTTTTTACCATACCATTTGATACTTACCTTTTTCACTTATTTTTTATTTATAATCATTTTCACATACAAATAGTACATGAGATTCTACAAAAAAAATTCCAGTAGAAAGGTTACCCAAGTGAATTTGTACACAAAATTTAAAACCCAAATGGAGCATTATCACTTCGTTAATTGTCATTTGACGAAATGTGATATTTTCGTTTATAGTTTAAAATTAATCTAATATATTGGAGAGAAATTCGAAATTAAGTGCAAAGAGATGAACTCACTGCTCTGACTAACTGACCTAACACACGTCTACGAATTTGATTTAATCTACATGTTACACGTATCTAAAAAATTAAACTCATCAAACAACAATTGACTTTTTGATAATGTTCGTCGCCAATAAGAATGATGAGAAAAACAATATGTTCTAAAACCCAAAGTTTTATAACTTTAAAAAAAAAAAAAAAAATTTAACTGTGTTTCTTTCTCTCTCCCTCTCTCTTCACACTAGAAACTTGTAGGGTTATATAGGGAGGCTGTGGGCTATGACTGCCATGCTCCTCCTCCTCCTAGTCTTGTGTTTGGTAGAACCTGGTGTAATCTGATATCTTTATTCGGCAGTTCACAGCTGTGTGCCTGTCTCAGTGTGAATGCATGTCATATATATATATTTAGATACAGATTTCTGTTTATGAGCAGAGCATGACCTCGTGATTTGCAGAAGTGTGTGTATATATAGGCAGTTTCCTTCCGCGTTGGTTATTCAACTAAACTCGTTCAAAACAACACTCAATGCTCTCTTTCTCTCCGTTTTGTCTATCATTTTTAGGATGCCCCCCCTTCTTTCTGTCACCGGCTCTCAAGCCCCTTTTTACTTGTCTGCTCATAATTTTAGCACGTAGGGTTTATGACGTTTTCGCTTCAGTGTTTTTTAATTATTAAAACCTAAATTCGAAACAGAGTTTACTAATAATAACTTGTGTTTCTTGTAAAATGTAAAGCTACTAGCTACCTCTGGGCATTGCACTGCACTGCACAGCACACAAAGGGGACTCTTTCTCTCTCTCTCTCTCTCTATGTGCATTTATTTGCTGCATGGGCGGTTAGAAGATTTACTTTGCTTTCAATGGCACTGTTTATGCATATGCATATGCATGGCTTGTGCACAAACATTTACACCAAATTAAATCTTTACAGTAACTGAATTATATAACTCAATGCTACTTTTTGGAATTTCCTTTCACACACACTGTGTACAGCACTACTACTGCTACTACTACTACTATAGTCATAGTCACTAAAATGAAATTTACCAATTTGCTTGCCAAAGGAATAAACTTAATTCAAGGTTTACAGTCTAACAATGTAAGTATTTTATCGATTAATTTGCCAATATAATATCTTCCCACATGTCTAGGTCTTATTTGTTAGAAACAAATGAGAAGATCCACAGAAATTAAAATAAATGGAAAGTGCCACATTACTTTACCGTATGTTCCTCTCACACAAACACAAACCAGAAAACACAGTGCTTGTGTGTGTGGAATGCACCAAGTAAGTACACGCCGCGCCAATGCAATGCAATACAACTATTTGAAATGAAAGAGAGAGAGAGAGAGTGTGCAGAGCAGTACAACTACTTTTACTATTTTACTGATTTACTGCTCTAAAGTTGACTATGTATATATATAGGGTGGTCCAGTCAACAGCGGTTGGGTTGGGCACATTCACGATTCTCTCTCTCTCTCTCTCTCTCTCTCTCTCTCTCTTGCATTGCATGTAACTAAACCTGGGTTCCTAGGTTTCCCTTTCACAATAATACACACTAGAATACAACACAAAACAGGGCTGCCTGCTCCGCTCAGGCTCATATTTTTATTTTTGGGTACCTTTTTGAACTGTATGTGATGGAATCTTCAGAGGATGATAAGGTTGATGAGTCACAGTCAAAGGCCTGCCTCCTTGCCTGCCAACCTAGGCTACCATTCTAATCTTGACTGTGTTATCTGCCAGAATTATAGAGTGAGATTATTTACCCTTCGCTCTCTTCTCTCTCTCTCTCTCTCTCTCTCTCTCTCTCTCTCTCTCCTCTGTGCAAGAGAAGAGACTTCGCTGTTTATAAGCAAACAAGATTTCCAATAGTGAACTAATTTGCATGCTGCAGGATGGATACTATTGTCTTGAGAGAGAGAGAGAGAGAGAGAGAGGCCAGTTCAGCGCATGAGGACGTCCTTCAGACCACACCCTTGAGAGTTGAGAAAGGTCTAGCTAGCCAGGCCTTCAAAAGCTTCTGTGTCTCAAGGGCTATTAGCTCCAAGTACTAATGACTGTTCGATAAATACTGTGGTTCAGTTGAGTTGGGCAAAAACAGATTTTGTCATGTGATTGCTTCTCCATTCCAAGTACAAACAAAGTTGGATTTCTTTGTAGGGGGTTCCATTTGGTTGATAAATCCGAAAATTTTCGTTGTATGGAAAAACCCAAAATTGGTTTTGAATTTAAAAAACCGTGTCAAGTCAGAATGAATCCATGGTTTTCGAAAATGAAAAATTGAAAACAGAAAGTGAAGGACGCTTTCTACTTTATCAACCCTAAATTTTACAATTGAACATTTTCAGTTCTCTCTCGAAAAAGTGCCAAAGAATTCAATCCGGGAGATAGAGCAACTAGATTATTTACTTAATCTAATTACGCTTAACCTAATTATATGTATACAAAATAGGCATGCACCTTCTTGTCCCCAAAGGACCTCGAAAAGGTGAACTGATTAGACTGCGGAGCCCTGTTCCAGAAAAACAACACAAAAGATGCAGACAAGAAGCAACCCTACGAAAGCAACCTAACTACACTAGATTTAGAAACAATCTTTCACCAAAAGAAGAAGAACTACAGTGGCCTGCATCATGCAAGTAAGAAGACAAGGCACCCCTAATTGCCTAATCCGACCTTTAATGCCTCATGGAAAAGCATGCAATGGTGCCATTTTTAAAGTTCCTTCAACTTTTCACATGTAATGGCACCTATGATAAACATAAAAATGGGTGCTCATTGAATCTCACATCCCTTTTCAGTTAATTTCTTCAAAAATTCGTACATCTATGGACAACCAAAACAAGTTCCATAAAGAACATCCAGCAACGTCATTAACACCGACTTGACTTTCAATTTAGCATTTCATTCATTGTCATTATACAATTGATCACTGATGAAAGTTCTAAAACATTAACAGAGGTTGATATTGGGTAACATTAGATGCATCCATTAGGTCAACCAAACAAGACTGAACCACTTTCCTCAAGTCTACCTGCATAGAGAAAACAAGACAAACAAATAACTTATTACAATAGTGAAGAACATTATGCAAACTGTCATTTGTTCACAATAATGAAAGCAAGACAAGTTTACAACAGTGAGAAAGATATTTCCCAACATTTGGATCGTATTCTGATTTTCTTTGATAGATTTGGATAGATCTCATGCATGCATTAATATATAATATACAACCTTCTATCCACAGACTAGATATAGCCATAGGTATAGGAAAAGTTTACTATATAGTTACGTGTGATATGACTCTAGTAGTACATATAACTTATCAATTCAAAATCTGATTACCATAAATACAGAAAATAGACATTATGTGTTCCAATATCTGTGTTGTATGTATCTCACCTTGCTTTTAGAAGAATGGCTATATTGTATAGGCGCATCTATGTTCCCTCATAACCCCATCATAGCATATCGATATCCTATATTTTTCCACTCAAGAAAGTGTGAAAACAGGCCTCCCTCGATAACATATGCCTCCACTATATGGAGTTGTAGTCACTGCATTGACACTTACCACACAGGCGGGGATCGAGGCCTCTCACTAGCAAATGAAAGCATAAAATTCCCTCACTCAATTTCCATTCTGTGGGAATGCAGCAACCCTTGAACCTATTACTTTGTCTTTTCCAAAAAAACTAATTTCCGGCAAAAAGAAAGACAAAGGTTGATCCTTACTAGGTGATACTAATAAACCGTCGATATAACTCAAAAGTTGAGGCTCCTTCAAAAGGGAAAATTAACATCACAAGAGCAATCGACTCAGTCACACTTGACCCCCAGTCAAGCACGAAAGAGAAACTCCAGCTACATAAAAACTCACATTTCAAATGTTCTGTTGTTTAGATGGCGGAAATAACTTGCTGGAGAGTTCATATTCTCATAACAGGGAATGAGGTGGTTAAATCCCAATCTATCATTTCTCAGTACATCTGGTATACCAAGATCGCTTACACTCCTGACCTCATTCCATCGCACCCAACGACTGTTTGATACATGCACGTCACTGAACTGTTGAGAGCTGGACTGTACAAATGAAGATGTATTGTTGGGCTGGAATTGATCTGGATGCTGTGGAGAAATTCTATGTGCATCATTTAGGGAAGAGTATCCAGTACTGAAGTTGTCTTCAAATCCTAAGTTCTGCTGTGAAGAAGTTGGCTGCTGCCTCATCAAATGGAGACTTGCATCAGGCTCAGAAGTATTAAACTGAGATAAAGTTGCTCTCCTACTCACCCCTTCACCAACTTCCAGAATTGACGGATCATTATTCTTAACATCCCCTGTGTTGCCAGAATTACAAGTCAACATACAAGATGGTTGCAACAAATGATTCACTGGAGGACAAAAGCAGTACTCTTAGAATAAATCTAGAAACGAAAACCCACAAAACAACATAAGTAAGAAACAACATACCAGAACTGTCAAAAGCCTGGTTCACCCTCCTGGTGCTCAAATGAGATGGAAACCCTGGAGGCGGTGCTCTGCTTGGCACTGAAAATCCTGGCGGGACTGAACTAGGAACTTCTGTAACCATCAGAAAATGTCAGAGCAATGGACAAAAGAAGTTAATTTATGTATTCATATATGCTAACATAAAAAGGAGAACTTCAAAGATACTGAGAGGGGAGAGTAAACTTTCAAAATTAAAGCACCATAAAAGCCTATGCCTAGTGAAAATTTGAGATGGAGATTCAAAAGAAATGACAAATCATGAACTACATAAAAGCAGATTCTACCTGCTGTTTTACGCAATAACAAATAAACAAGTGAAGAGTGGAAAAAGAGCAAGCCAGACAGAGAGAAAACATCGTTACAATACCTTATATCAAATAAATAAAAAGTTACAAACCTGAAACTTTAGAAGATGTATATGAAGGAATCCTGAGAAATTTATTAGACTCAACATCTACGAAGGAATCCTTCTTGTCCATCAAATCAGATAATGCAGAGTAGTCGTTTGATGCATGCCATATATTATTGCAAGAGTCCTCTTGTTGGGCAAATGAGAACCTTGACTGCTTTTTATCAAGAAGTTTTCTTGAACTTTGTACTTTCGGGAGACTGCAGTCTTTATCAGTTTCACCCAACAACTTAATGAGATTGTGAAGCGGAGATAGAGAGCCTTCAGGTGTATCCAAGTCCATTGCCAAAATATTTGAGATTATGCCACTCTCTCCTATATCGTAAGCAAGACTGCAGTCAATACTAGGGTTATTGGTGTCACACCCTCCCAAGTACTTGCCTGATCCCATCTCGAGTAACAAACAGGTAGGTTCCACTGTCCTATCAAATTCACCAATGCTATTGCCTTTGTTATCAACGGATTTATTTGATAAGTTTGATGATGGATGACATATGTTTTTGTTACTTGTCAAGTCAGTGGATGTTGCTCTAATACCTCGACCAATACCATTGTTTGGTAATAGACAACCTAAGTCTTTTATGGAAGTTCTATCTACTAGAGCTTCTGAAGTTGTATTTGATACAGCTACTTGACCATTATCGTTGATATTCTGTTCAGTCAGTACCAGTGGATCCAAACCATTAACATGCACTTTACAGCCTTCTGCAGATATAATAGATCTTACATTGTGGGTAGAACTTTCATTCCTAACAACTTTGGATGAACGGGGATGAAGATCATTAGATGTCTCAGGATTTTGATGGGGAAGCCTTTCGGAACCTGGAGAACTTGTTGATGTGGGCACACTAGGGGAGACTTCCATGACCCTGATAGAGAAACCAAGATGACATTAGTTCTCAAACACAGAATCAAAAGCATGAAACCACAGATCATGAAATTAGATACCAAGGTGCTCTTGCAGGAATAGATCTTCTAAAGTCAGCATCTGCACAAGAACCCTTAACCACATTCCCAGCAATCTGTTGAAAGAAGATAAATAAAAGGTTAAACATAACTGAAGTGCACTGCACGGATAACATCCAGAGGTTATCTGCATAAATCATGCATTTTATTTACTATAACACATCATCTCAATGATCGTCGTTCATTTGATTTTAAAATACCTTGCACCTTTCTGCCACTATAGTATAATTATCTATCCTAAACAAATAAACCAAAACATGTGCAGAGCCTTACATCTGATGGCTGTTTAACAAGTGGTTTAGCTTCTGATGATCTTTCACATTTGCTATACTCATCCATCGGGGGAGGTAAACCTTTTCCTGGACGCCAATGCAGATTATTTGTAATACCAATATTTTGATGATCTTTACTCCTGCGAAACAGTAGAGTTTAAGTTATAAACTACAATATGATATTTACCAAAGAGATAAGGGCCAAGTCACAAGTGAGATTGCCCAAACAGCATCAAAAACAACATTTAATACATATTTCAAATGCACAGAAGGCATGTGAAATTGCTTCTTTCATATACCTTTCAAAGGCTGAAACTAATCCATCCTTGGTAAAACTATCTTCTTGAGAGCCAAAATCATGCAAATACCAACAATCTGGATTGTTGCAAGGCTGAACCAGTGAAAGAATTCTTAGTGATGAAAAAGCTAAGTTTTTCTTGTGCAAAGAACTCACCAAAATGAAATAAGTTAAGTACTTACCACATTTTTCAACCACGCATGGCAGTACTTTGTGGTTCCAAAACATGCCCTGAAAATGCAAAACTCATAGTCACAAAACTGCAATCAAGGCACTATAATCCTAATAGATACCAAGGCAGGCTTACCTCAAGGATTTACCATCTAACATAAAACTGTGTACTGATTGAATACATCGAGCTGCTTCATATTCTTTTGAGTATGATATATACCTAATACAAGGAATGGAACCATGGTCCATTATTACAAAAAAAAACAAACAAACAAACAAATATACAGCCTTGATAACCAGTTACCATGCCTAATAAAGAGACAAACTGTTACAGCCTTGAAAGACACCTATAGCCCAATCAAAATTGTAAATGGCATATAATTACGTAAAAATAGGGATCATTAAGGCACGAAAGAAAATGTGAGACAAATACTGTGCATTCCACATCAAGCAGGTTTAAACTTAAGACACTGAAAGTGGTAAGCCAGCTTACACACAACAACCGTTGTTTGGAGACTGTTGAATAACCCCATTTGCGGTACGAGAAACAGAAACCTTCAAAACCTTTCCATACTGGCTAAAATACTCCCTGCGCTTAAGAAGCTAGTAAAACCCCACAAAAACATGTTTCAGAATCTACATTAATAAAAGTAAAGATTGTTCCATAAAACATCAGATTAGTTGTGCACTAGGTTCCCCTTAGATACCTAACAAAAGTAAGACACATAGTAAGACACTAGCTACTCACGTCTTCATTTGCAAGGTTAAGAGGTAATCCAATCACATATACTAGGTTCCGTTGGAGAACTCTAACATCAGTAAGTTGCTTCTTTGCTTCAGGTCCCTTGGGCTTTTTCTGTTTCCGCTTCAGATTAATATCAGCCACCAACCTGTTCAAGGAGGGGAAAAGTTTCAATCCTCTACTAGTCACAGATTTTCATACATTAACAAGAAAATTCCTCAATAACTATGCCAACTTTTTACAATCAGCTGCCACTCCGACAATTTTTTCTTTGTCATAAGGTGTACGGCACACTGGACAACGACCCTCCTTTCCGTCCTTCTCTGCCATTTCCATAATGTGATGCCAACACCAAACACATACCTGTGACAGTAAATGGGGAACAAGCAGGGCACAGAGAGTAAGCTCACAACGAAGTACCAAATTTTTTTAATATTTGCCATGGAAAAATATCCCCAAAAAAAACACCTTCCCCCATCTATATGAATTACAATGTCATTACATTTTCACGTTCTTCTATCCAATTTTCTATATCAAAGTCTTTTACACTTAAATTGGCGAGTAACTACACACATTGCCACCTTCACACAGGAAGCAGCAGCAGAAACAATGAATTTATGATGGCAACAACAGCAGAAATCAAGAACAAACAAAACGAGCAAGTGAACAAGGCTAGTGTTGGTTCGTTCAGACCTCGTAACCACATTGGCATGGCTTCAGCTGCTGATCCGTAAAATCCATCTCCTCAGCGCAAATTGGACACGTTTTTTCTCCCTTGTCACTCATGATTTTCCTGATAAACAAACAACGCCACAACGATTACAAATTCAGCACCCACACCCGTAGACCTAAATCATAGCGCATTGGCATTGCAATTGTATTATGCAAAATAAAAAATTATCCAAACAACTCTGCTCATGAGGCGTTCGAGAGAGGACTTACAGTGTGCGACGGAGGAGGAGGAGAGAGAAACACCGAATAGAGTGTGGAGATGAAACCCTGGATAGGATAAAGCACGACGAAATAGAGAGAGAGACAGAGAAACAAGGCTTTTGAGGGTTTGGATGTGCAGGCCAGAGTGGAAACGAGCGTTTTTTGGTGGCCTTTTTGCGCGTCTCATGACCTGTATCACTACTTTATGACGTGTCACCTAACGCCCTTGGACTTCGTGCAAATTTCAATTCCACCACGCATTTGTTCGCCCTAACCCCGAAGCGAACAACCAATTGTTTCTGGGTTGGGTTTGACTGAAAACATTGGCTCAGGTCTGGGCTGGGCTTTGCATTTGTGGATATATCACATCTTGGGTTTCGGGCCCCAAATTAAAATTCCTTCAAATACTTTTTGACAAGAGTGACATTTTAAAATAACAGAGCTTATTTTTGCACTCATCTTTTGTCCACTTACACTCCTTTATTAGAAATTGCATGTTCTCAATCATCTTTTGTCCACTTACACTCCCTTTTTTGTTCTAGTAAAAACTCTTAAAAACAAAAGGGAATGTAAGTGGACAAAAGGAAAGTGAGAAAATCATCACCTTAAAATAATTCAATGAACCAGAAAGGTGATAAAACTGGGGTGCAAGGAGGTGGGCACATTTTCTTGACTAACTGTCCTAACCACTTACATTTGCCAACTGGTAGTACATGCGAAAAAAGTTTTGGGTGACTTAGGGGGCATTTGGTATTAATATTCAAATAGGGAACTTAAAAACTTTGATTTTTTTTTAAACAAGGAGTTCTCAAATCTATTTTTAAGATTCAAAAATTTGTTTGGTATACAACTTGAAAACTGTTTTCAAATCTTAAAAATTTGAGAACTTGTTTGGTTGAATTCTTGAAAACTTTTTCTTTTTTCAATTAAGATAAAGCTAAACATTATTGAAAATTTTCTTTTATCCAAATGATATTCTACTTTAATCTAATCTAAACTAGGGGAATGTGGATTCAAACTCATATGCAAAGTGGAGAGCACATTATTGAAATTATATTAAACATACTATTTTAACATTCATGTTTTAATACCATACATATATGATCGTCAAGCTCAATTAATCTTCAAGTCTTAAATAATACATATTAAATTAAAACATTCTAGACTAAATAAATTTTAAGACTAATCATTCGCACTATCGTTCACTTCAGGCTATTAAGCCACACTCTTCTACTTGAATCCGACATATTCACGAACATCCTCTTCTAATTCGAACTAGTAAACTTATCCAAAGCTTTCACATAAGCACTCTCCCTCCATGACCTCCAACATTTCCATACAATCCTAAGACAAAACAAAAAAATTTACAAGTATATAGCTGCATTTTTAAATTTATGAAATTTAAATTATTTTAAAATATATATTGTATTTTAAATACACGTGACTCTATATTATTGGAGATGTGGGCTCCACATATATGCCATATCAACAAACTAATGGATTTTTTTATAAATAATTTAAAATTCATAAAATTTAAAAATGAAAAAACTAGGGTTCATAAATGGTCCTTAAGGTTAAAATCCTTCAATAAATGGTTTTTTCATTTTTAAATTATTTTAAAAAAACTTCATTAGTTTGTTAATGTGGCATATATGTAGAGCTCACATCTTCAAAAATATAGTGTCACGTGTATTTAAAATACAAATTATATTTTAAAATAATTTTAAAAAGAAAACCAAAATGTTATGAATTTTAAATTAAAAAATAAATAAAAAAATTCGCAGAGACCATTTGTGATAGATGCGTGAACCTTATGAATGTTTTGTGATATATATATATATATATACATATATGCCACGTCAGTAAACTAACAGAATTTTTGACGGAACCTAATGGCATGGACCATTTGTGATCACACGTACTAACCTTGAGGACCACGAATGACACAAAAAAATTAAAAATGCAATCTGATAGTTTCGTAAACCTTAGAAACGTTTTGTGATACTAAGCCAAAAAAGGTAACAGCCTCATAAAAGAAGAGATATAAGTAGTGGCCAGCACAGAGAGAGAGAGAGCGGAGGTTGAAACCGTTATCTCCAACGTAAGCACACGCTTTCTCTTGTCAGTTATCTCCAACGTCTCCAATGGGAGTCTAAAAGTCTTGGGTCAAAGGTTGAAACTTACAGTAAGCACACGCTTTCTCTTGTCAGTTATCTCCAATGTCTCCAATGGGAGTCTAATAAGTTGATGGGCTGGACTCCCAATCCAAGTCTTGGGTCAATGAGTGATTTCATTTGGTTTTCGAGGAAGAGGCCAATTATTTTTCATAAAAAAGAGGCCAATTATTTGAATGGTTGGTTTTTTGGTTAAACTGTTGTGAGATTTAATTGAAGGAAATATCAAGGCAATTACTTGATCTTTTCATCACAATATATATCATATATGGAGTGAAAGAGAACAATGGATCAAATCAGAATCACGAAATTTGGTTAAGGCATCAAGGATTTTCCCTTTCTCTACAATGTTTACTTTTTTTTTTTTGGTAATACAATGTTTACTTTTGATCCTCCTGTTACAATGTTTACTTATGATCCTTCTAGAACTCATCAATAAAGAGAAGAAAAAAAACCTTTTGTTTACGACGAGAAAAGAAACAAAAAATGTAATTAGAAAATTTTTTAAAGTTCTAAAGCAATTTCTCAAATAGGCATCCATTGTTGCATCCCCTAATACACAAATGTATCACAAATTCCACGACCATGTTTTGTGTTATATATATCTACCAAACTTAATACCTTTTGTCTGCAAGTCAATACCTTTTTCAGTGGACTAGAACTCGTTGTCATTAACAATTTTTTATTCAACAAGATTAGGACTTTTCTTATGCCCCATTTCATTTTTTTTTGTGATTTTTTAGATAGGTTTATAATCAACTATGGAATGACAGCTATTGCAACACAGGAGAGTTGACGGAATGTCCAACATCAATTTTTAATTTGATAACATCATATGGTCCACCAAACTTAATAATATGTCATGTAATGAAAGTTAGGAAATAGACCCTTATCAATACAAAATGCGTGCAGCGCACTTGGTTAAAAACAATCGAGGACCTACATAATCAACCAAAATCTTTAAGTTAAGATCTATGACTAAATCATGAGGTACTTAAAAAGAACAATCGAGAAGTTATGTAAACAACCATGAAACCTTAAATTAAGATGTATAAATAAATCATGATGGACTTAAAGATTTGAAAGGAAATTCGTTACAAAGATAACACTGTTTTATTTATTAACTCTAGAGCCATTTTTATGGTCTCCTCCTCTCTCTTCTTCATCTTTTCACACCGCCATGGAGATTTCCCTTCTCCTTTTCTCCCTTCTTCTTCTCCTAGCTTCCTCCTCTGCTCAAATGCCAGGTACCCTTCTCTCTCTCTTAATTGTATGTCTTGTTTGTTATCTTAGTTAGTTTTTAGAAAACCCTGTTCATAGATGGTATTAAAAGACTTTATAACAAATCAGTTCAAGCTTTAATTTTTGTTGTTGAAATAGAGAAAATATTTTGTTGCTAAAGAACAAGCTTTAAGGAATTCTACCATTGATTACAAGCTTCTAATTGTAAACTAAATATATATTGTATGTAGTTGTAGTCAAATTAGTCCAAATTTATTGTATAATCATTTTGGTAAACATTGTATAATGTCAAGCAGGGTTTGTGAGATTGGATTGTGGAGGTGAAGGAGTTTTCACCGATGATCTGGGTCTGGAGTGGACTCCTAATCAACTTAATTATGGCGAAACAAGCTTTATATCCGTTGCGAATGACAAGAGGAAGCAATACTCAACATTGAGGCATTTTCCTGCTGATTCAAGAAAATATTGTTACACAATGAATGTCACAAGTACGACTAGGTACCTTCTAAGAGCGACATTCTTGTATGGTAACTTTGACAACAATAATAATTATCCCAAATTTGACATTTCACTTGGGGCAACCCATTGGTCTACAATTGTGATTTGGGATGCCAATACCATAGAGATGCGAGAGCTAATATTTTTGGCTACTAGTCCTACTGTCAGTGTGTGTTTATCCAATGCTACAACCGGGCAGCCTTTTATATCGACTCTGGAGCTTCGACAATTCAATGGTTCAATGTATTATTCTGATTTTGAACAACAGTTCTATCTCACTGTCTCTGCCAGGGTTAATTTTGGTGCAGATGGTGAAGCTCCAATCAGGTATTCTAAATTTATCTTCTTAGAAGGGCTTTACAGCCTGCTCCTTGAAGTAGGTATTGTTCTGAATGATTGTTTCAAACTAATGCAAAATCAACTTTGTAATATGCCTTGAATTAGAAAATCTGAGCTAGGAAAACTGTACTAGGTGCTTACTGGTTTTGTCAAAGAAGATACACATTTGCAGTCTGAACTCTTTTCTCTTGACAGAGATTTGTCATTTTAAAGGAAATTATTTCTGGAAATTTCAGGTATCCTGATGACCCTTTTGATAGAATATGGTTATCAGACTCTTTCAAGAAACCAAATTTCCTTGTTGGCATTGCTGATGGAACCAAAAAGGTGTCAACCAAGTTGCCAATTGATGTTAACGAACCTAGGGATGAAAGACCGCCTGAAAAAGTGATGCAGACAGCTGTCGTTGGAACAAACGGATCATTGACATACCGACTAAACCTGGATGGTTTTCCTGGTTTTGGATGGGCATACACCTACTTGGCAGAAATTGAAGAATTGGCACCACATGAGTCCAGAAAGTTTAGGGTAGTGCTTTCGGAACATCCTGAAATCAGCAAAGCTACTATTAATATCGAAGAAAACGCTCAAGGAAAATATCGTCTGTATGAACCAGGATATATAAACTCATCCCTTCCATTTGTATTGTCTTTTAAATTTGAGAAAACGGCTGATTCTTCCAATGGGCCACTCTTGAATGCAATGGAGATAAATAAGTATCTGGAAAAGAATGATGGTTCTCAAGATGGTAAGTTTGATAGTGGTATCTAAAGTGCATGTATGTTTGGGCTCTTGGTCATCATTCTCAGAAGCTTTCCAGCTATATGTGATATTGTGCTTGTATGAGTTGCAGGAGCTGATATTTCTAGCTTTGCTTCACACTACTCATCAGCAGACTGGGCACAGGAAGGTGGTGATCCATGCCTGCCGGTTCCTTGGTCTTGGGTTGAGTGTAACTCAGATCCACAACCAAGAGTAGTTAAAATGTAAAGCTTAAGTAATCTTTGTTAGTTTTCATACGAATTATTACTGCTTCTGCATACGTATAGTCCCCTGCTGACAACTGCTTTTGTATCCCTTGCTTGGCAGTAAATTATCTAGTAAGAATTTGACAGGGGATATCCCTTTGAACTTAACAAAGTTGAGCGGCTTAGTTGAGTTGTAAGTTTCATGTTGCATTGTTTTTTTTTGTATAGTGTCAACTATTTCCAAATTTAGTTTCACAAAACTTGATGTTCATTGCAGTGTGGTTACTAATTTGTCTTCATATTATAGATGGCTTGATGGGAACTCACTGACTGGTCCAATACCTGATTTCACTGGGTGTGTGGTCTTGAAGATCATGTAAGTCAGACACTTCCCTCAATGATTCTTTTCCTACAGAGTTAACACTAATAAAAGGGCTTTGCATTATACAGTCATCTTGAGAACAATCAGTTGACGGGTGGACTGCCTTCTTCTTTAACGAACTTACGCCATTTGAAGGAACTGTAAGTTTTTCAAATTATGAAATTTTGCATCTGTATAAAGATATTCTACGATATCTCATACCTTTTGCGTGTCTATTTGAGAAAAAAATAAAAAAAGAATTAGACCAATGATTATTATATTTCAGCATTTGGAAAATCCCCAAGAATTTATTTATGCTGCTCATGTTGATTTTTTTTATAAAATTTTCTAATGGATGTCTGACATGCTTCTTTGAATATAAGATCTTATATCTTGGTGAATCTTATGATTTCAGGTATGTGCAAAATAATATGTTATCTGGAACAGTGCCGTCGGGTCTTCTCAATAAAGTGGGTTTGAAGTGAGTGGTAATTTTTACAGCTAAAACTGAAGTACATAAGAAGAAAGCCATATGTTAATTCTAAAGCTTATAATGTTTGTCTTAAATTATATCTCTCCCCCAAATTTGTCTAATTTATCTCTCTATTCTAGTCCTCTGGGACTTACTCCAATGTACTTCTCCATGTTGAATTCTGACAGCTACACTGGAAACGTTAATCTTGGGAAAGGGAAAACAAGTGGGAGCCGCGTAAACATTATTATTGGTACATCAGTTGGGGCTGCTGTCTTGGTCATAGCTATCATTGTATCTTGCGTACTTTTGCGCAAAGGAAAGAAGAAATATTATGATCAAGGTGTGAGTCTGAAACAGTCTTAGTGGTTTACATGTCTTTTATTTCCTCTTAATTTTCAGTTTCTTGAACGTGCTGACATTGTACTAACTTGCTATAGACCACCAAGTTGGGGGTCCCCAGAGTGATGCTGCTCCCACTGAAGCTGCACACTGCTTCTCTTACTCCGAAATTGAAGAGGCTACTAGAAATTTTGAGAAGAAAATAGGTTCTGGAGGTTTTGGAGTTGTTTACTATGGCAGAATGAAGGATGAAAGGGAAATTGCAGTCAAAGTTCTAACCAGTAATTCGTACCAGGGAATACGAGAATTTTCAAATGAGGTTAGTTTTCGAATGATTGGAACCTCTTTTTACATTTGGACATTTCAGGTTTTCCTCTTTCTTTCACGATGCTTAACCCTGTCTGTATCTTTCTATTTGTTGAACTGTGGGCTGACACATGCTTCTATATGATCTAGGTAACTCTTCTTTCAAGGATACATCACAGAAATCTGGTACAGTTAATTGGGTATTGCCAAGAAGATGGAAGAAGTATGCTTGTTTACGAGTTCATGCATAATGGAACTCTCAAAGAACATCTTTATGGTAAGCTTGCAACGTATTGAAAGAATCTTCTAAAATTTGGACGGCCAACGAGTTTTGAATTTTTTGTAGGCCCATTAACACGTGAACAGAGTATCAATTGGATCAAGCGCCTTGAGATTGCTGAAGATGCAGCAAAAGGTCTTATAAGCTAAAAAAGTTTCTGTTAGTTATAAGTTCTTTTCGATTTTACAGATAGAGAAGGCGCCTCTCCCCAAGGATAAATTATTAAATTGACTCATGGGCTTTCTCGTGCTTGTTCAGGAATTGAATACCTTCATACTGGCTGTGTTCCGGCCATCATTCATAGGGATTTGAAAAGCACCAACATTTTAATCGACAATCACATGCGGGCAAAGGTTTCAGATTTTGGTCTTTCCAAACTTACAGCAGATGGAGCATCCCATGTGTCAAGCCTAGTTCGGGGGACTGTAGGATATCTGGATCCCGAGTAAGGCTTTCACTTCCATAAACATATATATTTTTCATTGAGATCAAATCTAACATCATATTGAGATAAGTCAAATATGTTATTACTGTTTCGTGAAGCACAAAATGCCTTCCTTTCTGTTTACAGCTATAATCACAGTGTTTTCCTTCTCTGTGTTCTTTCTTTGTATTAATACGTAATAGTGAGAGCTCTTTCGGTTATGCACATGCCAACCAAAATTGAACCCAAACTATGTTTGCAATTTCATTTTGTAACCCAGATTAGTGAGCATTAATTATAGTTACTTCTTTCTTTCCTCATTGTCTTTCAGGTACTACATCTCCCAGCAGTTGACAGACAAGAGTGATGTCTATAGTTTCGGTGTCATTCTTCTTGAGCTGATATCCGGTCAAGAAGCGATATCTAAGGAAAACTTTGGTGTTAATTGCCGCTACATAGTCCAATGGGTAAGCGTAGTTTGCTTGTACTGCAAGGAAGTATTTAAAACTTGTGATCACTAACCATACGTATCGATTATTTTCCTTGAACAATTCCACTAAATCCACTTCAGAGGCTAATAATGTTATGACATCACATACCCTCATGCTGGCAGTCGACATGCTCCCAATTTTATTTCGAGTTTCTCTTCAATTTATACTGTTACTTTTGTGCCACCATTACAAGTTCGTTGATATAATTGTGGACTCCTTTGTTACCTGTGAAAATGGCTGTCAGGCAAAGTTACACATCGAGAGCGGTGACATTCAAGGCATCATCGACCCCTCACTGCACGGTGAATATGACATCCAGTCAATGTGGAAGATAGCAGAGAAAGCCTTAATGTGTGTTCAAGCACATGGATTCATGAGGCCATCAATCTCAGAAGTTCTCAAGGAAATCCAAGATGCAATCTCAATGGAAAGGGATGCTGGAGCAGAAAGGAATTCAATTCATTCTGCTAATTTCTTGTCAATCGATGAGTCTATCGTGCGGCCAACTGCCCGATAGTTGCGATTTTCTTGGCAATGTATATATGACATTATAAATATTTTTTTAATAGGAGAAAGGATCAAAATAGGTATTACTAGCAAAGGTGCCCGCGCGATGCTGCGGGTTTTAAAACGTATATTGCACAAGGTGATACATAATAAGATAATACCATAACATTTATAGACAGCCTAGGATTGCCAAAAACAGTTAAATCAATTTTTATTTCAATTTTTTATTTTACAGCAAACTGGATCAACTTTTACAATAAATAAAAAAGAAAGGAAGGAAATCAAATCATTGACCTTTACAATTGTTAAAATAGTTCAAGCACAACACCTACGAAATTGTATTCATGAAATAAACATAGGTTCCATACAATAAAATGGTAGTAGAGTAATCTCAAAAGACATTCTTGGACTCTGATTCCTCTTGTAGTGGAAAATTAAACAAAACCAAAACTTGAATATTCTTTTGGGGGGATAAAACTGATGCAGGAAAAAAAAAGAACGGAAGAAAGCCACTTAAAACAAACTGAATTGGGGTGGGTAATTGGAATTCAAGACCACCCCAAAAGAAAACAGTGTAATGAAAAAAAAAACAGAAAACTTCGAAATTCCTAAAAATACAAATGAAATGACCCAATGAAAACACAAAGGAATACTTGTAAACGGTGACTGAACCACTGAAAACAGTCGAGCATGTTATTTCTCCATTTTCCCCATTCTTCTGAATTCATAGAGCATCATAAAACAGAAAACGAAAAAAAAACACAAAAAGAATAGTCATACTCATACCCCATATGTCAGCCAATTGGATCAAACATGTGATGATCAAAAAACAAATGAAGGCAAACAAAGAATCAGACCCCAAAAAGAAGAACAAAAAAAAAATCAGAACAAAGCAAAGAGATAATAAAGCAACTGAAATCAACGGCCACAACAAAGCCATATCAAGCTGCAACACAAAAATGACACCGTTAATTGCAGCTCAAAACTCTAACTTGCACCCCAAAACCTTCATTTCTGAAAAGGAGGGGAGATATGTGAGAATAAGCTATGCAGGCTTACCTTGAAAGTACCCATGTCTGAGAATTAGAGAAGATGACTATGATCACTGCAAATATCAAACCAAAGAAAAATATCAAAGTATTCCTTGAGAAAAGAAGAAAAGAAACAAAAAATCAAAACATAATCTGATTCCTAACAGAAAAGAAATGCAAAAGAAGGCATCAGTCTAAAACGGAAAGATACAACCACAAAAAACAGCAAGAGAGGAGAAACTAATACATAAATTTTGACCACGCCAATTGCAAAATTTATAGTCTTTTATTCAATTGTTACTGCTATCCAGGCATACCATTCATCAAGGCAGGAGAATACATACCTCAAGTCAAACTCAGAGTCACGACTTGGTGTTGTTTTCTCTATGGTTGGCTTTTCCAGCAACCCACCACCTTTTCCAAGCCTGGTGCTTGATGCTGTCATCAAGATGCTCCGGCTTGACCATTGTTTATGAAAATAATGTTTATCCCCTGCCATTTAAATTGCAATAAAAACATTGAAATCAACAAATCCAGCATTGTTTAGTGAGAAAACAAACGACTGTTAAATTTAAAGCACAAAATCTTTATGTGTCTTATTCCTAATACGCAAACAGAAGCTTCAATTATCAAATTTTTCTTAGCCTTTATTTCATTCATTATTTTCCAATTTCCATAAAAATTCACCGCAAAATTTATAGCTTTGAGCCATTATCATGTATATTTTCAGATAACAGATCTCTATAAATAAATAGATTCGACCTGATACAGAACACATAACTTATGGTATAAAGAACTTGAGTAAAATTCAATTTGTTGCTCAAAATTCAAAGAATCCAGAAAGAAATCTAAAAAAATATATGCACTTACTAAACCAAATAGCAAGACAAACACCCGAATTCTAAACCAATAATGAATGATAACCAAATGTCTTCCCCGCAGAGAAAAACTAAAGTCATTGACAGGAAAATAAAGAAACTTCAAATTTTAGGCAAAATACAACATCTCATTCTCAGCCTAAACATTTTGGTCGAATTTTGTTATCTCATGAGGGTAAAAGTAGAAGCGATATAACTACTTGAAATTTATGACGTAAAATTCACAGATTGCTTCTCTAAAAAAATTCACAGATTGTTTCGTTTGCATATGTGAAAATACCATTGTGATGTCCCATGAGGCACTGGACAACCTCAATAGCGCCAAAGTCAATGGGCACGCCATCATCCAAGGGAATGGAATCATCTACAGCATTGTCTTCATCTGAATCCACAATAAGATGTAAAGCAAAGAAACAAATAAAAAAAATGAGTAACTTCTTTCAAAAAACAAACAATATAAAACTTATTTATTTCCTATAATTTATCTAACACAGGAATAATTTGTTAATGAAAAAACAAATTCTTTCTTTCTACAATTCAGTTTTCTTCAAACAATCAGCCCATGTATTTTGAACTACTTTTCTGATTTAAGCATTCATATGATTAGTTAGAGGGAGTAATAGAAAGCTTTAGATGTAACTTTAGCTTTAGGCTTTTCTTTTTTTCCAATGAAACTTTGGCATTGTTCAACTTCAACTAAAAAAAACCAATAAACATGACTATTTACATCAATCAAATGTAGAAACAACAAATATCTCACTGTTGCATTTCTTTGCCTTTTTTCTCTCACATATAACAGTTGAAAAGGTGTGGTCAAAAGACGTCAAAGGCATTGAAGTCAGCATAAGTATATTCAGATTCATTTCAAATGTATTAGCTCTCATCGTACAGGTCCTAGATGTATGCATTATACATAAACTGCTCCTATTCGAAACAATATACATTACTACACATATTGCAATCTTTCAATCATCTCTGCCTTTGAATGGATCCCAATTGAATCTTGTATTTATGAGAATGTACCACTCACCAGAAAGCATGTCCCAAGCACTATAAGTTGGCTCTGGATCCAAGTTCTTCTAGGAAGGACCTTTTGATGGTTCACTCCAATATTTCCTATAGGTCTGGTGTCCTGCCCTTCTGCCAAATTAGAACAGGGGCCATCTCCATTGCAAGGCCTTGGGTGTCCATCTGTATAAAGTTATCAACTATTTAGCATGCTTATCAAATATCCGGCTATGAATAACCAACCCATGTCTACAACACACAGAGAGAGAGAGATGTTTCCAGCCTTGTTAAGAACTGCCATGTCTTCTTGTATCACGTCAGAAACTGCAATTGTTTCCGGGAAAATATAAAAAAATAAAATATCCCTGATAAAAAAAAAAAGCTTTACCAAATTGAAAACTGCAAATGAACTTGTAAAACACTTACAGTTCCTCAAATTCATCAAACTATGCCAAGAATTTTGTTCAGAATATGCACATCAAAGTTCGGTTGACATGCTCTAAGTCTTGGAGGAAATAAAGAAACAACTTTGTGAAACTGAGAGCACAAATGCTAATCACAACTCAAAAGGAAAAGGTGTTATGTGTGGCAATGAACATATTGATACCATGGGTGAGCTTGAACCCAAGAATTCTACAACAACTATACGTGGAGTTAAAAATAAACCTACAGTTGGACGTCCTGTACTCGATTTAGGGATCCACTTGAATGAAAAAGGAGAAGTTCACATCCCAAAACCATAAAATATAAAAAATTAAAATCTTAGCCATAACGAATGGAATCCTCTACCGAATTGAAAACTGCAACTGAACTCATAAAAATCTTAGATTCAAAAAAATTTAAAAATTGTCATTTTTATCAGAAAACTCCCATGTCTTTTTTTTGGGTCTTAGTTTCTCGAAAAGCAAACAGAGGCTAGAATGAGAAGCCTAAGTGAATGTTAAACTGCTAGTAGCTGAAAAAGAATCAAACTGCAAGCCCAAAATCCATAAAAATAATGGTGGTAAAAAAAAAATGAAAACTAATTGAAAGAGACTAACATAACGATTAATGTTAAATTAACACAATCTAAGAAACACAATTTTTCAGGAACACAGATAAATTTCAAAACTGAAAATTTAGTTACAATGTAGCATGAAAATAATAAAAGTGAGAATTTGAGGATGAATTTTACCTTTGGTACAAAGAGGTCTACAACTCTCTCCCTAATTCTTGCCCCTCTTGAAAGCATTTTTGTTTGTCTTCCCTGCATGCAAGACCTGCAAAGTAGATCATACAAATCTATTAAGGAAGACCATAAAATTGTTACTGATGACAAATAGCTGAAATCAATAGCACACTTGGAAATTATAATTCAATCACCACGGCTTTGTTGAATTTGATATATGCAATCATGGTATAGGTGTTCACTACGAAAATGAAAACCCAACACTATGGAAAAGGAGAACATGTCATACTTCAAAAGTTGTTATTAAGCAGAAACGTGCAGACAGTCAAAACAGAGTTTTTTCATCCAGACGGAAATAATATAAAAAATCTGTTTGGAAACCAGGAGATCCGATCTCTTGTTCTTAATTAATCTTCTCTTTTCTTTTTGGTTATTAACCTTCAGAATACAATGTAGTAAAGATCAAAACGATGCAACAACTCATGAATGACTAAGAATTAATATCAAATAAAAAGAAAGATCTTACTCTGCTTCTAACCCATCACACACTATTAAATCATTCTGACATTAATTGCAAGACATTCTTAAGGCTAATGCCTGAATGAAGTCATAAGCATGCACACACTATTACAAAATTTGACATCAATTTTCATAACATTCTTAAAGCTAATGCCTCACTAAAGTTATAAGCAAGCCTAAAGGAAAGAATTTGCTCTGTTTCTTACCAATCAAGCACTATTACACCATTCTGACATTAATTGCGCAATATTCTTAAGGCCAAAACATCTACGAATACTTTAGTCTGAAAATGGTTCACTATGGCAGTTGTCTCATTTTGATTATTTTTTAAATTCCAAAACATGCTTTATAGTTGTAGGCCATGTATCTTATTTCTTTCATTACTAAACTTTAAGTCTTATTTTTCTTTTTTCTTACCTCATAGTGATAATATTGGTAATTGCTTACAGTAAGAAAAGAAATAAACTCCAAAAAAAATAAAACTGGAAATAGATGTGAAATAATAACCTAAGAACGTACACAAAGTGAGGGGCATGGCTCAGCAGCAGCACCAGATGATGTGGGGGGGATGTTTAACTAAAGCTCCTTCTGTTCAGTGTCCGAAACAAATTCAGCAAGGTTTACTGAAGTTGTTCCAACAACAGGCCCTTGATTCAAACTCTGTATTAGAATTGCAACTCAGTTCTCTGGAAAATGGTATCAAGTTAACCAAAAACGAAATGAGCTATGAGAAAAGACTAAAATGATATTGAAACGGAAATTTGAACACCACTCTAATTCCATATATTTCATTCATGCTAAGGAAATATGTATTGCAAAACACATCTACTTTCAAGCACCAAATTGCATAAAACCCATAACAAAAAAAGCAATTCTGTTAAGGAAGACAGAATATAAGGGCGATGACTGCTTAACCATGTTTACTTTGGTACAAAACCCATATCCAATTGACAACACTTTCTTGACATTTGCAATTAACAAAGGAGGCTCAAAATGTAGTTTACTACCTCTAGGAATCAACAACTAAAAGCTACTGTCATGGCAATGAAGTAACCGAACTTAAATCACAATCTAGGAGTAAAGATCAATGAATTACCTAAAAAGCTCACTGGTAAAACCCAAGAATGCAAATCCTCTTCTTTCTGTTTCTCTAGTATTCAAAAAATGGTAACACTTCCATTTGCACTTTATTCTTCCTAATACCAATGAGCTCATCCTTCGAATCTGAGCTAAACCCAGAACCTAAGCCCACTTTTTAAAAGGGAGAAGTTCAAGAAAATCTCTTGATTTTGAAAATAAATAAATCCAATTCAAGATATCCACCACACAGTCCAGAACAATAAAATAAATAAAAAATCAACCACATATACATGCAATTTGTATAGCAAGTTGTTAGATCAAGTATAGCTAATCGGCAGAAACCCAAATAACAAAAAAGAAAAAAGACAACGAATCAAAACTAAATTCAATGAAGCAGCACATGCATGCCATAGTCGAGTGTACGAATCATCTTTCTCACCTAACACCAAAATTCAAAACATAAGAACAAACCGATGCAAAATTGGACCCACTAAAGTGAAAAGTCCATAAGAATTTTAGAACCCATTTCAGAAGCGAGGCTTGTTACAGGCCACAAATTATATACAGAGAGTTGAAGAAGATCCTAAATGTTCATCATAAAAATTTGATGCAACATGCCTTAAGCTACCTCTGAAAAATCAAAATGCCCACTGTAGAATTCATTTCTGATTCAGTAACCCAAAAAGCTTACCAGAAGCAAACCCTCTGTGGGTTACTTGGATTCTGAGGTATGAAGCAGCCCTTGAAGCCCACGGCAACCTAGAGAAGCCCTTCAATGCGAAAAGAAGAAGGCAAGGAAGTCGTTGGAGGATGGAAACCGAAACTGATGGTGTCGAAAGAGCGATGAAAACTGAAGATATGGAAAAGACAAAGGTAAACAGCTTAGTAACAGTGCTATGAACAGTATTTTTTGATCAGCTTTAGTATATATATAATTTTAGTTGCAAATTATATTAGCACAATGGATGCTGTATTGGATTTTTCTTTAGTTGGTCTTGGTTTTTTTTGGTTTGTTAATGGCCATCATACCCTTGTTACTCATCGTTATTATGCTCCCCATGCGCCCAAATGATGATCCACGGTCAGGCTTTTGGAGCCGATCAAGGAGAAGTTCCCGATTCTCTCATACGCAGACTTCTACCAGGTATATAGGTATTTGTTGATAAAATTTGGCTTGGTTTTTGGTTTTGGTTTAATGAAACTTGACTGAATTTGGTGGCTTTTGAGGTTAAAGACATTCACAAGATGTGGTGGTATTGATTGTTTAGAGTGCACTAGCAAAAAAGCCCGTGCGATGCTGTGGGTTTTGAAATTACGTAGACAAAATAAGATTATTTATATATACAATGAGATTTAATTTGTAGCATTATACTTAACTAAGGAAGTATAAGTGGCAAAAAAGAAAGTAATAACATATTTTATAGGCTACATGTTATGTTAAAATAGTAGACATGTTTGTATATACATTGAAATGCTAATAGTGGGAAGCAGCTATTAAAATCGCAAAATTTGGGTAGTTTTGATCAACATGTTTTCTTTGTCATGTGTAGAAGAGATATAAAATGCTATGAAATGATTAAAATCAATTGAGTAAAATAACTAATAATGTTGAATTTGAATAGGCAACGCATTGAAGGCATTTTCATATTCCCAGAATGATGACACCACAAAAATGTTTATACTCTTGTTTTTCGTGTATCCAAATTATTTATAAAAAAAGGGTCAAACTATATGTCGATACCAATTTGCAAAAGCGAAAACAACTATAATAATAAGAATAACACAATGAGAATCTAATATTGCAAACTAAAACAAAAAAAAAGTAATGTAGACTAAACAATTAATTGAATTTTGACATATTAAGGTATATATAGATATATAATTTGTGGGTTAACACATGCTATTCTATTTTTTATAAAACTTTTTATCTAGCAGTAAAATACTATTTTATAAGGGCTAGAATAAAAAAAATAATTTAAAACATAGATACTATTTATATAGTGTTTGACAGAACAGAAAGGAGAAGAGTATGAATTAAATAAATAAGCATTAAGAAAAAAAAGATGATAAATTGGATTATTATATAAAGACATAATATAGATTAAAATGAATGATTGTTTTTTTAGATATATAAAAGCATCTATGTTTAGAAAAACTATGAGAAAAATGAATGACATTTATAATAACAAAACTAACATAAGCAAATAATGAATCTATTAAAATTTGGAAGATTAAGAAAAAGGGTTTTCTGTAAAATAAACGATTTTATAGGCATAGATCCAAACTTGATGTTAAACGTGTATTATTCTAGAACTAACATTTGTTAACAAAGAGGTATATCACTGTGTAATTCATATATGTTGAGTAAATGTTAATATTTGATAGTATATAGTAAAATTTATTATGACATATAGATAAAGAAAAAAGAAGCCCACTTGTGAACCTTTCGTTAATTAACAAAAGTGAGGTTCTCTTCTGTTTTAACAATTGTTTTGAAAAGGATAAAAGGGGAAAAAACCAAAAAAATGGTTATCAAGAATTAGTCATTTGCCCATAAAGATTTTCAAAAGTAAATTTGATTTATATTTTTATAAATAAATAAGTGGTTTCAAATTGTATAAAAGGTTTTCAAACTTCTAACTAATATTTATGTAAGCAATTGTCAAGGTTTAGAATTTAGGTTTTTAAGAAGAAATTCTTAATTATTAGCAAAAGTACTCAAACTGAAATTAAAATTTGTAAAAATTAATTCACTCACTTAATACATGTACATGTATATCTTAATTTAAATAAAATTGTTTAATACTATTTTCAATATGATCAAATCCATGAAAGCAACATAATTAATAGATGATTTACTAAAATATAGAATATAAAAACTTGAAAATATATTATTCAAACTGAAACAATTTTCGCTAATAGTTTTGAATCCAAATAATCAAATTGATAAAGCAAAAGTATTTAACTTTATACATCAATTAAAATCCATTGATAAAATTTAAGTAATTCGAAATATTAACAATATAGTAATTACAATAATAAGTCGTTTTTAAACATATATCATTTAAAGCTATCATTAAAATAACAAATAAATCAATTTGGGTAAGAAAGAGAAGATATTCATATGCTCACTACCCACTTCTGCAAAACACATGCTCTCCTCCTATTCCTTCTTCACCTGTCTTTTTCATCATCAGTTTAACCATCATCTCCTCCTCCATCTTTCTTCTTCTCCTTCTTCTCCTTCTTGCCTTAGCCTCAAAACTTGTAGGCTTTAACCATGTGGAAAACAATCAAAATACTCAAACCCTAATAAGTTTCTTGGGAAAAAAGGAAATAATTGAATAGGTAAAGAACTTGTACATAAATTGGTATAATGGGAAGAAACAAAAACATAAAATAATACATACTTAGAAATTGTTTTATATCACTACATTATGATTACAAAGCAATGATAGTAATTTTTATTTGATCAAAATATATTTGTAGAAAGACCAGCTGTAGAAGAATAAAAATTAAAATATAATATAACAATTACAGATATCTATTATTTTATCGGACAACCAACTTTGTTCCATAATGATTAAACAGTATATATATACTAATATAAAGTGTATAATTGAGACATTTAACTTAAAATTTATAATCAACCAAGCTCACCAGATTAATTATTTAGATAAAATGTTCAATAAGAACATCAAGGAGAAAACATTTAAAAGAGGGGAAAAATTTAACATCAAAGCATATTCAATGTGTATCAATCCACAGAATAAATATTACTTCTAAATAACTTATATGCAAGCACAATCGATGAAAATAAAATACAAAATCTTACAAAATGATTAAAATCAATTGACTAAGATGACTAATAATGTTTAATTTATAAAAGCAATGAATTAAAGGAGTTTTTATACCTCAAAAATGACAGCAGAATCAAAGGTCTAGTCCCTTGCTTTTTGGTGTATCCAAGCTGTGAAATAAAGAAATGATTGAATTATATTTGGATTGAATGTCTAGTCTATTGTTCAATTTAACAAAAACTGGACAACAGAGTTAGAAAAGAAATTCAAAGGGCAAATTCAAATGTTTTTATATCCATTAATTATAATATACTTAAATAATGGTAGTTGTAAATTTATATTTACTATCAAAATAACAATTGTAAGAGACTTTGGTCTTATCTTTCTAAAACACAACAGTTGGCTAATTTGTTTTAATTTGTATAATTATTAAACTTGGGCAATCAATCATTTTCTCATATTTTAGATCATTATCATTAATTTTCACCATTTGTTTTGTTCAACCATAAAAGTCATCCAGCTAATTATATCACACCAGCTTCTTTACCAAAAGCCCAAGCAGCCAGTTCAATTGAAACTGGGCAATGGACTTACAAAACAAACTCAAAAAACAAATTCAAATGTCTTTATGTATTTATAATAATGTTTTTATATATCTAAGAATCAATATCCAATTAATATATCGATTAATTATAATATACTAAAGGAATGATAGCTGTATATTTATATTTACTAATATAACCACTCCGTGTCCTTTTTCATGTTAAAATAGCTCCCTAAAAAAACAAAAAAAGTTCAAACAGCGTTACCACATGAAAGACATGAAAAGGCATTAATATAATTAAAAGCAGTCTCATGTTGTTATCACTTTTACAGCTTGTCATTGGTTCAAACCACATAAGAATTACATGGCTTTATTTACATCTGTACAACCATAATAATTAGTTCAAATTTATCCTAACCAATTGTCAATTGATACCATTAGCTAATTAGCATGCTTTATTCACAGAACCAAAACAATAAATTGGAATTTCAACATAGAAATGTACCTCTTGGTTAACAGAATCAAGAATAACCACCAAACAGCTGTATCTAAAACAGCAAAACACCACCTACAAAACATCAAAAACAGACATGGTTTAGAAAGAAGAGGAGAAAAAGCAAGAAAGATTCAGAATGCAACCATAATCAACATTGGCAATATCACAATGCAACCATAATCAAGTAATTAATCAAATTAATTAAAATGTTAGCAAAATTGTAGATCGATAGGCATTGACATGAGTATTGTTCTATATCAGATTTTCCAACTAACACAAATATTAGAGTTCTAGAAAGCTTGAATCTAGCTTAGCATAACCAAGTTGAAAAATAGTTTTATAAAGTATTAGGCTGCCGGATTTCTCCTATTCAAAGAGGGATCTCAATAAAATTAGAACTCACAAACTAAGAACAGATTGAGGATGGTTACATTCATATTTTCTAAGCATAGATATATATATATATATATATTTTTTAAAAACTAACCAAGTAGAACTATATAAAGGATCCTTTTGTAACCAAATGAAGACACATTGGGAATATATATAAAGGATCCTTTATTGTAAAAATCTTTCAAGGCTAGCTAGAGACTATATATATATATATATATATATATATATATGAATATTTATACCTGCATTCTTGGGTAAAAACCTCCTATTAACAGAAAGATCAAATTAATATGATCAAAGTCAAACACTTTGCTAAAGCCAAACAGCAATTAAGCAACATTAAGAAAAGAAAAGGATCCATAAATAGCAACATCATTATTCGTTAAGGCAAAATATGACGAAAATCCACACAGATTCTGTTTGTGATAATGGTATAAAAGCACATGATTTACGATAAATAGAAAGTCCAAAAAAAATCAGTGGCCAGTGTAGAAATTAAAGCAAAATTTGGAAGCTGAAAGACACCGCACAAACATAAAGAAAGAACTATGGATATATTTATATTCATATATATTTTAGTACCCACATACAAATATTCTATGTATGTGTATATTTTTTAAAAAAAACTATCTTCATTTAAACTTTTAATTATAAATTCTTTTATACATGAAACAACACATATAAGATAAGTATATTCATTTGAGCTTGACAATTGCAATATTTCATTTGTGTAGAGCAAGACTAACATATTGAATGCAAGTAGCACAAACTACTTCCATTCATAATGAACAAATAGTATAGATCATTGTGTGTGTGTGTGTGTGTATACATAGATATATTATAGGGTAGTATCATATGACACTAATTACAACACACTTTTGTTTTAAATGAAACATATTATAAAATTAAGGGAATTGACTTGAGAGAAAATTTAGAGGAAGACAAATGTAATATGGAAGAACAATTCTTAAAGCTCAACCATAGGATAGAAATATTATATACAGCTTTACCTTTTTTAAATTTTATTTGTGAAGATTCCAATTCTTTCCTTTATTCATTCACCCTCCCCGATTGGTAATGTGTGGCTGTAGGAAGGTCAATTTATTTGTTGCTCGACTGCCCTAAACTGATATTGTATCTTTTGCAGCTCTGAGATGTCTAAGGATCTAATGGTTGTAGATCTTACATCACGCACAAAAGTACTATTCTGGAGTGGGATTTTTCTTGGTTCAGTGTCAATTGGAGTCCTTGCCTATGCTGTTTCCAGGTGCAAATTTCCCTTGAAATGTTAAATTTTTTTACTCCACTCTGCTTGTGAATTCCTGTTCAATCTCGAAAACTATTAAATGTCTGTAGGCTGGTGTGAGGGACAACTTCGTATAATACTGAAGTTCTGTAATGTGTATGTAGTTTCCTTCCATGGGATTCATTCAACCATGTTGAATTCCTGATTTCAGTTTCTTTTAACCCTTCTCTTTCATGTCTTGCACGAATAGAGCTGCCCCTCTTTTGATTTTCCTTAACCTAACTTGTCCTTGTTAGGGAGGGGTGGATGAGAAATGTTTTACATAATAAATTTTCATTATGATGTCCTTATATCTAAAGAGGAAAAAAAAAAGAAAAAAAGAAGAAGAGGAGATTGAATAACTCTAGATTTCCTTCTCAGCTACTCTACAAAATAGGTGACAGCTGAGAGAAAGTCGGCTCATAGAAAATGAAAAACTACTGATTTTCTCCATCTTTCCAAACATATGAAAATAAAAGCATCATTTCTTCTCTCCACTATTCTCCCTTTTGTTTTACCTGGCCTAAAGTGATCCAGAAATAATTTTCTTCAAAGATATGTAATTCAGTAAAATGAACATACAGAAATGTATGATGTATTACAAATTCTGTTTTACTTTTGGTCTGATACTACAACTTCAGTAATTATTACACAATTATCTCATTCTGGTATGGGATCTCATTCTGGTATTGTTTATATATGAAAGATGACAATGCCATACCAATAATACAAAAGGCAAACAATATGCAGGCAACAGGATAATGTCATTAAATTTTACTCACGCAAATACCAGCACATGATTCGAGTTTATATAATCAACCAAGTTATATACAACACCAGTTTACAAAAAATCCGTTCTTAAACGACCCTTATCGAGTCTAGTTCAACATGTCAAAAAGACATTTTCAAAAACCTAGACCCAGTTTCATCAATAGCTGAAGAAAGAGCTGTAGATTTCTCTAGGCTAGCCTTTAACGATTGCTGGGTAGCTTTGAGTTTCACAAAACTTTCAACATCAGCCATTGCGAAAAGAACTATCTATCTAATTATCTATCTATCTATGTTTCTTAGAATACTCAACAATTAACTGAAATAACTTGTGTCACCTTTTATAGTGCACTAAGATTTTAGAAGAGTGCAGTACAAAATTCTGTCATGGTTTCTTCTAAACTACTCAAACTTACCAAATCAAATTAAGAGAATAACCATATTCAAAGCAACCCTCAGTTGCAAGATAAACACTACAATACATAAACACAACCATATGATAAAACGGGGCAATCCCAATGTATGAAACAGAGTAAATCGTTTAACATTCAGCCATGATAGTACACATACTCAGTTCATCAATTAAATCAAAAATCAATCTTACCACATATCCAAATCATAATTTCATTGGGAAAAAGTACTCTATACAGATACCATTCTCAACATTCAGCCATGGTAGTATATAAGAATTAATTCATAAATTTTCTTTTAAAAAAAATTACTAAAGTTTGAAGATGTCTGGTTCATAACCTTAATGAAATTTTTAATACAACACATACTCAGTTCTTCAATTCAATCAAAAATCAATCCTACCACATATCCAAATCATAATTTCAATGAAAAAACAACTCTATACAGATACTATTCTCCTCTGTTTTTCTCTCTCCATCAGTCATCAACATCATTAGACTTATTTTATATATGCCTGTGTACGAATAAATAAACTATCTTTTTTTCACACTGGGATTTCCAAAGTAAAATTAACATCTTGTTTGTTTATAGCAAGGACCCAATTAACATCTTACATTTCCTTAGTTCAATTTCGTTCCAAAGTTACAAATGCAGATGCATCAATCAACCGATTGCAGAAATTGAAAGCAAAATTAGAAATCGATGTCATATAAAACCCTAACCCTAAACCCAACCTCATTTTCAATCTGTTAGATCAAAGCACAGAAAAACATTATTTGAGAGAGAGCGATGGACCTGGAGTCATGGAGCTTGGCAGTGGACTTCTTTTCGACGCCGAGAACGATGGTGTCGGTGCCACGTACGCCGACGGCGGCGTTACCCTTGCGCACAGCTTCGAGCGCGTATTTGACTTGGAAGAGATCAGAGGCTAAGGCGAGGTTAGTAGCAGACGGAGATGAGTTTAGATGGAGATGGATTTTCGAATCGAAAAAGAAGGCGGCAAGGAAGCGGGTGAACAATGGAAAACTGATGGTCTGGGCAGATGGTTCTGTAAAGAAGTCGAAGGCTCCAAATGCAGACATCGAAGAACCAACCCCGCTCTCCCATCTTTGCCCCTGAAGCTGTCGAACCAGCCGGTTGAAATCGAACCAGGCGCCTCTCAAGAAGAAACAGAAGCATAGTTCGATCTGAAGGAGAGAAGGGGCAAAACAGGGAAAAACAAAACAGTCAGCCAAGGGCAAAACCGCGATTTTACTGTGCAGGGGTAAAAAAGAAGCTGGTTGAACAGTTAAAAATGAAGGCATTTTCGTAAATTCACTGTGCTTAGCTACAGTGATTAGTTGCATTGGGTTTTAGTATATATATAATTTCTTGACTCTCAAATAATGCAGGCATGACAAGATTGTTTTAAATTGTAATCTTATTTTAAACTTGTACTCATTGGTTCGAGTCAAGTACTAATTTCAGGACAAACAAGAACCGCCACCAGAAGGTCGCTTGCCGGATGCCTCCAAAGGTCAGTTTGCTGCTAGATCTTTGTAAATCTTTGCAAATACTGCATGATTGTAAGCTGAATGTGTCTGACTTTTCTTATCTGTGTTTGTACTTTTTAGGTTCGGATCTTCTGAGGGATGTCTTTGGTCACATGGGCCTTAGTGAAAAGGATATTGTTGCATTATCCGGTGGACACACATTGGTCAGTGCATGCATGACCATAAAAACTCTTCCCTGTGTTTCATTTACTGGTAAAGTTTAGCATTTTAAATATTGTGTGTTTCGGAATTTTTGGCAGGGAAGGTGCCATAAGGAGCGCTCTGGATTTGAGGGAGCCTGGACAACCAATCCTCTCATTTTTGACAACTCCTATTTCAAGTAAAGAGCTATTCATCTTCTTCAATAATAACACTGTTGAATTTATACCACTTTCTTGATAGTTAATCTGATTTGTTTTCCAAACAGGGAAACTTCTTAGTGGAGAGAAAGAAGGCCTTATCCAGCTGCCATCAGACAAGGCTCTTCTGGAGGATCCAGTCTTTCGTCCTTTTGTTGAGACCTATGCCTCGGTTTGTATCTGATTGTGCTTTATACTTAATATGATCACTAAATTATAGCTTAGCTGTACTCTTTTTATGTCTTGATGTTAATTTGATCCCCTTTTCGGTTGCGGTGATTTTGCTTTAACTAGGACGAGGACACTTTCTTTGCGGATTATGCTGAAGCACATTTGAAACTCTCAGAGCTTGGGTGAGTATGAAAAACGCTTTCCATTATTCTCCATAGTTGCTCACATTGTATCATGCCAATGCTCTTTTTTTTTTTTTTTTCAGATTTGCTGATGGCGAGTCAAGGGATTGTAAATAAGGCAGCGGTGGCTTGTGTGGTGTTAATTCTTCTAGATCAGGCTGAATATTTGCTTGTAAATTGTAATAGTTTTTGGTGTGTGGTTTTCTGGCTAGTCCAATAAGCCTCTGTTGGAGTGTGGTATTACCATTAATTATATGCTGCTTGCTTATGTAATATTTATTTTGTTGGTCCGAGTAGTCCTAGTCCCATTCTATTTGGGATTTACTTCCTAGTATATTATGATTTTAATTATTTCCTTTTTGTATAGATATTTTATAATTAGGATTTATCTTCTTTCCTAGTATAACCCTACTAGGGTTTGTAACCTTGTATTATAAATACCTCCTTTTGGAGAATGGAATATTAATCTGAAAATATTCTACCATATTCTACCGTATTGTTTGACTTGGCATCAGAGCCGACTTTCTGGTGACCTGTGAATTGTGACCACTTGTGTTCTACTGTGTACCCTAATTTCTTTTTGGGGTTCTCTTGTGCCCGTGCCTGTGCCGTGTGTGCCCTCCTGGGTTTGTGTGTATTTTTTGTGCCCCTACTGTGTTCCGCTGCGTACTCTGTCGTATTCATATCTCTACTGTGTTCGTGCCTGTGTTCGTGCATCTGCCATATTTGTGCCTCTGCTATGTTCCGTTGTACTCTGCCGTGATCTGTTGAGTTTCTGCTGCAATCATGGGTGATAACTCCATTGTTGGTGCTGTTGCTGCTGCTTCTGCAAAATTGTGTGGTTCTGACTCCATTCCAGGTACTGGCTTCAATACTTGGATAATTGACACTGGTGCTTCTGATCATATGACTTATGATGCTAAATTTTTTGATGAGTTGTCTAGTAACACTCGTGACCCATACATAACTAGTGCTAATGGCTTGCCCTCTCCAGTTACTGGTGAGGGCACAATCTCTCTCACTCCTACTCTGTCATTATCTCGTGCATTGCTAGTTCCCAATATCCATTGTAACTTGTTATCTGTTGGTCGCTTACTTGATACACTTAATGCTTCTACTACTTTCTATCCTACACATTGCTCTTTTTAGGATCTCAAGACTCACGAGACGATTGGGCATGGTAAACGGATAGGGGGGTTATATTATTTGACATTGCCTTCTGCACCAGTTCGTGATCGTGTCGTTAATACTATTCAAAGTTGCAGTGTCAAAGACAAACAGCAAATTTGGTTATGGCATCGTCGTTTGGGACACCCATCATTTGGCTACCTTAAACGTTTGTTTCCATCTTTATTCCGCTCCTGTGATGAATCCAGTTTTAAATGTGAAGAGTGTATTTTGGCCAAGAGTCATCGAACTGTGTTTCCTTTGAGTGATAGTAAAGCTGCCAAGCCATTTGATTTAGTGCATTCAGATGTCTGGGGCCCTGCTCGTGTGTCTTCGAATGGTTTTCGTTGGTTTGTTACATTTATTGACGACTTCACTCGCTTAACTTGGGTGTTTTTGATGAAGAATAAATGTGATGTTGCTTCTATTCTTCCTGATTTTTGAGCCATGGTGTCTACTCAGTTTCATGTTCGAGTCAAAGTGTTTCGGACTGATAACGGAGGTGAATATGTGAATAATACCTTGACCCATTTCTTCAGTACTCAAGGCATTATTCACCAAACTACCACTCCATTTACTCCGCAGCAGAATGGTGTGTCTGAACGCAAGAATCGTCAGTTACTTGAAGTTGCCCGCTCACTCATATTGGATATGTCTGTTCCCATCATCTTTGGGGGCATGCGGTTCTGTCTACTGCCTATTTGATTAATCGTACTCCTAGCCGGGTTCTTGATTTCAAGACTCCGCATGATGTGTTTGGTGCCCTTATTTCCCCTGTCTCTGTCTCCAAGTTGCCCCCTAAAGTTTTTGGGTGTGTTGCCTATGTTCATGTCTACTCTCATCAACGGAGTAAACTTGATCCTTGTGCTTTGCGCTGTGTCTTTATTGGTTACTCTTCTACTCAGAAGGGTTATAAGTGCTATCATCCACCTACTCAGAAAGCGCATGTTACTTTGGACGTCACATTCCATGAAGAAGTACCGTATTATGTTTCTCACTCCTCTCCAATTCAGGGGGAGAAGGGGAGTGAATTGAAGAGTGTTGGAGTAGAAGACTATGGACTTGAGGATGACTGTGAAGAAATTGAAGAAATTGTAGAAATTGCTCTCCGGTCGAAAACGACCGGTCGCCCATCTTCCCACGACCGGTCGCTAGGGTCTAGAGCAAACAGTGATACAACCTGCCTGGAAACGACCGGTCGCCTAGATGACCGCGACCGGTCGCTTGAACCTGTAGACAAAGATGATGGCCACGGCCTGGAAACGACTGGTCGCCCAGATGGCCGCGACCGGTCGCCCAATGACATTTTTTATGATTCCATCGTTACTTTGGACGAACGTGACAGTGATTCTGGTGACTCTTGTGTGGATGAGATGAATGCAAGACCCCCCTCTGCCCTGCCATTGCCCCAGTCAACTCGTGATAATAGTGAGGTAATTTCTGATGATATGTCTACTTATCAATTACCCCCACGAAGTACTCGTGGGAAGACCAAAGTACAATATTCTCCTGAAACACATGCCAAGTCCAAATACCCCATTAGCCATTATGTGTCAACTCATCGTTTATTTAAGTCATATGCCTCATATTTGTGTTAATTATCTAGTGTATGTGTGCCAACTAAGTTGCAGGATGCTCTATCAATCCCAAATGGGTAGATGCAATGAATGTTGAGATGGAAGCTTTGAACAAGAATGCCACTTGGGAATTAGTTCCTTTACCGAAAAGAAAAAAGGCTGTTGGGTGCAGATGGGTGTTTACTTTGAAGCATAAAGCTGACGGTTCCATTGACCGTTACAAGGCAAGATTGGTAGCAAAAGGCTATACTCGGACTTATGGAGTGGATTACACGGAGACCTTTGCCCCAAGAGCAAAGCTCAATCGTGCGTGTACTCTTATCTTTAGCCGCCAATCATGACTGGCCCTGTTGCGCTTGATGTCAAGAATGCATTCCTACATGGTGACCTCAAGGAAGAGATATACATGGATCCTCCCCTGGTATTCCTGTGACCTCCAAGGAGGGTGTTGTGTGTAAACTGCGAAAATCCTTGTATGGATTGAAGCAGTCTCCTAGGGCATGGTTTGGGAGGTTTGCTGCATCTATGAGGAAGTTTGGGTATGCGCAAAGTAACTCGGATCATACCTTGTTTCTAAAGCGTCATAAAGGTAAATTGACAAATTTTAATAATTTATGTTGATGATATGATTGTATTTGGAGATGATCAAAGAAATGCAAAATCTTCACAAGTATCCGCATCCGAGTTTGACATGAAATCGTTAGGTGACTTGAAGTACTTTACGGGGATTGAAGTTGCCAGGTCCAAGCATGGTAACTTTCTGTCTCAAAGGAAGTATGTTTTGGATTTACTTGCAGAAACTGGAATGTTGGATTGTAAGCCAATTGATACCCCTAGTGAGCAGAATCATAAGTTGGGGTTATATTGTAACGACCCTGACCCAAAAATTAAAGATAAATTAATAAATTAATTGAGTTAAACAAATAAAGAATTAAAAGGAATTAAAAATGAATTAAAAGGATTAAAATAATGAAATTGGAATTAATTAAGAATTTAATAATTAAAAGGGCATTTTGGTCAACTTAATTTTCAGACGACAATTTGGCGAAACGGGTTGCGCCATTGCGTCCGGCACGTCGAAACAAGTCCGGGGACGTGCGGCACGATCAATTTGGTTTCCAAACGATGAAGTGGAATATTTTAATAATTTAAAATTGGATAAAAACAAAAGGAAAAATCTGATTGGCCCAATTCTCTCTCTCTCTCTCTCTCTCTCTCTCTCTCTCTCTCTCTCTCTCTCGTGTGCGAGCCCCTCTTCCCCGACACTGTTCACTGGCTGGTTTTTGACCAGCCGCCGCCGCCGCCGCCTCCGACCACCCCAGGCCACGGGGCCGGAACCAAAAGGATCGGGACGGAGTCCCGCACCTTCCCCCGCCTTTCCCCGACGAAGCCAGGCGTTCCTGTCGCCGAAAACCCCAAAAATCAGCCCGGTTTCGCTGTAAATTTTTCGGCGTTAGCACGGCCGGCTCCCGCGAGCTCCACCGTCGCGCAAGGTACGAAACTGAACCTTCTCCTCCTCCTCTTGCTTCCTGCATGGTTGGTTTTCATCAATTTAGCCTCTAAGAGATCGGATCTAGAAACCCCAAACTGGCCGGTTTTTGGAGTGAATTTCCGGCCAGTTCGTGGCCGGTTCAGACCGGTTTTGGAACCTCCTCTAGGTGCTGATCAGTTTGGTGTAAGGCTTGTCCCTCGAATCGACGAAAACCCGAACGTCGGAATCGCTCAAGACACCCACCACGCGCTGCCGGCGCATGTGGCGGCTTTGTGGTGGCGGTTCTCCATCCCAATGCAATCCTTGAGTCGTTATGAACGCGTACGTATGTTCGGATTTTGATTCGGACGTCGTTTGGACCTCGAACCATTGTACGCCTATTATGCGTTGCTTGGGTTTGATGTGTTCGGACCGTTGGATCGAAACCGGATTCACGTATGTTGTTTCCCGTATTTCTAGGAACGTGTAGGATTTGACGGATCGTGATTCGGAGCCCGGATGCTTCGGATCAATGACTTGAAGTTTGAGTTAAACCGTAATCGTCCGATCGTGCGATCGTGAGCAATCCGACTGTTCGATCGTGACCAAATTTTCTGGACGTGTACTCTAAGTTGTAGTGAACCTGTAGGAACTTTCAGATCTAAGTTTGGTGGTCATGGGACCCACGGGCCCGATTTGACCTATTCCGGTAAGTTTGACCAAGTTTGACCAGGGTTGACCGAGCGTCTCCACAGGTCAGTTTGTCCTCTAACGAACGTTGTTGACCTTAGAATTCCTCATACGACGTGTTGGTACACTTGAGTCGGGTTTGGTTAAGGTTGACTTTTAAGGTTATTGCTTCGGTCCGGTTGTTAATCTTAATCCTCGTGTTCTTGAATTAGGTTCTCAAGCTCTTCTTGATCCTCGTGTGGAATCCTTTTCAGGTTGGGCAGCGTGGGACCAACGGTGAGTGGACTTTGTTTTCAAACGAGCATGATTTTAAAGAATTGAATGCGATGCATATAAATGATATTTAAGTATTGTTTTAAATCTTGATTTGATCTTTGATGGGTTTATTATGATTGAATTGGTGTTTGAGTTTTATATTTGATTTGGGTTGCCGGTTGGTTTGTGGGGCCCTGTTGGCTATATTTCACTATTATGCTTATCTTTAAGTATTGATTTTGGGACGAGTCAAGCGTCCGGTAGTATTTATGTACGGTTTTGAGTACGGTGGAATTTGATGGATTTTCCGTATAAATTATATTTAATATTTGAGTTTATGGTTTTGTTGGGTTTCGGACTTTAGTATTTTATTGTTACGAATGTCGTGGGTTATACTTTAAACATTTGGAACTTATACTTTATATATAATTTCGGGAAACTTATATGCCTACTTTGAACACATAAATATATTTACTTTGAATTGAGTATTTGGGTGGTAAGATTTGGACGTTAGTATAGTCCGGTTGATTACGTATTTGGTTTTGATATTTAAACCTTATTAATTATGTTCATGCTAATACTTTGATTATATATATACATATAGATCAACTTGGAAGGATCATGTCGGATTATTGAGGCTATCGAGAATACATGTCGGATTAATGTGGCTATCGGGATTTGATCATATGTATATATATATCTACTTTGAATATATATTACATATATATATATATATATATATCTACTTTGAAAATAAGTATGTATATCCACTTTGAATATATATAAATATATATCTACTTTGAGTATATATGTATATTTACTTTGATATGGAGTTTTGGAACATATATATATATACGGGATTGGACTTTCGGTTATATTTTATTGAATCACTATTTATGTTGTTTTAAAGTATGAATTTAAGGGATGTCAGTTATACGTAGGGATTTCGAATGCTTGAGTTTGAGTATTGTATTTTAAAGGATAATTATGTTTTGTATATTTATATATATGTATATTTTGAATAATACGTATCGGGGTTTGACTTTATATTTTCAAAAGGTAATACCTACTATGTTTTGAAGCATATGTTTTACTTAAGGTTTGACTTGACGTTTTCTTGATTTGGGTGTTGTTTATGGTTTGATTATGCATTTTCCGTGTTTATGACATTTTAATGGTTTTTGGATTATTATATCGTCGTTTGACGCTTGTGTCTATTTTAACTATAGAATGGTATGTTTGGGACGGTGATGTCCTTATTTGAGTACATATGGTGTAATTGGATTTGTTATACGTATATATGTCCTGGAGTGTGATATTTTGGGGTTGGGTGCATGTGATTAAATGTATATGTATATATGGATTATCGTGTGGTGTTAGTTTGAGTGCAGTTGGCACTGTGTTATGTACCTCCCCCTGTTCTTGATATGGTGACTGTGATATGGAGTATGGTTCGATCCGGTGCATACCTTAACGAGGTGTAGCCGTAGACCCTTGATTGGGTAGTCTGCGCGTATGACTAGTTTCGGACGCATGGTTATTGAGGACTCTGCCATGCGGGCAGGGGAGCTTAGTCCCAGTTGGACGGCTTGACCCTGGGCACGAGGCCATTGCGATGCCGTCCGATGCCCAGTTATCCTGGGCATGAGACCATCGTGAATGCTGTCCCGGTGTCCAGTTAAACAATTCCCTGTTGGATTGTTTCCCCCTGGTACTTGTATTTTGGTGTCGAGGTTATATTATATCTATACGTGTGTGTTAGTACCTTCGTATTCGTATTTTCTTTCGGTGAGAATACTTCCTCGCTTGCAGTGCCTACGGGCATGCAGTTATTTGAGTGTGGGAAAGAAAGGGTTAAAGTCTTTTAAAGTGTCATTATTATATTACTATGTGGTGGTTTTGGATTTCTTGGATTTATCTTGGTCTTTGGACATTTTACGTTGTTTTATTATTTGGAAACTTTATTATATTCTTATGCTTATGATTTCCAAGTTGTTTTGGTTTATAATTATATTTATGTCTAAGTGGTTCAGTTTTGAGGGGTTATGCCTCGGGGAAAGAAAAAGGTTTGGAATGGTTTTATTCTTTGATTATTTTGAGATATTGGTTTTTGAATCAATTATGTATACAACGGATTTTAATTGCATGGTTTACATGGTTTTGAAACGGTGGGGTTAGTACGTTGTTTTGAACTACTAAACTTTATTTTTGTCCACTCACACTCTTTCTGTTTTGCGCCCCCCAGGCCGTAGTCGTGCTTCGAAACTGTCCGGCCGAGCGCTTCTCTTCTCGAGCGTCGACTTGATTGTAGGACCTCGTGTCCCTTACCTTAACTTTAATTTTATGCTGTTAAACTTGCATACTCTTAGTTGCTCTGTTATTGCCCATTAGGATTGAACTTGTTGGCCGGAGGCCTGTTATGTATTTATTGCATGCTGGCAGTTGGTTGTACTTATTCTACTGTTTTTGATCAGGTTGGAACTTTTGGGTTTGGTTGTGTTTCTGGGGAGACTCTGCCCGTTTTTCGGCAGAAGTCTTGACCCCCTTTGTCTGTTTGTCTCGGGAAGAGGGATTCTTTTAGTATGTGGGCCCGACATGGGATGATGTCGGTTGTCAGCAGGATTCGGCACGGGTTCCGGGGTGGAATCTGGGTCGGGTCCTGTCATATATCCTGATCAAGTTCCTACTGATAAAGAGCGTTATCAACGGCTTGTGGGGAAATTGATTTATTTAGCTCATACAAGGCCTGATATTGCATATGCAGTGAGTATAGTGAGTCAGTTTATGCATTCTCCTAGTGTAGATCATATGGGAGCTGTGACACGTATTTTGAGATATCTGAAAGGAACTCCTGGCAAGGGGTTAATGTTTTCCAAGTATGGTCATACAGATGTGAAGGGTATACAGATGCTGATTGGGCTGGTTCAGCCACTGATAGGCGTTCTACGTCTGGGTATTTCATGTTTGTTGGTGGTAATCTTGTTACTTGGAGAAGTAAGAAACAAAAAGTGGTGTCTCGATCTAGTGCCGAGGCCGAGTATCGTGGGATGGCCCACGGTGTATGTGAGTTCTTGTGGTTGAGGAGATTGTTGAGAGATCTTGGTTTTGGGCGAAAAAACCCATGGATTTATATTGTGACAATCAGCGGCAATTGCTATAGCGCATAATCCGGTGCAACATGATCGTCTGAAGCATGTGGAGGTTGATCGAAATTTTATTAAAGAGAAGTTGGATGCAGAAATTGTTTCCTTCCGTTTATAAGTTCGTGAGTATCGCTTAGGCGATGTTCTTACAAAAGTCGTGTCAACCACTATTTTTCTCAACTCGCTTGACAAGTTGGGCATGCGTGACGTCTTTGCTCCAACTTGAGGGGGAGTCTTGGTGCGAGTAGTCCTAGTCCCATTCTATTTGGGATTTATTATCTTACACGGTTAGATATAAAATATTGTCTGCATATTTGTATGTTACATGGAAATGGTTAGATTAATCCAACGGTGTTCTGAGAATCATGCTGGATTTTTCGCCAATGCCATATGATTTAAAACAAATTTAGGAATCGTCTGTCATGAACACTCACACACATAAAAAAGAATCCCTTCATCGTTTTCACCAATATGTGTAACATGAATACTATTAAAATTCATCTAAACCAAAAGTGTGGAAATAATAACGCCAAACATGACAAACTTCATATGGGAAAAGACAAGGTAGAAAACTTGCCACATAACACTTGCCATACATTACCTGAGTTTCTGTAAGCTCAATCTTTAAGGATGAACGATTTCTTCAGGTTGAGGGTCTCATCCTACATTTCTGAAAACTGGTAAGAGAACTTGGCCTGTTAAAGTTGGTAAGGATGGAGATAGATTGTTTTATTTTGTCGGGTTAATTACTCATTTGGTCCTCAAACTTGTACGGGATTTACATTTTGGTCTCTCAATTAAATTATTCGTTCAAATAATCCATCAACTTTATATTATTCGTTCAAATGGTCCTACTGTTACATTCCGTCAAAGTTGCTGTCAACTTTGTGGACGGTTATTAACGGTTTTACCCTTATATTTGATGGTAACTTTGATGGAATGTAACGGTACGACCATTTGAACGAATAATTTAATTGAGGGACTAAAATATAAATCGAGTATAAGTTTAAGGACCAAATGAGTAATTAACCCTATTTTGTCTCATCCTACATTTGTGCTCAAATACCATAAATTCTCCAAACCAAACTTTCACAGGCCAAGATCCTTACAGCTTTTCATAATTGCAATCTTCATTTCATGCAGATTCATAGAATACTCTACTGGAATTGACTATTGGTGAGAGAGAGAAGATGTGAAAGATCGAGAGAGAGAGAGAGAGGAGAGGCGGTGGCGGCGGCTAGAAGATGAAATAGTGGAACCCTAAACTAAACTGATGAAATAAATAGTGGAACCTAAAATCTTTCATTTCATTTAAATTTTATTTCGGTGGTGCTTGAAAATCACGGTGGCATGGAATGATTGTTTTGAGTTGGAGGTCAAGGATCGATTACCATTGGCACCAACTCTTAAAACAATTTCTCTATTTGTATCATTATTAATTGGTTCGGTTCAGAACACATCGGCCACGGTTCGGTCGGTTTTGGGGTAAAAATATTCCACTACTTCTTGTCCTGATCTTTCACGACAAACAAGAACCACCACCGGTCCCCTGAATAATAGCTCGGTTGAATGTATACCATTGGGTTTTTTATTTTTTGGCCTTCTCCAACCCATGAGGAGCTAAACCCAAATTTTTTTCCCTCAAAAAAAGTAACTATTTGGGTTTTGCCCGAACTCAAATCGTTTTTTCTCCCAACCCTCCGAACTCAAATTTTAAGTCTGCAACTTTATTAAATTGTTTAAGAATGACTTAAGTCAATTTTTTTTTATGGATAAATTTTCTTCATTTAATATTTTTAAATAACTTCATAATTTAATTTTTGGAACAATTTAACCTAAAAAAATTGAAATTCCACAAATATAATTTTATTCCAAAAGAAAACACACAACATAAAAGAAAACACACAACATAAAATAAACACACAACATAAAAAAACACACAAGATAATTGAAACACTCAAGGAGGATTGAAACAATTGTCGACCTCATTCACCATCTCCAAAGCTCCTCCAAAGGTGATTGATCAAATCATGTCGGAGACTCTGATGCACATGTGGAGATCGAAGTCTATTATGACGAATCATGTAATCAGAGAGAGTCTGCCTATCTTAGTGGTACTCATATGTAATGCTTGCTTCCAGCTCATATTGTCTTGCTCTGGCCCTCCTGGATGGTTGTGGACACGTGTCCTCATCATCGGATTCCTCTTCAATATATTCATATTCATCCTCCACAATCATGTTGTGCAAAATTATACATGTCATCATGATTGAGTGGATAAGATGATGTGCTTGAAATGATATAAAAAGTATGAGAATGAAAGGAGATTGATGAGATTGACAAAGGAAAAATAAATTGAGAAATATAAAAAATGTTTTTGGTAGATTATTTGATAAATGGATGGGTATTTATAGAGTTTGGAGTGAGTTTTGGAGTTGGATCTGATCTAGATTAATTTAAAATATTATTTTGACCGTTGGATTTAAATTTCAGCCGTTGGATCTTTTTTTTTACCGTTAAAATAGTTTAGATTTAATCTCTATTGTTGATTTAAGTTATATGTATATTAGAAAAAAAAAAAACAAAACAAACTGCAATAATTTCAAATGTTGTCGTTGGATTCCAACGGCAACTCCATAGGGCATCGACACGTGGCGCTTGTGGAAGACAAAAAAGCAGCAGCCAAAAAGAAGGTAGGGCCCACGTATGATTCTTTGCACATGGGGCTGTTTGATATGACAGTGGGCTCCACGAAAAAAATTTGGATCTGGGCAATAAATGGTCTGGCAAATTTGGGTTTTTTCAAATTTTGGGTCCTTCATTTTGTTGGGTTGGGAGAGGTTTTGGGGGATATTTTGGGTTTGGGTCCTTGCATTGGAGATGGCCTAATAGTCCCTGTATTTTGACCCAATTCGCATTTTGGTTCCCTCAATTTCCAAAATTGTTCTCATAGTCCTTCAACTTCAGTTTCTTTAGGACAAATGGTCATGCCATCAGTTTTGTTATTTTTTCTGTTAAATGGAGGGGCAAAATTGTATTTTTGTCTAGGGAGACCAACTTTGTGTACCAACTTATGTACCAACTCTCTAATAGAGGTGGAGCCCACCAATACAATGGGTCCCACACTCTATTAGAGAGTTGGTACACAAGTTGGTACACAAAGTTGGTCTCCCTAACATTTTCCTAAAAATAAATCTATCTCCTCTCCCTCTATCCCGATTTCTTTCCCTCCTTGTACAGCATTCACAGTGATAAGGAAGAAGATGCAGCCTGTAGATAAAAACGATGTATATGCACCTAATTGGTACTTGATACTAATCCAGCACAAATAACAATAATCCCAGTAAAAATTAGTTCCAAGACCTTCGGTTGAAACATTACTACTGCAACAAGGAGCAGTGAAACCAACAGTGCACACCCACATGAAATGAACTGCCCAATAAGAACACCAACTGAACTTCAAGCCTCCAAATACTTCTACAATTTACCCTCTCCTAATTTGTTCATTTCTTTAGAGACCATCTCGCATCTTCCTATAAAAATCCTGATTCTACTCAGATTCATAGACTTGCAACTGAACTGCGATGCATAACCATTCTGAACAACATAGAGGGATGAAACAATTGAGGCATGCTCAACCCGAATAGGTAATTCGGGTTAATTTGTTAAGACAAAGTGGGCTTTAACAAGGAAGCTTACATGCATACTCAAGATTCATATTAGAGGAAGACAGAGCAAAGAGGGCAACCCACAGCCACCCTCCACCCAGCACCCCCTCCATTTCGATTTCTTTTCCCCCGTGACCACCGGCCTCAAATCCCCTACAAACCCATAGCCCGTCCTCCTCCTCCCCCTCCCCCTAGATTTCCTTTGTTGTTAAGGGACCACCCCATAGACCCCTCCCCCTCAGGCCTTGCTTTTTCTTTTTCTTTTTTCCCTATTTTCTCCTTCTATGTTTCTTTCTCTGTTTATTGATTCTTTCTGGTTAGGGTTTGGACCTAATCATTGTCTGATTTGGTTTATTGTTTAATCTTGGGGGGAGGAGGAGGGGGTCTGGGTGGTTGTTGCGTTGGGGGTTGGAGGCCGGTGGTCATGGGGGAAAAGAAAATCGAAGAATGGGGCGCTGGGTGGAGGGTGGCTATAGGGGAAGAAATCGGGATAAAGGGAGAGGAAAGATAGAGAGAGAGATTTATTTTATTTTTATTTTTTAATACAAAAAAAAAAAACCATTTTGCCTCTGCATTTAACATAAAAAGTTAACACAATTGACAATATGACCATTTATCATAACGAAACTGAAGTTGAAGGACCACGGGAAAGATTTTGGAAATTGAGGGACCAAAATGCGAATCAGATCACCTAAAAATCCTATACCATTTTGTTGATATAGTTAATCTGATTTGTTAATAATAGAAAAGGTCTTTTTTTTTTTAAAGTTCCATGTTTGGAAAAGAAATCAGTTTTTTTTTTGTGATAATATACTAAACTCACACACACTACACTGATATTAGGATTCGAACATTGGACCTTGCCTGGGGAAGCAATTGCTCCAAACCAGTCCTTTGCAACATGGTACTTTTTTTTAAAGGATATTTCTTATTGAGAGTGGCAATAGTATACTAAACTCACACATACTACACATATGCTAAGACTTGAACCCAGGACCTTGCTTGAGGGATCAATTACTCCAAACCATTACACTAATTGGTCCTTTGTAACATGGAACTTCTTGGTGGAGAGAAAGAATGTCTTATCCAGCTGCCATCAGACAACGCTCTTCTAGAGGGTCCAATCTTTCGTCCTCTTGTCGAGACCTATGCTGCGGTTTGTATCTGATTATGCATTATACTTAATATGACACTTAATGTCAAATAAGAACATCGAAAACCTTACAAATTTGGTTTTTATCATAATTATCGTCATTTTAATCCAATTTTACAAAGAAGATTCTAGAGGAATCTTTATACCATACATAGCAAACACTTAGGGCCCGTTTGGTATCTTGCTAAAAAATCATGACTTTTTTTAAAAACCATGAGTTTTAAAATACTGGGTTTAGGATCTAAAAACTTATTTGGACAAACCTCCACTTACACATTGATAAAAGGCAAAGGAAGGAGCCGTAGAGCTTCGTTCTAGCTCTATTATTGCTGCACTATGTATACGAGCATGAACCTTTGTTAGTACTTAGATTACACTTTGAACGAAAATATATTGAATTCTTTGGACTGATCTAAAATGAAGAAATGATTTGACACTTTGACATAAAAATTTAATTTTATATAATATAAATTATTGTCAATCTCACATGCATAGATCTTTAAAAGTTTACATTCATGGATAATCGCTTATATAGATAGATGCCGACGTGAAAGTGACTGTCTTAAATACACCTCTTATATAGATAGTGAACGATTTGGTCAAACCGTAGTCCAGGCAGCACAAGCCACAAGGAGAGTTGCACGTTATGCAGTCTTCGAGCCATTTAATAAGAAGTGGAAATGTCTTTGCGTAAACCTTTAGTCCATTTTTCTGATTCGGTAACTCATTAAGACCATTTTTTTTTAGTACAAACAATCGTCAAAATTAGAGGGAATAGGGATTTCTCACACACACTACTATGATGCCGTGGAAATTCAAATATGAGATATTTTATCTGCAAATCAAGACTATTTTTCACTAAGCCAGACCTTGTTGGCATTAAGATCATGTTTTATTCAACAAGATTAGGACTTTTCTTATGCCCTATTTCATTTATTTTGTGATTTTTTAGATGGGTTTATGATCAACTATGGAATGACATGTATTGCAAAACAGGAAAGTAGATGGAATGTCCAGCATCAATTTTTAATTTGATAACATCATATGATCCACCAAACTTAATACATTTTGTCTACAAGTCAATGCCATTTTTCACTAGGCAAGACCTCGTTGGCATTAAGACAATTTTTTATTCAACAAGATATAGGACTTTTCTTATGCCCCATTTCATTATTTTTGTGATTTTTTAGATGAGTTTATGATCAACTATGGAATGGCAGGTATTGCAAAACAGGAAAGTAGATGGAATGTCCAACATCAATTCTTAATTTGATAACATCATATTATCTAGCGAACTTAATACCTTTTGTTTGCAAGTCAATATCATTTTCCACAAAAATAAATGAAATGGGGCATAAGACCATTTTTTATTCAACAAGATTAGGACTTTTCTTATGCCCCATTTCATTTATTTTGTGATTTTTTAGATGGGTTTATGATCAACCATGGAATGGCAGGTATTGCAAAACAGCGAAGTAGATGGAATGTCCAACATCAATTCTTAATTTGATAACATCATATGATCCACCAAACTTAGGGTTCGTTTGGGAGTGCTTCTTCCTGAAGTGCTTATGCTAGTAGCACTTATGACATAAGCACTTCTACAAAGAAGCAGTTTGACGTTTGGATGTCACATTTAAAAGTGCTTTTACGCTACATAAAAGCGCTTTTGATATTTTGTTGAGTGTTTGGTTGACACAATAAAAACGCTCTTAAAAGTACTTTAAAAAAAATTAAAGAATCCCAAAATATTATAATAAACATAGGAAATAAAAATTCATAGGATCCCAAAATAAAAACACAACTTAAAAAAGTATGAACTTCACAAAGTATAATTTTTAATCATTTTTTGAAAGTAAAAAAGGAATTAACCAAACATAAGAAGATTTGCAATTCTCTCACCTTCGTCATCCATCTCATGCCCATGGGTTAGATTTTGTTCTTCAACCATCTCTTCCCCTATAGTAACTCCCGCCCCGCTAGAGACAAAATATGGTGTTGATATGCAAGGTGATGGAAAGGTAGATACAGCCTCAGGAAACTCCGTGAAGAATGATCACAGTTTTACCAGCATAGTTTTACCATTGAGTGCATCAATGCATGGTAATCCCATTTTCCCAGCCATTAGTACTTTCACAACGTTGTATCTGGTTTACTTCTAAGTTCCTTTGACCTTAAAATTTGTTGGTTGACCTGCACATTATATGCTATTGAATAATTTTTGCCTCTTGACTTGTAGTTGTATATAACATTTTGTTTGAACTTTGAACGTTGTAGTACGGTAGGTATTGACATGGTAATTTGTACGAAGGATTCTTTTGTGGCAATTGAATTAAAACAAATTTTTTAGTTATAACTTATAACCAAACAAGAAATATTCTATCATTCAATGTAGCTAATAACTTGATGCATCCTTGGCTATTTGTCAAAACAATTCTGTGCAGAGTTAATAAGCAAAGAGGAAGAAGAAGTGCACAAGATGATTCGAGAATGCTTGGATCTACGTAAGAGGTATCTTTACAGGGAAGAAGTTGCTCCATGGATGGTAGCCAGAACAGACTCCATTGCATCAGAGAAGAAAAGTGACCCATTTCATTCTGAATCTGTTGAAGCATCAACTGTGAGTCATTCTCTTCTCATTCATAATCTGTCTCTCACTCTTTGCAGCAGATAAAATCTGTCTGAATTTTGACTGTTCAAGTGAGTTCTTTTGTTCATAGCATTGGTTTAATTTTTTCTTTCTTTTAAATCTTTCATGCAGCACTGCTTTAGGATGGAAGACCGTGTTTTGGTTTTAGTAGGAGATAAAAAGAGAGAGAAAAAAAATAAAGTGCACGTAAGGTGTTTGATGAATTGAGTGATAAAACATCTCGATCACTCAATTCATCAAACACCTTATGTGCACTTTCAATTCTTCTATTCTTAAAATAGAAGGCCATTAGCGAATTGCCAACTGTGTTATCAGAACCAAATCCCAATTTGTACAGATACCCATGAACCCATTCACCTTCTCGTACATATCCTAGGGAACAAAAACACTTTAAAATACAAGAAAATGTATAAGAATTTGCTTGGACAACCAGCTCTTGCATCTTCCTAAATAAATGTATACCTTCCCAAAAATTACGAACCTTTGCATACTCATTGATCATAAGGTTCCAAAGAAAAACCTTTCCATTTGATAATTGATCAAAAACTCGCCTAGCTTCTCTTAAATCCCCACGCTTTACAAACATAAAAACAAGTTTTGCACCCAAAGGTCCATTCTGCACCATTGTTACAAATAACTGAATGAACCCTTTTACCATCTTGCAGCGACTTAAGTCCAGCACAGAGCTCCAAGACGGAGCAGTAAGCCTCCAAATCAAGCTCGCATTTTTGAGACTCGCATACCAATTCCATGGCGTTTTTTAGATTACCCATTTCACAGTATTTGCTAATCTCGGCATTCTTGTCTATAACTTCAGTGTTGGTGGATATGGAGACCGAGGCCGAAACACGGAATTTGGCACAAGAATGATCCAAATTCGAAGAGAACAGAGAGGTTCTTGAAGAGGGTTTGGAGAAGATTAAGCCATTTGAGGGTCTAGAAGACTATGCTTCATTGTCATGGTGCGGCAGAGGAGAGACCGACAAGAAGTTCGGTGAGGTTGTGGCTGGCATCAACATAGCTCTGTACCTGTAAACCAAAACAAAGCCGCGCGAAAATTTCAATTAGCCTGAACCTACAAGATAACTAACCAGATTAGGACTTTTCTTATTAAGACAATTTTTCATTCAACAAGATTAGGACTTTTCTTATGCCTTATTTCATTTAGAATTTTCAGCTGTTTTATCCTCTAAATTATGACCTTTGTAGAAATTAACCTTCTGAACTAAAAACAACAAGCTAATTTAGCACCTGAAATAATTAAAATCACCAAAAACCCATTTGTAGAAATTAACCTTCTAAATTAATCTTCTGCCGTTAATTTTTTTCGAATTTCATACATTTTTTTGGTCCAAAAACCCATGTGTTATCATGACTTACTATTTGATTTGTTAATTATTATTATAAAAACAAGATTAGAACTTTTCTTATGCCCCATTTCATTTACTTTTGTGATTTTTTAGGTGGGTTTATAATCAACTATGGAATGACAGCTATTGCAACACAAGAAAGTAGATGGAATGTCCAACATCAATTTTTAATTTGATAACATCATATGGTCCTTCAAACTTAATAACATGTCATGTCATGTAATGAAAGTTAGGAAATAGACCCTTATCAATACAAAATGCGTGTAGCGCACTTGGTTAAAAACAATCGAAAACTTACATAATCAACTAAAAATCTTTAAGGGAAGATCTATGACTAAATCATAAGGTACTTAAAAAGAACAATCGAGAAGTTATGTACACAACCATGAATCCTTAAATTAAGATGTATAAATAAATCATGATGGACCTAAAGATTTAAAAGGAAATTCGTTACAAGGATAACACTGTTTTATTTATTAACTCTAGAGCCATTTTTATGGTCTCCCTTCACACCGCCATGGAGATTTCCCTTCTCCTTTTCTCCCTTCTTCTTCTCCTAGCTTCCTCCTCTGCTCAAATGCCAGGTACCCTTCTCTCTCTCTTAAATGTTTTTGTTTGTAGTCTTTTCTTCTTTGAATTGAATCCCAACAATTCTAATCAAATACATGTACTTTTATTGTATTTATTGTTTGTTATCTTAGTTTTTAGAAAACCCTGTTCATAGATGGAAGCTTTAATTTTTGTTGTTGAAAAAGGGACAATGTTGTTGCTAAAGAACAAGCTTTACTGAATTCTACCATTGATTACAAGCTTCTAATTGTAAATTAAATATATATTGTATGTAGTTGTAGTCAAATTAGTCCAAATTTATTGTATAATAATTTTGTTCAACATTGTATAATGTCAAGCAGGGTTTGTGAGTTTGGATTGTGGAGGTGAAGGAGTTTTCACCGATGAGCTGGGTCTGGAGTGGACTCCTGATCAACTTCATTATGGCGAAACAAGCTTTATATCCGTTGCGAATGATAAGGGGAAGCAATACTCAACATTGAGGCATTTTCCTGCTGATTCAAGAAAATATTGTTACACAATGAATGTCACAAGCAGGACTAGGTACCTTCTAAGAGCGACATTCTTGTATGGTAACTTTGACAACAATAATACTTATCCCAAATTTGACATTTCACTTGGGGCAACCCATTGGTCTACAATTGTCATTTCGGATGCCAATACCATAGAGATGCGAGAGCTAATATTTTTGGCTACTAGTCCTACTGTCAGTGTGTGTTTATCCAATGCTACAACCGGGCAGCCTTTTATATCGACTCTGGAGCTTCGACAATTCAATGGTTCGATGTATGATTATGATTTAGAACAACAGTTCTATCTCACTGTCTCTGCCAGGATTAATTTTGGTGCAGATGGTGAAGCTCCAGTCAGGTATTCTAAATTTATCTTCTTAGAAGGGCTTTACAGCCTGCTCTTTGAAGTAGGTATTGTTCTGAATGTTTGTTTCAAGCTAATGCAAAATCAAACTTCGTAATATGCCTTGAATTAGAAAATCTGAGCTAGGAAAACTGTACTAGGTGCTTACTGGTTTTGTGAAAGAAGATACACATTTGCAGTCTGAACTCTTTTCTCTTGACAGAGATCTGTCATTTTAAAGGATATTATTTCTATAAATTTCAGGTATCCTGATGACCCTTTTGATAGAATATGGTTATCAGACTCTTTCAAGAAACAAAATTTCCTCGTTGACAAGGCTGATGGAACCAAAAAAGTGTCAACCAAGTCACCAATTGATGTTAATAGGTACGAAATACCACCTGAAAAAGTGATGCAGACAGCTGTCGTTGGAACAAACGGATCATTGACTTACCGATTAAACCTGGATGGTTTTCCTGGTTTTGGATTGCCATTCGTCTACTTTGCAGAAATTGAAGATTTGGCTCCAGATGAGTCCAGAAAGTTTAGGCTAGTGCGTCCGGAATATCCTGAACTCGGCAACGCTACTGTTAATATCAAAGAAAACGCTCAAGGAAAATATCGTCTGTATGAACCAGGATATACAAACTTATCCTTTCCATTAATATTTTCTTTTAAATTTGAGAAAACGCCTGATTCTTCCAATGGCCCACTCTTGAATGCAATGGAGATAAATAAGTATCTGGAGAAGAAGGATGGTTCTCAAGATGGTAAGGTTGATAGTGGTATCTAAAGTGCATGTATGTTTGGGCTCTGTTTCTTTATGGTTATGAAGTGTATACCCTTGTTCATCATTCTCCGAAATGAATCTTTTGGAGCTTTCCAGCTATATGTGATATTGTGCTTGTATGAGTTGCAGGAGCTGTTATTTCTAGCTTTGCTTCACACTACTCATCAGCAGACTGGGCACAGGAAGGTGGTGATCCATGCCTGCCGGTTCCTTGGTCTTGGGTTGAGTGTAACTCAGATCCACAACCAAGAGTAGTTAAAATGTAAAGCTTAAGTAATCTTTGTTAGTTTTCATACGAATTATTACTGCTTCTGCATACGTATAGTCCCCTGCTGACAACTGCTTTTGTATCCCTTGCTTGGCAGTAAATTATCTAGTAAGAATTTGACAGGGGATATCCTTCCCGACTTAACAAAGTTGAGCGGCTTAGTTGAGTTGTAAGTTTCATATTGCATTGTTTTTCTGAATGGTGTCAACTGTTTCCAAGTTTAGTTTCATAAAACTTGATGTTCATTGCAGTGTGGTTACTAATTTGTCTTCATATTATAGATGGCTCGATGGGAACTCACTGACTGGTACAATACCTGATTTCACTGGGTGTGTGCACTTGAAGATCATGTAAGTCAGACACTTCCCTCAATGATGTTTTTCCTACAGAGTTAACGCTAATAAAAGGCTTTGCATTATACAGTCATCTTGAGAACAATCAGTTGACGGGTGGACTGCCTTCTTCTTTAACGAACTTACCCAGTTTGAAGGAACTGTAAGTTTTTCAAATTATGAAATTTTGCATCTGTATAAAGATATTCTAAGATATCTCATACCTTTTGCGTGACTATTTGAGAAAAAACGAAAGAATTAGACCAATGATTATTATATTTCAGCATTTGGAAAATGCCCATGAATTTATTTTTGCTGCTCATGTTGATTTTTTTATAAAATTTTCTAATGGATGTCTGACATGCTTCTTTGAATATAAGATCTTATATCTTGGTGAATCTTATGATTTCAGGTATGTGCAAAATAATATGTTATCTGGAACAGTGCCGTCGGGTCTTCTCAATAAAGGGGTTTTGAAGTGAGTGGTAATTTTTACAGCTAAAACTGAAGTACATAAGAAGAAAGCCATTTGTTAATTCTAAAGCTTATAATGTTTGTCTTAAATTATTTCCTGCATGCTGTTCATCAAATCTATCTCTCCCCCAAATTTGTCTCATTTTTCTGGGCCTTGTCTAGGACTTACTCCAATGTACTTATCACCGCTTCTCGATGTTGAATTCTGACAGCTACACTGGAAACGTTAATCTTGGAAAAGGGAAAACAAGTGGGAGCCGCGTAAACATTATTATTGGTACATCAGTTGGGGCTGCTGTCTTGGTCATAGCTATCATTGTATCTTGCGTACTTTTGCGCAAAGGAAAGAAGAAATATTATGATCAAGGTGTGAGTCTGAAACAGTCTTAGTGGTTTACATGTCTTTTTTTTCCTCTTAATTTTCAGTTGCTTGAACGTGCTGACATTATACTAACTTGCTATAGACCACCAAGTTGGGCGTCCCCTGCCTGGGCAAGGCCAACTTTCTTCCAAGAGTGATGCTGCTCCCACTGAAGCTGCACGCTGCTTCTCTTACTCCGAAATTGAAGAGGCTACTAGAAATTTTGAGAAGAAAATAGGTTCTGGAGGTTTTGGAGTTGTTTACTATGGCAGAATGAAGGATGAAAGGGAAATTGCAGTCAAAGTTCTAACCAGTAATTCGTACCAAGGAATACGAGAATTTTCAAATGAGGTTAGTTTTCGAATGATTGGAACCTCTTTTTACATTTGGACATTTCAGGTTTTCCTCTTTCTTTCACAGTGCTTAACCCTGTCTGTATCTTTCTATTTGTTGAACTGTGGATGATCTTCTTTTTCCTTTTTGCTTTTTTTTTTTGTTCGGGTTGAAATTTTGATAAATATTTCGTCAAACTTCCCCTAATATGAAAGATGAAATGTAAACTAGTGGCATTATGGCATATGACTGCCTCTACCAATTTAGTAAAAGAAAAATAAAAGGGACTGTAAGTAGCACATGGAAGTGGAAGGATTTCCCACCTACTTTGGGTTGCTTATTATTGTCAGACAAAAAAAATGGAATGGTATGGACTGACACATGCTTCTATATGATCTAGGTAACTCTTCTTTCAAGGATACATCACAGAAATCTGGTACAGTTAATTGGGTATTGCCAAGAAGATGGAAGAAGTATGCTTGTTTACGAGTTCATGCATAATGGAACTCTCAAAGAACATCTTTATGGTAAGCTTGCAACGTATTGAAAGAATCTTCTAAAATTTGGAAGGCCAACGAGTTTTGAATTTTTTGTAGGCCCATTAACACGTGAACAGAGTATCAATTGGATCAAGCGCCTTGAGATTGCTGAAGATGCAGCAAAAGGTCTTATAAGCTAAAAAAGTTTCTGTTAGTTATAAGTTCTTTTCGATTTTACAGATAGAGAAGGAGCCTCTCCCCAAGGATAAAGTATTAAATTGACTCATGGGCTTTCTCGTGCTTGTTCAGGAATTGAATACCTTCATACAGGCTGTGTTCCGGCCATCATTCATAGGGATTTGAAAAGCACCAACATTTTAATCGACAATCACATGCGGGCAAAGGTTTCAGATTTTGGTCTTTCCAAACTTACAGTAGATGGAGCATCCCATGTGTCAAGCCTAGTTCGGGGGACTCTAGGATATCTGGATCCCGAGTAAGGCTTTCACTTCCATAAACATATATATTTTTCATTGAGATCAAATCTAACATCATATTGAGATAAGTCAAATATGTTATTACTGTTTCTGTTTACAGCTATAATCACAGTGTTTTCCTTCTCTGTGTTCTTTCTTTGTATTAATACGTAATAGTGAGAGCTCTTTCGGTTATGCACATGCCAACCAAAATTGAACCCAAACTATGTTTGCAATTTCATTTTGTAACCCAGATTAGTGAGCATTAATTATAGTTACTTCTTTCTTTCCTCATTGTCTTTCAGGTACTACATCTCCCAGCAGTTGACAGACAAGAGTGATGTCTATAGTTTCGGTGTCATTCTTCTTGAGCTGATATCTGGTCAAGAAGCGATATCTAAGGAAAACTTTGGTGTTAATTGCCGCTACATAGTCCCATGGGTAAGTGTAGTTTGCTTGTACTGCAAGGAAGTATTTAAAACTTGTGATCACTAACCGTACATACTTTATCGATTATTTTCCTTGAACAATTCCACTAAATCTATTTCAGAGGCTAATGATGTTATGACATCACATACCCTCATGCTGACAGTCGACATGCTCCCAATTTTATTTTGAGTTTCTCTTCAATTTCTACTGTTACTTTTGTGCCATCATTGCAAGTTTGTTGATATAATTGTGGACTCCTTTATTGCGTGTGAAAAATGGCTGTCACAGGCAAAGTTACACATCGAGAACGGTGACATTCAAGGCATCATCGACCCCTCACTGCACGGTGAATATGACATCCAGTCAATGTGGAAGATAGCAGAGAAAGCCTTAATGTGTGTTCAGGCACATGGATTCATGAGGCCATCAATCTCAGAAGTTCTCAAGGAAATCCAAGATGCAATCGCAATGGAAAGGGATGCTGGAGCAAAAAGGAATTCAATTCGTTCTGCTAATTTCTTGTCAATCGATGAGTCTATCATGCGGCCAACTGCCCGATAGTTGCGATTTTCTTGGCAATCACTACTAGAAATATGCCTACTAGGCACTGATTATTTAGATACAAATTCCTAAAAGTGTGTTGTGAATTTTTTTTGGATACCAATTCTCCCACCATACCTATTGAAGGTATTTGGGATAGACATTAGTGTGTAATAAAAAAAAATGAATTTTAAATATTTTCCCTAAATATTTAGGCACCCTTATCAGTCCCAACTTCTCATTTTCAGCTGCAGCCTATTTGGCTCTAACACAAACAAGCTTGGCTGGCTTCATTTGCAAATTGGCTTGAGATTTTTGCAATGAGATATTTTGAAATGCTATGAATTTAATATGAGAAAAAACAGATATGGGTGTAGTCGCCCAGCCAAGTCCACTTTCTCGTTGCCTTTATCTATTCTTTTCCCAAAACTTGATCCATCTTCTCATCTAAGTTCTTTCTTCAAAAGGGTAATTTTCTTTATTAAAAAAAATCCTTTTCTCTCTACGAAGAAAACCCTAGTTTTGAAGACTTAGCTGTCACCCCCCTTTTGGGGGTGGGTGGCCTCTGCATCTCCCCCTCCCTCCCTGCCCTTTTCCTTCCTAGCCTCCAGTTCGCTCCTCCCCTCCCTCCTTTGCTTTCTTTTCCTCTTCCTTTTTCTCTTTTCCTTTTCTTTTGATTTGGCTGGGATTTTGTGGTTGGGTTTTGGCCCTTTGGTTTTGGTCTGGGGTTTCTGGCTTGTGGCAGATCTCGGTTTTGTTTGCGGTGTGTCGTTTTTCTTGTTCCTTATGTTTGTCTTTTTTGCAAATCTGGACCCTTGCTGGTGGTCTTTCCCGGTATTGGTGGCTCGTATTTGCGGTTGCTTGAGTTGCTTTAGTCTCTTCAACTCTTTGTGAGTTGCTTGAGTTGCTTTAGTCTCTTCCACTCTTTGTAAGAAATCTTGATTTTTATAATTATTTTGTATAGAATTCGTGCATCAAAATTTTGTTGTTTTAACGTGTTCTGTTCATGTTTTTCTTCAGCCCCTTCACTTCACAGTTCACACCATTGGAGCAACCCAGCGCTTCCAAATGAAGAACACGCCAAGACCACCTAAGAATCCAATGAAGCTATTTTTTTTGTTTTTATTTCATTTATTGTAGCATGTAGTGGTCTCTCTATCTCTGTGTTTTGGGGTTGTTTTTTGTTTTTTGTTGTACATGTATTTTTGTTCCTATTATTTTGTAACAAAGTTTTGGGGTTTACAATCGCATCTGGAATGGTTCACTTCTTTGTTCGTATGATGAGGTTTGAATGACTTTATTATTGAACATCTCCAACTCCAAGTTAGTGACTACCAATGGTTGGAGATCCTGTCAAAAAAAAGATTGGCAAACAATTTTGTTTGCTATTTCTGGTACAAGGAGGAATTGTTGCCTAAAATTGAGCTGGATTTTAATACCCAAAAATCCATTTTCACAATTAGGAATTATTGGATGATAGGAACCAATATTCAAAGAAATGGTGCGTTTGGAATTTTAAAACTAGTATATGCAAGTGGGACTGATGTTTTAAACATATCTAATATTAGGGCTTAATGAGCCGCTGACATGTCATCAAAGTTAGTCCCTAATATAAAAGATACCCTTCCCAATATCGGTATTGGTCAAGGACACCACGGCTTGGCTCAATTCAATATGGCTTGCCTCAATTAATAATGTATTTGTTTTTGTGAAAGATTTGAAGGACTGAGTGTGCAAATGGTATCCTTTGAGCAATAGCAACGCCACTCTAGGACTCTGGTAAAAGAATGGTCACTGCATGGTCTCTATTGTTAAAAGGAGACAATTTTCAATCTCAATAATCCACTTAAGGGACAATTACATATCAGTAGCTAGTGTCAACTTTTTTAGTAGTGAATGTATATATGACATTATAAATATTTTTTTATAGGAGAAAGGATCAAAATAGGTATTATTTTAGTTGCAAATTATATTAGCACAATCAGAGGCGGAGCCACAGTGGGGTCAGTGGGGTCGCACGACCTCTTGGAAGCCATGGAAATAGGCTTAGAGGTCTCTTGGAGTAGCTGGTGCGACCTCTTGGAGCTGCTGGTGCGAGGGTCGACGGAGAAGACGACCTGTGTGGGCTGAGATCGCTGCTTCTTTTTTAAAACTACCTGGCCAAAACGACGTCGTTTTGGACCAGGTCAGAAATAAAAACAATTCAAAAATTCCCAGCGTATCCCCAGCGATTTTTAATATATATATATATATAAATACCCAAAACCACGTCGTTTAGGGAAATGTTAGACATAAAAACAATTTTAAAAATTCCCAGCGTATCCCTAGCGAATTTTTGTAAAGATTCCGCCCAAAACGACGTCGTTTTGGGCTAGGTCTGAAGGAAAAAATTAAAATACCCAGCGTATCCCCCCACCCAAAACCCAACAATTCCGATAGTTAAGGTCTAAAACCCCCAAATTTGTTTTGTTTTCTCCTCCAAGTTCCAACCCTAAAAGTTCCCAACTCAATCTCCACCCAAACTCTCAACCTCATCTCCTCACTTGCTGTTGTCGTCGCCATCGCTGTGTGTAACGGTGTTGCTGCTGCTACTCTTTTTGTGTTTATTCACTGTTATTGTGAAATTTCACAATTCAAATAAGTTTAAACCCTATATATGATATGTTTAATTTAATTGAAATCCAATTCATATTTATTTAGATGAAATTGATGGTTTGATTATATTGTGAGTTTTGGTATGATTATTTTGAGAGAGATATTTTTGCTTATATTGAAAATGAAGCTATAATGCTACGGTTTCAAAATATGAAATCTCGTCGGACAATTATAGGTTATAATGTTGTTTCTGACATGAATTATGGAATGAAATTATTATGATTTCATTTCCAATGTTTTTTTCCATCCTAAATTTTTTTTTGGACTTTTACATTAAGACCCCTTGTGGTAAGATTCCTGGCTCCGCCACTGAGCACAATGGATGCTGCATTGGATTTTTCTTTAGTTGGTCTTGGGTTTTTTTGGTTTGTTAATGGCCATTATACCCTTGTTACTCATCGTTATTATGCTCGCCATGCGCCCAAATGATGATCCACAGTCAGGCTTTTGGAGCCGATCAAGGAGAGGTTCCTGATTCTATCGTACGCAGACTTCTACCAGGTATATAGGTATTTGTTGATAATATTTGGCTTGGTTTTTGGTTTTGGTTTAATGAAACTTGACTGAATTTGGTGGCTTTTGAGGTTAAAGACATTCACAAGATGTGGTGGTATTGATTGTTTAGAGTGCATTTCTCGACTCTCAAACAATGCAGGCATGACAAGTTTGTTTTAAATTGTAATCTTATTTTAAACTTGTACTCATTGGTTCGAGTCAAGTACTAATTTCAGGACAAACAAGAACCGCCACCAGAAGGTCGCTTGCCGGATGCCTCCAAAGGTCAGTTTGCTGCTAGATCTTTGTAAATCTTTGCAAATACTGCATGATTGTAAGCTGAATGTGTCTGACTTTTCTTATCTGTGTTTGTACTTTTTAGGTTCGGATCTTCTGAGGGATGTCTTTGGTCACATGGGCCTTAGTGACAAGGATATTGTTGCGTTATCCGGTGGACGCACATTGGTCAGTGCATGCATGACCATAAAAACTCTTCCCTGTGTTTCATTTACTGGTAAAGTTTAGCACTTTAAATATTGTGTGTTTCGGAATTTTTGGCAGGGAAGGTGCCATAAGGAGCGCTCTGGATTTGAGGGAGCCTGGACAACCAACCCTCTCATTTTTTACAACTCCTATTTCAAGTAAAGAGCTATTCATCTTCTTCAATATATAATAAAGTTGTGCATGTTTTGACAGTAATTAATGAATTGATTTTAGCTGAAGGATTGGTTAGGATTCTTTTTGAATATTATAAAATGGCAAGGAAGATTGCTGAACGATTGAGAAGCTGTAAACTGTATTTTATAGGTGGAAATAAATTTGGGAAACGGGCAAATTACAGGGAAGACTCTGCCGAATTTTCGACAGAAGTCAAACTTTAAAAAGAGTTTTCTTTTGAGTTTTGTTTTAAAAGGGCAAGTTGGTCATTTGTGCCCAGCACCCAACAGGTGTCGGACACGCACAGAGTTCGACATGAATTCCAAAGTGGAATTTGGGTCACGTCATGTCAGTTAAACTTCTTACCTTTAGCTCAGCATTGGATCCGCGTAATTCTTTCATGTCATTCAATACTGAGCATATATGTAAACTAGCTAAGAAATTATATCATGTTGATTTCCTTCCTCATGAGTTGAAAGCTTTAGAAGTAGAGCTCAAGTATTTTCAAAATGATATAAAACGCCTTCCATGTTTTAAGCAAATCACTACTCTTCCTCAGTTATGTCAACAATTGATGGAAACAACTTTGGGGGAAAACTATTATTTGATTGACAGGTTGATTCGGTTGGTGTTGACTCTTCATGTTTCCACAGCAACAACGGAACGAGCTTTCTCATGTATGAGAATTATTAAGAATCGACTTCGAAGCACCATAGGTGATGAATTTCTTACTGATTGTATGATCCTCCACATTGAAAAAGAGTTTGCCAATACTATTGACAATGCATCAATAATTGAGGAATTTAAGAGTTCTAAGCCTCGTAGGGTTAAATTTTAGATTTAAATAGTATTATTTTGTATTGCATTGCATTGCATTTACTTTTGTTTTTATTTTAGTTTTTGTATCGTAGATATAGATGCATTTGAGGGTAAGGCTCATTACGTCCCCCCTCACTATGTGTATCTTTTTATGTTTATTAATGAAATTCATTTGTATTGTCGAGTTTAGTATATAAGTTTTGCCCGGTCGAGTTTCGAATCCTGGAACCGCCACTGCACATGAGAATGAGTTTCCTTTTCAAGTTTCAACTTTCCAACTACTCTTCACAATACACTTACTCTACACATAGAGATGATGAAGATAGTGAAAATTTTGAACCTCATATGAACTCTATATGGTACTAAGTCACTCATGTATCTTACCATGCAATGTATAAAGTGTAAAATATTGTAGTAAATCATTATATATAAATGATTATGGTGTGTTTAATCTTCTTTTATTAATTACTACATATTTTCTACACTCATAGTGTTTGTCAGCTCGCTATATAATCAACTTAAATAAGTTAAACCCATCATGCAATGCATTTCCTTCTCTCTTTTTTTGTGATAAACTAATTAAGTGACTAAATAAACATCCTCCAAAGTTTCAATAAAAATTTCCAAGTTTTTCTCACAATTTCCTTGCTTTTTATTCAATTTTTATCGATATCGATAATATCTCGATATTTCCATCGAAATTTTCGTATTTTTGGACTACCAATATTTCCGATACCATCGATATTTTAGACATTGGTTATCTCCAACGTCTCCAATGGGAGTCTAAAAGTCTTGGGTTAAAGGTTGAAACCGTGTAGTTACAGTAAGCACCAGAGAGGCTAGAATGAGGGCTTCAAGTTGGGTTTAAAGTGAAGGATGCAATCTAACCATCACAAAGTACATGGGGGGAGTGGGGGTGCATTGGGGGTCCACACTCCTTTTGATGAGATTGCATCCCTCATTCTAGCCTCTCTCCAGTAAGCACACGCTTTCTCTTGTTAGTTATCTCCAACGTCTCCAATGGGAGTCTAATAAGTTGATGGGCTGGACCCCCAATCCAACTCTTATCTCCAACGTCTCCAATGGGAGTCTAATAAGTTGATGGGCTGGACCCCCAATCCAACTCTTGGGTCAATGAGTGATTTCATTTCCTTTTCAAGGAAGAGGCCAATTATTTGAATGGTTGGTTTCTTGGTTAAACTGTTGTGAGATTTAATTGAAGGAAATATCAAGGCAATTACTTGATCTTTTCATCACAATATATATAAATATATGGAGTGAAAGAGAACAATGGATCAAATAATAATCAAGAAATTTGGTTAAGGCATCGAGGATTTTCCCTTTCTCTACAAGGTTTACTTTTGATCCTCCTGTTACAACTTATGATTCTTCTAGAACTCATCAATAAAGAGAAGAAAAAAATACTTTTGTTTACGATGAAAAAAGAAACGAAAAATGTAATTAGAAAAAATTTTAAAGTTCTAAAGCAATTTATCAAAGAGGCATCCATTGTTGCATCCCCCTAATACGCAAATGTATCACAAATTCCACGACCATGTTTTGTGTTACATATATATCCACCAAACTTAATATCTTTTGTCCAACATCAATTCTTAATTTGATAACATCATATGATCCACCAAACTTAATACCTTTTGTCTGTAAGTCAATGTCCTTTTTTAATGGATTAAAACTCGTTGTCATTAACATTTTTTTATTCAACAAGATTAGGACTTTTCTTATGCCCCATTTCATTTATTTTTGTGATTTTTTAGATGGGTTTATAATCAACTATGGAATGACAGCTATTGCAACACAGGAAAGTAGATGGAATGTCCAACATCAATTTTTAATTTGATAACATCATATGGTCCACCAAACTTAATAATATGTCATGTCATGTAGTGAAAGTTAGGAAATAGACCCTTATCAATACAAAATGCGTGGTCAAGAACTTACATAATCAACTAAAAATCTTTAAGTGAAGATCTATGACTAAATCATAAGGTACTTAAAAAGAACAATCGAGAAGTTATGTAAACAACCATGAATCCTTAAATTAAGATGTATAAATAAATCATGATGGACTTAAGGATTTAAAAGGAAATTCGTTACAAAGATAACACTGTTTTATTTATTAACTCTAGAGCCATTTTTATGGTCTCCTCCTCTCTCTTCTTCATCTTTTCACACCGCCATGGAGATTTCCCTTCTCCTTTTATCCCATCTTCTTCTCCTAGCTTCCTCCTCTGCTCAAACGCCAGGTACCCTTCTCTCTCGCTTAAATGTTTTTGTTTGTAGTCTTTTCTTCTTTGAATTGAATCCCAACAATTCTAATCAAATACATGTACTTTTATTGTATTTATTGTTTGTTATCTTAGTTCTTAGAAAACCCTGTTCAGAGATGGTATAAAAAGACTTTATAAGTAACAAATCAGTTCAAGCTTTAATTTTTGTTGCTGAAAAAGAGACAATTTTGTTGCTAAAGAACAAGCTTTAAGGAATTCTACCATTGATTAAAAGCTTCTAATTGTAAAATAAATATATATTGTATGTGGTTGTAGTCAATTTAGTCCAAATTTATTGTATAATGTCAAGCAGGGTTTGTGAGTTTGGATTGTGGAGGTGAAGGAGTTTTCACCGATGAGCTGGGTCTGGAGTGGACTCCTGATCAACTTCATTATGGCGAAACAAGCGTTATATCCGTTGCGAATGACAAGGGGAAGCAATACTCAACATTGAGGCATTTTCCTGCTGATTCAAGAAAATATTGTTATACAATGAATGTCACAAGTAGGACTAGGTACCTTCTAAGAGCGACATTCTTGTATGGTAACTTTGACAACAATAATACTTATCCCAAATTTGACATTTCACTTGGGGCAACCCATTGGTCTACAATTGTGATTTGGGATGCCAATACCATAGAGATGCGAGAGCTAATATTTTTGGCTACTAGTCCTACTGTCAGTGTGTGTTTATCCAATGCTACAACCGGGCAGCCTTTTATATCGACTCTGGAGCTTCGACAATTCAATGGTTCAATGTATTATTCTGATTTTGAACAACAGTTCTATCTCACTGTCTCTGCCAGGGTTAATTTTGGTGCAGATGGTGAAGCTCCAATCAGGTATTCTAAATTTATCTTCTTAGAAGGGCTTTACAGCCTGCTCTTTGAAGTAGTTATTGTTCTGAATGTTTGTTTCAAACTAAAGCAAAATCAAACTTTGTAATATGGCTTGAATTAGAAAATCTGAGCTAGGAAAACTGTACTAGGTTCTTACTGGTTTTGTCAAAGAAGATACACATTTGCAGTCTGAACTCTTTTCTCTTGACAGAGATTTGTCATTTTAAAGTATATTATTTCTGTAAATTTCAGGTATCCTGATGACCCTTTTGATAGAATATGGTTATCAGACTCTTTCAAGAAAGCAAATTTCCTTGTTGACATTGCTGATGGAACCAAAAAAGTGTCAACCAAGTCGCCAATTGATGTTAATAGGGATGAAAGACCGCCTGAAAAAGTGATGCAGACAGCTGTCGTTGGAACAAACGGATCATTGACTTACCGACTAAACCTGGATGGTTTTCCTGGTTTTGGATGGGCAGCCACCTACTTTGCAGAAATTGAAGATTTGGCTCCAGATAAGTCCAGAAAGTTTAGGCTAGTGCATCCGGAATATCCTGTATTCGCCAACGCTACTGTTAATATCAAAGAAAACGCTCCAGGAAAATATCGTCTGTATGAACCAGGATATACAAACTTATCCTTTCCATTAGTATTTTCTTTTAAATTTGAGAAAACGCCTGATTCTTCCAATGGCCCACTCTTGAATGCAATGGAGATAAATAAGTATCTGGAGAAGAAGGATGGTTCTCAAGATGGTAAGGTTGATAGTGGTATCTAAAGTGCATGTATGTTTGGGCTCTGTTTCTTTATGGTTATGAAGTGTATACCCTTGTTCATCATTCTCCGAAATGAATCTTTTGGAGCTTTCCAGCTATATGTGATATTGTGCTTGTATGAGTTGCAGGAGCTGTTATTTCTAGTTTTGCTTCACACTACTCATCAGCAGACTGGGCACAGGAAGGTGGTGATCCCTGCCTGCCGGTTCCTTGGTCTTGGGTTGAGTGTAACTCAGATCCACAACCAAGAGTAGTTAAAATGTAAAGCTTAAGTAATCTTTGTTAGTTTTCATACGAATTATTACTGCTTCTGCATACGTATAGTCCCCTGCTGACAACTGCTTTTGTATCCCTTGCTTGGCAGTAAATTATCTAGTAAGAATTTGACAGATATCCCTGCTGACTTAACAAAGTTGAGCGGCTTAGTTGAGTTGTAAGTTTCATATTGCATTGTCTTTCTGAATGGTGTCAACTGTTTCCAAGTTTAGTTTCATAAAACTTGATGTTCATTGCAGTGTGGTTACTAATTTGTCTTCATATTATAGATGGCTCGATGGGAACTCACTGACTGGTCCAATACCTGATTTCACTGGGTGTGTGGACTTGAAGATCATGTAAGTCAGACACTTCCCTCAATGATGTTTTTCCTACAGAGTTAACGCTAATAAAAGGGCTTTGCATTATACAGTCATCTTGAGAACAATCAGTTGACGGGTGGACTGCCTTCTTCTTTAACGAACTTACCCAGTTTGAAGGAACTGTAAGTTTTTCAAATTATGAAATTTTGCATCTGTATAAAGATATTCTAAGATATCTCATACCTTTTGCCTGACTATTTGAGAAAAAACGAAAGAATTAGACCAATGATTATTATATTTCAGCATTTGGAAAATGCCCATGAATTTATTTATGCTGCTCATGTTGATTTTTTTATAAAATTTTCTAATGGATGTGTCTGACATGCTTCTTTGAATATAAGATCTTATATCTTGGTGAATCTTATGATTTCAGGTATGTGCAAAATAATATGTTATCTGGAACAGTGCCGTCGGGTCTTCTCAAAAAAGTGGTTTTGAAGTGAGTGGTAATTTTTACAGCTAAAACTGAAGTACATAAGAAGAAAGCCATTTGTTAATTCTAAAGCTTATAATGTTTGTCTTAAATTATTTCCTGCATGCTGTTCATCAAATCTATCTCCTTGGTCATAGCTACACTGGAAACGTTAATCTTCGAAAAGGGAAAACAAGTGGGAGCCGCGTAAACATTATTATTGGTACATCAGTTGGGGCTGCTGTCTTGGTCATAGCTACCATTGTATCTTGCGTACTTTTGCGCAAAGGAAAGAAGAAATATTATGATCAAGGTGTGAGTCTGAAACAGTCTTAGTGGTTTACATGTCTTTTTTTTCCTTTTAATTTTCAGTTGCTTGAACGTGCTGACATTATACTAACTTGCTATAGACCACCAAGGTGGGCGTCCCCTGCCTGGGCAAGGCCAACTTTCTTCCAAGAGTGATGCTGCTCCCACTGAAGCTGCACACTGCTTCTCTTACTCCGAAATTGAAGAGGCTACTAGAAATTTTGAGAAGAAAATAGGTTCTGGAGGTTTTGGAGTTGTTTACTATGGCAGAATGAAGGATGAAAGGGAAATTGCAGTCAAAGTTCTAACCAGTAATTCGTACCAGGGAATACGAGAATTTTCAAATGAGGTTAGTTTTCGAATGATTGGAACCTCTTTTTACATTTGGACATTTCAGGTTTTCCTCTTTCTTTCACGATGCTTAACCCTGTCTGTATCTTTCTATTTGTTGAACTGTGGACTGAGACATGCTTCTATATGATCTAGGTAACTCTTCTTTCAAGGATACATCACAGAAATCTGGTACAGTTTATTGGGTATTGCCAAGAAGATGGAAGAAGTATGCTTGTTTACGAGTTCATGCATAATGGAACTCTCAAAGAACATCTTTATGGTAAGCTTGCAACGTATTGAAAGAATCTTCTAAAATTTGGACGGCCAACGAGTTTTGAATTTTTTGTAGGCCCATTAACACGTGAACAGAGTATCAATTGGATCAAGCGCCTTGAGATTGCTGAAGATGCAGCAAAAGGTCTTATAAGCTAAAAAAGTTTCTGTTAGTTATAAGTTCTTTTCGATTTTACAGATAGAGAAGGCGCCTCTCCCCAAGGATAAATTATTAAATTGACTCATGGGCTTTCTCGTGCTTGTTCAGGAATTGAATACCTTCATACTGGCTGTGTTCCGGCCATCATTCATAGGGATTTGAAAAGCACCAACATTTTAATCGACAATCACATGCGGGCAAAGGTTTCAGATTTTGGTCTTTCCAAACTTACAGCCGATGGAGCATCCCATGTGTCAAGCCTAGTTCGGGGGACTCTAGGATATGTGGATCCCGAGTAAGGCTTTCTTTTCCATAAACATATATATTTTTCATTGAGATCAAATCTAACATCATATTGAGATAAGTCAAATATGTTATTACTGCTTAGTGAAGCACAAAATGCCTTCCTTTCTGTTTACAGCTATAATCACAGTGTTTTCCTTCTCTGTGTTCTTTCTTTGTATGAATACGTAATAGTGAGAGCTCTTTCGGTTATGCACATGCCAACCAAAATTGAACCCAAACTATGTTTGCAATTTCATATTGTAACCCAGATTAGTGAGCATTAATTATAGTTATTTATTTCTTTCCTCATTGTCTTTCAGGTACTACATCTCCCAGCAGTTGACAGACAAGAGTGATGTCTATAGTTTCGGTGTCATTCTTCTTGAGCTGATATCCGGTCAAGAAGCGATATCTAAGGAAAACTTTGGTGTTAATTGCCGCAACATAGTCCAATGGGTAAGTGTAGTTTGCTTGTACTGCAAGGAAGTATTTAAAACTTGTGATCACTAACCGTACATACATTATCAATTATTTTCCTTGAACAATTCCACTAAATCCATTTCAGAGGCTAATAATGTTATGACATCACATACCCTCATGCTGACAGTCGACTTGCTCCCAATTTTATTTCGAGTTTCTCTTCAATTTATACTGTTCCTTTTGTGCCACCATTACAAGTTTGTTGATATAATTGTGGACTCCTTTGTTACCTGTGAAAATGGCTGTCAGGCAAAGTTACACATCGAGAGCGGTGACATTCAAGGCATCATTGACCCCTCACTGCACGGTGAATATGACATCCAGTCAATGTGGAAGATAGCAGAGAAAGCTTTAATGTGTGTTCAAGCACATGGATTCATGAGGCCATCAATCTCAGAAGTTCTCAAGGAAATCCAAGATGCAATCTCAATGGAAAGGGATGCTGGAGCAGAGAGGAATTCAATTCATTCTGCTAATTTCTTGTCAATCGATGAGTCTATCGTGTGGCCAAATGCCCGATAGTTGCGATTTTCTTGGCAATGTGTGCAATGTATATATGACATTATAAATATTTTTTTAATAGGAGAAAGGATCAAAATAGGTATTATTTTAGTTGCAAATTTTGATCTTGCAAATTATATTAGCACAATGGATGCTGTATTGGACTTTTCTTTAGGTGGTCTTGGTTTTTTTTGGTTTGTTAATGGCCATTATACCCTTTGTACTCATCGTTATTATGCTCTCCATGCGCCCAAATGATGATCAACAGTCAGGCTTTTGGAGCCGATCAAGGAGAGGTTCCTGATTCTATCGTACGCAGACTTCTACCAGGTATATAGGTATTTGTTGATAAATATTTGGCTTGGTTTTTGGTTTTGGTTTAATGAAACTTGACTGAATTTGGTGGCTTTTGAGGTTAAAGACATTCACAAGATGTGGTGGTATTGATTGTTTAGAGTGCATTTCTCGACTCTCAAACAATGCAGGCATGACAAGATTGTTTTAAATTGTAATCTTATTTTAAACTTGTACTCATTGGTTCGAGTCAAGTACTAATTTCAGGACAAACAAGAACCGCCACCAGAAGGTCGCTTGCCGGATGCCTCCAAAGGTCAGTTTGCTGCTAGATCTTTGTAAATCTTTGCAAATACTGCATGATTGTAAGCTGAATGTGTCTGATTTTTCTTATCTGTGTTTGTACTTTTTAGGTTCGGATCTTCTGAGAGATGTCTTTGGTCACATGGGCCTTAGTGACAAGGATATTGTTGCGTTATCCGGTGGACACACATTGGTCAGTGCATGCATGACCATAAAAACTCTTCCCTGTGTTTCATTTACTGGTAAAGTTTAGCACTTTAAATATTGTGTGTTTCGGAATTTTTTGGCAGGGAAGGTGCCATAAGGAGCGCTCTGGATTTGAGGGAGCCTGGACAACCAACCCTCTCATTTTTTACAACTCCTATTTCAAGTAAAGAGCTATTCATCTTCTTCAATATATAATAACACTGTTGAATTTATACCTTTTCTATTGTTAACAAAGCACAATCAAAAACCACACACCAAAAACCAATACAATTTACAAGCAAATATTGGACATAGCCAGAAAACCACACACCAAAAACTAATATCTTCTAATTATATATATATATATATATATATATATATGTAATACATACTCTAAATAATTACACAACTGAGGGAAATATATATTGGGGATGGTGCTCTTCACTTATAAACTAGGTACAGTATTTTTAATAACCTAAAAATTATTGTGACCATGTCAACTCAAAAATAATTTACCTATATTCTACATATCTAATACAGGGTAAATTATATATATATAAAATAGTTACATATTTATAAAGAAAAAGGTACATTATTTTTGAAAAAATAGGCACGCTATTTATAGAAAATAGGTACATTATTTCGATATAACAAAATAGAAACGTTACTATTGAAATTAGTTCTATAAAATAAATAGGTACATTATTTATGAAAAAAATATAGGCACATGTATTTTATGAAAAATATAGGTACCTATATTTTGTTGGTATAAAAATTTACCTAGATTGTATAGGTAAATTAGTTACCCATATTTTTTTTTACTAAGAATTATTTACCTTAGTTTGTTGTATTTTAATGTATCTAGAAAATGTAGAGAACCTAAAACATAGGGATCACGAACTATAGGAAGCAAGAACACATTCTTTCCCTTGAAAAAAAATTAATTTCAAACCATACAAATTATTAAAACCTGAAATTTTAATATAAAAATTATTTTACCAATATTAATTTAAAATTTCAAACCGTAAATGATTAAGTAGTCAAATTGGGAAACATTCCAAAGAGTACCAAGAAGAGGAAAAACTGACTTAAAAATCCTTAAATCTATGCAAAATTGAAACACCATTAATGTTCATACCTCTAAACACTAATTAGGGGTATTTTTGTAATCTAAAAAAGTACAATAAATTAGATTTTAAGCTTAACTAGGTAACTTAATGAGTTAGATCCTAGTCATCGGGTTTTACTTATAAAAATTGAGTTTTATTTATAGAAATATAAAATGATGGGTTATAGGTAAGACATAATTAGCCTGAAGGGGAAAAGTCATATTTACTAAAAAATGTTCCATGTTTGGAAAACCAATCAACTTTTTTTTTTAGCGATAATATACTAAACTCATGGTATTTAAATACTAAACTCACACACTCATGGTCTTTTTTGGAGTTCAAACCATGAGTTTTTAAATACTTATTTTATGATCTAAAAATTTATTTGGTATTGAACTCAAACTATTTACCAAACTATTTTTAAGATTAAAAAAATGAAATTAAAATCAAAAATCGAAGGAGGAGAGAGAAAGAGACGGGAAAGGAGGAGAGAGAGAGAGACGAGAGAAGGAGGAGAGAGAAAGAGGGGAGAAGGAGGAGAGAGAAAAAGATGGAAGAAGGAGGAGAGAGAGAGAGAGAGAGAGAGAAAAAAATATATATATATATATATATATATATATATATATATATATAAAATTCCACTTTTTTGTTTTCAATAATGAGGTGTTTTTAGTTTGTTTTTGTTTAGGTTTTTAAAAATGGACTTACCAAACGAGTTTTTTTTAAGCTTTGAACTTAAAATCTATTTTTGAATTTATAAAATTAAATCCAAGTAAGATACAAAACATGCCTTATTATTTCAAGTCAAATTTGGACTTGTTTACCCAAGGGGTTTGGTCTAGTGGAAATCCTGGCTAGGCCTGCAAGTGGGCTAATGTTAGCTGGCCTCAGTGAGGTCCAGCGTTCGAATCCCACCTTGTGAAAAACACTCCCTGGGAAGAGTCAAATCCGCAACAGGTCTACGACTCAGAGTGATTGCACATTTGCCACCATTTTGTATGTTACCAACAAATTTGGACTTGTTTTATATACTAGTGGGATATATATATATTAGTATATTACTTAATTATGCTGTTGGGTCGTATTGTATACTTAGATCCTAAGAAATGTGTTGTGGCCTATATTTTATGTCCCGACTGCCTGTCTGAGTGTCTGTAGCTTTTGATCTCACTCCAAAGTTCAACAAGCAAAAGTATATTGATTCACTAAAAACAGATATCTTTTTGTAAAGTTAATTTGGACAAACCTCCGCTTACACTTTCATAAAAGGCAAAGGAAGGAGCCGTAGAGCTTCGTTCTAGCTCTAATATTGCTGCGCTTGCGCTATGTATACGAGCATGACCCTTATCTCTTAATTTCCATCAATTAGGGCCTAATATTCTAATACCTAAGTGTAACAGGGGTAGAAAAGCCCTCAAATTTTCCGACCCTTGCCCGGCACTTAGACTCCACCTAAGTCAGCCTTCCCACACCTCCAAACTCGTGAGGCTTCAGAAGTCACGCAGCGGTACAAGTGTTTGCCAACACCCTCAAGTAAAACCTGTCTCACACAAGGAATAACACGCACACTCTTACAGGAAATTCCCAACCTTTCTATTTCACTCTCAATAGTAAGGAATACAAGTTTTTACTCTAGTTGGACTACCACAACACTTGGTATCTCAACTTCACCTTCACAAGGTATTTATAGGCATACAACTATGTAGATGACACCCCATCTACTTAGGAAACCTTGGCAACCGTTAGATTTGCCACCTAGACATTTTTCTCTACTCAAAAACTGTCTAGCCACTCAATTCGCCACCTTGCAGCCCATTTCTGTCATGGGACAGATTTTTCCTCCCTAAAAATCTCCCCACTCCTTGAAACATGCAGCCACTCTCTAGTAACCGCCCACTCTAGCCACTTGATCAGCCACAACCCGAGTTTTAAGCATACAACCCTTCTAGCCACGTCCAATCGCTTTGAACCGCTCAAAAACCCTTTTGCCACGTCGGAAACCCCACTCCAAAGACGTTTCCGACCAATCGCCACGATCGCCCACGATCTGCTGCGTGCGTTGCGCGATCTGCTGCGCCAGCCGCCTGTTGCTGTGGCCTCTCGACCTGCCAGCGCATAATCGCTTGCGCAGCTGCAGCCTCGTCCGGATCTGCCGACATGTGTTGCGCATCCTACGAACACCTGCGCGCTGCTGTCGACATTTTCCCTCGGCATCTCTCGGCATCCTCGACGGCGCTTTGCCGACGACTCTCGGCATCTGTCGGCGACATCTGTCATCACTGTCGGCATAATCTGTCGGCACCGTTGCACACACCACTGACATCTTTGTCGAGAATCATCAACACTTTGTTCGCATCTTTCGTACTGACTCCAATGCCATGCCTCCAAGTCTGTGTCTTTCTTTGCCATGTTTCTTTGCCTACTCTCTAAAACACTTGTCTCCCGACGTTGTCTTGCTTCGCATGTGCACCTCCCATGCACCCTTGGCTTGCCTTGACATGGTGCAAAACATCAAAACCATGCCATGGCCTATGCCAACTTGTAAGGGTCTTACACTAAGCATGATAAAATACGAATAAAACCCAGGTCAAGTCTTTTTCTATTTCATATTTAAAACCAAATGCATGATTCATGGGGCAACACGGTTTTAAAAAAAAATATAAATTGTAAAAAGACAAATTTTCAATAGTTTTATTTAACAACCAATGCTGTCTCTCTCTCTCTCTTACATGGTTCATGGTCAACGATTTGGTCAAACCTAGTCCCAGCAGCACAAGCCACAAGGAGAGTTGCACGTTATGCAGTCTTCGAGCCACTTAATAAGAAGTGGAATTGTCTTTGTGTAAGTGATAGTCCTTTTTTTTTTGGTTGGTTAACTTATTAAGATTTTTTTTTTTTTAGTATAAGCGATAGTCTAATTTAGAGGAATGAGATTTTTAGCACACAAATACAACTATGATGCCGTGAGGATTCGAATCTGAGACATTTAATTTGCAGATCAATGCCATTTTCAACTGTGCTAGACCTCATTGACATCAAGATCATTTTTTATTCAACAATATTAGGACTTTTCTTATGCCCCATTTAATTTATTTTTTAGATTTTTTAGATGGGTTTATGATCAACTATGGAATGACAAGTATTGCAAAACATGAAAGTAGATAGAATGTCCAACATAGATTCTTAATTTCATAACATCATATGATCCACCAAACTTAATGATATTTCATGTCATGTAATGAAAGTTAGGCAATAAACCCTTGTCAATACAAAATGCGTGTAGCACACTTGGTTAAAAACAATCGAGAACTTGCATAATCAACCAAGAATCTTTAAGTTAAGAACCATGACCAAATCATAAGGTAGTTATAAATAAATCATGATTCATGATGGACTTAAAGATTTAAAAGGAAATTAGTTAGAAAGAGAACAAACAATATGATTATTTATTTGTAACATTGGAAGAACCCAAATCAGTCACCTATCAAAAATTTTAACTCGTTATCTCATCCTTCTTTTTACCGTGTTTGATTTGATGGCCCTAGGGTAAATTTTATGTATATGTCCCATCATCAAAGTCTGTAATTATTGACAAAAGCAAACCGCCAAAAAAATTAAGTAAGAGGTGCGTGCGATGTGAATGTGTCATGGTGCAAAAAGAAATGGCGGGACCCACGCCTTGTTGTTGGAATCTCTCTCTCTACCTTGGCAATTTTATCCTCTCTCTAACTTTGAAACTCCGCAGGAGATGCCAGTTGCAAGTCGCAAGAGGGCCTTCTTTTATTCTCATTCGGTGGGCCCCACGTGGCCAACCATTCTCGTTTCCCCAAATTGGAAAAACATTGGACCTCCTGCTCCCCCTCAAAGACTCCTTCTCCCTCCAAACACTCTCACTCACTCACTCTCACGACCCTCCACCCCATTCTCTTCCTTCTGTTTTTCCTTTGTTTTTTTTTTTTTTTCCACATTATTCGGGTTTTGTTGGTTGGGTTTTCACTTTGTACCTTTTTAAAAAAATCTCTCTCAGTGGTGCCTGTGCAGCTTTATCTCTCTGTAGCTCACGCACGCACTCACATTGCTTTTTCCTCAGAGCCATTTTTCTCGTCTCCTCCTCTCTCTTCTTCATCTTTTCAAACCGCCATGGAGATTTCCCTTCTCCTTTTCTCCCTTCTTGTTCTCCTAGCTTCCTCCTCTGCTCAAATGCCAGGTACCCTTCTCTCTCTCTTAAATATTTTTGTTTGTAGTCTTTTCTTCTTTGAATTGAATCCCAACAATTCTAATCTTGTTTGTTATCTTAATTTTTAGAAACCCTGTTCATAGATGGTATAAAACGACTTTATAAGTAACAAATCAGTTCAGACTTTAATTTTTGTTGTTGAAAAAGAGACAATTTTGTTGCTAAAGAACAAGCTTTAATGAATTCTACCATTGATTACAAGCATCTAATTGTAAACTAAATATATGTTGTATGTAGTTGTAGTCAAATTAGTCCAAATTTATTGTATAATAATTTTTGTAAACATTGTATAATGTCAAGCAGGGTTTGTGAGTTTGGATTGTGGAGGTGAAGGAGTTTTCACCGATGATCTGGGTCTGGAGTGGACTCCTGATCAACTTAGTTATGGCGAAACAAGCTTTATATCCGTTGTGAATGACACGAGGAAGCAATACTCAACATTGAGGCATTTTCCTGCTGATTCAAGAAAATATTGTTACACAATGAGTGTCACAAGTAGGACTAGGTACCTTCTAAGAGCGACATTCTTGTATGGTAACTTTGACAACAATAATGTTTATCCCATATTTGACATTTCACTTGGGGCAACCCATTGGTCTACAATTGTCATTTCGGATGCCACTACCATAGAGATGCGAGAGCTAATATTTTTGGCTACTAGTCCTACTGTCAGTGTGTGTTTATCCAATGCTACAACCGGGCAGCCTTTTATATCGACTCTGGAGCTTCGACAATTCAATGGTTCGGTGTATTATACTGATTTTGAACAACAGTTCTATCTCACTGTCTCTGCCAGGATTAATTTTGGTGCAGATGGTGAAGCTCCAATCAGGTATTCTAAATTTATCTTCTTAGAAGGGCTTTACAGCCTGCTCTTTGAAGTAGGTATTGTTCTGAGTGTTTGTTTCAAACTAATGCAAAATCAAACTTTGTAATATGGCTTGAATTAGAAAATCTGAGCTAGGAAAACTGTACAAGGTTCTTACTGGTTTTGTCAAAGAAGATACACATTTGCAGTCTGAACTCTTTTCTCTTGACAGAGATTTGTCATTTTAAAGGATATTATTTCTGTAAATTTCAGGTATCCTGATGACCCTTTTGATAGAATATGGTTATCAGACTCTTTCAAGAAAGCAAATTTCCTCGTTGACATTGCTGATGGAACCAAAAAAGTGTCAACCAAGTTGCCAATTGATGTTAATAGGGATGAAAGACCACCTGAAAAAGTGATGCAGACAGCTGTCGTTGGAACCAACGGATCATTGACATACCGACTAAACCTGGATGGTTTTCCTGGTTTTGGATGGGCAGTCACCTACTTTGCAGAAATTGAAGATTTGGCACCAGATGAGTCCAGAAAGTTTAGGCTAGTGCTTCCGGGAAATTCTGAACTCAGCAAAGCTATTGTTAATATTGAAGAAAACGCTCAAGGAAAATATCGTCTGTATGAACCAGGATTTATAAACTTATCCCTTCCATTTGTATTATCTTTTAGATTTGGGAAAACGGCTGATTCTTCCAATGGGCCACTCTTGAATGCAATGGAGATAAATAAGTATCTGGAAAAGAATGATGGTTCTCAAGATGGTAAGTTTGATAGTGGAATCTAAAGTGCATGTATGTTTGGGCTCTTGTTCATCATTCTCTGAAGCTTTCCAGCTATATGTGATATTGTGCTTGTATGAGTTGCAGGAGCTGTTATTTCTAGCTTTGCTTCACACTACTCATCAGCAGACTGGGCACAGGAAGGTGGTGATCCATGCCTGCCGGTTCCTTGGTCTTGGGTTGAGTGTAACTCAGACCCACGACCAAGAGTAGTTAAAATGTAAAGCTTAAGTAATCTTTCTTAGTTTTTATACGAATTATTACTGCTTCTGCATACATATAGTCCCCTACTGACAACTGCTTTCGTATCCCTTGCTTGGCAGTAAATTATCTAGTAAGAATTTGACAGGGGATATCCCTTCCGACTTAACAAAGTTGAGCGGCTTAGTTGAGTTGTAAGTTTCATATTGCATTGTTTTTCTGAATGGTGTCAACTGTTTCCAAGTTTAGTTTCATAATACTTGATGTTCATTGCTGTGTGGTTACTAATTTGTCTCCATATTATAGATGGCTTGATGGGAACTCACTGACTGGTCCAATACCTGATTTCACTGGGTGTGTGGACTTGAAGATCATGTAAGTCAGACACTTCCCTCAATGATGTTTTTCCTACAGAGTTAACACTAATAAAAGGGCTTTGCATTATACAGTCATCTTGAGAACAATCAGTTGATGGGTGGACTGCCTTCTTCTTTAACGAACTTACCCAGTTTGAAGGAAATGTAAGTTTTCTGGGATGCACGTATCATTTACTTAAATTGGAGAGAGAATGTTTGTGAAACTATGTAGCAGTTGTCTTGTCAAGCAATGAGTCACATGGCTAACTTGGTTTATAATTTCATTATTTACGCAAATGATTTTACTGAATAGTGGTTAGCATATAACTCATGGCTTCCACATGCTTTTGGGAACAAGTTATATAACAACAGGCTTAAGTGTGTTTAGAAGACTTCATGTGTGGGTGTCAGTGTGTTGCAAATCTTAGGTTGATATATATTGCCGGCCTGTTCCCTAACAACGTAAGTTTTTGGGCTCTAGTAGTAGTGCTTCTAATATGGTTTTAGAGTTCGAGTTGCTGAAGGTCCTGGGTTCAAAACCTCCAATCCCCAGTCCCCTCTTTTTTGTTCATTTCAAGGTCCATGATATGAGAGAGTTATACCTATATGTTTCTCTTTATCTGCATCTCTACATAGCTACACATGAGAGAAGATGTTTGCTTGGCCCATTCCCTACTACCTTAAGTTTTTCAAATTATTAAATTTTGCATCCGTATATAGATATTCTAAGATATCTCATACCTTTTGCGTGTCTATTTGAGAAGAAAAAAAGAATTAGACCAATGATTATTATATTTCAGCATTTGGAAAATCCCCATGAATTTATTTATGCTGCTCATGTTGATTTTTTTATAAAATTTTCTAATGGATGTCTGACATGCTTATTTGAATATAAGATCTTATATCTTGGTGAATCTTATGATTTCAGGTATGTGCAAAATAATATGTTATCTGGAACAGTGCCGTTGGGTCTTCTCAATAAAGTGGTTTTGAAGTGAGTGGTAATTTTTACAGCCAAAACTGAAGTACATAAGAAGAAAGCCATATGTTAATTCTAAAGCTTAAAATGTTTGTCTGATTCAGTTATAGTAATAGAATGTCCTACACTAAGTCCAGGTCTTAAATTATATCCTGCATGCTGTTTATAGTATACACAGTCATATCTTTATCTTGGTTCATCAAATCTATCTCTCCCCTAAATTTGTCTAATTTATCTCTCTATTCTAGTCTTCTCGCCCTTGTCTAGGACATACTCTTATCACCGCTTCTCGATGTTGAATTCTGACAGCTACACTGGAAACGTTAATCTTCGAAAAGGGAAAACAAGTGGGAGCCGCGTAAACATTATTATTGGTACATCAGTTGGGGCTGCTGTATTGGTCATAGCTACCATTGTATCTTGCGTACTTTTGCGCAAAGGAAAGAAGAAATATTATGATAAAGGTTTAAGTCTGAAACAGTCTTGGTGGTTTGCATGTCTTTTTTTTTTCCTCTTAATTTTCAGTTGCTTGAACGTGCTGAGATTATACTAACTTGCTATAGACCACCAAGTTGGGCGTCCCCTGCCTGGGCAAGGCCTACTTTCTTCCAAGAGTGATGCTGCTCCCACTGAAGCTGCACATTGCTTCTCTTACTCCGAAATTGAAGAGGCTACTAGAAATTTTGAGAAGAAAATAGGTTCTGGAGGTTTTGGAGTTGTTTACTATGGTAGAATGAAGGATGAAAGGGAAATTGCAGTCAAAGTTCTAACCAGTAATTCGTACCAGGGAAAACGAGAATTTTCAAATGAGGTTAGTTTTCGTATGATTGGAACCTCTTTTTACATTTGGACATTTCAGGTTTTCCTCTTTCTTTCACGATGCTTAGCCCCGTCTTTATCTTTCTATTTGTTGAACTGTGGATAATTCTTCTTTTTTTCCTTTTTTGCTTTTTTTTTTGTTCGGGTTGAAATTTTGATAAATATTTCATCAAACTTCCCCCTAATATGAAAGATGAAATGTAAACTGCTGGCATATGACCGCTTGGAAACCTCTACCAATTTAGTAAAAGAAAAATAAAAGAGAATGTAAGTAGGACATGGAAGTGGAAGGATTTCCCACCTACTTTGGGTTGACTTATTATTGTCAGACAAAAAAAATGGAATGGTATGGACTGACACATGCTTCTATATGATCTAGGTAACTCTTCTTTCAAGGATACATCACAGAAATCTGGTACAGTTTCTTGGGTATTGCCAAGAAGATGGAAGAAGTATGCTTGTTTACGAGTTCATGCATAATGGAACTCTCAAAGAACATCTTTATGGTAAGCTTGCAACTTATTGAATGAATCTTCTAAAATTTGGACGGCCAACGAGTTTTGAATTGTTTGTAGGCCCATTAACACGTGAACAGAGTATCAATTGGATCAAGCGCCTTGAGATTGCTGAAGATGCAGCAAAAGGTCTTATAAGCTAAAAAAGTTTCTGTTAGTTATTACTTCTTTTCGATTTTACGGATAGAGAAGGCGCCTCTCCCCAAGGATAGAGTACTAAATTGACTCATGCGTTTTCTCGTGCTTGTTCAGGAATTGAATACCTTCATACAGGCTGTGTTCCGACCATCATTCATAGGGATTTGAAAAGCAGCAACATTTTAATCGACAATCACATGAGAGCAAAGGTTTCAGATTTTGGTCTTTCCAAACTTGCAGTAGATGGAGCATCCCATGTGTCAAGCATAGTTCGGGGGACTGTAGGATATCTGGATCCCGAGTAAGGCTTTCTTTTCCATAAACATATATTTTTCATTGAGATCAAATCTAACATCATATTGAGATAAGTCAAATATGTTATTACTGCTTCGTGAAGCACAAAATGCCTTCCTTTCTGTTTACAGCTATAATCACAGTGTTTTCCTTCTCTGTGTTCTTTCTTTGTATTAATACGTAATAGTGAGAGCTCTTTCGGTCATGCACATGCCAACCAAAATTGAACCCAAACTATGTTTGCAATTTCATTTTGTAACCCAGATTAGTGAGCATTAATTATAGTTACTTATTTCTTTCCTCATTGTCTTTCAGGTACTACATCTCCCAGCAGTTGACAGACAAGAGTGATGTCTATAGTTTCGGTGTCATTCTTCTTGAGCTGATATCCGGTCAAGAAGCGATATCTAAGGAAAACTTTGGTGTTAATTGCCGCAACATAGTCCAATGGGTAAGTGTAGTTTGCTTGTACTGCAAGGAAGTATTTAAAACTTGTGATCACTAACCGTACGTACATTATCGATTATTTTCCTTGAACAATTCCACTAAATCCATTTCAGAGGCTAATAATGCTATGACATCACATACCCTCATGCTGACAGTCGACATGCTCCCAATTTTATTTCAAGTTTCTCTTCAATTTATACTGTTACTTTTGTGCCAGCATTACAAGTTTGTTGATATAATTGTGGACTCCTTTGTTACCTGTGAAAATGGCTGTCAGGCAAAGTTACACATCGAGAGCGGTGACATTCAAGGCATCATCGACCCCTCACTGCACGGTGAGTATGACATCCAGTCAATGTGGAAGATAGCAGAGAAAGCCTTAATGTGTGTTCAAGCACATGGATTCATGAGGCCATCAATCTCAGAAGTTCTCAAGGAAATCCAAGATGCAATCTCAATGGAAAGGGATGCTGGAGCAGCAAGAGATGGTAACTCAGACACATCAAGGAATTCAATTCATTCTTCCTTGAACTTAGGCTCCATGGATCTTGGTGGAACAGATAATTTATTGTCAATCGACGAGTCTATCGCGCGGCCAACGGCCCGATAGTGCGATTTTCTTGGCAATGTATACATGACATTATAAATATTTTTTTTTTAGGAGAAAGGATCAAAATAGGTATTATTTTTGTTGCAAATTTTGATCTTGAAAATTATATTAGAGCAATGGATGCTGTTTTGGATTTTTCTTTAGGTGGTCTTGTTTTTTTTTTGGTTTGTTAATGGCCATTATACCCGTTTTACTCATCGTTATTATGGTCACCATGCGCCCAAATAATGATCCATGGGCTGCTAATAATACATGTTTGGTCGTTCTTTGAAACGCTCGCTTTGCATGAAAGTGTTCCACGTGCTATGCACGTTACAAGTTTGGACTATGGCCAAGTCACGCCATTAGTACGTTTGGACTAAATCCACAATCTACATGTGAAGGGCTGCATGGAATGTAACCGAAATTCACCAAGGGGTATTTGTGATTTTTCACATTAATCATCGAATTTGACATAGAATTACCTCTGAGATTAAGAGCTAAGCTAACAACAAGCCTTAACCAGAACAAACATTTCTCCACTGATTAACCCGTCATATTTCACCACTTCTCCTATTTTGTTACGGTCGGTAATTTTTTTTTACTAGCAACGATGTCTTGTCGGTTGGATGGATAATTACAGGCCTAGGCCCATAGGAAACCCAGGGGCATCCCGACGCCAAGCGAGGTGGGGAGTTACACAACGACGTCGTCTAGCGCACAGATGTAGCATCCACCTGCAACGGCCCCAAACACGTGGTCTAATCGTTATGACTACACCACGCCAGAAGCATAACCGCAGAAGAACACGGAATCTCTCTCTCATTTCTCCAAATACAAAAATAAAAGCTAGGCAAATCCAGAGAGAGCCCCCAAAAAACAAAACCAACGGTGCTGATAAACCTCACTCTCTCATCCCAGTCGTCTCCTCTCTCCTCTCTTCTCCAGCGTCCGATCAAATTCCCCCACAAATCTGAGTCTCTCGCGCCAAATAAAAGCCCTCTAAATACAAACAGGTACTCTCGCGCTCTATTTCCTTTTCTCATTCTCTCAGTTATGGCGGGGCTAGGGTTTCTGGTTTCCATTTTGATTTTGATTTTGATTTTGATTCTGCTCGGTGACTGCTCTACTGTTGTGTTTGTTGGGCTAGGGTTTCCATGGCCGAAGCTCCGGGAAGTCCAGGCGGTGGGAGCCACGAGAGCGGCGGCGACCAGAGCCCGCGCTCAAACGTTCGCGAGCAGGATCGGTATCTTCCGATCGCTAACATTAGTCGGATCATGAAGAAGGCGCTTCCTGCTAATGGCAAAATCGCCAAGGACGCCAAAGAGACCGTGCAGGAATGCGTTTCTGAATTCATCAGCTTCATCACTAGCGAGTACGACGCCGTTTCGTAACTCTGTTCATGATTCATGGTTATGCTTGGAAATTATATTTATCCTTTTTTCTTTTTATGTGGGGGTGGAATTGTGTATAGGGCGAGTGACAAGTGCCAGAGAGAGAAGAGGAAGACAATTAATGGTGATGATTTGCTCTGGGCAATGGCTACTTTGGGCTTTGAAGATTATATCGACCCCCTTAAGGTTTACCTCACTAGATACAGAGAGGTAACGCTTTTTTGCTATTTGGCTTCGCCTTTTCTTGTATCTGTTTGTTTGGTTGCTGATAAATTTTAGCGGGAAATTGGAAAGGAAGAGAAAATACTAATCTCATTAATTTGGTCTCTAATTTCGAGTTATTGTATCCGATTAAGCACCGAAGTTCAGATTTTGTTGAGAAATGAGTGTTTGCTCATCTCAATAGTGTTGTAGGTTCGGGTTTGTTTAACTATTTAATGACAAGATTTTTGATGGGTTTTGACTAATACACTGTTTCTTTTCGGTTGTCTTCTGGGTCTATTCGGATACTGCAGATGGAGGTGAGTTACAATTGTTTTCTATTTGTGCGCGGGTTTTTATTTTACTTTCTGCAGTTTTGTTTTTATTTAACCTTCTCACTTACTATTGGGTTTCTGCTTGTGACGTCTAATAGGGTGACACAAAGGGTTCAGGGAAGGGTGGAGATTCATCTTCTAAGAAAGATGCTCAGCCAAGTTCAAATGCTCAGGTTGAGTATGATTGTGTTTTATTAATGAAGCAAGGTTCTTTTTTTGTGTTTTGTTCTGAGTTTTTAATTTGTCTTATTTTTATTTGGCAGATTTCTCACCAAGGTTCTTTCTCCCAAGGAGGGAATTACTCAAATTCTCAAGTAATTTCTTTCTCTTTGTCTCTCTATACCTATCTGTTTTCAAATACTATTATCTCTCTTCATCATGTTTGTGTGGTACTTATCGGTGTTATAATATTAACCGGATTCCTTTATTGCCAACATATTTCCGTATGACTTATAAGTTCAAATCATTTCCATCTATATATAAACTATACCTTTATGACATTTACCTTTGCATAGTTTGAGCATGATTTCTGTATATTCAAATGATGGTTCTTCAGACAGAATCATTGAGACAATTTGTTTTCACAGCAGGGTTTATCTTATTACTGGCATTGGTTGTTTGGTTGGTTTTGTTTGCTTTGGTTTAAGATACAATCTGTGGTCATTATTGCCTAATGTATGAAAAGTTGTGCTTTTCAATTTTATATGTAATAGTTGTGCATATCATCTGTAGAATTACAATGATATGCTCAATGATCATTTGTATGAGGAAAGTGGATAACTTTTTACTGCGCAGAATAAAGTGAAAGCTGCACAGTATTTTAGGGTGCATTAAACCCTTAAAACATATATGGTTTTCGTGTGGGTGCTCTTGTTTCTTGTACTTGTTTCATAATTTAATGTTTGCATGCCCTGAAGCAGTGATGTAAACTTTGTCCCAGTTGGAATATCTGTTGAAAAGTTCCAAGTTTTCTTTTCTCCGAAGTTTTTACTTGTGCTTTTCTGCCGAGTTGTAGTTGCGGATATTGGATCAATAATATTATTCTTTATGTTTTTTTCCTCACTCAATCTATGCTATGCTAGGTAAGTCTGTGGTGGTAGTAGGATTACAGCTTACAATGTTGGTGGATCTATGAGCCACATAAGGCGTTGTGTTTTCAACTCAGCTTCCCAATGGTTGAGACTACTCTATAATGTTAAAACTTCTGGCTAGGGAGAATATGAGATGTGGCAAAGCAACTGATGAATAGAAGTTGCATTATATTAGCATGTGTGACTTGTTTTACAGTTCTATTGTCTATAATTTATTTTTTTTGTTTTGTTTTGTTTTAAAAGTGATGTTAATGAAACTAATGAAATGTTATTGCTATTGGTGAGTATGCTTGTTTTCTGGTTCTTGTACTCAGCATGGTCTAATGAATGATTTGTTATTGCAGAGCCAACATATGATGGTTCCTATGCAAGGGACGGAGTAGATCAATCGTCTTCAGTCGATGCAATAATTTAGCAGCCTATTTAAGGAGATCATGTTCGTTACCCGGAACATATTAAATTATTTCTCTAGTTAATGCCATAATGTGAGTATTAGTTTTTTCTGGTGTGTAAGTTAGGAGTTTCTTTAAATTGATTGTCTAATTGAATGTCTCTCTCTTGATAGTATTGTAAACCTGAGGAGGATCCTTCATTCTTCTGATCTGTAACATGTGTCATGGCATGTGTTGTTATCAAACTGATTAGGAAATTTTATGCCCATCAAATTTCTGTGATATTGTAATCTTTATTATTTTAGTCCGTTTTACGCCGAATTGGAACGACAGGTTATAGATCTAGCTGATCATTTTCCCAAAAATTTAACATGATTTTGACCAAAGTGCGTGACATAGTTATCTGTGTTATTGGTTGAATAATAAACCCAAAGGAATTTGAGTTTAGACTTTAAAGTCAGTATTAACTGAGCTAATCGTTTGATTATTATTAGCCATAAAATATCAATGGAATTTGTACGACAAGGGAAAAAGAATCCATTTAGAAAGTAGAAAGCAAAAAGAGTGGAGTCTGTGGAGGAGAGTGTCGTTTGCCCTTTCGCCGTATGCTGGCCAAACTCCCCGTCGAATTGTTGCTTTTGCGCGCTCAAATCCCACGTCAATTGACTTTAGGGCTTATGCTCTCGTGCACCAATCTTTGCTCTTTCTTCTCCCATACGTTAGTTGGTTAGTGGACGATACCTGTTGATCATTTATTTCTTCTTTTGAGTAGAGAGCAGCATAGAAAAGTTGACTTGCAACCTTCTTTGACTCCCATGTCTTGTATGTTTCTCTATGTAATATTTTTCGTCATAAACCACCATTTAAACACTTGTTATCTTTTTACTGGACTGTTTGGTCACATATTAATGCGATTCGGGAAAACGCTCAGAGAGCTGCTTGTTGTGCATTTCATAGTCAATTTTCAGGTACAATTATGGTGTCATTTCTTGGTAAAATGTTGGGTTTGTTGCCTTTGGGTAGTGAGGAACAAATGAGACATTGTTCCTTGGCTTCCGACCCAGTGCATAATTTTTACATAGCGGCAAATTTGGCAAAGGGTGGTAACCTAAGATTTGGTTCCATAATTGAGCAGTGGCCCAATAGAATGATTAAAGTTGCCTAGTTTTCTATGTTTGATGAATCACAACGATCACCGGGTTCAGACATGCCGAGTATAAAACAATGTGAGATTTTCTTTGTGCACAAAACATACAATTTCTATTCTTTTGTGATCCAGCATTAGACTAAGGCCCATCTAAAGGCTCTCTTAAGGCGGTGTTATTGAATCCGACGGTCCAAATCCATCCCAATCATATTCCACCAGAGGGTCCCGCGCGAGCCATCAGGGTCGAGCCTACATCAGCCACCATGCACCTCGTGCATACAATGCCAGCTATAGAAATAGAATTCTAATTAAGCAAGGAAAATTGGGTAGAGAATCTTTCCGAGATTTGGGGAGATAATGATTCCAAATATCTATTTCCTTAACAATAGAGAAGTGCAATTCTTATGAAGAAAATAAATAAATATAAGTGTATGCATTATCTTCCTGCTAAATATGTTCCATGCTAATTGCATACTAAGTTTTTTATTTATTTAATTTTTGTTAATATTTATAGCAATTTTATGTTCGATATAAGACAATTCCCTCTTTATTTTTTCATTATTAATATTTTAAATTATTTTACTAAATTAAATAAAAGTAATGGTGTTTTACAAAAAAGATTCTTAATTGGAAACAATTTTATATTATTTGAGAATTTAATCATAAACGTATTTGATTTATCACGTGATTATATTTTAGAGTGAAGCACTTTATCTGCTTATTCATAAAATCACTTCACACTATAAAAGTATTTTTTTCTTGGTTTATCCAAAATCAGTACCAAACAAGCTCTAATAAAGTTGCAAGAGTGCCCGAAAATTTCTCAAATTATGTTGTTCCTAAAAGAATAGAACAGAAAAATAACTTTTTTATTATTGTAAAAATATACACAACTTATATAAAATGTGAAAAAAATAGGGGAGCTTCAACTCTACAACATCTCCCACAGCACACAATCTTTAATAAGATTCATCACCGTATATTTCTCTCTCCCTAAGCTTCCGTATCCTCATCGTCATCGTTCTTAAATTTTCCAGAGGCGAAACCAGAGACCATTTGAGCGTTTACACCTACGAAAACCCTACACGAAGCTTTCGTTTATAATTCAGGTCTTCGACTCCCTCGAAGGCCGATTAACAACAGCAACCACAACAACATCAACAGCTACAGCACCTTAGGTACAATTAAACGACCACAATTCCCAATTTTGATAAATTATCATTTTCGATAAATACACAGGCACACTTCTCTATATCCATATTCACATCTATATAACACTAATGATGTGTTTGTGTTAACGCAAATTTTGTTTTTCTGTTTTTGTTTTTGTTTGGAGATTTTTTTTATGAGTCGGTTTTGTTGGGATGAGCCCAAGTGTTTGCACAATTTCTATTGCCAGTGAACATGAGAGCGTAAGGTATGAGAAAAAAAATGCAAGCTTTCACATAAATAAAATACATTTTGCTTCCAGCTTTTTTATGATCATCTGGGTGCTTTTTGACGATCATCTGTATTTGGGTTTCGATGTTACTGTATAAGAATATATAAGCTTCTTGCTCTCTGTTTTAGGTGTTTTCTAATGCGAAAGTTTTAATTTTTAATTGTTTGGTAATTATGAATTGGATTTCTGGAACTATTGTTAAGGTGATTCAATCTGCGAGTTCATGCTCTGATCGTGCAGGAGTGGATATATTTTGGATTTCTGTTGAAGGTTGAATTATAAATGGCAAGTCGTGGCCAAAAGCGTACTGAGGTTGACGATGAATTGCCGGCGGATAAGCGAGCATGTAGTTCTTTGGAGTTTAGACCGAGTTCATCGAACTCTTCTGTTCAAACCCATATGAATTCTATGAACTCCACACCTGAAACCAATGAACATACCAATGAACATGATGTGGACACTACATCCTCTGCTTCAGCGTCTAGCCGGTCCGAGGGAGAACATGAGAAGGATTCAGCATATGGGTCTTGTGATTCTGATGATGCAGACCCTAGACACAGTGAACTCCGGGACTATCAGAGACGGAGATCATCGGGCGATCATGGAAAGTTTAAGAGGATCTTATCATCTTTAAGTGAAGAGACTGATCCTTCTGGGCAGTTAGCTGTGCTCACTGAGCTATGTGAAGTCCTATCATTTTGTACAGAGGATTCACTATCCGGGATGACATCAGACTCATTATCACCGCTTCTTGTTCGTCTCGCTAGGCACGAGACTAACCCAGATATCATGCTATTGGCTATAAGGGCAATAACTTATTTATGTGATGTGCATCCGAGATCATCGGCCTTCCTTGTCCGACATGATGCAGTTCCTGCTCTTTGCCAAAGACTAATGGCTATTGAATACTTGGATGTAGCTGAGCAGGTAATGTTGCTGTACATGGTCATATTTATGTCAATGCATTATTTTTATGGTATTGTTTATACAATGTACGATTGGGGGATACATGGGATTCTTTTATTGTTCTTTTTCAGTGTCTACAAGCATTGGAGAAAATGTCACGGGAGCAACCACTTGCATGCTTACAGGCTGGAGCAATAATGGCTGTTCTGAATTATATTGATTTCTTTTCGACAAGCATACAGGTAACTCAATCTCTGATGTGTTCTTGCTTGGAAATTGGTGTTGTTATCTTCATGGAAGAAGATTTTGTTTCGTAATAAATAGTTTTTTTCCTATATTATTTATATCTTATCTGCATCAGAGAGTTGCCCTTTCCACGGTGGTGAATATTTGTAAGAAACTTCCTTCTGAATGTCCTTCGCCTTTCATGGAGGCTGTTCCTATACTATGCAATCTTCTCCAGTACGAGGATCCTCAGGTGTGAACTGTGAAGTGTGTTTTTGTGGCTTTTAAATAGATTTCAGATGACCTTCCAACTCAGACTTTTGTTTTAATTTCTCAGCTTGTCGAAAATGTTGCTGTTTGCTTGATTAAAATTACAGAACGAGTGAGTCAGTCTACCGAGATGCTGGATGAACTTTGTAAGCACGGGCTGATTCGTCAAGTCATGCATTTTATGAACTTGAATAACCGAGCAACTCTATCCCAACCAATTTGTAATGTAGGTACTCAATATCATGTTTCTGAGATCCGCCTCTTTTGTATTTTACTGCCTTGGAGCATGTTCTGATTAATGTACTTTGGTTGGTAGGGTTTGATAGGGCTACTTGGAAAACTTTCTTCTGGTTCAGTTGTAGCCTTCAGGACTCTATATGAGCTCAATATAACTATCACTTTAAAGGATATATTATCTACATATGAGCTTTCGCATGGAATGTCCTCTAGTCATGTGGTGGATGGGCATTGCAATCAGGTTTACATCTTGACCTGTAAAAGTGGTTCTGATGTTCGATTCTTTTTTCAGGGCTGCTGATTTTTATCAAATCTTTAGAATGTCAATTTTTTTTTCATGACAATGTTGTGACTTAACTACCCGTTATATATATATTATAATAAAATTTCAGGTTGATTACTGACTTCCTAATAAACTCCAAGTATTTATTTGTAAATTCATGTCCTGATTACAAAATTAAGCATGTGCTTTATATTATATTTTACTAGAGGAAATTGAATGGTATTATCGTTCCTTTTTTTTTCCCCTCAGGTATATGAAGTTTTGAAGTTGCTAAATGAGCTTCTACCTACTTCAGCTGGAGATCAAGATGATCCACGGTTGTCAGATAAGGAATCTTTTCTAGTTAATCAACCTGATCTACTCCAAAAGTTTGGGATGGATATACTTCCCTTGTTGATTCAGGTTTTGTTTCTGCTACATGGTACTTCTTTTGCACTCCATCCAACCATCCAATAGTATTGTAATGTTTCTTTCACCTCTCAACAGGTTGTAAATTCTGGTGCCAATTTATATATTTGCTATGGCTGCTTATCTGTTATCAACAAGTTAATTTATTTGAGCACATCCGGCATGCTTGTAGAACTGCTTCAGAATGCCAACATTTCAAGGTGACTTGGTCTTTTCTTATTTTGAATTTTGACTAGAGATTAGCAAATCTTGAAGAAATTCTTGCTGATGCCAATATACCCTCTAAATGTGGCAGTTTTTTGGCTGGAGTATTTACACGAAAGGATCCCCATGTGTTGATTTTAGCTCTACGCATCACTGAGCTCATCCTGCAAAAGCTTTCTGATTATTTTTTGGACTCTTTCATAAAAGAAGGCGTCTTTTTTGCCATTGATGCACTGTCAACACCAGAAACGTGTCAATTGGTAACCCTGGAAAAATGTTCGAGGCTGGTGTTCCCAGTGTTCAGCGGCACACAGCCTTTGTCTGATCCTAGTCAGAAGTCTGCTTCAAGGGAGGTCCTGAGATGCTTATGTTATGCTTTTGCTACTGGTAAATCACCATCGGTGTCAGAGACAGGAAGTTGCATGCTTGAAAAGGATTCTGTGTATAATCTTGCAAAGCATATAAGGACCACGTACTTTGCACCAGAATTGTATGACCCTGGGAAAGCATTAACTGATGTTCTTCAAAAGCTTAGAAAATTTTCTGCTGCATTAAGTGATTTGAATGCGTCCATGAATAATGATGCTCTTGATCAACATGAAGAAAGGTTCTATGGCATAATGCGTCAAGTAATGGAAAAGCTTGGTGGAGGAGAACCCATTTCCACTTTTGAATTTATTGAAAGTGGAATTCTGAAGTCCTTAATGACTTACCTGTCCAATAGCCAGTACTTGAGACAAAAGGGGGAACTTAGTGCTGCAAACACTGATATCTATTCTGTAGAAAAAAGGTTTGAGGTATTTGCAAGGCTATTATTTTCTCCTTCAGACCTGCTCTCTATGGACATGCCCATGATAACATTAATACGGAAGTTACAAAATGCACTATCTTCTTTGGAAAATTTCCCTGTTATTTTGAGCCATATACCCAAGTTAAGAAGTTCATATGCTGCAGTTCCATACGGACGTCGTACAATGTATCCATGTATTAAAGTTCGTTTTGTGAAAGACAAAGGGGATGCATACCTATGCGATTACTCCGAAGATGTTCTGACTGTTGACCCCTTTTCTTCATTGCATGCCATTCAAGAATTTCTGTGGCCTAAAGTCAATGCAAAAAGACCCAACCACATTATATCAGCTACACGAGTTAAGGGCCAATCTGAAAGTCCACCACTTCAATCACCATCAAATGCAAGCTCTAGTCAAGGGGGAAGCCCACGTCCTATGGACCCTGAGAGCATGCCAATGGACTTACCTGAGTTGCAGGTTTTTCTTTTGCAGTCTCTCAATTAATTATAACTGATAATAATTCTTTTAGAGAGCAGAAATTCTTCGTATTTTTTATTTTATTTAATGAGTTCCTGTAGGGTACATTTCTTCATCCTCAGTCTAACTTTCTCCAAGCACAGATGAGGTCAATTAAACACAGTCGGCACTTGGACAAGCAATAAGCTTATAACATACAAGTCCTCGAATATCTTTGGATGAAACTAATTAAGAAAAAATTTCAAGCAGTCATATGTTAGAACTCATGTGTTCCCTTTTGTTTTTCTTATTGGAATGTGGTTGTGGTTTTGATCAGCTCATGTTCTGTCTCATCAACTTACATATATTTTTCTTCATGTTGCCTAGCGGTGGAAAAGTAATTGATTTGTGAAATTTTTATGATCTTGATAACTAGATTATCGTTCCTTATATTTATATTCCTGCTCTCCTCCATGCATTCCTTGTCTCCTATTTTATGGCTGATTCTTCTTATCAGCTCTAAGATGGTGCCAATACCTTACTTTTGGTTGGTTGTGTATGTTTCAGGAAACTGTGGAGAAACTAGTGCAATGTCCATCTGATGAGGATACTGAGATGGAAGAACAGTGTCCTGCATCTTGTAGCAATGAAGATTCTTCTTCGAAACTATTACTTTACCTTGATGGCCAAAAACTGGAGCCAGCATTGACACTATACCAAACAATTCTGCAACAACAAATGAAAGAACATGAAATTGTCATTGGTGCAAAACTGTGGAGTCAAGTATACACATTAACATATAGAAAGGCTGAAGGACAAGATCTTAAAGACTGTCTCTATTCAGCAGAAAGTTCTGCTGTATCAGATAAAGTTGGGGTGTATGAGTTGTATACTTCATTTTTCTCCAGCATGTTTGCTTGTGAGCTTGCTTCTGACTTAGAGAAGTCAAGTCCTACTTATGATATAATATATCTTCTTAAAAGCTTGGAAAGCATGAACAAGTTCATCTTTTATCTGATGTCTCATGAAAGAATATGTGCTTTTGCTGAAGGGAAAATCAATGACTTGGATAATTTTCAGATGTCAGTTATTCCTGTGCCACAGAATGAGTTTGTAAGCAATAAATTGACAGAAAAACTGGAACAGCAGATGCGGGATGCTTTAGCTGTGTCCATTGGTGGTATGCCTTTGTGGTGTAATCAGCTGATGACATCCTGTCCTTTTTTATTTAGTTTTGAGGTCAAGTGTAAGTACTTTCGGTTGGCAGCATTTGGTCCACTACTAGTTCAACCTCATTCAACATCGTATAGGGATTCAGGGGTGGCAAGTGACAGGCGACTAAGCTCTGGAGGCATGCCTCGGAAGAAGTTTTTGGTTTTCCGTGACAAAATTCTGGATTCTGCTGCCCAAATGATGGACCTGCATGCCAGTCATAAGGTACTTCTTGAGGTGGAATACAACGAAGAAGTTGGTACTGGCCTTGGTCCAACATTGGAATTCTATACCCTAGTTAGTCACGAGTTTCAGAAGTCTGGTCTGGGCATGTGGAGAGAGGATCCTGGGTCTTTTATATCTGGTACAACCCATGCTGGGGATACTGGAATTTTTATATGTCCTTCTGGTCTTTTCCCTCGTCCATGGTCATCGACTTTGGATACATCTGATGGGATACAGTTCAGTGAAGTAATTAAGAAGTTTGTCCTTCTGGGGCAAATTGTAGGAAAAGCGCTTCAGGATGGGCGAGTCTTGGATCTGTATTTCTCCAAAGCCTTCTATAAACTTATTCTTGGGCAGGTGCTCTCCCAACTCTGAACTATTTATTGTTGGAAGTGGATTTTTATTAACAATTTTGCACACTACCAATCTCTTATCTCAAACATATGTTTATTTGTTTCCTAGGAACTTGGTCTGTATGACATCCAGTCATTTGATCCTCAGCTTGGCAGGACACTACTAGAGTTTAAGGCTCTTATAGACAGAAAAAAGTTTGTGGAATCTGTACATGGAGGAACAACATTCAAATTTGACTCATGCTTTCGGAAAACCAAAATTGAGGATCTTTGCCTTGACTTTACACTTCCGGGCTATCCTGATTTTGTTCTTTCTTCTAGGCCTGATAATAAAATGGTAAGTCGCACCTAACTATGACCCCATTTATTGTTTCTGAGTTCTTTCATTTGGTGAACCGAAAATTCAACCCATCCCTTGTTTTAGGTAAATTTAACAAACTTGGAAGATTATGTTTCATTTGTGGCGGATGCAACTGTAAAGGCTGGAATTACGAGACAAGTGGAAGCTTTCAAATCTGGTTTCAACCAGGTGTGTACTGTCATGAAATGTCTTTTTATGCAAGAAGGATGGAGGCTAAATTACCTCAATGCTCATTTCAGTATAAATTAACGATTTCTTTTATCTATGATGGTTCAGGTTTTCCCTATTGAACATCTTCAGATATTCACTGAAGAAGAATTAGAGCGTTTACTATGTGGAGAACACGATTCTTGGGCAGTATGTGTGCAACCATTTCATTTTTAATTGTTTTAGGAATATTGACTATATTCCTAAGTGATAAATATTTCTCTTGGCAGTTCAATGAGCTCCTTGATCATATCAAGTTTGACCATGGCTACACTGTCAGCAGTCCTCCCATTGTTAATGTTAGTTTTTGTTTTATCTTTGCTTTGTGTTAATGTTTCACGTGAATTTATGAAATTTTGATAGTATCTACTTTTTCTTTTGGAATTTCAGTTGCTGGAAATCATACACAAGTTTGACCAAGAACAGCGAAGAGCGTTTCTGCAGTTTGTGACTGGGGCACCTCGCCTACCTCCAGGAGGTTTTGCATCTCTTAGTCCGAAGTTAACTATTGTTCGAAAGGTACATATCAGCAAAGCATCTTCTTTCCTATTTGCTTCTTGTTTTTTGTTTAGGCATTGTTTGATCATCTCGTTGTTTGCTTTGTCTCTTTTACAGCATTCTAGCAACTGTGCAGACTTGGACCTACCAAGTGTGATGACTTGTGCAAATTATCTTAAGCTGCCACCTTACTCTTCAAATGTGAGCTGTATTTCTTTATAGCTTATCTTGTTACTCAAAGTCTTTTGTAGGAAAACATTGCATAAGCTAGAGTTTTACGTACTTTTACATATCTTTTTTCAGGAGAGGATGAAAGAGAAGCTCTTATATGCCATTACAGAAGGGCAAGGATCATTCCACCTTTCATAGCATTCAGTGTCTCATTCCAAATGATCAGTTTAACTTAACTGTGAATTTGTAATTATTAGAGTAGGTCTTGCTGGTGTGTAGATAAAATGAATGGGTGGCTGAATGGTGATGGTGGTGGGTATTGATTGCTGAAAAGAGAGCTGATTCTGATGAAACAAAAGTAGGCTTATGTTGACTGACTAATTGGTGGGATGTGTATATACCTGGAAAAGTTTAGGTAGTTGCAGCACTTTAAACACGGAAGTAGTACAAAGCTGTGTACAGAGATCTTTGATTATTGCAGTTATGCTTTTGGTTGGAAATTGGAATGGAAAATAGTTTCCTCTTTGGATAATTGAATTAGTAGATGGAATGGTCATCGCTTTCCAATCAATACTTGTTTTGCCAATTCATGGTTTTTGATTTCCATCTTTAACAGGTTTGCTTGGAAATTCTTTCTTTTGTGATGTGATGAAACCACAATTGCATAAGGTTATGGACCCAAAAAAAATGTTGATCAAGATGTCTGTGAGGAAGATGGTAAACATTGTAAGTTTGTATCAAATCGAAGAAATTTCGGTTGATTCGAATATGTTTTCAGTTTTGGGTCATTCCTAGTTTAGTTTCACAATCCAAACTACTTCGAGCCAAATTGAAAGACTTTGGTGCGATGAACAAATATAATTTGCATGCATGCATGAATCGGTTTTGGTAGTGTAGATAAAGATAAGTTTTGGATTGAATTCTGGATTATCTGATTCAATCCGGTTCAATTGATATTGAATGATAGATTTTAATTAAAATAATATTGAAATATAAAATAATTTCCTTTAAAATTAATCCAATAATTTATTCCACTTAAGAGGAAAAAAAATATCAAACTAATTAAATTGAATTAAATTCTCACAAGCAAATCTATTATGCAATTCAACCGTTGGTTTAGAATTTAGAGATTTAATTTAGTCCGTGAAATCATCAAAATTTATCAAAATTGAATTGGATCAATCGACTTAGGCGGATTAGATTGTTTTGTTATTAAATAAAGAATGTAATTTTATTGGTTCATGTCATGAAAAGCTGCATTCTTTTTTTCACTAAAATTTGTGAATTTATGAGAGTAGAATCGTTATAAGGAAAAAAATAAAAAAGATCAACTCGTTTTATCCGTCCCCCGCCTTTTGGGTTTGGCCTTTGGGCTTGGATTCGAGTGGGCTGAAGAAGTGATTTAAAACACCACAAACCGTTGTTCACATTGTGTCGATATCAAATTCCAAAATAATTTTGTGTCGAGGAAATGCTGTTCTTTTTAATTCCTTACATAAATAGCATTTTATTTTACTTAAACTGTCACTGTAGCTCACCAAAAATAGAAACTGAACTTATCTGCAAGTTGCTGCGAACACAAATATACAAGAGGATATAATATAGTCGACGTACATACTACCACTTCCACTCACGCAAACCCCTGCAACTTTCTTCCCCTTCTTAACCCCCAATCTCCATTATCTTCTTCTTCTTCTTCTCTTCCTTCAATCAGCTCTTAACCTTCCAAATTAATCAGACCCCTCTCTCTGTCTTTCCCAAATGGAGCAAACATGAACCTCAAACCACCATCTTCTTCACCACTAACTTCTAACTCCAACAACCCATTTCCTGTAGCCCACGCTTCTCTCACCCTCCATTGGGTTTCTTCCCCACCCTATCCCTCCTCCATCTCCAACCCCAAGCGCCCATTTCGCCTACTCGCCACCGCCAACACCCCCACCAACCCAGCTTCAGACCTCTCTCTCGCCTCCACCACCGCTGCCGCCGCACCATCCAATGAAGACCAAAAGCTTCTGATGCTCCTCCGCCTGAGAAAAACAGAGGAGGCTTGGATTGCCTACAGCCAGTCCACCCATTTGCCCAATCCCACTTGCCTTAGCCGCTTGCTCTCTCAGCTCTCCTACCAGAACTCTCATTCCGGCCTCACTCGTGCCCAGTCCATCATCACCCGCCTCCGCAATGAGCGCCAGCTCCGCCACCTCGACGCCAATTCTCTCGGCCTCCTCGCCGTGGCTGCCGCCAAGGCCGGCCAGACCCGCTACGCTGCGTCCATTGTCAAGTCCATGCTCCGCTCCGGCTTCCTCCCTCACGTCAAGGCCTGGAGCGCCGTCGTTAGCCGGCTCGCCGCCACTGGGGTTGACGGGCCTGCCGACGCGCTCAAGCTCTTCTATTTGGTCACCCGCCGTGTTCGGCGGTTCGCGGAGCCGGAGTTGGTAGCTGACTCGCGGCCGGACACGGCAGCCTTCAATGCTGCGCTGAATGCCTGTGCCAATTTGGGGGATACTAAGAGGTTCTTGAAGCTGTTCGATGAAATGCCTGAGTATGGTGCTGAGCCTGATGTGCTGACTTACAATGTTATGATCAAGCTGTGCGCCAGAGTTGGAAGGAAGGATTTGCTTGTTTTTGTGTTGGAGAGGATTCTTGACAAGGGCATTGCCTTGTGTATGACAACGTTGAATTCGCTGGTGGCGGCATATGTTGGTTTCGGTGATTTGGAAACCGCAGAGCAAATGGTTCAAGCAATGAGGGAAGGGAGGAGAGACCTGTCCAAGATTCTAAGGGATTCGAATTTGAAGAATTCCAAGTCGAGTCTAAGTGATGGGGATGCGTTTGAAAAGTTGCTTCCTAATTCGGTTAGAGCAAATGATTGTGAGCCGCCATTGTTGCCTAAAGCATACACTTGTAACTCTAGGATTTACACTACTCTAATGAAGGGTTATATGAACGCTGGCCGTGTTACGGACACGGTTCGGATGCTAGAGGCACTGAGGCACCAGGATGATAGCTCAAGCCATCCTGACCATGTAACCTATACAACTGTTATTTCTGCATTTGTGAAGGCTGGGTCAATGGACCGTGCTCGGCGCGTGCTTGCAGAGATGACAAGAGTTGGTGTGCCTGCAAATCGGATCACGTATAATATTCTTCTCAAGGGTTATTGCCAGCAGCTGCAGATAGACCAGGCCAAAGAGCTGCTTAGGGAGATGGCTGATGATGCTGGGATTGAGCCTGATGTGGTTTCGTATAATATATTGATTGATGGATGCATACTGGTTGATGACAGTGCTGGGGCTCTTGCCTTTTTTAATGAGATGCGAACAAGAGGGCTTGCTCCCACCAAGATCAGCTACACCACTTTGATGAAAGCTTTTGCCTTGTCGGGTCAGCCGAAGCTGGCTAACAAGGTGTTTGATGAGATGCTTAACGATCCTCGGGTAAAAGCTGATTTGGTTGCTTGGAATATGTTGGTTGAAGCGTATTGCAGAATGGGGTTGGTCGAAGAAGCCAAGAAAATCATTCAGAGAATCAAAGAAAATGGATTTCATCCTGATGTGGCCACTTATGGCAGCCTTGCCAATGGAGTTGCATTGGCTAGAAAACCAGGAGAGGCACTCTTGCTTTGGAATGAAGTGAAGGAGAGATGTACGGTGAAAAAGGAAGGGGAAACGTCTGATCCTTCCGATCCGCCAACACTGAAACCTGATGAAGGGCTATTAGATACTTTGGCTGATATCTGTGTGAGGGCTGCTTTCTTTAAGAAGGCTTTGGAAATTGTGGCTTGTATGGAAGAGAATGGGATCCCTCCAAATAAGACCAAGTTCACTAAAATTTATGTGGAGATGCATTCAAGGATGTTTACTAGTAAGCATGCCTCACAAGCCAGGCAGGACAGAAGGAGTGAGAGGAAGAGAGCAGCTGAGGCTTTCAAATTTTGGTTGGGTTTGCCCAATTCTTACTATGGGAGTGAATGGAGGTTAGAGCCTATAGATGGAGATGAGTGATGATTATGCTTCTGGTTCAGCTGACCACTTGGCATGTCACTGTATACTTTGTTACTCAAAAAGATAAAAAAGAAACACTTCTAGGGTATTTACAAAATATTCCGATGTAATATAATTATGTTATCATATAGGCGATTGAAAATGATGTCCTTGAACTGTTTAGATTACAAAATTATATACAGATGGAAATTCTAGTATAAATGATGCCATGACGGTGTTTTTGGCATTAGATTTTCCAGTACAAATATTTTTGAGGCATCCTAAAAGAACTCTGAAACAAAATTCAGATGCAAGATGTAAAATTTTCGATGTGCTCTGAATTGCTGCACTAACCTTAGCCTCTTGACCTTGATGACGATTGACTCCGAGAATAAGATGACGATACTACCTGAACAGAAAATCATGGTTAAATAAAAGCTGCATGATATTGAGATTTACATGGAACTATTGTTGTGTTTTCACATTGAGATAGGTACTTTCAGATCGCAGTAAAAAAGGTTATATAGTACCTGGTATGTCTTTGCCCCTTTCTTGAGCAGATAACCAACACTGTTTAAGTTATCAACAAATGTGTCGATGTCTGGAACTCTTAGGTCAATCCTATCTGCCAAACTGTATATTTCCTGAAATAAAGGAGTACATGAATATGCGGGTGACTGATAAAGCATGATAATTGCAGAAGCACACAAAAGGATGCATACCGAAATTGTAAAACAGTCTTTCTGCTGCAACTCCGATTGCCTATTGAGGGCACTTAAAAACCGTTTTGCTTCCTTTTGTTGACTCATCCCTCCACTCCGACCAAAATCCACAACACCATGCTTGTCAATGTACTTGTCATACAAGGATTCTCTCATGATTTCAACCACATCCTGCAAAAAAGACACTCTGGTAGAATGATACAGAAACTTTGTCCAAACTCATTTTAGCAGAATTAGAACTAACCATTGCATCTTGGGCTGTTATTTCTTCCCTTAAATCCAGCCTAGCTCGAGCTTGTGTCAGCCTCACCAGACTCTCCAATTGCCTTGCTGTTATTGGTGTGCTATCAGCAGATGTAGCATGGTCTCTTAGTTTTAAGTAAAATTTCTGCAGGATTTCTGCTGCAGGCTTTGACATCCTGGTTCACCCTGTTGATGTCCTGAACTGGATTCAACTTAAATGTATGAAGTGTCGGGTCTTAAGTGATGACCTGGGATGGATTGACCTTCTGCGGGGGGCTAGGTCCTCGATGAGGAGCTAGGTCTTCGGTAAAGAGCTAAGCCTGAGGGAGAACGAACAAAAAGAAGGAATCATCAAGCCTCGGGCATCGGTGTGGTGCCGGCCGAAGGCGCTCCGATGCCTAAGTCAGTAAGCAATAAATAGTAATTTTGACAGAGTAACGGTACAGTCAAATTGGAGTTACCCTTTTTACCTTGGGCACTGTTCCCTTTTATAGGAGAGTTGAGGGAGGAACTTTGCACAAAGTTTCGATGGTAGTGACAAGTGTCCAAAACTTAGGTTGTCTGGAGTCTTGGTAACCACCTTTGGCAGGCGATCACAGTATCGAAGGGAGGTGTCTCCGATAAGCTAAGAAGATGATGACATTGTCAATGTCCTAGCACCGAATATGCTTGGTTGATTATGGTACGAACACACCCAAAATTGAAAATTGAGAGCAAAAAGAAAATTTGAAACCAAAGAAAACAACATAGAAATGAATCACAATTCCTGCATGAGCAATCAGATGCACAAGAGTGACAAAGCAAAGGTCATGCCAAAATCACCTTGGAAAGACGTAATTTCTTGCCTAAGCAATACACTTGCGGAGGAGTTGAACTGGCAATGGAACAAAATCACCATCCGTGTTTGGGTCAAGCCTCAATCTTGAAACCAAAGAACCACCTTCCCCACTCACATCTATGCCTTCTGCACTCTGTGATGCTGCATTTTGTGAACCAGAAGGCATTATCTTGTTAAAGAGAGAATCTTTTGTAAGTGGAACTGTATTTCATGGCATGCAATCGCTGCCTTGCTCTGCAATAAATAATTAATAAGTCTGGTTCTATATGGACATACCTCCACGAATCCTTTTTGCTGCTGGTGAATGTTCTCCATATCCAGCATGAAGCTACATGATAGACAACCAATGTCATTCAAACATGTAATATCAAAAGAGATTAGCAAATACTCTATTTTTATAGGACAAAAATTGCTTGTATCAAAGTTTACTAGTATTGTCTAGATAAATTTCGAAACTCCATGTAGTGCCACTATGAATGATTTTCAAATTGACACCGTGACGCATGACAGGTTTTATGCAAATCAAGTAAACATAGATGGTATGTCTTACAAAATTACCTCAAATGAGATAAGAATAGCATGTAACTAATAAAAATATGTACATTATGAAGGGCCAAGAGAGGATAACTTACCGACATGATGTGCTCCGAGACTCGCTTATCCAGAAATTCATTAGGTTTGTCAAGTAATATGAAAACCAAATCAAATCGTGATAGGAGATGTTAATGGTATCATAAAATGCTGGTTTGAAATGTCATGATATCACAGCTACAGATATGTCCACATAAGCAACAGATGAATGAAATTGCAATAAGAGAGCAGGGAGGATGGAGAAAGTGAGGGAAAGACAAAGTGAGATAATCTGCTGATTGACAGAGTTCTCCAAAAGGACTATGGGGGATATGAAATAGGACTCATTCAGTAAAATATATGCAATGACAGAGGGAGCAAAGTCTACAACAACAGAACAGTTTATCCATTACCAGAATCATAATAGTCCTCTCACCAACAATTTAAATTAAAAAGCATTACTTATAATGACCACCAACAGGGTTTGCTGCTGCTAAGACAGAAGTTCGTGCTGACAAACTTGCCACCAATCCAGCCTTTGCAATAGAGACACACTGCTGTTCCATGGCCTCCAGTAGGGCCTGTAGCAATCTCAATATAAGTAAAATCAAATCTTTTAGAAGTTAGATAATAGAAACGAATATAAAACCACTGGGGACAAACCTGATGCTCTGTAGTCATTTTGTCGAACTCATCAATACAGCACAATCCACTGTCCGCAAGTACCATGGCACCTACTCCAAGATTTGATTATTATTTACATGGCAAAGCTTTTCATACGTGTTCATTACTGGAGTAAGTCATGGGTCTCAAATGATCTGGATCTGGATGCCTCTAGTCCCCATAACATTCCTTACAGATGAATGCTTTAGGACAATAGCTTAATATAATTATTTTGTTCTCATTCTTTTGAAGCTATTAATAACAGAATACATATTGACCATAGATGGATGGACAAATAGATTGTAGTAATTGCCTGAAGGTATCTGGACCATGTTCCTCTGAAAACTTCACAATGAATTCCAAATCCCTTGGGGAGAATGAGAAAAAATCAACAAGTGCCATATCATTAGAATTAGAATATTGTACATCCTCAGGCATAGACTGTGACTTGGAGTTTTTAATTGAAACAGCTTCTAGATACAAATAGTAATTGTTGTATTAATAATTGACACAAATTAATGTGCTAATCATTCAATTATAAACTAGGAATGAGTAAAGAAAAGTAAAAGAAATGAAACAAAACAAAAAATCCAAAATAAACACAAACAACCATTTTTATCACCCTTTTATCACCACTGTATCGCCACTCTATCACCAGTTTATCACGTTTTAGGCAGAGACGAAGTTTATTTTTCAATTTCGACATCTGTCCAGTTTTTTACTTATAACTTTTCAACCGTTTATCCAAATTTTGTGTTCTTTATATGGTTGGATTCAACACATAAAAATGAAGAACACAACACAGACGAAATGTCAAAAATGAGCAGAATTCAATGGAAACAAACACAACGTTTCAAAGAAGTAATATAATTCTAATGCTTGAATGTAACCAAATGCTAATTATCAATAGGGGGTATGTTTTCATCTTCCAAAGCCACTTTACTTTGATGCACAAGCTTTTATTTTTTTTCAAGGACAAAATTCACCGCAAACCACCAATCCTAATCGGGCCTGGCCTATGAGTTGGGCTGGACTTCAGACACCCAAGCCCAAGTCAGCCCATTGCGGGCTGGGCCATCCCAAAGTCCATAACAAGCAGGACCGGGTTTTTTCTCGATGGGCCGGACGGGCCCCCATTGGCCCATGAGCCCACGGGCCAAATGATGAGCCCTACCTTACACATAGCTCTATGTGTATTTGTAGCATTTTAAACAATTTTCAGAAAAAAAAATTCATGTACTTTTGAAAAAATAATTTCAAATTTCACTGTGAATACGTTTAAACTTAATTTTGACGGATCAATTTGTCCTGTTAAGTGACATTTTAGGATTATTTAACGTAACACTACTAAGCAACTTACTTTGCGCCATTACTCAAACAATTTTACCTATTACTCACATTAGCGACAATCGCCACTCCTATAAACTTCACAATAATTCCAAAAATTGATCTTAATATTTTCCAAACCAAGGCGGCAGCAGATTTAATTGCTTATAACTTTTCGCCCAAAATAAAACAGACAACTCCCGCCGATTTCCACCACGTGTCCCCTAAGATTTCCAGGTCGGCTTCGTGTCATCGATTGGAAACGGAAAACTACAAACGCTTCGTTCGGTTCTGAAATGGAGGCCTCAAACATTTGACTCAAGGATTTGAAGCCACCAGACGGAGCAAGCCCGAAAGGTACTTTGTTTCCATTCGTCTCTCTTCAGCTTGGGTTTCGATATTTGTGCACAGTTCTCCATGATTAGGGTTTATTGACTATTTATAGACATAATATTCACTCATTCTGGTTTCTAGGGTTTTATACGTTTGACTGTATCTGACTCTATGGACCTGAACGCCGACGTCATTTTGTCTGACCCAAGTGACGATGGGGTTAATCTCTCTGAGCCAGTAGAACTTGATGATATGGGCCTTGAAGTAGGGGATGGTGAAACAAATGAGGGTTTAGAAGGAAAAGGGCCAAAAGGTGAATTGGTAAATAGAGTTGAAGATTCTGAAGTGAAAATAAGATCTTTAGATAGAGATACTGAGGAGAAAGGAAGCATTGTTTCGTCACAGGTGGGGATTAACGGCGGGGAAGGTAGAGCTGAAGGTAGAGAGGGTTTGGAGGGACCTCAATTTGGTGCAGGGGGTGATGGGATTGCAGCAAATAATAAAGGGTTGGTTTTGGAATCTGAGGATAGTTTTAGGGGTGTCAAAAGTTCATTCAGTTTCGAAAAGAATAGAGGGAAAGACGAGACTTTGAGGGAATGTGCAGAAAGTGAAGTTGTGAGTGTTGTGGATGGAGATGAGGCGAAGCTGAATGTAGCAGTTCATGGAACGGATGACTTGATGAGAGATGACAAAGAAGAGGACGTTGCTCGAGTAGCAGAGATAGCTTCTGTTGAGAAGGAAAGGGGTCAAAATGTGGAGCAGGGCCAAGCTGAAGAGCAGAGTCTTGATGCTTCAAATTCTATGCAGGACAATGTGAAACTTGAGTCTTTGGGAACTACAGGATCTGTTGGACAAGTAACAGATGACATCGTAGCTGTGGACCGGAAAGTTGTCAACCACAATGAGTCTTTGCATCACAAAGACTTGAATTTGAGTTCTCACTCTGAGATGTTAACCAGTGATGGCCTAGAAAATCAGGCCTTGGAAGTTGATGTAGAAGCGCAGACCATTGAAAATAAATTGACATGTGATGATGCTCCATGGGTTTCTAAGAATACTGAAAACGGGCCTAATTTGTCCAGTATGGTTATTGATTCAAACCCTAGTATGAGAACAGATGGGAATGTGTCAATGGATGTAAATGGAAAATCTACTTCCTCAGAACTAGAATTCCATGGTTCTGATCTAGTATGGGGCAAAGTAAGAAGTCATCCCTGGTGGCCTGGTCAGATCTGTGATCCTTCAGCTTCATCAGAGAAGGCAAAGAAGTATTTTAAAAAAGGCACTTATCTGATAGCATATTTTTGGGATCAAACATTTGCTTGGAATGAAGCACCAAAGATTAAGCCCTTCTTGAAGCACTTCTCTCAGATGGAGAAGCAGAGTGATATGGAAGAATTCCAAGATGCAATTGTTTGTGCTTTGGATGAAGTCTCAAGACGGGTAGAGTTTGGCTTGGCCTGTTCTTGCATATCCAAAGACGTATATTCAAAACTGAAAACTCAGATAATTAGTAATGCTGGGATCAGGGAAGAAGCAAGTAGAAGAGATGGTGGTGACAGTTCTTTAAGTGCGGCTTCTTTTGAACCTGTGAAACTCATTAGGTTTATAAAAGAATTGGCTCAGTTTCCATATAGCAGAGCTGATAGACTAGAACTTGTAACATCACGGGCCCAATTATCAGCCTTCTATCGCTGGAAGGGTTATTCTCAGCTGCCAGAGTTCAATATGCTTGGTGGGTTGCTGGATGATGCTGACATTTTGCTATTGGAAAAGAAGCACAATGCTGAAGTAACTGAAAATGCACTTCCAGTAATTAAGGATGATGATTTGATGCAGAAATCAAAAAGTACAAATAACTCATCACGCAAGCGCAAGCACATACCCGGAGATAGTACGCGCCCAAGTAAAAAAGAGAAAAGCTTGTCTGATGTAGTGGCTGAGAAGTATTTGTCTACTTCAATGAGTGAGAATGGATCAGAAGGGAAATCTGGCTGTAAATTGATTTCACAGTCTTCCAGTAAGAAACGAAAGGCAGTTGATTCTTTGGCTGGCGACTCAGCAGTCAAGCAATGGAAAAGTGATTCATCAACAGGGCCTGATAGTAATTCTCTACAAAATAAACAGACTTTTAGAGTTGGAGATAGGATCTGTAGGGTTGCAAGCCAACTAAGTGGGTTGAGTCCGATACTCAAGAATTACAATGCAACGTCCACAGAAGGTGCAGTTCAGGATAAAGGCAAAGTAAAAACTGTATCAGAGAAAGCACAAACTGAAAAGCTGGCTGGAAGGGAGTACCCATCTCCAGATGAGATGCTGTCTCAGCTCTACTGGGCTGCCATAAATCCCATGAACGGATACAGCTTCTTGACTTCCACGATAACTTGCTTCTCGGAATTTAGGAATACCATATGCCTGGACCGTCCTGGTCCAGAGGAGCATCAACTGTCTCTAAACCAAATGTTTGGTGGTAAGCTGGGCAAGAAATCAGCCAGGACTGGGAAGAAATCAATCAGCTCAGGCATTACTGAAAAATCTGAGACAGAAGCAATTCCTCATGAGCAACCATCACTCAAGAATCAAAATGAAAATGGAGAGTTAGTACCTGGAGCTCCAACCGATAAGGATACCTCTACTGCTGAACCACAATCAAGTCTTGAGTTGAATCCCAATTTGGATTCTGAACAGAAAATTGGTGGTGGAGATCTTGAGTTGGAAACATCAAGGCCAGCTCTTCACACGAGTGAGAGTTGTGAGAAAGATCTCTCACCCACAGCCCTTATCTTGAAATTTACAGACTTGGAGTCTGTCCCTTCAGAAGCGAATCTGAACAAAATATTTAGCTGCTATGGGCCTTTGACTGAAGTGCTGAGGAAGAGTAGCCGGGCCACAGTGGTTTTCAGGAGGCGATCTGATGCTGAAACAGCTTTCAGCAGTACCGGAAAATACAGTACGTTTGGACCTTCACTTGTCAGTTACCGGCTCAAGTTTTTGCCGTCTACACCAAGTAGTAAAGCATCTCCTCCTCCCAATGAGACAAAGCGAGGCAGAAAACCTGCAACATCTCTGGAAGGCAATGCAGCTAAGTAAGATGCCTCAAACTTTGATGGACTGAGTGAGCTCACGCTTTGTATCAAAGCTCATGAATGAAGTTACCGTTCGTTTTCAATTTATTCTTTAACCAAATTTGCAAGCAAGAAACCATAGGGTTTTGGTTAGTTGACTCAGTATTCTTGTGGGAATTGCTAGGACGAAGACCAAACCAATATATGTACATCCCTAATCCATATAGCTTATTTCCTAATCGTCCCCGAGTATCAGTTAATCTTGTGCAATATTACAATTCTCTTGCTCTGGCTATCAGATGTTTGAACCCCATCTCTGACTCTTAGTCTCATTTCTATTATCGGAATACATTTAATCTTTTATATTACACCTAAAAGGACTTATTCTATGTCTTCCACTATCTTTTTTTTATATTTAAAAGTAAAATTATTAGTCGACCAAAAATAGAAAATAAAAAGTGATAAAGAACAAATTGAAGAACAAGTGATATCTGTTGACGCTCAAAAATGGGGAGGGCCCAATTCGAGCCCAACTTAGATGATGAGGATGATGATGATGCCTTCGGCCGACAGGGAGAGACCTGTAGAAAGAGGAGAAGACAAGTGTGAAAGCTTCGGCACCGGCCGTAGGCACTCCGAAGCTTAAGTCAGATAAGAGTAAGTGGATGAAGCTATGGTATTCAAAATGTCATTACCTTTGTAGTGGGGGTAAGTCCCCTATTTATAGGAAGATGGGAGAGGCAACTTGTTATCTTTTTCCGACATGGGACTCGCAGGCATGGCCTGTGTGGCTGCCACGTGTCCTTGGGCTTTATTGGGCCTGCTGGGCTTATTGGTCTGAAGGGCCTGGTCATATATGGTATATACAATATCAACCATGGACATGGCCAAATCTAGGCATGGGACCATGGCTGAATACTTGACCATAAAGAAATTCTTGTTTTACTTTCTCTATAATCATGGTCTCATAAAATTGGTCATGCGACCATAGAGAAATTCTTGTTCTACTTTCTTTATAATCATGGTCTCATAAAATTGGTCATGTGACCATAGACCATTTCTTATTTTACTTTCTTTATAATCATGGTCTCATAAAATTGGTCACATAATATAAGAATGAATCGGTTATTCTCGTTTTAGCTACTATTGAATTATGAATGTAATTTCAAAATTTCTATAAAAAAAAAAAAAAAGAGCTACTATTGAAACTACTTCATAGGGAAAAATGAAATAGGAAACTATGTAGGATAACTATTTTAAAGTGCTAGAATATTTATATATTTTTTTAAAAGAGAGAGAGTAGAATGAGAGAGTGAGAAATGAGAAAGAAAAAAAAATGTTTCTCAAATGAAGAAATGGGCCTTATCAGGGCCCATCACTCAGTGCGCATGCAATAAGTAAACACGATTATTCCAGTGAGAGCAAAGTACACACACAACTTCACAAGACACGCTCCCATATCTCACTTTCGCTACACATATATATACTTCGATTTTTTTATTCGATTTTTTTTTTTCCAAATTTGAACCGCCGCTCCAGTGAAGTTCAAAATATTTCACCTTCTCCACACAAAAAACGACCTGCGCTTCCTTCCATCACTGTAACCCCGATCCAGTCCGATTCGATTTCGCTTAAGCTCCGAGATGGACGAAACCGAGTTGATAAACAAGAAGGCCGATGTGCAACAGAGACGCCTGAGTCTCATCGACGTCTCGTCTGAGGACGATTCGCTCATCAATTCCTATGCTGGAGACCTCCGGTTTTCAATTTCAGGTGCTCTTGCAATTTAGCAATTTTTCTTTTTCTTTTTTTATACAATTTATTTCTGGTTTTGGTACTAATTGGAGTGTTTCTTCGGAGCTGATTGATCTAGATCGTGTTATGCTCGAATGCTTTAATTAATGTCTTTGTTGTTTGATATTGGATGAATTTTGCGGCAAGTTTTGTTCTTTTTACGCTTTCGATTTGTAAGTTTTGGATACTTTATTGGGTTGCCATATGTAGGCCATAGCTGATTCGAATGTTATTGAAATGACAAAATTGACTTGTTAAAAAAAATGACAAAAATGACAAAAATGGCAAATTGTTCTTGCGCAGTACATTTTTTACTTGTTGAATCAGAACATGAAAGCTTAAGTTTGTGTGAGAGCAACAAATTGATTTCTTAGTGCAGAAACACCTTATGTTTGTTGGTTTTCTATCTGGTCTCAAAATGATTTTCTTCAAGTCTTGCATTTATGATGCTATACAAGTATCTTGTGCAGAGGCTTAGGCCCGAGGGATGAAAGGAAAAGAAAAGTGCCCTTTTGTAATATTATAATTTCTATATTGTTTTCCTGATTATCCAATGATTTTGGTTATTCGCATGGTTGATGTGACATCTAACCTAATTTTTCACAACGTGATATTCAGAAGATCAGGAAAACAGAAGTTTTCAGTTGTTTGAGGCTATGGTTGCTAACAAATTGGAGGACGTGCCTGAAAACCTTGAGCTAAGCAAGCAAGTATCTCAACCCTCTGAGTCATTGGAACCAGAAATGACAAAGAGAAGCGGCAAGTACAATTTGCGCAAAAGTTTAGCTTGGGATAGTGCTTTTTTCACCAGTGCAGGTGGGCTTGTGTTTAGATTTGATATTCAGAAGTTTATAAGTCAATGTCATTTTGGTCATTTCTGTCTTGCACATTCAAATTCATAGCGGGAGATACACATTTTGTGAATTCAGGTGTTCTGGATCCTGAAGAGCTGTCTACCATGATTGAAGGAGAAAAGAGTGGAAAACTGATGTTACCTGGAATTCAAGAGGAAATTCATAGATCCACTGATTCAATCTCCACATTAGAAAGTGATACTTTGACACGAGAAAGTATTGAGGCCAATTTGTTTGAAGATTTAAGAGCTTCAATCCAGAAATCCAATAAAGCATCCGGTGTAGTGGATGAAAGTATGGAGGGTTCGACAGTAACAGCAACCAAAATTATTGGTTGTAAGTATACTTCTATAACTTGTATTTGGTATATAACAAAAAAGATTGTTGCTTTGTCTGGTTGATATGCTTGTAGTTTTCTCTTGGTTATTTACTTGTTTCTTCTATTTTGTCCTTATTTTTGAAGCAATGTAATTTAGAAATAAATTAGAAAATTGGCAGGATATGTGAAATTTAATTGATTTCTTTACTTTGGTCTCTCTCTCTCTCTATAGAGAGAAGTAATGGTGGTGTTGGTATAGATAATACCTATACTAAGGGAACTTAGATAAATTATTGAAACCTTCATGGTGCCATTGCCTTCACACTTCTCTTACCAGCCGATATTTTCTTTGGAGACTTATTCCTTAAACTAACCAGGCCTTTTCCATTTTTCAGCTTCGAAGGGGGTAGATTTTGCTTCTCAAGATAAGGTAAGCTTAGTTAATGCCTGGAAGCTTCATTGTCTTGATAAGATCATATGAATATCTGAGATAATTGTGTAAAATTTCAGGTGATTCCTAAACTTCCTTCTAAGAAGCCAAGTATCAATGTGCAAAAACCAGGGAAAATGAAAAATTTATCTACATGTCCACAAGTATCACAGGTATGTAACACGATAATGCTCTAAAATATCATTGCTAACCATGCTATACCATGTAAATGACTCACTGTAGTTATAAGCAGTTAAAACTGTAATATATGCTACTGAGATATAACGCTTAAAATATAATGATGATTCAACCAACTTATGAAGCTATTCGTGCTATTTGGATCCAAAATTGTAGAGATAATACTTGACCGTTATGCTGATTAACAGATGGTTAAACGTTCTGAAAAAGAGTTCTGACCTTGATATTGTGTAATTGACACAATTCTTTTCTTCTTTAAATGAAGTCTCTTTCCGCACGAGAGTCAACTACATCTCTTTTGAAGCGAACAAAGGTTTTAGGGAAGCCTAATCCTAGCCCAACAGGATTAACCAAGAGGGCTTCTCTGGGTAGCAACCTTATCAAAATGGAAAAGGATAATGTCAAAAGCGCAACTGGTAACAAGAACTTCCTTTTGGTCAGATTTATTCATCTTTTTTTCCTTAGAGGCAGAGCAGTTTTTACTTGTGATCTAAACTGTCACTCTTTGAACCTAATTTGATCGTTGCAGATAGAGGGGCTCCATTGCCAAAAATACCCTTAAGTTCACGACTTGTGCCTGGTCCTGGACCATTATCTAGATCATCCTTGGGTTCTTCACCCACAGCCAAGAGAGAAGTAGCTTCTTCCTCCTTTGAAAGTTCTGGTAGTACTTCAACTAACAACATTGGTAAATCTCCCTTCAACTCCAAAAGAAAAACTGATTCCAGGACTGGTAATCCACCTTCCTCTGGTTCAACCCGGGAAACACCATCACGAATTGAATCAAGAGATAAAAGTCGGTCTGGGAAATTTCATCTGTCAACTAATATGGTGCTGGAGACAAAGCTGCTCACTTGCACATCACCTGCTAGCTCTGTCAGCGAATGGTCCTCAGAGTCATCATCATCCATTTCGACTCTGAAAAAACTGTCATACAGTCCAAGAGCTAGCCTTGACATAAGATCCTCCAAAAGCGGCTCTGTAGATGGTGATCCACCAGAGAGTTTGGATTTGCAGAACTTTGCTTATGATCAAAGCTCAACTGGAGATGAGACTCAGGTCACCGAGTTACTTAGTCAGTGTGCAGTGAAAGCTCCAATCGAAAAAAATGGTGCACTTCCTCTAGCTTCAAAACCTTCCGGATTACGATTGCCATCACCAAAAATTGGCTTCTTTGACGGGGTTCGTTTTGCCTTGCCTCTTTTGATCGTTGTGTTCTAGTTGGAAGTTATTGTTTCAAGTCAGTTCCTAAGTTGAATAAGATGAACTACACAGCTACTAGAAGGCCTAGGCTAAATAAGTTAGTAGTAATATTTGGTGAATGTGTTGAAACATGTGTTAGCAAACCTTCTTATCTTTCTTTTGTTTCCTCTTTTAAATAACCTACATAGTTTGTTACTTTATGCAGGTGAAGTCAGCATTGCCCTCTCCCAATGGAAATGTGCAGCCTTATCCTGTCGTACCTAGTGGCTTGCCTAAAAGTGGGGCACGAAGTGTTACCCAGGGTGGGGGCCAAAACAAGGCAAAGCTGGGAAAGCTTCAACCTGCTAGAATTGTGGCAAAATCAGGGAATAAAAAACCTGATGCTCAAACCTTTAATACGAAACCGAAGTCTCCAAAACCACTTCAGCAAGCATCAAATGCAGCAAAGAAAGTCTTTAGTCCCTCAAGGAACAGCATATCTCCAAAAGTTCCAAGTAAAAGGTCTTGTAAATCTGGTAGAGAAAATCACTTGAAGCATGAGAAAGTTGGAACTGAAGGACATGGTATTGAATTCGATGGGCAAGAAAACTGTACTGCAGAGCCAAATGACTGCCTTGTTTTCTCAAAAGATAAATTGAGCCCAGCATTGAAGGGTCATTCCCATGTAAAGGCTGCAAAAGTCACTCCTATTGATAGAGGGTCTACTACTATCTCTGATTCAATTTCCACTTGCGATGCTGACAAAATAACCCCTTCTGAGAAAGTAAGTGAAGATGCAACATATGAACCACGTAAAGTGAAGGAGATGGAAAGATCTCATATCGAAGATTTGGTTGATGGCTTGAGCAGACAAGTCGGAGCTATGGACATAAAGGCGGAGACTCAGCAAATGCTTGCTGCTGATTCTCTTTCCTAAACTCAATTTCAGCAGTGAAGATAATGCTGGTGTTTCTTGAGCTGTGATGTGAGAGGGTGTTTATTGATTGTCTTTTATTTAAGGCCACCAAAAGAGTGTCATTTGATTATAAGTTACTTCGCAACATTGGGGTTGCTTCGGCGTTTCAACGATCACCTTGCCTCTTCTCAAAAGGGAATAAGCTGAAGTAGTGCAGCAGTGTAGAAGCTATATTTGAGTTATATCATGTTGATGTTACCATCTTGTCTCTTGCTGGTGCATCGTGAAATGTTATGCCTGTAGTTGGTCTTGTCACATAGGAAGGATTGTCTTGTAGGACTTTGCAATTGGATGGGTACCCCGGTTGCATTGTAAATTGTTTCTTTAGTGCATATATCAACAACGCACTTCAACTGGAAAATTAAATGTAGTGTGCGTTTCTGTTTCATTGTGCACATTTTTTCGTTTTCGTTTTGGTTAATATGATGCCTAAAATAGCATTTCTAAGCTATTAGGTATCTAACAAGGCAAAACTTTTGTTTTAAAGTCTCGGGCCAAAACGTGCACATTCAGTAAATTAGTCAAATGCTTATCGGTTCTCACACATCACAGGAAATTCATTAGCCAATTGATACAACAGGAGTCATATCACATCTCAAATAGCATAATAAAATGTATCTTTCAATTTTCGTGTCATTTGTCACTAATTCATACATAATTACCCCACTGCTTTTATAGCATAAATGGAAAGACTCAAATAAGATACAACATTGATCAAGTCTATCCATATCCATAGTCATAGCCATATGAAACTCAAGAATAACAGAAAAACTGAACAAACTGAACCAAGCAAACCTGCAACATAATTCCATCTACTTTTGGCCCTTCTTCCACAACACCCCAATCTTCTTTAACATGTTCCCATTTTTCTTCTTCGGTGAGTCATCGTCCAGGTCTTCTGAATAAGGTGAATTCAGGGGGTTGTAGGAGCTATCACGAGAACCTGTTCTCTCCACAAGTTTCCCATTGTTTCCTGTTGAAATCATGGCAGCAGCTGCTTCGGCGGCCTTCCTCCACTGATCTGACTGCACCTTTAACCTCCTTAACTCCGCCTCCATTTCCACATTTGCAGTCTGTGCTGCATCCAGCTGCTCAGTCACCCGTTCAGCTTTCCTGGTACTTTTATCTGCTTCCTCCGTTAAATATCCAAGTTTCATCAGAGCCTCGCGCTCTGCAGCCCTTGCTGCTTCTGCCCAAACAACAGCCTCATCATTAACTTTATTCCTTTCCATTTCCTTATTTTCAAGTTCCATCTTGAGCATTTCATTTTCCTCAGCTATATTCTGCAATTCCGTTTCCTTATCCAATAAACTTGCCTTCAACTCTACCACTGCAGCCTCTGACTTCTTTAGCTCCAGTGAAAGTTCAGATTCATTTTCAGTTGATATATTTTTCTCAATTTTCAAGGCCACCCTGTCATTTGCCTCTGATAAACTCTGCAAAGCAGTTTCCTTATCCATCAGCTGTGCTCTCAATTCTTCAATATGAGCCTTTGCTTTCTTCAGTTCGTCTATCAGTTCAGCTTCCCTCTGGGATGATTCAGATTTTGCACTGTCAACTTCCTCATATGCACTTCTAATCTGTAATGTGCTCTGAATGTATTCTTCCTGGTACCTGACCTCAGCTGCATCTAATGCAGATTTCAATTGACCCACTTCAGATTTCAAAGAATTCACCTCTGCTTTTAACTGTTTTCTTTCTTCATTTTCTTTATCTTCCTGAACAGGTTTTACATTGTTCCTATTAATCAGTTCCGCCTGAAGCTTGCTAACAAGACCCTCCAGTGATTTAACTCGAGCTTTGGATTGCTCCAACTCCAGTGATAAGGAGTTGCAAGACTCAGTGGCTTTGATCCCATCTGATTTGAGCATTTCTATGGTTGCATATGCGGCTTCCAATTGCATATGAGTGTTTTGTATAACTTCTAGGGCCTGGGCTTCAGAGTCTTTGCAATCATTGAGCTCGGTTTTCAATTTCTCAACGAGGGAAAGAGTTTCGGAAAGTTCCATTCTCAAGGTCTGTATCTCAGCATATGCTGACTCTGCATGCCTGCTTTGGGTGGCTTCAGACTCAGCCACCCTTTCCAGCTGACCCTTTAGTTTCTGAATTTCATTTATGGCAGAAGCCAAGGCAGTGGAATCCATTGAACGCTGCTTCTTGACAGCCTCAAGTTCAGACTCCCATGCTCTATCCCGATCCTGAGAAAGTTTACGAAGCTCTTCCACACGACCATCTTCAGAAGTAGAAAGTTCCTGCAGTTGCTGTTGGGATTCTTCAAGCTTTGCAGACATGGCCATTATCTGGTTCTTAGCTTCTTCAGCCTCCTGCTGGGATCGCCTCTTCAGTGACTCAGATGAGTTCAACTGGTCCTTTGTTCTCTTCAAATCCTCTTGGAGTTGAGTAAGTTGTGATTCCAAATCTAACGCTCTTTTTGGTTGCTTCTTCTGAAGCTCAAACCCAGGAAAAGGGGGAGTCAATGAGAAAACCACAACTAAAATAAGGCATAAAAGAAACTAGGATATCTTCATATATATAAAAAAAAAAAGGTAGATGATCAAAAACAGTTGAACAGTATTGGATGCATTAGCTTTGGCAAGTATGATAAGTGAAACACTAGAGAACCGTCTAGTCATAACTCAGAAGTTATCATGGAATACCTCAGCTACTGGACTTCGTGGTGACCTGCGCTCAATGACTTTTGGGCTTCTGTTTTTCGGCGTCCTAGTTGCCACATTAGGAGAGGATACCGAATCAGGCTCCGATCCAGGCTTCTTGAGTTGATGAGTAGTTCGAGGTGTTGCTGGAGATTTCCTTTGAGCAACTTCCAAAGATCCAATTCTGCTGTCAAATAGGGAAGGGATATACACATTAAAAGACATGCATCACTCATTAAGAGTAAATGATAAGTTGCAAAAGTTGATGATTATGCTTTCAGAAATTATACTACGAGCGCTAAATTAGGAAACTCTTGCTAATACAATTTTGTTTCAAGTGGGTTCAACAATATTTGTACCCAACTAATCACAAGTTACAGAAGCATTGGGCGGGCTGCTTTGAAACCCACAGGGATATGATGCATAACCAACATTCTCCAAAGCACCTTCTTTGATTTTTCTAACTTACTTTTCAGATGCAGAGAGATATACAATCTAGGCAGAGAAAATATGGACTTCTATAGCATTATAACTTGCAAATCAGCATTTTAATTTTGATGATACTTTGTATACAGTTAAAACTTACATGAGTTTTATGAACACTTTACTACCTCAAAGTAAATTACTGCTCAAAACTTTATTGCTTTTCTATTATTACAACTAATCTGCATAGTTACGCATAATTTTAAGACTAATGGTGATTATGAGAACACTACAAGTTAAGCAAATAAATGTTAATCTACTTATAAAAGAAACCAATAAACGTTAATCTTACTTTGCTTTTGGTGTCTGCATCTTGTATATCTATTTGGTAAAAGTGCTGATTGTGTTGTCTCCCTTTCAAATCCCCTGACCCACAACACCTGAAGCAGTTCACAGAAATCTTTGGCTGAGAAGAAACATTAAAGAGAATATCTTTATATATGCACAAAAAACACAAGCAAAAGGGTCAAAAAGGATGGCCACCTTAGATCCGTATTTAGTACAAAACCTAACAAACAAACAACACACCTGCCTTAAAAGAAAATCCACAGAAAACTAACACCACTACTACCAACCAAACCCACAAAATATTCAGAAGTAAAATAAAAGAAAGCTGCACCTGCAAGATTCATTAAGCAAACTATGTCACCACCTTTTCAATTCCTTTTCTCATTTTCCCACCCTTTTACTCACTACTTATACTATGTTCCAGACAAATGATTAAAGGCACAAAGGGGTAACAAGTGTTAGAAAATGACAACAATAACCACGTAGAATTGGCAATTTTTATTTTTTAATTTGCATAAATGCTCATGATGAAAGCAGGGCCCTTGTGTTAATAGCTAATTGATTGTGGGCATATTGGACCCAGCAGAGCACAAATGGACACCATTTCTGTTTATTTGATGACATCCAATCTTTCTTAAAATTAAAAAGCAATAACAAAATATTTTTGGAAATGCACCAATGCAAGCAAATATAATTTGAAGTGTTCTTCAATTATCCTAAATTACTAAATAGTAAATACCGCCCCAATTTGATGAAACGCTTAGATCCATGCAATATTGGGTTTTATCACAGATCTAAAGCAAATTAGCGCATGAATAGCTCAAAGAGAGACACTGGAAATGGAGCTTTATGCTTAGCAAAATCAACACGAAAAAAATTTATCTCTTTGGTTAAAACAAAACATGAAAAGAAAGAAACTTCAGCTCTTCTTCACTGTCAAACCTTCAAAATCCAGAGACTGCTCGACAGACCAGAGGTTGCAAAGTAAGAGACTTTCAGCTCAACTGAAACCCACATTTTCATTCAAAACCACAAGTTCCCCAAACATTTAAGTATTTGAAAAAACAAAAGAACAAACATAAGAACAAACTAAAAGCAAGAGAACCCAGAAATTGACAAAGACAACCTCTTAAAACCCATAAAAGCTACCACATTTTTACAAGAAGGAAAGAAAGAAAAAAAAAATCAAGTTAAGGAGGATAATATAAAATGGGAAATGTTTGGAAATGAGAACCAAAAGTTTGGTCTTACCAGAATGATCTCTGTGTCCAACTGGGGTGGCTATATAGCTCAGGTTGGATAGTACTAATTAGCTGATGTTGGGTTATGAACTAGGAAAAAAGGAGGAGCTTTTAAAACTGGCAGAAATCCCTAGTGCTTGCTTGGTTTTGTGTTGCAGCATTGGGAGGGTTTGGTAGCTTCTTCAGCAGCTGTTTCTGTTTGCCCACTTCCCAAGCGAGTGAGACTATTTTTCTTCATATCTTTGTTTTTGTCAGTGGAGGGAGGGAAGAGAGCAACAGAGCAAAGCAATGGCTATTTGGCTATAGAAGAGGCTTTTGGTGTCACGCTCCAATTACGCAACGCTCTCTCTCACGCTCCCAATCACATGATGGGTATGGTGATGGGTCTCTTACTTACCTATGTGATTGCTACAGCTACCTAAATAGTTTGTGGGTGAAGAGCAAAGCTCAATGTCCAGCACTAACCCAAGTTCCAACGTACAAAACAAATGGGTAATCTACTTATTATAGTAATGTCCTGTGCTCCATCTTAAACTAATACCCAATGATTTGTTTTCTAGTCTACCTATGCATAATTGTGTTGGTCTCTCAATTCCTTTATATATTAGTTTCTTTTGAGTATAAAACAAATCTTAGGTGCGTTCTATGATATATAACTAATCACGCTTTAAAAAAATATTAACGTAAATTATTCATGCATAACTATTAATCGTTGATTGATATAAACCAACCATATAATAAGGACTTGCGAATAAGTAATGCTAACAATGCTCCTGTGTTTTAATAGGTTTTGGGATTACTCATGATCCATTTTAAAAGAATTAATTAATCAGACTTTGAAGCTATAATTACTTAAAATAAGAAAGAGTTGTCGTTCTTCTCAATTTCCATATGTTTTCAAATTGGTTCATTGATTTAAGCATATCCTTCATATTTCTACCTCTTAACAGCTGGTTTGCACAAGCATTGGGACACACTTGGGTTTGTCAAAGCTTCCATTTTCTAGTTTTCTTCATGATTTGAGACTTCATTGGATGCTATATATAAACTAGCCAATGAGCAGATCCCACTTTGGTTGATCCCCAAGCTTGACTTGGAATCTTAACTACCTTCCCCTTGACTTAGGACTCATGCTGGGTCAATGCAATCAAATATACAATGACTAATGAGACATAGTTTAAATAGGTCATGGCTGTATTTTCAACCATGACAAGTACTAAGCACCTGCTTTGTGGTTACAGGACACAAATGGCTGGTAATGAGCTAGGTCCCTGCTTCATAGGGGTCCACCAAAATTACACCAATGAACCACCAAAACTAAGATATAAACAAAGAACAAATATAGCCATGCAGCTTTGTACTTGCAGTTATTTATGTGCCCAAATTGTAGGCCCTCCTTTTGCATGGTCAATCATTTTGAGCATATGTGCAAACAATGGAAAATAGTTTTCATAAGTGGTGTGAAGTGTTCTTCTAGTGTACATGGCATGCATTGCTAATTTGATATAAAGAGTATGTGATGGAAAAAAAAAAAGTGGTGAATTTAGTTTTTTAGTGTGTGTTGAATGTCAGTTGTTTTAAGGTCATGTATTGGCACATGCCCTCTACTGTATGGCAATATTATGTTCATATGTTTAGTCTAGGCCTTTGCTTTGTTTGCAATGAAAGCAAGTTGGTATTTTAATATCTTATAATTTTGATCATTTCCTTGAACATGAAGAGGAAAGCAACTCACAGAAGCAATACCCTTTAAAAGCAAGGAAAACTCACACTCATTGCTGAAAATGCATTAGAAAACATGGCTTTGGTTGTTGTTGGCTCCACTGTTAGCATGTTTAAACAGCTACTAGTCTATAGAAACTAGGCTAGCTAGGCATCCAATTAATATATCTGTTGCTTCTACAATTATCAAAATGAGATAAGGAGAGGGTAGGGAGAGGGATCTTTGTCTGTACATTACATCATTCTCAAATTGCTATGGAAATAATAATGCCTTTGCTTAACTGACAGATTTGCAATATATTTTATTTTATCATGTTAACTACTAATGTACAAATATTAAATTGGTTTTACAACATTTATGATGTCTAGTATTATGGAGTTTGTGGAACTCATTTGGTCTGTGATCATCACTTGGTTAATCTAAGGTTATGAAGGAGTTGACTATAGTGTTATTCCTCTTTCTTCATCTTTTTTTCTTTTCTTGAGGACTTTTCCTATTGAAATGGGCGATAATATACTAAATTCACACACACAACATGGTGCTAGGACTCGAACCCAGGACCTTGCCTGGGAGAGTAATTACTCTAAACCACTACACCAGTGGGTCCTTTGCAGTGTTATTCCTATTTTAATTTGTTGAATTTGGGAATTTGTAACACCATAATACAATAAAAGAACTAGCTTTTAGTTTAGTGGTATTTTTCTTCTCAATATTCACACTCTTATGTATTAAACCTAATTCTAGCTACGCAACATGTAGTCTCACATTTCTCAACTTCGTTTATACACAAATATGCGTCTATAACAAGAAGAAATTTACTTATCCCTTACTGTATACATTTTTTTCCTCTATAAAGAGAGAAAATGTTACACAATATTGATAATCAAACAGATCAAATCAATCAAATTGACTCTGTCCTTACCCTTTTATGCATCAAATGGTTTTGGAAGCTCTGATTTATCCATAAAACTATGGGAATTTGAAAACATCACTAATGATAAAATATAATTAAAAAAACAAGATCAACATTTACAACATTTAGATCTTAAAATATGTCCAATCGGCTATCAGATTATACATTGCACAAACAGACGACTAATAAAAGATCTGATGCATTAGAAGTCTAGAAGTAAACATTTGATCCAACAGAAACCTAGCTCCTAGCTAGCTTGTTAGTTATTTTTTTTAACTAAGACATAAATTGCAAATATAATTCCTGGTATATAACCCAACAGCGTCAGCAGCAAGGTGATCCAAAATTGCACCTGCAATTTCACAAACAACCCACAAACACACGCAAAAATAAAACCAGCATTAAATATTAATCATGATTAGTAATAATTAATCAGCATTAATATTATTAAATATATAACACGCCAATTTTTTGTATTAAATAGATGACAAGGTGACTTTACCTTACAGCCATAGCGAAGCAAAACACCCAGTGGTGGAAGAATTATAGCCAACAAGATTTCTACGCATGTCGCTGCTGCGCCCATATGTTTTGATCACACTCTTGCCCTCACAACTCTCTCTCAAGAAGCCTTGCAGTTTTCACTTGATGAAAAGCGCAGAGTTAGTTAGTCATACACTTGACCCAAAAAAAAAAAAGTTAGTCATACACGTGTCACTAACCCAATAAAGCAAAATGCTTGGTGGGTTTTGCTCTTGGCAAATTGGGTTTATGGGTTTGGCCAAACATGGGGTTTGGGCCCAAAAGCTATGAGGCCCATTAACGGTTGGTGTATTTATGTATATGGCATGCGATTTTATTGGTGATTTATGATTCGTTAAATGTCTGGTTTGGTAGGTACCCCCCAAATCATGGAGTAATTTTTGGGTGTTCCCGGTACACCACGTGGCTGGTGTACCATCCACTAGGTGTAGGACATGTGGAATGTTTCCAATGCAGCCCGCCCATGTGTCATAAAAAATAATGCAATAAATTAGAAAGTAATTCCAAATGTCCTAAGTCTATTGGATGGTACACCATGCAAATCATGCAATTAAATCAGCCACTTTCCCATTTTGCCTTGGAGTTTACGTAATTTTGGGACTAAAATCTTGGATTTTGAGTTTTTAAAATATTTTGAGTGCACTTTGTTGCACAGCAATGGTTACTTTCACAAAGAAAAGCATGGTGGAAAGGTGCCTGATTGCTGCTTCTCTGGCTGCTCTGGTTTGCCATCCAAGCTCCACCATAAAGTGTTTCAAGCCCAAGCCAAGAACCAGATCCCCACAGAAACAAAAACCAGAAGACCCTTCTGCTTCTCCACCGAAGGGTTCAAAACGACATGGTGTTGTAATTGGAAAGGAAGTGCCTTCAAAACCCAAGGAAAAACCATGCCCCAAGGCAGGTTCTTCTTCTTCATCTGCAAGCAAGTCTAGAAAGAGCACAAAGACAAAAGCTGAAAAACCCATTAACTTGATCTCGGAGCTTGTTGGAGGGGACCCTTCCATTGGTGTTGTGGAGAGTATTATCCGCTCAGGTTGGGTTGGTGAAGTAGGCCTCAGAATTGAGAAAGTGTTGAGGGTGCACCACAGTTTGGGTGTTCTTCATGGTTTTGAAGACTACAGGAAGATGGTGAAATCCAAGTACAAAAAGGATCGGATTCGTAAGAGGGTGGAGAGGTTGGTGGTTGATGGGAATGAACTTCTGCAATTCCATGGTGCCGCCATTACTTGTTCATTAGGGATCAATGGCTTATCAACCATTTGTAAAAAGAAATGCTGCAAAGTTTGCAGGGTAATAGCTTCTGGGTTTGACACCGGAGACGGGACTATTTCGTTCGTCCACAACAGTTGGAAGGCGCATGAGAAGGCGGCCAAGGAATGTGCTGGGAAAGGAGAGTGTGCAAGGAAGGCCATTGTGGTGTGTAGAGTGATTGCAGGGCGCATTGCTCATTATCATGCACATGGGCTCATGGATGAGGAAGATGGTGAATTTGATTCTGCCTTGGAATGGGGGGAGCAATTTAGTGAGCCCAAAAGGCTTGTGCTTTTGAATTCGGAGGCTGTGCTTCCATGCTTTGTAATAATATATAATGTCAAAAATAAAAATCTTCCATGATCAGGAAGATAACAGATTTTCTTATGACTGGAGATGCATGTTTTCCACAAGCATCGATATATTTATATTCAAATAGCTCTATGCCTTTATTTTTTGCTCATATATCATCCTGAACTCTAAATTTATGAGAATGCCATACACCATCATGATCTTTGTTAACCCAAAATAGAACTCCTCCCATTCTGTAGTGGTTCAAACAGAAGGCCAGACAGAGAGAAATATTGAAGACAAAAAAAAAGATTTCAAAGATTTCTTCAACTATTCTCATTTTGTATTTGATGCCCAGCAATGAATTGTATAGCGGCACACTGAAGACCAGCTGGTACCTGCAAGAGTCTCCATCCTGCTGTGATCAGTACTCTTGTCGAAGGTTCAGTGCTAAGGCCGTCTCAGCTGCTCATCCGGCAACCAACATTGTCAAACGACTCCAACCAAAGAACCACCCAAGGGGTGTCTTGATAACATAAGGGGATCCTTCTAGTTGACTTTCACTGCTACCCGGCATTTCTGCAGAACTTGTTGACTGAATTTCTGATATGACTGTCAATGTTATTGCTAGAAAGTCCGACTGTTCTGCAATTTACAAAGGGTTGGAATATGGAATAAGTTATCACGGTACATTGAAAATGAAAACAGAGTGGATTGTAGTAAAGTTGATTCATTATATAAAAAAATTCTTATATTCCATGTACACAGTGAAGAAGATCACCTTGGACAATCACAAACTCAAGTTTCTTGAAGTTAGTTTGTCCCCATGCAAGGTAATCTTCCAGCGATCAACTTGAAATATAAAAACAGAAAACCTTTTGGTCACCACTGCAAATAACCCCCCAAACAGATAAATGAAACCATAAGCATTTCCAATATTAATTCACAGAATGAGAAGAGAGCAATCATCTGTCGTGCACACACGTTTACATTCAGTGCAAAGTTTCATCAACACATTAGTGGTACCAAGAACTTCTAAATTAATTTAAAGTTTGAATCAGCAGCTCAATTACCTCGGAATTTATCATCCTGTGTAATTATCCCAAATGTTTCTGCTGTTTCACGAATCATGATACCACTCACTCCAGTGTAGGAAGTTACTTTACACTCAGCAACTGCCGGAAAATAGACAGGGAGCTACAGTAAGTACTGACAGAGAGTTAGAATTTCAACAAGCCATGGTACATAGGTCACTATGTGGTGTCATAAGAATTTAGGATACGACTTGGAATTGGAAAGTTCTGATTAGAGGTGGATGAACAAAAAGTATGTTAATGACAAGAAAAATCTTTATGGTTAACTGTTAACAAAACAAATTAATAAATAAACCTGAAATAAAAGCACCATGTAGATCTGCAGTAAGAAGACATTGAGCCAGCTGATTCTTCCTGCAGTATTGAATGAAAGTATAGTTAATTACAACATCAAAGACCAAACATATGCCAAGAATATTGCCCCCTAAAACTAAAATGCTAAAGAAAGAAAGAACAAAAAGATTGACCATTAACTAAACATGAAAAAGCACATAACTGTGACATCTGCAAAGAACAAGACATACTCACCCAGTAGTTTTCAGAAGTTGCAAAATATAGCCTTTCCACATCTTATGCATTGGCTTAAATTTATCAAAGCTGTAATCCAAACACAGGCAAGCATCAGGGTGAATCTTTTAGAGTAGAAGGCAAAATATAACTAAAAAAAGTGAAACAGAATTCTTCAGATCTTATCATCAATCACAAAAGACAAATCTCTCCAGCTACTGAAAGCAGAATAACGCAATCATAAACAGTAAAAAAAAGACATTCCAAGATCAGCAAAAAGAATTTGGCCCAAACTATCCTTACTTTGACTTATTTTAAGAAAAAAAAAATTGTCACACATGGCAACCATATGCTGAGCAACACAATCTCACCAATGGAAATATTGGGGCAAATAAAACAATCCATGCTTTTTTTGCTGCTTGATCCACATGCGTTTTTTCGAGCGCTTCGAATGAATCTGCAACGCCCTGGCACAAGAGCCAGTCAAAACGCCACGTCCTTGCACGTAATTGTCAAGGAGGATCCAATTGTCAATTCTCTTGCTTCTGGACCCTTGCATGTACTTCTGAGCCGAGTCTCCACTCTGAAGAAGCTCGTGCAAAACCTTATCAACTTTACTCTCCTTTTTACCAGAGACCTGCATTTAGCAAAGCAGAGGCTAAGCCAACAAGTTAAAGCAAAAATTTTGCATCAATTCACAAACAAGTACCTCAACACTGGTTGTCAGCAGATTCTCATGTACAGATTGAGAGAGTTTTGCATACGGTGGACCGCTTTCGTCGATATCTGCTTATGGAATTACAAGCAAAACAAACACACAAAATTAATCCAATTTACCTAAATTAGATTAACAGATGCTTATATACACAAAACTAAAGCAGTACCTTGTGAATTAACATAACCAGAAAAAGTGAAAGCCCCTACAAATAAGCCACAAGAAGAATAAAAATTAAGTAAATTCAAACTAATATACAAAATAGGAAAAAATCAGCAAAAGCAAAGCTAAGATTTTGCAGTGAAAACCTTTCTTTGACGACGTTGAACGTGAGGCTGATGCATTGGTTGAATTTGCTGAAGAATCAACAGCCGAAGAACTTGGGATATGCGATTTCTTTCCAGCTTCCTCGGTTTTTGGTCTCTTTACAGTCTTCTTTTGTTGTAAATCAAGTTCGGCTTGGGCAGCCTCGAACCTTCGCTCCAATGCCTTCAAAGTTCGTTGCCGTTGTTGATCTTCAACGACTGGCTCACCAGCCATGGCAACTTGAAAAGATTCAACCTTCTTCTTCAGCTAAACAATGACACAGAAGCTACTTTCATCAAACACATGGCACGCACAAAAACCAGGGTCTAATTAAGCGGCGCGCGCGAAGACGTTGAGAGCCAAAACGCGCCGCTTGGTTAAGATGGAGATAACACTAAGGGCTCGTTTGGTACACGGGATTAGGCAGGTAGGCATTTAAATTTAGTCTGTGTTTGTTTTATCTAATCCTGTCTTAGATGGGATTGCTAATACCGGCCCACCAAAAACACCTCTAGGAGGACTACTAATCCCATGTGGAAAGGGAGGATTAAATTTAGTCACGTGCTCACCAATGTATAAAATGCATATATTATATTGTAAAATTAATAACATATATTATTATTATTAAACTTACTTACACATATACTATAATGTGCATATATACATGTATATACGCATGTACGTATATGTATATACATATATAATATATATATAATATACATATATAATATATATATATATAATATACATAAACATATATACATGTATATTATTATTATAATATACCCATATACACATATACATATTAATATTATAATAATAGCATACGTGTATATATGTAATATATATTATAATACATATATATACGTATATATACATATATGTGTATATATATTATACCCATGTATGTATTATAGTATACATATACACACATATATACACATATACATTATATATGTATTATATATATTGTAATATACATATATACATGTATATATATATATTATAAAATACATATACATATATATATATATTATAAAATACATATATATATATATATATGTATGTATTATACCCATGTATATATTATAATATACATATACATATATATATATATTATAAAATACATATATATATATATATGTATGTATTATACCCATGTATATATTATAATATACATATATACACCTATATACACATATATTATATATGTATAATGTATGTATATATATATTATATGTATAATGTATGTATATATATATTATATATATAATATACATATATACATGGGTATAATACATACATATATATATGTATTTTATAATATATATACATGTATATACATGTATGTGTACATATATATATATGTATTTTATAATATATATACATGTATATACATGTATGTGTACATATATATGTTTATATTATTTATAATATACATATATACATGTATATACACATACATGTCACATATATTATAAAATACATATGTACACATACATAATACATGTATTTATACATATATACATATACATAGATAGTTTTGAAAAAAAAATCTAGTCCTAGTCTGCGTCTGACACCAAACGCAGTGATAAGTATTATCCAACTTGCACTGAAGCCAAGACGGTCACTGGCGTAGTCACGCCAAGACAATCGTGTGTCAAACAATGCTAAGGGTTGTTACGAGTTTGCCATTCGTGGGATCCCACAGAGAAAAGGTGAAGGGTCAAATCGAGCTCTCGTCCCAATACAATTCCTCCGTCATTGTAGGCGTATTTACCAAACACCCCTCATGAGGTGCAAATGACTCCAATTTTCCTGTTATCAAATTCCATTTTAAAAAAGTTAAATTATTGTTAAATTGTGTCACATGTCAAAAAATTAGGGAGAAAATAAGGGCCATTGAGGATTTGATAACAAGAAAATTAAACTCGCAAAAGCCTATCATCTCCACGTCATCACTCTCACCCATCCATTTCTTAAAAAAGAATTACTAAACTAGTCTAAACAAATAAGAGCAAAAGCAACGGATGAGGTTAATTGATCACTTCAATCAACCCGACTCCTTATATTCAAATTTGAATTTCCCTTCATGTAAATTATCTTAATTTAAAGTAATTTAGATCATGAATTATATAATAGAGAAGAAAAAAAAAACAAAAGCAAAAGACTTTATCTCCACATATTTTTAGTAATTTAGACCATCCAATCAATGTATATTAGAGAAAAAAACAAGAGCAATAGTCTCTCACCTCCGTCTCATCAAGTAATCTAAACTCTGCCTGCTCACCGTTCCATTTACTAAAGAGCAAATTGTCACTCACGTCCTTATGAAAGCACGATATGGGCTAAACACCGTCCGATGGGACTACAAGTGGAGGGAAGATTATACTTTGACCACAACCAACGGCTGAGATCAATCAAAATATACCCCGCCTTAAAATTAGAGAGAATAAAATATTAAAAAGAACATTCCCATGTCACATGGGCCCAGCGACGTACACTGCACAGTGTGCGCCACACGACACGCACCGCCCGAACCGGTTGCCAGCCGTTAAAAGCACGGCGCAGCAGTTGACGACGTGGATGCATCGCAGCCGTCAGTCCCCTCTTCACACCGAAAAGTGACCTCATCAACGGCTCTCGTCTTCTTCGATTCTCCATCTTCATCTTCAACTTCAAGCACTGAACAGAGCTTTTCCGTATAAAGAGAGCTTGCAGAGGACCAGTGATGGCGAAGAGCTGAAAATCAGTTAATAAGTCAATTTGAATGAAAAGTTGAATGATATGTATCGGTAGATAGATGTACGATTCAGATCAGAGTTTCAGAGGAACCAACGTTTTCAGTGTTGGAAAGTAAAAGATAAACGCAGCTGAGCTGAGCAGAGGTGCTTTTGGCTTTTGGCTTTTTATTTTATTGAATATTTTTGTTTTTGTTTTTTACTTTTTCTGTGGCGATTTCGATTCGGTTTGAATGGTGGTCGGTTCGTTTTTTTTTTCTTTTTTAACAAAAATGAGAATAAACAAAACTTGCTTGAATTTCACGCTTGAAAAGTTGCGGTTTTGACATCATCACCTCTGTATCTTTCTCTCTCTCTCTATCTCTCATATTATATATATATGTATGTATATATGTATGTATGTATATGCACATTGCTCTTGCTCTAGTGCTCAACTCCATTGAAACTTCTCAATGATTCTCTGAGCTCTCAATAGACAGTGTTTTCAGTGAAAATGTCGGAGGTAAGAGGATCGAACTCATGGCGGGACGAGCTAGCGAGTCTGGTGAGTGACTCGGGGATACGATATGCTGCGGCCGATCCTATCGAAGTTCCGACGGCGTCGTTTGACGCACAAGCATCCGATTTCGGCTCCGGTGAATTGGAGCAATCGGAGAGCTTCAAGGATCACATTAAGGGCTTCGCGATCGCTTGGGGTGAGATACTTGTGGATTTGGGGAGAGGCTGTAAGGACATTGTGGAGCAGAACATTCTGACTGAGGACTCGAACATTATGCGGAAGCTCCGGAAGCCCTGCGCCAAAGCCTCGGCGAAATTGAGATACTTGAACGAGTTTTTGCCAGAGGATCGCGATCCTGCTCACGCTTGGCCGGTGATAATTTTCGTTTCTATTCTTGCACTTACAGGTATATTGCGTTCTGCTTCATATTGGTTTGTGTTTAATGACTTTTTAATGTTCAAAGCTAGTTGGTTATGCAGTTGTGCCAGTGGTGTGTGATGATTTTATAAAGGTTTATGCTTTTGTTGTTCAATAAATTGTTACTGATAAAGTAATGATTTCTTTATAAGTCTGCGAAATAGTGTGCTAAAGCTCTTTGATCTGTGAAATTGTTACTGATAAATAGAATTTTTAGCAGATTTTTTGCAATCTTAATACGGAGAGGACTGATATATCACACACTAAGAGTAGCAATGTATCAAAGTATGCAATGAAGGGAAAACCTTCATTTACTGTCCCAAAAAAAAAGGGGGTTTCTTTCTATGCCAAAAGGAAAACTTCTATATGTGTAAGAAGTTTCTTTATAAGTTTGCGAAATAGTGTGATAAAGGATTGTTCATATAGGGGAGGTTGTAGATCTTCACTTCAGTTCCTCTTTGGAGTGGTTTTTATATTCTTGGTCCCCGCCTTTTTGTGTGTTAGAATTACGATTTCATTAATAGCCAGGATAGATTGATGTTAGATTGATGTGCTGTATTTTAAATTGCAAAGTTGTTCTAGATTGGTCAATGTTTTTCAATGAACTGCAAGGATTTTGTGAGTGGAAGCTCCAAAACTTGAATTTGACTGCACTATTCATTTCTCTTCCTTCGTGGTACAAGCATGATATGATGTGTCTGCATTACTAAACATGTGCAGCTATGAATTTCAGTACCGAACATGATAGCTTGGTTCGGTCAGTGAAGAAAGTACAAATACATCCTCCTAGTGCTAGTCATGTATTGCTTCCAGATGGGAGACGATTGGCTTATCATGAGCAAGGTGTCGCAGCTGAGCGCACTCGATTTTTATTGATTGCTCCACATTCTTTCCTTTCTTCCCGACTTGCAGGTGAATGAATTACTAGCAATGACAAATTATTTGAGGTGGTTATAATCTTGGGACCGTAATATTTGCTCTTGATATAAATTTATGAACTCAACTCCCATTTTTTCTCCATTTCTTCTTTTCATCAAAAGGTATTCCGGGAATTAAGATATCATTGCTTGAAGAGTTTGGTATCCGCTTGGTCACATATGATCTTCCTGGTTTTGGGGAGAGTGACCCTCATCCAGGCAGGGATCTTAACTCATCGGCATTGGATATGCTGTACTTGGCCAATGGTATTGGTTTCGATGACAAGTTCTGGGTGCTGGGCCACTCAAGTGGAGCAATGCATGCTTGGGCTTCTCTCAGATACATTCCTGACAGAGTTGCAGGTATATAAATTATTTTCTCGAAATTTATAATATTGGTTTAACTACTGTTTGGGTCCTTTACATGCTCATCATAATCTTAATTTACAGCCCTCAGAGATCTGGCCTTATTTTATTCTGACTTTTACTCTCACCTCCTATTCTAAAGAATTCTTAAGGGATTAATTGTTTTGTTAAGAATCTTGAGTGAACTTGCAGGTGCAGCGATGGTGGCCCCAATAATCAATCCCTATGAGCCGGGCATGACTAAGGAAGAGAGGAAGAAAATTTGGGAACCATGGGTTCTAAGAAGGAAAGTGATGTACTTTTTAGCTCGTAGATTTCCAAAATTTCTCTCATCTTTTTATCGCCGAAGCTTCCTATCAGGAAAACATGACAGGATTGATAGGTGGTTGTCTCTTTCACTGGGGAAGAAGGTGAATTCATTATTATCATCTTGAAATAGTCTGCACTATTGTAAACTTTTTTTTTCCCCAGAATCAGTCCCAGGTTTTATGCAGTTTTATCGTTTGATCATACACGCCAGGATATTTTTGTGTTGATGAGATTGCTTTTGCTGCCTTGGGTTGAGTAGTAATTTCATATTTTTGTCACCTTTTAAGCATGTACTCACAGACCACTTTGTGCATGTCTAGTTGAGTTGAGTGCACAAGATCCCAACTTTCATAATCTTGATATTTGCAGGATGAAATTCTAATTGAAGATCCAAAAATTGAAGAGTATCTACAAAGGGATGTGGAGGAGTCAATCCGCCAAGGGAGTATCAAACCCTACATAGAGGAGGCTGTGCTACAAGTATCAGAGTGGGGTTTTAGTTTAGCAGATCTTCAAGTACAGAAACAGTGTCAACAAAGAGGCCTCCTTCGTTTATTCAGGTCTATGTACAGTGAGGCAGAATGCGTGCTGACTGGATTTCTAGGCCAAATACACATATGGCAGGTTTGTGCAAATGCTGAAATTCCCAACCAAGGACATAGAATTAATCTAATTCATAACGCATTCATTAACTCGACTTGGCTTTTATATTAATGATATATTTCTAATAAATGTTGCACAGGGAATGGGTGATATGGTAGTCCCACCAAGCGTGACTGACTTTATATCACGGGTTTTACCTGGAGCTTATGTGCACAAGCTCCCAAATGAAGGCCACTTCTCCTACTTGTATTTCTGTGATGAATGCCACAGACAGATTTTTACTACTCTTTTTGGAAGCCCTCAAGGTCCAGTAGAAAAAAAAGTAGCTACAGATACAACTCCATCGGAAGGCAATTCAGAAGAGATATGATATCAACAAATGCTTGATTCTCTCACGGAGCTACACGGCGTTTCTGATGTATTGGTTCTTTTGACTTGGAATTCTGATGTAAATATCATAGAATTACTGCAGGTTGCTCCTCTGCTCAGCGAAGCGCGAAATAGAGCTCAAATAGTTTTGGAGGCGGAGCATTAAATAGAGTCTGGAAAGTTTTGGAGGATTAGCACTTTGGACGATAAGATGCTGAGAAGCAACGGTACGACAAATGTGTATGGTTTTTTCTCTCTTCTAGGGTGGCACGGTTTTTCTCACCAGACATCATTCACGAGTGACCTATGTTGTAGCCAGCAGCAAATATCAAATCAAATTTAGTTCTACCATTGAGACTTGTTTTCCTTTTTTTGGGTTGATAACTAGATGATCTTCCAGATCAGCCAACTGTTAAAACTTGAAGGCCATGAAAAGGAAAAACAAAACCAAGTTTCAGATTCAGTGGTGTTCGCTAGACATATGCCATGAATGTCGTATTTCATTTCTTTGACAAAAATAAAAAGCAAAGCTTTCAGCTTTCATTTGGATGCAATGCAGATTTTGACTGTTAGAGGTAGTGCTTTTATACAAATTATAGAACGCTAATGCAATGCAGCTTTCAGCTTAATACTCTCAATTTCGCTTATGGCACTTTCATTGCGAGTTTATATAGAAATTATAAACTACTAAACTGGTAGTGCCAAAATCGCTAAAATGATTCAAGCCAAATGGAGTCTTTTGGTTATTCCATTACACGATCATCTGTTAATTACAGTTGCAAGGAAGAGTTTGTTAATCACATCTAGGTCTGAAGAAGATGTGTTCACGTACTTTAAAATAATTGACAACCTCTAGTATTTCCCACAAACTTCGGCCGATGCTAAGCAAGTTCATGAAATTAACGGTACAAGACTTTCAATGCAGGTCCAACTACATGATCCTCAATGTGTAAGTTTATGGCTACAGAAATCGCCCTTTGATATACACCGAAAGTAATTTATCCGAAACAGAGATGACACATCTAAAACTCGCTATTTCAAACCTTCACAGACAATGACCATTGGAGTATTGAGACAAGTCAACACCATCAAAATGCAGAGCCGCTGCCCTTGGTTCTTCCAAGCAGAATATCTTTAGCTTCATTAATTTTAGATGCAAGGTAATGGCTACCCCCTGCATCTGGATGATTAGCAACCATCACCCTCCTATGCGCTTCCCTGATCTTATCTGTAGCCATACTTTCCCTGAGAAAACAAATAAATATATATACATATAAATACATCACGCATAGAGGATAAATGCAATAAGAAGATGAAACAGCACCCTAGCTTGCATTTTGTCTCAGACTTGCTCTAATTGAGCAGGGCTGACTGTGCATGGGTTCAGTTCATGTAGTTGTAAAGATATTCAAGTACGATAAGAATGAGCTTATAAAGATCAACACTTCGGCTTATTCACTTAACAAGTTGAGCTCAAACTAACATGGTTTAAGATACTGAAAACTAATGATGGGACTAGTGCTATAGAGATAGCCCTCAAAGGGGATGTCAAAAACATGCCATTACGTTATTACTCCAATTAAGTTCTTGTGAAGAACCCGGGAAGCATGAACGAGGCCAAGTACTAAGGTTGAGTTTATTCAGACATTGGAGAGAACTCCAGCAAATTTAGTCAACTTTGTGCTAAAGCACCAACAAGCATTCCAAAAATTATATTTTAACACAATCGGAGCCTAAAATCTATTGGATGTCACTAAGCTGTGCTCAAGGGTCAAGGAATGATATAGTCAGTTTAAATTTAAAACCACCCCTATTGTTAAAAGACCATTGACATGAAGAATAAGAACACAATTTTGCAGAGAAGAAAATTAACAAATTTCTCAATTCTAAATAACACAGACTTTGGTTGCACAGAAGGGTGAAAGTACTGAACCGCAGTCTGCTGGGACATATTTTCCGACTGATCTAAGCTTAATTTTGACAATAATTTAACCATGTTCGTCCCATTAACAATCAGTTGGGCCTAAGCTCAAACCAACCAAGAATACATCAATGGCTTTCAAAAGATCAAATAGCCCTAACCTAATCCATCTATTCCATTCTAGACATTCAAGTCCATAGAGCTGAAATTGTTTGAGAAACTCCAAATCCCAATAACGTGCCATATTTGTGAAAATACTAGCAATGGGAACATTTGAAAGAAATGTTTATGCCATCAGCGCCATGACGTACATTAAACATCGTTGCTAGACTTCATGACTTACAACACAATATAGATTCATATATATTTCAAAAAGAGGCCAGGCGGTACCTCACTCCAAGTATGAGAGCTGCTTCCCTTCGTGTCATGGTAGATTGAAAACCACCTTCGTAAAATTTACGCAGCCTAGCTGTAGGTGGTCTTGCTTTGAATGCTTGCCAAGCCTGAATGCCATATCTACCAGCATAAGCTGCTGCAGCTACAGCGATTCCTCCGATCAACGGTGTGACCTGTTGCAAATTTTATACATAAGCTTCACTGGTTGTGTGCACAATATTGTGCAAGCAAAAAAATTAACTCGCAACTATGTGACCTGTTGCAAATTTTATACATAAGCTTCACTTGAGAATTTATCAAACAGTTATAAATTTAAACATAACACAAAGCAAAAATTTCAAACTCAAACATGGATGGTACAATACCTCAGTTCTAATGAATCAAAACTTAAAAAGATAGAAAGTGTTCCATGATCAGTACCTGTAGCCCATTAAAACCAAACTTCTTAAACTCCTGGTTCATTGGGTACAAATAACTGGAGTTTAATTTAATCCCACCGCAATAATAAGCATATAATCTAAAAAATGACTTCTTTTCAAAAGATTCAAAAAAATTCAGCTTCCTTGGCTTTTTATCGGAAATCGAAGATGGGTTTAGATAATTAAGCCCTAATCTACACCCAAATCAGACGCAAAACCCTATTTCAGAATCGCCCACATAATCAGAACCCTCTAAATACAAACAACGAATCCTCAGAGAAAGAGATTGATACATCAAAAGAAAAATATATGAGAAAGAGTGAGATATTAATACTCACCATATCTGTAAATCTTTCGAGGTCGAAGAAACTGGTCCGTCCGCCAAACTAGGGTTTATGGTCTTTTCGAAAAGTAATTGTTCGGAACAAAATTGATACTAAATTACGAACGAGAACTCCGCCGACAAACTGAACACAGGTACTTGTAAAACAAGCCAAGGGACCTTTTTTTTAATAGGAATTTTATGAGGGGGGAAGAGAAAGATAATATGGGGAATGTAAAAGATTAAGAAGGGCAAAATTGGAAAATCTAGTACGTGGAGGTCCAAAATTTGATGTAATTTGATCGAATTTTGATGAGTCCGTGGCTCGAATTTGGCCCTATAAATTCAAGAACATACACTCCCGTGGGCCTCTTACATAATATTTTGGGGAAATAAGGGCCGTTTGGTAACGTTTTTGGAGAATGCATTTTTAGAATATTTTCAGAGAATGAAAACAAGAAAACGAATTTGCATTTTTAGAAAATGAAAATGCGTCTAGTAGATTAATTAAATATTTGGTCTCCATTTCTCCCCCCGACTCTCTTTCTCTCGTCTCTCTCCCTTAGCTAGAAACCAGGCCAGCCAGTTTTGGCTGGCGATCTCAGTGCTTCGGCCACAGCAAGTCACGAGACCGGTCGAAAAATGACTAGAGGAGGCCGTCAAACCACGCCCGAGACAGCCCCGGCAAGCCCAGCCCCTCTGCGCCGTCGCGAGCTCCATGAACCTTCGAGGGTTTCGAGTTTTCCGGCGACTCCGGAGGTTGTTTCCGTCGATCAAGGTATGAAACTTCATCTAATCTTCGTGATCTTGCTATTGGTGTAGGTGGTTTAGGTCGATTTTGTAGTTTGAGAGTTTGAATTAAAACCCCTAAATTGGCCAACGATTTTGGCCTTTTTCACCAGTTTACGACCACTTTTTGGCGGGGATCGAGACCAAAAGTTGTTCATCTGGTTGTGATTGACCCGATGGTATAAGTATTGGCTGGTGGTTTCGAGATTTTCCATCGTCGGAAAATCTCTCAAGACACCCGCCGCTGTCGGCAGCTCGTGGGCCACTTTGTGGCGGCCCATTTTGTTCTGAAATACTCCCCATGTCGTTCCGACTAGTGAATTTGAGGTGGACCGCCACACCGGTCGTACTAACTTCTTAGACTTTCATACTTCAAACTGATCTAGGACTTATCTTTGTTACTTCTTGGCAACCAAAAACCCACTTTGAGAGGTTTAGCTGTGTTGAATTCAACTCTCATTCGCAGAAATGATCCAGGACTTATAAGTAAAAGCAACTATTTTAGAATAATATATATAAAACCACTGAGGACAAACCTGATGCTCTGTAGACATTTTGTCAATCTCATCAATACAGCACAACCCACTATCCACAAGTAATATGGCATAAGCCAGAGAGAAGAGAGAAGAAGAGAGAAAGGACGGAGGCGCAGCCTCCCTACAACCCTCCCTCTCGCATTCCAGACAGACTCATGAATTTTACTAAAATTCTTTTCAGACCAAGAAAAATACATTCAGGAATTTCAAACAAGGGACATGTGTAGGGTGGAGAAGAAGAAATGAAAAAAATAATATTAGGGATAGAAAAAAAAAAAAAAAAAAGACTACATGTGTAGGGTAGGGATGAGATAAAACTACACTCATATTAAAATATATTATATATCTCAGCTTTTTGATCGTATAGCTGCTTCGCTTGCTAGTTGCTTTAGCGACATGTACATAGTTGAGACCAAAAACAAGCTTTCAGGTTTTTCTCTTTCTCTCACTTTCAAGACAAAATCAGACCTCTACCAAATTTGTCTCCCAATGTTGGTTAGTAAATATTTAAGTTTTTTAACTATTTCATATAGATTTTAATGTTTTTTTGTTGTTGATTTCTTTTTCTCTGTTTAATATTATAAATTAATTAATAAAGGAATTGTTGTGCCTATGGATAGAGCTGGTGAGAAGAAGAATGGGAAGAACGGGAATCGAAAACTAACAAGAGCTAAACTGAAGGAAGATCAAAAGAGGTATTATGTGGCCTGCTATGCATGTTCTAGGTCCTTCCACACACACTTAACTCACTGCAACAAACACAATCTTAAGAAATAGTACAGCTGCACGGCTATACACATTTTTACTAATTTTTTTTTAAATAGTCCAGTCGGACGGCTATACTCATTTTTACAATTTTTTTTTTTTTTAAAAAAAAGTATCACGTGCCCCCTGCACTGGGCATATACAAAAATAGTATAGCCGGTCGGCTATACTAGATTTTTTTAAATTTTTTTAAGAAATAATATAGCCGCACGGCTATAATCGTTTTTACTAAAATTAGTTTCTTTACTTTTGTTTGTTTTTTGCCAACTTCTTTAATTTAATATATGTAATTAAGTAATATCTTAGCCTTTTTGAATTACTTTCATTAGTAAGTACTTGAAGTTCAATGTGGAAATATATTTAAAACCATCGAATTACTTTAATTGAGGTCTTGAAGGGCTTAACAAATATATTTAAAGACCTTGAACGGCATTTACATATGCATCTGTAAATATATTTCCACAAATGACTTAATAAATAGTAAGTATTTGAAGTTCAACGGACGTCTAAAAAATTAATTACGTATTATACACGTACGTACGTATATTTCAATAATACATCCGTGTTCTGCAAACGTCTTAAAGACTCGGCAAACTTACAATACTCGTATTATACAAGTGCGTAAGTATTTTTTATGTTTAATACACGTATTTTATACAAAAATTTCCATAAGACATACAAAATTCACATATTATTGCATAAAATAATATATATTAAAAAATGTAAATACTTTATATTAAAAATTATATTATAGTGGCCGAACTTTTAAGTTGTAATGTGCCAAAATCTTGCCGAATAAAAAACGTACGTATTTTATTCGTATTTTTTTCCATTCCGTATTTTACTAACTATGAATGAATGTGAGAGGCTAAGATTATTTCTTACTTGTTCTAACAAAAATGCAAGATGTATATATTTACAAATAGTATAGCCGGGCAGCTCTACTCGATTTTTTATTTTTTTCTTAAGAGATAGTACAGCCGCACGGCTATACTCATTTTTACTAATTTTTTTTAAATAGTATAGCCGCACGGCTGTACTCATTTTTACAAAAAAATTTTTACATAGTAACACGTGCCCCTGCGCTGGGCATATATATAAATAGTATAGCCGCCCGGCTATACTAGATTTTTTTAAAAAAAATTCAGAAATAGTATAGCCGCACGGCTATACCCGTTTTGACTATTTTTTTACAGAAAAACAGTATGGCCGCATGGCCTTACTGTTTTGACACGTGGCCCCTTGTGCTGGGTAGGTGGGTCCTTTTAAATATATATATATATATATATATATATATATATATATATATAGTATAGCCGCCCGGCTATACTATATTTTTATTTTTTTCAGAAATAGTATAGCCGCACGGCTATACTCTTTAAATCTGTCAAATTTCGCGGCATAGGTCTGTGCCGACGGAATTTCTTCGGGAAGAGGTTACCTATTTTTAAATTTTGAACATATAAAATCAGTTTCTTTACTTTTGTTTGTTTTTTGCCAACTTCTTTAATTTAATATATGTAATTAAGTAATACCTTAGCCTTTTGAATTGCTTTCATTAGTAAGAACTTGAAGTTCAATGTGGAAATATATTTAAAACCCTCGAATTACTTTAATTGAGGTCTTGAAGGGCTTAACAAATATATTTAAAGACCTTGAAGGGCATTTACATATGCATCTGTAAATATATTTCCACAAATGACTTAATAAATAGTAAGTACTTGAAGTTCAACGGATGTCTAAAGAATTAATTACGTATTATACACGTAAGTACGTATATTTCAATAATACATCCGTGTTCTGCAAACATCTTAAAGACTCGGCAAACTTACAATACTCGTATTATACAGGTGCGTACGTATTTTTTATGTTTAATACATGGTTGCGACTGAAATATATACATGTAATCTCAGAAATAGGAGGAATCATTTAAAAAATTCTGTGACATCCTTTTTGGATCTGACAACAATCGGGGAAGTAGAGTGACCCTTTTGTAATTTATGCTCAGTGGGAACTCGAACTCGAACTCGTAGGAGATCCCCTTTATCATTACCATCTTCAGCCACTGTAAATTATTGGGGAGGTGAGGACCCAAAATATCTGCACCCCTAAGCTTTCACCTTCATAAAATAAAATAGTGGTCAAATGATACCACAAATTTCAGAGACCAATTTCACTTGAGATCTAAGATATATGAAGAGATCACAATAGCAATAAGGAGAAATAAGCCTTAGTGCTTGACAAGCTCCTTTTGAAACTAGGCTTAGAATCCAATTTCCTATCTACATCACCATCTTGGTGCTGCAAATCCACATTTACAGTACCATTACGGTTTTCCTCAATTTCATGAGAACCATTAAAATAGTATAGCCGTGGGGCTATACTCTCTAAATATTTAAATATATTAAAAATATATATTTCATTATTTATGCATTACTTTGAAGTTCTAATAAAAGAAAATATGAAAAACACATACAATGAAATTCTTTATAAAAGTTGACGCATAACCTATTGATCATTAAATCTTGCTAAAATAATTTAAACATTCATAAGCTACAGGTTAAACAATACACCCAATATCAAGTTGCCTAAAAGAATAGAAAATACAAAAAAATAAAAATAAAAATAAAAATATATTAAAAGAGTATATCTGTGCGGCTACTAATAAAATATTCTATTATATTTAAAGAGTATAGTTATGCGACTATACTCTCTAAATATTTTAATATATTAACAAATATATATTTCCTTCTTTATGTATTAATTTCAAGTTCAAACAAAAGAAAATATGAAAAACATGTACAATGAAATTCTTTATAAGAGTTGACGCATAACCCATCGATCATTAAATCTTGCTAAAATAATTTAAACACTCATAAGCTATAGGTTAAACAATACTATATTTAAAACTTTGTTTGAAATTGTTGTTCTTGTTGGCAAAGAGATTGCAAAATCACCATCTTCCATTATTCTTACAACAAGTAAGAAACAATCTTAGCCTCTCAAATTCTTTCATAGTTAGTAAAATACGGAACGTGAAAAATACAAAAAAAATAAGTACGTGTTTTATTCGGAAAAATTTTGTTAAGTTACAACTGAAAAGTTCAACAACTATATATATTATTTTTATTCAATAATATGTGAAAATTATGTGTATAATACGTGAATTTTGTGTGTATTATTGAATTTTTTTTTATAAAAACAAGTGCATTAAGCAGGAAAAATACGTTCGTACGTGTACAACATGTGTATTGTGCGTTTGCCATAAACACGTGCATGAAACATGAAAAATACCTAAGTTTATATTTATTTATTTTTAAAATTCTATCTGGACCAAATTTCATCGGGAAATCTTTCCCGACAAAGACCAGAGTATAGCCGCGCAGCTATACTCGTTAAATATTACGTGTATTAAACATGAGAAATACGTGCGTACGTGTGTAATACATTATTAACGTGAAAAGGGCTAAAATCTTTTTACGTATAATAACTTTGGAAAAGTAAAAAATCAAAAAGGGACCAATAGATACTCAAGTGACGGCCTAATAGTAATGGATAGGGGTCTTGGGCTATGGAGAAATTTAATTAAGACACCCAAACGATTTCACAAAAGACTTAATACAAAGAAATTAATTAATTATTTTGTGGATTTTTTCTTTAATATGTTTAATATGAAATAATAAGTGAAATATAATTACTAAGTAAAGTAATTCAAATTGCAAAGATATTACTTAACTACATATATTAAATTAAAGAACTAGGCCAAAAAACAAAAGTAAAGAAACAAATGTATATTTAAATTTTTTTTTTTTTAAAATGACCTGTACCGACGAAATTTCGTCGGCCCAGGTGGCCCAGGTCTGTGCCGGCGATATTTCAGTAATTAAATTTCATTTTTAAAAACTATAGCCGGGCGGCTATACTATGTATATATAAAAAGTGCCAAAATCTTGTCCAATAAAACAAATACGTATTTTATTCTTATTTTTTTCCGTTCCGTATTTTACTAACTATGAATGAATGTGAGAGGCTAAGATTATTTCTTACTTGTTCTAACAAAAATGCAAGATGTATATATTTACAAATAGTATAGCCGGGAGGCTCTACTCGATTTTTTAATTTTTTTCTTAAAACATAGTACAGCCGCACGGCTATACTCATTTTTACTAATTTTTTTAAAATAGTATAGCCGCACGGCTGTACTCATTTTTACAAAAAAAATTTTACATAGTAACACGTGCCCCTGCGCTGGGCATATATATAAATAGTATAGCCGCCCGGCTATACTAGATTTTTTTAAAAAAAATTCAGAAATAGGATAGCCGCACGGCTATACCCGTTTTGACTATTTTTTTTAACAGAAAAACAGTATGGCCGCATGGCCTTACTGTTTTGACACGTGGCCCCTTGTGCTGGGTAGGTGGGACCTCTTAAATATATATATATATATATATAGTATAGCCGCCCGGCTATACTAAATTTTTTATATTTTTTTTCAGAAATAGTATAGCCGCGCGGCTATACTCTTTAAATCTGTCAAATTTCGCCGGCATAGGTCTGTGCCGACGGAATTTCGTCGGGAGAGGTTACCTCTTTTTAAATTTTGAACATATAAAATTAGTTTCTTTACTTTTGTTTGTTTTTTGCCAACTTCTTTAATTTAATATATGTAATTAAGTAATACCTTAGCCTTTTTGAATTGCTTTCATTAGTAAGAACTTGAAGTTCAATGTGGAAATATATTTAAAACCCTCGAATTACTTTAATTGAGGTCTTGAAGGGCTTAACAAATATATTTAAAGACCTTGAAGGGCATTTACATATGCATCTGTAAATATATTTCCACAAATGACTTAATAAATAGTAAGTACTTGAAGTTCAACGGATGTCTAAAGAATTAATTACGTATTATACACGTAAGTACGTATATTTCAATAATACATCTGTGTTCTGCAAACGTCTTAAAGACTCGGCAAACTTACAATACTCGTATTATACAGGTGCATACGTATTTTTTATGTTTAATACACGTATTTTATACAAAAATTTCCATAACACATACAAAATTCACATATTATACACATAATTCTCACATATTATTGAATAAAATAATATATATTAAAAAATGTAAATACTTTATATTAAAAATTATATTATAGTGGCCGAACTTTTAAGTTGTAAAGTGCCAAAATCTTGTCCAATAAAACAAATACGTATTTTATTCTTATTTTTTTCCGTTCCGTATTTTACTAACTATGAATGAATGTGAGAGGCTAAGATTATTTCTTACTTGTTCTAACAAAAATGCAAGATGTATATATTTACAAATAGTATAGCCGGGCGGCTCTACTCGATTTTTTAATTTTTTTTCTTACGAGATAGTACAGCCGCACGGCTATACTCATTTTTACTAATTTTTTTTAAATAGTAGCACGTGCCCCTGCGCTGGGCATATATATATAAATAGTATAGCCGCCCGGCTATACTAGATTTTTTTAAAAAAATTTTAGAAATAGTATAGCCGCACGGCTATACCCATTTTGACTATTTTTTTTACAGAAAAACAGTATGGCCGCATGGCTTTATTGTTTTGACACGTGGCCCCTTGTGCTGGGTTGGTGGTTCCTTTTAAATATATATATATATAGTATAGCCGCCCGGCTATACTAAATTTTTTAATTTTTTTTCAGAAATAGTATAGCCGCACGGAAGTCCAAAAAATTAATTACGTATTTTCGTTTTGGGTGTGTTTATTTAATTTTCCTAGAGCCCAAGGCCCAAGGCCCAAGGCCCAAGGCCCAAGTCTTTGATTAATATAATTGTTATTAATGAAAACCTAATCCAAAGCTGAGCCTATAGCCAAGCAAATTAGCCCAACTCTCCAATGTTAACCACAATTACCAAACTATCATAGTGCTTTGTTTATAAACACATTTGTAGTATTGTGGATTTTCAATGTGGGATTTTCACGAAGGGCACCTCAAAAGACCTGCAGAGAAATCTATATTTTTATTGTTTGTGCAATGTGGAAATATATTTAAAGCTCTTCAAGGTCTCCATGATGCATCTGTAGATGCCTATCTTTTGAATTTCATGGCATATAATCAACAGACTTTATTAAGAGCAAGGAATAATTATACATCCACATTAGTTTATTAACTTATCTAACAAAAATGTCCACGCTTAAACCTATCTCCGACAATTTGAAAGAAATTAGCAAGGAATAATTAATCATATCCCGGACGTCACATGCTTTAAGTAATTAAATACATGTTTAATATGATTAATTCTTGAACGTTATGCTTATTAGAACAGAGTTTCATTTGTTCATCATATCATTCAATAGTTATTGACAATGATGCGATTGTTGGATCTCTGAACATACTTTCCTCCTAAGTTAAGGGCATGTGCAATGTACGGAGGTTTGAAATATTTGGATTTGATTTAGAGTCAAGTAGCTAGGCAGAAGGTGCATGTGATGAGGTTTTTCCTGGAGCATACTGAATTTATATAAGCAGACAGACAGGTACAGACAGATTGCTATTCATGAGGCATGCATATATAATGGCATATCATTTTCTCAACCAATTCCAAGATATACGAATTAGTTATGTCCTGCAAATTATGCTTTCCGCAATCATACAATGGAATCGAAGCTTCTCGCCTCATTCAATCCCAATGAAGATTTCGGAATTTACATTTCTACTTGGGAAATCTTGCACATCACTTTATTTCTAAACTTTGTTGTGTTGGGTATCTTCTTAATAAAATAGACAACTATTTATCCAAATTTTGTGCCGGGATAAATATGTGCCGACGAAATTTCGTCGGGAGAGATTTTCTGGCCTTTTATTTTCAAAATTTTAATTTTAAATATTTTAAATTAATTTCTTTACTTTTATTTTTTGGCCAACTTCTTTAGTTTAATATATGTAATTAAGTAATATCTTAGTCTTTTTTAATTACTTTAATTGGTAATTATGTTTCATTGTTATTTCTTTAGTGAATATTTAAATATTTTACTCATTTCATAAATTACTTAATAAATATTAATTAATTTTTTAATATTTTTTTATGGACTTTGTTTTAAATTTTTGTTTTCACAAAATTAGTTTGGGTAAAACCAAGTCTCGAACCAAAAACTCTAGCTTCTGAAATTGTTCCAAAACCTTTCTCAAGTCTCAAACCCTAACCATAAGCCTACTAAGGAGTAGATACTTTCTCTTCTTTTCCAATGTGGGACTCAAGTTCATGTACTTCAATCAAACTCCAACAAGCAGTTTTCGCACACAACAATATATACTATGTCATACATACAAAAAAAACAAGTCTGAGAGTGAGCCCCCTACCTGGAATCCAAAGCTAATGTCTGACTTACATTCTGCACTTTTGAACTCAAATTGTTCTTTCTTAGGCAACTGTTTCCTAGTCCAATCATTTAAAAAAAAAATGTTACTTAAAATCATTCTTTGCAATTTAGTTTTTATAACTATCTTTAATTGCACTGTAGTCCTCTCACTAGTCAATAACTTCACTTTTGTCCTTATACTTTGTCCAAATCATATTTCAGTCCTCAGACTTATTCGTAATTTCACTTTGGTATGTACATTTTACCTTATTTGTACTTTGGCACTTATACTTGTTTTAAATTATCTTTTGGCCCTTCCATTTTCAAGATGGGCTTTCGGCCAACAATTCCAGAAATCAAACAATCTTAAATCTTTACCTTAATCCTCTGAATTTTTCAAAATTTTATGAGTGAAGCTCCCAAAGACAAATAACCAACTCAAATTTTCTGAGTGAAGCCCCTCTTGCCCGGTTTTCTCTTGCGTGGTGGACTTCTCTAAACCCTAGCATCCAAATCTCTCATGGAATTTGAGGACTGCATCTGCATGCAATTAATTACCAAAAAGTACTAAATTGAATGTGTCTAGTGTTAACTCGCAAGTGCACGGGCCATTGGATAGTATAGCATGTGTAAGTACGAGGTCGATCCCACGAGGATTGATGATAGATTGATTCAATTTGATTCCTTGCACAAAATAGAAATGAACATAAAATAAATACAACAAGAAAGAAAGAAAAGAAATTAACTCAAGCAAATTAGTTACCAAGTTCAATTTTGATTCACAGATTGATTCTAGCTAAAGTATGATTAAGCCATGGTGTTTGATCCTAACCTTGTATTCCTAATTCCCTAATTAGATCCTTGTTGTCGAACCTAAATTAAGCATTAGAAATCCATTAAGCAAAGAAGAATGTTTTAAACAACCAAGCATGTATCTAATCCCTGTTGTCGAATGTCCATACATACTCTTCCTATTCATAATTCAATTTGAATTAATGCATGGTGTCTACTCTTAATTCAAACCAAGATAGCTAACATACAAGTTTTAATGGTGATCAATCATTCAAACAAGCATATTAACTTATAAGCATAATTAATAAGAACAATAACTATAATTGAAACTTGAAAACTAATTAAACTTGAAAACTAAAGAAAAGAAATTACATTACAATGAAAAATAAATTACAACTAAGAAAAACTTAAAGGAAAATTTAGCAAAAGGATTTTGTTACAACAATTGAGAACTAAAAAGGAAAACTAAGAGAATTTGAGGGAGAGAAGGGAGAGGAGCTCTAGAGAGATGTTTGAGAGCTCCCCCCCTTGGGGTGTTTACAAGCTTGGAGAAACTCACTATTTATAGGCCTAGGGGAAGTGAAAATCTGAATTAAGTATTGCTTCTACCTACAAAACTCACTTCACCAACTTACAACACTTAATTCACCAACTTTACCTAACACATAATTGCATTTGAAAACAATTCCTCTTGTCTTTAAGCTTAGTGTTGCAGCTCCCACTTCATCTTCTTTTACTTCATTTGGCTGCTGCAAAACTCCACTCCAATTATAAGTACTGAATATGCTTCACCAAACTTTCCCACAATCAATAACATTTCATCATGCATATGTCATGCTTGACAATGCATTGCAGTCTTCTTTTGGGCTCCTTTTGGGCTTGTTTCTCAATTCTGAAAAATCTGGAAAAATATGTATCTTGAATCACTTTGAATTATCTTTTCAAGCATATGCAGCCCAGCTCAAGTAAAAATCGGAAAGACCTTCAAATGTCATTTTTGGCCCAGTAACGCAGATTTTGCCGATTTTGACCTTAAGCTGCCAAAACTTGCACAACTTCCCCTAGAGGACTCGGAATCATGAACCGTAAAATGCTCCAAAAAATAGACTTCCGTATCTTTCCAATGACGTATGGCTCATTATCTGGTTCTTCTTGAGCAAGTACAGTCCAATCCGTGAAGTTGACTGATCTGCAGACACCGTTTTGAGCTAACTTGTCTCCAAAATGCATTTAATGAGTCTTAAGCTTATTATACTGAAACAAACACAAAATAGATTAAAAGCACAAGTTTAACTCAAAAACATAACCAAATCATAAGTTAGAAGGGTACAAAATGATATGTAATTATGCACCGATCATCTAGTGCAATCTCAGTCACATAGAGATTTATTACAATAAATTAGTGAGGTAATGTTTTGAAACCCAGTAAGGACTTGTCATTTGAACTAGGCCTGGACTCGCTCTGGTTTGCTTCAGTTTTAAGCCTCCATTGAGCGTTGAACCCAAGGCCACGGTTTGTCAATTTATGAGCACGCCGGACAGAAGCTCTTGAAACCGATGTGGTCAGCATGCCGATTTCTCGGTGTGATTTGGTTTTGTGTTCGGCGAGACACTCACAGAGAGTAGAAGAAGATGAGACAGCGAGGCGTTGAGATTTTTCCAGATTTGAGACAGAGAATCCTATAAGGAAAATAAACAACTTGGAAGTGAAGGGATCGAATCACCTTGGCTTCCTAATTTTTGCAATATATCACATGTCTAAGGGGACCGGTTCGGTTCAAGTGAACCGAGGGTTTGCAAAAATATGAAACGTGAACCAGACTAGGTAATCCGGTTTGCTCTGACTTTAAAACCGATTTTTTTAAAAAAAGAGTTTTTTTTTTTAAAAAATTTATTATCACATTTGGTTCCTTAGGTTTGTCAAATTATCATCTTTGGTCCTTTATTTTTTTTATGATTGGTCCTTTATGTTTTTTTTACATTATTGGTCATTTATGTTACAGCTCACACATCAATTTGGTCATGACATCAGATTCAGTCAAAAATTTCTGTTAGATTGTTGACGTGGGTGCCACGTGGATTAAACAATGTTTAAATTTTTTTAAAAAAAATATGAAAAATTGAAGGAAAAAAAAGTTTAGAAAGCAAAAAAAGATAATCTAGGTAGGAGCTAGGGATGGGTCTCGAGTAGGGGTGGGGCTAGAATTTGGGCGGTTGTTGGGGGATAGATCTCGGGTGGGGCTGGGGATGGGGTGGATCTCGAGTGAGGATGGGGTTGCATGGTGGCGTTGGACTTGAGAGTTTTCTGGGTAGAGAGAAAAAAGAGGGTGAGAGAAAGAAAGAGAGGGAGAGAGGGTGATGGGGAGGGAGGTGGGGAAAAGGGGATTGGGGTCTGTGAGTATGAGTTGGTGAGGGGTGGATTGGGGGATCTGTGGTCGATGTGGTTTGCAGGATAGAGAGAGAGCTTAGGTTCAAATAGATTAGAGGTGGAGGGTGGGGGATATGGAAGGGGAATGAGGGGAAGAGGAAGGTGGGGGAGACGGAAGGGGAGGAGGGGGAGGACGAGTTTTTTTTTCTCTTTTTTTATATGTTAAATATTTATTTTCTTTAAAAAATGTTAAACTACTTTTTAAATATTTTTTATTTAGATCCATGTGGCATGATCTTATTGGATATGTGGGCACCATATACATGTCATGTCATCAATTTAACAAAAATTTGACAAAACTTCACGGTATGACCAAATTGATATGTGAGGTGTAACATAAGGGATCAATAATGTCAAAAAAAAAAAACATAAATGACCAAAGGTGATAATCTGTCAAACCTTAGGGACCATTTGTGATAAAAACCCTTAAAAAAATATTTAAAAAATATCAGACTAAACCAAACCAGACTCCACTATTGATTTATATGCAGATTTACATTCTTCTCTACAATGAAGTTTCTCTTCATGAGAATGTAAGAGTATTGCGCTATCGTGACCATTTTCCCACAAGCATTTATTTGTGGTATGCTCTTTCTGGATTGATTCATCTTAATTATTTAATCTCATGTCAAGATTGAATTAAAAAAACTCTTTTATATGATTAACTTGCTTTTGGTTTGCTTTCAAGATAATGCTCCATAAATTATCTCCAAGAAAGGGTTTAGGGAGCACTGTATAGTGGGTGGAACAGTAAAAAATTGCCACCTCAGCAAAATAGAGATGGATGATGCTAGGGAGACCAACTTTGTGTACCAACTCTCTAATAGAGGTGGAGCCCACCAATACAATGGATCCCACACCCTATTAGAGAGTTGGTACACAAGTTGGTATACAAAGTTAGTCTTCTTGGTATTTTCCAATAGGGATTTACTCGGTCGGCCCAACCGCATTAATTATTTATTTATTTATGTATAGGCGCGGGTGAAATAAAGTCACTGTTTGAGAAGCCAAAAACCGTTTAAATCAAATCAAATTGCGTAAAGAAACCGTTGAAATCACAAATTCACAAACCCTAAACCCTAAAGCTCAGTGCTTTTAGCTTGAAAGAAGAAGAAGAAGAAGAGGAAAATGGAGCAAGGAACCTTATTGGACGAAGCTCTAGGGTCTCTCCATCTCAGTGGTCGCGTTGTTCTCCTCGAAGACTGCGTCGAGACCAGTGCCGCTTTCGTCCTGCACCACATTCTCAAGCGCTCTCTTTCTCAGCCTCCTCACTCCTCCAACGTCGTCGTTTTTGTTGCCTTCGCTCACCCCTTTTCTCACTACGATCGGATCCTCCGAAGATTGGTACTGCCTCTCTCTTCACAAGGAATTAGTCTTTTTAAGTGATTTCCATAATTTTATCTATAGCTGCTAATATCCGTGTTAATTTACATTTCATTTTTGTTATGAATTATTATTAGTTCTTGTGGTTTCATGTTTATCAGATGAAATGTTCAGATAAGCATAAATGAAAATATCTGATATTTGGATATGTGTTTTTGAAACAGGGTTGCAACTTAGTTGTGCAAAGGGACAATAACAGATTCTTTTTCTTTGACATGCTTGTGGATTGCCCAGGTGAGAAAATCAGGTATAAGACTTGCTAGTATTGGCTATCAAAGTAGAAAAGCTAGATACTTTCTCATTATGCAATTGAATTTGTAACAATATAGGAATCAGTGCAGGATTGATATTAAGTTATAAACCATCGTTCCAGTTCGTTAAATCGATTTTTCTTTTCTTTTCAAAGAAAAATGTAAGAATTGTTAGTATTACTCGTTTTGTAATTGAATTTCTGACAAGAAATCCTCCATTTTTTCATCTTCAGATGGTGAAAAAGGAAAAGACAGTGATGGTGGACTTGTTGCTTTGTATGGGAAAATCCAAAAGACTATAAGTGCCTTACCTCAAGAGAACAAGAACTGTATCACTGTTATGATTGATGATATCTCTCTGATGGAGGTCGCTTCTAAGGGATCTACAAATCTTGTTTTAGACTTTCTTCATTACTGCCACACTTTAGTATCAGAATTTGTAAGACATCAGTGGCAACTGTCAGTCATTTTCTCCGGTTTTCATACTACACTCCTTTTTCTTCAGTTATTCATCTCGTGTACCTTTTCTTGTCGCAGGGTTGTTCCTTAGTCATGCTCAATCATGACGATGTATATTCAGACACCATGAGGCCCTCCCTTATTTTACAGATGGAGTATCTAGCAGACATTCTGATAAGAGCAGAACCGTTGGCCACTGGTTTGGCATCAGATGTGCATGGGCAGGTATTTGCTGGAACACATTTTGTCACTTCACCAGATTGAATTTTCTGTGAAATAGCTTCTCTAATATGGAAAAAGCAAGAGTATTTCCTTTCATTTTGAACAGTCCTATAGTGAGTTCACTGGTTTTCAGCCATGGTTTTTCATTTGATGCATCTATTCACCAAGATAGATTGCTAGAAACTAGAAAGTATGTCTGTCAAATCATTAATGTATGGTCTCCTCTCGTCATTTGTGGTTACTTTTTGAGTCTTGGTTGTTATGGAAATTGATAATCTGCTACTTAAACTTTTAACATATGCATTTACTCTGCTGATATATTTAGTTTTGTTTTTTTAAGTGTTGTTGTGCTCATACATATGATAGTTGCTTTGTGTCATGGTCCTTTTTCTGGATTTTCTTGTTCTCTTCTCTTTTACCTGTCGTATCTTCTCCGCCGAGTCCACTAGATCACAATCCTGTGTTAGCAATTGAAAAATTGTGAGAACTATTTCCATTAGTATTGCTTGCTGGCTTGCTGCTGGTGACCTGCCCATTACGCTTGTAGCAAGTGTACTTTTCCTGTCTAGTATTACTTCCCAAAAGTCTCATCTTAATGGTTTTGATATCCATACAATTGAACGAGATTACGAAAGTTATGATCCTCATTGTTCTTGTTGGTTGCAGTTAACAGTCCTGAACAGTGGGCAGGAGAGATCAAGAAACAAGCTGTCTAATTTCCAATTCAAAGTAAAGGAAAACAGTGTTGAATATTTCTATCCTGGAAGCAGGACTTGAATACCATATATGCTTGTGGAATTTCAAATTGTGGGTGAACATAGCAATTGAGGCTCCCAAGTAATGAGGAAGACTTTACCTGCTCACCAGGGTTCTGTACTATTGTGGAGACTCTTGTCCCTTCGTAATGATACTCGGAGATCCAACTACAAGAAGACAAGTATGCTTTGTTACTTTGAAGGCTGTAACTCTAATTTTAGAATGGAAATGCTTAGATTTTTCTTTTCTCATTTTGTTATTATGCATCCTACTTGAATGGATATTTGCAAGCCGAATTCAGTGGCAGTGGCCACACGACACGGGGAGGGTTGGGGTTTCTCATACACACATCAAACATGAGACCCCTTGTCTGCAAGTCAATGCCATTTTTCACTAGGCTAGACTTCGTTGGCTCTTGGACCTAATTTTATTTTGTTATGGTTTAAGTCAATCCAGTTTTGGATACGGGAGAATAACCAGCACTAGAACTCACTCACAAAGTCACAGCTCACAAGCAGTTTTCAAACTCGAAAATAAAAAAAAATGACGTGCGAAACACAATCACATTCAAATGGACTGCCTATTAGGATCACGTTGTTGCTTGTAAGGCCTGCTTGACTGACGTACTATACTAAGACAGGAAGGATCCGAAAAATCAACAAAGGCAATAAGGCCATGACAAATACTTTATTCAAACCATCTAATGGTGCAAATGCCAGTTTTGAATAACTAAATACCAGATTTAAGTTTCATTGGAGAAGGCTATCCTATCAGGTTAGAAGAATCAAGAAAGAGGCAGTATGGTATAGCTAGAAGACAAATGGAAGTGGGGAAGAGTTCAAACTCTATATCATCAGCCAAATGCAAAGAGGCTGCTGTTTCCTATGAAAAGGGAAAGGGGCATGAAAGCACTGCTCAAAACGGCCAAGACAGGAAACAAAGTGAAGATCAAGGAAGCAGCAACCATAAAGGGCCCATCATGGAAAATTATAGGTATTGGTTTGTACCAGCCCATTGGCATGGGGTGTAAACCTTCCAGCTCATCTGGTCATTATTAAGGCAAGGCAAAATTTGTGCGGTATCTTTTTCATTTGGTTCCTATATTTACAAAGAATGGAAGTCAACATCAAAACCATAACTCTGCCCTCCATACTGCACATAAAGGTACTCTTTTGGAGATGAGGATGGGGGCGGAATTTGTAAGATTTCAGGTATGTCTAATGTGGGGGGTGAAGGCATGTCTTTTCTCTTCAGAGAATAGTAAACATCAGCTATAAGAAGCCAAATAATATCAGGGTCGATAGATGCAAGACCTTGAAGGGCATTTACAGACGCATCACGGAGACCTTGGAGGGCATTTACAGATGCATCACGGAGACCTTGAAGGGCTTCAAATATATTTTTACATTGCACCAACAATAAAAATATAGATTTCTCTGTAGGCCTATCTTTTGAGGTGCCCTTTGTGAAAATCCCACATAGAAAATCCACACCTCTGTAAATGTGTTTATAAACAAAGCACTATGATGGTTTGGTAAGTGTGGTTAACATAAGAGAGTTGGGCCAATGGGCTTGGATATAGGCTTGGCTTTGGATTAGGCTTTTATTAATAATAATTATATTAATCAAGGACTTGGCTATAGGCTTGGCTTTGAATTAGGCTTTTATTAATAATAATTATATTAATCAAGGACTTGGCTAATTATATTCATCTGTAAATGCCCTTAAAGGTTTTTAAATATATTTATTAAGCCCTTCAAGACCTTAATTAAAGTAATTTGAGGGTTTTAAATATACTTCCACATTGAACTTCAAGTACATACAAATTAAAGTAATTCAAAAAGGCTAAGATATTACTTAATTACATATATTAAATTAAAGAAGTTGGCAAAAAAAGAGAGTAAAGAAACTAATTTTATATTTTCAAAATTGAAAAAAAATAAAAAAGGAAAAACTTGTCCCGATTTAAATTGCGTCACAAGACAGTCTATCTTGCCGAAATTTGCAAGATTAACAGAGTATAGCTATTTCATAAACAATATTAAAAATCTAGTATAGCCGGGAGGCTATACTATTTATATATATATAAGGGGACCCACCCACTCAGTGCCTTGGCGTCACATGTCAAAACAATAAAGCTGACAGGACCTAACCCAAATTCCACTTTGGAATCCGAGCCGAATCCTGTGCGTGTCCGACACCTGGCAGATGCCGGGCACAAAAGACCTAATTGCCCATCTACTACAATTTCAAAGAAATTCAAGGTTCGACTTCTACCGAAAAATTCGGCAGAGTCCCCCCCTGTAATTTGATCACTTCCAAAATCTTCACATGTCAAACAAGTACACATTAAATCAACCCAACTGCCAGCATGCGAAAGTTTACAATCCAACAGTTAAATTACATCCTAGGGCAATTCATCAGAGCAAACAACTAAGAGTTTACAAGAAGGTTTAATTAGTTTACAAAAGATGTCCTACATTGAGTGAGGAAGGAGCGGAGCGGGAATTCTGCCCTGTGGTGGTCTCCTAGTGCACGCCTACTGCCTGAGGGCGCAAAACATTTGAAAATGGTGAGTGGAGAAAAAGAAAGTTCTACAAAATAGCATAAAAACATACTAACCCCCTTGTTAAAACATTTAGAAAACAATTATAGATAAAATCGTACCAGAAAGATAAGCATGCATAATACATATTTATATAAGCTTCTCGAAATCAGGAATTCTCATTTAGTAACAGAAACCAATTTAATTCAATAAAAAGCAATTAAAATAAGAATTCCGAAAAGACTTTTCAATTTCCACCTAAGCGTACCCTTTTCCAATATTCCGTCAATTCCAATATTTAACCGTCAATTCCATATCCTCGTAAGACTTGGTGACACAAAGTCGGTCCGAGCCACGTCCTCGCAAAACTTAGGAGACACAAAGTCAACTTAAGCCGCGTCCTCACTGAACTCAGGGGACATTTAGTCAGTCTGAGCCGCGTCCTCGCTTCTCACGGTTCAGGCGTTCCCGAGACTCGTGGGGCGTATAGTCATGCGCGCAGACTAAAACCGAAGGCAACAATAGGTCCGTAGACCGGGTAATCACCAATATCAATATTTATATAATCCGTAAGCAACGTAACCTTTTCCGAAGGCAACGTTCATTCCGAGGCAACATCTAGGGTACCGAAGGTGGTTTAAAACCTTTCATAAATCATACATATATAGAAAACAAATCCTCACCTTTCCGAGCCATTCAACCTTCACAATATTAAGCATAAATATCATTTTCCAATTCAATTCCATGCTCGGAACAATATTCATAACAAATATTTCAAATAAACGATTGAGATCAATTTCAAGCTTAAACCCGTAAATCATAAAGTTCATTTCAAGAAATCAATATTTGCTCGGAATAGAAATCATAAATGAATATTCCAGAAAATAAATTAAATTCTATTATGCAACTTAAAGATATTATTTGGAAATAATTAAATCCATAATAAACTTTTAATAAAACATTTATTGCATAAAACTCGTTTATAAAATAAAAGTCCACTCACTACTGGTCCGTGCTAGCTGGACCTTTCGAAGGTCCCTCCTGCGGGTCCGCCTGAGCCCAGGTGCCTGATTAATCATCATAATATTTTATTAATAAAATTGCTCAATATAATATTTAATTAAAAACCCTGACCCCCGATTCCTAAAAGTGCGTGCACTAAATTTAAGATGATTCATATGCCCACATAAGCTTTTCCAAGGTTTAGAACGGTTTAGAGTGCCTCGGGACTCAAAAAGCGTTAAAGTCCCAAAAAGTCAACCCGGGACCCCGTGGGGTCCACGACCTCGAAATTCCGATCTGGGAGTTCCTAAAAGTTCCAATCTGCCTAGGACACATGTCCTGAAAGTTTGGTCTCGATCGGACAGTCGGATTGCTCACGATTGGACGGTCGGATGATTTTCCGTAACTCTAACAATAGGGTTGGCATTTTCGGAGTATCCGGGACTCCGATTCACGATCCGTCGAATCTTACCCGACCCTAAAAATACGGGAACCAACATACTAAGAATTGGGACTGATCCAACGGTCCGAACATACTGAACCCAGATAACGCGCAATAGGCGTATATCCGTTCGACTGTCAAACGAACTCCAAATTGAAATCCGAGCACCCCTACGCACTCGTGACGACGTAAGGATAATTTAGGAATAAATATTGACAATTAAAAGTGGGCCAGCGCGTGAGAACACGCGCTGGCAGATCCGAAGGTATAAAAAGCGATAAATCCCGTCGTCGGGCCAACTCCAAACCAAGAGCTGCACTTCCACCTACAGCTAGTTCTCGACCTTCCGAACACTTTCTTCAACTACGGGAACGTCCAATTTGGACCGTAAATTTCCCAAAACCTAATTTCAAAATCAGCAGAATTTCAAATTGAATTTCAAGTTACCTACGCTACAAATCGTTCTGCACCTACCCAACCAACAACTAGAGCACGAAAAATAGATGAAGATCCATACCTTACTCGTCCCGATCGGTGGCCGGAGTATGCATTTAACGCCGTGAAGTTTCAATCAAAAACAAGTGGTTTTAGTGGTTTTTCGGCGAAACCACGGCGGTGGAAGGGCTGGGGAGTGTTGGGCTGTGACGGCAGGACTTGGGAGGAGCTTTTGGGTCCGGTCACGAAGGTTGGGGAGGTTTGTGGTGGTGGCTGGATTGTTTGCAAGGGAGGGGGGTGGTGTCGGCTTGAAGAGGAAATAAGAGGGGTTTTCGGGAGAAACCGATTCAGGTTTTTTTTTTTGTCTGAGTTTGGTTAATTACAATCTTGCCCCTCGAAATATTTTTTTCGTAAAAGATTCGTTACAACTCCGATTTGAGCCCACAATATACCCACGAACTCGTATCGACGAGCCCGACGTAACGGTGTGGCTCATTTCCCCAATTTCTCTCCCAAAATTAAAAGTTAATTTTAAAACCAATAAAATACTTTAGGGATAACATTGTCTTTCACTTGAATACTTTAATAATTAAGTATTAATTTAGGTTCGGGTTATTACAAAAGCCATGCGGCTATATTGTTTTTTAAAAATATTAGTAAAAACGAGTATAGCTGCGCGCTATACTATTTTTATATAAAAATTACAAAAATCTAGTATAGTCGGGCGACAATACTATTTATACATATGCCCAGCGTAGGAGCCACATGTTAAAAAGTAAAGCTGTGCGGCTATACTATTTTTAAAAAAATTAGTAAAAAATGAGTATAGTCGTGTGGCTGTACTATTTCTTAAGAAAGAAAAAAACAAATCTAGTAGAGCCGCCCGGCTATACTATTTGTAAATATATATATATATCTTGCATTTTTAATAGAATAAGTAAGAAATAATCTTAGCCTCTCGCATTCATTCATAGTTAGTAAAATACGGAACGGAAAAAAATTTGAATAAAATACATACGTGTTTTATTCGGCAAAATTTTGGCACATTACAACTTAAAAGTTCGGCCACTATAATATATTTTTTAATATAAATTATTTACATTTTTTAATATATATTATTTTTATTCAATAATATGTGAGAATTATGTGTATAACACGAATTTTGTGTGTCATATTGAAATTTTTGTAAAAAATACGTGTATTAAAATTGAAAAATACGTACGCACCAGTATAATATGAATATTGTGTGTTTGCTGAGTCTTTAAGACGTTTGCAGAATACGGATGTATTATTGAAAAATACGTACGTACATGTATAATACGAAATTTATTTTTTCGACGTTCGTTGAACTTCAAGTACTTACTATTTATTAAGTCATTTGTGGAAATATATTTACAGATGCATCTGTAAATGCCCTTAAAGGTCTTTAAATATATTTATTAAGCCCTTAAAAAAGGTACAGTCGTGCGGCTATACTATTTTTTTAAAAAATTTAGAAATAACGTGTATAGCCGCGGCTATACTATTTTTTAAAAACAATTGGTAAAAAACTGATTATAGCTGTGCGGCTATACCATTTTTTTAAATATATATTATTTTTATTCAATAATATGCGAGGATTATGTGTATAACATGTGAATTTTGTGTGTCTTATTGAAATTTTTGAAAAAAATACGTGTATTAAACATGAGAAATACGTGCATACGTGTATAATACATTATTAAACATGAAAGTGCTAAAATCTTTATACGGGTAAGAGATTGTTGTATTCAGTTTTTGTTGATGAATATAATTTCAGATTTTAGTCTATAGAGTTTCTATTGGGATTTTGCCCTAAAACTCAATTATCTTCATTCCAACTTCAATTCTACAGCTTTATCCCTATATTATATGTATTTTGGGTATGTTTGGGGTCATTGGACAACAGTTTATAGTCGCTACCTTGCATCATGAGAGAAAGAGAAAAATCTGGAAGCTTGTTTTTGGTCTCAGCTACGTACAGGCCGCTGAAGCAACTAGCAAGTGAAGCAGCTATACAATAAAAAAGCTGAGATATATAATATATTTAATATGAGTGTAGTTTTATGTCATCCTTATCCTACAAGTGTAGTGTCTTTTTTTCTATCTCTAATATGTTTTTTTCCTTTTTCTTCCCCACCCTACACGCGTCCCTTGTTTGAAATTCCTGAGTTTATTTTTTTTTGGTTCTGTTGTGTATTTGCAATGGAGAAGAGGAGCGGAGTTGAAGAGGAACCCGCATCCCAAGCCGAAGAGAAAACCTATCTGGAGTTGAAGAGAAGACCAACCATCGCATCCTGAGCTCTCGAGATTTCTATTCCAATAAGGTATCCACAATTATGTTTTGTTTATTTGTAAATATGGGTTGTGGTTTTGGATTTGTGCTCAAGGTTGGGATTTCTAATGGGTTTGTTGTTTTTGAGTATCTTGTGCATATGTAATATTTGAAATTGGTTCCAAGGGTATAAGAAGAAAAAAAGCAATTTCATAATCAACAAGGAATTCAGGGATTCGCACTTTGATTTGTGAATTTCTTTTGAGCCAAGCCGATGGGTAGACATAAAGTAGCAAGTTTATGCTCAGAATCTGCAAAGGTATTACTATGACATCAAAATTTAGTAAACTCATACAAGACATTTACCAAAACTATGAAATTTGAGATATTTGTGTCCTTCTAATTAAAAGGGCTTGGGAACTATGTTAGTGCAACAATACAATGCTAGGAATATGTTAAATCGAAGGAGCAAAGTAAAGCAAGGGGGAAAATGCTTTTTTGTTGTTGGTGCAGAGCTGATTAGCTGCTGAGAAATAGCCTAGAAAGCTTGCAAGGCTGATTTATTCGTCGAAGATATATCTCGTGAATCCAATTGATAAAGAATTGTGGATGGTTCAAAGATATCTTATTGAAGACAACAGCACACAAGAGACATTCGAATTCAAAAATTTTGAACTGGATTATGAGAAGGGTAAGTGGATTGCAAAGAAAACCCTAGATGATGTTGCGCTCTTTTTGGTGATAACTCTTCAATATCAGTGTTGACTTCAAAGTTTACAGGATGTCAACCGAATTGCATATACTTCACTCATGACTATGCATCTATTGGCAACATTGATTAAGGGTGGGCATCCGGACTGGAAAACCGGAACACCAAATTGGACCGGGAAAAAAAAATTGGAATAAAATCGGTTGACCAAAAAAGTCAATAAACCATACCGAACCAGTTCCAACTAGTTTCGGTTTCACACCACACCGCACCAGACCGGACCGGTTGTGGTTTTTTTATACAGATTTTTTAAAATCCAATGCTATATTTTTAATGTTATAATTAATATTTTTCCAAGTTCAACTTCAAAACATTTCCTATTGTATGAATTGGATCATTTGTTAATTTTCAAACCCAAAAAATAACTTATTTATTATAACTTGTATTTTAAAAAATAAAAAAATTGAAAAAAATAAAAAAACCGGTTGGAATCAGACCGGAACCAGTTAGAACCGGACCGGCCGATTTTTTTAAAAACTTCGTTAAAACCGGACTAAACCGAACCGGATCGTGCCCATGTACTACCCATATATGGAAGGCATATTCCAACTCGCCCACCGCACATGAGGAGGTTGGTGTCACATCAGTATGATGACCCTGATGAGTTTGCCAATTTCATGAGGGACCCACGACAATATTTTCTATTATCACTGCCTAGTCTGTTTGAGCCAACCAAAAACACGCTGTGATTGATATCATCTCAGCTCACTCTCCTGGTGAGGAGTATATTGGGGAGAGAAAAGACTTGCTGTCAACATGGTCAGCTGACAATGTGATTGTTGAGGCTGACAATGTGATTGTTGAGGCATTTTATAGATTCTCAATGGAGATTGAGAGAAGAAATGATGATCCAAATTTGAGGAATGATGAACAAAAGTTATACCTCGCAAGTGCACGAATCGATATGATAGTATAGCAAGCAAATACGAGAGTCGTTCCCACAGAGATTTGCAAAGTTTATCAATTAATTCCAAATATGAATACCTTAAGAAAAACTAGAAAATAAAATGAAATATTAAAACTACTAAAATAGCTGAAAATAAGATAACTCAATTTTAATCTAAGTATTGAAAATCAAGAAAATAAAATTAACAAAGGTTGGAAATTGGTTTTGAAAATCAATGGATGAAAGCTAGGATTCCGATTTCACCATAACAATCTTATTCTATGTATTGAGTTAATTTGGAGAATAAAGTTTCAATTCAATTCCTAGGGTTCGTTCTTTCTTTATTATGATGATTCGTTCGGCCGCGGTGTCACCAAGTATCCTCAATTAAACCTAACTAATGAACCCTATAGTCAAATTTAATCGAGAACCCATTAAGTATATGAAGAACAATAGAACCAAGAAGTGTCTTAGCTTGAACCCCGGCTTTAACAACAACTCATTCATTCATAGTGCATATAAGATTAGGGATGAACCCCTCACCCAATCTTATCTTAGACAATCCAAAATACCTATAATGGCCAATTACAAGTACTAAGATCACAATTATAATAATGAATGAAACAAGGAATATAAATTGATTAAAAATAAAGTATTAACTAATAACATAGAATCATCATGTTAGGTTACATCGGATCCCTAGCAAAGAATTTAGTTACCCATAGCCATCTTAGAAACAAACAATATATTTATGAACATAAAATACAAAGTTTGAATTAAGATAGAAAAATCCTTAGATGAATCCACTGTAGTTGAACTCCTCCTCCGGCAAATCTTGAAGGCTATGAACGGCTAAGAAGGTGAATATATGAGTTGGGTAATTTGGGATCTTGAACAATATGCGCTAGGGTTCTCTTTTTTTTTTCAAAGCTGGTCCAAAAGATGTATTTATAGGCAAGCTTTTAGGTTTTGGAGAAAAGATAGGAATTAAATCCATCTAGAGTAGGGAATTTGTTTTCCTAGTTGAGTTAGGCTTTGACTTTTGATGGACTTCTTTGACTAGACCAAATGCCAACCATCCCAGCAAAAATAGCTAACTTATAATTGAATTAACACAACATTTTGGTGTCTCCTAACTGCCCAATGACGTCCAAAAGTCTGTTTACCAAGAATGGTAACTTGTGATGCAAAGCTGTCAAAACTCGCGCAAAATTCCAGAACTGACCCACTGGTACTAAAACTGATGTAACTTCCTCTAGAAAACTCAAAATCACAAACCATAAAATTCTCCAGAAACTAGACTTCCAGAGCTTTCCAAGCATATAAATCACGTTATCTGGTTCTTCCTGAGCAAGTACAGGTAAATCCGCAAAGTTGACGCATCTGCACAGGCAGTTTCTTGAGTTCCAAGTTGCTAATTCCAAATTTTGCCTTCTTTGCTCTTTTTCACCATATTTTTCTCTTTTTAGCTCCAACTCAACTTTAGGGACGATTTTCCTACAAAATTCACACTAAACACATCAAAACAACCAATTTCACATAAGAAACTAATGCAAATCATAGGAATAGGGTATAGAAAATGAGTACAAATATGGAGTTATCAAGGAATAGATGTGGGGCTGGAGTCTCACCTTATGCCTACCTCAGAGGCTAGGGTTACATGTAGAGGAGTGCCCAATAGTATAGCAGTGACTTTTATCCAAATGATACAACATTATGTGTGACTTTTATCTCATAATTTAGGTAGCTAGATTAGAGCCTACAGGCTACAAGGGAAGCAAAGTTTTCCAATTCCAAATGTGATAAACGTAAAAGCTTAGGGAGAAATGCTAGCAACCTTCTCTCTAACCTTATCTTTTGGACCTTCTTCATTATCTTCATGACATGTGTCAATTTTTACACTAAAAACAATGCCATTAATACATTAGACATTATTTTTAGTGTACAAATTGACACATATCATGAAGATAATGGAGAAGGTCCAAAAGATAAGGTTGGAGAGAAGGTTGCTAGCACTCCCCAAGCTTAGATTAGCTGGTCCTGGTTTGGTTTGGTGTATGTCATGCATGAAGATGAATGACTTGTTGTCACCACCGAGTCACCGACATTAATGTATGGTTGTCTGTCTTTGACAATATGTACTGAGGGCCACCGATGCAGTTGCTTCCGATACAAAGAGACGTGGACCAAGTGGTCGGTTGCTGAGGAGGACGATAAAAACTTAGATGAATGAAAGGTCTACAAACAAACTGGGAAGGAATTGAACGTACGTACACTTTTTTTGATGTATGTGTTGATATTTTTTTGGGAGATTCACTATTATACCAAATACAGTGGCCCAAATTATAAAAAAAATCCTATATGAAATGGATTTTAGAAACACACCCTAAGTCCATTTACAACATAACAAAGAGGCTTTTAACTTCTTATAAATTACAAAACTGCCATTAATTTCTTAAAACAAGTCCAACCCCAAAACCTCATAAAAAGCCCCAAAACACTCAATAGGGCATCCAAATAATTTAATATTCAAAATTAAATTCAATAGGGTTAGTTGTCATTTTTTGGGTTTTTTTTGGATTTGTTTATAGAAATTAAATGGTGTAGAGTTTATTCATATCATTAGTGCTAAGAATGGGTATATGACTAAATATCTCTATTTTTTTACTGCTGGACTATTCTGGGCTCGCATGCAACAAAAATCACCGGATAGCTGAAATGAGAAATATATATATATATATATATATATATATTAGCTAGATCTAGATGCATCTATATATATAGTTGGATGTGAATCAATTGGCCTAATCACAATGAATTCCCAAATAACACATTTCAAATGAGATCAGAGAGTCTGAAACCAAGAAAATGAAGAAACATGGTACAAAGATACCATAAAACAAGTAAGTCTACGCCACACAACATTGGCATCCCTAAAAACGTGACAAACTAATAGGCTCTAATCACTTTAGGGTGACAACTAATAGGCTCTAATCACTTTAGTAGGCTCTAATCACTTTAGGGTGCAACTAATAGGCTCTAATCACTTCAAAGACGTGTTTCAATTTTTGTAGGCTCTAATAACTTCAAGGACATGTTTCAAGTTTTGTCAAAAATTCATCCAATTTCGTTAAGTTTCGACAACATGCTCATTATGTAGAGGGAAATTTTGGTCCACTCAAACCAAATTCCTCCCAGTTCACTCAAATTTTAATACAGAGATTTTTGAAAACCTAAATCCCAAATCATGTCGAAAGCTTTTTATTTTCCCCTCTTTTGATGTGATTGGTTAATTAAATTCCAATTTGTTAACGCGTACGTACCCCTACCATCCAAGGACATCACCCACACACACCCGCCCCCGCGCGCGACTAAGCTATATATAGGAACAGGAGTGTTAAAGGAAATTCATGTGAAGCAAAGCAAGCAAAAATTGCCGGAAGAAAGAACATATTATATATATAGCTATGACAACTACTATGATCAGCTCATTTAATCCAATCACATTAATTCAAAGGCACTGAATTGTATTCTTTGGAACACGCCAAAGATTTCTTCTCCTCCTCCCAATTTGTTTTCTTCAACAAAGAGAAGGAGAGTGCAACAAATTAGGAAGAAGAAGGCTCATGATCAGGCCACAGGTGGGGACATGGTAAGTACATTAACATCCTCTATGGCCGTTGAACAGATGACGATGACGACGACGCTGCCCATCGAACTCACTGCGCTGGTGAGTATAAGGAAAAGTCTGAAGCTAAGCATCCAAGACATGTTGCTTCATTGGTTTGTTTGTATACCAATGCTTCGTTGGTTTGGCAATCATGATCATTTCACCCACCACAAGGAAAAGGAAAAGCCTCTTGTTTTACAGCTTGTTAGTAGTGAAACTGAAGCAGGTAAAGCTATACTACTGCTATTATCATATTATTATTATTTTATCAATATTAATTAATTCAATATTTCTCTTTGGTACCATATGTTTCTTCTTTGGCTATATAAACTAAATTTTTCCTATTGAAAAAAAATAAATTATTTCAACAATACCCCTTTGACTTTTCTTCTTAATGTCGCATTGAAACATAGAGTCCATGAAGCCAAAGCTGAGCAATGAAGCTATATTGGATTGGTCCAAGGATCTAAACCTAAACCTAATCCTGGGTGCTGAGAAAAGCAGTTACGAAGTTAAATTTGAGGTGGATCCTAAATTTGGGATGCCAGGAGCCGTCACAGTGAGTAACAAGTACGAGAAGGAGTTGTATTTGGATAGCATCAACATTGAAGGCGTTGTGCATATTGCCTGCAACTCTTGGATTCAACCAGACAAAGATTCCTCGGAAAAAAGAATATTCTTCTCTACTAAGGTCCATGACAGAGATTATATATGTATACATATCTATATATATATAATAATAATAATAAAGTTATATAGATTAGTCATGGCCATGTTTTTGCAGGCATACTTACCTGATGAGACACCAGCAGGGCTGAAAGAGCTGAGAGAAATGGAGCTAAGGCAGCTAAGGGGTGATGGGACGGGACTTAGAATACCATCTGATAGAACATACGACTATGACACTTACAATGACATTGGAAATCCAGATGAGGGGATTGAATTCATAAGATCTACCCTTGGGGGCAATTATATGCACCCGTACCCTAGACGTTGTCGAACTGGACGACCACCAACCAGCACAGGTCACTAAGTTAGATAGTGAGAGTCATTGTTTGGTACCAAATATCAATCTACAATAACTGATACATTGTTAAATATTTTATCATAAAATAGATATATATCGACAATATACTGTAGATTGATATGTGTTACTAATACGGGTATTTAATTGGGTTTCTGCGATTAGTTTTAATATCCATCCATGTGAATGCAATGCAACAGATGATAATATGGAGTCACCGGAAAATGAATACAAGAGAATTTACGTGCCAAGAGATGAAGAGTTTGAGGAGGCCAAGCAAGGAGCTCTTGACGTTGGAAAGTTGAAGGGGATTCTCCGGCAAATAATTCCTACCCTTACAACCATTGCCAGCAGGGACAGCAATGTTTTCAAGGGGTATTCAGACATCAACTGCCTCTATAGTACTGACATGTCTTTACCCAAGATTTTGAACAAAGTCCAAGAATTCCTCAAATTTGACACTCCAAAGTTAATCTCTGGTAAGTGGCAAGCAAGCGTCACAAGATCTTATTACTTTCGTTAAAAATAAATTTTTTTATTACTTATTATAGATATTTAGTTGGGTTAATTATAATTTAATACCCTATAGTTACAGACATGCTAGTTTCTTTTCGATTTTTACAATTACATATCCCGGTCTTTTAAATTTATTACAATGTGGTTCCGCCGTTAAAGTTTCCATTCAAATCTCACCGTTAGTTGTTTATGTGGCACTATGATGCCAAGTCCATTTAATTTCTATAAACAAACTCAAAAAATACCCAAAAAAGACAACTGGCCCTGTTGAATTTAATTTTGATTATTAAATTACTTTGATGCCATGTTGAGTGTTTTAAGTTTTTTTAATGAGGTTTTGGAGTTGAGCTAGTTTTAAGAAATCGATGGCAATTTTGTAATTTATAGAAAGTTCGAAGCCTCTTTGTTATGTTGTAAATGAGATTTGGGTGTATTTCTAAAATCTATTTCATGTATGACTTTATATAATTTGAGCCCGGGCATAATAGTGAATCCCTCTAATTATTATTGAAGTAAGAGAACGAAACCATGGATGTGTCTAAAATCTCACTCACACTCCAATTATTTCAGGGTTGACATCTTGTTGTTTGCCAGATGAAGAATTTGGGCGTCAAGCAATTGCCGGCATAAACCCTATGAGCATACAAAGGCTCACGGGGTTCCCACCTGTAAGCAAATTGGATCCCTCCATTTATGGTCCACAAGAGTCGGCACTCAAGGAGGAGCATATAATAGGCCATCTCAATGGCATGTCAATACAGCAGGTATATATGTCTAGAAAACAAAAGCCTTTAAAAGATAAATACATAAAACAGAGGAAAGAGTCCCTAAAATGCATAGATGATATTTGTGGGTTTTGCAGGCATTAGAAGAAAACAAGCTGTTCATACTTGACTATCATGACATTTTCCTTCCATTTCTGGAACAAATAAATGCTTTGGATGATCGAAAAGCTTATGGAACCCGTACAATTTTGTTCTTGACCTCATTGGGAACCTTGAAGCCCATTGCTATTGAACTCAGCTTCCCTCCAACCAATTCAGATTCACCATCCAAGCAGGTTCTCACTCCTCCAGTTGATGCTACAACAAATTGGCTTTGGCAGATTGGCAAAGCCCACGTCTCGTCCAACGATGCCTGTGCTCATCAACTGATTCATCATTGGTATGCACACCAGTTTCCATAATTGTTGTTAAGGTGCTGTTTTCATCTAAGCTTGATGATAAACTTGTTTTCCTGTAACCAATAAGGCAAAATTCCAATGTATGAAACAGGTTACGCACCCATGTCTGCGTGGAACCACTTATAATAGCAGCCCACCGGCAGCTGAGTGTGATGCACCCTATCTACAAGCTTCTCAATCCTCACATGCGCTACACCTTGAAGATAAATGCATTGGCCCGCCAGTTTCTCATCAATGCTGGAGGCATAATCGAGTCGAATTTGACTGCTGGTAAATATTGCATGGAGATGAGTTGTGCTGCTTATCGAGATTGGTGGCGCTTTGACCTTGAGGGCCTTCCTGCAGATCTCCTTAGAAGGTTTCAGAAAAGCTCTTAATATATATACTATCAGGATTCAGAACTAAACTATAAAAGTTTATTAACTTTATCTTCATTTCTACACAGAGGCATGGCAGTACCAGACTCTACTCAAGTCCCTGGGATAAGACTAGTAGTTGAAGACTACCCTTATGCAACAGATGGACTCCTCATATGGTCAGCAATTGAGACATTGGTCCGAACCTATGTCAATTACTACTATCCTGATGCAAGTGCGGTTAATTTTGATATAGAACTGCAGGCCTGGTACAATGAGTCAATCAATTTAGGCCATGCTGATCTTCGCCATGCTAGCTGGTGGCCTAAACTCTCTACTCCAGATGATCTTACATCCATTCTCACCACCATCATTTGGCTCACATCGGCACAACATGCTGCCTTGAACTATGGGCAGTATCCATATGGCGGGTATGTCCCGACCCGCTCACCACACATGCGGAGACTACTGCCAGAGGAGCATGACCCAGAGTATACTACTTTCATGCAGGATCCACAGAAATACTTCCTATCATCATTCCCCAGTTTGCTCGAAGCAACAAAGTACATGGCTGTATTAGACATCATTTCGGCGCACTCACCGGATGAGGAGTATATTGGGGACAGAAAGGACTTGTCAACCTGGTCAGCTGACACAGTGATTATTGAGGCGTTCTACAGATTTTCTATGGAGATGAGGAGGATAGAAAAAGAGATTGAACGAAGAAATACTGATTCAAACCTTAGGAACAGATGTGGGGCTGGGGTTTCCCCATACGAGTTGCTCATGCCAAGCTCAGGACCTGGGGTTACATGTAGAGGAGTGCCAAATAGTATATCAATCTGAGTCAATTTGACACAAAAGTTGGCTATGAGCCTAAATCAATCGGAATTTCTAAACTTGGCACCGAGCCTAGTGTCCTTTTCCATGACACTCAGCCTAAAAATGAAACCTAGTTGAGCTCAGTCAAACCCAAACCTCAGAAATACTCATCGATCAGGAAGAATTCATCCACCTAATACTACAGAAACCTCATCAAAATCCGAAGTATGTTATCCTTATAGTGCATAGGTAGGCAATTAGGAGAAGTGGTTGATGATTCAAAGCCAATTATGGTCCCACACCAAAAATATTGCGCACCAAATAAAATAATAACAGCCAACAACTATTATATTTTGATAAGCTATTTTGTTTTGACTGGAGCAGTGCTATTAGCAGGATAAAAACTTAGAGAGCATGGTTGTTTACAACCGGTATAGTGAAGATTCCCTCCTTTAGCAGAAACTAGTTTAGCATAATCAACACAAAAGGAACATAACTTTAACCAATATTAGAGCTCAACGAGACGAGACGAGGATGAGTTTGATTCAAAGAAACAAACTAAGTAAGTATGTCAAGCAAGCACAGGATGATAATATACAAGGTAAATTTAAGAAGTTTGCAACTTTGTAAATCAAACAACAAAGTAAAAGTAAAGTAGGCAGAACTAGAATTCTAGCACTTGGATACACCCTTTTTATGAGAAGAAGCAGATTTGCAATTCCAAATAGCAAAATTCAAGAAAACCACACTGTTTTCATGGTCACCCAAAACTAAAGGTGCATATTAGGCTATTCTACACATTGCCTATCTTCAAGAGTCGACACATACACACTTATAGTCATTGGCTAATAACTTCAAGCCTTCAGCCAATGTTTATAAGCCACCAAGTCATTACTTATGCTTTAAAAGAAACAGAAATTAGCATCAAAAGACTAATGTGTTTCATTATCCACAAAAGTAAATATCTACATCAGAGATTAACAATATTCCACTAACATGTGATTTAAGTAAACCGAAAAGAAGATAGCTTTTTTTTTTCTCTTTCTACAAAAAAGAAAACTGAAAGTCTAATTCCAGCTTGTAGGCAGCCATATTAAACAGAAGCACTCAAGCTGCCCCAATTTTGACATTTTCTCACTATTTAACTTATATCCATTGATCCAAAAGGTAAATTGAGATACAAGAAAACAAGCCGTAAATACTGAAGCAGAAGAGGGGCTTAGTCGTACTTTTCTCTCCAAGAGAAAACAAGGAAGAAAACCCAAGAGGCTGCCAACACTACATCGCTGACTGTCTGCCTCAGCCAATCCCAAACGAGGTCCTCCACCCTCCGCTAGAAGTAGCACCGGCCACAGCGCCATGAAAACATGCAGCACCGTGCACCCTTTGGCAAAGAAGCTCTGGAACTCGCGATCCTTCACGAACGACACCATGAGCAGCAAGAACCTGATCGCGAACAGCAGCAACCCGGAGAAGGAATCGGAGGTCCGAATCAAGAGCTGGTCGTGGGGCGTGGACCCCAGCAGCTTCTTCGCAGTCTCCATCCCGTGTCCGAAGGTGTAGACTTCCGTCATGTAGAACATCATAAGGGCCCCACAGGTTATGGCGCGATTGCAGAGTGGAGGTGGCAGATGACGAAGAAAGCTGACGACGAGGGCGATGACAACGATCGGACGGCTCTGATTGATTTCTCACGGTGTTGGTACCGTACGCATTGTTTCTGTGGTACCAAAACCCTAGACTGCACTCTTAATGTTGAGCTGAGAAAATGAGAAGAGGGTGAAGGCTTTTTCGTTTGTGATTCAGGGGAGAAAAATGTGTTCTTGGTTTTGCATAGACCTCTTGATTTTGGTGTTTATAACGTTACAAGTGGAAGCTTTCACTTTTGCGATTATAATGTCACAAGTCGAAGGTCGAAGCGGTACATGTATAAGGAAACTAATTAAGAAGAGCAGGCGTCCTCCGTTGTAAAATAGTCGTTCTATTTGTTCGCTCGCTTGGCCTGCCGCTTGTTCTATTTGAATAACTGAACACAGCTTTGAACTTTTTATTGTCATTATAAATCTTTGTAACCTTATTCTTTACATAAATGGAGTTTGAATTGCTTTTCTATTCGTACCCAATAACTGTATTTTAGCATTTCAATTCCAATTATAACCCTCTAAAAATAATTCAAAAAATGAAATTAAGATTTAAAACTTGAAAAAGAAAAATAAACTCAGCACACAGACACACCACTTCCCCTGTCCCCTGCCAATAAAGACTCCACCGCCCAGTACCCCCCAAAACTTGAAGCAAATAAAATCGAATTTTGTTTAATTACAAACTTATTTGAAAAACTATTTTAATCTGTAACTAACGCAGTCAGTATTCACAGAACAAGCACGTACATAGATATCAAGTATTACATACACACAACACAAGTCTATACACTTTCAACTCATCTTATTTATACTTGATTGCAAAAAAACCAAGTAAAAGATGTGGTTCGGGTAACTCAATGCAGTTTTAACACAGCTCTTGATATCATCAAAACACACTTAAGTATGTATACACCAAGTACAAGCATCTCGTGCCCAAGAAGTACGGTCTCAAGCTCCACGGCCCATGGCCTGCTCCCCAGGAGGAATCATAACCAGAACTGGTTGAGCATTGAAACCAGGATGAGGCAGCCTACGACGGATCTCACGACCTTCCTGGCAAAGGGCGCATGGATGGCAGAAAACATGAGTCGCAAAATCACAGGCAGTCTCACACTGTTCTTGTTGTACCTCATCTTCCACAAAGCTACCACAGCATCCACATGACCTATGAAGCGCCTCACAGCTACCCTGCTCATCACCAAAAACCATAAAACCACACATTCAAAACCTCTCCTCAATTCTCTTGAAAGAATATAAACCAATGCCAAGTATTCACTATGTAAGGCTAACACATTGTTATTCACTATGTAAGGCTAACACATTGTTATTCACTATGTAAGGCTAATGAGACTGACAACTAAAGCAATTTGTGTGATGATTATATTCATTGCAACGCCATGCTAAAGAAAGGGACCATATAAAGTGTAACTGAATCAAACTCATATGCATTGCAAAATATTAGAGACATACAAACATTATCAAAACTTAATCTATAAATCAAAACAATACGAAAACAGGCTAAGTTTATCTGAATCAAAACCATAAACATTTTGGGAGGAAAAATATAACTTGCCTCTAGGTTGAACTTGCGGCGGATAACAGTACGGCTAGGATATGAAAACCATGGTGCAAGGCAGTTCCAACCAAAAAAGGTATTTCCAACCAGATATAGACCAGAGTAAGATAAACAGTGATTTGCAAACGTCCCAGGAGTAGATCCAAGTCTCTCGACATTGCTTCCATACAACACACAAGGAGCCACGCTTCCAAGAAGGCCTAGCCAGATCACATCAACGTTAGAATGAAAAATGTCGATAAAATGAAGGAAAGAACACTGACAAAACATATCTACAAAGAAATATGATCTTATAATCCCGAAGATCTGATTTTCAAGTATTAACCAACAATTTATCCAACTATTTCATGCAGGTACATAATTGTCATATTTGCCCGTGGGAAAAAAGTTAAAAACTCCACTAAAGCAAAAGCTGAATGAACAAACAGTCTCGTTTTTAACCACTCATGTTTTCCGAAATTTGGGGATAATATGAATTTGAGTTTTGATAAAATGCTAAGTGGCAAACCTCACATTTATAAAAGAATAGAAAAGTACCCAAAAGAAAATAAAAGACACTTCTATGGCTTACAGAAACTCAAAAGACAACACAGGTACAGGCATATGATGAAAGAAAATCATCCAGAACCCTGAATCGGGTAAATTGATATATTCAAAAAGCTATTGCCAATTGTGATCCAATCCAATCAATAACCTATACCAAATTGCAGAAAGGTACATCTATAAACACGTTTTGGGCATTGAGTTCACGCTACCCCTTCGGCATAATTATTCCAGAAAATCTGTAATATCCCCCTCTTTTGTATTACTGATGAAAGGCGCGGTGTAAACCGTACAAGTATTATATTAAAAATACATCTATTCCAAACAATATCGAAATATAGAGTCAAGATTAATCCATTTTGGATCGGGTCAAATTGAGAAGTATTGTTATAAATAAATAAAAAACATGTCATGGTGCTATTCAATGCTACGATCGAGCTAATTTTACACCATTTCAAATGCACAAAGGCAATTAAATAATCAGTCACCAAAAATCCAATGAATCAGAGCTACTGAGGGCACAATAGAACATTTGGCATTCAAACATCGCATGATGCCAAAATCTTAATTGAAAAATCAAAAAGAAAACTTAACCGAATAAGGAAATCAGAAAGAAAAAACTTACAAACTTCAAGATCGCTGCTACAGAAATCATCATTACGGCCAACACAGGCAAGAAGGCTGGAGTCCCACTGGGCACGGCCCATGGGCTCACCCATCACGCTCCCGTGCCCCAACGGCAACCCATCGGCGGTCCACCCGCAGCCATTACCACCGCCATTCACATGGCCCATCTCTGCCTGAGATTTCAGCGGCGACTGAGTCTCCGGCGCGGCCTTGGCGGGCTTTTCAGCATCCTTCTGAGGCTCCTCGAATTGCTGGCTCAGAAGAGGGTTCGATTCCTCTTGGACGTTGCTCTCCCTGTTGTTGATCGCCATAATTGATCGCAGAGAGAAATCAGAAACCCTAAAATTTGAATCGCAGAGAGAGAGAGAGAGAGATTGAATTTTGAAACCCTAAAATTGGATCGAGAGAAATGAAGGGGGAAGAAAACGAGGTATCTTTCTGTCTCAGAGTCCTTTGTAGCTACAAGCAAACCGCGTCAACCGCGTAGTCCATCAATAATTTACCGTCATCGTCCACGTCACACCTCCAGTCAATGCCGTTTGGTGGGCCTCATCTGCCACGGCACCTACTAGAGTAAAACCTCTAGTACCGCTTTAGTTTCTCGCCATGTTTACCATCTCCACTTGCCTTGTTTGCCCTTTACTTGCGCGGCCAGTGGGTGGCCACCAGCTATTTGCTGGCGGATCTATAATAACGAATTAAAATCGTGATTTGGCATAATTTTCTCAGCGCTAGTGTTGTTTGCTTGGGTAAGTCAACGGTTTTTTTTTTACGTGTTCTTTTGTCACTGAAACACCAACACCCTTGATAGATATCAAGAGAAATCTCGATGTAGATAAAAGGCTTCTCTTTCTTGCTCAAGAGTTGCATGTTTGTGTTGTTTAAAAGATGAATCAAAATACAGGCACTCATTTTCTCTTCTGCATGCATCAATCAAAGTGGTGAAGGGTCCCAATGGATTCACCATTTTTATTTTCAAAATTAATCATTTTCTGCAACAAAAAGAAAATGTGGACCAATTCTATAAGTAGGTTGAGCAAATTAAGAAGACTTTAAATTTGGTTCCCCCAATGGCATCCAAGTGTTTAATCATAGTAATTATGTGTTACTATCATGAAGCAGGTACATTGCCATGACACATTACATGTGTCTCTCACATGCATGTTTATGCAAATAAGAGAATCTGAGATCCATTGCCTAAATAGAATTTTAGTTTAAAAAATAAATTATACAGCTGGTTCAAGTTACTAGGGGAGTTTTACTCATGTTCGTCCTGCTGCTACTTGGATGGCTCTCTTTGTACTTTTTAATTGATCTAATAAACTATTATCACTTATTCTAAAAAAACAAATAGTAGAGCAAAATAAGAAAGGTTTAAGATCATTAGCAGTTGCTAAACATTAACATAAAATTTGGAAGTTTGGACGAAAATTTGGAAGGCATGGGTACCGCCAAAGGTCCGCATATTCGTCTGGCGTGCTTTATTAAATATTTTTTACCCACAAAGGATAGTTTGAATCATCGCTACATCACTGAACTGGGAGGGTGCCCTTTTTGTGGGGCTAACGAAACGGTGTCCCATGTGCTCCTCCATTGCCCCATGGCTATTTCTTCTTGGTCTTTCTATCCGGCTTGGGCAAATTTGACGCAATGGAGGATCTCAGGATATGGTTCAAAGGAGTTGCTGTGTCTCACCCACTTCATCAGATAGAGAAAGTAATGATGTGTTTGTGGATGCTGTGGTATGGCGGAACTAGAAATTTTTCAATGGGTAGGCTAGCTAAAGTTATTAGCTTAAAATCTAATGATAATTTTTTTTACTTACATTTTCTATAGTTTTTCTAGAAATAAAAGTATACATTAAATCATATAAATCATGCTAATTGTAAACACAAGAAAAAAAATGAAATTAGAGCCATATTATTCACGAAATGGTGAATTTCATTTATAAAAATGCTTCTCTTTTGGAGATAAATTAATAGAAATTTTTTAAAATTGATGTTGGGACAAACTTTGACACCAAATACAAATGTGGAAGACCTTAGACTATGTCTATTGGTGCTAAAATTGTATATATTTTTATTTATTTTTAGTTAAAATATTAGGCTATATGTATATTTAATTTATTTTTTTTCCCAAATCTTCACTAGGCTACAGCGCAGCCCTTGCCTTGGTTCCGCCCTTTATGAGCGCAATAAAATGGTATGGACAGGTCGTCATCGTAGTTCAACAGAAGTGGTCAGTGCTGCTATGCGTTGTCTGCATGAGTTCCATGACTTAAACCAACCTCCCAAACGCAATTCTTTGCGGGCCAATGCTAAGTGGCAGCGACCACCGCTTGGGGCCATTAAAATTAATGTGGATGGAGTTATCCATGTTGAGTCTGGGCGTGGTGGGATTGGTATGGTGGCTAGAAATGGTGCAGGAGGTTTTCTGGCATGCAAGATGATTGGGCTTCATGGTGTATTCAATTCCATGCATGCCAAGCTTATTGCTCTAAGTGAGGGCCTATACTATGCTGCCAAGTGGTGGGGTCTGGAGTGTATTATCGAAGGGGTCCCTCAAGGTGTGATAAACTCTATGCAACAGGGGCAAGCCGATCTGTCCCACTTAGGATGCCTAATTGAGGATTGCAAAACTCTGTTGGGTAGACAGGAGAGTCTCTTTTTGAGCTGTGCAAAGAGGAACGCTAACGGAGTTACAACTCGCTTGGCTTGCTCTGCTTTGTTTATCAGGGAGTGGCAGAATGGGTTATTGATCCCCCAGTTTTGCTAATGGATGTATTGCCTAGTGATTTTATGTAATTTTCTAATTTTGTACTCCTTCGGCATGTGTGGTACTATTTCCTACCCCGGGGTTTTTCCCATGTGATTTTCTCCGATAAGGTTTTAACGAGGCCACACAATACATGCCCACTATTTCCACTTTCCAACGGAATGAAATCTAACTATTCTGTTAGAAAATTGTGAAGAAATTACTCTTCCTAAATGCATTCAACTTGTAAGCTAGTTTGCACTCTTTAATTCTTAAACCTGATTAAAGTAGCACTAATGGTAATTACAATAGATATTGATCCAAACATAAAAGATCTCACAACCCTCATTTACACAAGGCAATTAAAACATACAATGAATTAAAGATTGCTAATCAATCATTTATATATTAAGTGATCAACCTCAATATGTTCTTAATTGATATATGTCTGTACTAAAAGGGACCAAACTGTGAAAACTTTGACCAAAATTAACACTCTTACTGCCAGAGATCTTCATCCATGCATTTGCTTGGCCTGCAAAGCAAATTACAAGCATAAACATCAATGCTAAAGTAATTAAGCACCTAATTAATCATACAAATTTAAAATTAGGGTTCAAGAACTTTTGAATGGAATTTTCCACTATAACAGCTGAACCTCAGTAAGATTTTTTATTTTTGTTGAAAAAAATCAAATAAATCCATGTAATTTTCTTACCTTTCTTCCCATGCTAGAACCCCTAGAGCTCTTAGGTTTAGAACTTTCCATGGCACTTTCTTTGTGGATCAAAGGCTTCCCATGAGAGTGATCAGGTGGTGGGATTGATGAGTGGGTCTCTGGACCTCTATAATCAATCTCATAAACTTCAGTATTCACTACATCTGATCCACCTACTAAAACCCAACAAAACAAAATTAACAAAAATTAATCAACTTAATTAAATATGGCCATATTAATCAAGTTTCAATATAAATCATGAAGGCAGAACTTCAAACCTCTAGACAAACAAGGTGTGGCAAGCAAGAAGAGAAGAAGGAAAGTGAGGATTGTAGAGTTCTTGAGCTCCATTTTCATGGCAACGAGGCCCAAAGCAGACTCTGCAAGAACCCAAATGAGCATTTCACATTTATATAAAAAGGGTTCACGAAAGAAGCAAGGCACGAGAGGTTTAGATTTTTATTATTATTTATTATTTATTATTATTATAAATTAATTTGTATTTAATTATCAGCTTTTCACAATTGAAAGTTGAAACAATCACCATCCAACACAGCAATAAGTTGTGAGGTGCCGACATGGATGTGTTGGTTTGGAACATTAATGCTAGTGTTACTAGCATACCACAAATGCATAGAATTTAATATCTTTTTTCTGTGTTTTTTATATTAATTTGGTGCTATTTTTTTATTTCATTTGAATTTTATTTTGGGACAACTCCATGTGTGTATAATTGAAATGTCCTGATAGGGAGCCCCCCCATTGGCTGGACTTCACATTTCTCATAATTTCTTACATAAAAATACATTTGGGAAATGGGAAGTAAATTAAAAAAAACCCTTTTGCACATAATTTCTCAAATAATTTGTGCCAAAAAATCTCTCATACGAAAGAACAAGGGTTTGGTGATGAGTACCTTGTGGAGGGACCACATGTCGAATATTGTTGTTGCTTCATTAGCAACCTTGGAATGAAAATTTCAATGCCTTTACGGTTTTCATGGCAAAAGGCTTAGAGAAATGGTTTGTCGATCAAACCAATCAACCTCATCACAGCTTTTAGACAGATACATACATACAATAGCTAGCAGACAACATTTTGGCTTTTCATATTTCGATCAAAGGAAGCTCAAGTCATTTTCATGATCAATAATTAGTTGGCAAATAGGTTCAAAAACATATGTAAATGAATGGATAATTTCTATATATATAAATAAAAAATAAAAAAGAGAATTATATTGACAACCCACTTAGGTGGTGATACTCCCACTAAAAAATAAAGACACATGATATATTTTGAGTGAGAAAATCACCAGCTGACGTGGTGATACAATACCACTATATAATTTCTCCTAACTTGCATACAAGAGAAGAATATATTGGATACTTTTGGTATATAAATAAATATGAATAAAATAGACTATTGGTATTTAGGGATAAAAAATCACTCTTCCCAAAAAAAACCCTAGTCCTTCTCTCCCCAAAAAACACTCTTAGAGCCATTTTCACTTTGAGGGGGGAGGAGGCCACTATTCTTCCTCCCCTCTCCCCTCTTATTTTCCTTCCTTCTCATCTTCCTCCATTTTCAGAGACATAAGGTTTTTCCTATTTGTCTTCGCTTTGTTTTGATTTTCCCCCAACCATCACAGGCGGCTACGTCTCGGCGTCAGATCTCCACCATCATCTATTTTGCGGTTTCTTTATGTTTGGAATAAGTCGCAGAGACTATTTGAGTTTTCTGTGTAGTTTTCACCTCTCCTTTTGTGAGAGCTTTGCATCTCTCCTTTGTGAGAATTTTTCATCCTCATTTATGAGAGTTTTATTTGTATTGTTATGTCTTAATTTTTTCAAGCTTGATATATTTTTTAGTATTATGAGTTTGCAATCTTAATTGGGATGCCTATGTTGGTGTTTCTTCGATCATGTGTGATTGTTAGTGGAGGCGCACTAGATTGTCTTAATTTTGATGTTAGATTGCTCCGTTATTGTAATTGTCATTTATGGCTAATGATTTTTTAAATTGAATTATGAATACAATTCTATAATTTCTATAAATTAAAAAAAAAAGAATATTGGTATTTAATTTATGAAGAGCACATGCTCATAAATAAAGTTAGGTTTTGTATATATATCCGGGCGTCTTGTTGGGTCCAATGTCAACAACAACAACAACAGCCATCTCATGGCTGGAGGGGGATGGGTCTTCTTCAATCTTCAAATCGTATGACACAGATCACAACTTCAAATGCTTGGCTATCAAATGCAACTAATTAATGAGACAATGTATGGGTTATTGGCAATTTTCCCAACAAATTTGAAGTTTCCTATTTCTTGTATTTCTTCTTTTTCAGACCATAGTGCGTGTTCCTGTTTTTAGTCATGCGATTTGCACTTTAATTTGTGGCGTCTATTATACTTTGCATAATTGGGTTCAAATCTATCACTTAACTCCATCAAATCAATTGATAATCATAAGATACCTTCAAATCTGTTTTTGAAGTTATTTCGTTACAACACATTTATAAAATATGAGTATGAATCATACCCTAGTTAGGTAAATTCTAGGCTTAATTATTTATTACAGTGTATGCTGGAACATTGATCAAATCCGATTTTACCCCCTTAAAGTTAAAGTGACTCACTTTGTCTCATTGACCAAGGTTTGATGTTCCACATTGCCCATACCGTCAATTACATCCAAAAATCCATTAAATTTGATGGCGTGGCAGATGTGTTTATTAATTTTGTGCATTTAAAGTGGAGTCCACCTCCAGCATGGATAAAAAATTAATAACTTTAAATTTTAAAATCCATAAAAAAAATTAAAACTGAAAAAAGCAACCAAAAAAAAAACCTAAGTCTGCTCTATGCTGTATCTGTCTCTCTTCCTTTCTCCACCGCCTGATATCAGTCCATCCCCAGCTCCACCCCTACCCCAACCGTGACCCAACCTCCAAGCCCATCCCTACCTGCCCCCAACACCAATACGCCGACCCCCAAACCATCAAATTCAAATTTTACACTTTTCATTTTGACATTTCCTTTGGAAATACTACAACCATAAAATATATATGCACATACGCTTCGTCTTAATTGAGACCTTTCCAAATTTACGATTATATTGGATTTGATTTGTGAAATCTTAACCTACCCCATTTTGTAAACTATGGATTAAGAAGTAGAAATGGTCGGGTTCACCAAAGGGACAAGCCTTTGTACTTCAGGATGCTTCTCGGCCACCCATGAACTAGTTGAGTTACATGTGAGAACGTAGGAATGCTTCTGGTCATGACAAGTCTTCTTTGTGCTTTTTAATTGTCTATTTGAGGGGTGTTTCAAATTTTTGCACCAGCCATGGGCCAGAAAAATTGAAAATTGGATTTTGTTTTGTTGGAGTTGGAACTTGGGTGTACTATATATTCATGGGTGTACTGATCAAATGTTTGAAGAAGACCTTACTTGCTTGAAACACCAAACCTCTATTTACAAGATGACAGAAACAAACACATATATAGGTGCTCTCAAGTCAACTACAATACATTTGGAAGTTGCAGACTGCACATATAAATTACAATACATTTAGTCAAGTGTCGGCCACTGCTTCAACCGAGCTCGATCTTACACTTACACTTTGCTTCCAAGACCTAATGCTCTTATCTTTGCTTGCTTCATGTGACATCTTATTATACTTGGCTTAATTAACATCCAAACTTAACGTTATTGTTACCTTCATGATTGACACTAACACTACTAATCTACATACTCATTCAAGCCCTCTATATTACTTAGGGCTCGATTTGTGCAATTTTGATTAGTCATACATTGTTTTGATGAACTTTGATTAGGCACGTATGATTGATCCAAGCGCTTTATCAAATATGAATATGATTGATACTTTAATCGAATTGAGAGTGTCACACATAAATTGTGAAATTCACTATAAATAATGTGTTTCGCTCATGTTTTATTATTATTAGAGTCCAACGCATTGCGCCGATAATATTGAGTTATTAAAGTCTTATTCAAACGGCATGTTGTAACTTGTTCTTTACCAATAAGGGATCGATTTTCTCCCTTATCCGGTTCGAAATAAATGAAGAGGACCCTCACAGCCTACAACTGGAACTAGGCCACGTATCTTTCACAAAAGAATTAAACATGTATCATAAACTTGATAGTCTTAAAGATCCTTCCACCACATGCTTGCAAAATAAGCACCACCACCAGAATCAACTACATTCCAAGAATTGGAGACAATCTTTACAATTATCTTCACCTGTTAAGTTTAATGGTGTCTGAATTTTGACCAAATTCGTATTTTGGTCCCTTAATTTCCAAAATTATTCATGTGGTCCTTCAACTTTAGTTTGGTTAAGACAAATGGTCATGCCGTCAGTTTTGTTAACTTTTTCTATTAAATTGAGCATGTGCATGGAACATAATATACTGTGAATGGTCAAAATTCAATATTTTGGAAATTCTTTAAATTTTGGAGATGGTGGAGTTTGAGAAAAATTTTGGTTGGCTTGGGTTCTATGGAGGAACAATGTACAGATTGGGGGAGAAAGACTTTCTCCAGCGTCACTCTCTCTCCTCCAGATATCAGGAATCTATTTTGTTTTGTTTTTTTTCAAATTTTATTATGTATTGGGGAATTTTGGAAAATTTAGAAATAGTGTGGCTAAGAGAGACTGTGTTGGGTTCGGGTTATTAAAAATAATACAAAAATACCATTTTACCCCTGTATTTAACAGGAAAAAATAACAAAATTGACATCATGATCATTTGTCCTAAGGACAGTGAAGTTGAAGGACCACGGAAATGATTTTGGAAATTGACAGACCAAAATACGAATCGGGTCAAATTCAAGAACTATTAGACTTAAAAACTCTTTATGCTAATCTTATTATAAAACTCAACAAATTAATCTCAAAGCCCCAACAAACAAACCCAAATCCAATACCACAACAACATCAAGCAGCATGTATTAAATGAACAAGTAGGTCACCTTCTGGTGATGTTAATTAATATTTTAGTCCTGCTAACCAAATAGAAAAAAGTAGGTCAGAGTATCCAATGGCAATCAAAGGCCCAGAAAGCAGAAAACACTGACAATATTTCCACAAAAGGCGTTTTTGAGAAATCCGAGGCACAAGCTGAGTTCAATATTCAATGGCATCAAAGACGGCAATAAATAAAATTGTCCATGACCATGAGCTGTTGCTGTTGTTGTTGATTATGAGTCTCAGAAGAGCCTCTCCAACGAGTATGGAAATGAAGTTGGAAAAATTGTATTATAATAACTTAGTGGAATCAGGGACGGATCCAGGAATTTTCATTGTAGGGGTCAACGTCTATAAGGTTTACAAAAATTTATACAAAAAATATACCCATAACAATGAAATGAAAATTTATAATTCATAATTAATAGAAAAAACAACATTACAATTGTCCACGACGAGTTTTCATATTCTGAAAACGTTGCATGATAGTTTCATTATCAATACAAACAAATACATCTTTCTCAATATAAACAAGTAAACTATCACTCAACCATTGATCCCCCATTCGGTGCTAAAATATGAATATGGTTTGAATACTTTAGGTTCTCTTTTATTCTTCTCCATAAGGAGGTATATATGAGTTTACATTAGGGCTTTACAAGGAAATAGATATAGTAATCAATTAGGATAGTATCTCCTAATTATATAAAGATTTATTAACTATCTAAAATAAGGAAAGTAAATCCCTTAATTAATCAAGGAAATAAATCTCCTTGATTAATTAGGAGACTCACTTTAACACTCCTCCTCAAGTTGGTGCATATACGTCACCAATGCCCAACTTGGTAAGTGAGTCATAAAATATTCTTCCACAAACAGCTTTTGTTAAGATATATGCCAGTTAATCTTCTGATTTTACAAATGGTAGGCGGATGATTTTCTTGTCAATTTTTTCTTTGATGAAGTGTCTATCTACCTCAACATGTTTGGTTCGATCATGTTGAACTGGATTATGAGCAATATCAATAGCTGACTTATTGTCAGAATGCAACTCCATCGACTTTTCAGGTTTGAAGCCCAATTATATCAAGAGTCTTCTGATCCATAATAATTCACAAACTTCATGAGCCATTCCTCTATACTCTGCTTCTGCACTCGATCGAGAAACCAAATTCTGTTTTTTACTCCGCCAAGTGACTAGGTTACCTCCCACGAATGTAAAGTAACCAGAAGTAGAGCGTCTATCTATAATTGACCCAGCCCAATCAGCATTTGTATATCCAACAACTTCAAGATCTCTATTTTTTGAGAACATTAATCCCTTCCCAGAGGCTGACTTTAAGTATCTTAAGATTCGATCAACTACATTCTTATGAGAAGTACTAGGTGAATGCATAAACTGACTAACCACGCTCACAGCATATGCAATATCTGGTCTTGTATGTGCCAGGTATATCAGTCTTCCAACAAGACGTTGATACTATTCCTTATTGGTTGGTTCTTGGTCCATATCTTCACACAACTTGTGGTTCATCTCAATGGGTGTGTCAGCCGACACACTGAATGACTTCCTCAGCAGGTGATTGGTGTGGTACTGGAGCTGAAGCGGACAAAATCTCATGAGACGGTTCAATTTTCTCCTCTTGATTTTGACAGCGTGGAGAAAATTGATCGTTTTCCTGTGGCGACCGATCGCTTTCCATTGGCGATTGGTCGGTTTGAAACCGATTCTCTGGCTCACGCTTTCCATGGCGGCCGGTAGTTTTGAAGCGAGTTCTTCGGATGCGAAGAACTAAAGGGCGACCGTCGCTTTCCACTGATCGGTCGTTTTGAAGGGGCGACCGGTCGCTTTCCACTGGTGACCGGTCTTTTGATTTAGGAATTTGATTTGAGGGTATGTGTTTAGGGATTTTGATAAGAGGATTTGAGGAATTTAGATTTGAGGGATTTGGATTTGAGGAATTGGATTTAGGGTTTTGGGATTTGGATATGAGAAATTTGATATGAGGAATTTAAAGAACACGAAACCACTGTGAACACGGCTAAGAACACGAAACCACTGTGAACACGGCTAAGGCAAGGCACAACTTCTCTTCAATCCTCTTCTCCTCCTGAAGAGAAGGGTTTGTCGAGTCAAGAAAGAGGCAATATCTTCATGTGAAAGAGAAACATATATATTTTCACTCATCCTCCCCCTTGAAGAGGAGGGAGGAGAAGCACGTAAATCGCAAGGAGAAACGCAGGCCTGAGTCACAAGAAAACCTAGGCTCGATACCATGCTAAAATATGAATATGGTTTGAATACTTTAGGTTCTCTTTTATTCTTCTCCATAAGGAGGTATATATATGAGTTTACATTAGGGCTTTACAAGGAAATAGATATAGTAATCAATTAGGATAGTATCTCCTAATTATATAAAGATTTATTAACTATCTAAAATAAGGAAAGTAAATCCCTTAATTAATCAAGGAAATAAATCTCCTTGATTAATTAGGAGACTCACTTTAACATTCGGTTGCGAAGTGGACCTTTGACAACATTCATAGCAGAAAATGATCTCTCCACAGAAGCAGTTGCAACCGATAAAGTCAAGGCTAATGTTAGAAGCAAGTAGACATAATTAAATGTTCTATGCAACCCTTTCTCCACCATTTTTCTTGCAAAGCCACCAATCCCTGTTAATTGAGAAAACTCGCTACGAGTGCACATATGATTAATATAAATCTCAAGTTGATCTTCAAGTGCCAAGAGGTCTCGGGGATTAAAGTCTTGAGGATAAAATTCAGCAAAACGAAGCAGCTTTTCTTTGTCAAAAGCTATGAATGAATCATTTGGGCTCAAATATGCCAAACAAAGAAGCAACTCAGTATTTACCTCACTGAAGCGATGATTTAATTCCGCAAGTTGCCACTCAATGATTCGAATAAAGATATCCACACGATAATGATGGATTTGTGTTATTCTAGGAGCTTTTCGATGTGATCTCCATTGAGCTACATATGCATCATCCATATTTGGAACCTCAATATAATGTTTGCCACAAAAGGAATATACTTTATCAAGCAAGGCTTCAAATCCATTTTCTCTCATGTTTTGTAGTCCGTCCTTGCAATCCTTGACTAAGGACATTGCATTCCCAATATCTTGGTCTTTCCTTTGTAATGCTTGTGACAAATCATTTGTGGCTCCCAATAAAGACCTCATAAAGAATAGGTGAAATACAAAGTCAAAAGATTGTATTTCTCTCAATGAGCTATTTGCTTCACCTATATTATCAGTGGAGCCATCCTCAATAATCAATCGAAGCACTTTCACCACATATTTGAACATGGAAATGATACTAAGTAACGTACCATAATGTGAATTCCAACGTGTATCACCGGCACGCTTGAGACAAGTTTCTTGATTCAAGTCTCGCCCTGTTGGAAGATTATCTTGTTCAAGAGCTTCTGTAATCTCATTTTGTAGTTGATCTCTAAGCATGTCACGTCGCCTATACGATGCTCCAACAATATTAACCAAGCTATTGCAAGATGTGAAGAAAGTGGCAACATCAGTATTTCCCTTTGCCACAGCCACAAGAGCTAATTGAAGTTGATGTGCAAAACAATGAATATAACAGGCACAAGGATTTTCTCTCAAAATCTGTGTTTTATGACCATTGAACTCACCCTTCATATTACTAACTCCATCATATCCTCGTCCTCTTAGCATAGAAATGCTCAATTATTCTCTTGAAAACAATGTGTCAATAGCCTCCTTTAGTGAGTTTGATGTAGTATCGCTAACATGTTGAATGCCCACAAACCTTTCAATTACATCCCATCTTTTGTCCACATAACGAAACACCACCGCCATTTGTTCTTTTACTGATATATCACGCGATTCATCAACTAATAAAGAGAAGAAGGCACCATCCATATCCTTAATGATTTTCTTAATAGTTTCAGTTGCACAAGCATTGACAAGTTCTTTTTGAATTGTTGGAGCTATTAGTTTGAGATTTCTGGAGCATTTTCCAACACAACGGCCTTAACTTTCTCATCATGATCAGCAAGAAATTGTAAAAGTTCTACATAATTCCCCTATTGTTTGAAGTGTCACTCTCATCACGGCCACGAAAAGGAAGACCTTGCTTCAATAAAAATCTCACACAATCAAGACAAGTCATCAAGCATATACGATAATCAATACGAGCTTAGTCGATTGCTTTATCAAAAGCTGTTTGGATGTGTTGCTTCCGATTCATAAGATCCACACAATATTGTCTAGATTGATTATGAACACTTGAAACACCTCCAATGTGTTGCCTAATTTTATCATTCTTCTTCCAATTTCTAAAACCCATCTCTATGAAGGCATCGCTACACCCTTGACCAATTTTGAAATTGGATTTGAAGAGATAACAATAAAGGCAAAATGCAGCATCTTTACTAATACTGTACTCTAACCAGTCAAACTCATCAAACCACTTGACATTAAAGCGTCGATCATACCCTGAAAAATCGGATTGTGGAAATGTGTGATCCTTAGGTTGACATGGACCCTTTTGTAGATATGCCCTTTGAACTTCGTCTCGAATGTTAGGATCATAATCCAACATTTGAGGTCGAAGTCCCGGGTCTGCAGGAAGATTAGCCAAGACATCTTGCAACTCACTTTCTTTTGAACTACCCATCACATCTCTCGAAATACCCACATCTCTCGAACTTGAATTATCCACATTATCCGAACTAGAAGTAGTTGATGAGACTTGTCTCATTCTCTTATAGAATCGTTCCATACACTGTATGTATTTGTAGAAATAATCAATAAAGTTTACAAACAAAAAAATATAATCTATTTAAAAATCCATAATTTATTCATACTAACCAAAACTAATTAACAAACACATATAATCTAACTAAGCAATCTAATTTACAATTAACAAACCTACACACACAATTAAAAAACACAAAAACTAATTTATTCATACTAACCAAAACTAATTAACAAACACATATAATCTAACTAAGTAATCCAATTTACACTTAACAAACCTACACCTACAATTAAAAAACACAAAAACTAATTTATTCATACTAACCAAAACTAATTAACAAACACATATAATCTAACTAAGTAATCCAATTTACACTTAACAAACCTACACCTACAATTAAAAAACACAAAAACTAATTTATTTATACTAAGTGCCAGTTTGGCATTGCTTATTTGGGGTGATAAGTGATTTTTAAAAAATTTTGGGAAGCCCAGCCCGTTTGGTAAACTATGAGGAAATCACTTATTATTAAAAATTGCTGTGAGAGAAAGCTATAAGAGAAAGCAGCTAATGAGGTGCTTTCATTTTCTGATTATGCAAGAATCAGTTTCGAAGAGGTGCTGGGTTTAATGATTATGCAGGAATTATTTTCTGATTATGAGGGAATTAGTACCAAAAACACTTTTAACAAAAAGTTTACCAAACGCCAAACTGCTTTCTCTCACAGCTGATTTCTCTCACAGTAAATTTGACAGCGATTATTTTCACAGCACAGCAATGCCAAACTGGCCCTAACCAAAACTAATTAACAAACACATATAATCTAACTAAGTAATCCAATTTACCAAGATATAATCTAACTCAAGCATATACAATCTAATATTAAAAAAAATCATAATTTATTCAAACTATCTAACTCAACATACTTTCAAACTATTTAATTAAAGCATAAAGAGATTAAAAATATGATAACATACTTTCAAGTTTGAGGGACAATGACAAATCCACTTTTGAAATCAAAATGACTTTGGAAAATTGGATGGTGATTTTTTTCCTCTGCAGCTCTGCTGCCTGCTGCCGCCACCACCACTGCTCTGCTGCCGCCGCCGACTACTAAAGGGTGGTGCCGCCGTCAAATTGGGTGTGGGGTTTCAGGGGTTTGGTTTTGGAGTGGCCGGCTCTTTTGTTTTGGGAGGAATGAGTTATTAGGTTATAAATTTGGTGAAGGGGATTGGGAGGTATAGGGGTTGCAAGGCTACATATGTCGTTTGTTTTATTTTATTTTTAAACCTGGGCCAAAACGATCGTTTTGGCCAAGTTTTTTTTTTAAAAAAACCCCTAATAGAACGACGTCGTTTTGAGGTCGGGAAGGGAAAAAAAAAAACTCGCGCAGCGGCAGCTGTGAGATGTCTTGCACTGCGCAGCTCCTTCTTCCTCTCTTTCAGGACTTTCATCGAACACCTTTGCAGGGGTCAAATTTCTTCCCTTTAATGGAGAATTTTAGAGGTTGCAGGGGTCACTTGACCACCCTTGCTCCTCTGTAGATCTGTCCCTGAGTGGAATGTTATTTGTCTCATGAAAAAAGTTAGCCATTTCAAGAAATTAGGCAATATAAGTATACAAATTATATTATATCAATAATGTTACGGACACTAACTTGTTTACCAACTTACAGATACCAAAACATGTGGCACATGATATGGCAGTTCATATTATTTGCCATCTCATCTTTCTATTTTAAATTCCATAATTTTTTGCAACAAAAAGAATTTAACCCAACAATAATAAAATAAAAATAATAAAACACCCAAGGATTTAAGATTCAACATTAAACTCATCCCCTCCCTCTTCCTCTTCACTTATGTAAAACCCTAAAAATTCAACAGTCCCTCTATTAAAGGTTCCTTTTGAAAAACCCAAGGACTTATTATCATAAAAAAATTAGTTTAAATCCTTCTTTTTTAAACTAAAAGCAAACTTCTTGTAATTCATAATTAAGGAATTTCCTTTGTCCTTAGTACGAGTTCAGACCTCTTGTATTATCCTTTCATATCAATAATATTATATCGCTTATCATTAAAAAAAAAAACCTAAAAGCAAACAAGGTTGAGATTTACACCCTTTTTGCTTTACTCCTATTGACATGGATTGTCTATGGAATTGAAAGGAAAAAAAAAAGGCTATAATAGAAGGGCTAACTTCAGATCTAAGAGTTTCAAAAATAAAAAAACCCAAATGGTTGTTCTCTCACTGTTGTGCTACAGTTTGAAGATCTAATTAAGAACATGAAATATGATAACCAAACTTGCAACCTTGCTTAATTCAATTACTCTAATGCGATGGCAAAATCAAAATATAGAACTTGCCTGATACCAAGAATTCCATAATGATTGGCGGTGTTTTAGGGGTTTTTTGGTTGGGTGACAGGACCGACCCGCATTTCACCCCGAAACCCGAGCCGAACCTCGTTGATGGGCCCACATCAACCCATGTCGGGCCCACATCCTAAAACAATTACCCTCTTCCCGAGAAAACCTATAAGGGGCCAAGACTTGCCGAAAAGCAGGCGAGTCTCCCTAAAACAAGGACTAGCCCAAAAACTTCAACCTGTCAAACAAGCAACAGATAAACAACCCAAGCGCCAGCATGCATACAACATATACATAACAGGCCTCCGGCCAACAAATTCAACCCTAAAGGTGATACAGAGCAACTAAGAGTACAAATTCAACAGCGGAAATAGATATACCAGATTACAGAGTTTAGGGTTCAAGGATGACAATCCTACCCTTCCATTGAAGCTCGAGAAGAGAAGCGCACGGCCAAACGGTGTCGAAGCAACTACGGTCTGGGGGGCGCAAAACAGAAAGAGTGTGAGTGGACAAAAACAAGGTTTTACATACTTAAATCAAAGTAGTAACCCCACCGTTTAAAACCATGCAAACATGCATCTAAAATCATTTATATATTTGAAAACCGTACTAATTCAAAGTACGTGAAAACATTTCCAGTTTAAAACCCCTTTTACGTTTCCCGAGGCATAATCCTCCCAAAACAAATCCCACACAAGTTTATAAAATATAAACAAAAGGATTTATTAACGTAAAAGGATAAGGATGGAATAAAATCCACATAAGGTAAAACAAACCTTAAAATGCAGAATAGCTTGCTTACAGCAAGCAAATCAAACTTGACAGCAATAAAGATAATAATTGCAGTTCAAAACATTTATATATATATATATAAATATATATATATAAAACAGGATTTACAATCCCACAAGTAAAACCTATAAAAATCAAATCAAATCAAGTACTACAACCAAACAGGTAAATAGTTTCCCAAGCATCCCCAAACTCACAATCATGTGCTTACAAGCACGACAAGTAAGGAACGATCCTCACTAAAAGAAATATGAATACGAATGTACTAACACACGCGTATAGGTATAGTATAACTATAACACAAACACAAGTACCAGGGAAAACAATCCAACAGGGGATCATTTGATCGACATCGGTGCGGTCTCGACAAGACCCGTGCCCAGGGTTAAGCCGTCCAATCGGGACTAAGCTCACAGCCCGCAAGGTAAGGAACCATCAATACCACTACGTCCAAAATATGTCATGCGCGCAGACTATCCAATTAAGGATCTACAGCTACACCCGTTAAGGTATGCACCGGATCGAACCGCAATGCAGTACTCGTATCATCGATGTCGAGCAGGGGAAGGTACAACACGAGTGCTAAATGCACACACATCAATCATCATGCGATAACAGTATATATATATATATATACAACCACAATGTACCCAACCCAAAACACCAATATTAGGACATACAAGTCCGTCAAGCATATAACCAATATATATACTCAAAAGCAGGACATCACCGTCCAAAACATATTTATATATATTCAAAATAATCACAAGGGTCAAACGACCGCATAACAGATTAATATTAACTCAAACATCATTTTCAGTGAAAAACCATATTTAAATCTCACTCAAAGCTAAATCCAAGCATACAAAATCATAATAAAATCTACAGTCTCTAAGACGTCAAATACAATGTATAAACATATATATATATATATATATATATCAATATATATATATAACAAGTATTGAAAACCCTTTTCTTAAAGTAGATAAACATATGTATATATATATACATCAACAAGGTACATATATATATATATATACATATACAACCAAAGTATGATGATCCTTTTCTTAAAGTAGATATACCTATATATATATATAAGTAATATATATATATATAATCAAGGTAAAGATATATCAATATATATATATATATATAACCAAAGTATGTATACATATATATATATATAGTTATATAACCATTTTCCACTATTACAAGTGTTTACTCAAAGTAGCGATACATATATATATATAAGTTTATATATATATATATAATCAAAGTATACGTATTATAAATCATAGGGTTTTAACCCTAAAACCGAATATGGAATCAAACGGACTATACTAACGTCCATATATTCAATTATATAATTAAAATATAATAAAACGGTTTCAAGCTTAATATAGCTCATTTGTATAATTAAAATCCGATATGAAAATCAACGGGCGTTACTACGTCCCGTTCAATACCCAAAGGTATAAATGATATTAAAATATAGCCAACAGGGCCCCACATAAAACACGGCAACCCAAATCATGCATTAAACTCAAATGCAAACCCTTTACAATATAATAAAATCAAAGTCAAACCAAGACTTAACATATTAATCAATTCAAGATTTAAAATCATTAAATCTCCATTCATGCATTTCATGCAATTCATTCAAATCATGCACATTGAAAACAAAGTCCACTCACCGTTGGTCCTAAGCTGCACAACCCTCAAAGGGTCCCGCTTGCGGCGTAGAAGAGTCAACGTCTAAAGCGATAAAGACGAGGCTTGGATTAGTAACGTGAACCGCATTTAGAACCGTAAACTTAAATTCTAACAACAACCCACTTAACGTGTACGTACGTCCTACGAAGGATTCCAAGGTCAAACTACCTCTTACAACCGGTGGGACCACTCCTAAGACTCACGGTCAACCGGCGGTCAAACACCCCATTTCGGTCAACCGGGCCGCGGAGCCCCAAGACCTCCAAAACGATCTAGACCTTCCTAGAAGTCCAACAAAGTCAACTACATGACAAACAGACCTCGGAGACACTCGGTCAACCCTGGTCAAACTTGGTCAAGCAGGCGAGTAGGTCAAACCGGACCCGTGGGTCCCATGACCTCAAACTTAGATCCGAAAGTTCCTAGAGGTTCAACACGACCTAGACAACGTGTCCTCAAAGTTTGGTCTCGATCCGACGGTCGGATTGCTCACGATCGCACGATCGGACGATTACGCTTAATCCTAACTTCAAGTCATCGATCCGGAGTATCCGGACTCGAATCACAATCCGTCAAATCCTACACGATCCTAGAATTATCTAGATCAACATATCCAAGAATGGACACGATCCAACCGTTCAATCCTATCGAACCCGAGAATCACGCAAAAGGCGAGATCCGTTCGATAACCAAACGATCTCCGAATTGAGATCCGTCAACTCCCACGCGCTCACAGCGATACGAGGATCATTACTGACCCAAGAACCGCCATCACACCGCCACCACGCGCCGCCACACGCGCCACCGTGGGTGGCGGGTGCCTTGAGCAAAACCGGTGATCGACCAACCTCCACACCGGCCAACACCACCTATACCAAAAGACTCACCACCACGAGGGGAGTTCAAAACCGCCCTTACTCAGCCCAGAACCGGCCGGCAAACGGCTCAACCGCCGCCACAAACCCCGGCCAAAATCTGGGTTTCAGATCGAAACACCAAACACCCATATCGATCTAAACCCACCATACCAATAGCTTGAGGAGGAAGAGAGGGTTCAGAAAAGTACCTTGCGCGACGACAGAGGTGACCGGAGACGCCGGAACGATCGCCGGAAAGAACCGGAGAAAACCAGTCGCTGCCATCGCCGGAAATCGAGCTTTCCGACCGGGAAAAGCTGCGGGTCTTGACCGCGAGGTCGAGCCGGTCCCAACGCGACCGGTATCACGCCTTGCCGTGACCGGAGTTGAGAGAACCGAAGAGAGAGAGTGCGGCGGTCGAGAGAGAAACCGGAGAGGAGAGAGAAAGTCGAGGAGAGAGAGAGAGAATCTGGTTTCTGATTGGCCCACGTGGCTTTATCAGATTTTTCCCAAAATTTGAAATGACGCTTACGTCCTCCGAACAATCCGAAGCTCGTATCGAAACGTTCCGCCCGTCAACGGACTCGTTTCGACGTTCCGGACGCAATGGCGCAACTCGTTTCGCCAAATTCCGTCCCGAAAATAAAGTGGACCAAAATGCCCCTTTAATTACTTAAATCCAATTAATTCCAATTAAATCATTTTAATTCCTTTTTTTATTCATTTTAATTATCCAAATTAATTAACTTATTAATTAATTCAATTTATCTTTTAAATTGGGTCAGGGTCGTCACATTGGGCATGGGAGGCTAGGGGTTTAACGGTTGAATGATGATTTGTGTTTTTGTTGTTGTTGTTTCTTTTTCTTTTTCTTTTTTCTTTTTTGGGAATAAAATAGGTAATTAAAAAAATATGAGGTGGCAAATGACATGGCATATCATGTCATGTGTCACATGTGTTGGTGTTAATAAAGTTGGTGCTCGTAACGTTATTGTTATTATATTATTTACTTTTATCTTTACATTTATTATTATATTTTATAGAAAGTATGTGAGAGAGTGAAGATGATATTTTATCATAAAAAGCAAGTGCTGCCCAATGTACATCTTCACTTTAAAGTAGACAATATTGTTAGGGTTGTACAGGATCCAAACCAATCTGCCAAAACCGACCAATCCAATCTAATTTGATTGGTTTCGATAATATTGACGGATTGGATTGGATTGGATTGGATCCAAAAAATGAAAAACTGTTTGAATCGGTTCAGTTAGCAGATCCATAGTTTGAAATCCAATTCAAACCGAACCATTCCAACCTTTTAAAAATATATGTAAATATTTGCCTTTCCTAGTGTTCGAACCTAAACCACCTTTCACGTTTCACTTACACCAACGCACCAACACAACTTTGTTAATATTCTTTCAAAATTATATATTAATATACCATAAAAATTCTAGATTTCTAAGTTTTTGTATTGACTTTAGCGTTTATTTTTTAAAGGAATGGATGTAACTTGAACTCTAAATGTCAAACTTTGTGTTGTAGTGTTGTTTTCTAAAATTTATTTACGTCTATTTAGTACATACTTAATGGTATTTTCTATCGGATTGAATTCTATACGATTATCTTTGCGATTATCATATTTTCATACAAACCTGTAAAAACTAAATATTCAATGATAATATTTGAGATATTACAACCTATATTTATACACAAACTATAAGATATCTTCCTAGTGATTACAATGAAACGGAAAACCCATTATATCATAATAAAGGCTAATAACAACATAACAGCTAAAACACTAATGTATTGTCATTGAAGACCCTTAAGTATGGTAACTCCCGTAACCCCCTAACAAAACCGATCATCTAATCCAAACCAATCCAATGTTGGATCATGACATCCGAACACTTGATCGGATTGTAAAATCTCAAATCCAATAAAAAATTGAATTGGATTGGATTGATAAAAATTCATTGGTTTCGAACCGACGTACACCCCTATATTGCCTTGTTTGAGAGACCGTGTATATTTTGCCTACTCTTTTGACTATTATTTTGCCTCTTTCTTTGGAGATGCTCAAACACATAGCAAAAGCAGATTTTCACTGTTTCAGCTTCTACTATTGAAGTAGGAGAGAAACTCATGCAACGGGATAGCAATTCGCGGCTAATAAGACAATGACATGTGAGATAATTTTTTCGTTTGTTATTGTGTTATTGATTGGGATAACAAAACCAGCAAATCCTCTTTACAAGAAAGTTTTTTTTTTCTACGGAGGGGAGTATCCGACCAGCTTTAACCTTTTTATATTACCAAAGAAAGACTCATAGAAAAAAGCCATGGAGATTCTCTCGTACAGCCCCAGAAGTGAAAATACAGACTTTTAAGTTTTAATCACAAAAAATTTTGTGTTCAGAAACTATGTATTTAAAAAAGAATTAGAGAACAGAGAAAAAACTAATGACACTAATTAACAATTAATTAATTAATCACAAAACACTTGGTGAGCATGAATCAACAATACCCAACCTTCTCTTTCCCCAGAAGCTCAGCTCCGGGTCGAGCTTCTCTGCTGTTCTTGCTGGTTCTGATTTACACCTTGTGAGTATTAGAGGTCGAGCCGAGCCTCCAAAGTCCTCGTCTTTATCTTCGATACTTGCAGATTTGGCCATTCTTTCTCTGATTGAACTCTCCAATTCCCTGAAAAGTTTCAACTTTTCTTCACTTTCTGAGTCTAATTTCGCTTCTTGATCCGAAATGGACTCTCTTTCTGATATGGTTCTCTCGTTCTCAGTACAATTTCCTCCGTTTTGGGTCTCTGTGCCATGTTCTTCCTCTGTTTCTTCAGCTCTTATAGGTGAGCCCCAAAATCTACTGGCCAAAGATGAAGACCTGTACGGCGCAGATCTGCATCGAGTTAATAGCAAAGCGTTCTTCGGCGGTGTAGAAGAAGAAGAAACAAAAGCTTTAGCCTTTCTTTCATATTCTTGGTCTTCTTCTTCATCATCTTCCCCATCTGAAACTTCAATCTCATCTCCAAATTTCGACTCAATCTTTGGCGGGTCTTCTTCCTCTTTAATTTCGCCTTTCCTGCGAAAACCCACTTGAAAAAACGGTACCCACTTGCGCCAAACGGGTCCAAAAGACTTGGGCTTGATTTTCCCGGGAAAATGGCGGCAAAGCAGGGCGTTTTGGATCCATTTACACCGTCGTTGGGTCGGAGCTCCGGTTCGCCGGGCTCTTAGGGGTTTCGACCGGCCTTGCTTGGAGGACCGTCGGACTCGGACCTCCCCCATGCACGTGACTTTAGGAGAAGAGGGCTCTTGGGATTCAATGGTGGTGTTCTTTTTCCACACAAACATTGGGCTCGAACGTAACCGCCCTCTGCTTCTGCTCCCAACATTGGTCCTCAGAAACCTCATCAATGGCGGCGGGAACTTATCGGTTCGACCTGGACTCGATATGGGTTTTGCAGAAAGCTTCATTTTCTGACCCACCCGAATAATCTGAATGAAGGGTTGGGGTTTGCTCAGCTTTTGAGATTGAGGAAGAAGGCTCTGAAAATGGGTGACTGTGGAGCTCTGTTTCAGCTTCAATTTTGTTTCTTCCTTTTTTCCTCTGTTTTTTTTTTTGGGGGGCGTTTTTTTGGTGTGAATGTTGTATTTTATCTTTGCACGGATGGATGAATCGACTGTAAAGATTTTTCAATCTCTCGAGGCTGTAGCTTTGTAGGGTTGTGTTGGCTCTCGAAGTCAGTTTTCAATATTTAACAGTTATTTTTTAGGACTTTCTTTGAGCGTAGGTGAAACAATGCCCATGTGGATGATAGCAGTGCATATGTGCTGTATATCTTGATGCAATCTGAGCCGTTGGATCTTTATGAAAGTTGGGTGTTTTCTTTCTGGGTCTTAATATATGGAATTATATTTTCAGAAGTCGTCCACTCGAAGTCTCTCACTCAACAAAGCTATGATTGAATGGTGATGGATGCCCGCTTCTTTTCAAGGAAAAAAAAATCATAACCTACCAAGAAAGTCTCTTGCTTAATCAAAAAGGCCTAACTAACCACATGTTTTCTTACCATTCAGATCCAATTGGATACATGTATGAACATGTGGTTTGATTGTGGTAAGATAACATTTTCCATATAAGAAGACTTTTCCAATTAACAAACAAAAACAAACACATGCATCATCAGCTCCACCTTATGAAAATATATGGAAATGGTCAATTCACAAACAACTGGCTTCTGCTTCGGACAAATTTAAGTTTTTCTCAATGTATTTTTATTCAATTAATCTAATTTAAATGAAGGGAGGAGAACTCGAACTTGGATGGAGGGAGACAAAATCGCTGTCTTAACCAATTGGTCTAACATAAGTATGCAGACTAATAACTAATCTAAATTAAAACAACTGAAAGAGATGTCATTAAGTCAAAATTATACCTACATGCATCTTGACAATCATAGGGACTTAATTATTGTGAGGTAAGGCGTCACCCCAGCCCTACTTTTTTTGTGAGACTCAAAACGTGCACACAAATTCATCGTTCATAGGATTAGGAAAAGCCAATTCTCCAACACACCACTTAGTTGGCTCCACTTTCCTATCAATTCAATTGTCTCACTGCACAGCCAGACCGCCCAACTACCACCGCACTAGAGAAAGTCTCACACTACTTTTCCATTTTTGCCCTCACTCATTTCACACTAACATACAGTGTGCTCAGTGCAATATGGTAATTTGACATGCGGCTGGGGGCTACTGATTTTGAAATATATAACCTTAACCCAACAAGAAAACAAAAAGTCAACTTGGGTTTCAGAACTCCTTTTCAGGCACTCAAAAAGAAACAGGCAGGGCAAGCAAGTCAAATGGGATTTTGAGGATCACTTGGTAAAGACTTAAAAAAAAAAAGCGTTCAGCTCTAGACACTGAGGCTTTTTTAAACAAACCATATCAGAATTTAATATTACATGTGGCTGCACTGCATAATGCAAGAAAAACAGCTGCAAATTTTGACACTATTCACAGAGGAAATGTAGGGTGCCCACAAGATGTTTTAACTTGCATGTTTGTACACACAGGAAATGTTGGGTTGCTGTGATTTGGATCGGTGGGGCCCACCCATGACATTTTTGTCTGCTGCCTGCATCCCACTATGGTCTACAGTATATTACGAAGTTACCTTCTTACTTTTGTATATGAAGCAGTTTCCTCATGTACGGTAACTGCTCGATTCAGAATCAATAGGGTCTCTTCATCCCAACCATTGGTTTTGTTGACTCAGATCTCTCCACGTTGTAATTCCAGTCAGTGGCTTGCTCTTGTCCATTGCATTTCTCGTTTTCATCATCTGGGAAACAATGCTTCTGTTAGAGACGTTGAGAAAAATTTCATTGCCAAAGAACCAAATAGAGTAACAAATTTGTTTAAAGAAAAAGGGTGTTAAAGGGAGATCATGAAGCCCTGCCTGAGACATTTGAAAGAGATAGCTCGGTCAGGCGTCTAACACAGTCCTTCAATGATTGAAGTTCAGTTTCTTTCTCTTCGAGTTTTGATTGGGCTGAATGCAGTTCAGATTCCAGCACCACAATTTGGCTTTCCTGCTGTTCGATGAGCACATGGCATAGTTTCTGATCTAGTTGAGCTGGCAATACTCCATGGAACTGCTGAGTATCAACACCCTGTCCCTCTAGCTCAGAGACAATATCCTAAAATGGAAATGCATATTTATTAGAAGGGAAAAGTCAGTTAGGTTACGATAATGAGAGTACGGTATATAACACAGTTGCCAATTTTTGGTACATCAAGGGTGGTACTTAAAATCTTAGTGGTGATCGGCTTTGAAGATTGTGCAATCCAACTAGGATAAAGTTGTTTTTACGTGGTAAACAACTAGGATAAAGTTGTTGGTTCAACATCCTTTATAATAGATTAGGGCATTTTAAAACACTACCAAATAGTATAAGCTGACACATGATCGTCAAGTGCAACAGCATAAAGGTACACCTCTTCAAGGTAAATCAACCTATTCAAAGAGAGTGTATAATGATGTTAAAAGACTGACCTCACCCAGATTACTCAATCCCTCTTGGCAAGGAGCTTCCGTGATGCACCATGGAAGTTTTTGCAGTTCAGACTCAAGTTCTGCTTCCAATTGATCCATGTCCATAACCTCTGGCTCTGGCTCCTGCTCCTCCGTAAGAACACTACTTGGACATTCGCCATCAGATACAGGAAAACTGGAAATTCTCATATCATTGGGGCCTCTGTTTTCTGAATTTGACTTGTTTAGTTCTGGATGAGTAAGCTTGTAACTAGTTGTCTGATCGAACATGTCTTCACTAGCAGAACCTGAAGCTTGCAGATTTTGTGGTGATTTTCTTTTGTGAAGCTCCGATTTTAATTCCTGTACAACTCTTGCAGTCTCATCCATGGCTGTGTTCAGCTTATTGATCCCAGCTTTTCCAGCAGACATCATGTACATGATCCCAACATTGAGTCCCCAACTAAATAAGGAGGTATCTGAAGAGTATAAACAAGATGTAAATTGACATGTTAAACTCCTAGCATCACATGGTAATAGTATGTTTGTGAATTCTGATACTAAAGTTAAAACAAGCTAACAAAATCCACACAGGTTCAATCCCATGGAAAACCTTCTAGAAGACTACTACAAAAATGCTGACGGCTTAAGATTGCAGTAACTAAGATCAAATGCTCGTTTTGATTTCTGTTAGAATTTCAAGAGCAACTTTAAAGATCTCTTGACAATTATGCTTATCACTTAATCATTTGAATTTGGAAATGACTTCTTGTTGAAGAATCATCTGTTAATACAGAATTCTTCTTTATCCTTTCGGAACCACTATAGCACCATCAGTACCAATTCTTACAAGACTACCTGCAGAACTCAACCTACTGGAACTTGTGCAATATGCTTTTCTGAACACAACAAACGGGTATTGCACATAACACACAACCAGCATCACCGCATTTTTGTAGGAAACACTAACATGTTACAAAGTATAGCCTGCAAGACCATAGCCCTATACTTAACTAGAATATCACCACACGAGAGAATTGGACATGTTTAATTAAATAGGGTCTGTGCCAAAGCAAAACAACTATCAGGGTCCACCAAATCCATTTTCAAAAGCAATAAGATGTCAAATGAAAGATTCAAGACTTAGCAAAGATATTCTATACTTGCAAGAGTTTATATACTCGTCCAGAATATTCTACTTTTTCAAATGCTGGATCATGACTCATGATATATGTTGTAAAGTTAAAGCTTTTCAATAAAAAACTGAACTTAAAAGAAACCAAGAAACATCGGCCCTACATCGTGGACACTGATGTTGAACTGTTAAATTCAATTGGGAATATAAGGCGATCAATAATTTAGCTCTTGAATGCCTAATTAGATATAAAGATTATTCAGCAATCAGGATCATAAAGATTATTCATTTTTTTAATTTCAACAGTAAAACCCTTTTTTCCCTCTGCCTCATACGATTTTCTCAGCAGCCAAACAGAAACGAGAGAGGGACAATCGCGAAACTAACCTGCGGAAGAAGACGATCCACAATTGGCAGCAGCCACACTCTTCCCAGTCTTCCTCTTCTTCAAGCAAACGCCAACTTTCCTAGCAGTCCTCCTCTGTTCCGCACCATTAGATCTCTCAGCCTCAACACCAACCCCTTTCTTCTTCTTCGACCGGGTCCCCTTCCTCAAGCGAAACCGGGTCCCACTCCAGCCCCCACCCTCGCTCGAAAACCTAAAGATCGTCCCTTTTGGTTGCTCCTCGCAGTCGCTGATCTCCCAGGGAGGCAGCTCAGACTGAAATGCGGAAGCGATGGAGAGGTTAGGGTTAGTGTTTGGGTGGGGCTCCGCATTGTGATCGGCGGTCGGATCGGAAGAATCAGTGGCGGGTTTGAAGTTGAATATGTGATTTTTGGCAAGCAGCCCGGTGGAGGCTGCTACTGCTGCCGCTAAAAGCGCTTGCCACATTGAAGAAGAAGAAGAAGGCAAAGCAAAAACAAACTATAAGCTTTTCAGGGATTTCAATGAAAGAGGAGGCTCTTTCTTCACTCTTCAGTGTGTTGCTCACTGGAACCGAAGAAGTGAAGCTCTCTCCAAGAGTTATTTGCCAAGTTACCAGTCGCACACTGGTCGCACCAACAACCAACGTGGAGACGTGGTGGGGGTAGTTTTGGCACTCCACGTGCTTCCCGCTTTCACGGTCTGTCCGGTTGGGAATATTTAATTGGATCCCTGTTTTGGGAAACATTTTTTGAATTTTTTCCGGTCTATTCAAATTTCAATATAGTCCTCTCAGTCGTACCGTACAGTGAAATTTTGGTATTAATTTAGTAAATTTATTTTGACGGTATATATTTTTTTCTTTCTTTGTTTTATATTTGACAAGTTTTCTCTATGAAATTTAAATTGCTAGACTATTAGCTAAATTACACAATTGTGTCACATATATATGCACCTAATTTGAATCTGAATTTGGAATTTCTTCGGCATTATGTTTCGAGTTACAAATCTAATTATTGAAGGAGATTCTCAACTTTGAATTAAAGAAATTTATCCTCTGCAACTAATTTTGTCAATTTTGCAAGAGATTAAGGGCCTGTTTGGTATCCTATTTGGATCCAATTTTATAAATTCAAAAACATATTTTAAGTCCAAAACCATAAAAACCCGTTTGATAGACCTATTTTAAAAAATCCAAACCCAACAAAACTCAAAAACACCCCGTTATTAAAAATAAATTAAAAAAATGAGATTTTACAAAAAAAATTCCTCTCTCTTCCCTTTCTCGTCTCTCTCTCTCTCCCCTCCATCTTTTGTCTCTTTCTCTTTCTTCTGTCTCTCGTCTCTCTCTCTCTCTCTTTCTCTCTCCTACTGGTCTCCTTGAAGCCCACCCGGACCTACTCCCCAAATCTCGTCGTCGGCACCTACTGATTTCCTCGAAGCCACACCATCGCCGTCAAAGCACAGTTCTAGAAAGAGACCTGTAGGAGAAGCTCTATGTTTTTCCCTTTTTTTCAATTAAAAATAATAATTAATTGGAATAAATTTTTAGATCTTAATAATAGTTTTGAAGCTCAATACCAAAGAAGTTTTTAAATCTTAAAATTGGTATTTGAAAATTCACATTTTAAAAAAAATCATGATTTTTTAGTTTACTTTTTTTCTGTAGGATACCAACGGGTCATAATTATATTGACAAACAAGTTCATGTTTGAAATTTCCACCATATTTATCAAGAGGCTAATTTTACAGCATATTTGAGTCATTCTCAACCTCAACCAACTATTTGGACTTCACATTTTTCTTATTTTGTAATTTGTAAAGTTTTATATGATACTCGAAATCTAGAAGTCAGTCAGGCCTTCTCCAATCACGGGAGGCAAAACCCAAAATTTGGGATTTTTAGCCCAAAACATTCTCCAACTCATGTATTTGGAGGGGAAAAACTTGGGTTGATTGAAAAATGGGGCGGTATTTGGCCCAATATTTCAGTACGACAAAATTTTTGTGGGGCCCAATTCGCAACAAACAGAGCCGCGTGGGGCCTCATTCGAAGTAAATGATGGGATGTTATCCACTACCCCAAGTTGCTGGCTGCGTGTCAAAGCCTAGGCAACTTTTTTGTTTTTTTTAGTACAAGCGATAGTCTAAACTAGAGGGGAAGGGGATTTCTCACACACATACACAACTATGATGCCGTGGGGATTCGAAACCTAAGACCTTTGGTCTGCAAGTTAAGGCCCTTTTTCCACTAGTAACTTAACGCTGCACCAACAACTAAAATTTAAATCCAAAGGTAAAAATAAGTAAATATATTATTCTAAGGGATCCCGAACCTCTGCATTTAGCATGGGTGCATTTACACGCATTAAAAAAATGCAAACCATTAGATTAATCTAATGATTTTAATAAGTCCACATCAACAAACTTGTATTAAACTAAAAACCAATTAGTTGCACCTTATTATTTTCCCAGCAAGCCGCAACCGCACCTTACCCCACACTGCCAGCCATGGCTACCACCTCCGTCTCCCTCCTTCTCTCTCTCCCTCCTTCTCTCTCTCCCTCCCTCCTCCCTCCTCCCTCCCTATTTGGGATAAGTGGCTCTCAACAAAGCCTACAAACTGATAATATCAAATTCTTATCTTTAATACTATTGTCTCAACATCAAAATTACACCTGCAAAATCATAAACGAAAAACCCATCTCTTCCTCTCCCCATGATTGTACAATACCATGTACATAATTCCTTCTCTTTGTTTTGAAAATCGAGGGAGGGAGGAAGTGGAGGAGGGAGAGAAAGAAGGAGGGAGGGGGAAGGGAGACGGAGGTGGCAGCCATGGCCATGGCTGGCAGTGTGGGAGAGAGAGAGAGAGAGAGAGAGAGAGAGAGAGAGAGAGAGAAGAGGGTGGGAGGGAGGAAGGAAGAGGGAGGGTTGCGTTGCTGGGGAAATAATGTGGTGCAATTGATTAGTTTTTAGTTTAATACAAGTTTGCTGATGTGGACTTATTAAAATCATTAGATTAATCTAATGGTTTGCATTTTTGTTAAATGCGTGTAAATGTACCGATGCTAAATATAGAAGCTCAGGATCCTATTCTAAGTTGGATACAACCTCAAAACACATCCTAAACTTTATAAATACCCATAAATTTGTTAATAAAATTATGTTTGTGAAATTTCAAAAAATTTAGGTCAAAATGTTCGAAAAAATAAATCACGGAATAATATACAAAAATTAACTCAACAAAAATCAACCACAAAACATTAGGATTATATCATTCTTTAACAATTTAATAAAGTTGCAGGTTCGAGAAAAAAACAGTTTGAGTCCTGAAAATACATGAATATTTGTATTTTTTGGGTGAAATTTTGGGTTTGAGACCTCTAGGGTCATAACAATTAAAGAACTTGAATCAATGGATGCTAAAATTGTTGCTGCATTGGAGTTGAGCACAAGAGAACTGTAAAGCAACTAGATTCTGATGCCTACAGAACCATAAAGCATTCACAAATTCATTAACCATGCAATTGGAAAAACAATTATGCAACTTCTATTTCATGTGTGTGATGAACAAACATATTTAAAATTGTCCACAAACAGTAACTAAAGTTTCTCAATCTATAACAGTCGGTTCCAACATGGTAGAACTTCAGATATCACACCATGCTCTTTTTTTTTCCGAATGATAAATATTTAATCATCTTGTTGATACAAGCACTAGCCGAACACTTGGACGAGATCTTGAGCAACTTACCTGGAGAGAAAAGGAATAGAAAAGCGTTTAATGTTATATGTGAATGAATACCAAAAGATTTAACCAAACATATACACATCCACACAGAGCAAACAGCATATGTAAAATGTTCTGAAACAGGAATAACATTGTCAAAGGATCTCAAGGAGATATAAATAATTGCTTAGTCATCCATGACACAAGCAAGTTTAAACTTTCAAATTGACTGGATAGGAGACCCAATAATCATGTCATATATGTAATTATATAAGATATGCCATTATATATTTCTGAGAACTCAACTCATATAGTAGATAAACAAATAGCCTCAGTATCTTCAACTCATAGGCCATTATCATTATCTAAAAAGCCTACAGTATATTCAACTTGGATTCCCAAGGTTCCACCCATAGTAGATGAACAAAGCAAATTACTAAAATTCCTCAATTAGGTCCTTGATACTACACTAACTTGTCACAAAATCATCCATTTCTAATACTAATATTCCTTGATTTGCAACATTCAGCAGCCTTATTAAACACCGAAATCATAATATGAATGAACAAATGGGCACACTACCACATTTCACCATTTCAAACAAAATGCAATTACTTAATGGATTATGGAACATAGCTTTCAGATCTCTTATCCTCAACCCTAATAAAAAAAATGCTTTATCTATTCTGCTAAATTGTTGGGAACCAATCTTTCAACACTTACAATTTCAGCACTTCAACTAAAGAATCACAATTATATTTGAGAAGAGAGCATGAGAAAGGGTGAAGACCCATTTCAGCATATAAACTATATTGAACATCCTTCTTGAATCACAATTATAACTATGATCACGAGTCATGATCAAGTGAACCATATTCCACAAAAACGAAGAAAAAAAATACAGAGGACAACAAGAAAGAAAATAATAAAACTAATACCATCAAAATAATGCATACTAACTTATTAATTAACTACTGGTAACAATTTCAATCTCTAAATAAGCCTGCAAAAAGGGTCAAAGATGGGAATATAAAAAGACTTTGGATGCTGAGAAAAGCCTAGCAGCATCATAGAGGAGGTGTAGGTCCATCTTGCCTTCACCTGATTTCTTAGTCCCCAACTAATTCTACAATCTATGTTTAGTGACCCCCTTACTCTAAACATAGCTCATTTCAGTTATGGTACTTCTCAATATAGAAGATACAATAAGTTGGATCATTTGATAAAGCTTTCTGTTTTTATTGTAGCTATTTCCTTAGTGATTATCTTAGATTAATTTAAAAAATTTTATCCAAATTGTAGTGGCCTCTATAGCTAGGTTATTCTATTTCAGGTTATGCAAACTTTTTAATGGATTAAATTTTCATTTTTCTTGTAGAAAATTAAAAATTACATTTCTCCTTAATTCATCTTTTTCAGTTCCTCTACCTTTTCTTTCAAGCCTCTTGTTCTCTTTAACTGTCTAGTTGGTGCTACATCATTTTCCCTCAACAAGCAAAAAGCATATGAAATGCTCTATCACTTACCAAGATTGTCATAAAATCAATGTGGTATAATATATACACACACTACAGGTCATCTTTGCTGCTAGACACCCTGTGAAGCTATAGGGTTATGAATCACAAAAATATATAATGTAATGCAGTAAGATAAATCGAATATCAAAACATGTATTATGTGAAGCTTATCTTAGCTTACTTTATAACCTTTGAGGTTCTGCATGCACTAGGATTGCTATAACAATTTCTATAAAAAGATATTACATAAATTACATCTTGTATTGAAGTTAAACCCAAGGTAGAACCAATCATAACACAATTTGTTTGTTTGTGAAAATCACAACATAATTTTCAGTAGCACAATTCAGGAATTTAAAACAGAAAGACATGTTCATATTCCAAATACCTAGATGACTTTTCATCAATCAGTTACTCTTGGCAGCCAGTTTGTTCCTAGCATCCCTGGCATTGTCGTACTCAAACTTCAACACATTGGGTATATGAGAAGTGTCCTTGATGTAAAACGCCCTCCCAAACCAGCTCTCTTCGATGGCCGGAAAGTAAGAGTAAAGCACAGAATTCACAACCCAAAACCACAGAGCCCCAAGAAAAACTCCCAAAGCAGAACCAGCAAACACCTGAGCCACAGTGTGGTAACCCAAATACACCCGCGAATGCATAGTGAGCAAAGCCAAAGCCCAAGGCAAAAAAATCACAGCAAACTTGTTCTTCGTGTGCCAGAGCCCAATCCCTTTATACGTCATGAGGGTGAAGTAGATAGCAAAGAAGAACATGTACTGAGAGTGGCTCGAAGGCCATCCATGCGAATCACACATCTCAAGCAGAGCGCAGGTCTCGGGTCGAGCTTGCTGGACCGATGTCTTGATGAACTCGTTGACGAACTGAGAAATTATGAGGCCCAGTGCGAAGAACATGCCTTGGAGCTCGCGGCGGAAGATGAAGTGAGAGACGAAGCCACCGAGGCTTATGAAGACCGGGACCAGAGAAATCCATGCCAGGAAGTAACCCAGTTTGTCACCCCTCTGGTACATCACGTGGGTCAATGTCACAGCTTTGTGTGACGACAAAGCCATGGTGGAGAACCCAAAAGAGGCACAGAATTCTGGGTTTTGAGTAGAAATTGAATCCAAGTTTCTGGGAAGAGTGATTGAGAAAAGGTGTTTGATCAGATCTGGTTTGTGAAGGAGTGTTGGGAGAAAGGAAAGGGATTTGAGATGGATATTGAGTAAAATCTGAGCTCAGGGGATGTGAGAGAGATGAGAAATTGGATGGGAATTGAGTAGGGATGATGGTGGTGGAGAATTGGTGAAGACGATGAATTTTGATGTGGATCGTTTGTTGACGCTCGAAATTTTTTCTGTCTTCTGATTTTGTAAGCTGTCGGGAAAAGAACCGCCACGCGTGGACCCGAGAGAGGGAGGAAACTGGAGAGGCCCATAATGGATAAGGGCTCTGTGGTTGAGCCTTAGGCCCAGCCCATCAAAATTACCTAAAAACTTCGGGCCCTTAACATTATTTCACGACAGCTTAACCACCGGAGTAACTATTTTTCTTTTATCATTTATATACAATTATGTATCTATCACTCTCTTCACATGTTGTTAAGTGACGTTATGAGAGAAATATAACTAACAATATCGATCATTCTCTTTTCTCTATTTTAGGCTCATCAACCACGCCGTATAGCTAACAATATCTTCAGCTCCTCATGAAGTCATATTTTTAAGTCTATATACCAAATCAATCACAAAATACATATGGTTTTCATCTAGCATATTATTCACTATGGGAATTAGTGAGTTTTAAATCAATTCAAATGGCCAAATACATTTGATGTTATACTTTAAACCAGAATAAGAACCAAAACGATGAACAAAAAACAAGGAACACAAACAATTTAAGGGTACCTCCCTGAGCAATGAAAACTTTTATTAAACACCAAAGAAAGAGAACTAACAAACTCTCAATAGCTCTCAAGATCACAAACAGATGCTTCACTTTCTCATGTCTTAGTCTGCTCCTAAGATCATCTATTTATACTAGAAACATGACAATCAAATCCTATTATACATAGGAAACCAAAAACTAAACTAAGTCATAATCCAAGACCAACTTGGAAGCTTGCGTCCAAACCTCCCAAATATATTACAACTTGGATTCCTAACTTAACTAGGAATACACAACCAATTTTATACCAAACTTAAACATTTGGATGATTACATTGAAAACTGCGTACTTATTATAACCTAAATGAGAAGTGCCCTTTATATAGAGCATCCTCTCAACAACATTCTCTTCTTCCATTGCAACAAAATAACACCCTAATCAGAAGTAAAGGCTGTCTTTTTTTTTTTTAAGGTCAAATTTGAAATGAAACATTGGTCATTTCATTTATTTTTGTGATGAATATTTTATTTTCATTTTGGGTGAAAAAATAGCTATATTATTATTTTACTATAAAATATGAACACTTTTGAATAGTAGAATATCCACATCAGACCCACCGCGAAAAAAGCTTACATATAATAAAGATAATATTGTTTTACTATCTTCAATCAATAACACAATAACACGACTATGTGTCAATAGCAAAAAGTACTATTCCGTTGCATGAGAGTTTGTGAACCACCGCGCGGCACACCTCATTACCTCCTAAATCTCTGTTTCTTCACATTCAAAACCCTCCTCCTACATTAGCTCGAAGTCTTCAGCTAAATTCGACGCTCTCTCTCTCTATAATGGCTGATGATAATATGGCTCCTCCTCACAGAAGAGAACCAGTCAAGTCTTCAGGTACGTTCTTCATCGCATTACTTTAATTGCTGTCAACGCTCTCTTGGGTTGCTGAGAAAATTAGGGAAAGAACTAGGAAAAGAAAAATTATTGGACTTTATGTTATATGCTTGTATTAGGTCTCTGTGATTTATGGGTTCGGTTTATGTAAGTCTATTTTGAATTGGGGCTGCTGAGTGGGGTGTTGGTTATGGTTTCTGAGAAACCAAATAAAGAATTTTCTCGGCGTCCAAACAGACTACGAAGAAATTCAATGTTAAATAAGAAGACAAAGGCATTATTGGGTTCTGTTCTTTGCGAGACCTAACAGACTAATTTTAATGCCTTATAAATTCTGTTGGACCTGTATTGGGTTATGTTGCAAAATGCTGATTATATTGTATTTAGTTGTGAATGTTGCGGGACAGCGAAGGCGGCAGCAAGCAATTACAATAGGAAAGGAAAGAAGAGAATCACTGGTGCGTGCGAAGCGCTTGTGCAGGGTGGGGACTAGCGGTGATCCTGATGTTCCATCCGACAGTGAAATGATGATTGATGAAGAGCAATCGATCTTGGAGGCTCAAACTTCTTCAGCAGTGGAAGAGTTGAAGTCTGCAGTTGAATATCAGTACGTGAATCTAATTTCTCTACATGAATATTGTGGGATATAAATTGAAAAGAGTGACAACCCTCCTGAGAATTTTAGAGGAATATGAGGCTCTAATTTGTGATACGGAAATTTGGGTCCACTCATTAAAACTCTATGGATGTTGGATTATGTGAGCATGGATTACTTTGACTCTTTCTTCAAACCCATTTAACACCATTTTGTTTAATTTGTAGGGGGAAAGGTGCATTGCAAAAGAAGGTGAGTGCCCTTCGTGAGCTCAGACACTTGCTGTCAAGATCAGAATTCCCTCCTGTTGAAGCTGCTCTTAAAGCTGGAGCAATACCTTTACTAGTGCAATGTCTTTCATTTGGCTCTCCAGATGAACAGGTCCAGCCACTAAGTTGATTTTATTAATTCTAACTAGTATGCGAACATTATTCTCAGCATAAAGTGCTGATAAGTAGTGCTTGTTTGGAATTTTGCCAAGAATGAAAGAGAAAGAAAGAACTTCGATTTTATTTTCTGTTAGATTATAGTTATGTAGAAGGCTTCAGAAGTTCTGGTTAATCTTGCAATATACTCCATTGGTTTCTTAAAACCTATAAGATACACCTATGGAGTTTGTGCACTAAAGTTTATCACATCTTCCAGAGCATGCTTGCAGCAATCATTTGGAATTAGTAAACGTCTTATTCTTAAGGAAGAATTGAGGATATATTATGACTGTTTCAACTTTGCTTGATTTGATGCAGTTGCTTGAGGCAGCTTGGTGCCTTACAAACATAGCAGCAGGGAAACCTGAGGAAACGAAAGCTTTGTTGCCTGCTTTGCCGTTGCTTGTTGCTCATCTTGGAGGTTTGTAATGGCCTGTGTGCTGTTTTTAGATCCCAATAAACAATTAATCTCTCTTATTTAATTTTCTTATCGTTGTTGATAGGTTATACCAAAAAATTTGGCTATGCTTGCCATCCATAGTATGATATTTGCTTAGGTGATTGTAAGGTACCACTTAATCTTTGAAGTAGCACTTCAAAGTTGAGATCATGACATGTGATACTTAGTTCACAAGTTTAAGCTGTTTTTTATCAGATGGCTGCTTTTGATATGGCATCTATAGTTGCGCTTCTTTTGCAGAAAAGAGTTCATTGCCGGTTGCTGAGCAGTGTGCATGGGCGGTGGGAAACGTTGCTGGTGAAGGAGAAGAGCTGAGAAATATTTTGCTATCTCAAGGTGCCTTACCACCTCTTGCCCGAATGATGCTCCCAGACAAGGGTTCAACCGTGAGAACAGCTGCTTGGGCACTCTCAAACCTAATCAAGGTTCAAAACCGTTCACCTCATGAACAATTTTATAACACACATGCACATGTTCTTCACAAGTCACACTCTTTCGACTTCCAATGGCCTCTTTTCCCACTTGCCTGATTCTTATCTTGAAATTAGTGTGACATTCAGGGTCCCTTGTATTCCCACCGTTAGTGTGTGTTTTTCACTGTATTTTTTGTTAGTTCTTAATAATGTATCAGTATCACCATCAATGTGGACTTACATATTATGTGTGAGCGGGCAGATGGATGCCCATGTGTAGTTCTAGGTGCAAATTCTTTCGAATTTCAAGTACAACTTACAAATAACAACTGTTTGCTAAAAATGCAGGGACCCAATCCAAAGGCTGCAACGGAGTTCATTAGAGTTGATGATGGGGTATTGGATGCAATTATTCGGCATTTGAGAAAAGCGTAATTTCATCACTTTAGATATATTAGTTAATTCTGGTCATCATGGTTTGTTGCTATTTAACTTTTGGATCACCTTCCCTGCTTATGACTAGTGTGTACTGATAAGCTCCTTTTATATTCAGAGATGATGAGTTAGCAACTGAAGTAGCATGGGTGGTTGTGTATCTATCAGCCCTTTCAAATCTTGCTACCAGTATGCTAGTAAAGAGTGATGTCCTTCAACTGCTTGTGGAAAGATTGGCAACATCCAATAGTTTGCAGTTGCTTATTCCGGTAAGGTGGAATATAATTAAATAGATCAGCTCTGTATTGACCTTCTCTTTCTTTAGATAATGGCTGTGGAGCAACTATTTGTATCATATTGCAGGTTAAATGTTTGCATTTTTAATGTTATATTTGGGTAATTGCTGTAAGAGTCCAAGTTATTCATTCGCTGCTTCTTATTTCGTATCTGTATGGCTGTACTTGTTCCAATATGCAGAAATTTCCCCCTCCCCCTTTCTTTGGAAATTTTGTACCATATGTGAATTGTCTATGAAGTACCCATTGTCCTCTACCCGCCTTAACCCAGAAGAAAATCACATTCTATGTGTTTCTTGACCTCTAAGATGCTGCCTGATTTTATACCAGTAATAGATTATAAAAAAATGGGCGCTCAAGAATCAAGGTCAATGTCTCTAATTGTACATTGTTTTCTGTATACTTATATCTTTCTTAATGCGGAATTCCCAAGGGAATGTAGAGAAGTATGACATGGTTCCATTGTTGAACCCTCTACAACTGTGTGCTTTTAGTTATCATGCTCATACCTTCAGAGTTCATCTTACTGGAAGGTATGGCATCAATAATGTATGATCTACTATCTAAGGTTGATCCATTCATGAGAACATAGCATTTTATAACTTTTTTTGGTACATGGTTTTAAGATATTTTATTATTTTCTAGTATATGGATCGTACTGACAAATGGTTTCCATCTAGGTGCTAAGAAGTTTGGGCAATCTTATAGCTGGTGATTCACAAACAACCCATGCTGTTATTGTTCCTGGGCATGAAGTCACAGGCTAGTGAACTACTCCAGCTTCTTTGATGGGGAACTTCAATTCTGATCACATATTTATTAAGACCTTTTTGTGTGTGGGGAAAATATAAGACCATTCACTTATGCATAATGATGACATTTTCAGGAAACATCATAGAAGTCTTGGTGAAATGTTTGAACAGTGAGCACCGGGTCCTGAAGAAGGTATATCAGCTTGTCTTTAATGTTATGAGATGGATCTTATTATGACTCATACTTATTCAAAGTTCAACCATTAATGTAGGAAGCAGCTTGGGTGCTATCTAATATTGCGGCTGGTTCTATAGAACACAATCAGTTGATATATTCAAGTGAGGCGGTGCCATTGCTTTTACGCCTCCTTTCCACAGCACCATTTGATATAAGAAAGGAAGTAGCATATGTACTAGGCAACCTCTGTGTTTCTCCTATTTCACCTACAGAAGGTGATGGAAAACCAAACCTGATTCTGGAGCACTTGGGTTCACTTGTTGGTAGAGGATGCCTTCCTGGTTTCATTGATTTGGTCCACTCTGCTGATACCGAAGCTGCCAGACTAGGACTGCAATTCATGGAACTGGTAAGCAAACATCTTTTTAAATTTGGGAGTGAATTTTACTTTTTACTTGTTGGCTATTTTATATAATATGGTTCGTAGAAAAATTGGTTGTATTAATACCAAATGGTGATTTATTGGGTAGATTAGTTTAGGGTTTAAGGTTTTTGTTTGATGGTATAGGTCGTAAAATGTTGTACCGTAAAGTAATATCTACCGCTTCCAAAGAAGTCCTTTGAAAACTTACAAAAAAAAAGAAGTGAATACAGATGACAGTTTTGAAATTTCCTTTTCATGCAGGTTTTGAGAGGGATGCCAAATGGTGAGGGCCCAAAGCTTGTTGAGAAAGAGAATGGGATTGAAGCAATGGAAAGGTTTCAGTTCCACGAAAACGAAGACTTGAGAAATATGGCAAATAGTCTGGTGGATAAGTACTTTGGAGAGGACTATGGGCTTGATGAATAAGCAGAGATAGAGTGATGCATGGCTTTATCTTCCATGCTTCTATCTAAGCCATGGATGATGTATTGTTGTAAGAGAATGTAAAATTTTGATGATGAAGTGGTTTCTCGTTAAATGCGAGAAAAACGAATGCAAAGCACATTTTTCAAATTTCTGTTGTCTTTTATCTTTTGATAAGATGGTTTCAATTTTCTCCAAAACTTTTCTCCCCAGTTATCTATGGTTCAAGAGTGACTTACAATTCTGGCCATAAAGGCAAAGATAACTTCAAAAGTTTATGCTCCCAAGTTTCTAAACAAGGATTCAATGTGTATAAGTTGGAATTAAATCTATCATTATCATTTCTTATTGTTAATCGCCCTTGTGATCTTGGATTTGTCTTTGATGGATCTGTTTATAAATTTTCACATTCCTTAAAAAAAAAATCCCCATCAAAGAATGTGAACAAATACTTAGAACGAAGCTTCAAATAGTTCTTAATCGAGTGATATTTCTCTTTTTAATGTTTGAATAATGTTCAAATACTCTTTCTAATGTTTGAATAATGTTCGAAAATATTCAAAGTTTGAATTTATTTTCTCCCTTAAGAATTTTTTTTTAATAAATAGGCTAATGCAATTTCAAGTAAACATTTGGGCAGCGTTGTAATTTTCCAAAGTTGAAGGATGTCCATGTAATTCACGAAAAGCAACGATTTAGTAGTAACACTGGCGGAGAAGAGCAAGGGTTTAAAGACTCCTCGTCTCGTAACATAATAAACCCACAAATTCTAACAGAGCCTTTGCTTGCTTCACAGTCGCCAACGCGCCGCCTGTTACCTGCAACGGATCAAACAGGCTAAAGCTCATGGAAGAAGGCACTTCGTTTTTGTTCGCCGGCGTCAGCTTTAACCGGAAGAAGTTCGCTGTTGACTTCTCCAGATTCCAGGTCCGATTCTTCTCTTCTAGAAAACAAAAGTACATTGCATTATTATTTTCTACTCATTTGTTAATTTGAATTTTCAATTTTGATTCAGAAGGAGAGTGAGAAAGCGGTAGACGATTTGAGCTTGCTTGAAATTGAAAAGCCTGAAGCAAAGGAGGAGGAAGAGGAGGAGACAGTGGTGCCTGTTAAGAAGAGGAAGCGGAAGGCGGAGGTTTCCGGTAATTTTCGCTTTTGGTGTTGAATTTGTATGCAATTGAAGCCCTAGGATTTTTGCTTATGATTTGTTTGGTTTTGTGATGGAAATAGAGCCTGTGGAGGGAATCAGTGTGTTTAAGACCTCAAAATCAGCTAAGGCAGCGAAGAAAGAGATAGAGAAGCCTCGCATTGAACGCTCCGAGCAGAAAAAGAAGTTAAATAAGCAACTTGAGGTTCTTCTTCTCTCCCTCAATCTTCTTCCGGATTGTTAATTTCTTTGTTCTTAAATTAAAGTTTATGGTTTTTTCCTTTTCTTCATGATTCAGCGTGATTCATTATTGAGAAAGGATAATAACATTCATGTGTCCGGCAATAACATCCCTTCTCCGCTTGAGAATTTTTCGGAATTAAGCTCAAGGTATTCTTTTCTTTTTATTTTAGTAGTTTTTAGGTATACCATGCATATATTGTACCCTTTTTTGAGCTCAACATCAGAGAATTCTTGTGTAGATGATGTTGTTGTTGTGAATGCTTTCTTGTTTTTAGTTGTTTATCTACTAACCAATATGACTGGAAATGAGAATTAGTCTTGATTATTTACAGATATGGATGTGAGTCGTATTTACTTCGCAATTTGGCTGAACTTGGATTTAAAGAACCAACACCAATCCAAAGGCAGGCTATTCCAGTCCTCTTATCTGTATGGTCTCTTATTTTATGCTATCTGCTACTCTTGTGGATTTTACTTTGTTGTTTTTTTAAGAAATCACCAGTTGATTATGAAGGCTTTAGTTTCAGCATGAGTTGACATCTGGTTTTAAAAGATGTTCTGATAATAATTATTGTCTGCACTGATAGCGGTTTTGTCATCATTTTCTGTTAGTGCCGGGAATGCTTTGCTTGTGCTCCAACAGGATCTGGAAAAACCCTTGCTTTTGTTTGTCCCATGCTTGTGAAACTTAAGGTATTGCTCGTGCATTCAAATGTTTCTGCAAAATGTTTATGCCTGAGTTTCTCTGATGAAAGTTTTCCATATAACCAGCATACATCTAAGGATGGCATCCGAGCTGTTATTCTTTGTCCTACACGTGAATTAGCTGCTCAGACAACCAGAGAGTGCAAAAAGATGGCAAAAGGAAATAAATTCTACATCAAGTTAATGACTAAAGAACGTGCAAGAAAATCTGATTTTTCAAAAATACCTTGTGATATACTCATCTCTACTCCACTTCGTTTACGGTTGGCCATCCGGAAAAAAAAGGTTGATTTAAGCAGGTGCGTTTGATGAATTTATTCTTATTATGTTCATACAAACTCAAAGAGGCTGGTAGAAACAAGAAATCAATGTGTACAATGAATGATTTTGGTGCAAAAATGAGCAAATGAATTTGAAATGAATGACAAGACTAGTTAATCGTTGAAGCACACTACACAAAACCCTTGGATACATTGTTTTTTTTTTAATGTTGTGCAGGGTTGAGTATCTGGTCTTGGATGAGTCTGATAAGTTATTTGAGCTTGGCTTGTTAAAGCAGATTGATTCTGTGGTCAAAGCATGTTCAAACCCGTCAATAATACGCTCCTTGTTTAGTGCTACCTTACCTGATTTCGTTGAAGAGCTTGCACGTACTATAATGCATGATGCTGTTCGAGTTATCATTGGCAGGAAGTAAGTTTGACTTTATATTGTTGAAAATCTTTGAGTGGTTCCATTTACTTACATCTTTCTTTGTACATTTCATACAGAAATACTGCTTCTAAGACTATCAAGCAAAAACTGGTTTTTGCTGGAAGTGAAGAAGGGAAACTTTTAGCACTTCGTCAAAGCTTTGCAGAGGTATGCTTTTATTGTTTGTGCTATTGAGAAAGCTTGGTTATATTCGCAACCTTTTCTAAGTAGCAAATAGAGGATCCCATTGATGATATGAAATACAGTTTTTTACAAGTCGTCATTGTGTATCGAATAGTATTTTAAAGGGTACTTTGTACAATTTCGTACCTCGTGTTAATTAAATAAGGCCATTATCTATCTAGTGTAGGTCCTGCCCTGGGAACGTCCAAACTTAGGAATTTTTTAAAAAGCTGGAGGAAATATTAAAAATGCTGCGGGCTCTAGAGGAATGTCCAAACTAGGAATTTTTTTCAAGATTTAACCAAATATTAATTACTATGCGTGCACCAATTATCTATGTTTCCTTAGCATGCTATATATATGTAGTAGGCATTTATCTTTTGCTAGTATAACATTTCCTGACTTTCAGTTGTATCAGAGTTATCTGTTGACCAATTTCTTGTTATTGTTTTATCTTGTTAGTAGAGTCTGAATCCACCAGTGTTGATATTTGTACAAAGCAAGGAGCGAGCTAAGGAACTCTATGGAGAACTGTTGTTTGAGAACATAAGAGTTAGTGCCATACATTCTGATTTGTCGCATACACAGGTAATTCTATACCAGATGTTTTCAGATGATCAGCCTTAACCCTAATATTTTACTAATGTCGCCCCCGTTATAACTTGCATACCTTTCCACTCAACATAAGTGTATAACAAAAGAAAGAAAACTCTTAACTGATGGTCAAACCTGATTAAGCACTTGTTTTTATGGAGTCATGGAAAAGGCTGGACCTAGATATCTGTGTGCCCTGGTGAATTTTGTGTGGAATTAAGAAAGAACTTGAATTTTGACGTTGTGTTTCTTACATGTTGATTTGGCAGTTGAATTCCAATTCCATTACCAGTACTTGGGCCCATGTAATGTTTAGTCATTTATAACTGTATATCATTAGCCCACGTTTATATACTTTAGTATTTCTATATACTTGAACAGTAATTTCCATCTCCTTTATGCTAATTCTTAAATGGAATACAGCGAGAAAATGCTGTTGATGACTTCAGAGCTGGAAAAACATGGGTTTTAATTGCCACTGATGTTATTGCTCGCGGTATGGATTTTAAAGGTGTCAACTGTGTGATTAATTATGACTTTCCAGATTCTGCTGCTGCTTACATTCACAGGATTGGTATGTCTCTCCTTGATCCTATCAAGTGTGACCTGTGTACATGAATTTGGGAAATGTTAAGCTTATAATGATAAATAATTTATTTCAGACAAGAAATCTATAGAAAATTAATATCATGAATACTTCTGGAACGTATTGGGAGAAAATTTAGTTGATAATTAGTTTAAAAACCCGTATAGCAAATATGATATAGGTCTTGGGTTTGTTTGATACGATTTTTTTTTGTTGATTCAACCATCAGTAAATCATTTGCAGAGTTTATTAATCAAATTGAAGCATTTCTCTTATTTACTGACCTGATCTTTAACTCTGAAATTTATTGCATGAATATCTGTTGCCTATGTTTTGCAACTACTCTTTTATTGTAAATGCTTTACGCAGTTACTTGGTCATATTACACTTTTTCCCCCACAGAAGTAGTGCAAGGCTACTTCATGTTATTGAAATAAACTAGTTGATTTGGTTTTGGGGGAATGAATTTATGGGACATTGAATCTGAGTTTGTAATTTTCCATGAAGGTCGATGTGGAAGAGCAGGAAGGAGTGGAGAAGCTATTACTTTCTACACAGAGGCAGATATTCCATATTTACGGAATATAGCTAATGTGATGTCCGCATCAGGTTGTGAGGTTCCGTCTTGGGCCATGGCCTTGCGCAAACAGAAGTGGAAAAAGCACCGTCCCGGAAGAGAATCAATATCGACTCAACCGAAAGATGAGCAAGAATCTACCCAAAAAAAGAAAGATGAGCAAGAATCTACCAACAAAAAAAGAAGAATGATGAGCAAGAATCTACGAACAAAAAAGAACAAAGATGAACAAGAATAGAGCAATCTTCGGAGCTAGGGAGTTCTTTTTAGTTGACAGTTCCAAAACATAGATTTCTTTTTAACTAGATTTTGCATTTTTTGACGTCGAGGCAACCTTTTGTTATAGATGAATTTCATTGGCAAAACGGATGATGATATTTGTTATTGGCTATTGGAGAGTTGGGGATACTCTACGGATTATAATGTATAACGATTATTATTTACAAATTGAAGTTGGAAACAAACTTGTTCCATCTATCATTCAATTAATGAAACAACTCAAAGCTCCTTTTTATTTTTATTAGATCTTTTGCAGTCAAATTTATGCAATAGCTTAGGCCAACTGTACATGAAAATGTTAAAAGAATCAACTACCCCTATTGCCCGTACCATCTAGCATTGGACAATGAACATCTACGATGACAGTTTACCCACTCGGCCCAGCTCTACCTCCATTGAACGTAGCTTGCCCTGTAGATGCGAGTACATCCATTAAACAGTTGTAGAAGAACCAACACAAGTGAGATAGTCAACTCAACCGGGTTAAACAGTGCATGTCTTTACGGACCTATAACACTGACGGTAATGTCCTCACCTGCACATGCCGTCCCCCCACCTAGCATATTTCTGAAGTTCATAGTTTTGAGCTTTGAACTTTGGGAACCAGAAAAGAAATCTTCTTGATATGTAGCATTTCTTGACTGATGCAATCTTGTCTAGAATAGCACTTTCATATGATCCTGGTATCGCTTTCCTTCGTTTTCGGAAACACCAGATATAAGTTAACTTCAAGTTTGTTGCTTGAAGCCTATGCCTGAAGTGGATCATAACCATCATCCAGCATCTGCAACCACAACTCTTCTAGCATTGCATATATTTTACCCCTTTCAGGATGCAGACTATCTTCAACAAAAAATACATGGGTCCTATCCTTAACCTCAATCCAGCTCTGACCTGGAACTTTCCTAACATCCCTTTCTCTCATTAAGTTCCTCAATCTGGCAACTTCAACCCAACTTCCAAAAGAAGCATGGATGTTGCAAAGTAACACAAGAGCAGCAGAATTGGAGGGATCAACTTTTAGTATGTTCTCTGCAGCCCGTTTTCCAATCTCAACATTCCCACGGGTTTTGCAGGCAGCTAGTAGAGTCTTCCATACCAAAATATCTGGTTCGAATTCCATTTGCTCGATGAATGCCTCAGCTTCATGTAAGCATCCAGCACGAGCAAGTAAGTCAACCATACAAGAACAGTGCTCTCTTGTCGGTACAATTCCAAGTTCGGATTCCATTGTCTTATACAATTGCCACCCATCTTCTACCAACCCAATATGACTGCAAGCAGTAAGGACACCCACCAGTGTAACTTCATTTGGTTTTATACCCAATCCTTTCATTGTTTTAAAAAGTTCAAGTGCTTCCTCTCCATTTCCAAACTGAGCATAACCCACAATCAAACTACTCCACGAGACAACATCTGGAGTCTCCATCAAACCGAAGAGCTTTTGGGCACTTCCAAGTGATCCACATTTTGTATACATGTCAATCAATCCATTGGTGATAGTAACATCAAGCACAAGGCCACTTTTTACAGTAAAGCAATGAATCTGATTCCCAACCTCTAGAGATGCTATATTTGCGCATGCTCCAATTACATTCTTCAAAGTAATATAATCAGGCTTAATTTCAGAACTACGCATTAACTTCAACAATCTGAAAACTTCTCCAGCCTGGTTGTGCTGCATACATGCGGTAATAATAGCATTCCATGATACTGAATCAGCGTGGTTTCTTATATCTTCAAACACAATAAATGCATCATAGAGATTTGAGCACTTTGCATACATGGTTAACAAAGCGTTGCAAACAATAACCATACAATCAAATGCCCTTTTGATAATGTAGGAGTGAACCTGTCTACCCTGATACAGTGTTGAAGGGCTTGTGCAAGCAGAAAGTATGGAGAGAACACTAATTTCGTCAGGGACCAGTCCCTTATGCCGCATCTGAGAAAAGAATGATATTGCTTCATTAGCATCTCCAGCGTTGGAAAACCCGGAAATAATTGCATTCCAGGACACTAAATCAGGCCTCTCTATCTGATAAAATACTGTTCTTGCAGATTCTAAATACCCACATTTTGCATACATGTCACAAAGGGAGCATCCAGCAAAAATGTCTCTCCCTAAACCAAATTTTATGCACATCCCATGTATCTGCTTTCCATATTCTCGTTGAAGAAGGCTGCTACACGCACTGAAAGCACTTCCAAATATAAACTCATTTGGCTGGTAAGCACCCTCAAGGAGCATCTCCTTGAAATGACCTAAAGATTCTTTGTCATAACCAAGTTGAGAAAACCCTGCAATCATTGAACCCCAGGAAATTAAGTCCCTTGTTCGAACATGAGAAAATACATCAAAGGCATCTGCAATTAGACCAAACTTTGTGTACATTGAAGTAAGGGCATTCTGTGCAATAGGGTGAGAACCAGTTTCTGATTTAAGAACATGGGCATGCACTTGTCTCCCCAACCATGCATTGCCCAGACCAGAGCAAGCTTTTATTATGCTTCCAAATGTGAAGTGGTCAGGCCTGCAACCTGATCTCAGCATTTGAAAATACAATTCAATGGCTTTATCCTCTTGCTTATTCTGTGAGTGCCCAGAAATCAGTGAAGTCCAAGAAACCACATTTCTCTCGGGCATTGCATCGAAAACCTTTCCTGCATCCTTGACTGACCCGCATTTTCCATACATGTTAAGAATGTGATTATGCAGAATAATGTCTGGCTTGCATTTGGATGCCAAAATATGATCATGGATTTTCCTACCATGGTCAAGAGACCTTAGAAATGAGCAAGCAGAAACCAAATCGGCATAAGTGCTGGGAAATATTTGGAAATTGGTCTTCCCTTCCAAAAATTCAAATGCTTGCAGAGCTTCTTTGTAAAGCTTTTGCCTGCACAGGGAGCTTATGTAGTCATTGCTAAACTGTTCGTTCTTGAACTTTGGTAAAAGAGTCGAAGGTAAACTTGGCTGACTATAATGGAATGTCAATGGCAGTGGGGCTTTGAATCTTTTCATCATGGTCAAAGGGCTTGTTTGTTTTTGCCACTTCGTAAAATAAGGACAGATTTTCTGTCTGTTTTTAGCCATCCAAAATATTAATTTTTTAAAAAATAGTACATGGTTAAAATTTCCCATCTCCAACCATACATGGCTATATTTTAGGATTCTTCATATTTTATTATTTTGAGAAGCATGGAGCCCACAAAAAAGTGGATGGATTTAAATGTGCAATATGAAAAGCACATGCATGAGGCCCACAAAAAATTTGGCCTAGGCCAAAGCTAGGCTAAATGTGGCCCGGTTGGAGGGCTAAAAAGCCAAATGTAGCCCTCCAAATTTGGCCAAAATTTTGTTTAGCCCATAGCTGGAGATGGGTTTTGCATTATTTTAGGGCTATATTTGGGATATAACCCATGGCTGGAGATGGCCTTAGCTTTGATAAAATAACAGGTTCACTTTTCGTGCACCAAATTTAACTAGAAACTGAAACACATAAAAAAAATTGATCCGGCGGATCCGATTAATCCGGCCGGATTGATGCCCACCACCAAATTTAATATGTTGTTGTCTTTGTGAAATTTTTAAAAAGTTTTTATGACTTCACTTTGAGATGTAGTGTTACTTTGCATGCCACAGCCCATGCTACTTTTCACGACTTATTTGCAATTTATTTTGAATTGGCAGAATTGAGTAGAGGTGGTTGTGGTTTGGTTACCGCAACTTTTCAATGAAACCGCGAACCGACCGATCTATTGAGGTATACCGCAATTATCGGTATATGGAACTTTACAAATTTAATCGACAAACCCACTAAAAAAATCTAATCTTTTACAAACTTTTCTTCTAGGCATATGGGTAAAAAAAATATAATCTTTTGCATACTTTTGTCAACCTAGTTTTGAAGCCTTTTAAGTCGAAGCATTTTGAACTTTAAAAATTTAAGCAAATAAACTCACAACTCAAATAAAGGTTTAAACCGAAGCAAATAAAGTTTAAATTTAGTTACAATCCAAAAGAAAAATGCAATGCAAGACATAGAGAACGCAATGGTTGGTGGAGAGTGAATTTGAAGGACTCCGTTGTGGTGTGTGACTATCTACAAATAAAACAACACAAATTTAGTAAATATGAACTAAGAAAATTAAAATGAAATAAGCATACAAAAAAAACATTATAAAAAGCATAGAGAACATGAAAATAATAAACTAATTATTTACAAGTTCTAACATGTTCCATTTCCTTGTAGAATTCAATCTCATCATCAGAGAGAAATGCGATAATTAATTATCATGCTATTAAATATTAAATAAAATAATTATTTATATATAGTTGCGGTATACCGCCGTATTTGGTTATTCGGAACCGCATTGACAATCGCTCATTGCGGTCGGTTTAAAAAATCGCAATTTGCGGTCAGTTTTCCAGCGAAGTCGATTTGAATGCGGTTAAAATGCGGTCGGTAAATGCGATATTTCGGTTCAAAATGCTAACCCTAGAATTGAGTGTAGTAGACAATCCTCTTCTATCTAACATGGCACACAATATGAAATTGAAGTATGACAAGTATTGGGGATCACTTTATAGTGTTAACCAATTCTTGTTTATAGTTGTTGTTCTTGATCCTAGGTATAAATTGGACAATTTATCAATGCATATTGTTGATTTGTATGTGCAAAATGATGCTTATGTTGCCGTGAAGACAACTGGTGTGAGAGATCTTTTGTTTAAACTTATGGGTTGTACGAGGCAGGTTTCGTTAGTAATCCAACTCAAAGTGTTAGCAGTTCTACTACATCTTCAAGTATTGGCAGCAGCATAGTGACTGATAGTTCTAACTCTTCACGCTTTGGAGGTGATAGGAAAAAGGCTATGAAAGAAAAGTGGAAAAAGAGACAAAAAAGATAAAGAGGCAGTGGTTCTATCTCATGAGATAGATAGATATTTGTCGGATGTTGCAGAACAAGATATTGAACAGTTTGATACTTTAAATTGGTGGAGGGTGAATGCTTCTAAATATCCAGTTTTAAAAGCCATTGCAAGGGGTGTGCTTGCAATTCCAGTCTCTACAGTTGCCTCAGAATCTACTTTTAGCACGGAAGGGAGAATAATTAACTCATTTCGTAGTTCCTCGAGTCTTGCTATGATTGAGGCTTTAATTTGTACACAAAATTGGTTGAAGGCCATTTCAATATCTTTCAAAGTTGAGCCCACCATTGAGGAGATGGAGTTTTATGAAACAATTGAGTTAGGTATATCTATTTTTCTCTATTAATTGCTTATAATTGTGAATTTTACTGTGCTAAAGCTAAATCTATGATTATCTGTATTTCTTATATAGAAATGCAGAGATCAAAAGCTAATGCGTATGTGCACATTTTCACTGATTGATTCTCTATTGATGCATAACCTTGCAGTTATGGTATTTTTCTTATTCTGGAATATTTTGACCATCTTGTATCCTAACATTTGCGTTGATTCAAACTGCTTTTATGTGCAGTATGGGGACATGCCAGCATACTACATCAGAAGAAGGGTTCAGTCATGTGCCTCAAAATCTATTTTAATATGTTTGGCAAATGGGGGGAGTAACCCAACACCTTATAAGCCTTTGCTGGGTTTCTCAACTTTCTAATGTGGAACTTTTTTACCTTCACATTCTCACAGTTTTGATGGAAATTAGGAATTTAGAATGGGGACATACCACTTTAGAATGTTTGTTTTGATGGAAATTGTTGAGGCCCAAAAAATCAAGGGTAGGCCCAAATGCATTTTTGGCCCAATATGACGCGTGAAATGCCCAGTTAAGACATGCGAAAATTCGTCGTATACGCTTGATATAGGCTACATGCCATGCCACGTAAGCACGCAGTCCGCAGGGAGTTGTAACGAGCCCTTAAAACATGCTAACTTTATGAATCCATGCTTTCTCACCGTCCTCTCAAGCTTCATAGCCCTTTACAACAACGGCCAAATTCAAGCACGCACGTACCAAAAGAAAAACACGCAACGCCAAGCGGGAATTGCTACTGTAACACCAAGCCAAGCTACAAGTGGGCCTAAGCCACAAGATTACCTAGGGCTTGCTGAGCAGTTTGTGATATGGATGGTTATGAGTATTCGCGAGGCCCATTGATGGACTGAGAAGTGGAAGTTTTGGGCTACTTGGGAGCACCAAAACTCAGGCCCATTTCTTGGACCCAAAAATATAGGTAAGCATAAGAGATAAAGCCCAATGCCTTAAGAAAAATATATAATAGTAAAGCCCCACATCAGCCAAAACATATAGCACCATAAGCTGCTTCCAGCAGCTTAACGAAACCCACAGGTCGCTGGAAATAAATGAGCAACACCCAATGGCTTGACCAGTAGCCCAAGCCCAGCATCTTACACATAGATAGCATTACCAGAAGCCTCAAAACCTGGTCAAATAGCAAGCCACTGCAAAAACCAACAGAGATCGAGGTGTGCAGAAGGAATACCCATTGTGCCAACGCCTTTGCCCATGTTTCTTTCCTCTGCAAGCTCTAAAAGGAAAATCAGGGTAAAGGGAGGGTAACACCACATCCATATAAGAAAGCCCAGCTGTGTGAGGATCTGGGGAGCTCCAAAACTGCATGCATGTGCTGTGAGGTTAGGAAAATTTCACCAAAATAGGTTGGAATGGGAGAAAGTGAAGAAAAATGGAGAGCCTAGCTTGGCAAAACCAAAGAGTCCTGCGCTTATAAAAGGAGGCACCTCCACCCAGCAAAACTCATCTTATCCAGAGCCAAGCAACCCATACCTAAAGAGCAAGCATCATCTCTCACAACAACGATCCAGAGCAGACTAAGGTTTGTCAAGCAGCTGGAACTTTTACTCAAGACACCCCAAGCTTTGTCTCCATAGTTCCCTCTCTTCCTTAGTCAAAACCCCCATCAAATCCCTTTCTATCTTGCTCTAACTCTTAGTTTCCCACAAGAAACCCAAGCTCTTTCTCTCTACTGCTAAACTTGTGAATGCTTAGCTTCCATGCCACAAGCTTCTCAAGCCAAGCCAAGTTATTTATCGGTCATTGTTGTCTTCTTTGTTGGTGAAAGTAACCAAAGTGTTTCCTAAGGTTCTACAAGCCTTTTGAAGCATTCTTGGGGCCTGGTTCTTGAACTCAGGCACAGGGGCAAATTTCATCCGTTGCAACCCATTCGTCAAACTGCCGGAAAGCTCATCCACCTAGCTGCTGGAAGAAAAAGACCCTTACAGAAATTATGAACTTAGATGCATGCTTTTGAATGCTTAGTATGTTGGAAATTGTGCAGCCTTTGATTGAATGGAATGTTGTTTTGTTAGCATGATTTCTATAATAGCAGCCTTTGATGGAATGATATAATGGCAAAATGTAATGTAAGAGAACGTTGAAAAATGCATGGTTTTGAGTTAGGCACAAACTGTCTGAACCAATCCGAACTAAACTGATTACAAGTAGTTTAGATTGGTTCGGTTTTCATTATAGTTTTAGACTAATCCAAACCAAATCGATCCATTATTTTCTTATTAGTTCACCCCTAATTCGGACCGTGCCCACCCCTAAGTACTATATTCTCCTCTACACTAGCTTTTAATGGCATGAAAATGGTTTATAAGTTAACAGCAAATTTATTTTGTTTTGAACTGTTGTTTAAGGAGGAGTGGGTGATGCGTCCCACAATATTAGGCTCACCACGCGGCCCTCATTCTTAATATGGTAAAAAAAAAAATTCAGTACGACCGTAACTCCTAACACCTTTGTACACCTTGACTTAAGAATTTTATCGACTACGAAACTTAAGAACAATTAATCTTTCATTAGGTTGAAGTCTTTTGCATGATATTCAATATGTTTGTGGCATCGAAGTTTGTTGCTTTGGATCAAAATATAATATAATGGTTGAGAGATGATGTGCTAATTAATGGTTTCTTCAAATGTCAGGAATGTGTGGTAGAATTTTTATCAGTTAACCCATAACAATGACATTGGTCCATAATATAAAAAAACATCATTAACATCTTGTCTCAAACGAGTGACCTATTGAGCTTGGGCTTTCAATTAATCCATCATTAACAAAGGTCCTAATCCTCCTATAATTCTTGATGTTAATATGAAGTGAAATATTCCATCTTTGATCCTTCTGTCTTGCAAAATTCCCGCGACTCATAACACCACGTTTTACTTAGGATGTTTGTCCTCATCAACCTTGTGACTCATGCTCATCATTATTATTTTGTTTCCTTGAAGATTTTTCAGTCACACCAAACAGAAAGCCAGTGTAATAATGAAAAACCAAATTTGTTCCCATTGTTTAAAATGGTATCCATAATCCAATGTTTAAACACACCGTAATTAGTTTTGTTTACTAGTTCCCTGTGGCTTGGAACCACATGTTTAAATTTCATCAACTTAATTAACATTGCCCATAATCCAAAAGCATACAGCTAAAATTCTGAATTACCACAACATGGATCAGATCATTTAACCTTGCGGAGTTTCCTAGTCACTTTGATCCTTTTTATTTATTTAATTATTTTCTTTCTTTCTTTCTTTTATGGTATTGGTAAGCTCCAAATTACAAAAAATAAATAAAAATAAAAATAAAAAAACCCAAAAAACAAGAACAATCGGTTGAATTTTAATACCAATTAGTTGATATTTAACATCCCAACAACTATTTGGTGCAGAGACAGCAACTCAAGCCCTCACTTCTATTTCTCTCCAACTTTTACTTGAAGCGACAACGACATGCAGCAAATTCCTCAACAAAAAAAAAAGCACTTTGTGTTTGCCAGTACCAATCATAAGCAAGTCAGATCCATCTATTTTCTAATAAATAAATCCCTTTTCTGTATAAACCCACCTGTTCTCAATGTTCAAATATAAATTCCCACCTTATATATATTTTACTGATCTACTAATTTCTATATAGCCTATGAGCAAAACCCACCAAGATTCAGTAACCATAGGACCCAATTTAATAGCTTTAAGCCTTGAAAACCAGCTGGTCTGGTTTAAGCTTCAAAGAAATGGGGACAACAGAAAGATCAAAGAAGAGGGTCCAACTATGGAAGAAAGCTGTGGTCCATTTTGCTCTGTGTTTTGTCATGGGGTTCTTCACAGGATTTGCTCCAACGGGTAAGGCTTCGATTTTCGCTAGACCTGCTGTGATCTCCTCTGATAAATCAGACCACAATTCGCCGCAGCCAGTGGAATCGCTGCAACAAATAGCAGCAGATGTTAACAGAAGTTTGATAGCAGAGACACCTATTGTGGCAATGGCAGCTGCCCCTGCAAGGCCTAAAGAGCACGCCGAAAACTCGAGATTCATGTCACAAAGAAAAGAAGGTGAAGAAGAAGAAGAAGAAGAGAAAGAACCCAAGTTGACACCAAGAAAGTTCATAATCATTGTGACTCCAACAAGCACAAAAAACCAGTTTAAAAGTGTGCTTTTCAGAAGACTGGCTAACACTATAAGATTGGTTCCTCAGCCATTGTTGTGGGTTGTGGTGGAAGCAAAAACAGAGTCAAATGAAGTGTCTGAGGTGCTCAGGAAAACTGGGATTATGTATAGGCATTTGGTTTTCAAGGAGAACTTCACAGACACAGAGGCTGAAATGGATCATCAAAGGAACATTGCACTTAAGCACATTGAGCAGCACAAACTTAGTGGGATTGTTCATTTTGCTGGCCTTTCTAATGTCTATGATCTTGGCTTCTTCGACCAGCTCAGAGAAATTGAGTATGTAAATTCTTAATTCCTTCTTTTTTTTCATTCAACTTAATTCCTTCTCTTTTTTTTCATTCAATTAAAAACTATGAAATTTACTTAGTTTTATGATCTCACAAACATTTTTTTCTTGGACGTAAGAACGTATGGTTCTATAGCTGGTGGGATGGAGGTTTCAAAGTTTGAGTAGCTTTTAAGAGAAAAAAAGAAGTTTGAGTATATATGACTGCCGGAAAAAAGAAAAAAAAAAGTCCCTATGGAGTAACAAGTAGTGAAGGTTTTTTTTAGAGACTTCCAATATACTATTATGCATGCCTAGTTTTCTCATAGTGGAATCGAGGTACATTAACGGCTGACAATTATTCATGTGCGTCTAGACGATTGTTGGAACTTCTCACCTAACTACTAAGATATATTGCTAACGAAGGACAAGTTGTCTAATCATTTGATTCTGACTAAACTATATAAATATCTAGTTTATTAGTTAAGCAAAATGGAAAGATTAACTACATGATTAGGTATTAAAAAATCCTTTGATGCAATTGTGAGGTAGTAGTGACTTATTGAAAGAAAGAATCTTTGGGTTATTAAACAAGGCTTCGTTTGTACATTTGTAGGGTTTTTGGGACATGGCCCATGGCACTACTTGCAGCAAACAGAGAGAAAGTGATCATTGAAGGACCTGTGTGTGATTCTTCACAAGTCATAGGATGGCATCTGAAGAAAATGAACAACCAAACAGATCCTAGACCTCCCATTCACATTTCAAGTTTTGCATTCAATAGTTCAATTCTTTGGGACCCTGAGAGATGGGGTCGCACTTCATCGCTTCAAAGCTCCTCTCAGGTATTCATTCCATCTAAACTTTTTAATTTTAACAAGCATCCGTGCATGAGGTTGAATGTCATGTTATCTCATAGAGTAATTTTTTCCGGTTTCGAATTAGAATTGCTAATGAAATCGTGCATGCATATGTAAATACCACCTTAATTCACAATCTGATAATATAACATGTCGTATATCTGTCAATAGATGAGTTTCTTATCTTATCTTGTAAAAAGTGGAAGTTTTTGACATTTTGTACCTACCCCATGCAAACATATATCCTATACTTATTCAAAAAAATTCAGTATCATAAAGGAAATATGTCATTAATATATGGTGCAGCTGGGTCCTGTCACACCAACCTGTTAGAATATGTCTTCCCTTTGAATAAATAAAATGGTTTAGTAGAGGTTTGGCAAACCTCCAACCATTTTGAATCATTATTTTACAGACTTGGATGAAATGTTACGAAAGCTTACACTCTTCAATTAATTAACCATGCTTACACTAAACCAGTCGTATATAATAATTATGTATAAGCATATGTTATTGACCAAATTAATTTATTAACAATTATCTTTTATTATTATTACTATTTGTTTTTAGAAAAACATTGTGAGCTCATGTTTCTTATCCAACAGAATTCAATCAAATTTGTGAAAGAAGTGGTTCTTGAAGATGAGACAAAACTGAAGGGGATCCCACCAGAAGACTGCTCCAAGATCATGCTTTGGTCTCTTCGTTTTCATGCTGCTGGAGGAGCCACCACAACCACCAAACACCAAATCAATCAATGAAGGCAAGTTTTAGTCGGTGGGAAAATTACCAAAAAAAACAAGAAGAAAATACTCGACCATTTTGTTTTTCTTTGTCGTGTAATTTTTATAATTTTATTCATTCTCTTCTTAAATTTTGTAATAGATTTTTATACCTCCAGTACTTTCTTGTTACAAAAAAAAAATTATAGCTTAAAACAATTGAATCCACGTTATACGAGTTACTTTTGTTCCAATTTATAGCAACCTGTCAGTTTGGATATTCTTTTATTTTATTCTCTCGGGTATTACGCTCAGTTAGTCAAGATAGTGTGTCCGCCCTCTTACACCCGAGTTTGAACTTCATCTCCGTACATTAGAATAGTTTAAAATATCGCCCTTATAAAAATAAAATAAAATCCTCTCTTCTTTTTGTGTTTTTTAATTTAAAGATATTTCTTTTTTGTGCTCATGACTGTGGGTTATAAAGAAGTAAAGGCTTGGGCCAACCCAGTGGAATAGACATTCATTTACACCCCCGAAGTTGTCCCTGGACACCCAATATGAAATAATAAATAAATTACGGCCGAAGAATTTACAAATTTAGTAGAAAAAGTGAACAAATAAGAGACAATGAAGAAAAAATGAGGAGTAGGAGGCAGCGGCCATTGCCAACACTCCTCCCATTGGCTTGGGAGAGAGAAAGACCCTTAACCCATTGCTTTTTTCATTGTGGAGTATATTGTTGGATCTCAAAATTAATTATAGTGTAATCGGAACACTCATAGATCAATAATTCACATCATTAAGCCACCAACCCAACTCAACTTTTAATTAAAAAACAATGCAGGAATCAGATTCAGAAAATCACAACACGAAAAAAAAACTTATTAGAGAGAGAAAAAAAACGGCAACATTTATCTTTACCGCCATGACAAGAGTTCGTCTTATTTCTTTAATTTCTTTCAAGTTTACGCTTCCTTTAAAAAAAAAGGAACTGAAAATACAATTTTAATTTTCATGCTTAACTACCTTTTGCGTTTTCAAATTCAATCAACATGCAAGGCATTTGAAATGATCCTTAACGCGTTATGCAGCATGATGAACATGTTGGGTTGCTAACAAACAGGTCACTTTCTAAGTCGAATTAATTATTTTAGAGCAAATGGGGGGTCCAATCCTCATCCTGCTTGAGTAATAATTAAATTGGTTAGTTCTGAGCTTTAAATAAGTAACCCTACCCACTCTTAATTAATTGTGATCAAAATAATATCCAAAATTCCAAGCTTTGTACCTATTCGTTACTATTAAAATGCAAACCACAAAATCGGACACTCTTGTTTGGCCTTCTTAATAGTAATAACACAATGGAGGAAGGAAGCTTCCATTTCCTAAGAGCACTTCCAGCAAAGGAGGCTAGGGGGAGGGCTGGGGGGTTTGGGCCAAAATTTGTTTCCAGCAACAAATATTTGCCCGGGCAGAGTGTGGGACCCAGCAACCTGGGCTGGCCCAAGGGCAGGGCGAGCCCCAGGTCCAAAACTCGGGGGGCTGACGTCATCGATGACGTCATCAACAAAAAAAATTTTAAAAAAAATCTAAAAAAATACAAAAAAATTCAGAATTTTTTTAAATAAATACTTAGTCATATTTTTCACTTCCCACACCAAAAATCTTATCCAAATTAATTGTTTAGGTAAACAAATTTGTGAAAAAAACAAAAAAATAAATAGTGTTTGCCCTTTGCCATGGCAACTGCTGGAAACACATATAACTTTTTGCAAGGGCAGCCACTATTCACGTGAATAGTAGCTGCCTTAGCTCCCCCCTTGCCATGGCAAGGGTTTCACTGTTGGAAGTGCTCTAAGGAGGTCAACAATACATATTTATTTCCTGGAAGGTCAACAATATAGATATTTCAATATTTTCCCAACAGTTACAGAAGTTTAATATGAATTTTACATGCAATGTTAGAGTTGAGGGGATCACGGCCACTTCGGGTATGAAAATCATAACTAGATGAAATTAAACAAATTCAGCATTCTCCTTTGCATGTAACATGTTTAATTAGCTCAAATTAATAATTTTACCAAATTTTTTTTTTTGATAATAATAATAATCTCGAGTCTACTTTTGTTATAACAAGTAGTCTAAACGAGTATTTTATCTCTTAGCGACATGGTGAATGATCGATTTCCACTCTCCCACAAGAATTTGATTTTTCTAATATTTTTGTAATTAATTATTCTTTTAGCTAATCATTCATCAAGCCTAAAAGATTCTCAAAATTATTTACCCCAAAAAAAAAAAACAGATTTACAAATTTGCTAGAATTGCGCGATAAATGGTCTGTGAGAAGAAAGAAGAAGTGAAGTGAGAAGTTGAGAACAAAGTAACAGTGAGAAAGAGAGAGAGAGACAGAATTACCTGCGGTAAGGTCGATACTCGTTACACTGGGGAAGTGATCAATAAAACAGAAGTGTCGGAGGCAGAGCATCCGAACCTTACAGCAAGATAAAAGTCTTTGTTAAATCCGTGGGACCCAATATGTGGGGCCCACACTAGCAAACCCAGCTGGTCTTCTCCATATCATATTCTTTGCTACCAATCCTGGAAATGTTCTTGTCAAGATCTGATTTTCCTTTACCCTTTACAAAGGGAAAGACAGAGGAGGGCAGGGGCCTATTGCCTGTTGCTCATACCCTTAGTCTTCAAGTCTCTTAAAATCTTTTTGTTTTTGTTTGGTGGGAAAAAGTAAGAGGCGGAGGCCCATCTCTCTCTCTCTCTCTCTCTCTCTCTCTCTCTAAGGCAACAAGCCATTTGAGATCTGCCACTTTGTCTACAGGGTGATGCCTTGATTTGTTCTTTCCTTGGTTCCCCAATTACTGGTTTTCCTTTTTGAATTCATTGTGGGCTGTTGTTGAATGCTGTTTTTTCATAGTAATGTTTCTGCTGTTGGCATTGGGTTACTAATTTTGGATCAAAGTAAGCAACTCTAGCATCTGGGTGTTCTGTCATTTTGATTTGGAAGCTACCCAATTGCTAGTTGAACTTGAAAATTACAGATTTTTCAGTTTCACTTCATTGTGGTTTGCTGTTGAACATTGTTTTTTCGTTGTAATTGTTGGCATTGGGTTACTAATTTTGGATAAAATAAACCATTTTTAACATCTGGGTTTTCTGCCAATTTGATTTGGAAGTTAACCCAGTTGCCAGTTGGACTTGATAATTGTGAGAAATTTTCCTTTCTGATTGCTTAAATTTTACTTGTATTGAGCAGAAAACTTCTACTCAGCTATGGCAAATCAATTATCTAGCTTAATTAAGTGCATTTTCTTTTTGTTTCCTATGTTTATAAGGTTAGGAATTTCTTTACATTCTATTTTCCATAGCTTTAAAAATGTTGAAACACAGGAGATTTCTTTCCTTTTCTTGTTCCCCAAGATTTCCTTCAATAATTTGATTTGAGCATTGTAAATGCTGGTTTTTCAGGGACGTGCCTTGTACGCTTTCTCATATTCTCTTTTTCTTCCATTAATCTGTACAATTAGAAAGGGCATTAATATTTTTCTATGCAATTGATTTTTCGAATTTAAACTCCGCAGGGTGGGGTCAGTTAGAGGAATGATAAGGAGATGGGGAGGAAAGGAAATTGGTTTTCTTCAGTAAAGAAGGCTCTGAGCCCCAAGTCCAAGGAGAAGAAAGAACAGGTTTGAATAATTCCCATTTGGCTTGTAGTAAGCGTGTTTTATTGTATTTTCTGTTTTGAGTCTCTGATGTTTTGAGTTAACTCTTTTTATTCAGAAATCAGATAAATCAAAAGAGAAATGGTCTGGGAAGCAAAAATACCCGGAATCCGAGTCTACCTCTTTTCAACCTGCCACATTGCCATCTCATCCTCAACCGGAAGAGGTGAAATTGTCCAATGTGGACAATGAGCAGAATAATGATGCTTACTCTGTTGCAGTTACCACCACTGCAGTGGCCGAGCCTGCAGTTTCTGTGGCTCCTGCGACTCAAGCAGTTGCGCAGGTCGTCAGACTCCCTACGATTACTCAGTATGCTGGAAAATCAAGGGAGGAAGTGGCAGCAATCAAGATTCAAACAGCATTTCGAGGATACCTGGTATGAGTTTATGAATTTACCTTGGTCTTTGACATATTTTGATGTCAATGTTTATAAGTTCATAAATGGATGACAAAAGATAACCTGATGGAGTTGATTTCTGATATTTTCAGGCGAGAAGGGCATTGAGGGCTTTAAGAGGACTGGTCAGGCTGAAGTCATTGATAGAGGGATCTGTTGTGAAACGGCAAGCCACAAATACCCTCCGATGCATGCAGACTCTATCTCGCGTGCAATCTCAGATACGTTCCAGGAGGATTAGGATGTTAGAGGAGAATCAGGCTCTCCAAAGACAGCTTCTACTAAAACATGCAAAAGAGCTTGAGACTTTGCGGGTCTGTTTTTAGTTGTGTTACCAAGTCTAATTTGTTGTCATTTAGATTCATGCAATTTATTTCCCTAGCATTTGAAATCCTCTGAGCTGTTTCGGAGACAAATTCCGCTGGCTGGGTTTTAATTTGAGCCCGAATTTCCAATATTATGAATTAAACTAAAAACTATGGGTTCAATCTTTTCCTTTTGCTGTTGGCAAATGCAAGTTAGAGTATTGCATTGTTGACTCGGCCCTAGTCAAATGGCACAATTTGCAAAGGTTGAAACCAAAGTTGATTCCCAAAGAGCTTCTTATTTGTATCTTTACTGAGATAATTTTTTATCTAGAAGAACCTCATTTAGTTGTTAACTCATTTTGAAAATTGGTACAGCTTGGGGATGAATGGGATGATAGCATACAGTCAAAGGAGCAAGTTGAAGCAAACCTATTAAGCAAGCACGAGGCAGCAATGAGAAGGGAAAGAGCACTTGCTTATGCATTCTCTCATCAGGTATCGTAATCTTTAAGATAAATGAACTGAGAGGAGGAGGGAGGAGTAGATTATGCATTATCTTCTGTGCCAAATTATGGCGTAATGATGTAGTCATAGGGACAAAATCAACTAGTTATGTTACTATGCTATTTGACCATGAGTTTCTTTTATCCTTTTGGGTGTAACCCCTGGATCACTCTACAGAAAAACGGGAAGAATTCTACGAAATCTGTAAACCCAATGTTCATGGATCCAAGCAATCCCACCTGGGGTTGGAGCTGGTTGGAAAGGTGGATGGCTGCCCGGTCTTGGGAGAGTCGTGTCATAATGGATAAAGAAATGCAGGATGACCATGCATCAGTAAAGAGTGCAAGTCGCAGTATTTCTGCTGGAGAAATTAACAAGTCTTATGCTCGCTACCTCCTCAATTCTGATAAGCAGTCGCCAACAGCCAGTGAAAAGCCAAGCCATCCTGGATTCCGGACCCCTTCAACTCCTTCCAGGTCAGCTTCCAAAGTAGCTCGAAAGTTAAAGCCAGCTGCAAGCCCAAGGGGTCGTAGGGTGCCGGATGATGACACAAAAAGCATGGTGAGTGTGCAATCAGCTCAGTTTAGGAGGCACAGCATTGCTGGCTCATCTGTGAGGGATGATGAGAGCCTTGATAGTTCTCCATCAGTTCCAAGTTACATGGTACCAACTAAATCTGCAAGAGCCAAGTCCAGGTTGCAAAGCCCAGCAGAGAAGAATGGGATCACTGAGAGGGACTTGCCCGAGTCCGCTAAGAAGCGGCTGTCCTTCCCAGCCTCCCCGGCTAGACCAAGGCGGCATTCTGGTCCACCAAAGGTGGACAGCAGTATAATTACAAAAAACAAAGTGACCAATATTGGAGTGGAAAGCTAATTATGTTCCAGAAGAAGAGTGGAAGAAAAGCTGTTGGAGAGTTCATGAAAGCCTAGAAGGGAAAGAAATAAAGGTCTATTCCATCTGTGAAATGAATTGTTAATTTCTTTGATTTATTATTCCTCAAAAATTGGTGGTGTGGGGTAAAATTAGTCCCAGGGTTTTGCCATGCTGCAAGCTATGGGAATTTGTTGTTATTTATTTATATTTGTTTATTTGTATCTTCTATAATTATCATTGTGACAACATACCAGAACCCAATTCATAGAGAACTGATTGATAGTCTTCTGTTGAATTTCTTGTTTTCTGGAATTGGTGAGTTCATGTATGTAATTTAATTTATGGATTATTGTTTATTTGGTGTTGGTCACGACTCACTACCCTTTATATTGTTTTTTTTTATTTTTAATTATCTGATAGAAGATAATTAAACTTGTTTGAGCTGTGGCCAACTTGTTCATGGCACTGACAAGTAACAACTGGATGTGATGTATTTGATCATGCTGATAATTATACAAGGGATATTGGTTAATCACGTAAGACAAGAAAAATTTAATTGCAACGGGAATATTGGTTGCTCACTTGAGCTCCCAGCCCGTTTTAAAGTGTTACTTTTTATGTACAGTTTGATGTTTTTTTATTCGTGAATAGAAAGAACTTACCAGATTATTGCCATCTGAGTGTGGATGAGGAGCATTGAAGAAACAAACCCAACAATAAAATAGCTTTGGGAAGAGAATTCTTTCTAAGTTCTAAAATTAAAGAGATAAAACTGTATTTTAAGAACAGCATTCTCACTCACTCCCTGGTCTCTACGCTGATACAGGGTTAACTTTAACTTCAAAAGTTCCAACTAAAGTTCCATAGTATTAAGGTAAATAAAGAAAAACTTCTCAATCCCAAACACATAAGATGCATGGAAAAACCTTCTGAGCACAACAGTTCAACATTTTTACTCTCCTGGAGCAGAAACGCCTTGCTTCAGTCTCTCCCTTTTAAGCTTCTTCTTCGACACCGGCTTCTTCTTTTTCGGGGGAACAGTTCTCTGAGCATACACGTAAAGTGCGTAGTTTCCAACCAGGAATATCACCAGTAGTCCAACAACAACAAGCAACACTACCAATCCAGGGTTAAACCCTTTTGCAGCAGCCTGCAAAATCACCCAAAAAAATTACATTTCCCGACAGACAGACAGACATACAAATGGAAAAAGTAAAACAAAAACAAGGAAAAATGTTCAGGACTAGTGCAATACACCGATCAAAATTTGCCTCAAGTATGCGGTTATCCCTACCTATCGTTGTATTATTCATTTTCTTCATTTAACTGGATGTTAAATGCATACACTCCCTGCATGATAAAACCTAGTGAAGATGCATTTCCACTTGAACTGAATTTTTTTCTGCTTACTTTCGAACTGGGTACATCCCACTCCCGGCCCATGATATATGTACATTAAAACTAGTGAAGATTCCATTGGCTTAGCGTCCTGCTATTGCTTCAACAATTAAAAACGAAAAGGTGTTTTAAAAAAAGAACCTAGTAAAATATAACAGTTTCAGAACGGAGACTAACGACCATAAGCTTTGCCTGCTAGGACCCTGTATTTGGAAGGAACTTTCTCTTCCTCACAAGTCCGCATTAAATGCATAAATGTATTATGAGAACAAACAAATGCACAAAAACTGATTTGTAAGGAAACATTGAAAGTGGACTGAATTTTTTCACAGTTTCCTAATTAATGAACAAAAGCTGGATTAAAACAGAGCTTGCATAGAGAAGGAAAGAATGAGATTCAATCCCAATAAAGTCTTAAAATACGAGTCATCATATATATGAATATCAAATGGGAGAATGCCTCAGATTGACAAGCACACATACATGCAACCCACCTACAAACTTCGTAGCGACATAGAGAGTGACTCATAAATGCGAAGAAAATTTTGGGGGATACAGTAGATACCCAATATCCACAAACTGCAGACACTGCCTGAAGGCAAACCAAACTCAGTCTTAGCCTCACCCATCGCATGAGTGGATGAGACTCGAACCAATGGTTTGAGTTCAGATAGATGAGTTCAATACCACCAAAGCCACCCACTGAGTGGTTGGCTCATTATACATATGATATATCTAAATGATAAATCTATTATATTGAAGGACAAATAACCCAATTCTATACAGAATCAAAAAATGTACTCATGCACATAGGCTCCACCTAATTCAATGCATTTCAAGCTAAAACGATTGCAACCATTCACTGAGAAAAACTACCATAATTATGCAGACAAACCACTCAGTCAAGATGAAATCATTCTGGCCAGAAGTTCCTTAGCATCTGATCTCTGATCATGCATAGAACTCACAGATAATTACAAGATGGGAACAAACAAAATGCATCAACAAGGAAATAAAGCCCATAAAAACACTTTTATCTTGGAAGGTTTCGCAAACAAATTTTCAAATTCAATCGTGAAAAAAGTTTAAAATCTGGATTGTTATCCCAGTTTTGGAAGGCCAATTTTCAGATCACGAAAATCTTTTCCCAGGAAATGCATTTCTGTCAAATCAACCAAAACACAAAGCCAGACATTTAATATTCCAAAAAATCTAGCCATGCATGCATAATATTCCATCAACAGAACCTCATAACAGCTCAAAGTGAGAAATCTACATTAAGATTCCACAAATACAACATATAAAATTACAGAACGAATCGTGGGAGATAATTGGGGTTCCTGTGAAATCATACCACGCGATCGAACGAAGGAGGGACCTTGTCCGCGAACTCGAACTCGTCAGCCATGGATGTCCTATCGCTCTGAGCCTGAGACTCGAGAGATCCGGCTCGCTGTATCAACTGTGGACCAGAGAGAAGATTCCAGAAAGACTAAATACGAAGGGTGAGATCTGGTAACGTATGGGAATGGAGTTGGGTCTGTTATAATTGGAAAGTGAGGTAGTTGGCCCTATCAGCTATGGCCTATAGACTTGACTTGCTTCTGTTGATCGTCAATTTGCCATGAATGGGTTTTTTCTCATGTTCACATTTGGGGTTGAAATGGGCTTTTTGAATTGCTCATTGGGCTCAGTTTATTAACAACCAATACTTGGAGTTTTGAAAGGGATGACAAACTGGATCAAGGAATTGGCAGGTCAAAGCTGTTTGAGCTTTTATTTTTTTACGAAAAAGAAGGGGATGCAACACAATGACTTTTCCAGGAGGTCACTCATCCTAGTACTAGTCTCGCCAAAACTTTCCGTATGGATTTGTTAAAAGGGCCATAAGCTTCTTTCTTTTCATTGTTATGAGGTTTGATTATTGTAATGCCCCGAAATTTTAATTTGAATCTCAATTAGCAAGTCATTTTGCATAAAGCTTTAAGTATGTGTCCCACGTTACCCAATTTTGTCAACTTCATCCTTAATTGTAATGACATGGCACTTAAGTGGTCGAATGCCCAAAGGTAACTTTGTCATTTCACCACCACCACATTATTACGCGACTAGAGCTCACAAAAAATTAACCCCGTTTCCTCTTCCTAATTTCCAATCCTACCAAAATTGATCTCATTTTCCCAAAAATTTCGTCCAATCATGTCCTATATCTGAACATTACGTCTACTCCAAATTTTACAAAAACCTTAAATAGAACCAATTACAATTGCTCCCAATTTTGTTGTTGAATTCATTGATTCTATTTCCACAAATGGATGAAGGTTGCAGGACCGAATCAACCAAAACGATGTTATTATCAGAAATTTCACCGAATTGAGACATCGTGGATTGATTCTAACCAGCCTCACAAAAATGTATTCTTCAATAGTATACACAATAAGCCAAAAATACCCTCTTCTATCTTCTTCTTCTCCTCCTTTCTACTTGGTCTCTCTTCTATGCAAATCCCTTTGGTTCCAAGGATTTTCCCCTAGAACAAACCCCTTCGGCTAATAAATCGGGCGACTCTCTCCCCCGTCATGTTGTAGAGAGAATTTCCTCTCCAATTTTATGATAGGTTTTGCTTCTCCTCAGTTTTGTGCTGGGTTTTGTTTATCACCAGTCCTTTTGGACTGACTTTTAAAATCATTTATGCTGAGGAGGTAGAGTTGCTAAGTCTAGATGGATCTTTCATAATAGGTGTTGTGAGATCATGTGGGATACTAGTGGTGTTGTGGCCTTCTTTGGCCAAGGGGATGTTGAACGGTAAGGCCCTTTCACTTTTGGTGTTTCTGGTTCCATGTTCATGCAGAATCAGTTGTTCTCATGGTCTCTCTATAGCATTGTTGTTGTAATCCTCAATCTGTCAACTATGAGTGAGTTGGAACTTGAATTTGTAATAGTTGTTACTCACTATATTGCTAGATTTATTTTTCTTGAGTTATTGTATACAAGAACCTCCATTTGGGGTGTGTTCTTCTTGTACATCTCTTATATTTATCCCTTTATTAATGAAATTCTGCTTGTTTAAAAATAAAATTATATATATATATTTTAAAAAGCACCCAAAACCATGGCTTAATGGCACGTGATTCATAGGTTGTCTCCAAATCCTTCCCATCAAATACAAACCCATCATACGAAAATATCACTTATCAAACTCAAAATATTCCAACCTTGAGGATGACAAACAGAGTATGCTCGATACTATGAGCACATGGGTTGATACGGCCGAAAAAATCAAACAAGGGCTACCCCACGGAAATTTAAAATTAAGTATCAAAGTGGTTAAGGATGCTTCGTCCTCAAGCCTTAATAATGGCCTCATTTCTTCTTCTGTTTTTCTGTTACGTCTGTCCTTTGGGTGATCCCCATTTATCTATTAGCTGCCATAGGCAGAAGACATACGACTTGGCATTTTATTTTTCTAAATTTAATTTCTTTTGTTTAGAGAACATATCCTATTAAGAGAGACAATGATATACTAAAACTCTCACACACTGCACGGATAGTAGAACTTGAATTCAAGACTTTTTCTAAAGAGCAATTACTCAACAGTACACTACACTAGTGGATCCTTTACAATTTAATATCAATTTTTCATGTATTTTAGCTCATTAGTGCTGACAAGATTATGAGTTACACATTTATGAACCTTATATGGTCCAATTTGGTCCCGCCCAAAAAAAATAAAATTGGTCACATATGTTATATGGTCGGTAGAGAAGGCAAGGCACACTTCACTATAAGATTCTGGGCTCTCTGAATGCAGGTACGAATTTTAAAGAGGGTACTTAATTATTCAATTGCTGAATGCCAGAAAAAGGAAAAGTGAAAAATGGAATTGGGTAACTTTTTATTACAGAGAGGTACAATTGCTTGTGGTGGAATTTTGGCAAAGTATATTCATCAAAGTACGTAGAGGAGTTTACTTTAAGCCATTCATTTGTTCAGTTCAGACCAAAATATTTTATTTTAAAATTTAAAATAGGCAGTTTTATTTTATTTATTATAAATAAATATGATCCCGACATGGTGAGCTGGATCTGGGTCACATTGCCATGCAATTTTGCACGTCATGGTTAGTAGAATGACGTTTTCAAGACTGGTTTTTACTGCTTTTAATACCGTTAGTCAAATGTTGTTCTTACATTTACCATTTAACTCATTAAATTCATGGGAAGCCTCCAGAAAGTAAAAAAGGTGAAATTCAGCTGCATTATGTGGTGAACTACTTTCTCTTGTAGTAAGAGCTAGGAGGCAGTAAATGGTTAAAAACTAGTTGGGTGGGTGTGAAGAACAAAACATACCCAAATATAGAAACATAATAAATAAAAAAGGAAAAGGAAAAGCAAGCTAAAAGTTAAAAGCTAAAGGGAAGATTGAAAGGGTGCCTTTAATTTGATGCAATTAGAGCTTGAATTGAAAGGGAAGATTGTCCATTCATTGAATGATAAAAGTATGAGTTAATTTGGTCCACCCATACACTTACACCACACCCACCACCACCAGTCACCATGAAAGAAGAGTTTCCAAAAAGCCAATAATAAATCTCTCGTTCACTCTATATTCTAAGTTCACTCCAACTTATAATTCAAATTGTCACAATTTCTACGAAAACTCCAATATCTTCCTTAAATACACACACAGCAGAAAAAATGAAATAAAAGTGTGGAATTTTAAATAGAAGAACTCTAATAAATATGCATTCCTTTTCCTAATGCTATACTTTACCAATCCCCTACTCAAACTCTATTGTTGTCTACTTTTGACTACAAGAACTGATGACATTGCTTGTCAAATAAAGCAATCCCAAGCCCCGCTAAGGCGGTGTGACCCTCACACTGAAAAACAAATAAATTTCCGACTTCATAAGTGTAATTATTTTTGGTTACAAATAATTTATTAGTTAACACAAAATTTTTGCTGCTTAAGTTTGTGTCACTAATTACATACAAGAAAAAAATTAAATATGCACCGTTAATTATAATTTAATCAGACGATGTGATCACCGCCGCCATGAAAGCTCAGTTCTGAGGAGGAGGTGGAGAGGGTGATCATGCCATTGTAGTCAGAAACGCTGTCCTGCAAGCTCAACAGAAGATGTGAGGTGCTGAAAGTGGTGGATGGTTTTGTTCTTGGGACAATTGGGACTTCAGCTTCCCCGACCAGCATTTGAACCACACCTCTCATGGTGGGTCTTGCACAAGGGTCAGGGTGAGAGCAAGCCAGCCCAACTAGCAGAACCTTCCTCATCTCTCCCTCATCAAATTGGCCCTCAAGCCTTGGATCAGCCGCCATTAACAACCTTCCTTCTTTGTGCAAACTCCACACCCACTCCACCAAATTACTACACACACCCACTTTCCCCACCCCACTTACTTCTCTCTCAATTGGCCTTCTTCCACTACCCACCTCAAGCACCACAGCCCCAAAGCTGAAAACATCGGTTTTCTCAGTCGCCCTGCCGGTTAGCAAGTAATCCGGCGCCAGGTACCCCATTGTTCCGGCCGCCACCGTGGCGTCCGGCGACTTATCGTGCTCAATTTGCCTCGCCAATCCGAAATCTCCCAGCTTGGCATTGAACCCTTCATCCAGCATTATGTTGCTGGTCTTAATGTCTCTGTGGATCACCTGAGTTTCACACTCTTGGTGCAAATAGGCGAGAGCAGAGGCAACACCAAATAGAATTTTTCTCCTGTGAGGCCAAGGCAGAGGCGTTCTTGCCTCAAACAAGGCCTTGTCAAGACTCCCATTGGGCATCAAATCATACACTAGCAAAATTTCACCTTTCTCGTGGCACCAGCCTTGAAGCCTCACCAAATTTCGATGCCTGAGAGTTCCAATTATGGACAATTCGGATAAAAACTCGTTTTTCCCCTGGCTGCTGTGGCTGCATCTCTTCACTGCAACAATGTCACCTGTTTCTGATAATATACCTTTATAGACAATTCCAAAAGCGCCATGCCCAATAATTCTATTGGCATTGAAGCACTTGGTGGCTGCCTTGAGCTCCCTATAAGTGAACTCCTTGGGCATTTTGATGACATCCGAAGCAAAAGAATTATCAGATTTCACATGTTTGAATTTCTTAGAGTAAACCCAGATAAAAACACCAGCAAACAGAGCCAAAACGAAAGCCGAAGCTGTGACTACGCCAGCTACAGCTCCAGGACCTTCTCTGCAGAGCTGGTTATGGCACGAAGAAGAAGACTTACTGTTCTTCTGATTCATACTGCTAGTGTTACCAGACACTGACGACCCACTTGGAGCCATTGACGGCGGCGGAGATTTAACCGAATTGGCAGTTGGGTTCATCAGAGTGGTCGTCGGAGGCGGCGGGGGTGGTGAAGAAGACCCAGATGGCGCAAGCGTCGAATCGAACGATGAGGTGAAGGTCCACCACTCGACGCTGTGAATCTCCGTGCTGCCTTGGGTCGACCCGGAAAAACCCACGTACATGAAATCGCTGACGTACTGGCCCAGATCGAGAGAGTAGGACAAGACCGGGTCTCTGGGTTTCAGATTCGAGTACGAGACCGAGACGTTCATGACTCGACTCGACCCGTCGTAATCAATCCACGAGTTCACCAGGTCGCCGCTCTTGAGATCGACGTCGATGGAGCTCAGATCGCCAACACGTGTCGACACCATGGAGTTCAGATCCAAGCCAACGTGGTTCCCGTTGATGTCCTTGAACTCGACGTCCATGAGGGTGTCGAACTCGACGGCGACGAAACCCGACCCGGGACTCGAACCCGACCCGAGGCCGAGGAATCCGCCGGAGTCCCCGAGGTCGGCGTCGTCGGGCGCGATGACGAAGGCGAGGCCGCCGCCGATGGAGGAGGGGTTGAGGTTGGTGATGGAGAAGGAGAAGAATGTGGAGAAGCTCGCCGGAAAGGGGGAGGAGGGTTGCCGGAAGCGAACGGGCTTGGAGTAGAGTGCGCGGCCGGCGCCGGAGTTTGGGACGGCGAGGTCGCGGGTGAGGCGGACGCTGCCATTGTTGATGTGGGCGTCGCCGATGAGCTTGAGGCTGCTCAGAGTCAAGGTGCCGAAGTCGAACTCAGTGGCCGCACTCGTAATAACGAATAAGAAGAAGGGCAAAAAGATAACGGCCGAAAAAGTTGAGCAATAAAAATCCAACATTATCATTGATGAGTAGCCATTAGAATTTTCTGTGGTGCTTGTGGAGGGCTGAAGAACATGAGATGAAGAAGAAGTTGAAGAAAATAAAGAAGTGAAATGAAATCACGGGGTTTTATGGGAGGAGGGGAGAGAGAGAGAGAATAATGGGGGGGTGGGTTGTATTCTTTGCCTTAAAACAGAACAAAGCTGGGGAAGCAAACAAGGAATACTAAGGGGAGAGGGGGTGGGGAATACAGAAGCCAAAGGAGATAGGTGGATGGGCATTGCGCCACGTGTCCCTTCGCAACGGTTATTTTTTGGGTGATTGTAGATAAAGTTAGGCTTTCTTTTACTTTTTGGCGTTGAGCTCGCGCCCTTAGCTTTTACGGGAAATTTCTGCTCGCACGTGGACGCGGGTGTAACGACTATTTGTCACGCTTTTAAAACCAATTAGTTGCTTGATTATAGTCTATAATGTGAGTGAGCTATAATTGTCAATCAGTAATGTTGATTAATATGCTTAGCGAAAAAAGAAATGTTAATTAAGATGGGATGGGATTCATTAGGAATATAGATAGAGATATAACTCACTACTAGAAACATCAATATTGTCCCGACGTAACTATATGTTTAGCAGATATGAAGTTTTATACAAAAGATCTCAATATTAAGAGGAGATCTATTTATTATATGAGACTTTCAATTTTGTTAAGTATCGCGGTGGGACTTTATGTATTCTTCAACAGTTTTGTTTGGTAATTCTTATTGGTCATGGCAAAAGTTTGTTAACTAGTGATGATTAAGTCAATGTTAAATAGTGACAATATCTAGTTGGCTAGTTGTTGTTATCTCAAAAACATTACATAAAAGTCTAAGAAAATTTGGATTGTCATTTTCTCGGCACAATCTCCTTACTCGGCCTCGAATGACGACAACTAATAGGAGTAATATCCGGTATGTGTGTCGATGACAACGATATATACAATGATGTGGCGGTGTGTAGCAACGGTGATGGTGGTGGTGACTGGTAAGTATGGCAGAGTTTGTAGTGGCGAGGTGATGACGCAAACGATGACTACAAAGTCAACAACATTACTAGTTATAGTGCGAGAGTGGGGAGGCGATGGTCTTATGTTAATAGGGTAATTGGAATCTTTTTTCTTATAATGCTATTGTTTTAGGATTTTACAACAGCGCAATCTTTTCGAAGGTAAATAATATAATAATATGTGAAAAAATTATCTTACGTGTCATTCCATTATTGGTTGGGAATATCACTTTTTGGAGTAATTTTTGGGTGTTCCCGGTACACCATGTGGCTGGTGTACCGTCCACTAGATATAGGACATGTGGAATATTTTCAATGCAGCCCGCCCATGTGTCATAAAAATAATGCAATAAATTAAAGAGTAATTCCACATGTCCTAGGTCTATTCAATGGTACACAAACCACGTGGTGTACCCGGAACATTAAAAAATTTCTCCACTTTTTGCTACCTTCGTTGCATGAAAGTTTCTTTTGTTGAGTACGCATGACATATTGGCCACGTCACCTTCATTATGCTTCCACATAAGCACAAAGCGAAAGCATCATCAACCAGTCGGCACACGACTTGGGGGTTCCACAATTCCATCCCTGTGTTTTGGGCCATTACTTGTTGATTTGCCTCGTGTAGACACTGTACTATGCAATGCACCATAATCATGGACATAATAAAATTACTGCTTAACAATATACCCTTAGAATTAGGCTACCGTTCGTTGCAAGGCCAGCCCTGAGGGTGTGTAGATGGTGTAGATGGTGTAACCGTACAGGGAACTCAAATTTATAACCCTAAATTTTTGGATGATATATTTTATTTGTATGTGTTCGCATCATATATGACATGAAAAAGCTATGTTGCAAAATTAACTCTCGCCGCAAATGGTATTGTTGCTTATATTTTAGAAACAGAGCGCGTTGTTGACATGTGTTCAAACATAACCCTTAAAATCAAAATGTCAATTTATGCAGCTAACTTTGCTTAAATAAGAGATGATGTCATGTAATAAAAAATAAATATGTCCTCTTATCTTATGTAAGAATTTGTGGCAAATGATTCACAAATTGGTATAAAATAATGGTTAATATACTAGTGCGTACAAGAATGTGGAACCATCATCTCTCAACGGAATAGTTTGAAAATTGGACGATATTGGCATGCTATGGGGACCCATATAGTTTGGTGGACGTGTAAGAGAGACATCTAATCACTTTAATCTTGTCTTGGTGGTTCCATCGGAAAAGGAAGTGGACAGTGGGAACAAGAAGACCATTGATGTGTTTGGCTGCTTCAGTTTTAGACTTTGAGTTTGAGTGCGTTTCACATTTTCACTCTAGTTTTTTCTTTTTCTTTTTCCCCATTATTTTATGACTTCAATTGTTTTGCTTCCCAAGTTCAGGCACGTGCTCACGTGCTCAGAGAAATATCTAGGAGCAATTGCAAATTACATGCTGGAAGGAACAGAGTTATTTAGGTTTGCAATGCAAGAATGCTTTAGTCGTTGTCTCTAATATATCCCTGGACTATGCTTTAAGATTTTATCAAATATGGCCATCAAGATTCAAGTGTAGCTTGATAAATTAAGCAATTAATTAATGAATTATAAGTCATGAATGATGAAACCTTGACATCAGACGGCCATCAATATGAATAGTATATGATTAAGGATACAGATCCACAAAATCTAAACCGTCGACAAATACTATAAGTCTAAGCCACTGTGCAACATATACAGATAGTACGTTTATATATATAATATGGCAGACATGGTCTTAGCCGTTAGAGCGGATGTGCTCTCCACTCTGCAACTGAGTTTGAATCCCCCTCCTCGTTAAGAGTACAATATATAAAATATATATAATGTTGAACAGCTGAAAATTAAATATGCAACATTGATCAAGCTTGATTAAGAACAGTTGGGAGGCATAGCTAACATATTCATTAGTTGATGACTAGTTAAAAGGATAAGTGGAGCTAGTTCTAATAACATCATTAATTCTTTTTTTTTCTTTACACAAAGAATATTTGGGGAAATTTGTAACGAAACCTCAAGTACATGTGTGAACTCTCTTAACCAACTAAACTACACTTATGTAAAGGAGTTTATATTTGATCAACAATGGACTAGTGGGTCATGAACAATTACAAACTCAACAAAAAAGTCTTAAAACTTCAAAATCACTCAATCAAGGTGACACTCATGCTTTTATTCTCAAAATGCCTTCAGTTTTCTGTTAAAATGATAATGAATTGAGTACAACTATGGTGGTTAAAATGATAATGATAATGAATTATTGCTAGTAATGAAAGTCCTCTTTCTCGACCAAACAAAAATGATCATTTAAACCTACGGTTAAGACTAAAACAACATTTTGATCTCTCTTCCTCAATTAAGATTTAGGGTTTAATTTACCATTATACCCTTGAAATGATGCTGCTTGGATTTTGAAGTTTGATTGAGTGGACCAAACCCGGGTTAATTAATTTCAATGGACCAAACCCAGGTTAATTAAACACACATCCACGCCCACATTTTCCACAAGCCCTTGTTTATTTAATGGATCATAGTTGCTTGCGACCATCCAAGAAGTAGGCTTATTAGTCTCAAACATTACATGACTAATTTGCATTTACATATCGACAATCCTTTCTAACTTCTCCTTGGTCCCCAGTTAGTGGATTGTTCTCGGATAAGAGAAGGGCAGCCCTAGAAAACTGCTCATTGAAGTAGCCATTATCAGAAGCCATCTTCTGCACAAAAGGCAATGTAGCTGGGTCAGTAGCCAGCTCTTGATCCACTATGAGCAGACCCTTGTTCTTCAACAAGTTCTTGTAGTAATTGTTGTCAAGAATCATGGGCGTTTCACGGTCGTTCCTTGAGTATTGGACTGCTTCTGGGTCTGGGATTGGAGTTGGGCACCGGCCTTTGAGGTACTCAGCATAGTCGGGGTCTAGGGTTGGATCCACGGTTGGGTAGAGTCTGTGCACAAGGTTCACACAGTGAACTCGGCCCACGGAGTGAGCTCCTGAATTGCAACAATTAGTAATATATATGTTTGAAATATACCCCTACTCTCCTCATATATAATAAGATATTTGCCGACCCATTAAGCTATTCTTGAGGGATTTTAATGGAGACATGTCACTTTTTGTTATATGTAAACAGTAAAGTCTTCCATACCTAAAAGGGCAACTGTTCCTTCAACATCGATGCCAAGGGATTGGAAGCGAGAGAGCACTGAAGACATTGAATCATTGTGATTAGGAATGAACTCTTCCACGATTTTTGCATAACTCTCTTTGCTGTCTCTTCTTCCCGTTTTCATCTCAATGTGTGGCCCTCCTAACTGCAATTAATTCACACGTTCACACCATTAAATTTTCTTAACCTCTCTCTTTAATTAACACTCTCAAGTAGTGGAGATCTATTGGATTATATATATATATATATATAACAACAAATTACACCTAGCTAGCCGGGGGCAAATAGCTTTAACTCTTCAAAGGAAGACTAAAGAGTATGCATTTTGGGACTACTTTTGGAAGAGTTGAAAGCGCTTCTTGATAGCGTTTAACACAAAGAGCTTCTAAAAGCGCTTTTCAAAGAAGCATTTACTAGATATTTTTTCAGGAAATATTTTCAGTGTGCTTCTAGTAAACACTTAAAGAGTATAATTACTTTTTATAGAAATAGACTCAAACGAGCCCTAAGTAAACTATAAAAAGTCAACTATACCGAAGCTTAAATTTCCTTAAGAAGTTTTGGTTACAAAGGATCGTAAATAAAAGAGAGAGAACAAAAGTTAGGGAAAGTGAAACGCATGCATGTTATTATTATACATACCATGACAATGCCATCTCTTGCAGAAAGAGCAACAACATCAGCACAAGAAACTGTGGAAGGGCATTCATTCTCAAGAGCCTTTTTGATTGTGTTCACGTACTTAAAATTTCTCATCCCAAAGCTCCTTCCAGATGCCTTCTCTGACTCTATCCCATTCACACTCTCTAACAATACAGATGCATCACATCCCTACATATATATATATATATATGTCACAAATTAATAATTAAAGCATAATCTTTTTATTTGATCTCATTTTTACCTAATAAATTGACTACTAGGTCTCAAAGTCAAAGGCACAACTCATACCTGAACGAAACAATCATGGAAGAGATTTCTAAGCCAAGAGACGGCTGTATTTCCATGTTCATGGTATAGCTTGGCGACCTCTTGCTTGATGATTTCTTCAGCTTTTGGGCAACTCTGGGAGTAATAGTCTAGTTGGAGCTCACTTTTACCTATGTCAAACAAATTAAAACATACAACATTTTCTATGTAAATAACTACATTACGGCACGATAACTTGGAGGTACAAGAGTTTATATGATCAATAATTCAGACTGAAATTGCAAGAGCAATGGAAGAATGCACAAACAAGATGCAAAAGTGTGGTGAAGATATACCAAATTGAAATTGCAAGAGCAATGGAAATAACATAAGGATGATGAAGCTTGAGAAAGCATGGTGCTTATAGGAAGCCATTTTTCTAGTTCTTGGTTGGCTGCTTGCTTGCTTGTGTGATTTTTGTGAGCTATTGTGGTGGCCTTTATATTGAGATGGTGGGCTGTGTGCCTTGGGAAGATTGAATAGAAATAGAAACCTTCTAAGCCTCTCTCCACCGAGCCACTTTCGCTGACTTCTATGTCCCACGCGTGAATGCCCACTCAAACCAAAATATATTAATACCACCTTTCTTATCTCATCTCTAGGGGTGGGCGCGGTCCGGTTCGGTTTCAAGCTTACATCGGAATCGGTACTATTCATCCGGTCAAATTGAAGTTGACTTGGAAAAATATTAATTATAAAATTAAAAATATAGCATTAGATTTTACAAAATATGTAAAAAATATGATTTAGATAGCAAACCTTGGGCTAAACTTTAAGAATTAAAAAATATAGCATTATTGACTTTTTGGTCAACCGATTTTTTTCTTTCGGTCCGGTCCGGATGCCCACCCATCTCATATATGATGCCAGAATTAGATCAACCGTGATGAGAAAAAAACATACAAAATCATGCAATACTTTATATTGATTTTAAATAGATTATTGTTTATTTATAAAAAAAATATTTAACACAAAAGAATTTATGTGATTTGACTCTTATTTTCACGGGCGTAGACAATAAAAGAGAATTCAAGATCAAAACCACACAATGTGTTTCAATATTCACCCACAATATCACAAAATCACAAAGAAGCAAAGAAGCAAAGAAGAAAATAAAAAGAAAATAGATTGAGGTGCAAGAAACCGATATGAAAATGACGTCCTTGGTTGATCCTTTGGCCGTTAGATAAAAGAGGGAGCAAGTTCATTTCATTGTAGGAGTGAGAATTTCTATAGAGAATGGGAGTTCTATAGAAGGTAATCGTGTGGCTCATGTTATGGCTCAATTTGGATTGAGGGAAGATAACCAATTTTTCTGGGAAGGGGTGGGTTTGATATGGATTCAAACTTTACTAGGAAAAGATAGACAAGGGGGGTTAGTTTTCTATGTATTGCGGTGCTATGATACTCTTTTTCCTTAATCGAATTTCCTCAATTTGGGGTTTTTATGGTAAGGTTTTAATGAGGCCACTTTGTAACACCTAAAGAAGCCAGGAGCTCTGGTCGTATTGATATTGCTTCTATATGAATGAAAGTTCTTTCTTTGATTAAAAAAAAGAAAGAAAAAGAAAAAAGAATGGGACCTCTAAATTAAACCTTCCTAAAAAGAGGATACAAATTCTAATTAGATTTCCTTAAATAACATAAAAACATAATTCCCAGTAGGCCCGAATCAATTAGGGCAGTCTCGATCTCTTGGACTCCTTTGGTTTAAGAGATTTGTGGTCACTTATCATTGAATATAAATCCAAGGGTTAAAAAACAAAAATCTTAAGAAGCGTAAGAGTGGGTGAACCACTGAATATAATCCAATAGTGGGTGACCACAAGTCTCTTGGACTCTTGTGGTTCAAGAGATCGGAACTGTCAATTAGGGTTGGGTTTTTTATTTGTTGAAGGTCCAGACAAGACAATTAACTGTGCCCTTGTTGGTTCTAAATTTGTCAGTACCTGCAAACTTGTCTAGTCTGAAGAATTATTGAATGGATTTAATAGACGTGAAAGGAAGTCGAGAACCAAAAAGATGATGTATGAAATATTTTTTCATAAGAAATTATAAACAATTCAATTTGAGAATTATGAAATGGCTTCAATATTTTCTAATTAAATGGAAATCGTGCAAGCTAGAGGGCAGTGGAGATACAACAAATGAGTTAATATATATATTCTTCTTTTATTGGGGGATTTTTCAAATAATTTTATTTGAGGGACACTTTTCAAGGTCTCTTACAAATTTTTTTTAAACGATCCAAACCATCTATTTTTTAAGTCTACATTCATGGATTATCCTTGCAAAAAGTTAGACAAATCTGAAACCGTTTCGATATTCAATTGTGTCATACAAAATCAATGAACACAATGCTTCAAGAAAGTACTAAAATTTCAATAATTCAATTGAGTGGTTATATGATGTCGGATTCAAGTGATTTTTTTGTAGAGATAATCTTTGAATGAGCATCTACAAAATAGACGGTTTGGATTAGTGAAATACTATACAGAGTGGGCCATATAAAAGTGTCCCTATTTGAGGGATCTCTCAACCGAAGCTCCCTATATATATATATATCAGAGAGCTTTCATTGAGGGATCCCTCAAATAAGCTTATTTGAGGGACACCCTTGGTAGGGCCCACTTCGGATTGTATTTCACTAATCCAAACCGTCCATTTTGTAGATACTCATTCAAAGATCATCCCTACAAAAAAATCACTTGAATCCGATATCATTTGACCACTCAATTGAGTTATTGAAATTTTAGTACTTTTCTTGAAGCACCGTGTTCATTGATTTTGTATGACACAATTGGATGTCGAAACGATTTCCGATTTGTCTAATTTTTTGTAAGGATGATCTGTGAATGAAGACCTAAAAAATAAATAGTTTGGATCATTGGAAAAAAAAAATTATAAGGTACCCTAAAGGGCGTCCCTCAAATAAATTTGAGGGATCTCTCAATAGAAGGTGACTATATATATATATATGCCTTCGTCAAACATTGATGTTCAATTAATTAAATAGATAATGCACGAAAGTGGATAGTTGATAAATTATTTGGAGTTTGCAATTCTAAACTAATCAAGTGGCTTGGAAGATCCATGGAGAATATGTAAAGCACTTGAAGGCGTGCGTATAGATAATATTCTTTTGGATTACTATTTCATATATTTTTCATGGAGTTTCTCATTGCATATGTGAACGTGTTTAGGGGTAGCAAATATAAATTATAAATAGGGACATTTTAGTAATGCCCCGTGGATTATAGGCCGTGTTTCACTTTACCCTACGACTTCCAATTTAGGTCTAAGTTCTCTTAAACTTTCGATTCGTGTCAATGAGTCTCTAGCCATTAGTTATGTTATTTATTTTATCAAATTGAGTGTCACTTTCATTCATTCAAGTTGGGCACCTTCATCTTACCCTAAAATTTTCACTCCAATCTTTGTTACTCAACTAGATTCCCAATGCCCAAAATTGGGGACAATATCTGGTTGCAACAGATTAGGGTATATGCTCCTAAAAGTTAGTAGTGTGGGTTGTATATGATGAAAATAAACGGAAAACTATGACATAATTGACGTCTGAAGAATATTATCATGAACCGAAAGTTTTAGACATGTCAATCACCAAATTGAAAATATGGAGGATAAAGTAAAATAAGGTCTAAATTTAGGGGAATTGCTATATTTTTCCAGTGACATAATCAATTACTTGTATGATAAGAATTTTAATTGATACGAAAGATAATAATTATTTTTATATCAGAAGATGGAACTCATACCACGAATTTTGGGACTTTGCCACTAAATATGAAAGCCCCCACGATAATCAAGTTGATGAATATTAGCCTCTAAATTTGGATATGGTCAGTTGATTTAAGAGATCATTGGCCTCAAATGCTAGTGGATTAGATCCATTTCAAAGCCACTAATAGATTAAGGGCCAACATGCTTCTTAATAAGTTGGATTAGTGGGAAAATCATATTTTTATTGAAAATAAATATTTAATCAATAAAAGCACAAGTTGTGGTTGGGAGGTCGTCTTTTGCTGCTAATCTTGTGATAAGAAATGGACTGCCAATTTGAAAACTTAAAAATTGTTTATTTTTCAAAGAGCAGTTCCGTACAAACTTCTTCAAAACATGATATGATATGAGATGATGGCGTAGGAATCTTTGGATATGATGGTTTGTGCTAAATAATCCAATGCTAAGAAGGTTGTTGCTGCTTGGCTCATGCTTGAATTGAATCCAGGAGGCCCAAATCAACTGGACTGTACCTTGATGCACAATTGTAACAGGCCCAAAGACAAGTATCCTAAGACTGAAAAAATATAGGTTCGTTAAGGCAAGTAGCTCATGAAAATCTCAAAAGCTCTCTCATGCAAAATAGATGGGAAGAGCAGCTGGACACGCATTAGCTTAGAAATAACAGAATTCAATTGTTGCCGATTTGGGCTCCGACTTGGGCACATGACTCATAATTTTGAAAGGAATGACGAGACGAATACAACCCAAAGCAAAATATCAGTTTTTAGACCGAATTCTATCGTTTATTAGATCAAAACGAAGTTGTTTTAAGAGTTATTAGGCTTAGGGTTTAGGCCTAATTCTATCGTTTCCTATTATTATTTTGCAGTTAGGTGATTAATCATGTGAAGAGAGAAACAAGAGACAGGAGGATGGAGAATATATAACCCAGCGCGTAGGTAAGTTTTGATGCTCTCAAAGGCCAAATAACATAAAAACGACAAGGCAAAGTGGAATATGTCACAAGGATCTTGGCTGAAATGGATGTTGAAAGCCAGCTTCTTGTTATTCTTTCTCAAACTCACACATCATGCTGCTAGTAGTACTTATCCTTTTGTACCTATCCTTTATCTATTAGTACCTAATACTTATCCTTTGGAGAATTCTATCCTTTTGAGGATTCTAGCATCGGTCAAACATGCAACCATAATTATCAATCGAGCCAGTCCCACACTAAAGGTTTATAATTATCCTAAGTGAATGATTGTGTTCAAGGTTGGAAACAATCATAACAAGCCTTGAGAAACTTCAAATTTTGTTTTACTTTGCTGATGCAGCACAGAAGCACGGGTTTACGGATCGACAAATTTCTAAACTCAAAAAGATAAATTGAAATCCATTAGTAATTGGAATCCACCAGAAAATAGAGAAAATCTCAAAATTTGATTAATAATATGATAAAACTAATTAATACAATGCCATGAGTTAGCTTAAAAGAAAACAAAGAAAACAAAGAAAATCTAAAACCGTATAACTTTAACTTATTCTATAAATATAAATATAATATAGATCTTCTCAAGAAATTAAGCAAACCGAAATTCCCAACGATACGACTTCCTTCTTTTCCTAGCATCATAATTGATGCTCAAGCATGATTTTCCATATTTGAAGCCCAATTTTCTGATTTTGAAATTTTATGATATTTCAAATTTTCTCCGTAGAAACAAACCCATGATTTGTCCTACATCATTTGTAGTCTTCAAATTAAACTTCATGCACCACTAATAGATATAAGGATTCTCGTAAAGGACTTGTAATTCCAATAGTTAAGAAAAGTTACACATGTATATGAGATTCATTCATGTTATCAAAATCAAGAAGAAGAAAAAAACCACATTATGATTAGGCTTAATTAATCAAAATTATGTACTCCTATAAAAATAAAATGGCAATTGGCCAGCCGCCATTCCACGTAAAAATGGCATTAGCCACTATAATCTAAATATTACTTTACGATTATAATGCCAAAAAGTTTTCATTCAACCCTTCCTATCCTAAGGTCAAATTCGAAACAATAACGACACTGAAAAAGCAAAAGAAAAAAAGAAAAGAAAAGGTGCTCTGGCCTTTTGCCTTTGCACTCCTTTATTATATTTACGTGGACATTTAATTTACACAATCACAATCTCGCTTTAACGACGGCCAAAAAAACATAACTTTTTTACAGTAGCAAAAGCTGTCGGCAGAGTACAAAAATAAAACCAAAACCTGTGTTAAGATTCTTGGTGAATTTCAGAAGCAACAGTTCTAGCCCAAAACTTCAGGTGTTTCTTCATATCCGCAGCTGCAGAGACTCTTGGCAGCCTCAGATTTAGCAGCGGTGAATCTGGTCGCTTTATCAGCCATGCCTCTGATAAATACGGTCTCGTCACTTCAACTTCTCCCTCACCATCTTCATCTTTTTCAGCTGCCACTTCCACAGAATCATCATCCTCTTCACCGTTCTGTAACTTCTTATTATTGGACACTCCAAGCCTCTGCAGGCCAGGCACTAAGCTCATCATTCTTGGGCTCAAGTTTTCTCTCTTGAACGTGAAGCCTAAATCCATGAACCCTTTAACTTCTTCAAGCTCCAGCTCCCCCAAGCTCCTGCAGCTCATGGATTTCTGCAGCTTCCTTGCTGCTGCTTCTGCTGCAGCATAGCCTGGTGATGATGTTGCTGATGCTGATGACCGTGTTCTGTTTTTCTGGGGACGTTTTTGCTGATCAGATGAATGAGAGCGTTTTAACATTCTGTTGGCCAGTAGGTTTAATCTTGTTGGTCTGATTTTCTTCTTCGTTTTCGGGTTGATTGATTCCGTCGAGTTGGTCTCGTCATCCTCTTCATTGTTGGAGTCATCCTAGTTATTGTTGCAGCATATGCATGAGACATGGGAGAAGTTTAGAAATAGAAGAAACATCAGCTAGGACAATTGTGTGCCTAAAACTCAGAGAGCAAAATATTTTCCAGTACTTTTTTCGATTAAAGTTATCCGATAGATTTTAGTACTTGGGTTTTGCTCAGATTTCAATTTCAGCACCTGTGTTTCAAATTGTGTCAAATTGAAAACATGGACCAAATTGAAATCCCAGTTCCAAAAATGAATTTTGACTTCTTTTTTGTTTTTGAAAGTACCTGTGGAGTTGCGGTTTGTGGTGAATCTGATGAGTTTTCTTCATACAAAAGAGGTGAGAAATCTATTTCTTCATCTGCAAGAGGTGTGAAGGAGTTGCTTGATGATGGGTATGTAAAAGAATCTGTGGTGATTGAGTCCTGAGGTGTTTGATCTTCAATGGTACTTTTGGGGCCAAATAATGACATGGGCTCCGAGAAAAGAATGGTTTGGTGAAACCATAGACGATCTATGGCTCCTAAAAGACACAAGAAACTGTAATTGTTGGCCATGGAGACTAGCTGGAGCTACTTGGTGATCACAGAGGAAGAGAGAGAGAGAGAGAGAAAGAGAGAGGGAGGGAGGTGTTAGCAAATGAAATCTAAAGATATATAGTGGGTGGTTGTGGTTGTGATTGCAGGGAAAGAACAAAAACAAGTGAAAGCAAATGAGTGTATGGTAGAACCTCCAACAGTCCTACAAGATGTGGTCAGAAATCTTGGATTCTCTCAACTCCACACATCTTTAAAGACAAATTGACAAGAGTGGCAAAGCCTTCCATGTGACATAATGTTGTGATGGTCAGTATATACTTAGGAATATAACAAAAATTCAGGGCCATGTCCATTTTTTTTATTTAAAATTTGTCTCTCGACCACATAAAGCCTATCCCTGACTAGACTAAATATGCATGAGTGTAAATCTTCGACCCGTTTGGTAACACTTTCATTTATGGTTTTCGGTTTCTGTTTTTCGGGTCGTATGGACTGATTAGTGCAATCTTAATTACAAACAAAAATAATGGAAGAAGCATAATCTGCAACATCCCATGATGTGTATGTATTTCCCCGCAATTGGCTACAAAGTGGCAATCACAGAGTTTGCAGACCTCCAGCCAATAACCTTCCTATATATACTTAACAGTTTTCTGATAATACTCAAGGCCCAGCATCTGAATATCTTCTGAAACCCCTTGATGAGCTTCCCTCTTGTTCTACTATCTCATCTCTGGTATCCCATCTGTTAGAAGAATTGACACTTTCGGCTGGTTCAGCTGGTCTGAAAGCCCTTCTTATACTGTTCCTCATGGAGCTCCATTCTATGGAGAAAGATGAGCGTGCCGATTGCGAAAGTTGTTGCTCCTTCTTCCTTCTATTTCTCACCTCAGCATGCCATTGCCTTAAAATGTCTGCCATTTGATCTTCTACTATCTTGCCTTTGAATTGTGAACCCATCTGTGTGAATATAACAAACAACACTTCAGAGATCAACTAAGTTAGATCGATCCTTCAAATTAATTTTGGTGAAAACCAAAGTTGAAGGTCTTGTCAACATAGCTATGAACAACACTTGAGATCAATATACTTCACCTGTGTGACAAGTGCATAGAGAGGAAGAGTAATATAGCTGCAGAGGATTTGAGTTGTCACCCTGGCAAATCAAAGGAATTTGCAATCATTAATGCAAACAAGGCATATGCTGATTCGAGTATTTCATAACAAATTTTCAGTATCATCAAAATTACTTCTGAATTGATCAGAATGCAAGTTTTTAGGTAGTCTTACGCTAAGAAAATCCTTGTAATAATGATCACGGTGTTCTCGTGGTAGCAAGATGTGAACCCGAATTGGTACTAAGAGCCACAAGAAGCAAACTTTGTCATAAGGTAAGCAAAATCTTTAATGTTCAACTGCTGCAGACTATATATGGGAAAGAAAACTCACTGTAACCCAAACGAAGACGGCAAGCTCAAATGCATTCTGCAAGGTCCAAATTAAGAAAGTAAAATTAGTTAAATAGGGTCTACTAAGTTATAAATTCTAGATAAATGTTCCTTCATTGTGATACGAGCGAGGGCATACCACGAATAGAGTAAAATGTAGCAGCACCAAGACAAATCTTGGTTTCCTGAACCAGAACAGATCATCGTTTAGTCGAACAAGAGGTGTTCCGACAATCACACTGTTCTGTTCTTTAATTTGAAGGGCCATTTTTGCAACAATATGCTCAAGCTTGGTTCCTAGAACCAGTACCACCTACAAACAAAAACAAAGTTAATGATTGTATATGAAAACACATGAACTTTTATATGCTATATACGTACATCAATGTACTTACCAAGAGTGGAACATAGGATAGCCAGAGATATACAAACCAGCCTGGTTATTAAGAGTTCAAACAAACGCCTATCAATAACACATTTCTCAATCTCAACACAAACTAAGAAGAAATTAATACACACATTATGAGCAACAAGAATTCTTACCATACACATCCACCAGCATAAAAGCTACTACTCCAAACCACATCAGAGGGCTGTGCAAAGAAAAGAGACCACATTAAGTTTATCCATTAACAATTTTTTAAAAAAAGTGATGATCAAATATGTAAGAAATTAGTGTAATTAGCAACCTGATTGAAACCATGACCTTGAAATCTTCCTCCAACGACCGCTGTATGTACTTCTGGAAATCGAAGTTGTGCCTGGTCGGCAGATGAACCTGCAGAAAGATACATTAGCAATAAACTTAACTGATTCCATCAAACAGTTATGAAAATTGGTTTGCTGGACTTGAGTTTAATACCGCTATGAAGCCGTGTCTCATGGTGGTATAGTCAACTTTGGCCACTGAGTTATAAAACTGCCTGAAAAAACATTTCTGTTCCATTTCACAACCATCCAAAACCAAGCCATTAGAAGTGTGCTTAAGATTAATTTAAACAAGTAAAAGCTCATGTTTGAAGATGATCAAAAGGGCCTTACCAACCAGAGATGAAACGATGTCTCCGCACAAGAAGTCATGTGCCTTCTTCCAAATGTTGTTTGCCTTGCAAATCTGAACCGATTTGGATCTGCATGCAAACCAGTGTCAATAAACTAGCAAAGCAAATTTCATAATTGAGCTTCTTTTCCTTGTGCTACACAGTGAAAGTGCTTATATTTTCAGTCATATTTCTGACTTTTGCTTGTGCTACACAGAAGTTATATTTAACTCTTTTCATATGCTTTCTTGTAAATGTATCAAAAGCTAATTCAGGTGACATAAACAAAGATTGACAATTTTTCACTTCCAACGTCTTTGAAAGCTCAGCAATATTAGATTAAGGGCTTTTCACAAATAAGCCCATTCTTAAAGTCTTTCTGAACCCGTTGCGGTCAAAGATATCTAGAACAGTATAGAAATGTAAAACATAACAGTATGATCATATGCAGCCAAAGCTTATGTGCAAGATCTTCCAATTACAGGTGACTCAGGCCAAAAAACAAATGAAAAAGGGTTCAAAAGACAAAGACTTTGCAACCATTTTGAGATATTTTAGAGGATTTTAATATGAACACAGCAGCCTCTCTAAGAAAACAATTTTTAAGAGTCAGTCAACTCACCTACCAGAAAAAAAGAATAAATATTAAAATCAATAAAAGCATGCGTAGAATCTGGTTCAATTCCTTCTATCTGCTTATAGTTATGGGCCAAAACAATTTCTTCATAAAACCTTGGAAAATTCAGCTCAACATTTACTTTTATGGGACATACCATTCTCAACTTGGTACTCCATTGTTCGTGTCTCTTGCTCCCAACTTTCCCAGCGCCTCATCTGCATATAAAATTCAAGATTGTAAATATATAACATCATTTTCACATAATTAATTGCATTAATAAAATAAAGCCTGGAATAATCTTGTAATTAATGAACATACCTTGGCCCTCCCCAAAGCCATGGTGAGAACACTGTACAAAATATGCATAACCGCCAGCACAAAAATAAGTATGTGAAGTTGATGCAGAGCATTCTTCGTCATGAAAGCTACTTTTCCCTGCGGAAAAAAAAAATCTCATGTGAATTAATTAATTAAATCATTAAGCACCCAAATTACCCAAATAACTCCATGATCATCAACATACCTCACCGCAAGAATCAGAAGCAGCTGCATCATCCTCCTCTGCAAGCCACCTATGTATTTCATCATACACACCATTTGCGCCAGTCGAAAAGTTCGTCACAATTTTATTCAGAATCACAAAGTGCTCAACATCCTCTGTTTCTTTTTCTTCGGTTGCTTTCTTTTTTCGACATGGAAGCATGATGTCTCCTATCTTTGCAGGTATGCAGATTTTAGATATTGAATCTTGGGTTACCGCCAGTAAAAGTGACACAAACCCCATAAGCATCAGCTCTGCAAAACAAACAGAACAATAAACTTCAGTTAATTAACCCAATACAAGTGTCAAATAGTTTGGTGGATATTGCACCTGATTTAAGCTTCTCAGCTGCCTCCGTCAAGGCATTTTTCCGATGCCTCTTGAGAAACTGCAACAAATTTTACATGTTGTAGCATCAAATTCATCGTCATACATACTTTTTAATGACATATTATGTTATCAGACTGTTAATATGAAATTTTAAAAAAAAAAGAGCTTACGTTGACAAGGAGGTTGATGGAGTGCTCGAGGAAGATGGAGATGAAGATGAAGAAGAAGCAAACGGTGGCGAGTGCCCATGTTGGGGTGTATTCGAGAGAGGCGCCGCCGGAGGCCACAGCCATGACGGCCTTAATATCTTCTTAGCCTTGTATGTGATATTTGTCCTTCTTGTGTGTCCTAATTTCTTCAACAATTTATGGCTGAGAATTCTCAGACGTTTTTCAATGAAGCTTTGATAATTCGAAATCGTTTTCTCTCTTCCATTCCCACTTGAGATTAAATACCCAAATGCATGACACAGTGCAAAGACTAAATTAGAATTACCATGAAAAAGTCCAAGTTATATTATGGTGTGAGTCAACCGTCAAATATGTAATGGAAGTGGGCAATTTCAAAGAAATTGAACTTTGATTTATTTTCTTATTCCTTTGCTTCATGAAGTATTTGAAGTGCCACCGTTTCTCTTTTTCTTTGATGTAACAGCGGCCTGGGAATTTGATCTTATGACTTTCTAGACATCGGTCAATTCTGATGATCATAATATAAAATTATTTTCTGGATAAATGTGGGACAACAAAAGAAAACTTTTTCTGATTATATATATCTTTTATCTAATAGATATTTTGGGCACAAAAAAGAAGAAGATATTTATCTAAATAATGAGACAAGAAAAATCTTTTAACAAGTTCATTGTTTTTCTTTTCTGATAGATATTGTATAAACCATGATTTTTCTTTTTATTTTTAATAATAAAATTAACACAGTAAAGATGGCTAGTTGGCGAACAATCTTTGAAGAAGAGGAGAAGACCAAGATTAGTTATGAGTAACAATCCATAACATCTGATCCAAAAATTCAATTCCCTTTTTTTATTGTAATAATCTCAAAATTGTGATTTTATTTTTATTAATATTCCGAAAAACCATACAATGTTAATTAAATGTGTGGGCAATTTATGAAGTGATTTGGTGTGGAAATATTGGATTACGAGTGTTTAATATTAAGTTGGACTAAAATGCCCATACATTTAATTTAATAATTTTTCAATGGAAGTTCAAGAAATTGAAGTGAGAAAAGTATACTCTTTGGATTGGAAAATCGAGCTCGATCTTACGAATGCGTGGGCGCAAACGGTTCGTGAATCATAACTATAACGAAGAAGAAATTCAATTTTGAAGTTTGGAGGGCTAAACAGTGAATAGTGAACGGTGGCCATTTTCGGAACACTATAAAAGGAGGGATTACTGTGCAAATTCAGAATTTGCATTTTAGTCCCTGGAGATTTGAGAGATTGCTGGAGAAGCGATTACCGACGGCTGCGGCGGCGGCGACCGGAGGAGGTGTTCAACACCCCCCAACCTAGATCGAAAGAGGAGCATCACGTGAATATAACCCAACTGGAATCAAGGTGATCGGATCAGCCGTGAAGTCGTGGCGATGCCGTGAAGTTCATTCGTGCACAGTGAAACTCATAGCTTTGTACTGCGATTTGACCACTTTAGAGGTCGATTCAGGTAAACTTCCAAGTTTTAAAGTTGTTTATCTCATCGAGTTCCTTAGGGTAGCCTAGTTTTGGTATGGCAATTTGACGATTTTACGGTCGCCGGAATAGTACCTGAACCACCATGTGCGGTGGCGGCGCGTGGTGGTGGTGCTGTGTTTGAGTTCAAAAAAAAAATTTAGTCTTCGAGGTCCTGAGCACGGTGATGTGCTTTGTTTTACAAGATTTTGTCGTTTGACCGATGATCGGAGCCTCGCAAATCTAGACCATCCGATTTTATATATATGTTGTAATTGATGTTGTTGTGAGTCTGTATGATCATACGAATTGGTGATCAAACGTTCCGATCTTAAGTTATTGCATTTTGAAGTTAAGGCAAGTTATCACCATTCGATTGTGCGCGATCGTGCGATTAAGAAAGATCCGACAGTTGAATCGGGCCCAAATTGATGCAGGGTGATTTTGGGACTATTTAGAGTCATTTGGTGTGATTGGATGTGAAATCTTAGGTCGTAGGCCCGAAGTGGATTTTTTTTAGAGTGTCGGTTGAACCGGTGGGACCCGCGAGACCCAAATAGTAAATTTTTGTACATTTAGTGTCATTGGTCCTGTTTTGATGTCAACAGTGTGTACGTCACAGTTTTAGAGTATTCTGGATGATAATTGATCGCTTTGGATCCCCAGTTGGTCCGAAGGGCATTTTCGTCATTTGAGTGGAATCTCGAATTTGCCTGAGATTGAAGATAAGGTTGATGACGTGATATTTTTGGAGTTTTCGGTGACTTTTGCGAGTCACGGGAGAGAAGCGTCTCGAGTGACATGTGCCTCGATTTACGTACAAGTGCACGATTAGTTGAGATGAGCAGGGAGCTTAATTATTATTGGATTTTGGAGTTTTGTGCTAAGTTAAGTGACGTGCTTTGCTTAGGTACTGTTAGAGCTTGAGTTGGTCATTGATGATTCGTTGAGTTGTTGAAGACGCAACTTGGACAGAGATGAGTTAAATCATCCGGATTGTGAGTAAAATCACATATTATTATATTTATTATAATGTGGTTTTGGATAATGTTAATGGAAATAATTAACATGTTGATGTGGTTTTTGAGAAACTGTTTTGTGTGAGTTTAAAATCAATCAAATGTATTTTGATTTTAAATGAATTGCAGGTTTTTGCAAAATGGATGGTATTCAGGAGAATGACCATATTATGTTATGATTGTATGGTGGTGTTCATAAGTGAATGGTCACGTAAATATATATAATTATATATATATATTGATATGATGGATGTATTTGAGATAGAAAACAATATTTGATGTGAAACGACATATTTATTGTTTTTGGCGTGTGTTGATATTGTGATTGGAAGGATAGATGTGAGAATGCATTGATTCCTTCAATTGGAAGATAACCTTTAGGTGGTTGACCGTGGCAAGGGATTGGAGCCTTGGGGTAGGAGGCCCTAAACCATTGAGAGCTCTAATTGGCATGTAAGACCCATGAGCTTGGGGAAGCAAGAACAGTGAGCAATCCTACATCGCTCGGGGAGGGAAATGTGAAGTGCTTTATATGTGTGGGCACGTATCTTCCTAGCACGAGGCCTTTTGGGAGCTCACTGGCTTCGGATTCCTTGGAACTCCGAAGTTAAGCCAGTTGGGGCTAGAGCAATCCTAGGATGGGTGACCCACTGAGAAGTTGCTCGTGAGTTCCCAGAAACAAAACCGTGAGGGCAAAGAGGGGGGCCCAAAGCGGACAATATCGTGCTAGAGGAGTCGGATCGTGACATGGCGCTATTACAAATGTTCATGAGGGTAACACATAGTTACTTAGCTTCGGGCAGAGTTGTGAACAGGCACTATTGTGTGTGGACTTTAGTGTTCGTGAGTTGGGAGAGTCTAGCATATTCTCACTTCTGTTGTCTAAGAATGACATTTATGGGTTGTGTTTCTAATGGATTTGAAACATGTTTTGGGTCAGCTGAGGACCAAACAGTTCTTATAAAATAAAAGAATTGTGATTTGACATGTGAAAACTGCTTTTAAGATAAAAGAGTTTTGGTGTAGTCACAGGTGGTGACTTACACAATTCTTGAAAATAAAATAATTGTGATTGGGGTGAGTTGATTGATTATGAATACCTTGAATATACAAGGATTGTGTGATGCTAATGAAAGTGCATATGATTGTATATTATGTGTAAATGACATATTTATACTGCTGGTTGTGGTATACTCATACGAGCTTTAGAAAGCTTATCGGGTTTGCTGGTGATGAACCCGATACACTATTCAACGGTGTAGGGGCTAATCTTGCAGGGAATAAGAACGCATGATTTCGTCAAGAGCATAAGCAAGATGTGTACTTGAAGTGTACAAAACTTGTTTTGAGAGTTTTGTTGAGATTAGACTTCCGTTGTGTATGATAAACTCTGAGGAACAAATATGTAATATGTTGAAGTTTCAATTTACTATGTAACTGTTGGAATGTATTATTTGACTCAGAAGATTGAGTCAGTATTGACATTGTGGTTCAGAATAGGTGATATTGTATTTTGGAAAAAAAAGAAAAATTCAATGTACAATTGTTGAAGGTTCCGAGCTTCACATCCTGGATTGGTTTGTTTGTAATAACTTAGCATGTTATTTGTGGTGGAAAATTCGGGCCATGACATTTATATACAAAGGGATATTGGGAGACGAGATTCTAACACAGGACCTTAGTCTCATGTATAAATCTCTTAAGCACTTGAGTTGCAAGCTTCTTGAAATCCAAAAATTCAAATTAACTTTGAAGCATAGGAATCAACATTTATAAATAATCACCGGAGATTCACTATTATACCTAATATAGATGCCCAAATTATAAATAAATAAAAACCTACATAAAATGAACTTTAGAAACACACTCAAATCTAATTTATAACATAATAAAAAGGCTTCAAACTTCCTATAAATTACAAACTGTCATCGATTTCTTAAAACAAGCTTAACCCCAAAACACTAAACATGGCATTAAAGTAATGTAATAATCAAAATTAAATTCAATAAGGCAAACTGTTATTTTTTGGGTTTTTAGTAGGTTTGTTTATAAATGTGTAGGGCTTATCTATATCAGTAATGCTAAAAGAGAGTTGAAGAAAGGAGATGAAGAGAGTTTTAGAATGTTCAAAGAGAGAGAAACATAGAAGAAATATCACTTTTGATGCATGTATTTCTTACTGACTCAATACAATACACATGGGATACTTTATTTATACTACAGCTGTAGCTAAATACTGGACTGTACAGCTTTGTAAAAATCAATATATAGGTGTTTAATCATATCAGCTAACACTTAATGACATATGCTCAGCAAACTAATACATAACTAAAGATTGTTTAAGCAAAAGAAATATAAAAGGAATCAATCACTGTTTAAGCAAAAACAAAAATATATATATATATATATATGAAAAAAAGAAAGAATCAAAAACTGTTTTTTAGTTGTTGTTTCTTTCTACGCGTTACACTTGGACACTGTTTGACTGTATGTTTCCCAAGTATCTATTTAAGAATCAAGCAATTGGTTTGTATTTTACCCTATTTTGACTTGGCAAGGGGATCCAGAAGACAAATACGTACATACATACGTAACATTTTTGACCTAATAAAAAAATCAAACAATATATATATATATGTTGGTGGTGGCTCAACCCTCAAACCCACTCGCCCAGAACGAGAAAAGTACGCAGAAATAAATGACACATGCACGACCCTTTTTTTTGGGGTTTTGGTAACGAGAATTATGTAACATAAATAAGGATTAATACTAAGTTAGGGGTGGAACGAGGGGTTTATAAGTGGCAAGGTCCCTCTCTCTTCCTCCCTTAGTTACCAGAAAAACTTATATGAACGGGATAACACGCTTTACTATCTCCAATAATCACGCTATGTCAAGTAGAAAAATTATCACGCGCGTAAGATAAAGATTTATCGATGATAATAACAAAACAATGTTATTCTTGTTGCACACAATTGTTTCTCAACCGATTCGAATCCCAGAGAAAGTGCCCTCTCCCCAATGCCATGTATTGGTAATTATAAAAATAAATAAATAAATAATTTGTTGTTCACATGTGACACGACTTTATTTGTTAAGAACAGTCATTAACATAACAATTTGTAAGCCATTAAATTCACAACTGTTGTTCATATTTGACACGACTTTATTGGTTAATAATAGTCATTAACATAACAATTTGTAAGCCGTTAAATTCACAACTGTTGTTCACATGAGACACGACTTTATTTGTTAGATGGGGACAGTGATACTTAGCCACTTGTCTTGTTTCTAGAAAGCTTCTTGCCTCGTTACAAGAAAAGAGTGATTTCTCATTACTTGCAAATCACATTTTGATGAAAAGGAAAGTTTCTGCGGATCTGTCAAACTGTGATATGTAGACAAAAAAGAATGACTCGCAGCTTCAAGATTATTTTATCTTTCATTATTATATATACAACAAATCAGTAATATGGTGAGATTTACAGCATGAGGTGTTTCTTCAATGGTACTTTTGGAGCCACAAATCTGTGATCCCTAACTAGACTAAGATTCAATCAGTAGGAGCAGCCTAGCCCATTTCCCCAATCCAAATTGCAGATGCAAAAGCACTCTCAGACCAGAACCAATAAAATTTAAAATTTTACTCAATTCTCATAATTTCCATTCCTAATTCTCTAACCCCTTGATGAGCTTTCCCTCTTGTTCTACTATTTCATGTTTGATCTCCCATCTGCTAGACAATTGGATACTTTATCAGCTGGTTTGGAAGCCTGTCTTGTATTACAAGGTTCTGCACCAGTTAGACTATTTCTCATGGAGCTCCATTCTGTGGTGGAAGATGTGATTTCAGATTGTGAAAGTTGTTGTTCCATCTTCCTTGTATGCCTCACCTCAGCTCTCCATTTCCTTAAAATGTCTTCTGTTTTATCTTCTAGTATATGGCTTTTGAATTGTGAGCCCATCTGTTTGTATATAAACAACACTACTAATTCAGATATTAACTAAATAATTAAGAGTTTGATCCTTAAAACTCATTCCAAAGTTTTTTCTTGTAAATGTTGCTATGAACGAACACTTCAGATATGCTTCACCTGTGCCACAAGGAGTCCGGATCTGCTGTCCCCATTTTTCATGTCCCCTCATGTCCCTTTGTTAATATCCTGCCACATGTCTTCTTAGATAACAGAGTGAAAACACCGTTAACTCCTAAATAAAACTAAATTTATAAATAAATAAAAAAGAACAGCCCTGATCCTTAATCTTCTTCTTCCTTTGTCTTCCAAAATGTTGCAGCCAGCAGACCATCGATCAACCCCTTCCAATTCTTTTAGAAGTTAAAACAACAACTACAAAAACCCAAATCAGCACTTCCACATCTCTCATATAGGTGTTCCATTTTGTCCTTTGTCTGTTGTTTTGAACCCCTCCCTTGGATAAAGCCACTAAAATAATCATTTCTTAGAATATATTATCATCGATAACTAATTTTTTTTAGTGAAATCAAGAATAAATACCAGTATGAAAAGCAAAGAAGCAAAAGATCTGCAGAGAGCTTTTCAATATTTTTCTTCAGATTGAGAATTGGAATGGAGAAAGAGAGTGGGAGGGAGGGAGAAAGAGAGTGGGAGGGAGGGAGAAAGGGAGAGTGAGAAACGGGAGCGCTTCCCAGGACTGGGAGAGAGAGGAGAGAGGAGAGAGAGGAGAGAGGAGAGAGGGGAGAGGGGGAGGGGATTGCCTTCGTCACCAGTGCTGGAAGGGCTCAATTTTTTTTTTTGGTCGGAAGAGGGCCTCAAGGTTGGGTGCGTGGGAATGTTGAGGGTTTTCGTTAATTTTTTTATTTTTATTTTTATTTAAAAGTTAACAGTGTTATATTAGGGTTAAGTTGTTGGACACGTGTCAAAAAATTGTACAAGGGACACAGAGGGACATGGAAAATGGGGACAGCGGATCTCGTCTCTGCCACAAGTGCGTAGAGTGGAAGAGTGATGTAGCTGCAGAGGACTTGGGCTGTCACCCTGAGAAATCAAAAGAATTTACAAACACTAATGCCAACAAGGCTTGCTAATAAAATTAATTCATGACTGTTGAAAAAGTAATACATATTTGTGTAGATGTAACTACACAATTCTAGAATGCTCAAGAAAAGCCTACACAGCAAAGTAAGCAACACCAAACTCAAGAGAAATCTAGAAGAATGAAGAGAATTCCACCGACCCAAGTAACTAGATATTGGAATAATATAGTTGATTCTAGAAAGTTACATAAGCTATGTCGGCTAGGAATTATGGAAAGCATAGTAAGTCGTCCGCCAAATTGAAGCTTTGAGAATTGTCTGGAAGATAAACAAATATGTGGCTATATTATAGAATAGCCAAGGCGGTGGAATGGAGAATAAAGTCAGCAACACACAAATATAAATAGGCATGAACCCCACTCAATGTAATGGAGCTAGATAGCTAGCAACCTAAGCTAATAGGCTATCTAGCTAATCAACTAGAGGTTGGGAGTTAACCACTAAAACTCCCAAACTAAGGGAGCCAATAAGCTCACCAATTAATCTAAGTGAAGGGCCAAATAGTCCAAACTAGTCTAAGCAAGTGTGATGGCCAATAAGCCAATAAACTAAGAAGGCCAATTAGTCTACACCTATGTACTATTCTCCTCCAATCTAATAAAATCACTTTGTTCAACTATTGTCCTCTTATCCCAAACCCCTTCACCTTTAAACCAACAATGGTATCAGAGCACCACACACATCACACCTCCTATAATTCCAACAATGACAATAATGTTTTTTTAGTATGATAAAATAATTTTGAAGTGATCATCTGAATGCAGAATTTCAGGTGGACTTACACTAAGAAAATCCTTGTAACAATGATAACGGTGTGCTCGTGGTAGCAAGATGTCAACCCGAATTGGATCTAAGAGCCAGGAGAAATAAAGCCAGCAGAAGGATATTATGTCATAAGGTATGCAAAATTTCTGATGTTGAACTTCTGCAGAATGTGGAGGATGTATGGGAAAGAAAACTTACTGTAACCCAAACGAAGAAGGCAAACTCAAAAGCATTCTGAAGTGTCCAAAAAAAAATAACATTAGGTAAACAAGGTGGATCAAGTTATCAATTCTATTTAAATTTTCCTCCATATGATATGAGGGAGGGCGTACCACAAAGAGAGTATAATGTAGCAGCACCAAGACAAAATTTGGTTTCCTAAACCAGAAGAGATCATCGTGTCGAACAAGAGGTATTTCGGAAACTACACTGTCCTGTTCTTTAATTTGAAGAGCCATTGTTGCAACAATGTGTTCCTAGAACCAGAACGACCTACCAAAAAAAATTTAATGACTGTATTTGAAACTTCAAACACGACTTTTTTGTGCATAAAGGAATTTACTTACCAAGATTGGAACATAGGATATCCGGAGATATACATACCAGTCTGGTAATTAAGAGTTCAAACAAATGCAGTGAATAACACATCTCAATCCCAATACAAACTGAAATAAGAATTCTTACCATATACATCCAACAGCATAAAAGCAACTGCTAGAAACCACGTTAAAGGGCTGTGGAGACAAAACAGACCGCATTAATTTTGTCACTCATAATAACCGTGATCATCAAACATGTTGCAACATTAGAAACAATGCATCATAAGAATCAACAACCTGATGCCAACCATAATTCTGAAATCTTCCTCCAAGGATAGCTGTATGTACTGTTGGAAATTGAAGTTGTTGTGCCTGCTTGACAGGTGAGTCTGCAGAACGATTCGGCACGCTATTAGACTTAACTGGATTTCGTTTAAAAAGACTTTTCCTATCCAACAGTTACCAATCTGTCTGGTTGGACTTGAGTTCATTACCGATATGAAGCCGTGTCTCAAGGTGAGAAAGTGAGCTTTTTCTATTGAGTTGTAGAACTGCCTGAAAAAACATTTCTGCTCCATTTGACAATCATCCAAAACTGAATCATTAGAAACGTCTGCTTCTGTCGTTATTTAAGATTAAAACAAAGTAAACTCCTTCAAGATCATCAAAGGGACTCACAATCCATGGATGAACTGATTTCTCTGTACCGGAATTCGTGTCCAGTCTTCCACCTGTTGCTTGCCTTGTAAATCTGAATAGATTTGGATCTGCAACCTAACTAGTGTCAGCAATTAGAAGAGAAAATGTGTAGCTACATGAAAATATATAGCTCATGCATTGGCACATATTATTGGCGACTTGGTGTCGGCCCATTATTTGAGCATCTTCCCCCGAGCTTGGAAGCGCCTCATCTGCATATAGATTCAAAAATGAAAACACCAAAGGTTATTTGTATAATTAATTGCACTTAAAGTTTAGAACAGCTTTGTAATGGCTAAAGATAAAACACACCTTGGCCCTTCCCAAAGCCATGGTGAGAACACTATAAACAATGTGCATAACCGCCAGCACAAAAATAAGTATGTGAAGCTGATGCAGAGAATGTTTTTTCATGAAAGGTACTTTTCCCTCAGAAATTTCATCTGAATGAATAATTAAGCACCCAAATTTGCCCTGTTAATTATTCCCTTTGGCCCCCTTTTATATATCAAACTATGCACTTACATCACTGCAAGAATCAGAAACGGCTTCCTCTGCAAGTAACCTATGAATTTCACCATACAAACCATCTGCTCCTGTTGAAAAGTTTCTTGCCATTTTATTCATAGTCACAAAGTGCTCAACAGCTTCTTCTTTTCGGGTTGATTTGGGCGCTACCCTTTTGCGACATGGAAGCATGGTGTCTACTAGCTTGGCTGATATGTAGAATTTGGATATAGAATCTTGGGTTACAGTCAATAAAAGTGATGCAAATCCCAGAAGCATCAACTCTGCAACAAATTTACAAAACAAAAAACTTCAAGTAACCCAGTGCCAAGTATCACGTACATAAGAAATGAAAGATTAGTTTAGTTTAATTAATTTTGTGCCTGATTTGAGCTTCTCAACTGCATCAGTCAAGGCCACTTTTCGATGCCTCCTGAGCCACTGCACCAAAGTTAATGTGTTCTAGCATGAAATTAATCATATAAAAGAAATTAATATACTTTTCACAGACAGTGTGAACAATATATTACGTGACAAAATGTTAATGTTGTTAGATCGTGAACTTGAAAAATCAGAAGAGCTAGCTCACGTACGTTGGCAAGGAGATGGATGGAGTACCGGAGGTAGACAGCGAAGAAGATGAAGAAGAAGTAAACGGTGGCAAGTGCCCATGTCAGCGTGTACTCTATAGAGGTGCCTTCAGAGGCTACTGCCATGACAATACTTTGTTCTTGTTCTGTGTTTTTGAGTGTGATAGCTTTTGTTCTGTACTAATATTTTTCGTTATTTATGGAAGAAGAAAGGATTTGCAATTATCAAAACTTCAATTCTTGTTCTGTACTAATATTTTTCGTTATATATGGTTGGGATGAATGTGACAAGGAATTGAAGTTTTGATAATTGCAAATCCTTTCTTCTCCCATTCACATTCACAGTAGGACTAACTACACAATATTACATTAAGGGGAGATTCTCCAATAAGTATTTTATGTTAAGTATTGGTTACATACTTCTAATTTCGGTTGTTGGATTGCATTCATTAGATATGTTAGTAGTTTTTTAGATGCAATACGACTGCCGAGATTAGAAGTATGTAACTAATCCTTAACTTAAATACTTATTGAAAAACGTCCTACATGTTATATATGCAGGGGCACTAAATACAATGAGGAAAATGTAAGAAAATAGCATCAAAATGAAATTTTTTTTAATGCTTTTTCTAACTATAGCTCGTATCTGTCATTTTATCCATATTTTATAAATAAGAATAAATCTTGTCACGAAAAATCTTATTAAAAAAAAAAAAAGAGGAAAAGGCTTAGGCATCCATGGGTTTTCTTGATAAACACTAGAAAGATAGCTAAGATTTGTTCTAACTCGATGTGCTCAAAATGGGAACAAATATATTTGAGAGGTCAAGATTTCAAACTTTGAAGCAACTCTATCCATAATATTTTGAACAAGAAACTTTGAATTTTATTCTATTTCAATTGGGATAACATGTTTTTTTAGTACATTAGTTAACTATGTGTTAGGGAGAAATTATAGAATAGTACTGTACCACCACGTCAGCTGGTGATACTCCCACTCAAAATATGCCATTTGTAATTTTTTTAAAAAAATTAATTATTCTTTTTTACAGCTGGACTTAATTTTTATCAGCTGAAATAAATTAGAAAAATACAAATCTTAAAAACAAAAAGAAAAGAAAAAATCCCAGCAACCCAACCCTTACCCCCCCGCCACCCCTCTGTCGCCTTCTTCCTCTGATTGCCATCCCCATAGCCCAGACAAAATAGCCTCCTGCCTTTCTCAGTTTGATTCCATAAATGGACAAACCAACAACTTTTCATATTACTCAAGTAACAAATTAAATGGAAATGGAACGAATTTTCAAAACCCAATTTTTTCTTTTCTGTTTAATACTGAGTTTTGATTCAGACCCAAAAATAGAGAGAAAAGTCTTGAGCCACCGGAGACCATGGTTGAAGCGAGAGAAAAGTACATGATTTCACCTACGGGAGGAAACCCATTCGTAAAAAAGCCTACTTTCTAGTGAGACCCTTCATCAACGATAAAATATATATGTATCTTGGCTCAGGGTAGGCGGCGACCAGAGTAGGCGGCGCAGGGTAGGCGTGTTGCGGTGGCTTGTGGCTCGGATCCCTTTTTTTTCCATTCTTTATTTTCTTAATTTTATTTTAAAAGGTTAAAATTAGGTTAAAGTCCAGCTATAAAATAAAGTTTGAGTCTTTAAAAAATAAAGACACATGACATATTTTGAGTGGAAGTATCACCAGCTGACGTGGTGATACGGTACCACTCTATAATTTCTCCAATGGAGGCTATTAAATTAGTTTATGTGATAGTTAACTCATTAAATGTGAAATAATTAACGTAATAAGTTCACATCAACTTCCACACTAAATGTAAACAAATTAAAAAAACCACTTGTAGAGCTTGTAGTTCCATAAAAAACATTTACTCCCACATTTATGGCTAAAGTTCGAATTAATCATTTTCCTCTTATCTCTGTTGCAATGGAAAAAAAAATGATAATAATTATCCACAGATTCTAAACGCATCCTACACTCGACAATCCATAACACATCATCCAATCCAAACTAAACTACCCTTGATTTCTGTTAATTTTTAGTAAAATATTAGTGACAAGCATCCAACATCTTTACTAAAAGAATACTGTAGCCTACAAGTAAAGTATACACATTTTTTGTGGGTAAGAAGTGAAGCATATACTTCTAGTTCTAGGCAAGTCCTCTGCACATTTTTTGCAGTTTCCAGATTATTTATAACATGTTATAGCATTAAAGGTCAAGTTGGGCATTTGGTCTAGTGGTATGATTCTCGCTTAGGGTGCGAGAGGTCCCGAGTTCAATTCTCGGAATGCCCCCCAAATTGAATTATTTTTATTGACACATTGGGCCGAAAACTATTGGGCCATCCATTTCCCGGTTTGTATTTTGGGCTCATTTAAATATTTTACCAACTATTTTTTACACTGTCCAAATAAAATGGAATTATTTTGGTCCGACCATTTCCTTCTCGGGTTGCTAATCTATATAATTTTTAGGGTTAATTACTGAAATGGTTCTCAAATTTGTACTCGATTTACATTTTGGTCCCTCAATTAAATTATTCATTCAAATGGTCCATTAACTTTATATTATTCTTTCAAATGGTCTTACCGTTACATTCCGTCAAAGTTTCCGTCAACTTTGTGGACGGTTATTGACGATTTTACCCTTACATTTAACCAAAATTTTGACAGAATGTAACGGTAAGACCATTTGAACGATAATATAAAGTTGATGGACCATTTGAACGAATAATTTAATTGAGGGACCAAAATGTAAATCTAGTACAAGTTTGGGGACCATTTGAGTAATTTACCCTAATTTTTATAATCAATGACACAGATTTTTAAATTTCGTTAATGATATTTGCTCTCTTGTCTGATTAATTTTGTCCCCTTGTGGGTCGAGAGAGGCACCTAGAATCGTGTTTTTTTTTTACTTTCTCTTTTCTGTTGCTTCTAAGAAATTCTTTATTTTTTATTTTTTATTTTATGCTTGCATAAGAAATTCCATTTCAAGTTATAGAAAAGAATAGGTCTAACCGACAATGTTCCCTTCCAAACAGAAGAGTTTGAAGATTTGAGTATATCTCACACAAAAAAAATTGATCCAAATATTTTGTCTAGCTATTAGAACCCACCAATTAGTAGGTTGTACAATGATTTTCCAGCCAAAAACAAACCATTGTTGAATTGAATAGGATATTCCCTAATTCCAATACCAGCCAGGGTACCAGAGAAATGAAACTTTCAACTTGGATCCACAATCATGATTGATTTGCAAGTTTAGCATTACGACGAATTATTTGGTAGAACCGTAACATCAGATTCTAGTATTAGTAATTACCATGAATATGTGGTAGGACTGTAACACCGCGCGGTATACGTATGTGGTGGTATTATAAATGGTGTTGACAATCCATCTTATTGTTGGAGCATAAAATTTCGGGTCCTCCAATAAATAATCTTGTATTTCATGTTGAGAAGTCAGACACCATTTCGATTGCCACCAATGTAGGTGGAAGGGGTACCGGCAAGAAAACACTTGAACACTTAAGTAAGTAGGAGTTCAAAAAATTGCTGGAGAGTTTAGAAATAATGTTGTACATGTTTGTTCCCTCTTGGGCTAGTGAGTTCATTGGTATTTTATAGGCATTCGAGTCTTGGACTCCAAATTTCAGGTTCCATGGTTTTCTCCATGATACACAAATGGTAGTGGGTGATCATGTAGGCTTGATTGCCTCCACTACCCCATGTTTAGGATGCATGGGAAGTAGGCTTGAGGAGTAATTTTTTGCTACCACACGTATAATATTACAAATTTATTTATTAATACTATACCAAAAAAGATTTAACTCATATTCCACCCAAATTTTAGCAACATAGACTAGTAACACCCCAATATATATATATAGTTTCAAATGTATTAATAAAGAATCTTTCATGAAAATAGTAATTATGATTTTGTTCCCTATTATAATATTGAGTATGATTAGCTCAATGGGGAGCTTAGGCCATCTCCAGCCATGGGTTATATCCCAAATATGGCCATAAAATAATGCAAAACCCATCTCTAGCCATGGGCTAAACAAAATTTTTGCCAAATTTGGAGGGCCAAATATGGCCCTTTAGCCCTCCAACCGGGCCACATGTAGCCTAGCTTTGGCCTAGGCCAAATTTTTTGTGGACCCCATGCATGTGCTTTTCATATTGTACATTGAAATCCATCCATTTTTTTATTTTATTTTTTAAATGTTTTCAATTCGTGTTGTTTAAAAAAAATTATAAAAAATTCTTGCTCATGACCGTTGAAGGTCAGACCATTGAAACCCATCCTTTTTTTTAAATTGCCTTTGTTGGCTTTATTATTATTATTATTATAAATTTAAAAACCTAAAATTTGTCTATAAATACCTCAAAATTTCTTCAAAAGTTTTCTCACTCATTTCATTCCACATTTCTTACAAATTCTATCACATTCTCTACTTATTCACAAATAGTAGTTTAATTAAATTAAACAATACATAGTTGTGGAATTGTACCATAGTTTTTCTCAAAATAATAAAATATGAAAGACCCTAAAATATAGCCCTGCATGACTGGAGATGGAAAAATTTAACCCTGCACTATTCTTTAAAAAATTAATATTTTGGAGGGCTAAATTTTTAGCCCTGGATTACATTTAGCTCTATAACTGAAGTATTTAGAATTATTTCAGTGATATACTTGCAATATCTTAGTGTTAAATCATAAAATAAAAAGGAGTATTTAATACCTCTGACAAATGAAAGAATTTCCTGGAACCTTCTGTAGAAGTAGCATAGCGTGTGAAATCAATTATGAGATGACTATACTCACCCTAACATTGTTACAATGACATATGTTAATATAAAATACGCTAACAACAATCCTTCATGCATGTATATGAATTATTTTAATCGTTGATGCAGTGTGAACTTCATTTATATTAATGGTTGAGAGTCGTGACGATGTTAATATAACCAACTCTAACAGTTGACATATCTCCTGTTGTTGTCCACCCTATATATTTTGAGAGTGGTGACGATGTTAATATAACCAATGAAGTATATGTTGTCCAAATTAATAATTCTTATCAATTTGATAAGTTCTAATTTCTAGAGGTGGTCAAAGGTGCTTGATAAATAGACTTTGGCCGCCAAATAATTAGAAACGACATTTTCAGCCTTGCAACACGTTTTATGTATACTATATGGGCTTTATATCACAAAACATTCATGAGGTTTACGAAATTATCATATTGCGTTCTTTTTTTTTTTTTGTCATTTATGGTCCTCAAGGTTAATAAGCGTGCTTACAAATAATCTTGCCGTTTATATCATTTTGAAAATATCATAATTATTATGACAAAAATTAATTTCTCACCCTATTTAATTTTTAGGGGCATGATGGAAATAATAAAGTAATTTTAAAATGAAAAAAATAATATATAAATATTAAAAAATTAAAAAAAATGAATGTAAGCAAACGTGGCACAAAAATCAAAGAACTTGTATCAACAACAACAAATACGAGAATTGCATTCAACTTCTATTTTCGATTTTGAACTTATACCGAATTTTTTAATATATTAATCACCTGGGAAGTAGGACGCCCTTAAGGCCAGGGCAAATCAACATGTTTTGCTACATACTATGCATGAAAAACAACATATAATACACACACTATTAATTTGGGCGTCTTGAAAACAACAGTTCCTTCATTATTCTCAAAAGATTACAAAAAGTAGGAAAAAAAAAAAAAGAAGAAAGAAAGCACAAGTTGGTACTTGGTAGTACACGTTAACTAAAAAAAACTCCCCAGATGCTACCTGTGGCCAGGTTGAAAATTGTGAATAAGATAACTATGATTAGTAATATAAAAAATAAAAAATTATGAGTCACAGGATGACTAAATTAAGTTAGGTAATTAAAAAAAGGCGGAGCTCAATTAAATATAATTGCTCTCATTGAATTTGTGGCATTTCTCGTGGGATTCATTTAGTATGAGACTGAGAAATGGACCAACCAATGGCAGTGGATGAGATGGGACAGTTAAGCGTGACCTTCACGATGATCACAATTTAGAGAGTCATGCTAGGGAGATTAACTTTAGATACTAATTTGTGTGATATCTCTTTAATAGAGGTGGAGCCCACTAATACAATGGGTCCTACGCTGTATTAGAGAGATTGTACACAAGTTGGTATCTAAAGTTGGTCTCCCTAGCATTTTTCCAATTTAGAGCATGCATTGAGGGTCACCACCCCAGTCAACATGCAACACCATTTTCTTTTGGAGAAATGCTAGTAGCCTTCTCTCTAACCTTCTCTTTTGGACCTTCTCTCTTCTACTCATGACATGTGTCATTTTCTACACCTAAAACAATGGAGATTTTGATATAAAAGTTGTCTAATGTATTAATGACATTGTTTTAAGTGTAGAAATTGACACATGTCATGAAGAGAATGGAAAATGTCCAAAAAAGAAAGTTAGAGAGAAAGTTGCTAGCATTCTCCTTTCTTTTGAAGGTCTTGTTCCCACTCATCACGCACGCCTTGTTTCCCCAATCACACGTTTTGTAATTCATCATTATTTGCTTCATTTTCCAATTCCCCTAATTTTCTTGCGTCTCTTCTATTTTCATTTTTTCTGTGTTGATATTGTGTTTATGATCAAAACGAAGAATCGTAAACATTATATTCCAAGTCCGAACGATCTGTGACAAATTCTAATACTAGCAGCTAATAGTTCTGATCGACTAACGTGAAGCCCTAAAATTTTAGTACTTGCATCATATTCCATAAAGTAGAGGTATTATTTTGAATTCCCCACTTGCGGAGTGATTCCAAATATGAAATAATAGAGACTAATTATATACCTACACAACTTTTCCATACTATACGTTAAATTACATGCTGGTTTTTATCTAGAACTGGCCCCCGCTCCCGATGGACTTTGCATGTCGATCAAACGCCACGGCTAGAAACCGGCATATATATATATATAGTGGCTGAGGTGTGCTTAGGCCCGCAGGGACCTTGGCCCACCCAAAATTCTGAAATATTATATATTTTGGGTTTTGCATTGGAGAACTTAGGATAATATATATGTTAAAATAATGCTTGTGGCCCCCCACAATGAAGAGAATGAGAGATTTACGTTTCCCCTTCAACTAAAAGGCTATTTCCTTAGCAAAATGGCTAAGTTACTCCTAGATCCCACCAACATAATTGATAAAAATTAAAAGAAACACCCAATCAAATCTTTTCTTTTACAAGTATATTTAAGAAAATAGGAAATCAAAGATAACCAGTTATTTATTTATTTACTTATTTACAAGCTTAACACTGGAAAGGGAATTAACTCTAAACCCTAATATATTGGCCCCCTCACACATAAAATCCTAAATTGCATACGCATGCATATTTTAAGATCCTCACCAGAATACGATTATGATGTGTTTATATTCACTTGAAGAAGAAAAACAAAGTTGTCTGCAGCAACAAATTAATCTTCTTTTTTTCTCTTGTTTTTATTTTATTTTTTTGGTTGTCATTTTTAAAGTTTTGTGGTCTGAATTATGATGTTATGATATGACCATGTGCAAGCAAAAGCCTTACGGTACACGGTCAAAGAATATATGCTTGGAGTCAAATATTGTTCGCTATTTTATCGATATATAGAGATTAAGACAATCTCAAGCTCCATGACCCTTCTCTATCTCTCTCTCCCTCTCTTCCATCCAAGTTTTTTCATTTTCCAACTTCCCAATACAGTCGTCTCTTTGCACTTTTCTTTTATACCACAGTTGTTAATCCAACCCAGTCAAAAGTCTCAAGTTCCACTTTGTTACGATTATATCCCCTCGTCGATCCCATTGAAGATTTGAAACGTCAAGTCGTCTCCTTTTGGCTCTTTTTCTAGCTACTGCCTATATATACATTTACATATATCTACATGCTTATCAAAAGTTCATTTATACCAATTTAGCATGGCAGGTGGAAAAGAGGAAAGATCTTTGGAGGAAACACCAACTTGGGCAGTTGCTCTTGTTTGCTTTGTTTTGGTTTTGATTTCAATCCTCATCGAATATTTCATTCATTTGATTGGAAAGGTGCGTAAATATTAACTAAATCTACATAATATAATTGGGTTTTTGGTTTATGAATGATTCTGATGATCAAGTGGGATTTGTTTTTGCAGTGGTTGACAAGGAAAAACAAGCGAGCTCTCTATGAAGCACTTGAGAAGATCAAATCAGAGCTTATGCTGTTGGGGTTCCTGTCGTTGCTCCTAACAGTAGGGCAGGGACCCATTTCGGATATTTGTATATCAAAGGATGTTGGTGCCACTTGGCATCCATGTAGTAAGAAGGCAGAGATAGACGATGATAAAGACAAAAGTGCTTCTTCAGATGGAGGCGACCGTAGACGGCTTCTCTCAGTCGCCGGTGGGGGTGTCCGGCGGGTTTTAGCCGCTGCTGGAAAAGACAAATGTGCGGCTAAGGTACATTGAATATTTCTCCCTGCTTTTTATAAAATTTGCCAAATTGGTATTTATGTAAATAAAAAACGGATATATATAATTTGTTATGTTATATTGTTACAAAATGGTATGACAAGAAAATGTTACTCGAATCTAACATGAACCTAGTTGGCATGGAAAAGTTAATATAGGACTAAGTTCGAAATTGAATGCATATCTTTTTGTTCATGCAAAATTTAGCATGAATTTAGTCTTTTAGCTCAAGAAGTATATACGTGGTAATTTACTTTTTTTTTTTGCTGCAGAACAAAGTTCCATTTGTGTCATTTTATGGGATCCACCAACTTCACATACTCATTTTCGTGCTAGCCGTCTTCCACGTGCTATACTGCATAATCACTCTGGTTTTGGGCAGAGCAAAGGTATCAACTCTGACTCTCTCTCTCTCTCTCTCTCTCTCTCTCTCTCTCTCTCTCTCTCTACGTTTCTCTCAAATTAACAATTATTTTCAAATTTTGCCTGCAGATGAAAAGGTGGAAAATATGGGAGTCGGAAACAAGGACAGCTGATTACCAGTTCTCACATGGTATGCTTGCTTCATTATTTTCACATGTATTTGATTATTTGACCAGCAGCCAGCAGTCTTCTAATAATTATCCTTACCACCTTTTTTCTAAAAAAAAGAAAGAAAGAAAAAACTATAGCTGGAGTGAATCACTTACTGAAAGGTAATTAATTAATTAATTAATGGGTGTGATTGAATTTGTGTTCGTAGACCCAGAAAGATTCAGATTTGCTAGAGACACGTCATTTGGAAGAAGACACTTGAGCGTTTGGAGCCGATCACCCATCAGCTTATGGATTGTAAGTATTGAAAAATCCCACGACTCTTTGTGTACCAAACCATGGTGTGTATGTCAACTGTTTGACTTTTATTTGATTTTAACGCTCCTCTCTTAATCAACAAAATTGCAGGTTTGCTTCTTCAGACAGTTTGTGAGATCTGTGCCCAAGGTTGATTACCTGACTCTGCGCCATGGATTTATCACTGTAAGTTCTCTATATAGTATATATACAATTAACAGAAAATGCCATTGATCAAATATATGCATGTGGTTTCTGCATAAAAACTTCTATAATGCTTCTGCTTTTATCTGCAGGCACATTTGGCACCTCAGAGCCAAACCAAGTTTGATTTCCAAAAGTACATTAACAGGTCACTTGAAGAAGATTTCAAGGTTGTGGTGGGGATCAGGTGGGTTGTCATTGCTGACTGTACTTAGAATTTCAAGCCAATCCAACATAATAATTGGTATTGTGGAACACGTAATTAACTTTCAAAATAATGGTTCTGAGACTTCAACAATTTCTTTCCACACTTGCAGCCCAACTATCTGGCTCTTTGCTGTATTGTTCCTGATGTCTAATACCCATGGTAAGTAAGCCCTCATTTTACTTAACTATGTCTCTTGTGCACACGGGCGCACGTGCGGAGAGGCTAGTTTTACTTACCTCCAACCCTTTAATGGGAAAACATTCTGCCTCACGTTTTAAAAATATATTGACATATTTGGTTTCTTAATAACGTGTTTTTGTTGTTTCCAGGCTCACGTTCATATCTGTGGCTGCCCTTTCTTCCACTGATTGTAGGCACCAATTATCACTATCCAATTCCTTTCTTCAAATTCCAGGGTCCCACCAAGACAAGATGGATATTTATATGATTATATCTAATAATTTCTGGATTGTGCAGATGATCTTATTAGTAGGGACAAAGCTTCAAGTTATAATAACCAAGATGGGCCTCAAGTTGAAAGAAAGGGGAGAAGTTGTTAAGGGCACCCCATTGGTTGAGCCTGGTGATCATCTCTTCTGGTTCAACAACCCACGCCTCATCCTCTATCTCATCCACTTTGTTCTCTTTCAGGTTAAATTCTTCCCACTTGGGTTGGGTTCACTGCGTATATGGCTTCTGCATATTTTTTTGTTTTACCCCTCATAATTTTGCTTTCTTTTTTTTTTTTAATATCACAGAACGCATTTCAACTTGCTTTCTTTGCATGGACTTGGGTGAGTAAACTTAAACCCATGTATTTAGTTTCATCATGGTTTTGCTTCATCCAGAAAAATGCTTACCATTGATTTCATCTTTGTTCTTTTACAGTATGAATTTGGCTTGAAGTCTTGCTTCCATGAGAAGTTGGAAGATGTCATTTTGAGAGTATCAATGGGGTGAGTTTCCTTACTTCCAACTTGCAGGGAAACCAAATTATTATGAGAATTTAACTTACCAAAGTCCATTTATTTATTTTATTTGTGCAGGGTCATCATACAAATACTATGCAGCTACGTAACTCTTCCTCTTTATGCATTGGTAACACAGGTAAAAATGGTGCCAATTGTGCAAAATTATATGCTAAAAACTAAGAAATATGAACTGAAGTTCTAACTATAGATGCTGCGTTCAAATTCAAACAGATGGGTTCAACTATGAAGCCTACCATCTTTAACGACAGAGTGGCAAATGCTATCAAAAAATGGCACCTCTCAGCGAAGAAGCACATAAAACACAACAAAAATAGTCCAACCAGTGTACCAGGCACTCCCTTGCATTCCATGTCCCCTGTCCATCTGCTGCGACACTATCAATCCGAACACGATGTTGACAGTGTGCACACATTGCCGAGAATGTCTTACTTTGATGCTGACGGTCCAAACTCCTCGCCATCTCATCACCAGGAAGATCTATCTTGGTCTAACCAAGGTAGAAGCCATGGCCAGGAGGAAAAGATTAGTGCTCATGAATCTAACGCAGTTAACAATCCGATTGCTGGTTATGGTTCTCAGAGTCAACATGAAATTCAAATTCATTCAGCAGAATTCACATTTGAGAAATCAGAAAGGAGTTGAGAGATTAAAAAGTAAATGATAGGCGGCATGCAATACTACAATGAACACTAAAGCTCGATGAGCTTTCCAATGAGGTCACTGTAAATGAAGACACTCTGCCTTTTTTTTTTTGGTCAAAGACACTCTGCTAGATAAGCATTAGTTGTACAATTGTAACTTAAAGCTTGATATTTTTGAAAATAACCTTTATCTGCATAATCAATTTCCCAATTATATGAACTTCATATGCCAATATGCAAGCACCATTGAAGAACAAATGCACCAGAAAAACTAAAACAAAGCAAGAATGCATCAACAGGAACGCAGCAAATCAGCACCAAGATGGAATAACAGAATCTTAAATTCAACAATAGGCCGAAAGAGAATAATCATCTACTGCAACCAAGTTAATCTACTGTTTTATGCATCATCAAGAACATGTAATTTTGATAATCAAGGTGGGGAACAGAGCCCCTTTCAATTTCACAAAGTCAAAAACATTGAAGTTAAGTATTGAATTCACTGGTTCAACCCAGTCAACAGAAATCAGCACATATCAGCACTTGTGCTTAAGCTAGAAAAATAATGTCAGAGTAGAAAGCATTTACATGTAAAACAGAGTAAAGTTTGCTCAACCACACTCCTTTTTCATGTTTGGAATAAATTCTTCTAACAAGAACAGATTTCAAGCTAAGAGAATTGAAAGAAATCCATGTGACAAACAGCCAATTCGGATTCCTGAGAGGGCACATATTTAAGCCACAAAAGACGTGCTGAAATTTATCAATCATAGATCATTATAAAACAAAAACAAAAGAAAACTAAAACTAAGCTTGGAGGGAAAACCACGACAACAGATGGACCTCTGAGTCGCCAAATCTTAGTATGTATTATACCATTCGAAGCAAAGTCTATCTGTTTTCTATTAGCTGGTTTTCTTCAAGACAAGAAGATCAACAATGTTCATGAGCAATTCAACACCAGCAATAACCTCATGAGAGAGAATGCATGCTTCACCAGTTCAAGGTTCTCCAAGTAGAACACTTCAAGACCAAATTGAAGGAAGGCAAAAATTAAAACACAAATGAACAGAAACCAGGAACAGGAAGGCTCGGAGAGAAATTTTACATAACTGAAAGACTTCCAGCAACAACAGTTATTAACGAAACTCACTAACCATGCTTGCTTTAGCAAAACTAGGGGTACTGTTGCACATATCCTAATTCACACATAATCAATAACTTCAAGATCAGAACAGAATAGTCTCTCTTATCGGATAGAAAACAAGTTGATTGCTTCCCCAGATCAAGGTTCTCCAAGACAAACACATCCAAACAGCATTGAAGAGGAAGAAATTTTCATCCACAACCACAATATAATCGAAATGTTCGAGGTTGTGAACAGAGACCATTAAAATTTCACTGTATAAATATCATGGACATATTAAATTGACATGCATTTCTAGGCTTCTAATTGGCGCAGAGTTCAAAAATCTGAAAGAATCAACCGAAATCTAAGTGACAGCAGATGCCACAAGCTAGGCAATTTGGCTTCTTGAGAGGGGAAAGTTTGTCAGAAACTAAAAATACAAACCACCCACCATGTCCAACATTAGTGAAATTCAAATACAATTACAGCAGACATTCAACACCAATAATGGAATACAAGCACACAGCTAGAAAAAAGAAATAACATTTGAAAGCTTTAGTATTTAGAAACTAGACTATCCTGTCAAACATTGAGGTGCATAAAAACAGAAAGCCTGCCAGGCACAACTTGGCCTACAGTCCAACAAATCCTGACAATACACACAGATGCCACACCAAATTTGTCATCTAACGGATAATTAATGAACTGTTTGCAGCATGATGTATTTCTAATAACAGAAAATGCAATGCATTTTAATTCTACAGCTACCATTTATTTTACATGAGCTAACTAAGAAGTTATTTCATGTTTTGAAAACCTATCCTGAGAACTTTGAATTAGAATTCTCAGAAACAAGACAAAGAGGTGGTAGGAGGGCGAAAGGAGAAGCTGGGAGGTCAGCTTTCTAGCTCATATCCTAAAATTGCTACAAACATGAAATCCCTTAGCATGAAGATAGCTGAATCGTCTAGAGCTATTCCATGCTCACTTAGTGGTTCATCAAATATCAGAAGATGTCAAGTAAAAACTGGGTGCTCTGGCACTATTGATGCAAGAGAGCACAGCGTACTTTCTGGTAAGAAGTAAAAGATGTGTTACAGTTTATGGTAATTTTGTAATTCTAAAGTCATCAAAAGTTCAAACTTCGAGCACACTGAGTTATGTAAAATGACAAATGGTTTATGACCTAGATTTATGTTTACTTTCAATTTTCTGTTTTCCATGATTTATCATGAAATCTAGATCTGTCCTATCTATTTTCATAGTCAGAATTTGGAACTTTGTGTTTGTTAATAATAGGTACTCAAGATGGTAGAAGATCGAGTCTTGATCTCTTGGTCACCTAGTGACCAAGGAATCCATGGTCACCCACCCTTGGATTCAAATCCAATGGCCCACCTACTTTTGCACTCCTTTTAAGAAACTCTATTGGGCCATTGGATTTGAATCCAAGGGTGGGTGACCATGGATTCCTTGGTCACTAGGTGACCAAGAGATCATGACTCGTAGAAGATCTAGATCATTTGAAGCAGATCCACGCTGTAGAAATAGACCTTGGACATCCTACCTCAATGAGAATGACTCAACTGGTTTGACACTATCTTTGTAATCTAAAACAACTTGAGCATGTAAGTCTTCTTTATTGTGTTTTTGTTCTACACATACATCTCGTTAACTTAATGCCAAATTTCCTGCAAGGCTAAGAAAACTAATGTAGTTTTTCATTTATGTTTCATTGATTAATGTCACAAAAACTACCATGAACAGTCAATTTTCATTGTAGGTATTCCTCAGCAGGATATTGGTTACACAGAAAGCTTGATGTTGTTTGTTAAAGACTTAGGACCAACAGCGCAGAAGATTGCCAGAAAGAAGTTACCTCTACCCAATGGGCATCATCAAAATCTCAAAACTTCCAGGACAACCTTCATGGGGATCCTTCTATCATGATGAGCGCACTGGTGACAATTTACATTCCTGGGATGCTGACAAAAGAGAAAAGGGATCTTTAGCTCATGGGCCAGTGATTCATAAAACTATCTTGCAATGTCAGTTGTTTTCTATGATCTGGTTTCTTCAAGAAAAGAAAATCAACAATGCTCATGAGCAAATCACACACAACCATAACTTCATAAGGAGAAGAGGAACATAAATATGGCGAATGCTTCACCTGTTCAAGTAGAACACATCCAAAAATATTGAAAGAAGGCAGATATTAAAGAAAAAGAAGCAAATGTGCATCCACAATCACGACACATTTAAAAAGAAAGGAATGGAAGCATAAGGAGTTTATGGAACTAAAAGTACTCTATTAATACGAAACAGAGTTTTAACAATCAAAAGACATAAGAACCCACCCACAAACCCAAAACATCACATACTAAATTGGCCAACTAGCCAATCAACACATTACACCACCATCATTCATCACCACCATAATAACTATTAAAAAACTAAAACCAACGAATTTCTTCAGAAATCACCGCCACGCAGACGAAGAACAAGATGGAGAGTAGACTCTTTCTGGATGTTATAATCTGCAAGGGTACGACCATCCTCAAGCTGTTTCCCGGCAAAGATCAACCTCTGCTGGTCCGGTGGGATCCCCTCCTTGTCTTGAATCTTAGCTTTGACATTGTCAATAGTATCAGAGCTCTCAACCTCCAGAGTAATGGTCTTCCCAGTCAGGGTTTTCACAAATATTTGCATACCACCACGAAGCCTGAGCACCAGATGAAGAGTCGACTCTTTCTGGATGTTGTAATCCGCCAGAGTCCTTCCATCCTCCAATTGCTTCCCAGCAAAGATCAGCCTCTGCTGATCTGGAGGAATGCCTTCCTTGTCCTGAATCTTCGCCTTCACGTTGTCAATCGTATCAGAGCTCTCGACCTCCAAAGTTATCGTCTTCCCTGTAAGGGTCTTCACGAAAATCTGCATACCACCTCTCAGACGCAGAACCAAGTGCAAAGTTGACTCCTTTTGGATGTTGTAATCCGCAAGGGTCCTACCGTCCTCCAATTGCTTACCAGCGAAGATAAGTCTCTGCTGATCTGGGGGGATACCCTCCTTGTCTTGGATCTTGGCCTTCACGTTATCAATGGTATCGGAGCTCTCCACCTCCAGAGTAATTGTTTTTCCGGTTAGGGTTTTGACGAAGATCTGCATACCACCTCTCAATCGGAGAACCAAGTGCAAAGTCGATTCCTTTTGGATGTTGTAGTCGGCGAGGGTTCGGCCGTCCTCCAATTGCTTTCCGGCGAAGATCAACCTCTGCTGGTCTGGGGGGATACCCTCCTTGTCTTGGATTTTGGCCTTCACGTTGTCGATGGTATCAGAGCTCTCGACTTCTAGGGTTATGGTCTTCCCGGTTAGGGTTTTGACGAAGATTTGCATACCACCTCTCAATCGAAGAACCAAGTGCAAAGTCGATTCCTTTTGGATATTGTAGTCGGCAAGGGTGCGGCCATCCTCCAATTGCTTGCCGGCGAAGATCAACCTCTGCTGGTCTGGGGGGATGCCCTCCTTGTCTTGAATTTTGGCCTTCACGTTGTCGATCGTATCAGAGCTCTCGACTTCTAGAGTTATGGTCTTCCCGGTTAGGGTTTTGACGAAAATCTGCATACCACCCCTCAATCGCAGAACCAAGTGAAGTGTCGATTCCTTCTGGATGTTGTAGTCGGCTAGGGTTCTGCCATCCTCCAATTGCTTGCCGGCGAAGATGAGCCTCTGCTGATCGGGAGGAATTCCCTCCTTGTCTTGGATCTTGGCCTTGACGTTGTCGATTGTGTCGGAGCTCTCGACCTCGAGAGTGATTGTCTTGCCGGTTAGGGTTTTAACGAAGACCTGCATGATTGTGATTCTCAGAAGAAGAAGAAAATCGAATAGGAAATTGGAAGAGAGAATTTCAGTAGCGATTTAGAAGAGGGTTTGAGAGAAATGTGCGGAGAAGATGAAGAGGGGAGCTGGTTTATATACGGAAAGATCAGCCGACTATAAAATCTTTTTTTTGGTGGCTGATTCCAACAAGAATTGGTAGAAAGAAAAGTCTAGAAATTTCTAGGAATATGGAGAAGGTGACTCAATTTATTTTGGATTCCTTAGGATAGAAGGAATAAATAATTGTTCGGTGTACGTGGATCATGGATGTTAATTAATTAAAATTGAAAAATTATTTTTTTAAGTAAGAAAAATAAATAAAGAATTCTATCTGGTGTTATGGGGGTGTGGCTCAGCTGGGGAAGATGGTGGTTGCTTTTGGTTCTGTGGGTGTTGGGTCGGGCGAGTTCAGTTGTGGGTTGGGTGGGGCAGAGAGGAAGAGAGGGATTGAATTTTTTTTTTTGGGGGTTAAATTGACTGGCTTTTAAGTCCTGGTATTAAGTTGGATTAGGTCATAGTTAGAAGTTAGAGCAACTCCACCCGTTAGGGGTTGCCATGGCAAGGGGGAGGGGTGGGGAGCTAGGGGCTACTATTCACATGAATAGTGGCTGCCCTCGCAAATAAGAATGCGCACTTCCACTCATCGCTACAAGAAAAAGCCTACTACTATTCACTTTTATTTTTATTTTATTTTTTTACATGGGATTAATTTTAGTTGTAGGTATAAAATTAATAATAATAAAATTGATAGGTATGTATTAAAAATATTTCTGAATTTTTGGAATTTTTCAGATTTTTATTCAGATTTTTAAATATTTTTTACGTCATTGACGTCACTGCTGCAAGAAAGCAGTGCAAGACTTGCCGAGGCCCATCTGGGCTCCACGCCTTGCCCAGCAAACTTTTGCCGCTGAACTGCATTTTGGCCTCAGCCCATGGGACCCATCCTCTCGCCGGGAGAAATTATAGAATACTAGTAGTATGGCACGTGACATCTTGTGCACGTGTTATAATATTAGTGGATATTTATAGATATTATTCCCTAAAAGGGGGAAAATAAACCATATCGTCCACTCCATATTATAACACATGCAAGATGTACCACGTGACCATACTACGGTAATATTCTATAATTTTTCCCTGCCCGGGCTCTACCGCTGGAGTCGCTCTTAGAACAACACTTATTTGACCAAATTTACTGTTATTTCAACCAGGTAGGGATGATAAAATATTTTAATAGCCGATAACAAAAATCAGAAGTTTCTCCTTTACATCATGAACTAGCTTCTCAGTTTCCAAAGGAAGACGATGCAGAAGCTTGGAATCATAAATAAAATAAAGGGTAAATTTCACTTTACTACCCGTAAGTTTTCCAAAATTTAGACTTTGCTACCTAAAGTTTTTTCCTTCAAACTTTCATAACCAAAGTTTACTTTTATTACCAATTTCATACCTCCGTCCGTATTGCCGTCAGTACTTCCGTTAAACGCTGACGTGTCACATTTTTTTAATTTTAAATTGATTAAAATATTAATAAACCAACTAAAAATCAGAAGAAAAAAAACCCTTTTTCCAGTGTAGGTTAATGAGTCTCTGTTTTCCTCCCTTGTTCCAGTGCAATAAGGCACGAACTAAGGATGCTCCGGCAGCAGATATTTCTTTATCCAATCAAATGACTTCAGCAAAGAAAGGATCTGAAGCTGGTTAGTCTACCTTGTTTCTTTTAGCTGACGTAATTAAGTATTAATTTTTATGAACTTCACTGAGTGTACATGTCGTTAGGTCCTACTCATGTTTTGGTTGTTCGTGGACTGGAGGAAAACGCTGATGAGGAAATACTGCGCTATGAATTTTCCAAACCAATTTTTTTTTTTAATAGAAAATAAACAGATTGGTTGGCTCATAAGGTGAGCAAGATGCAGATTATATCAATTGCAAATCAAACCCAAATTAAACAAAAGCTTCCGGCTTTAATCAAACCCAACCAAGCTAATATCACTGTGATCTGAGTAAAAAACTGAAGATAAGCAAACATCACTTCTCATAAAACCCAGACAAACCCTAGAGCTACCGTAAATCTAGCTCATAACAAAACCCATATCAAAGAAAGAGAAATCAAACTGCAGTCAGCTGAGAAAGTTTTCTTTGGCAACCAAACAAAAACCCAAAAATTTCCGAGAAAGTTACCTTATCGTCAGCCATGTTGAGATGGGAAGGAAGGAAATAGAAGGAGAAAAAGGGAAAAAGGAAGATGAACGAGCGAATCCACTTTCCCTCCTTCATTCTCTGAAAAAATGGAGCCTTTAGCTCTCAAGCTGATAATGGTCGCGTCATCCAGGGTAACAACCTCCCGATCAAAGACTCCGGCATTTCCTCCAAGCACCTCTCAATCGAATCCAAATCAAGCAAATGGGTGCTTCGAGACCTCGAATCTTCAAACGGTACCCTGTTGAACGATACCAACGTCATCCCCAAACACGCCTTTGGACCTCAGGGACGGCGACGAAATCAAAATCGACGAGTACACCTCGATCACCGTGAAGATCGACAGCTACGACGAGAGCCGGCTGAGACGGAACCCTAGGCATGCCGTAGTTGTAGTCGTTGCGGAGGCTACAGTGGGGTCGGTTGCGACTGCCCAGAGCTGGGGTTTTGAAGAGTGAGGTTGAAGATGAGAAGCCAGTGGAGGATAATTTTCCGAAAATGACTATGAGGCGAACTCAGAGCTCGAAGAGTGAGGAATTGGGGAAGATTCCAGAGGAGAGAGGGAGAGGGAGCACGCAAAGGAGAGAGATGATGATGGGTTTTTTGTTTTTGTTTTTCTGATTTTTAGTTGGTTTATTAATATTTTATTAATATTTTAATTAATTTAAAATTAAAAAAATGTGACACGTCAGTATTTAACGGAAGTATTGACAGCAACATGAACGGAGATATGAAATTAGTAGTAAAAATAAACTTCGGGTATGAAAGTGAGAAGGAAAAAACTTTGGATAGAAAAGTCTGAATTTTGATAAAGTTATGGGTAATAAAGTGAAATTAACCCTAAAATAAAACTTTCTTTGCGCTAAAGCCCCATGAAAATAACAAGCGTTTAAAAAAGGCTTCACAATATTTAAATGGAAGCCTGAAATGAAACAAATGGATTGAAATTGGCTAGCATTCCCTTTACAATACACAAAACAAGTCTGCTTCCTCCATTTTGAGGATTATCTCTAAATATATATACAAGAATGCCAATGTAATGAAGCACAAGCAATGCGATTAAATTATTTCTCCTTCATATTATCTGGGAGAGCACAACCTTTACAGATTGGGCAAGAGTTTTTCATTGAAAGCCACTTTTTGATGCAGCTCACATGGTAATCATGGCCGCATGATTTCAGTGCCCCGACATCATCCCTGTCCTTGTACTCTTCCTGTCAATTAAGAAAAGTGCTAGTTAGATATTCAACAGTTGAGCAATTCACATTCCAATTGGTCTAAAAAGCCACACTAACGGAAACTGAAACTGGAATTTCAATTTCATGATTTTCTGTTTCAACTGGAAGATACTTACCAGGCAGATCACACATGTGCCTTCCTCTTGGATTTGATCTGACGAACAATATATCGTTTCTGTCAAACACTTTCGTATCAAATCTTCAGACACGCCTGTGCTGACATTCCCAATCCTTTCGCCTAGTGCTAGGAGTTCCTGTTGTTCCAAGCATTTCAAGAAATTCAGATACCTGAAAGCCATGGGAAGAAAAAAAATAATTTAGGCAGCAACATCAATGTTACCTCGTAACTCATGTTGTCTATGTCCAGCCTCATGTCTCTATGATGATCAAACATATTTCTGGACCCATACAAGGCTGGGCGATCCACAATCATAAAACCCTGCAATACAAAATGAAAAACAATTGATTTCCAATATTCAGGACTGAACAAGGTTTGCGCTTATACTTAAGCATGATGAAGTGTTTTTGCAATTGTCACGAAGGAGCTGCACCCTTCTGGAATAGGCAAGATAAGCAAGCATGCATCAGAAAGAAGTACATACCTCAGATGAAAACCGATCCTGGAGACCAGTCTCTTCAGAGACCCGATATCTATCATTAGACATCCTCGACCTACCACTCCTATCACTGTTACGCCACCCAACTGTGGCCACTGGCCTAGGATGTCTAGGATAACTTTCAGACACCAACTGCAATCCTTCTTCTGAATGTGGTGCATGGCCCACTCGCAAGTTGCTTGAAGAAGCCCTGAAGGTTGGGGCAGATCTTTGAGAATAGCTACTACGAACTCCCCTTACAGATTGGGGTAAGGCACCAGGATAACTTTGAGGAACAGCACTGGTTCTGCTTGACATGAAATCGTGATGGTATAACCCCGTTTCCACAGAAGCATTACCCACACTGCTTCCTACAAGGAAGTGGTTGGGATCATGACTGAAACCACTTGTATCTGCAATTTAAAAGCAATTTAATCAGTAACAAATAACAGGAACCTGGACAGAAGACACGGAATTAATCAAAATTTAACCTGGAGTTATAATCCTTCCATGAGAAGGAGACACGTTAATATGATTCCACTCATGGGTCAAACCAACAGAACCCTGACCAGAAAGATCCATCGTACTAGAATGGTCCATAGGGGGGAGATTTGTAGAATAAGAACTATGTAAAGGATTGCTTGACAAATGTGTCCTAGCTAAGTTGGACTCCAAATCATGTTCAGACCGGCTTCTCACATTTCTCATGGATCCCTCACCCCTAATTGAGAGTCCATTCCCTCTATAACTGGGCATCATAGACATGTGATCCCAAGGCATGTATGGGGTATCCATGTTTACTTTCTCCTGCTGTAATTCTGAAGATCTCGGGAGCTCAGAGGAACTACTTCCAGCACTATAGTATCTGCTCGTGCTGCCTCTCTCAGATACTGAAGGGATCCCAGGGCTTTTTCGCTTGTGAGGCCCTCTTCCATTGCTCATTGTGAGATCGACAAAACCACCCTCAACACCATGGAATGCCCTCCGGTCATAACTGGAAGAGGGTGCATGGTGAGCATAGTTTCCACCAACCGTACCAAAGGTGCCAGCACCCAATGGATGCTGAAAAGGATCATGAGATGGACCAGAAGCATCAGGTTGATAATGTGGCACATCAACATTGTGGTTCACGTTAGAATACCCATATGACCTCAGAGCCGGGTTCCAATTTGATGCAAAAGGCATCCCGTCTATAAACATATTTTCTACAGGATATAAGAAAGAACCGTTCTCTCCAGTGCCAGCCCTGGCTGCTGTCCATAATTAGAATTAATTAGTCATGAAAACAAAAGATATTCAGCAGATCAGATATTCAAGATTGAAATTCATAAGTAAATGATGAAATTTTGCAAATTATAGACCAGAAGAAAGGAAAAGAAAAGAATATACTCAAGGAATATCAAGACACAGTACCCAAATGCCCAAAAGGTTGCTCCGTGTTCATATGATTCCAATTCTGATCATTTTCACCCTCAAAAACATGAGATGTGCTGAACTGATGTCTATGCCCCATAACTTTCGTCAACTTACAGCTACGAACAAGTTATGAGCTGGAACAGAATCTACCAAACAAACCCACAACCTGCACAAAACGGGGAAGGGATCTCAAAACATTGATTAATATTGTATTTTACTTCTACAGAAGCCTGGGGCCTCCATGTGTTTTTGTCATTAACCATAAAATCTTGATAAGTATCCCATTACGGAATCTATATATATATATTGCCGGTAATAATTAATTTTTCTTTTTTAAACAAAGAAAGGAGAATTCTGGTGCAATTCAGAGCGTGGATGGGGGAAGAAAGTAGCAACCTCGTTACAAATTCTAATTGAAAAAATTCAACAGATTTCAGAAGATAAGAGAAGACCCCTCAAACCAAAACCAGACAAGTTTCAAAGAAATTAAAACTAGTCATCAAGTTCCAACAATGGAAAAATGCAACCAACAAAAATATAAATTCAAGATGACATTTAACTTCCTGAGCTGGCAAGGCAAATGCATTTTAAGGAAACAGATTAATCCACCAAGTTCCTGCTTCACATACCAATATAAAATTTCAAAATAGTTTGACTAAGTATGAAGTATATGCCACAACATCACCAAATAGATACTTGACCAAGAGAGCCCTGCCTATAAATATGCTTTCACACTTGGATCCACCAATCTCCATTCTAATCAAAGCCAAAAATTGAAGTATAAGTCAGGTTGTTCTGTTTAAAAAAATATAGTGCTCCAGAGGACCGGTCAAAGCCTAGTTGCACACCCACTAGCACCCTATGTCATTGTCAACCAACTCCCTTGTCACTCGCTTTCATCTCCAATAAGATGGCATTTCCAATGAAAATACAGGGAGCCACTTTTTTCTGAGGGATAAAACAGAATGGAAAGTGTAAAGACATATCAATTAGCTGAAAGTGAGGAGTGAAAAAATGGAAACAGGACCTTCCTTGAAGACATTACCTGGGTTTGGACTTTGAATCACAGGATTAGAGATCACCTAGCAGGTGTAAAAGATGTAACAATCTCAATAACACACCATATCAATTTGCACTAGCATTTTCTTCAATTCAAATATCAGCTATAGAATCATAAATAGATACACTAAGACCAGAAAAATCACTACCAGATCCCCCCTAGCTTCCAAGTTCTGAAACTCACAGTTCTTAATATTTTCAGCTCTACAATATTTATGAAGGCTCATATTCTACATCAAGGTCAAACGTTCAAGGTGGTTGGAAATGTTCCAGATGAAAGCTGAAGATATTTATGAATGAAAGATAAAATTAGTACATAGATGCTAAAAATGTAAAATAAATAAATGGATCAGAACCTTCAGAGACAGTATACACAAATTATCAGTTTCAACCCTTCTTTACCCAAAATTATCAGATGAACTATGGATGACTTGCCGTTCACATACAAGAAAAGATTGCTCTCTCTGAAACTAAGGAGGGGCAAGTTGAAGATCAGAGGCAGTGTATGCAATTGCTGAAATGAGACAGAAAAGGACCAGACACTCCTCAAGTGTTGTGGTGAGACTATTAAGAAATAGATCTGAAATAAATTGAAATGTCTTACCAAGGAAAAAGGGCACTAATATAATGAAATGTGTGCCATTTGGCTGAAACATGTTCATGGGGAGCAATGGGTGGAACATAGAACAAAAAATCCTTTGATAATCACTGCATAGATGAAATGTACACCACGCAGCGCATATAAAACTTTGGATGTCACGGGCAATTCTAGGCTAGGCATGAACATGACTCAAACAAAAATACGAAAAATCATGAGAAGAACAAGTATATAACTCAATACATGTCATGCATGAAGCTGCAAAAGTCAAAAAGATTATGGATACAAAGGAGTAACAGGGTATTTTATGCTGACGGTATGATAATATTGGAATGAAGACAACGTAAATTTTTTTATAAAAAAAACTATTGTACAAAGAAACGTGTTACTTCTGTTAAAAGAAGAAACAAATAGAAGTAATCAACCCTTGAACAAAAAAAGAGAGAAGACGTAGTTATGTTTTAAAAACCCAACAAAATAAATCTGTGATATTATTAAGAGAACTCTATTTATCAATCGTAAAATAGAAAATATAATCTGGTAATTGCACATAGATCCATAATAACAATAAAAACATTGCTTACATTTTATTGCTGCCCTACAATACCTTTCTATCATGTAAAACCAAGTTGAGGTTAAGTCACTGATTACAAAAAGTAAGACTTAGATACAAATTCTGAAAACTGTAAACCCACAAGATCAGGTTAGTATAACCAAAAAATATACATATTGCTTAAACCTGGAGCCTTCTAAGTCTACAACAAGTTTCTACACTTGCAAATCCCTCGCTCAATATGAAGAGAATCTTCCTTTGAAGACTTAAATGCTGTTGTCTCCTTACATGTCTTGAGAAAGTTTGCAATTGAAGCTATAGAGTACAAATAAAGAGGTATACTTGCACCCTATAAGATGATATTGGAGAGCTCAGACGAAAGAAGCATGATATTAGTATTTGTAAGATTCTCTCCAGTAAGACTTGTCAGCAAGAAGATGTCCTAAAAATAGAAACCAGGATATTCTCAAAAGTCTGAAATCTGGAAACTTTTCTTCGTGTGAAAGCACAGAAAAGACCGCACAACAAGTTGAGGGTGCCATCCACCCTGATAACCTACGCGGCTACGCCAATCCGACGAAACCAAACAATGAGTAACCACCAATTAATAAGTAAGCAGCCACTGCCTAATATCCAGGCAATGGCAACACCAAACTTTTCCCTCCACCCTGGTAGCCTACACCAATCTTAGGGAACCAAGGTATGTGTTTCAGTACTACAAACATCAGCACCTGATTGCCCTCTACTCACAGGCAATCAACCACCACAAGGCTAATGATAAAGAGGCACTAGATCCAAAATTCCACTTGTTAATTAAGCATCGCCTGTCAAATATTGCAAACCAAACTACATGGTTCAGTCCCATCACCTAAGCACAAGATTCTCCAGAGATGGCATGTGTCAATGTATCAAAAGCTGGTCACCATGATCACTTTTCATTGACAACACCTAAGCACACAATCATCAGTATATCCATCAGCTCACCGCTCTATATAACACCAACATACAGCAACATCACAAAACTCCAAATACTAGGACAATAAGAAGAATGAATTGACCACCAAAACATTTACGAAGTCAATGGAATTGCCCATGGCAGTATAACTTAGCCAGCCTCTCTGTCACCTTAGTACGTAAAATGCAAACACAAAAGAGAACATACTTGTGCTTAGTTCAGATCAATGACCTCACTAGACTGCATTGAACTCTGACATTTTCCATTACTAAACAAAGGGTCGAAAATGATCAATCTAAACATCGTGACACTATCACCATCAAGGCAACCTTTTTTTCCATCTCAAATATGGCCTCCACTACCTCAGGTGGATGGACCCAGTTCTTAATGTAAATTCCAATTCAATACTACATGAGCACGTTAAATATGGAGTCCTTAGTAGTTAGTACCATATAAAGTAGCTCTCAGAATACTACAGCTCACTAGGACACTCAGAAAATGGCAGAAGATCGTGCCAATAAATCTTGAAGATACGACATGGCTCAGTTGATATCCCTTTTTTCAGAAGTCCAATTGACCAAAAAGTCCCTGCAACACCATTCATAATTCAGAGCATGAAATGAACTGCCCCCCAACCTTTATACCCTAAACAAGTACTAGGGGCAAAAAGTATTTAACAAAATAACCTGCAACTTTGCAAACAAAACTAACGTAAGCCATAAAAGTTACTATTTAAAAAATATTTGGGAATAATAAGACATGACCTCAGAAATATGAAGAAACACGACCACTACACTGAGCTACAGCTAAAGTCCAACTGTATAATTTTCTAAGTTTACTTCAGAAAGGTGTGGCTCCAAGAAATTCTCACCTGCAGGTGCAGTCATATCATCATTCCAGAACTTGGGTACTAAATATTGTTCATCTCGAGTTTGAACTCAATACAAGCATGCAAAACTGATACACCGTCAGCAGACCAGAACCTGCATAATAAGAACCATCTAAACCTACTCGATGCTAAGGTAATCCAGACTGAACACTGCATTATCTAAAAGACCCCTCGTCCACCAAGCAAACCTTGGTCAAAATATAAACCCCAAAGCAAGTCATTTGCCACGAAACAGTATTTGAGTTAGAGGCCTTGATGGCAATAGTTATTAAGCAAAACTATTTCCACTCAATCTCTAATTACCGGGAGAACAATTTATTTTATGACAACAATCAATCACCATGACCATGATCAAATTACAAGCCCGTGCTCATGATACACATGTTACCGCCAAGTATACAATAGAATTGATCGAACAAAAATATTTACACAGCCCACCAATCCACATTACCACAAAGGAAAAATGATCGAAAAATCACAACATCGAAAACACTGGGCAGGCAGAAAAATAAATATGAAAACCATCCAAATTTTATGCACCAGCACCAAACAAGCAAACCTCAACGATCAGAGGCCAGATGATCAGAAACAACAAAGACTACCGAAAATTATGATCAGAAACAAGGAACGTGAATTGATCGAGAAAATGACGATCGGACCTCAAAATCAAAAATCAAAAAAACATGTGAAGAAAATAATAATAAAAAAATTGTGCAGAAACAATAAAAACGACGATCAAGCTTGGAAAACTGAAAGTACGGTAGCAAAAAATGAAAGAGAACGCATACCTTGACGTCGATGAAGGGCTGGTTCTGCAAAAAGGAACAAACTTTGAGAGAGAGAGAGAGAGAGAGAGAATTGTGCTCTTGATGAAGGAAGGAAGGAGAGAAAGATGAATAAAGCGGTTGGGTGCGTTGTTTGCAGAAATAAGAGGAGGAGAAATTGTCTGGACTGCCCAATGTTACCGGATACCAACATAACCTGTATTTCTTTTTTCTTTTTGTTTTTTCACTTTATTATTAAAATAAGGTTTAAAAAAATATAAAAAATTAGAGGGCGTACGTAACACGACGTCGTAATGAGACAAGTGAATTGTGAGGTGCGTTTCGCCGGAGATGAGAATCATTTGTCATTGCTCATTAGAGGTATTAATTAAACAATAATAAAATAATAGTTTTTAAAAAAATAAAAATTAGAGTTTGGTGCTTTTATCCAACTAGTTATAATCTTCCACTACCAACATACGTTTTTTTTTTGTTTTTTTCCAATCTTAAATTTTTATTACCGGCCACAAGCGCTTGGGATGATCTTTAACCATTGATGCATTATGAACTTTATGTATATTAATAATTAGAAACAATTCACATGCGTGAACGACTGCCTTTAACATTACTCAAAATAAAATTCTAACTAAATAAAGGATAGTTAGTTATGTGTAAGAATATATTTCACATAAGTAATCTCAAACATACGCTACATAGGATGTATTTGTATACCTTGCTTGCATGTATGTCAAACGCCTACGTTTTTAATTTGTCTAAATAACCAATTTGGTGCTCGAGTGTTCAGTGTACGTTAAGAAATCAAAGATGAATATTCTGATCTAAATCTGGCCTCCAGCCTTTATTTATTTATTTAATATTTTTTTACCTCCAGCGTTTAATGGTGAGAGAATGATAGAGATCAAAGATATTATCATAATGGCATTATTTATGATTCTAGTAGGTAAAATAGATATGGTGGCTACTATTATGGGAGATAAGCCCTTATATTTGTTGTTTCATAATAAAAATAGAAAAAGATATCAGCTTTTATATATTAATTAGCCCCTTGGCAATGCTCATGCTTGTGCCAATAAACAATGGGTAGTTGTATTCCATAAAAATAGGATTCATTATATTATATTATTTTTAAAATTTTAAATATTAAAAAGTGTAAATTTATCATATTATCTTTATTTAATTAATAATTTAAATTTTTAATGTTTGCATTAATCAATGGCATTTTATAGTATTTTGAATGTTTCATCATTCTTACCCTTTTGCTTTATATATATAGCAGTCCCAATCTCTTGGACCACAGGGGTCTAAGAGATCGTGGTCACTCACAGTTAGATTTAAATCAAACGGTTCAAAAAAGTTTCTTAAAATAAGTGCAAGAGTGGGTGAATTGTTGAATTTAAATCCAACGGTAGGTGTGCGATCTCTTAGACCCCTGTGGCCTAAAAGATGAGGACTGCTATCTTTATCAGTGCATAATGTATTATAAACTAATAAAATGAATCATGCATTTGCTTGGAAGTCTATTTGAGGGAATAACTTATCGGTTTAGTATATAACAATCTCACATATTCGATACACCTATTACTCTTTTTTTGGAAGACCGATACACCTATACTATTATTTAAGAACAATGCTATTTGTCGTCATCTACTTTTCATAAAGTTCCGCGATGACCCTTTTTACATTTACTTCAAAATAATAAAATATAGTAGAACCGTTCAGTTGGATATAGCCGAGTTGGTTAAGCTATTTCATCTCAATTCATGTAGGCAGAAGTTCGAAACTCTCTAACATATAATGAATATTTATATAAACCCCTTAATCGCTAAAGTCTTCAATGTATTCCTCCCATTAATGCCTCCTCCTATTTTTATCTGTATTTCCAATATAATAACTCTCTTTACTATAAAGGCCTAAGTTTAAAGTCCCGTTATCGACAATCCTTTTGGTGGGTAATCTGTAAAAACAAAAAAAAAAACTAAGATCCCCTGACTCTGGGATGGGATAACCTCCCCCTCCCCCTAACATTTTTTTCACAAATAAAACAAAATAATTTTCTTTGGTTCTAAATAAAATTAAATATTTAGTAAACTTTTATAATATGAAGGCATCAGCAATAAAGTTAGGCTCCCGAATGACCTAACTTGACAAAAGCATTGGCAAGAAAGTTGGTCTTACAAGAAATTGCTTTTCCTTTCCACTCACCTGTTTTCACATTGAAAATGTGATCACAATGATTTAAGTCAAATTTCATTCTTTAGTAAACTTTTCAAAACCTATGCATGAATGAAACAACTTTGGCGTGCATTAGTTTTTTGGTTAATTACATGATTTAGAAATTAAACATTTAAAATTATGATTTCTTAAGAGGGATTATTTGATTTTCATAATAGGATCCTTACAAACAAACTATATTTCTTTATTTTATTTTATTTCATTTTTCCTTACAAAAAATATATTCAGCGGAGAAAGAAACTATTTTTTGGAGGCAAATATATCGTTTCCTGAAAAATATTATATGTTTTATCAGAAAAAAATTATTGATTTTGGTTTTATTTATTTTTTCTGAAGTTCACACAGGCTGTTGGCTGTTGCTTTCTATGAAACCGCTTTCTTTACTGGTTCTCCACCCACACACACAAATATTCAAAACCCCCAACAACAAAAAATTTCGAACTTTAATTTTCTGGTTCTCGATTTTTGACTTATTTGCAAATCTGCAATCGAAAACGGACGGTAGGAGGAGGGAGACGAAGAGAAGAAGATGAGCGTCATCGAAATCTTGACAAGAGTAGAGGCGATCTGCCAGAAGTACGACAGATACGACGTCGAAAAGCAGAAGGATCTCAACGTCTCCGGCGACGATGCCTTTGCTCGCCTCTACGCCTCCGTCGACGCCGACATTGAAGCCCTTCATCAGGTCCCTCTCTTTCTCTCTCTTTCTCAATTTTCACTCCATGCGATCCCTGTTTGGTCCCTGAGAAAACTCGGGAAAATTCAAGAGGCTAATAGCTGATCCCGACTTAGTTGAACGAAATTCACTAGAATTTTGGAGTGAATTTAGGGTTTTTCACCTCCATGCTGTGCTGAACTGAAACCGGAGTTCTTTTTATTTGCAGAAAGCGGAGATTGCTTCGAAAGAGAAAAATAAGGCATCTGCTGTTGCACTGAATGCTGAGATTCGGAGGACCAAGGCTCGATTGCTTGAGGAGGTTCCCAAGTTGCAGAGGCTGGCTATAAAGAAGGTCAGCATTTACTGATTTTTGGTATTGTTCGCATTTGTAATTGTGCATTTCGTCAATTTTTTTGAGAAATTGATAGTAGCGTAGCACATTCTGGTCAAAATTGAAAATTGAAAGATGATTGTACTTGTATATGGGATTTTAGTATTGTTTAAGAGTATATGAGATGCCTATGCGTGTGTGTAAGTTGCCAATTTTGCTTGTTTAGTACACAACAAGGGCATGATTGCTTTGGGGTTTAGGCAGCGTGTTTCATAATTGATGCTAATTGATACACAGGTGAAGGGGCTTTCAACCCAAGATTTTGCTGCTCGTAATGACTTGGTCCTTGCATTGCCAGATAGGATCCAGGATATACCAGATGGGACTCCTGCTGCACCCAAACAAACTGGAGGCGGCTGGGCAGCTTCAGCTTCTCGTACTGAAATCAAATTTGATTCAGGTAATTTTTTACGTTATTAAGGTTGTTTGGTGCTTTTTTAGTGATTATAATGTATGGACAGTTCAGTTTCATTTGATTATTTTCAGTTTACTTTACTTATGTGTTTCATATAATTTGGTAGAGGGGCGGTTTGATAATGAATTCTTCCAACAATCCGAGGAGTCAAGTCAATTCAGGCAAGAGTATGAAATGCGGAAAATTAAGCAGGCAAGTTATAGATATTATGTTGTGTCTGTTTACAATGGAGATTTCTTTTAAAAGGATGCAGATTGCATACTTGCTAGTTAGATGCTTCGAGTTATGGATATGAGTTTGCATTTTAATTTATTTTGACATGCTCACAGGATCAAGGTTTGGATATGATATCAGATGGTTTGGGTACATTGAAAAATATGGCTCAGGATATGAATGAGGTTAGTTGTTTCTGTGTGATGCTACTTACTCATTTGTAATATATGAACATATGTTAACTTACTTTATCATATGCCATGTGTAGGAATTCGATAGGCAAGTTCCTTTGATGGATGAGATTGACTCTAAGGTGAGAAACATTGTCCTCTCCTAGTATTGCTTCCCAGATGTTCAGTTGGAATTCTCAAAATTATATTACTAAATGCTGCTTCCCTTCTTAACAGGTGGACAAGGCATCTGCTGACCTGAAGAATACCAATGTCAGACTGAAAGACACAGTCAACCAGGTGAGTGTATTTGCAGCTTTTTTGAGTTTACAAATGCACATTAGAGTCCTTTTTTTTGTTTCTTTGTTGCTGGATCTAATGCATGTTTTATTTTTGTTACAGCTGAGGTCCAGCCGAAATTTCTGTATTGATATTGTATTGCTTTGTGTAATTTTGGGCATTGCTGCGTATTTGTACAAGTAAGCTCATATCCTATTCAATGAACATACATGTTGAGATGGACAAGCGTTTATAACTAGATGTCATTGCACTGCTCAGATTATGGTTATATGTGATAAGACTTTAGAGCTACTGCAACCCTAAAATGCAGATTTAAATACGCAGAATTATTTTCAGTGCTCTAGAATTGAACTTTGATCATATGCATGTCTGCGTTTCTTATTCAAGATGTGCCATTTTTGTATTCTGATCGCGGTATCTTTATTCGCAGTGTACTGAAGAAGTGAAGTGGCATAAAGAGCGGTTTGACCAGTTCCAAGAGTTGTTGGCTTGTCCAGTATTGATTTGCATTTTGAGGACTCAGTTTGGTGCTTGATATATGTTATTTGATTGTTTATTTCATGTTGAAGAGTGTCTGTTCATACTACCATGAATGTATTTTTCAAGTACATGTGTAACTTCTGTACTATTGAAGTTTTACGTCGCAGTTGGTTGTGTCCTCTAATTTGCTTTTGTTGGTACTCTGTGAGGCTGTATCTGAATCCATACATAAATTGATTAAACCTGTGTTGACCCATAGTTAATAGATTGGATTGGCAGCTTCCTTTCGATTCTATATGAAACTTCTCATGGAATTAATGTGTTCTTTCAGGGCCTGACTGAGTTTTCTTCTGTCAGATGTATCTCAATTACTGTCTTTTGATTTAGTTTCTGTAGGCTTTCCCAAGCCTCTTTTGCCAACATATGTTGCCCATATTAACACTTTACGTTAGGGAGAAGTTGAATTGTAAAGCAATTTGCTATATTCTCATCCCAGTATTTACAAGAGATTTATCACAACGAATTTACATACAATCTTGAAATGCTGTAGCTAATTACAACCAGCAAACACCAACTAATTTACATCATGCTTATTCTTCATATGTGTACAAATTGAACTCAACGTATACCAAAAGAAGAAAATTCGGAACTGCACACTAATTTACATAAAAATCACCATCATGGAGACCCCTGTTCGTGATCTTGAATACCCTTTATCTACACAATATTGGAATTTATCCACACTTTTCTTCACTGCTCTAGGCAGCTACTCACTTGCACTGAAAGCCAATTAATTGGCTAAGTTCTTGATATTGGATCATGGAACTCCATTGATCTGCATTGAAATTATTGTCAGCTGATCCAGACTGGTCTACTCCCCAGAAATTCATTGCGCAACCGTCCCAGCCGATCAATGTGCTAACTTCCTCCTGGTATTCTCTGCTACATATCCTCTTGCTTGGTGTAACAAAACTCTGGCGGTGTTTATTTCCTTCTGCTGCAGGCTTTCTCTTGAAAGGGTTGATCAAACTTTCAAGGGAAGAAGCTAAAACCTGCCTGTTGTTCTTATTCGATGAATCATTCTCATGAGTTGAAGTGCTGCAAGATTTTCTGTCTGCACTGCCCTGAAAGCTTATGCTTGAAGTGGTTTTAGTGTATGGAAGTTCAGGGGAGGCAAAAATGTAGGGCAGCATTGGACAATCTTTGTACAGATAGTTTCTGACCATTTCGATGCTAGGGTTTGTGTCCTTTGAACATTGCTCATCCACTTGCTTGGTGTAGGCACCTAGTTTATAGCTAGGAGGACTGTTTTGATCTTCCCAAATGCTCCTGCTGTTGTTGCATTTCTGTCGAACCCGACATAGCACCCAGTCATCCAACTGTCATGAAGAAAATGAGAGAATTATTAACAATATCGAAAGGAAGTACAATTCTCTGCTTATACTGAAAAATAATAATTAAATGAAACGTAATACGATGATTGTTGAACATAAGCACAATATCAACATAGAAAACAACAGTAGATATGTCATCCATATAATTAAGGTTAATTACAAAGGTGGAGAGAGAATGAGGAAAATCAATTACTAGCTTATAATTTCAACATAACCAATGGTTCTGATTCACAGTCTAACGTCACGTCTCAAACGGGCAAAAGAAACTTACCCGTACCTACCGTATACCGTATTCTGTGAGGATATGAAGTAATTGATTAAGCAAACTTACCCTCATAGACCCTTTTTGCTTTGAAGACCACATGGTTGTGTCAAGCAATCTATACTCATTCATGATCCACTCTGTCTTAACACCCTTTGGAGGGTGTCCTGTGTAGAACACAAGTGCTTTCTTCACCCCAATGCTTTTTGTCCCACAAGAACTGAAAATATGTTTATCAGTTCCTGTAGCCTTCCAGTAACCCAAACCAGCAGCTCTGTTAGGCCTGCTTCCATTCGGGTACTTCCGATCTCTCGGGGTGAAAAAATACCACTCCTCCTCTCCAAAGGAGGCTTTGGCTGGCAGTTCCCATGGATTATACTTGTAGAGATCCAATTCAGTGATGATAGTTGCTGGCAGTGGACTTGAAGTGACTTTGTTTTTCAAATAGTGGACAATGAGTTCTTCATCAGATGGGTGAAATCTGAACCCAGCAGGAAGCTGAATGTTATCAGAGGTTTGTTGTTCCCTCTCCATTTTTGGGATGGAGGAGGGAAGGCTTGCTTGTTCCTTGGTGATGGAGGAAACTAGGGAATCAATGAGGCCCTGAAATTATCGACCAAATGGTTTGTAAGTTTGATTGCACTGTGCAGTTGTTTTATAGGGAGTTTCTCTCATGCAGAAAAGGACAATTTTATGTATATGATACATTTTATCAGGGAAAGCAACCTGATTGTCCTGACTGATCACAACCGTTGGATATGCTTGCATCCAGGATTGAAACTCCAGGATTTCTTTTGTCCCAATATAAACAAACAAAAAAAAGTTTCATCTCCTATCTTTGATCAGATAAGTTTTAGTTTTGATTGCTTCAATTACCACTTATATGTTTCATGTGTTTCAATTTGTTTGAATTATTTTGGCACACCAAAGAGCGTATCATTGAGGTGGTGATGTTGGCAATGTGGAGCACAAATAACATATGGTTCAATCAATCCACAAAACATTATCAACAACATTTCCTTTATGGGGAAGGGGGCGGCCAGTATAACTGCAAGATTGTCTTGTCCCCCAAATCATTTAGCACTTTTTTGTGCCACACTGTTCTTCATGCTTGCACTTCACTGCATTCCAGGTGTCCTTTCCCTCTCAACTTGCATTCCTAGCATTGACAGGTTTATACATGGCTTGCAATTCTAGCCTCTTCTCTTAAGGGTCATGTTCTCTTTGACATGTTTATATTCTCAGATAAATACTTATATTATTGTCCGATTGTAAATCTGAATCACACATTTAGACAAGAATCAATATGATAAATAGTCCGAATTCACGGCGATCGAGGTGATTTACTTAGTACAGAGTCAAAGGAAATCACTCATTCACACCAGAGATTAAAGTTCCATGGCAAATTTTTTTGATGGGATGTTGTCTTGTCTTCGGCTTTAGCCCTTGCATTCCATGCCACATCCTGATCATAACAAAACTCCAAGAAATAGAACATTATAGAAAGGAGGAGCGACAGAAAAAGGCCAACTTGATCCCCAAGATTCGATTGCATGTCTTTTCCTCCTTGGAAACTCACTGTCGCCATTTTTCTTCGTCCCCATTTTGGAGTCTCTTTCAACAAGTCCCCTGTTTTTCCCTGTGAAGTTTCAGAAATTGCACGCGCAATTATTTCATCTCTGAATTTTCATGGAATTCAATAATAATAAAATATATATATATATAAATACCAAATCAAATTACCACTCGTAGCCGTGCCTGTACTATGTACAATGACTTGTATATATGTTTTGGTAAATGTGGTAAATGGAACTTTCGAAAAATACAGACACAAACCCAAGTCTCAAATTTTGATTATAATTTTTATATACATAACAATTTAAAGTGGTTGCAAAACTGAAGACAAGAAATTAACATTCTTTCCACATGGATCGGATCGACCGAGGTTTCTGGTTTGTTTTTTCATGGCGCAGAACGTTAACTTTGAGGTGCTCAATTTGTTGGCAAGCTTCAGCACTTTCATGGCGGCCAAATATTTCCAAAAACAGATGGAGGAAAAAAATAAGAAGAAGAAGACCACCGACATCACTTTCGGAGGAGTTACGTTATGTATGTCAGGGACAAAGATACCAAACGTGGCACACTTTGACCGGCCTTCTTCAATCCTCAGTCCATTCAATCCATGTGTGCTAGAAGTTTATGAAGTTAATTAATTAGTTAATTACCTGTTAATTCTTAATCATAGAAGAAAGCATAAGGCAAAGGTATATGCATTTGAAACGAAGGGACCAAGGGGAGCTTGATTATGATTTGTATTGCTTCTTTTCAATAGATGATGGATCCCACATCCCGTACAGGGTTTCAAGTGCTCAAATCCTGTGTCATGATGACTAAATTTCTACTAGGTCCAATATTGACACCATGCATCGACGAAAAATTCGTTAACAATGTTAAAAAGAAAAAGGGTGGGAAATAGCTTATAATGTTTATGAATTGTATGATGACGTGGTTAATTAAGCCGGTCACATTAGCATGATGACGTGGTATGATCGTGTAAAGTTTTTTGTTGGTTAATTGTTTTCCCAATAACACTGGTTAATTACCTAAGATCTTGTGGTTTCACCGGTGTTTTGGAAAACATCTCTATACCCCATATATAAGTAGGAGGTAGTAGTTTCCAATATGAACTTATTCACAGAATTAAACAAATACAACTTAATCACCCCATATATAAATATATAAATATATGTTTGTTCAATATATAGGAGAGGCAGTCCCATATAGTTTTCTTCTCTGAATATCTTAAATTACTCAAATTTATAAAGAGGGAGATTCGAATTTGAAAACAAAGAAACAGACATATTGTCATAACCAATTGACCTAATCCGAATTTGCAAACCAATGAATAAGTTTTTTTTAGAGGAATGAATAGTTATTGATGCTATTGAAATGTTGTGAAACAGATTAGTAAATAGAGTATGCAGAAAAATTCCCCTCGCACCTCGCATTATTCGGATTCTCTATACACACACCGACAGCTTGCAGCCAACTCCAAAGCTTCATTTATAATTGGCATCAAGAAGAATTAACAAAAACAAAAACAATTCAACACCACAAATCTCTAGAGTCTAGACAACAATTCCGACAAACCAAATATCTATTTTTATATCAATAGATAATAATCTCTGGCCCTCTGGCCCTCCTTCGTGTTTAATTTCATTTTGGAGGGACACAAGCGGGTCAAGTCGGGAATATTTTTTTATTTTTTATAGATAATTTTTTTTATTTGTTGGGGTTACAAGTGGGTATAAAATTTCAATACCCTGAATCCTGATCTTAAAAATCATTCATTTTCCCTCTACAACCTAGACTTATACCTATTATTATTTGTATTTATTGTTTATTAATACTAAAAACTATAAAATAAGCTGTAAATTATAACAATTAGTTAATTGTACTCATATTTTTTTACTATGAAAATATTTTCCCCCTCCCCATAGCACCCATGATCGAACCAGTGTGGCTTCTTTCCTCCAATGTAACCATATATATATATATATTAATAAAGGATTTTCAAATTGATCCCAGTAGCACTGAAAAATAATTCGGATAGGAATATTAATAAAACATTATTCAATTTTCTCATCAGACGACAGCCCCATGTGGTGGTGGCTACTCCCAAAGGAGGTTGTCCTCGATGACATGTTTTGTCATGACTTTGGTTCAAACTGGAGACGACCATAATAGTTTAGTTAGTTTAGTTGCATATATATACTTCATTACATGTAGTTTGGGCATAGGTTGAAGACCATCGAGGCATCAAATATTTAATGTCGTCCTTCGTCCAAGGCATTATATATGTTTTCTTATGTCACATTAGACATGTTCTTTTTGGTGTGATCATATAATCTTTTTTGTTATTGAAATAAAACAAAATTATGTTAAGGGGTATCTTGATTCATAGCATGTTTGAAATTCTAACCCCATAACGCATTTGTATTAATAAATATTTTACCAGTTTAGTCTAATAACATTATGTGTTAGATATGAAAACTAATAACATGACATGTCAGATATGAGCCCATAATTTATGCAAGGGGCGTCCTTATTCACACACCTGCATGCAGGGGCGGAGTTGTGTTAAGGCTAGGGTGGCCTTGCCCCCAAAATTTATTTAACCCCTTTGAATATATATATATATATTGAATGTTATAACAAATGCAAAGAAAAATTGCTATACTTGAGCCTATGCCCCCTCACCATAAATTAATACTTATCAAAATTGTATTTCAATATGTATATAATAGTAAAATCATACTATATTTATGAAAGAAAACCACTCATTTCAATTTAGTGGTTTTGTAGGCTATCAATAGGCCAAAAAAAAATATACAACTAAAATTTTTGTATTTAACATTTTGGCCCCCTCAAATATAAAATCCTAGCTCTGTCCCTGCTTGCATGGATATAATAACCTCATTCTCTCTTCTTCTACCTACCGTAGATCCAACCTTTATATTTTTTTTAAAAATAAAAGATTATAAATTCTTTCTCCGGAAATTAGGGTTCTGATCTGTAGAACCAACACATTGGGTTTTGCGTATTTATGTGTATATATATACGTGTGCATGCAGTATTTGAAAGAGATATTTGAGATAATTAACCATTGGATACCGAATGGGGACGAGATAGCATCAAATGTCTGGAAGGAAGCTCCGAATGCATGCAGCCAAAAGCATTGTATATTTTATTTCTTTTTTTTAATTATATATATATATATATATATATATGATTTTGTATAAATTTATTCTCCATTAGCTTCATTGTATTATTGATGAATTAATAAATTAAGACGAAACTGTGGGTCTGCTGAAAGTCAGCTCAGAAAAGGACGTCAACATATAACATAATGACCCATTTGCCACGCAAGAGCAGGCCACTTGCTTGAGTAATATTCCAAGCTTGTCTTTCTTTGGCACAGTCAAGTTTCAAACTAAGATAGACAGTAAAAGGAATTTGAAGAACTACATAGCTATTACCTAATTAATGTCGCATATGATTCATAGGTGAGAAAAATAAAAAGCTTTGTAGCTGCTGGAATTTGTATACAGAGTAGTTGTGAAAAATGGTCGCCCAGTCTATAAGCTCATTGCAAACACAAGTCAACTTTGCCTACTAATTAGGGCGGCTTAATGCAAACTTGCCTACTAAATGCCGTCAATTTTGTTATTTTTTTTGTTAAATGCAAAGGTAAAATGATATTTTTGTATTATTTTTATGTTTTGGTGGAATAAAATATTTAAATTCAATTAAAAACTATCAAATAAAAATAAAATATTTTTATGGCTAGACTGGAAGGAGAGATAGATTGAGATTTTATTTGCTTTTATTTTTATTTGATAGTTTTTAATTGAATTTAAATATTTTATTGATATTTTATTCCACCAAAGCAAAAAAAATACAAAAATACCATTTTGCCCATGCATTTAACAGAAAATATAATAAAATTCACGACAATACCATTTGTCCTAACAAAAGTGAAGTTGAAGGACCACATGAAAGATTTTAAAAATTAAGGAACCAAAATGTGAATGAGGTCAAGTTTAAGGACCATTAGACCTAAAAACCGAAAGACAAAATTCCTAAAATCGGGTTAAATTCAGCTTGACCATCCAAAGTCAATAAGAAACCTAACGAAGTTCAGCCCTTACAATTCTTTCCGTTGCGTGCTTTTGATATTGTGATCCGAACCATTCAATTTAAGTCTTATCTAATGATTACCTTGTTAAGATATCGATAATTCCGAATCACATGAGATCATATTGCAACGTGAACCCTAACTAATATGTCCTTCCAAGTTAGTCATATCAATCTCTCTCTCTCTCTCTCTCTCTCTCTCTCTCTCTCTATATATAAACAAACTTAATTTAATCCTAACTAATGAAACACTAGGCAATCACGTGGGAATCATATAGCCCCATACATAGCAGTATCTAGATCATAAAACTCAAAGATTAGATCATAGCTAACCTTATAAAATAAGAAAATATAACACTACATTTAGGAATCATGCCATTTAAGGTTATAATTATAACCAACGTCCCAAGTATGAAACGTCTCAAAACCAAACAGGAACCAAATATATATAATGAAACAGCTCAAATTCAAGTTATAATCACAATATATTAAGTCAAAGTTCTTTTTTTCATCTTAAATACACATATTTTTCAGCTAAGAGGAACTCTCATGTAATGAGGATAACATTTTTTACTATCCCAACCAATAATGTAATAACACGTAAAATAATTTTTTCATGTACATTTGTGTTATTGATCAAGAATAATAAAACATCGCTATCCCCATTATAAGTAAGTTTTTTTTCTTCCAGCTCCGCGCACCAGCGGTGACCGCTGGTACTACATCTGTAAACACTGCATGATGATCAAGATGAGTAAGTACGATCAATGACAGCAACATGTGATAGATGTATATGTATATATATCATCGCCATGATGATCATGATCATGATGGAATGGGTTATGGATGTGCATATGTATATATATATATAAGCGTAATAACATATAGAATAATTTTTCTACATGTAATTGTGTTATTAGCCAGGAATAACAAAACAGCGTTATTCCCGTTATGACATTATAAGTAAGTTTTTTTGCTTCCAGCTCCGCGCACCAGCAGTGACCGCTGGTATTATATCTGAAAACACTGCATGATGATCATGATGAGTAAGTACGATCCATGACAGCGACATGTGATAGATGTATACGTATACATATCATCGCCATGATGATCATGATCATGATGGAATGGGTGGTGGTTGGTGCAGGTAGCATGCATCACAGATGATCCACATCCACAGTCTTCCTTGCTGGGTCCCTCATTTCCTCCCACAGAGAAACCCAGCGAGAGAGCGACAGAGGAGAGAGGAGGTGTCACGGACTGTCCTTTCTCCTTTCAAAGTGTATATCTCGGGAAACGCAAAAAACTCACGCACAAACACAATACAATATGTCTCTCTTAATATTAATTAATAATAACTTATTTCGTTCGAACTTTAATTATGACAATAATCATTTTAAAGCTGATCAAATTCAAAAGGCTCGTGAAAAAGGCAAGTGACTTTCTGAGAGATTAGCCTTTTTGATCTGCCGATGCCTTTGCTAGCTTCCACAAAGCCTTTTTCAATTTACAAACCCTTTAAAAAATTTCATTTCATTATATTATTTGTAAACATAATTGGAGTTTGAGCTCACAAAACAACAAAACGCACACTACCCTACACATTCTGCTTTCCCTTGCAGCTTGTTGCTCGGCTTGCTCATGACTCTGCCTCTCACACACTTCCACTCTTGTGTACGTGTGACTGTAAAAGAGAGAGGAGAGAGAGGGTGGTGGCCCATCAAAATATATGGCTGACCGACTTTGAGGATATGAGCTAGATAAAGGAGAGACTTATACGCGTAAGACGAAGACTGCAGAGAAGAAAGAGAGAGGTGAGCTATAGGGAAAAGAGATAAAACACATATATTAGAAATATTCTCCTTGAGCCATCATGGGTTTTGGTTTTTTCTCTTAGAAATCAAACAGACAAAGGCAACAAGAACCAGACCATCATCACCATCTCTCTCTCCTCGTAGTGTCTTATATTTTTGTGAGGGTTTTTGTAATTTACAGTACCTCTCAACTACACACTTGACTTGGGTTTTGGCCGAATCGGATTGTGTCTTAAGAGAAACTTTGTTTTCTTTTTGTTGCTTTCCAAAGCTAGTCTTTTGTGGTGACTAAACAACAAGAAGGAACAGTTTTTTAGCTGAATCCAAGAGACACAGAGAGAGAGAGAGACAGATATGCAAATGATGTCCGGTGATGGGTTTTCGATTATCCCTTCTGCGATTGATGGGTTTGCTCAAGAACATCAGCTGAATGCAAACCCTAGCAGCCAGAAACCCAATCCCAATAACCCTGTGGCCAAGAAGAAGAGAAATCTACCAGGAACACCAGGTAAGCAACATATTCAAGCTCTCTCATTTACCCTTTTTTAAAATAAAAAAATTCATAATCTTCTTCTTTAAGTTCTAAATTACTATCATTAAAAAAAAAGTTCCAAATTACTAGAACTGATATTTTTTTTAATGGGTTTTAAGTTTTTTTATTTGATTTCTTTGTGTGAACAGATCCAGATGCTGAGGTTGTTGCTCTGTCTCCGACGACCCTAATGGCCACAAACCGATTCGTCTGCGAGATATGCAACAAGGGCTTCCAGAGAGACCAGAATTTACAGCTTCACAGGAGGGGCCACAACCTTCCATGGAAGCTTAAGCAAAGATTGAATAAAGAGGTGAAGAAGAAGGTGTATATTTGCCCTGAGAAGAGCTGCGTCCACCACGACGCGTCGAGAGCTCTCGGCGACCTCACCGGAATAAAGAAGCATTTCAGCAGAAAACACGGTGAGAAAAAGTGGAAGTGCGACAAGTGTTCGAAGAAATACGCAGTTCAATCGGATTGGAAAGCTCACTCCAAAACCTGTGGGACGAGGGAGTATAAGTGTGACTGTGGAACCCTCTTTTCCAGGTACATATATATTTTCCAAATTTTTACTTTGGGTTTTGTATGTTTGTCATCTCATCATTTGTATATGGCTTTAATGTGTTTTTGGGTTGGAATTTAATGCAACCATATATATGATTGGGTAATAAATGGGGTTTTGGTTTTTTTTTTTTTTTTTTTGGGGAAATTAAACAGGAAAGATAGCTTCATCACCCATAGAGCTTTTTGTGATGCCCTAACTGAAGAGAGTGCTAGGCTCACTACTTCAGTTGCTGGATCTGCAACCAATCTCAATTTCGGAAACGAAACAATGTTAAACAACACCATGATGCATAATGGTCAAGCAGTTCAAGATGATGTGTCTCAAATTTCCCAGTATGGCCAAGGTTTGATCAGGCAAGATTTCAATGGTTCAGATCATCATCATCAGCATGAGAAGCCAAGTTTGTCACTTTGGCTGAATCAGCAGCAGGCAAATAGTAATCCTCATCGACTGAATCTCATGGACAATATGGCAGCAAATCCCAATCAACTTTATGTAACATCATCAAGCTCCACTGCTTTTCCAGATATGGCTCAAATGTCATCAGCCAACAATCTTAATCAGCTCTTTGGCTCGCCAAACGCTATGTCTACTTTTGGAAGTTCAAACATCAATCTTTTTGGCTCAGCCGGTGCTTCAAGCTCTACTTCCACAAGTGCTGCAAATAATCTCTCCTTATCATCACCAATTCAAGGAGGAGGGATTCATAAGGGAAGCAATAATCTGGTGGGAGGCGGCTTATCGAAGCCACCTGCAGCCCCAATGTCTGCCACAGCACTTCTGCAGAAAGCAGCTCAATTGGGTTCAACAAGAAGCAGCAGTAACAACAACAACCAAGGCAGCAGCAGCTTGGGTGTAAATGTAATGAGCTCATCACCATCTTCTTCAAACACTTTGATCAGGAGCTTCAGCTCCAATATGAACCAAAATCGATCAAGCGAGCTGCACCAAGTTGTTCAAAATGCAAACCAATCAGGCGGTGGTGGTGCAAACTTGAGCTCATTGACAAGTTCATCATCAAACACAAGTTCTACTCTTGAGCAGCTCATGAACAACATTACTCATCGGGGTTCGAGCACAATTGGAAATCTTGATCATCAAAACAGTCTAACCAGAGACTTCTTGGGCATGGGAGGAGGAGGAGGAGGAGAAGATCAATTATCTCATAACAACGGGCCAATGTTCTCACCACAAGAGCTTGCCAAGTTTGCATCTTCAATGAGCCAATTCACTGGCAACCACTAGGGGGAGGTTTAATGTTTTTGACACGTTCAAACAAACTCAGACTGAGTTGGGACCGAGTTGAGAAGTTTGAAACTCAGCTGGGGACCGCAGAGGGGTGGATGGATCAATAATAAGAGAGAGAGCCAGGGCTGGCTCTGTCCCCGGATGCAGCAGGCAAATTGTGGCCACAAACAGCTACAGCTACATCTAGAGAGATGATCATAGTGAGTTTCTGGGTTCTGGGTTGGGGCCCAATTAATGTTTATATTTTTGCATGTCTGAAATTGACAAAACGAAAAGCAAACTCCAAGTCATTATGTTTTTGTGTGTGTATGTTTGTTGTTTTAGCCTTTTTTAGGTTTGCCTTTTTGAGAGAGAGATTTTTTTTTTCTGCTCCTGCTGGTGGTGCTGCTGGTGGTTCAGTGGCTTTGTGGCTCTGCAATCTCTTCTTTTTGAAAATGAACAGAGTGCACAGAAAACTACGTGAGTGATCATCACATATATGGTTGACCGTTTGTCAACGTTGGTGGGTTTTACTTAAAAAGTTAAAAGAAAGACTAATTAATAATAATTATTAAAGATATGGCTTTCTTGCAATTTGTTTAAGGCAACGTGCATGCAACGGTGGTTTTGGGGTTGGTTCATTTGATGATCATCAAGGGCACGTAATAATATCTTCTTCTTTTTTGTTGACAAAGACCATATACTATAAATTACACTAAGTAAGAAGGAGAGAGAATCAAACTCGAATACAAGAGGCCAAACTAACTCACATATGCAAATGCACGTAACAATTGAGACGTAGCTTAAATATATAGAGAGAAAAAAGAGAGAGAGAGAGAAGTCGTCTGTGACGGTGTAGGCAGAATCTAGCTTAGCAGCATGATGCCGGATTGATCATGATGCCAAATTAAAAGAATAAAAAGAAAACGAAAATTTGGGGGCCAGGACAGCTGTGTGATTGCATTGTCAATTGCCACTTGATGGCTTTGGTAGTAGAATCACGGAATGGATTCTTATAAAAGAATTACCTCATGTTCAAAACATTTACTCTCACGTGATTTACAGTTGAAGACAAATTGAGGCATGGTAGTCAGTCTTCAAAGTCTCCTATTGAATTGTGCCGATATTTTCTTCAATTGTACTATTTTTGGTGGAATTCAAGTGTTAGGCAATTATTCACTTGTGTGGAGAATTGTATTTGATTCAAAATTCTTAGCAATCCATTCATTTTTGCGTTATTTGAATTTTTTTGAGATTGGAGACTAGCTTACTTGCAAAAGGTTGCAAAATATTTAGCACGGTTTGGAAGAAAATAGATATACAACAAACCTACTTGTATCACATTATTGACTACATTATTGTCCATTATAGTGTGAGTTATATAATACTGATATTGTTCCGAACTTAACGACGTTGTGTTTTAGGGTGTGAGGTTATATCTTAAAAGTCATAATTAAATGCAAACTTAATAAATTATTTCACTTAACATTTCTAATGTTAAGCAATTACTCATCTAATGTGAAATATGATTGTAGTTTGATTCTTTGTTTGTAGTTTGATTTGTAATCATAAGGAAAACGACACATGATTGTCGACCATTTAGCATTAGATGAGTTGACACAGTAGCATTGCAGAAATTCAAAGTAGAAAATGGAATCTTTATTAGTCTCTTAATCTGCTTTCTTAGGAATTAGGATAAGACCATGACAAGAGAGCTTGACTTTAGGTATCACTTTTCAGTCATTTACAAAACTAGTTTCCCCATCTTGTTGGTTTTCATTTATTTAATTTATATCTAATATTTTTATTAAAACTTTTCAATATGTATATGATAATATATAGTTAACCAATTCTTCTTCTGTACGGACGTATGTACATATGTTATTATCGTGCGCATATTATTGTAAACACGAATGCGTATAAAAAATACATAACACGATAATAATGTATGGACGTCCATATATGAGAAAATGTGTATAGTTAACAACAACCTTGGAAATTAAGGGTCTCTTTGGGAGTGATTCTGAAATGGCTAAAAGCGCTTTCTGACAATTAAAAACGCTTCTGATATCGTTTGGCAGAAGAGTTTAGAAGCGCTTCTTGAAGAAGCACCTGTTCTGTGCTTCCTCCCAAGTGCTTTTCTAGGAAGCACTTGAGTTTTTTATGAAAATTCAAGAGTTTTATAATAAAAGCACTTTTATCAAAAGCACTTATGAGTAGAAGTACTTCCTAGACAAACAGTCACAATCCCTAAATAATAGATGAGAATGTTTTAGGGTCCAACGTGGGATCCTCGGAAAAAAGCATCATGGACGCCGTTGATGTCCCAAAAACCAAACCTGATTGATTTTCCCCATCTCATCATCTCATCTGCCACTGCCGTGGAAAATTTAAAAACTCAAAAACACCAAAACAGAAATGTTGGCGATGAAGAAACGTTTCCTCAGACAATATTGTTTTGGGTGAAATGAAAGACCGAGTGTGTGAGTGACTGGTGACCCTTATTTTCAGGTAAAAGGTCCTGTCATAGGGCACTGTTGCCCTATATATGAAACCGTTGCAGGGCACTGTGTACCAAAACAAGACCTTTGACTTTCCCCTATATTTGTTTCTTTTGTTTAATAATTTTGGGGTACAGCCCTAGTTGTAGGGAGATTGAAAGGGAAGTTTTTTGAGAATTGCTGCAACTTTTAATCCTCCAATGGTCCTGCAAATTTGCACCAACACAAAAGAAAACGATTTTAAAAAACAATTTCACAACTTTATCGTGTAATGAGTTTTGACCTTTTTATTGGTACTTGTCATGACCAGCTTTTTGGGACCTGGGTCGAGCTTTTTTCCCCCTTTCAAGTTTGAGGTGTTAATTTCAAGTAAACATTCTATTACTTTTATAACATGTTTTGAGCTATGAAACAAGTTTTGAGCAGACTAAGAAACACAACTTCTTGATTCTTGCACATGTATAAATGTTAAATAGTGTTTTTGAATTAAATAATGATAGTATTTCCTTTGTACATGATGAACATGTAACATGTTATTCTAAGAACATATATGGAGATTCTTTTTCCTATTTTAAAACCAAAATAATCGAAGTAGGTGCCATTGCCGTTGAAGCTAACAAGACCGTCGTTCACATCCATTACACTTCTAATCCCAATAGTGCGGGGGCGGTCGATTGATTTTAGAGAATTTGGGCAAAAATGAAAATTGAGGCCTTTTTTATTTAACACTTATCTCATTTTGAACAAAAATTATAATACAAAGTTTCAAACTTAGATGTTAAGTAGTTTAGTTTAAGTAACAAATGCCCATTATATGAAAGATAAAGAAAAATGCCCTAAAAAGTTCAAAATAAAGCCCCAAAAGCATTAGTTTCACACATAAAAAGCCTTTTTTGTTAGTATACTTATTGGACTTAAGGTGTATAGAAGACCCCATTTTTTTGTGGTATGCTGTCGCCCAGCCCGCACACCCTATGAGCCGGGCATGCAATAGTGTTCTCTTTCGTATAGTTTGACATGTTACATTATCATAATGTAGAAATCTGAGCGTATACAAACATAATCTCGATTAACAATCTAACAATGATGATAGTCTTAGGTCGGGCACATGTTGGGGTGGACTGAAGCACGACACCCAAAGGCCCGTGCCTGTCCTAGGTCACTTGGACTTGATCCGATTTATCAAAGGATAAAAAACTGAGGCCTTACATAGGCCTAATAATTATTATCATTATTTTGGTAATTGCGCAATAATATTTCTATATGGGCTTTTGCATATGAGGAGGATTTTGTTTAAAGTCCACAAAATTTTGCAATAGACTGGCAGCTCTTCATGACTTGGCATGTCATCATTGGTGCCAACAGAACTCTCGGTTAGTCGAAGGTCGAAAATCCACGTGGAGCTAAGCGATAGGCCGTAGTAACGTGGAACGAATACACCTTTCTTCCTGTAGCTTAGTATTAAACGCAACTTGGTATTAACATTAAATCATTTTGTTCACAAAATACACATAAATGCCTTTTATGCTCAATCTTTGTTTCAGAATTGAGGGATAGAGATATAGGGACAGAGAGAGAAAGGGTGATGGTTTGGAGTTGCTCATTCGCCATGGATATGGCGGCCTGGAGAGGCTTGATGTACACAGTGTTCATACTGCATTTCGTCTTTGTCTGCCAGCTCCTCCTCCTTCAACCTCTGGTTTCAGCTCTAGGTCTGTTTCACTCACACTTTGATCTATTTCTTCATGCTTCTGTTTTAATTTGTGCATTGATCTAATGCTCTATGTTAAATTTCGTACTTTTTTTAGTTGGGTGGTCTTATTTTTTGCGCCAAATTTGAAAGATCCTTGCTTTGTGGTTGTTTAGGGTTAGTAGTTTTCTGGGCTTCATTGAAAATTAAACTATATGTTGCAGTCATTGTGTTTGTGTTTTTCAATGGTTCTGTAGGTTGCCATCGTTTTAGAGAGATTACATGGCGATTTTGTATTTGTCAGAGTTGCATTCTGGCCTTTAACTAGATTGCAGCATATCCATGTCCATGAAAGAATCAATATTTATACATGGGATGGGAACGTATCTTGCACAATTTCTAGTGCTTTTAGAAATGTATAGCTCTGTGTGTTTATGTAGATCATAGGATGATTAGGAACCTCTTTTGGGCCGTCCCTATTACCATAGGTTGATAAGAAGTTTTGTATGCAAATGAGTGCAGTACCCTAAATTAAGTATATAATGGTTGAATAAGAGTTACGGCGACATGCTTAACAGTAAGAATATTCAGTTTTTAGAATTTTATTTTTCGCATAATATAAATGGTAATTATATTGGTGGAGAAAAAGGCAATAACTCCCATATTCAAGAGTTTTAGTAGAAAACCAGGAAACTGGAAGTCTAGAGGAAAATGGTGTCTTAATACCTATACAACATTGATTCGTATGGAGTTGGCATGTTAGTTTGAATATTCTATGACTACACAGATGCCAAGCCTGCTCTGTTTTTGTTTGTTATTGTCTGCCTGTGGCATGTTACTTATACGTGTGTCAATAATGGCTTACATAACATGAATCTTGCATGTGCAGATGGCAAACCTGGCAATGCGGCTGAGTTGTTTGAGAGGGTTTCACAGAGTATAAAGGTGAAGCGATATAGCGAGGCACTTAATGATCTTAATGCTGCTATAGAGGCAGATCCAACACTTTCAGAAGCATATTATCATCGTGCATCCGTTCTTCGCCATATATGCAGGTACTTCTATGGTTACATTACTTCTTTACCATAATTGTTATTTTTTTATAAATAATTCATTCTCAGGAAACGGAGTATATTTGGTTTGTTTTAAAGGATGTTTCAACATTTATCATTTTCTATTTAAATCTTCAGTGAAAATAAGAATGTTAGTGAGAGCAGATATCTATTGACTGTATCAGATTTAGGAATACTGAATACATGATGTGTGAAGATATTTGATTCACCTACAACGCGTTCCTTTCGGACCTCCCTTCTTAAATTATCAATTACTATCTTGGGTACTAGTTCATTTATAACAAAGTTTTTATTTCTAAGATTGATCCATCCATTCCTTTAACATCTATAGCTCCACTTTTTCCCCAACTTATATTATTCCTTATTATTAAAAAAAAAAACCCCTTTTCTTTTCCAATTGCTGTGGTTGTACACCATTGCTGTTATCGTTGCAATCTACTTTGATATAATTAGTATGGTCCTGAGGCCCATTGTCTCAAAGCTTCCAAGTGCAGCATCCAAATCATGTCTGTGTGTGCTCAAAAGCAACTGAACCGTGGGCATTTGTCTATAGTCGTTCATGCATTTTACAACTGTGCTACGGCTATTCACCTGCCAAAATACTGATGATTAGACCAAAATTGTTGATCTTGAGCTTAACTCAATGGTCGATTCAACTTTTTTCCTCTGTATCTTTTCATTAGGTGTAAGTTGAGACATACAGTGACAGAAAATAAAAAAAATCGATAACTTACATAGCTTTTATTGATTTCAGAACCTTTTCAAAATCCCCTCTTCTCCTTTCCTTTCCAATTTCTGATTGGAAAATTATATGATTCAGGCGCTTTTTGGCTGATGTAGATATGAGGAATCAGAGAAGAGCTACAAAAAGTTTTTGGAGCTAAAACCACGGGAACCAGTTGCAGAAAAGGAGCTTTCGCAATTAATTCAAGCTCAGAATGCTCTGGACACAGCTTTGACTCTCTCTGAATCAGGCAACTATGCGAAATCTTTGGAGTACGTTGAAAAAGTTGTACTGATTTTCTCTCCAGCATGCTCAAAGGTAATCGCTTCTATTTCTTTTCCAATTTGGTTGTTATTGTTTGATTTCAGTTCCATGTATACATCATACCCCAACAGCTCGTTTGCTGATTGTAGAGAGTTGGGATTAAGGATCTTATAAATTCAGTACTCTAGTGACCTCATAATCATGAGCACATTGTTTCTTGTAGGCCAAACTGCTGAAGGTGAGATTGTTGTTAGCAACTAAAGACTATTCTGGTGCCATTGCTGAGGCTGGGTACATTCTCAAAGAAGATGATGATAATCTGGAGGCATTATTACTCCGTGGCCGTGCCTACTACTATTTAGCTGATCATGATGTTGCTCAGAGGTTTGATTAGCATCCTGTTAAATTATGAGTAATTTCTTTATAATTTGGTTAGAGTAATATGAATGTATACAATTTCTTTAGGCATTACCAAAAGGGTCTCCGCCTAGATCCAGAGCATGGTGAACTGAAGAAAGCGTATTTCGGACTAAAAAACTTACTCAAGAAGACTACAAGTGTAAGTCCCAACCATTGTTTTTTGAGTTTTCTTTTTGTTAACTTTTCTTCTTCTTCCCTAATGGCTAGGGAATGTTGAGAAGTTTGGCAATGGTAGTGAAACTATTTCATAAGTTGACCTCTTTAGAGCCTGCGTGAACCATTACCATGTTATGCATCATGTGCTGATCTCTTTCAGACAATTTTTCTTTATGCAGGCAGAAGATAATGTAAATAAGGGCAAGCTGCGCCTTGCAGTAGAGGAATTTAAGGCAGCCCTAGCATTGGACCCTAATCATCTTGCACATAATGTACATCTTCATCTTGGCTTGTGTAAAGCCTTGGTCAAGCTTGGCCGGGGAAAGGATGCTTTAAGCAGTTGCAATGAAGCACTTAAATTTGATGAGGAGCTTCTTGAAGCTTTAGTTCAGGTTTGCTGGTGCTTCTGTTATCCCTTGTTTTCCTCAGCATTCATAGAATTTAATATTAGTGTATCATTTAGTGTAAAATATGGCTGTCCTCAAGTTTATTTACTAAATTTTGTGTTCACAGAGGGGTGAAGCTAAACTTCTGATAGAGGATTGGGAGGGAGCTGTGGAAGATCTCAAATCAGCAGCTCAGCAATCACCTCAGGTTAGCCATTATGTTTTACTCTGTTGCAGCTGCTGGTTTAATAAGTAATATGATGCACATAACAATAGATAAACTTAGCTAGATTAGAAGCCAAGTATTTTGTATCTTGTTTTGTGGATAGGTATACCATTAACAATATTATATCAATGTAAATGTGTGTTAAGTGCGCTATACGACCATAACTTCGGGTGTGTGCATGAGTGTCTGTGCATTTGCGTCCATGAATGTATGTTGATAAATTTCTCGGATCAATTGCTTTCTTATTATGCAGGATACGAATATTCGAGAAGCATTCATGAGGGCCGAGAAAGCCTTAAAGATGAGCAAACGTAAAGACTGGTACAAGATTTTGGGAGTTTCAAAGACTGCATCCATTTCAGATATTAAAAAAGCCTACAAGAAGCTTGCTTTGCAGTGGCATCCAGATAAAAATGTTGAGAATAGACAAGAAGCAGAGGACAAGTTCAGAGAAATTGCTGCTGCATATGAGGTCCGAATATTTTCTCTGAAGCTCTTTTTAATCTTCCCTTCCTATTGAGCTTTAACCTTAACTAGATTTTCCACACTTACTTGCTGCAATAAAGGAACCCTATATGTGGACTTCTTGGTTCCTGTCTGACCCTTGTATAATCCTTTACAGGTTCTTGGAGATGAAGACAAACGTACAAAATATGATAGAGGTGAAGATATTGAAGATATGGGAATGGGTGGCGGCGGCGGCGGCGGTTTTAACCCTTTTGGTGGCGGCTCACAACAATATACATTTACTTTCGAAGGGGGCTTCCCTGGCGGTGGCGGTGGTGGATTTGGAGGAGGCTTTCCTGGTGGATTCGACTTCCAGTTTTGATTTCCAGTAAAGAATGGGGCTCCTCTCCCCATGCTTGCACAAAAGAGAGTCATAAACTGTGTCATTCTAGGGGAGCACCAAAGCAGTTTTACTAATTGCTGACAGGTTTTTGGTGAGATATACTTCGGCCACCCCAAAAGGGCTTCATAGTTGTTGCAAGGATTTTTCTCCATTGAGAGTTGTTAGGCGGAACATCATGAGTCTAGAACAACTTGGATTAGTTGATTAAACGAAATTGGTGAGACCATTTCTGTATATGTTGCATGTACCCTTTTCGATAATGGGTTCTCATCAGACTTGAGCCTGCATGGTTCTGGATTGCAGTTGAGTTTATTTAGTGAATTTTTCAATAACAAAAGATTTAGTATATGTTCAGAAAAGTGTATTTTATTGGATGATTAGTTTATACCACAACATATGTTTGCGAATCATTTTACGATATCGATTTTTGTCGCCTAATTTGTTAGTGCAACTCAAAATTATGTAGTTTTTAATAATCTCTGGACAATCGTGTGTGTGAATGATTTGGAAAGACACAAAACCAAAAATAGTGGTATTTGCTAGCAACAACATAATGGAGGCAGTCAATCAATATAGATTGATCCGAAATCTGATTCAAATCCAATATAGCACCTATGGGTACATAAGAAATGTATTGAATCGTTCGCCTGTTCGCGTAAAATAATGATGTTTTACTCTTATAAGCTATGCTGTTCTTTCCCTATGTTTGTTTAGTGCCATCAAATTCCTCAGTTTCTGATATATCGTATGATGAAGCAGAAAATGTTATTTCTAGTAACTAGTTACAACAGTTTTACTGCATAAGAATCATTAGGATGAAGATGCATGGCTTTCCGTACTGCAACTCCAGGGAGACATCTATGAACACATCAGGTTGAGAGGAGGAGTTTATTCAAAAGAACAATGTCCAATTAATTTCAAATCATAACAGGAGTACAAAATTCTTAGCAGAAATACGGAAAACAAAACAAAACAAAACAAAAGTTCAGATGATCACAGCAATTCAACTCAAAATCTCAACATCACAAGAAAAGTGCTGCAAGAATTGCTACTACCCCCACGGATACTGCTATCATTCCATGGTGTTTCAGCCCCATTGTAGCAGATGCATCTGGGGTACTGGCGGTATCTGAGGGCCCAGAAGGGGCATCAGCACCTTTAACATTTTTTTTGGGTGCAGATGGCGCCGGAGCCGGTGCTGCTGGGCCAAAAATGTTCAAAGGAAGGAGCACCTGGTCCACCTGATACACAGCCAGCTGATTGTCAGTAAATATGGTATTAGCCACTGTTGCATTGACAACCCCTGTTGTTATGTTCACTTGGGTCCCTGATGTGGTCACATTTAACGGGAACTGGCCATCATTGCTATTTCCAGCTTGTGTATGCAAAGGGTTGGAGACAGTTTGGAACTGTGAGACAGAATAGAAAGCCGGTAGGACGTGAAATTGCATAAGCTGCAGCTTTTGCTGTTCTGAAATGGAGTTTAGCGTGCCAGATTTGAGGCTGGCAAAGGCATTATCAGTTGGTGCAAAGAGGGTGATGCCCTGGTTTGAGGAGCTGAGTTGTGTGTTGATTTGGTCAGCCATCCTGGTGCTTTTGAGAAGCCTAATCAAGGTGGTGAATTGGCCAGCCTTCTTAAGAACAGCAGTCACATCGGTTGCTGATGGTGCGGGAGCTGCTGCTGGAGACTGAGCAGAAACTGTGGCTGAGTGGAGGAAGATGATCAAAGTGAAGAATGTAAAGAAAGATAAGGCTGCCATCCCTTTTTTCTTTTCTGGGGGAGATTTCTATGTTTTTGGCTTGGTGGGTTTTGATCAGAAAGAGAAGAAGGTGGAGGAGATGGGCTAAGGTTGGAGAGGGGTGAGGGTATATATATTTTGCGGGTGTGAGTGAAAGAGAGTGGGAAGTTAGGTGAAAGGGAGTGATTTTAAGGTAGCAAGACAATGTCATCTGAAGCCAATGTTCATCTTTTTCTTGGTAAGCAAGAGGAACAGTGAAGGAGGGAGAGAGAGTTTTGCTTAGTCGGGCAGGAAAAATAGCTGGATATGTGATTGAAGGGAGTGGGGTACAAGACGTGAGAATGATGAAGGTTTTTTGCTTCCTGTTTGGTGCAACTTCAAAAGAGAAGGCTTGAGGTTCAAGGTTTCATAATAAGCAGTTAGGGTGGGACCAATTTCTGCAATTCTTTGATTCTTGGTGACCCTTGAAATTGATAAAAGATTCAAAGGGAAGGGGAAGTGTCACTGCCATGAACAATTCCATGATAACAGTAAATTTCTGATTACCAGTATAATCTGATATAAGCATTTGTCTCAGCTCAAATAACAAGTGAGACATTAATTAACAACTAAAGAAAGGGTTAAGTCTAGAATTTGAAACTCCAACTATGAAATGACCTTTTTGAGGTACATGCATGTAAATGAGGGATTAGATGAGATTAAACTCTCATTAACAGACAATGAGCATCTATATTTACCTAAATTTATAAGCTAATTACTGATATCATAATCATTTTTAGCATGGCCCTTGGAAATTTAAGTATCCTCTTTAAGCAAGCTGAAGAAAAACAGTTCAGCAGGCAATTATTTTAAACCATTTGCTCTCATGTGTTACATCCTTTCAATATCAAGATTAGATCTAATAAGAATAACCACCAAATGGGTCCTTAGTTAATTATATAATCAAGAACTTCCCCAACTATGTTTGTTGTGTAGTTTTCTAGTATTATGATTTCAATCAAAGCGGGCTTGAGATCCAAACTTGTTCAAGTTTTAGAACAAATTGGGTTGGTCCATATTCCAAGTGGACCCTAGTTGTAAAATCTCTTTTGTTAAGCTCGTTGAATCTTTTCAAAATTGGCCCAGACAGATTCATGTTCAAATCTTTTTTTCGAAAGCAGGCTAATCCTATTCTGAGCTCTTTATGTACTTGCAAAACCCAAGGGCCCATCCTTGCATTTCACAATGGATGCAATGCAACAACAATTCTCTCTTCTCTTGTAAAAATAATTCCAGCATTTTCCAAACCTTTTCTGAAATTTTAATAACCAAATACAATAATGCTAGATTTGAACAAAATTTTCCTATGAGTTACCAAATGTTGTAGCAAGTGACATGATTATTTTTCTTATTAGAACTTATTGAAATTCCACTTAAAATGAACAAATAAAACACTTTCATGATTTAAAACGTGACGAGTACATATAAGTAACTGATTTATTAAGAATGAATAAGGTTAATAAACGTGACCAGACTTATTTTATTTTGGTATGTCTAGCATTAGTCTTTCTTATATTGATTCCATAATAATATGAAGCCTAGAATATATCACAGAATATCTCAAAGACCCAAATTTGTTTTTGTTTTTTTAATTAGGAAAGTCCCAAAGTGAACAAACCAAACCCCTTTCTCAGTTGAAATCAAATCTCCTCATGCTGTTGTTGTCATTTGCTTTTGCTGGTTCATAGCTTCCTTCTGTCACTATCTGAAGTTTCAGGGGAACGAAAGCAAGAAGAGAAAAGAAAAGAAGGAAAAAAAAAAAGTACTTTGATCCCAACCGTTCATTGTGTTGACTGGCAGCACAAAGTCAAATCTCCAACCATTAAAAATTTACCATCAAACACTTTTCTCACAACGTTCCCATAAGCCGCAAACCAGACAGTCCATTTGATCCCATTGAAGACCCACAGCAGCAAGCCAGAGCACAATAACACGAACAGAGCAAATCCCACCTTTCTATATCAATTTCAAACTCAAAAGAAGAAGAAAGGAGAAGCATTTTAAACCCTAGGGGTCATGATCGTATGCTCCAAGGTCTATTGTAATCGACACCATGATCAACACGTCCAACGGTATGATGTCAACGACTTCGTCGAGCAACGCTCAGTCACCGGGTCTCAAGACCTATTTCAAGACCCCAGAGGGAAGGTACAAGCTTCACTACGAGAAAACCCACCCTTCGGGTCTCCTTCACTACGCTAATGGCAAAACCGTCACTCAGGTACTCAATTTCTGCCATTAATTTCCTTCATTACCCATTTCGGGACTTCACTGTATCGTAGCCATTTTTGGGTACTTTTGTGATGATGGTTTTTGTTATTTATAGCTTTCTGTTTTTGTTAGGGTTTTTCTCAATGGTTATAACCCGCATGATAGAAGAATTGAAAATTGGATTTTTTTTTGTCTGGGGTTTGTTCTGAGAAGGTTGATTTTTTTAACTGAAGTGTTAAAAGAAATGTTAATGCTGGAAATATGAGGTGTTTCAAGACCCAGTATTTGAAACCATTTATCCTTTTTTCGACCTTTTCTTGAAATTTAATTTCTTAGTGCAGTTTTGGATGATTATAAGTGAACTTATGAAATATTCAGGTCCATCTACTGGGGTACCTGTATGACGGTACTTTTTTGTATGGTTCATTTACTCTGCAAGCCTTTTTAAAATATGATATCTGAATTAAGAGCCTTGTGGGTCGTTGATTATCAGGTGACATTAGCACATCTTAAAGACAAGCCTGCTCCATCAACCCCGACTGCGCCATCTTCAAGCTTCAGCACTGGCAGTGGTGTACGTTCGGCTGCAGCAAGGTTGTTGGGTAGTGGTAATGGGAGCCGGGCACTTAGCTTTGTTGGAGGGAATGGAGGGAGTAAGAGTGTCAGTGCGAGTAGTAGAGTTGGGTCCTTGGTGGCTTCCAGTTCAAGTAGTTCGACTTCTACTTCAAATTTTGATGGGAAAGGGACTTACTTGATCTTCAATGTGGGGGATGCAATCTTCATTAGTGATTTGAATTCTCAAGACAAGGTATTTTTGAAGTTCCATTTGTTGGTTTAGGCCCTGGGATTGGTTTATGATACGTTTCTTGTTGCATGTAGGATCCGGTAAAGTCTATACATTTCAGTAATTCAAACCCTGTGTGCCACGCATTTGATCAAGACGCAAAGGATGGTCATGATTTGATTATTGGGTTAAATTCTGGCGATGGTACAACTATTTGTTTGAATTTGAAATCACAATCTTGTTTTTGAAGTTCAATGTTTTGAATGGTTGTATGTGTACTTTTGTAGTCTACTCAGTGTCACTCAGACAGCAATTGCAGGATGTTGGAAAGAAGCTTGTTGGTGCTCAGCATTATAACAAAGATGGCTCTGTTAGTAGCAGGCAAGATTAACTCTCTCATTTTATTAATGGATTTGGGAATTTAGCGTACTTGTAAGATTTCTACTTGTTTTGAGTTTATCTACTTCAAATGGATTCTATATTTTAAAGATGATTCTCTGTGTGACATTAGAGGTAGATTAGAAGTCATTCTGCATAAAAGGTTCACCCAGTCATGGTTCTATCCGTAATGTCAAAAGCTTAGTATAAGTGAAGATAGCTACTCTGCAATTTATCCCTCTGATGCGGTACGTGTTGAAATATTTAACTTTTTAGTTGGCTTCTGTGGAGGCTAGAAGGTTTCTTAACTACTGAAAAAAGTAATAAAGAACGCTAGAAGTGGCTGTTAATATTAGTCTAGTTCTGGATTGGTAGGCTTCAAATTGGCCAGTATAGTTTCCTCTCTACTATGTGGCTGCAAGTTGGTGGGTAAATGTCTTGTGGCATCACTCTTGTAAGGGCTAATTCATTTTTCCTTCACATCAGTTATGTCAGAAGCTTATTGTGTATTCTGGATCTTCTGGTTTCGAGAACCTTATATTTCTTTAGATGTTTGACCAGTGCCCTTAACTTGGACTATTTTGCAATTGTCGATAATTTATTTTTAGTTTGTGTTTGTCATTTCCTCAATGGGCATCATTTGAGAGCCTTGTGACTGTTTGACTTTTTTGTACACTTCTTTGGATTACTTTTGATTAATACCTGTTTTCCACAGCCGTTGTACTAGTATCGCATGGGTTCCTGGTGGTGATGGTGCTTTTGTTGTTGCTCACGCCGATGGGAATGTGTATGTATATGAAAAGGCAAGCCTCTATTGTAAAAAACACTTTTCGCTGGCTTAAAGTATTCCATGATCGCGTTAAGTAATTTGTGTGTATTTTATGTATCTTTATTTTTTCTAGAGCAAAGATGGGGCAGGCGATTCTTCATTCCCTGTTATCAAAGATCAAGCTCAATTTTCTGTTGCACATGCACGTTACAGTAAGGTATTGAGTTGTGTTTATTTCCTTTGTGAACTTTGTTTCCCATGTAGCTTTTTGTCTGAAGTGGCTAGGCAAGTTTGTCTATGAATTAGATAAGGCATGCATGCAGCTGTTATGTCACTATGGTGAATTTAGTTTGGACTTTTGACAGTGAATAGACACGATGCTGTTATTCTGATATCTCAGTTTGTATCCTCTTTTAGATATAAATCTTTTTGGGTGCTGTGTTTGGGTAATTGTCTAAGTTATATAGATTCCTAGCCTAATACAGGGATTGTTTCTGACTTGTGAGACTCAATCTTCAATCTGCTAGTCTGTTTTAACCAGCAATATTCTCATTTGTTAAGTTGTCTGAGCAGTCTATTAGTTTATTTAAGTTATCATTATGTCTTTGAAGAAGCCTATTCCCCTGTGCAATGTCGAGCAGCGAAGCATCGGTCGTCCATTGAATATCCTTTATTTCTTCAAGGCATCTTTAAGGATCTAGCCCTCTAGTAAATCCTTATATATTTGTTGAGGTAATCTGGTTGAGTTCTTACAGGTTTATGTGCGCTATACTGGAATGTCACTGTGTTTAATTAGCTGAATACTGCATTTGCATCAACCAAATGACTATGATAAATGTCAGATAATTATAAGGGAGATATGTGCGTCTGACAACCTGAATTTCTATTTCTGCTTCCTTCTCCACCTACCATTTTATATTGACTTCCTATTTTGCTTGCGCAGAGTAACCCAATTGCCAGATGGCATATCTGCCACGGTTCAATTAATAGCATCGCTTTCTCAACTGATGGGGCCTTTTTAGCAACTGTTGGAAGAGATGGTATAATGTCAATATAGTATTGTTTGCATTGTGTAGTTGCTCTTTTTTTCTGTTGGTTTTATCTTTTGCAAATTATATGATGTAAATTTAATTACTGAATGAAGGTTACCTACGTGTTTTTGACTACTCAAAAGAGCAACTTATATGCGGTGGCAAAAGTTACTATGGTGCTCTCTTGTGTTGCGCTTGGAGGTGTGCATCTTTATTGGTTTTTCATTGAAGCTTGCTGCTGGTGTTTGTAATATTCTTCCGATCTTGTAGATTACCTTTAAATTTAAACCCTTGTAGTATTTGGCTCTTTTTCCATTAAGATATAATTATACTTCTGAGATGATAGTATGATTGATTACAAAATGCTGCTGAACAGCATGGATGGAAAATACATACTGACAGGAGGTGAAGATGATTTAGTTCAAGTTTGGAGCATGGAAGATCGGAAAGTTGTAGCATGGGGAGAGGGGCACAACTCTTGGGTAGTTTTCTTAAATAGCATCGTGGTTGTTATAATTCCTTGGTTGTGGCGGTTTTACTAAGTTCTTACCGGATGATGTTGGCAGGTCAGCGGAGTGGCTTTTGATTCATATTGGTCATCACCAAATTCAGATGGTATGGGGGAGACTGTCATGTACCGGTTTGGTTCCGTCGGTCAGGTAACAGAAAAATATTTTTCTTGTCAAGATTTTTGTTTTTTATAGTCGTATATCTCATGTATAAAAATGCCATAATTCCATTAGTTGTAATTTCGTTTCTCTAAATTTCTTGGCTCTATTGTCTTCCCAAAACTCAGCTTTTATTTATTCATTACATATATTTGACATTTAAAGTTTTCAATAGAAAGTTTACTTCAATATGAGCTATAACTGGTCAACCTACAAAGGTATGCTAAGATTTACAGTCAACATAAGAAATTATAGTGATTTGAAATGAGTGCATTTAAGAGAAGTTATGAACTCATGACCTTGGTATTCTTCCTTTACTCCTTCTGTAGTTTACTTAAAAGAATTATGAAAATAAATAATTTAAGTGATTAGCCAACAACTGAGATGGTCAGTCTTGTAATGCAGACCAATCGCACAGCAGAGATATATATGGTTCAAGTTTTATTTAGAAAGGAAAATGGTTTGAGTTGAAAGTGAAGTATTTGATAATTTATTGTTAATTCTTACGTTTAGACTTTTCCATTTGAGTGCAGGACACCCAGTTGCTTCTGTGGGACCTGGAAATGGATGAGATTGTGGTTCCATTGCGGCGCCCGCCTGGTGGCTCCCCCACTTATAGTGCTGGAAGCCAGTCATCTCATTGGGACAATGCACTTCCAGTGGGTACTTTGCAGCCTGCTCCGAGCATGCGAGATGTTCCAAAAATCTCACCGCTGGTTGCGCACCGTGTACACACTGAACCCCTCTCCAGCTTGATGTTTACTCAAGAATCCGTTCTCACTGTCTGCCGAGAAGGGCATATAAAAGTTTGGATGAGACCTGGGGTTTCAGAAAGCCAATCAAACAACTCTGAAACTGTGTTAAGCACCAGCTTGAAGGAGAAGCCTTTATCCTCAGGCAAGGTTGGCAGTTCCAGTTACAAGCAATGACCAGACTGTCATCAATTCAAGACACACGCAAAACAAGCTTCAGCATTTTTTTCGAAATTTTTTCCCCTTTGGGTTACAGTTCCATTTGCCTGTGTAGCCAATTTTCGTTTGTCATCCAGTTGGTTTTTCCAGAAATAGCCCTTTGCAAGCGTGATCTGACTGGCATTGCCATGCAACCAACTGATTCTATTGTATAGACAAAAATGTCATTGAAGGCAGTAAGAGGTTGGGAGGGAGAAAAACCCCCATTTGTAAGTACAAAACGGCTTTTGCTAAAATATATTTACTGACCTACAGGAATGATATGATGTTGTTCCCTTGAGATCTGTTTCATCCCAGCAGTGCCATTGAATGGTAATTTATTTTACAGCCCTTAATGCATTCTTACCCTTTCCATGAACCATTTGTTTGATAAGTTTAAATAACAAAAAAAAAACAGCTCACTTTTAGATTCCAGCAGAAACAATGTCAGTATCGTATGTGACTGAAAAAGAACAATAAACCCAAGAAAAAAAGATGACCCGGAAGGAAGACCTAAAAGCTTTTGATCATTAGACCATACTGAAGGATCAAGGATGACCCGAACAATGTGGCTCTCAAGTTAAGTCCTCTCTAGAACACTAAATATATGCATGCATGCATTGTATGCATACAAGGAAGCCAAAAGTTTCACCACGGGATGTCATTTGAACTTTTTTGCGGCCAAGCTATATATGCGAAATAGTTTATATACAACTAATCTTAACATGTTCTATATTTATTTACAGCCCCTCCTTTAGTATGCAACTATGGTTTTAGTGCCTGTTAAAGTACAGAAGTCAGCTGCCATGAATAGCTTCTGCAACTCGAGTTTCGTTTTCAAGCTGTTGAGGATTCATCTGTGCTTGTTGTGCATTATCCGGTGATAGATTCAGCTGAGTCACCTCCTGAGAACCACGCTGTCGATTTGACTGAGAAAGCTGTCTTTCTCTCCATCTAAAAGCGTCAACAATAATAGAATTTCCACACATTGTAAATCCAAACCCCATAAAAGTGCCAAGGAGAACAGACAGAACTGCATGTATGTGAAGCTGTAGACCCAACAAGAACATATAAGACACTGTTATGGATAAGAAGGTGAACACCAATATTCAACACTTAAAGCCTCTTCACAGATTTAGTGGATTTGCACTTCACAATAAGCCAGAACAGAGAAAGACTTTTTCACTAAGTAGAATCATCTCATTATCATGAATGGAGTAGCAGAGCAGTTACTTCACAAATCCTATCACTACTTGATTAGCTGAGCAACTCTTACCAATGAATAGAGTACATGTGCTGAGAGAACCACCAGTGTAAACTGGGTAGTTGCATAAACCCAGACAAATTTTCTTCTCACTGTGAATGAATTTCTAAGTCAGTATAGTAGAAAGACATTGATTTCATTTTTTTTTTCTTCTTAGTCGCAAGAAAATCAATGAATTCATGAATTTGAAAATATTGCTAGATAAGTAATTTCAAGCGTAGCCCTACCCATTGTGCTTGATGTCATGGATGCCAAAAGACCCAATATGCAGGAAAAAGGAAGAGAGAGAGCAATTGCACCCGATCCCATTTTGCACACCTGTCCATTTGATTTACTTAGAAACTGAAAGGCTAAGAAAGAAAAAGTACATAGAATTTGCATGACCTACCAGAAGCTGCTCAAGAAAACAGAAGTAAGCAAGCATGCTGACTATGACAAGAATGGGAACATCCTGCCAAACCCTGGAACTTTTTGCATTAATTATTAGTTATCCCATCCTAGAAGGTGGTGTTGAACATATTAAAAAATAAGACCACACACAACAGACATAGTAAGCGCAGAAATTTCCCTTTCCTGAGCATTATAGCAGTTAAAATATCACTTGCCTATATTGAGTAACCTCAGTCTGCTGTGCTCTACTTCCTCGAGAATTAAGGGTCTGAACATTTTGAATTCGTAAAAGTGTGACGGGTAGGTTCTGAACCTCTTGCTTGCATACATCACATGTTTTATTACCTTTAATGCTGAACCATTTGACAGCACATTCTTGGTGGGCAAGAGCAAGGTCACCTTTACAACTGCACTCCATCTTGAGGGTTTCAGCACCTTCACCTAGTTCAACTAAGCAAATTCGACAAACAGCTTCTTCTTCAGCAATATCTTCACCGCCATCATCACTTCCATCTGAACCGCAAGACTAAGATAAGGCATAGGTTGGTTATCACAAGTTACAAAACCAGGGTCAAAGGTAGCTATAATCTGAAAATACAGACAACTGGTACTCCCACAGGGATAGGAGAGATTTTTTTGTGGACTCGGAAAAAAGATAATTAAAACGCAAAATTTACCAGTGTCATTTACTGGGGATGTGCTTGAAGTTGTCATGACAGCCCTCTCAGGCATTCGTGGTGTGGTGGGAATTACACGAATGAAACCACCTAAATATATACTTCCATCTTTATTAATCACAGGGACTGATTGTGAACGATGAATGGGTAGTTGGGCCTCTCCTTTCTGCAAAGTCAGGCATTGAAACAAAAAATAATGGTACAATAATACTAATAAAAATGAACTGCAAGCAAAAAAAAGACATATTATTAGACACAGATGAAAGATCTAAGAGAAGCACCTCATGTAGATAATTTAAAAAGAACCAACGTTTGGATCATAAAATGAAAGAGCAGGACAACTCACTGTAGGACTTAAATTGATACACGAAAGAATAGGTACCATATTTTAGCTTTTGCTTAAAAGAACAAATATGTGGTGCACCAACGGAAAACTGGGCTGCTAATCGAACTCTATAAAACTAATCTATCCTCAATTGTGATGAACTCCCCTCTCATTTATTCTCCAAGAAGTTGTAAAGAACCAAGGTGAAAAGGTTATCTTTTTGGTCCAAGAAGTAATATGTTCAGTAGAATCAGTACAGGAAATTAAGGGGGAAAGTCCAGGAACCCTTCACAAGGAGGGTGGGTGCACTGCCACCAGTACATGTGACATTGAGGAAATCAACTAGATTTAAACTTATCTTGGAATTTTGCTAATGGTCTGTCGAGATCTACTAACAAGTAGAATTGCCAAAATAAGCAAAAATTTACACAGATATACGATAAATCTAAAGCAATTTCCTCTCCATTGTAGATAATATAATCAGTTTAATGATCCTGTAATAAAATTGAACACTACACAGTAAGTTTAAAGGACATGCATATCGTATCTGAGAAATTCTTTATTATATAAACATGCAATATGGTCGACTTAAATTCCGCTCGATGCATTAATGATTCTCAAGCTAACAAGTGATAGATACTCACAACAGAACTGAGCATATCAATTGTGTTCCCTCCATGCATAGACTCTGGATTTGAGTGAGCAATTGGAGTTACAGGCAAGGATGATGCATTTTTCATTCTAGGAGTCAAGAGCTTTGTAAAGGACCATGTCCTTGAAATTAAAGGCTTCTCACGTGTCCCTGCAGGTAAGCCTCCCAGTGCTAGAGTGGCAGCTTTCTGAATCTCTGAAGTAGTGTTCCGATGTTTGAAACTTAGTTTTGGAAGGAGGCTTTTTATGGTTGATTTAGCTTTTGATGATGAGGGACCTGGGGGCCCACTGATTTTGGCTAAACTAGGGCTGGGTAATGGGGAGAAGTTTACTCTTTTGGGAGTGAGACTCGGAGTTTGGGGAATGTTTATTCTCACAAAATCCTCTTTGGCATCCTCAAGACTTCTTGAAGGTATCTGTAAGATGAGGTTCTGTCGTCTCCATGGTTGACCAGGAGGAGCTTCTTCAACTATCTCAGCGACATCTCCACCCTGCAAAAGAAGAGCAAAAGAAAATAATCCAGGATCAGCGAAAATACGATTTTACATTCACATTATCTTTGCCTGATCATGCCAGTTATACAACAATCTCAGACAAGCACATCTATGATGAACGGAAAAAAAGAAATGAATATTGAAGAACTAGCTCGAGTCAATTTCACTTCACTTGCATACGTATGGCAGATTGAGGACAAAGCCAGCATAAAGGAAAGACCAAAGGGGATACATATTGAAGCAGATTTATAAAAGAACATAATCAAGTGATTTGTCCCTTGTTCAAAGCAACATAAAAATACATAATTTTAAACCAAACCCAACAACAGTAAGCTCTTTTGTCCAAAAAAATTATAATAATAAAAAAACAGAAGAAATACAGAATGAAAACAATAGCAGTGTAAATCCTGACTAGTTCTGAAAGGAATTCGAAGCTTCTAACTTGAATTTCATATTAATACAAATATCAACTGAAGATTGATAGTATGGTTGTTGGAAGATTATAGAGCCCTAAAGCAATTGATATCTTTCCGCACTTTGTCTTGGCTGTGCATTAAGACCAATATTTGCATAGCTGAATATGAGTATGACATATCAACTATGGTTCAACCAGTTAAGTTTTAAAAACTTCAAATTTTGAGTTTTTAAACACAAACATAGAGATAATCACAAACATTATCCGGCAAGATGAATTGAATCCACAAGTAATGAAATTTATGAGCAGGAAATAAACATATCAGAACAACCCATCATAGATTTTTCAACAAGGAAGCGAAAATGAGGTACCTTTTGGATTGAAGGGCTAACTTCGTTAGTGGAAATGCCACCATCATTTTCTTTAGCAACGGTTTCTTCTCCAGTCGCCATAGCTCGCTCCCAGCAAAGGCCGCTTAATTTTCTTCACGTAAATGAATTCTGAGAAAGCTCTGCTCTTGGTCCTGCAAAAACCACCAAAACCCACCAGGGAGATAGTGCAGAGGAGCTGAAAAGGCAGAGAGATATATGGACAAGTGGCAGCTGAGAGAGAGAAGAGTGAAGGAGAAGGAGGCAGCTTATAGTCTCAGACTCATGGAGCTCTCGCAAGCAAACGCCATTTCTTTCAATTCAAGGGGACCCACATATTTTGCAACACGGGATAGGAAAGATGGCTCGGCATCGGCGACAAGTACAAGAGCTTAAAAGGGGTTTAGCTTTTTTGGCATGTGTTGGGGCTTTGCAGTTTGCGGTGACAAATATAACCTATTTTTAGCATAATAAAGAAAATATTTTGTTGGCGCGGTGTGATATTATGTTATCAGACTGTCAATTTTGAAGGAGTTTCAAATACGAACTTTAAAAATTTGAGAACTAAACTTAAGATTTGAGTAACTGAAGTCTCCTTGTTTAGCTGGAAAGGATTCCGAAATAGTTTAAAATCAAAATCCTTCCAAATCAATTAAGATGAACTTCTACTTAACCACTAAACATTTAAATATAGATTTAGAACTCTTTTAGTTTAGTTTGGTTAGGGAATTTCATTTTAGAAACTCAACAATTATCGTCTATTAGATTTACTCAAAACTTTCTGTAACAAAGTAAAAATTGAATGACACTGATTACATCTATATCATTACTATCATTTAGTCTAATTGTTTGATAACATAAAATGCGCGATTATTTAGTAAAGGAACTTCTATCACATTTCACATATGCTATCGTATTTTCCTAATTGTCACATCTCACAATATGACAAAAGTTCTAATCTTATATTTTTTTTAAATAAACAATTTAATAGAATTTCAAGATATTGTTCTTCGGAGGAAGAAAAAAGGGTGGTAATTGAAAAAGAATGTGCAGCCGGCGGCCGCCGAGGTTTGAACTCTGAAGTGTTTTCACTCAAAAAGGTCCAAAAATATCTTGAAGCTGGGCAGCATTGTATTCTATCTTAGACAATAATCACGTTGACTCTTCTAAAATTAGCACGGGCGGTATTGTGATTAGATCATAAAAATATTAATGTTGAATGAGTTAAAATGTCACATTCATAAGTTTTTTTTTTTGCTTGGTATACACTTCTTCATTCTTTCATAACCAGTCCCAAGAAAAACAAAAACAAAATGATTTTTCAGGAAGCTGCCAGCCAACGTCTTTGAGATCAGAAACTGTAAAAATAAAATGTCATTATCATCTATATATATATATATATATATATATATATATATATATATATATATATATTCATCTCTACATATAACTCGGAAAAATAGTTTTTGTTTAGTGTTATGTATTTAATAACCCTATGGTTGATCAATGGCTATTAGCAAACAAATCCAGCATTTGAAGAAGGGTTTAGGGAATAACAATCTAGTCTCAGATAATTCACTTATAGGAAGGCATTGGGGCAATGTACCTTAGAAAGAATGAAGTAGCAGAGAAGCCTTTTTAATTCAAAATATTCATTTTTTGTAGTCTAAATATTCCAAAAAAAAATTAGCATATGTAGGTTAGGCTATCTGAACGTGATAGTGAGTCCGTTCCCTTGCATTTTTGCACCGAAGTTCGAATCATCTGCTCGTATATTAAAAATAAGTACGAAAATATCATTTATAAAATTTGAGCTCGAAACCTAATCAAACAAAAGAAATGACTAATTAATCATTAGACCAAAAGGTCAGCATCGTAGAGTAGCCTTTTAAAGACAATTTTTTTCACGAAAATGCTGCCACATATTCTTCCACTTTATTATATATATGGTAGTGATGCAAAAAGCAAGAAGCTGAGCCTTTATCTCTTTATGCCAATATTTCAACCTTATTAATCATAATCATTGTAATTATTGGGATTAGATTACTCTCAGTATCATCAACAATATATATATTATATACAAAGAAAATAAAGTTGAAAGCTCTGTTGCTATAGGATTAGATACTCTTGTTATTTTATGTCGTGTGGAACTCAACGTACCAAAAAAAAAAAAGATTCTTTGAAATAATGGCTGTGGTTTATCTTAGAATGTTTTAATGTGGCACTATGGCCACAGCATCATAGTCGTTCATATATATATATATATATATATATATATAAGAATGTATTGAAAGCTTAGTTTTTCACCTTTCTTCTTTTGTCCAAAAGATCAGAATTTTGTTGCTACTGTTTGAAGGAAGTTGAGGTTCCACTTCAAAATGGCATTGGAGGGAGTATCTCAACTCTTTATAAGTCATTGTTAGGTTTCTTAACTTTTTCAATGTGGGATATTTTCATATTCACATTCTCACACGCCTCCGCACGTGTGGTGAATTTTTAAGCCTAACACGTGGACAACACATATTGGGTGATGTGGAGCACGTGTGGCCATTGAGCTTTCACACGTGGGATAACCCGCTCTGATACCATGAAGAAAGTTGATGTTCCACCCCAAAACCAATTGGCAATAGGGGGAGTAGCTCAATTCTTTATAAGTCATTGCTAGATTTCTCAACTTTAGGACATTTTCATCTTCACATTCTCACAGTGTTGGCCATGCCTTGACAAGGACGTCATAATCTTATAGCAAATTTGGTTTAGACTAATAAATATTTTCACAGAAAACGAGGTATAGATTAGTGGAAAATGCTTTGATTTGCATATCAGTGGTCTCGAGTTCGAACCGGCATGAGACATTGACAGTGTGTGTGAAAACCTCCCTCTTGCTAACTTTGACAAAAATAAATATATATATATATATATATATATATATATATATATTCACTAGTTTGAAAAATATATGTCGATTTCAAATGAAAAACACCAAATCTTAATTGCTTGTCAACACCTAAACTACTTAGCGACCACCACAACTCAGAAATAGCACTTTCGGAAGTGAACTGGAGAACCTTGTCAAAATGATTTCATAGATGCTTGCGTTTTTGCTAAATATTCAATCTCAAAATATATTTGTAAATTGCGAGTGCAAGAACAATGAAAATCGACCATACACGTAGTCTTGGCTTGGGTTTGATTTGGGTCCCGCCCACTTCGTGAGTGCCAAATGAATATTGCTAGCTAGGGCTTAGCTAAGCTTTAGTTATGTATAAAGCCCACGCATGAAAAAGGCAAAGCCAACATTTAGCTTCACCTTTCATGCATTCAAGGATTGAAGATTTGGTGACTTTACTTCCAAGGAGCTGACTGTTTGAGAACTGAAACTAATCTAAAAATTCCCCAACTATGTAGGGAGGGGGGTTTGTTTATGTCCTATGATTAAGATGTTTTCTTGTTCGGTGACTGAGGGATTAAGACATATCGTATTTAATTAAAAGGTACAAGTGTTCTAACTCGTGTTTGATGAACTTAACAATAATGGGACTAGACTCATTAAACCTTGTTAATCACTCACAAGTCTTTTGAACCTTTTTGTGATTAGTTTGGTATCTCTAGTATTTGGAGACCATCTTAACCATTTGTCCTTAGCTTTCATTTATCCTCTTGAACTAATTGATTTTCCATTTATTCTCTTGTGGGGTTAATTGATTTTCTAAAATAAAATTAGAAAGATAGAAACCTTATTGAAGGCTTATGATATGAAAGGGCCCAAAAAGCACATTTAAAAATTCATGTTGTAGGCCCAAGAGGCCTAACAATCTCCTCATTTGTGAGAGAGGGAGAGAGAGAGAGATGAAGAAGAAAACCTGTTCCTCAAGTTGGTTGGCTTCAAAGTCCAACAAAAACTGATTTTCTCGAAGGTATTTCCTGGAGTTTAAGCCCATAGCATGAATTCCAAGCCCAAAGAAGAAGTATGGTTCAACGATGAAGGCCTTTGATTTTTTTTAATTTTAATACAACCGATATTGGTGGAGGGGTATTCGTACACATGACTTCGGGTGCAAAGATACTAATGTCTCACTTTGCATTCATCTTGTGTTCCAATGGCATCAAGCTGCATTTTGTATATGCATAAAGGGAAATGTAGGGAAGTTCTTGCAACCTTTTTCTTTTCTTTTCTTGAGTGCAGGCCACAGTGGAGAGGACAATACAATATATATAACATCTGCAGACTCCATACTTTTCATCTTAATCACGAGTATTTCGAACCTTTTTGTGATTAGTTTGGTATCTCTAGTCTTTGGAGACCCTCTTTGCTAAAATATGAATATGGGTTTGAATACTTTAGGTTAATTGTATTCTTCTCCATGAGGAGGTATATATAGGGATTTACATGTGGGCTTTACAAGGAAATAGAAATAGTAATCAATTAGGATAATATCTCCTAATTATACAGTGATTTGTCAACTATCTAAAATAAGGAAAGTAAATCCCTTAATCAATCAAGGAAATAAATCTCCTTGATTGATTAGGACTTACTCACGTTAACACTCCTCCTCAAGTTGGTGCATATACGTCACCAATGCCCAACTTGGTAAGTGAGTCATAGAATACTCTTCCACACACAGCTTTGGTTAAGACATCTGCCAGTTGATCTTCTGATTTCACGAACGGTAGGCGGATGATCTTTTTCTCAATTTTGATGAAGTGTCTATCCACCTCAACATGTTTGGTGCGATCATGTTGAACTGGATTATGAGCAATATCAATAGGCGACTTATTGTCACAATGCAACTCCATCGGTTTTTTGGTTTGAAACCCAATTACGTCAAGAGTCGTCTAATCCACAATAATTCACAAACTCCGTGAGCCATTCCTCTATACTGTACGCACTAGACCGAGAAACCACATTTTGTTTTTTACTCCGCCAAGTGACTAGGTTACCTCCCACGAATGTAAAGTAACCCAGTAGAGCGTCTATCTGTAATAGACCCACCAGTCGACATCTCAGATATCCAATGACTTCAAGATCTTCATTTTTTGAGAACATTAATCCCTTTCCAGGGGCTGACTTCAAGTATCTTAAAATTCGATCAACCGCATTCCTATGAGAGACACTAGGTGAATGCATAAACCGACTAACCACACTTACAAAGATAGGCAATATCCGGTCTTGTGTGTGCCAGGTATATCAACCTTCCAACAAGGCGTTGATACTGTTCCTTATTGGTAGGTTCTTGGTTCATGTCTTCACACGACTTGTGGTTCATCTCAATGGGTGTGTCGGTGGCTTACACCCGAGCATTCCTGTTTCGGTGAGTAGATCCATTACATACTTCCTTTGAGACAGAAATATACCGTGTTTGATCTTGCTACTTCAATCCCAAGAAAGTACTTGGTCACCTAAGTCTTTCATCTCAAATTCTGAGACAAATACTTTTGCGGCTTGATTTGCTCTTCTGTCGTTCCCGATTCACGACTATGTCATCTACATAAACAATCAATGCGGTGAGCCTTCCTCCGTCACGCTTTATAAGCAGGTGTGATCTGAATTACTCTGCGTATAACCAAAGTTCTTCATAGATTTAGTAAATCTGCCAAACCACGCTACGGGGATTGTTTCAATCCATACAATGACTTTCTCGAGCCTGCATACGTGGTTCTTTTTCCATGAGCCAAATTACATCCTGGTGGTAGGTCCATGTAGACTTCTTCTTCCAGGTCTCCATGTAAGAATGCATTTTTACATCAAAGCGATGTAATGGCCAATCAAGATTTCTTTGCTAGAGACAGTAGAACTCGATAGTGTTAATCTTGGCTACTGGGGCAAAGGTCTCCTCGTAGTCTATCCCATATCTCTGTGTATACCCCTTCGCCACCAGTCTAGCTTTATATCTTTCAATGGATCCATCTCGCTTTAAGCTTCACAAGATAAATCCATCCGCATCCCTCTGCCTTCTTTCCATGAGGTAAGGGCACGAGTTCCCATGTGACATTCTTTTGAAGGGCTCGCATCTCTTCATTCATGGCGTCCTTCCATTTTGGGTCTTCTAGGGCTTGATAACAATCGTTGGGAACAGATATGTTAGCCAATTGCTTTACAAAGTGCACCCGTGCCTCCGATAATCTATTTGAGAGATATGTAATTGTTGATGGGGTATTTCCCTTTGGCTTTAAGATCTGCTTCATATTGTACTCGAGGTTTGCCCGGTTCCTTCTTTCTGGAAGTTGATATGTAGGCTCTGTCTTTATGCGAAATCAAATCATCATGGGATATTTCATTAGTGTTATCGGTTTCGAGGCATATGTTACCCGAATGACGTCCTCGGCAGTGATTGGTGTGTGCTTGGGGCCCGGAGGCGGGCAAAATCTCATGAAGCGGGTCAATTTCCTCCTCCCGATTTTGACAACATGAGATAATGAAGCAGATTCCTCTAGCGACCGGTCGTTGTGTTCGCGACCGGTCGTTTTGAAACAGTTCGTAGGCGACGGTCATTGGATGTTTGCGACGGTCGTTTTGAAGCAGATTTGTTGGCGGCCGGTCGCTGGATTCTCGCGACCGGTCGGTTTGAATCGAGTTGCGTCCTCGGGAAAAAATTGAAAATATGAGGGTGGTGGATTCCCAATTCTCCTCTGTCTGGTGAGAAATAATTTTCGTGTTCTCGGAACACAACATCCAACGAGGTATAGACCTTCCGAGTGGGAGGATGATAACACCGGTACCCTTTACGATGAGGTGCATAACCAATGAAAAACACACTTCTCGGCTCGGGGATCCGGTTTGCTTCGTTGGTGATCATGTAAGTGGACAAATACAACACGACCAAAGATCCGGCTCCAAGTTTGGGGTGGGAGGTGTTTGGATATGGTGGTGAAGTGTTTGGAGTGGTGTTTGAAAATTTAGGATACTTGAGGGAATCCGATTGATGAGGTATCTTTGCAGAGAGGACCGCTTCTCCCCAAAAAGGGCGAGGCATATTAGCACCAAAGAGAGAGGCACGAACTACTTCCAATAAATGACGGTTCTTTCTTTCAGCCACTCCATTTTGTTGGGGTGTGTACGGGCATGAGCGTTGGTGTATGATGCCATGATCTTGTAAGAACTGGTTAAGATCATGGTTGAGGAATTCTCCGCCATTGTCGAACGAAGAATCAATTCTAGTATGGAACTGAGTTTCCACCATGTGATGGAACTGTTGAAACTTGGCACCGACTTCCCTTTAGTTTTGAGAAGGAAACCCAGGTCATGCGTGTGCAATCATCTATAAAGGTGACAAACCATCTAGCTCCTCCTGGAGTGGTAATTTTTGCGGGGCCCACACATCGAATGAATAAGAGAAAATGGGACCAAACTTTTAGTTGAACTTAAGGGAAACGGGACACGATGGCTCTTAGCCAATTCACACGTATCACACCGAAGTCGGAAACATCAAGACTGGAAAATAATGATGGAAACAACTTCTTCAGATAACCGAATGAGGCATGCCCAAGACGTTTATGCCATAACCAAACTTTGTCTCTCTCCCCTCGTAACGAGTTCCACTTGTTGTGCGGGCTTGACCAACCTTGGTCTCACTATCCTGCCCGATCCAAGTAGTAGAGTTTTCCCCACGAGTACCACAACCAATCGTCTTACCCGTGAGGATGTCCTGAAAAACACAATGAGTTGGCCAAAATGTTACAAAGACAATTCAAAGCCGTAGTAATTTGGGCAACGGATAAGAGATTATGGTGTAAGGGACGGAACAATCAACACAGAATCCAATTTGAGGGAGTCGAGAGAGAGAGAACCCTCCCCAATCACGGGGAGGGGTACCATTAGCATTAGACACCACCGATTGAGGAGACGGTGTATGAGTAGCAATTTGTCCAGATCAAAGGTCATGTGATCGGTGGCTCTTGTCAATGATCCATGTGTGCTTTTAGAAGACGTATGAAAAAGCAGAACCTCGAGTGGTGACGATAGAAGCACGAGTCTTGGTAGTCGGGTGAGCGGGATTGGTCGCATGCTTCCGTGAGTGCAAGGATGGAGTGAATCATAGGAGGTCCCGACATCGCAGCGGAAAATAAGATTTGATTTGAGATTTAGAGGAAATTTGAGGAATTTGATTTGAGTGAGGAATTTGATTTGAGCGGTATGTGGATAAGATTTGAGGGTATGTGTTTAAGGATTTTGATAAGAGGATTTGAGGAATTTAGGTCTGAGGGATTTGAATTTGAGGAATTGAAATATGAGGAATTTGATTTAGGGTTTTGAGATTTGAATATGAGAAATTTGATATGAGAATTTAGAGACAACCGAGGATCGATTGCTCTGATACCATGCTAAAATATGAATATGGGTTTGAATACTTTAGGTTAATTGTATTCTTCTCCATGAGGAGGTATATATAGGGATTTACATGTGGGCTTTACAAGGAAATAGAAATAGTAATCAATTAGGATAATATCTCCTAATTATACAGTGATTTGTCAACTATCTAAAATAAGGAAAGTAAATCCCTTAATCAATCAAGGAAATAAATCTCCTTAATTGATTAGGACTTACTCACGTTAACACTCTTAACCACTTGTCCTTAGCTTTAATTTGTCCTTTTATTGCCTCTAGGTTTGTGATTTGTTGCGCAAATATAATTTCTCTACTTGATTTTGGATCTTCATCTTTAAATTGACTTGGTCCTTCTGGCCAACAAACCTTGAGTGTACGGCTGCCTGCCAAGCCCACTAAAAGCCGAAGATATATAATATAGTAAAAATGATATCTTCTCATGTAAATATCAACTTTTACTTTTATGTCAATCGCAATTTGATATGTGTACGTAAATTTTTATTTTTTATTTGTAAGAAGAGAAATGTCTCATTCCACGGGAGGATATAGGAGGACACAAGTGATGTCCGTTATATATCACTATATCATATTTGATTGGAGTTGGGTGGAAATGGGCCAAATCATGACACCATTATGTGGAGCCCTTAAGCCGATAATATGGAGGCAAATTTATGGTTTCTTCTCACATGCAGATGAGTTTAATAATAATATTATTATCATGAGTGTAGAGGTCTTCAAGCATGGATAGATGTCAATGGAACGAGTGATGGAGTTTTTGATTTCGATTTCTCCAGGCTGTCTTGTACCATTGTGTCCCCAATAATACGAGGGAGATGCCTTTGGTTCCCCTTTATGAGCGTTCCTCCTATTAGGATCAGCCACGTTTGGCATCAAAGAACCTTATATGTTATAACAACCAATCACATTCATGAATTTTAACTTTAATAGGCAGGAGTGGTTTTGGCGATAGAAAGGGGTTTGCATAATATTTCTTGTTGAGAGTGATGCTCTCTGTATTGTTTCAGCTCTCCGAAGTAATTCCATTGATAGGTCTTTCATTAGACTTGTGGTGGAGGATACCAAGAGTATGCAGATTGCTGGAGATGATTTTATCCATATTCATTGAACAACTAATGTCGTTGCCCAACGCATAGCATGCTTTGCTCTTCACATTGGAGCTTCCTTATCTTGGTTTGAATAACCTCCATATTTTATTTCATATGTCTTGTTTGAGGATTGTAACATGTAGTTGTTTCAAGTATGATCCTAGAGGACAACGTAGAGACACTCACCTAATCCCCGAAGAAATTGTCCGATTTTTATACTACTCATCCTTATTTCAATAATATACTATCGCTTTTCTCTATAAAAAAAACAATTAAGATGATACGTTTTCAATAATTTTTTTGGGGTACGAGGTTATGCAGGGGCATACCACTTAAAACTCTAAAGACAATTGTAAAATCAACATCGCAAAGATACAACTTGAATCAAATACGAAATTAATAGGCTTGAATTTATTATTAATTTAATAATACGATTGCGAGTGGTTTTTATATATATATATATTTTATTTTATAGAAAAGATGTTTTATTAAAATAATAATAAGCACCATAAGAGTGTACAAAAAAAGTACTGAAACATCTAATATTATCCAAAACTCAAACATGAGAGACAAGAACAAATGTGTGATATTAAAAAGATTTGCATCGCAAATGACCCACTAGTATTGTGGGTTGGGGTATTTACTCCTCATGCAAGGTTATGAGTTCGAATCATAAAGATTCGCAGTGTATATGAGTTTAGTATATTATTGTCTCTCTTAATAAGAAATGTCCTAAAAATAAAATAAAATTAGACTGCCCCTGAACAACTCAAGAGAAAACAATAAGAAAAAAGAAAAAAGAAGAGGAAGTCTAAACATCCCTTCAATCTGCACAACAACAAAACCTTGGATTGTGAGTGGGATTTGAACAGACAATACGAACCCATTTATTTACACGATAATGAAAATATTGGAGTGGATTAGCGTCAACCGCACATAACCTATTTTCTCTCCATTTCTTAGTATGCATTTATAATGTCTATTTATAGGCGTAATTGCAACAATTGTTTTAAAATTATACTCAAGTTGCACTTTCGTCATTGAATCCCGATATTAGATTATGCAGTACTCAATATTGAGCCAGCTGTATAGTATTGATCCTTTCGTCATTGAATCCTAGTCACCACCCCCACCACCCTCGACCATCACGGTCTTCCCCACCCCAACAAAAAAAAGAGTTGTCGGGACTCGGATGCATTTCTTAAGTTACTAAAAAATTGACAGCCCACGAAATTGACTGAGAATATAATGTGTGACAAAACTGAGGATGAAATATCACTCGATCTATAATTTAAGGACCATTACTATATTTAAGTTTAAAATAATGATATTAAAGTTTTATGGTCGTTCTAATAGGAACACATTTTCTTTTATTAATTTATGAGAGAGTTGCATGAGTAAAAATAATGGGTCATATTATGGAGACTAATTTGGGATACCAATTTGAATACCAACTCTCTAATAGAAGTGGAGCTCATCAATACAACGAGTTCCACGCTCTATTAGAGAGTTGGTACACAAGTTGATATCCCAAATTAGTCTCCCTAGTATTTTCCAAAAATAATTAATTAAACAAGTTCAACTTGAGTTGATAATAGAGGACCATTAAATGAGAGGGTGTCAAATCAATACCGCGCGGCGAACCACCAGATTATAGCCAATCAACCCCACTAATCCTGAATTCAACTAGATGGATTATCCCACGTCCACTGATTGACGTTAACCTCAACTTTTCTAGATTGTACGGCTTCCACGTCATAATCCCATAAATCCTACCATGTGTTGTTATCATGCTGCCTACGTGGCAAGACGGAAAATGGTCCCCTACTCTTCACCCCACAGTTACCAATTTCTCCAACCCTCCGATTTCAACCGCGGTCACAAAAACATCACCAAAACCGCTTCCTATCGATCACAAATCATCATTTGCAATGAAACACTTCCCGGTGGGGACCACACGCTTCGTTCTGATCTATAGTAACGCCAAATCAGCTTTTGTCGCTCCATCATCTTCTGATACTTATTGAGATTCCCAATTACAAGCATCGAGCAGTTGATCTATCCGCGGGTCCCACACCAGCCAACGGCCACGATTTTCCACTCTCTCTCCTGGGTGACTGACGGTAACGATAACTTGGTTCGTCATTATAATTATTGGCGCTTTTTACAGTTGGACCCGCGGTAAAAAGATTAGCTGGAGTTGCGAATCTTCCAGGTGTCGACACGTGTAACATTTTTGCGTCGGTGCTCTTATCGCCTCTCCTCGGGGGCTACTAGTGGAGTGTTCTTTCATTATTATATTAGACCAGATCTGCTTCTCTTGCCGCTTCACTTCACCCAAAAGAAAAAGCTCACAGGAGCCCTAAAAGTCCCCAATTTTGATTTCCATCATTTTCAATTCGTAGGGTTTCTGAATCGGCTCCCAAAATCCACCATAATTGATGCCACTCTCATCCGCCATGTAATGTAGGGTTTCAATTTCAGCAAATATGGATCGGGTCTGGTACGATACGAAGCCAGCAAAAGTATCAAAGAGGGTGTGGTTAGTAATTCAAAAAACGATGGGGCTCCTCGTGGGTGGGAATCACACCTCCTCCAGGTTTTGCACTCGCTAATCTACTCTCTCATTCTGTGTTTGGCTTTTTCCCCTCGCAAAGTTTTCTTATAGAATTCTTTAAGTTCCCTACTATACTCTTTTTGATAAAAAAGAAGTGATCTTTGATCCAAAAACCCCATTTGCTTGCCTTACGATTTGGGCCGTATGTTTCAGAGCCGAATTTTCAAAACGAAGAGAATCATGGATTTGAAGGCTCTGAAATCACTGAAATCGCAGATCCTTCATGGGTCTTTGGCCAGGCGTGTGTTTTTCCGCGCTTTCTTTATCGCCTCGGTCATGTCCATTGTACCCTTGATTCACATGTTGTCAGGACCCTATATAACAATGTTCACTTTTGTGAATCCGGGTGACTGCGCCTCCGAATTGGGCCATACCCATGACGACTTGGCCCCTGGAAAGTTCAACTTTCAGAGTCGTTATCTGAATCCCCTTTGGGGCTCTTTCAATTCGGAGAGGTGCAAGCAAGATGTGAACTTGACTGTCAGTGTGGTCAGAGAGCTTATGGGTAAGCAGCTATTGAATTATGGTACAAAAGCTCTCTGTGTTGGAGAAGGCTCCGCCTCAGCCGTGTTGGCGTTGCAAGATTTGGGTTTCCCCAATGCTCGTGGTGTTTACGAACACCGGTTCTTCTCACTCAAGCGCAAACAGTTCGTGTACGAAATTGACTATGAGGACAAATCTTTTGATTTTGTGCTTTCCAAGGATCTAGATAAGGTTTCTGTCCCTGCGCTTCTTGTGCTCGAGATCGAGCGTGTACTTAGTCCAGGTGGGATTGGGGCAATACTTGTGGGTAGCAGCATTTCCGCCCCGAATAGCTTGATTAGGTCTGCCACCCCAATTTCTTCGTTACTGAAAAGTTCCAGCGTTGTGCATGTTAACCACATCGGTAACTTCACTTTGGTTGTTTTCAAGAAAAGTTATGAAAATGCTGGGCTTTTTGAGCAGTATCGCCTTCCAGCTGACTGCCAATCTCTCACAAACAATCGACCTTTCATTGGGAAAATGGAGCCTCTTGTGAAGGAAAAGCCAGTCGATTATGGAAAGAAGTTCAATTATTTGCCTAATTTTGTTGATCTTTCCTCAAAGAAGCGCTTGGTCTATGTTGATATTGGGGCAGCGGAGCACCTGAACTCAAATACTGCAAATTGGTTCCTGCCCTCTTATCCCGTCGAACGCAAAGCTTTCCATACTTATTTTGTTGACCACAACACTTCTGTTCTATTGTCCTATGTCAAAAAGCCAGGAATCACCTTTGTTTATCATCCAGGGCTGGCTGGAATTAAGGCTCAAGTCAATGTTACAACTGATGGAGAAACGGAGCCATATGTGGGAGATGAAGGGTTTGATTTCCATGCCTGGTTTAAGGAGACAGTGCAGTTTGCAGATTTCGTGGTCCTGAAGATGAATGCAGGGAGTGTAGAACTGAAGTTCCTCACGGAGCTGTTTGAAAGTGGAGCCATATGCTTTGTAGACGAGCTGTTTCTTCATTGCTCCGGCAGTGTTGATGCAGGAGGTGCAATGCCGGTGGACTGCATGGACATCTTTGTAAGTCTCCGTAGCAGTGGTGTCTTTGTCCATCAGTGGTGGGGAGACGGCAACCCTGTTGATGTTCTGTGATCCGTTCGGTTTGATCATGATGTGATCATGTTTCAACCGTGTTATGTTGTGTTGTTGAAATCGGTAAGTTACCATGTAGGATGTGGGGGACATCTATGGTCCCTACATCAAAAGTTGCTTTAATGGTTGGGCACTTAGGTTAAATAAACAACCATTATCTTGTGTGGTGTGTACTGTTTAAGTACTTTGTGTAGGATGAAAAACATCCAAGTTGTTGCTTCTTGGTTGGTTGGCCATTTGAGCTTTCCAACTTAGTAACTTATTAATCGTATGTTCTATGTGTGTTTTATATGGTTTGCCCTTGATTCTTGTTCTTGGAAACTCGTTTAGAAATGCTTGCTAGGCCCCTACCGCGGATGAACTTGATATGCTTGAAGTGGTGGAAGGAAACTTAACCCTTAATCTTATTCAATCTTCAGTTTAGTTTCTTACAATTATTTGTTTATGCCGTAAGCAGAGCAGAGCGTGGTGATGGACTTTGTTATGAGCTTCGTGTTTTTACCCCACAAATGAATGCGAAGTTTCTTTGCTTTATTTTTTCGCCCTCACCTTTGTGCTCACCCAGGCTTTAGTATGACCACTTTGTTGGCATTATTTCAGGGCTCACAACTGCTCGAGGATTGAAGAAATCAGCAACTTCAAGTGAAGAAGTAAACTAACATGAACTGTACATAAGCTTGATTATAATTGCAGTCCCCTATAATTCAAGTGAAGTTTCACTTTGGTCCATATAGTTTCAATTGTCGTTTCATTTGTCGCGATTTAACCTCTGTAATTTACTGATTGTTGCAATCAGAGGAAAATGGCTTAATAATTTCAACGATATTAGTGTGTGTGTGGGTGGCGTTTTTATACTTTAAAAAATTCCAATTTATCGTCTCCTATTTCACAAGCAAGCTAATTAAGTTGAAAAAATGGACAAAATTAAGTAATTTAATTGAAAATAATTGAAATTACAAGGATCAAAATGAAACTTAGCGAAAACTAGGAGACCAAAATCAAACTTAGCCTCTTGAAAGCCAATCGCAATCTACCTGAAAATGCACACTTTGAGACGACCTTTGAAAAAAACAGGACCATGGATTTAGCTTAAAGAGACTTGACATCTATGTTTCTGATGTAAAATAATGAAAGTGAGAGACGATCTATCGCACTAAATTGTTATTAGTAGCGATTGTTTAGCGCCATTAGAGTATCCACAATCAAATGCTCTCTATTTTTTAATTAAAATTTAACTAAAAACACACAAAAGTTATTTTATGAGTATTTATAAAATTTGACTCAATCATACTTTCTACAGTTGAATCGTAAATACTTTAGTTATTTTTAAATTCAATATGATTGGTCTATCTTTATTAAAAAAATAAATAAAAATAAATAGCATTAATTAAAAATTTAAACTATTCAAACAAAGATTAAATTATAGGGAGTATGTTTTCTCTCTCTCCTTAGAATTAGTAGTTCCTGAGATCTCACTTATTTTATGAGGTGGATAGGGAGCGTGGTTGGAGTTGTCTTTTCCAATTCCTCTCTAAAATTTATCGAAGGAGGTGATTTAAGAAGTCATGGATGCTCTTAAGTTCACTGATTCTTATGGCCACAAAAAGTTGATAATGAAACCTCTTGGAATTTTGCTAAATTGTGATTAAGCTGTTTTGCCGTCAGTGGCAACTTGCAAGTGCCTGATTTAGTAATTTTACCTTGAAGCATAGAACATCAAGTCACCTGCTCACCTGTGGAAACTACAAAAAGCGTGGTTAGACAAACTCACTTCAAACCCCCCAAAAATAGGAAAATGGACAAAAAAATAACTAGGTCTTATACTTCTCTTTGCCCAGTTGGAACTGGAAAATTTGTGCCAAATACTGCAGATGATTATCTACATTAACCTTTCTTGAAAGACATAATTACAACAGTAGAAGCAAACCAAATGTAGACGATCTATATTTATGAAGCATTGCCACTGAACACTTCATACAGCATATAACTTGCCTTTTTGATTCTTGAAAAACAAAGAAGATGAAGAAAGGAGGGGGTGGGGAAGGATAGGGTGCCATTAACTATACAGAATGCTAGTGACAGAACACAATCCTCTCATTTCTCCGGACCATTGTTGACCTTTATCTCCAAAAGCCTCTCGACTGGTTGTCGGCAAATTGGGCAGCGGTTTGTCTGGAATCTCAAAACCTTGGCACACCCACTGCACATGCACTGCGGCAAGAAAAAAAAAATTCAACCAATAATCAGTCAAGAAGAATTTCCAATATAATTTACACTCATGTTGAGTGAATTTCATTAGTTTGCCAAGATGATAACTAGATGGAAGCAAGTTAATGTAACCCTTTAAAACCTATAAAAAGATCCTCAGCTCATTCCATTTGCAATTGTGACAAACTTTGAGAAGAAAAACAGGGAAGCATGATTACCATGTGTCTGCATGGAAGAACAGTTGTGTCCCGTGGTTCAGACAGGCAAATGACACATTCTTTTCCTGGGTCATTCCCGTCCAAGTCCCCCTCAACTGAATTGCCAATGCCATATATCTCCTGTAGTTCATACCTCATCCCATTCACCCAAAGAATCTGCTTGACAACCCTAACCTGGAATTCACCTTTCTCCCTCTCAAATATGGCCTGAGTTATCTGGGAGTTCGTTGTTGCGGATACAGGGTTTCCCTCTGAACCATTCTGGTTAGGTGGGGATGCCTCAGCCTTTACAGCTATAGGATAGATATCCAAGTCCGTTACTTTCAGTAATTCTGTCTCCTCAAACATTGAGAAATTAATCCCAGTTCCGGAGGGCTGTCTGAACTTCTGGCCAAGACCTTGTTGAAAATGTACCGTCACAGGTGGAAGGTTAGACTTTGTTGGTGTCAGGTTACAGTCCTCACTTTCTTTTGCAAAGAAAATAATGGTGATGCTGTTTCACAGAGCCATATATTAAAATTAAAAATAACCCCATGATCAGATAATGTTAAAGAACATAAAAAATGTAAGGATCTTTGTGCACTACAATCTTAATACCTAAAGACTTGTCCTCCAACAGTTATGCATGTAAATTAAATGAGTTATCAACACCTTGGCCAAAAAAGATACCACTACTATAATTCCACATGGAAATGTCATCACAGCATGGTATTTGAGTATGATCTGTGATGCATAAAATATCATTCCTTGTGCACCTCAAGAAAGGGTTGGGCAATACACTAGGCTGTGGAATTTAAGTACCAAAGGAATGTACCGAGCTGAACGATTAGATGGACACATATATGAGAACAATTCTTATATCTCAACATCACCAAAACAAAATAGAACCTAAAGTCCTCATATCCTCATCTTATATTTCCTAATCGACATTTCTGAGGTAAACACCCTTATTAATCCCTGTTCACCAGTTATAAACGAGTTCTGCAAATCCTTATTGCTAAAAGATAATACCGAGAAAAGCATACAACTCATTGTCACCAATCACGCTCTTATCCCATATGAATTGTCTAGACACTTATGCCCTTTCACTTCAGCAAGGTTTACCTATTTCATATATTATAATCACCACTGCGATCATATATGACTGAAGGTTGCTTGATACATATTGTTGGTTTGCCACAATTCCAAAAACCTTGGTAAACCAACAAGATTTATCTTAGTATCATTCAATAAGATTCAAAGCCTGAAAACTGAAATATAAGAATTTATGTTAAAATTCATCCATTTGGATCTTTAGGGGTGGGAAAAGGTCCACATGTTAGGGAGAGTTAGAATATAAAACAAAATTTGGCTCGCATCCTAACAGCTTAAGCTTTTGGAAACAATTAGAACTGACAAACCAACAAAATCAATCATTGGTACACACCATCAAGTCACCTATCCACCCTGTTAATCTATCTTGCCTTCTTCAAAAGCAATACAAATGGGTCAGCTAGAATGGCAACCATCACTTCAGAATGGTGATGAAGTCATATGCTTTTCAATAACACTTGGATTCTCATCAAAATTGTCTCCCAAACTTCCATATCTAGTAACCCACTATCCAATTGATTACCAATTTCCCTCAAAACTGCTACTTTTCCGAAGTGCCTCAATCCTACAAATTCAATCTCCACATTCAACCAGTTCAAGCTAACAGAACAAAATGGAAAACAACCAAACCAATAACAATATATTCCAATTAAGTTAATCCCACTTAAAACCAAATATCAACTTCCAATTAGGCATTTAAAACAGAAACAAAACAGAAGTTAGTGAAAAAGCAAACTTCAAGTTCAAGACAAAAGCTTTAAGCTTGATATATCACCTCCCAGGAACCGTGGCGTCAAAAGTAAAAGAGACAAGGAAGCTTCCAGGGTTTTCCTCATCGGGCTCGACCTTGAGAGATTCCTTCTTCAGATTCACATCGTTCCTTATAGTAACCGCCTTCTGATGCTCGACATACGGCGTCGGAGCCTGCATTACAGGACCGCACCGGTACCGGCCGCCGGCCCAATTCGGATGGGCCGGGTCCATATGCGGGTGGGGCACACGGTGATGATGATCGTACGGAGCAGGCAAGGGCATCGGCATATGCGGCGTCGGGTAGTAGCCCGGGTACTGGTAGTACTGTGGCTGGTTCGGGTTCGGGGTCTGGTTCTGGTACTGAGACGGGTACGGGGTCGCCGCGGCGAATACATATCGGTTTGGAGAGATTTCGGGCTGAGGTGGCGCGGGAGGCGGCGGAGACGGGTGGTTTTGGCGGGCCCCATGTCGTCGGCGGCCCCCGTTGCTTCTACTGCCGCTATTTCCCATGTTGGGTTTGGTGTTGTTGAAATTTTTATCGGGAAGCAAACAGATTCAGCCTGAAAACCTTAGGTTGTGTTATCACACAAAGATTTAGAAGATGTGAAAGGTTTTTTTGGCTGAGAGAAGATGTGAAAGATTGGAACTTTGTTTTTGTTTTTCTCTTGTGTGCTGTGCGAAGTGAAAGAGAAATTTGGATGGTAACAGAGAAGTCATAAAAATGAAAAAAAATAAAATATATATAGGAAAGGGACTTAAAATAAAAATAAATAAATAAAAGAAAGAGGAGAGAGAGGAATCTTGTATTGTTATGTAATAATAATCGGTGGGTGGAAAGAATGGGTTGCGTAAAGCTCCACCCAAAACACCATCCATATGATGAGAATTGCGACTAGAAAGAGTTTATGCTCCACAGCTAAAGCTAACAGCTTTTTCCTTTTTCTAATCTGTATATATATCAACATTATTAGATTATAATTATGCACATGAATTCATCAGACCAAGAAGAAGGAAGATAAGATGAAGTGCATGAAAGAGGTTGTAATTGCAAAATGAGTTATATTCACGAGCTTAGCATGGTATCTTAATATATGTGAAAATCGAGTTTGTATCTAGTCTCGTGCATGGAGAAGGAGTGTTGAGTGACTCCAACCTTAACGCTCTGGGCGAGTGTTCGCATGGTCTCTGGTTGCCTGGAGTTCTTTGGAATATGTAGTATACAAGCATCTTCTCCTTGTATTGTATATAAGTCGATTTTGCAAGGAATTCTAACTATGTACTTAACATATAGGATTTTCAGCCGTTACCCCCTGAACTATAACCCTTGTATAATTTAACCCCCTGAACTAAAAAATCAGCCAATTTATCCCTAGACTAATTTATACCCCAATTTCACCCATGTTGTTAGACTTTATGGAATTTCATCCAATATTCCATTAAACTCAACCACATGAGCTGTATGGAATTTCATCCAATATTCCGTCAACCTCAACCACGTGAGCCGTATGGAATTTCATCCAATATTCCGTCAAACTCAACCACGTGAGCCGCACATGTGGCCTATTTGGAGGGAATTTTCGTCCCGGTAAGATATTACTTCATCATTCATCCTTCCGCTTCCCAATATTCATTTATAGGGTTCTAAATCTGAGAGATCAAAGCCAAGGTGATGTTGTCGCACTGTTCTCGCAAATCTGAAGCAATATCACCACCGAAATCTCCTTCTCCCTCTGCGACCCCACCTATATGATTTCCACAAGCACTAGAATTCCTCCTTCTTCGACCAACGTCGTTTGAGCCTCCGACGCCAAAACAAGAACGCTCTGGACGTACGCCGACTTGGCTACCATTTTCAACCTAAAATCCGCCATCAATTCCACCAACAACTTCATGATTCCTGATTGGACGGCTCTGATCTTGTTCTCGTTCACGGAACACAGCGAGTACAAAGTTATTGACGCGTCCTTCCCGCGAAAACCTCCGCTCTCGAGAAGGTTCACTAGCAGCAGTATCGCTCCTGATTGTCTAATTGCGACTTTGTTCTAGAGAGATGGTGGGCGAGATAGAGGAAAAAGAGATATGGTGCAGGCCAGGAAGGGGTAGTGGTTAATTGTTTTTGGGTCTTGCTCTGTTTGACACATATGGGCATGAAAATATGAGGTCGATCAGAAAGTGGGTTGCAGTGAAGCTTGTGACTTATTGGAGATAGAGGCGGTGGTTAATTGTTTATGTGGTTTAATTGTGAGATTTGGTTGGGTTGATTTTGTTTTCAGAGTGAGAAACACAAAGAGAAGAAGGGCATGGAGGACAGGGAAGGGGCATAGGAGGATGAAAATGCCCTCCAAATAATACACACGTGCGCCTCACGAGTTTGAGTCTGACGGGAGATTGAAATTCCACAAAATCTAACGGTAGGGATGAAATTGACGATATAAATTAGTCGAGGGGGTAAATTGGCTAATTTTTTAGTTTAGAGGGTTGAGTTCGATTAAGGTCCTAATTCGGAGGGTCTATGGCAATGTCCTCAAACATATATGTTATATGTGCGCATGTTGAAGCTAGCATCATATTCATACCATGCATGTATGTTATTGGCTTGAGGAAGAATACAAGTTGGCTTGCTTGGGCATGTGACTCATGAATCATGATGATTTTGGTTGCCAAGTTGCTGTTCATATGGAGGCAGTGGATGACGATGTCAATTTGTTTGTATTGGAGATGGGCATAAGTCTGTTTCCACAAAAGAGGCCAGGGCAGGTAGGCAAGGTATCATAAAGGAAAAGTAAGAGAGAAACTCAACTGGCAATATTAATTGTTTGTTCTTTTATGTTGAAATTGTGTCAAAACTTGTTCTGATAATTTACTGCTTCCATTATGTATTCAACTTTTCAAGTTATTTGTAAGAACTTAGAAAATAAAATGAAAATTACTATCATATTGATATTCATTGGCATCTTTTTCTCTTGATAAGAATTGAAAAATTCACAGAGGACCATGTCTTTATAAATAAATTAGAAGAAATAAGGAGAAATTATATATTTTTGGCCCAAAAAGAACTTGCATGCACTATGCCAAATTTTACTTTACACCACCCCACCCCACATAGGCATCGAAAAATCTAAAAACCGATGCTGTTAGTATCTTAGGCATCGATTTTTATAATTAATAAGACTAAAAGGGTATAAGGGCATCATCACAAATTTTAGGCATTTCCTACCGATGTTGTTGATTATACTTTTGCATCAATGATATAATTTACTGATGCGTAAAATGTTTTTCAAGATTTTTTTTAAGCGGAACAATTAGCACCGACGCCAAAACCATGGTAAACCCGCTACAGTGATTTTTATAACAAAATATTTTAACTCCCTCGCAAAATATTTCAGACTCCCTCGTATTTTTTTGGCGAAAAATTAAACTCACTCTCATCCCTCTCTCTTCTCTCTCGCGGTACTGTCACTCTCGTCGTTTCTTTTCCTCCATCGATTTCTTCTACGTCCTTAATCTTTGCCACCATCCATCTCTACTACCATCCTTTCTGTCCTCCATCCATCTTTGCCATCATCTTCTCTTTCCTCCATCTTTACCGTTGTGACGACCCTGACCCAAATATTAAAGGAAAATAAATTAAATAATTGAATTAAACAAATTGAGAAATTAAAAGGGAATTTAAAGGATTTAAAAAGGAATTAAAGTAATTAAAAAGGAATTAATTGGAATTAAATATTAAAGGGGCATTTTGGTCCACTTTATTTTCGGGACGGAAGTTGGCGAAACGAGTTGCGCTATTGCGTCCGGCTCGTCGAAACGAGTCCGTTGACGGGCGGAACGTTTCGATACGAGCTTCGGATAGTTTTGAGGACATAATGGTAATTTTAGAAATCAAATAAAATAATATAAAAAGGCGTTAACCAATCAGAAAGCGCGTTGCACCTTCTCTCTCCTCCCTCGCGCGTCTCTCTCTCCCCGAACCGACCCTCTCATTCTCTCTCTTCGGTTCCGACGAACCAGACCACGGCAACTCACGAGACCGGTGCCGATCGACTCCTCTCCTCCTCCCGGTCACGTTGCACCCCAGATCGTCACCGGAAACCACGAATCCCGGCGACTGTGAGCTCTGCAAATCACGCCGGAAACTGGGTCTTCGTTCCGGCGATTCCGGGGGTCGTTTCCATCGAGTCAGGTACGCATCCTCCTCCTCTCAACTTGCTGGTGATGGTTCTGGGGTGGGTTGGGATCGTTTGAGTCGTCTGGTAATTCGATCCAAACCCCAGATTTTGGCCGGAGTTCGAGGCGGCGGTTCGGCCGTTTGCCGGCCGGTTCTGGGCTGGGTGAGGGCAGATCTGAACTCCCCTCCTCCTGTAGATCAATTTGGTATAGGTTTGGTTGGCCGGTGTGAAGGGTTGTCATTGGCCGGAATCGCTCAAGCCACCCACCCTTCACGGCGGCGCGTGTGGCGGCGTGTGGGCCAGGTGGGGGTGGCGGTTCAGTGGCCAGTTGTGATCCTCGTATCGTTACGAAAAGTGCGTAGGAGTTGACGGATCTCAATTCGAGATCGCTTTATCGAACGAACCTCGCCTATTGCGCGATTCTCGGGTTCGATAGGATTGAACGGTTGGATCGTGTCCATTCTTGGATATGTTGATCTAGATAATTCTAGGATCATGTAGGATTTGACGGATCGTGATTCGGAGTCCGGATACTCCGGATCGATGACTTGAAGTTAGATTTAAATCAGATTCGTGGATCGCGGCGATCGTAGGCAATCCGACTGCCTCGATCGAGACCAAACTTTGAGGACACGTTGTTTAGGTCGTGTTGAACCTCTAGGAACTTCTTCGATCTAAGTTTGAGGTGATGGGACCCATGGGGTCGGTTTGACCTATCTTGCCTGGGCTTGACTAAGTTTGACCAGGAGTTGGACCGAGTGTCTCCCGAGGTCCTGCTTGTCATGTAGTTGACTTTGTTGGACTTCTAGGAAGGTCTAGATCGTTTTGGAGGTCTTGGCTCCGCGGGCCCGGGTTGATTGAAACGGGTGTTTGACCGCCGGCTGACCGGGGAGTCTTCCGGCGTCCCACCTGTTGTAAGAGGTAGTTTGACCTTGGAATCCTTCGTAGGCGACGTGCGCGCTGCTAAGTGGGGTTTTGTTAGGGTTTAAGTTTACTTCTCGTACGCTCACGTACTAATTCAATCTTCGTATCTGCTCGCTTTAGGTGCGTTGACTCTCTGCCACGCAGCAAAGTGACTCTTTTCGAGGTTGTATGCAAAGATAGAGCAACGGTGAGTGGACTTTGGTTTTATTATATTTAAAAGGGTTTGCATTTGAGTTTAATGCATGATTTGGGTTGCCGAGTTTTTATGTGGGGCCCTGAGGGTCATTTTATTAATATTTATGCCTTTGGGTATTGAATCTTATCGTGGATAACGCCGTGATTTTCATATCGGATTTTAATTATACAAATGAGCTATTTTAAGCTTGGAACCGTTATATTATATTTTAATTATATAATTGAATATATGGACGTTAGTATAGTCCGCTTGATTTCATATTCGATTTTAGTGTTAAAACTCCTATGATTTATAATACGTATATTTTTGATTATATATATATAAACTTTTATATATATATGTATAGCTATTTTGAGTAAGCACTTAATAATAGTGGGAAAATGGTTATATAACTATATATATATGTATATGTACTTTGGTTATATATATATATATATTGATATATCTTTACTTTGACTATATATATATATATATATTATTTATATATATATAGGTATATCTACTTTAAGAAAAGGATCACCATACTTTGGTTATATATATATATATATATATATATATATATATATATATATATATATATATATATGTACCTTGATATATATATATATATATATTTATATATATACATAGGTTTATCTACTTTAAGAAAAGGGTTTTCATACTTCCTATTATATATATATATATATATATATATATATATATATATAGAGATATATATATATGTTTATACTCTTATATTTGACGCTCTTAGAGACTCGTAGATTTTATTATGATTTTGTATGCTTGGATTTAGCATTGAATGAGATTTAAATATGGTTTTTCACCGAAAATGATGTTTGATTTATTATTAATCATTATGCGGTCGTTTGACCCTTTGTGATTATTTTGAATATATAAATATATGTTTTGGACAGTGATGTCCTGATTTTGAGTATATATATGGGTTATATGTTTGACGGACTTGTATGTCCCCATGTTGGTGTTTGGGGTTGGGTACATTGTGAATGTTTGTATATATATATATTTATATACCGTTATCGCATGCATGCGATTGATTTGAGTGATGTTAGCACCTTGTGTTGTACCTCACCTGTTCCGAAATCGATGATACTAACCTAGATCCGGTATGATACGATCCTGCATACCTTAACTGGGGGTGTAGTCAGACCCTTAATTGGGTAGTCTGCACGCGTAGGGACAGATTTATTTCGGAGTTATGGTTGGTAAGTTTTTACCATATAGTCCTCGTGAGTTTAGTCACACTTTGACGGCTCAACCCTGGCCCGGAAACTCGATGAGACTGCATGCGGTGTCCGATCCAAATGATCCCATGTTGGATTGTTTTCCCCTGGTACTTGTGTGTGTATTATAGTTATACTATACCTATACGCGTGTGTTAGTACATTCGTATTCATATTTCTTTTAGTGAGGATCGTTCCTTGTTTGGCGTGCTTGTAAGCACATGGTTGTGAGAGTGGGGATGTTTGGGAAACTATTTAATTGCTTTGGTTGTAGTACTTGATTAGATTTCAAGATTTGTTAGGTTTTACTTATTGATTGTAATGCTATATATATATATATATATATATATATATATATATATATATATATATATATATATATATATATGATTTGAACTACATTTGAGTTCTCGTATATTTGTCAAGTTTGGTTTGCTTGTAAGCAAGCTATTCTAAGATCTTAAGGTTTGTTTTACCTTATGTGGATTTTATTCCATCTTTATTCTTTTACGTTAATAAATCCTTTTGTTTATATTTTATAAACTTGTGTGGGATTTGTTTTGGGAGGTTATGCCTGAAAAGTAAAAGATTAGTTTATTCAGAAAAAGGGGTTTTAAACTGAAATGTTTTCTCGTACTTTGAAATAGTACGGTTTTCAAGTATATAAATGATTTTTGGATGCATGTTTGCATGGTTTTAAACGGGGTTAATACTTTGTTTTAAGTATGTAAAACCTTGTTTTTGTCCACTCACACTCTTTCCTTTGCCCTGCACCATAGTTGCGCGACACCGTAGTGCGCTTCTCTTCTCGATTTTCGTTGGAAGGGTAGGATTGTAATCCTTGAACCCTAAACTTGTATTCTGTTATTTCTATTCCTACTGCTGGAATTCTTGTACTCTTAGTTGCTCTGTATCACCTCTAGGGTTGAATTAGTTTGGCCGAGGCCTCGTTATGTATATGTCGTATGCATGCGGCGCTTGGGTTGTTTATCTCGTTGCTTGTTTGACAAAGTTGAAGTTTTGGGCTAGTCCTTGTTTTAGGGAGACTACTGCTTTTCTCGGCGTGTCTTGGCCCATTATAGGTTGTATCTCGGGAAAGAGGGTAATTGTTTTAGTATGTGGGCTTCGACATGGGTTGATGTGGCCCATCACCGTGGTCCGGCTCGGTTCCGGTGAATCTGGTCGGGTCCTGGCTAACCGTCATCTTCTCCTAAGCCCTAAAAATTAGAACCAACAAAACCAAAATCGCGAGAGTAAGCACGATTCAGCTTAAACCCACACACTCAGACGGAATCACCGCTAAGCCGCCGCCAACTCCGATTGTCGCCACATGCTCACTCGTACAAAATCACCGAAAGCATGTGATTTCATCAATCACCAAAGCCCCAAATTTGCATAATTTGTTATAAGTTTAATTTTTTCAGTTTAGGGTTTGATTATTCTTCATTTGATGAGATCAATTATTTTTCATAGATGTTGTTGCAAGTTGCAATTTTAAGCTTATTTTTCAGTTGATTAAGCATTGTGGTTTCTTCATGGCTTACTAAAAAGGGCTGCCTTCTTTTAGAGACTGCAAGGCCGCAATAACCTTCAACAACTCATTTGGAGGTCAATTAATGTCCAAATTTTGCATTCCTTTTGGAGCTCACGCAGCTGCCTTTGATGGAGTCTCTTATCTCTGCTTGTACTTAATCTTGATAGCTACAGGTAGGACAAAACATATTCCTCTTGAATCTTGAGTGTATTTGGTTCTCGATGTTTGAGATCTAAGTTTCATATGCTTTCATTTGTGCTTTTACTATTTCTATTTAGATACCATTATATTTACAACTATTTGAATGTTCTGGTTTGGTCTTTGAGTGTTAGTAGTCTCTTTGGTGAAACAAATTTTGGTTCTTTGTTGGCAATTGTGGGAAACATTGTGATGCAATTTTATTTAAATGATGGAAGGCCAATGTTGTGCCTGTAATTTCCATTGCGATGGATGGCTTAGAGTGGAAACTTAAAATTTAAACCTCCTAGCTAACGAACAATTTATCAAGCTAAATTTTGATGCTTTTTGTTCAGAGCTTTTTGTGTCTGCTTGGTTTTTTACTTTGTGTGATTCCTATTCTCAAACAGAGAATCCAATGGTTAGTTGATAAATGCATCACAATGGTATAGTTTTCAAATAATGGCTCACTCTCTAACATGGTCTAAAACTTAAGCCTTACTCTTTTTGTTTAATTATTGTTAGAATTAATAAAAACTTTACTTAAACCCGTAGAGTTAATATAAATTAAATCCTTCAGTGGCAGCATTTGATTAAGATCACTCAGGAGTCTGTAGATTTGTAGTTCCCCATAAGTGTATCTTTAAGAAATTACTTAAGTATTGTCACTAAAGAAACTCCAGTACCTGCTTATAAGGGAATTAATTGGTGTGGTTAATGCCAATTAGCAACAGATAAGTGTGCAAGGTAGGTAGGAAGACAATCTCTTGTCAATTGCAGGGGAACTTACTGTAATCAATTAAAACTAAAATAACGAGACTATCTAGTGATATTATCTCATGTTCAAGTGTAATAATACAAGTTAACAAACAATCTTAGTATAAGGAAGGCAATTATTCTCCTCAAGTATATTTTTGTAGCCTATATTCTTGTTATGTCGTCTTGAGGGAAAATTTATTTGGAGCCCTGTTGTCACACTCCAAAATCGAGAGACGTGACAACGGCATGTACCTTGAGGATCCCGAAAATATAAAACCTAAGTCCAAGGGTTATACTCCCAAGATTCCCAAAATACGCTAAGCCTTTATAAATAAATTAAAACAAGTTGGATCAAAGTGTTTAATAACAGCGGAAAAATAATTTATAATATTATACAAAATTTATTTGAGACTTAAACCAACCCCAAAGGTCATGGAATAGTATCAATAACCTCAGAAATTGTATTACAACCAATAATGAAAATATACCAACCATCTAGAATTCAAATTTATACATATATAGTGAAACATGATCAGTTGTGATGAATAGGGTTCACAACCTAACAACAACGTGAGACACGAGCAAAATGTTGACAAGTGAGGAGCTCACACCAAGATGTCAATCACGAAATGAATCTACAACAAAAATAGGGGTGAGCATCACATACGTTCATTTGCCCCGTAAGAGGCTTCCGGTCAGGTTTCAAAATATATAATGATAATAATAATGGGTAGAGATTTATTTCAAAATCAGTGAAAGAATATGCACAAACACAAATCGTATCCATTTATTGTGGATCCAAAACCAATTGGCATGCTCAAGCAATTTTCGTAAACATTTTTAGGAACGCTCCTATATCTCGTTGTCTGACAACCGATCATTTAAGGCCAACTACCCTTACCATAAATCATAATTAAATCCAACTCCTCTGGTATGGTAGCGAGAGTGTCCATTTCAACCGGTTACACCACATTGACTATACCTCACGTATTTGTAATGCCTGCATGCGTATACCCTCAAAACTTTGGAGAACCAAAACCAAGCATTTGTAAAACCAAACAGTATGACAATCATAAGCAGTGCAGTTTTTGCACACAACAATATATACTATGTCATACATACACAAAATACAAGTCCGAGAGTAGGTCCCCTTACATGGAATCCAAAGCTGATGCCAGACTTACATTCTGCACCGTTGAACTCAAATTTGTTCTTTCTTAGGCAATTGATTCATAGTCCAATCATTTCAAAAATGTTAGTATTTGTTCCCAAAAAAAAAAAAATCCAATTTACTTTTAAGGCCTCAAATTTTCAAAATTATAAATTTGGCCCTAAACTTTCGATAATTACATTTTGGCCCTTCACTGTTAATAATTACACTTTGACCCCTTAACTTTCAGTAATTACACTTGACCCTCATCTTTTGTTAAATTACAAAACCACCCCAAAACTACAAAATAATTTGCAGCTTGGTCCTTGATACAAAACTAACGTAATTCCAAGCCAATTTTCCAGATTTTCCAAGTTCAAAACAACTTCCATACCATTTAATCAACAAGAACTCTTGTAATTTCCATTACAACTCTTTTGTTTCACTTAATACCATATCAAACTCAATAATTATCAAATTTGAAATTTATCCAAAATTTAAAGAAATTAAACCAACTAAAACTTATATCTTAAATGATATACTATCCTCAATTAAGCTTCCCACACCCACAATCTACTCAAATTCATATCAAAACATGATATTGAAGCTTAATTCACCATAATCCAAAATAGTAGAAATTTCGAAATCTGCATAACATCCCTTAAAATTTACCTTAGATTGTAGAGTTCGTTCTCACAATCACATAGGTGAAAACGGTTTATCAATCCGAGCTCCAGAGAATAAGTTATGAATTTACAAAGATTTAAAGGATATTTTTCTTTCTTTCTTAAAAAAACCAGTCAAATGCAATAATGAGAAGAGACGCACGGAAAGAAGAAGAAGAAGAAAAGGAAAGGAATTAGCCGCCACCCCCATGAGTGAACAGTTGAAAAAAAATTGCGGAATTTTTGCCTATGGTTAAAGTTTTTGGATAGTTAAACATGCATGTGATATGTAATTCATCTAACATCATTGCAATTGAGTTGAATGACATATCATATTTAGTTTTCTTTTTCTTTGTCTACCATGAAAATTGAATTTGGATAGTTAAACATGCATGTGATATGTAATTCATCTAACATCATTGTAATTGAGCTGAATTACATATCATATTGTCTGCCATAGCAATTGAATTTGAATAGTTAAATATGCATGTGATATGTAATTCATCTAATATCATTGCAATTGAGCTGAATTACATATCATGTGGAATCATTATCACGCGTGACAGAACATAATTTTAGTTGATTAGAGCAAAATAATGTTATTTCCTGTGGAATCATTATCACGCGTGACAGAACATAATTTTAGTTGATTAGAGCAAAATAATGTTATTTCCGTAAGTTTTTCTCTTTTTTGGGCAAAAGGGAATGTGGTTCGCACTTTACAAGCAACTGGGCAGTCCAAGTGTGTTGACCCACAAGAGATATTTTGAGTGACGCATCCCATCCCTTATCACCATGTCATGAATTATTGAGTAACCATATATAATCGTATTATTATGCATACATAATCTATGTGTGATATTCTCTCTGTTTATCCGTTGAAATTTGACAATTTTATAACATATTTCAATACATACAAATCATATATAAATAAATAAATAAATCACTCTCATGAATATCGTTGTCGTCAACCAAGTTAAAGTTTTTGATCAAAATAAAATCCATTTTTACTATTACTTTCTGATCTTTATTACCTTTACCATCTTCTTTTTTTCCTGATAGCAATCATTAAAGTATAAATTACCATAACTTATTTCACCATCTCTAGTTAAACTCTACCTTGTTGAGAGTCAAAACCAGTCTCCATCACCATCTTCACAAGCCCAGCAAAAAAAAACATACCTAAAGGCTGTTTGTGCCTAATTTTGCACTTTAGGTATGATTTGATCAAAGAATATTGTGAGTAAACTTCTTGTTTTACACACTTGGTACAAAGAATTTCTCCAAATTTCTTGTTTTTTTTAATAAATAAAATAAAATTTTAAAAAGAAGAAGCAAAGTTTGAAGGATATGTATAGACATCTTATATGCCTTACACATGTAGTCCACTATAATAACATTGAGACTTGACAATAAACCTACTTCTCTAATTTTTGAAGACGATCGCATATCCAATCCCTCATCTGCCTCACAAACCTACCAAACTAGCTAAAGTTCTTGATCCAGTTATATTTCTAATTCCACTTACTTCATCACCACAAGTTTCAATAGTATTCAATCAAAACCTCTGTATCTGGTGTCCAAATTTAATGTATATATACATTCATGCATGGCTTGTGGGAGGAGGTCAAAGCCATGAACAACAAATTTTTTTTTTTGTCTCCTAAATATAAATATAGTTGGACAAAAGTCAAGAAAACCTCACAAAAGTCAAGAAAACCAATTTAATTGAGGGGGTTTTATATGATATGCTTGATTTTCAGTGCCCACGTGTTGTTGATTTTGTAATGTATTATGTATGTGTATACGTCTGTTTCAACAAAATAGGCGAGGAAAGCCAAATTAAGGTCCAAAGATAAGGAAAACGTGACAAAGAAAAAGGGGAATTTTAACTGCTTCTTGTAAAGACATCCCAAGCCAATCCAAAATGCTAAGTTGGTGTGTGGGAATCGAATAGAATTTTCAAGTGTGTTCAATGCCTTGTTGATCATGAATTCATATATAGAAGATCATTGTCTCCCTTGATAAGAGAGACCATAATATGATGAATTCATTATCTTGATTGAGTTAACTAAACCACTTAGGGGCGTTTGGTAATGTTTCCACTTAAGGGCGTTTGGTAATGTTTTTCAAGTCCGTTTTCTGTTTTCTAAATCCAATATTTATTAGGTACGCATTCGGTGGGTTATTTTTATTTTTTTTAAAAACATGGATTACTATTTTAAAGAAACGATATAAAAATACGGTGTGAAAGTGATAACGCTCTAAACATGTTATCCATATTTTCTACGAATACATACATAACGCTCTATTTTGTTAACAAGAACACTATTAGTGAGTCAGTTAACTCAACAAGGGTAATGAGCTTACAAATTCAACAATTTACTTAAATATCTTACTCAAAAACCATGTTCAACAATTTACTATATGTAGCTGATTCATAAGGGATTTGAATGGCATGGAAATTTTGGTCTAGTCAATTTTGTCATCATTTGTCACGAGATAGAATTGATCAAATCAAAATTTTGTCATAGTTTCTTATACTAGAAAGGTCTTATTCTAATATACAAAATTTGCATTACTTTGGTGGATCGTGACTTCTTTGACTTCAAACTAAATAATGAATCATTTCCATTATGCGATTATGAAATCAATTTCACCGTCTAGTATACGACTTGTCTCTTGTCCCACAAGAGAGACCACCACAAGCGTATAATACATATTAGGTATGGTGCCGTAGAGACCTTAGTTTACTAGACTGGTCCCATCCCATCTTCGAAACATAAATATTTTGGATATAGAACCATCTATGAAAGACTGTTGACCACACTCCATTCCTCTTTTCAAACTTCGATTCATTCAAATGTGCGAAGAAGAATATCATATATAAACACACAAACCAGGTATGGTGATGATTGTGTAATTTCTTTTTTATGATTTTTTTTATTGAAAGATACGATAATATACTAAACTCACACACACAACACGGATGTTAGGACTCGAATTCACGATATTTTCTTAAATGAGTAATTACTTTAAACCACTATACTAGTAATTCATTTGTTAATTGTGTATTTTGTTCATTCGATAGACCGAGTGTTTTTTTTATATGAAGTTGACAGACTTGCCACATCTTTGAGTTGACTCACGATGATGGTGGCCGTGCTAGTAATGCTAGAGAGACCTCATTTTTTTTTATAACATCTAATTTCATTAATTAATCACATCACATGATGTAAAGTTAATAATTTTTGTTGATGCATACTTTTTATTTTATTAAATGAAGTCACGAGTTCAAATTCCGCCAACGATATTTATTGAAATAAAGAAAAATATACCAATGGGCACATCATGTAACGTGTTAGGAAAGAATTGTTAATTAGCAAAGGAAGACGGGGTAGAAGGTAGGGTATGGCCAATTCAAGCCTTTGGTAATAATTTCCAAAGACCTTCCTAAAACTCAGTATTCAAATATGGGTCTCCGAACAGGTAATGATGTGCCTTGCTTCTCCTTTTTAGGCGTGTTGATGTTAGCGTGTTTGAACCAGGATCACTGGGGATCATACCAAAAACTTGGGGCAATCCAACTATCATCCTATTAGTAATAATAATAATAATTAAAATCAATATTTCTCAATGGAAAAGTTGATACGGCATTCATAAGATATTATTTAAAACATAAGTAAAAGGACAAATTTCATTTAATGAAACTAATAATAGAATGTGGTTACTAAACTAAACCATGATAAATGCAAATAATTTTACTTCAACCAAATATGAGGATGAGGCCAAATTGAGTACAGACAGACAGAGACCCGTCCCCCCAACAAGTAATATAAAAATTCTGATGGAAAACTGAGTTCAAACTATGACAAAGTCTGAAGTCAGAAGCCGCGGGCAATATAAATTATAATAGTGCTGCGTCTCAATTTCTGTTTTTCCTAAAGCTTATTGTTTGTTGGGCTACTCTCCATAATCCATTTTAATTAGACCAAAGTTGCAAGATTTTAGCTTTGGCGAAATAAAAAGCTGCAAAATGAAGTTCCCAATTCCCTGCACAGATTGCTTCTTCTCCTCACCTCAAAAGGTCAAGGAAAAAGGGATGCAAGGTATTAATGAGATGTCTGCCTCTGTGTTTTGTGTGCTGTTCTTGGTTTTTTGTTGTGATTTTACTGTGTTCTTGATTGCTTTTTTAATACTTGTAAAATACCCAGATGGAGAAAATCAAGAAAGCTTCAGAATTTTCTCTTTCAAAGAATTGAAGTCTGCTACTAATGGCTTCCATTCCTCGAACAAGCTTGGAGAAGGTGGCTTTGGCTCTGTCTATAAGGTTTTTTTTTCTTGGCCTGCAACATAAATTCTGCAAATTTGATTGAGTTTAGCTTGTGTGTGTGTGTGTGTGTAATTTAGCTGTGTTTTGCTGATATGGGATAAATTTTGGTTGAGTTTTAAAGGGTCGGCTTAGAGATGGCAGCCTTGTGGCTATAAAAGTGCTTTCCACTGAAATTGAATCTATGAGAGGAGAGAGGGAGTTCATAGCAGAATTGGCTGCTCTGTCTGTAATCAGACATGAAAACCTTGTTAGGCTTCAAGGGTGTTGTGTTGATGGAGCTGGCAGATATTTGGTCTATGATTACATGGAAAACAATAGCCTCACACACACTTTACTTGGTAAACCTATGCTTCTAATTTCTAAATTTGATTACCTTAATGATCCTCATTTTAACTATTGATATTTTAATTGGTTGACTTTAGGAGATTTTGTTATGTATCTGAAGCAAGTGATTGACAGCTACAATGAATGCAAATGAAAGACTATCATTTTTTAGGCAGTTTGTGTAATAATGTATGTTCATTAACAGGTGGAGAGCAAAACAGGATGAGATTTAGCTGGGATGCAAGGAGGCATATTTCATTAGGGATAGCTCGAGGACTTGCCTATCTGCACGAGGAGGTTGAACCTCACATTCTGCACCGAGACATTAAAGGCAGTAACATACTTCTTGATGAGAATTTCACACCAAAAGTTGGTGATTTTGGCTTATCAAAGCTGTTAAGAGACAACCATTCTCACGTTAGTACTCGTGTAGCCGGGACAATGTAAGTTGTTAAATTGCTATTTCTTCTTGCTTCATGCTTCTCTGCCTTTGGATTATTGAAATCCTATTGCATGCTAATGGGGTGTCTCACAATAATCCAAAAGAGGTTATCTTGCTCCAGAATATGCGATTAGTGGGCATTTGACGCGAAAATCAGATGTTTATAGCTTCGGAGTACTGCTGTTAGAAATTGTCAGTGGCCGTGCAATTGTGGATTTTGACTTGGAACTTGGGGAGCATCACCTGGTTCAGAAGGTAAGCAAATTAGAGCAATTTATCACTACCGGCTTTGGCCATGCATTTTTATTTCTGTCATATGGTAGAACTGAAGCCATGTTGTTTGGGAATTTGCAGGCATGGGTTGCATTCAAGGCTGGTAATCTTGTACAATTAGTTGATCCTACACTTCAAATGAACTTTCCTGAAGATGAAGCCATTCGGTTCTTAAAGTTGGGCCTTCTTTGTGTGCAAGAGATGGCCAAGCTCCGGCCGCAAATGTCAAGGGCTGTTAAGATTTTGTCTGGTGAGCAAGACATAACAAACTCTCAGATTTCAGAACCTGGACTTGTTTCTGATATCATGGAAATCAAAATGGGGCAACAGCAGTCATGTGATCAGAGCACTTTCTCGAAGGCCTCCACAGCCAGTAGCACGCAAAACCAGATTAGATCTGAGGACTTTGTGATGTCCTTATAACCATCCTGCAAGGCTTATTTTTCTCAACTTGTCCCAGGAAGATCATGTGAGCCTACAGAAGATACATTGTTTTTTGTTGGATGTCTTTGTGTATATATAATCTGCATGCCAACTCCAATTGGACAAGTCATGTTGATATATAACATTGTTTTTTGTTTTGTTTTTTTGGGCTTTAAATTGGTTAATTATTTGTGGAATGTGGAGTTAGTTTTACTTAGTTTCTTGCTGTTGATAGTACTTTGCAGAACAGAAGTGTACAAAGTTACCTCCAATAAATTAATGTGGCCACCTACTCGGTGTTTAACTTTCTTGAGCTGTTTCTGTTATTTACTCTGCCTTAAGTTCATAAACTGCAGCAAAGACATTAGTAGCTGAGGAAGCATGTACAAATATGCACCAAAATGCATCATAACGGTAAATTTAACAAAATTAAATTAAATACACAAAAGGGTAAACTTTAACAAACATGATATTATAATATAGTGCTCCATTATCTACCCAAACAAATGACACATGATATGCATGGCTCCATGGATGCCATTCACTTTGGCCGCCAGTTTTCTGGTGGGCTTAGCAGATGGCATACAGGGAACCAGGCATGCCATTATATGCATGCATATAGATATGTGAGAAACCCATGGTGGAAAAAAGCCTTGACTAGCAGACCAGTGATCTCGGATTCGAACCTCACGGCACCTTGGTAGTGTGTATGTGAGAAACCCCCTCCCCCTTGTAGTTTAGCTTATCGCTTGTATTCAAAACATAGACATGTGATGCAGAACACAAAACTACTGAGTATGAGAAATGTGAAGCAGTACTTAAATAGTAGTGGAGTTCATTTTCTATAGCTGAAATTAGGCATAATAAAGTAAGCTTCTAAAAGGGACTATATATGCATCATATTCCTCCCTTCAACTTTTTCCCACTATTTCCCCAGGGCTCATATACCAATCAACTAGCTTTTGAGCTGGCAACTTGCATAAAGCAAACAGAGCTCAACAAACCACTCCATCTGAACGGCCGGTACTTCCTTCTCTATTTGTCTTCAACTTGGGTTAAGGTTGCACGAGTAATGTGGGGCTATGAGAGAGTGAGACAGAATCTGAAATGAAAAGGGACGGATGAGGTTGAAAATCTTTCAGAGCCTACCATAAAGTTTCTGGGATCTTTCTTTCTTTAGTGTACCATAAAGTTAAGGTTATCTTTCTCTTCTGAAACCGATTTGTCTTAGAGTGCTTGGATGAGTTGGATTTCCATTTCTCAAATGGGGACTGCAAGACAGAGATTGGTCTCTCAATCTATTCAATTCAGAATACACTGTAGTTTTCACATTTCTTAATTCTACAAGGTGTTTTGTTGAAAGTTGCTAGCAAAATATTCAACATGGGAAAGATGCAGTTTAAAGAGACAAGTGCTAATGCAGTCTAAGTGTCGTAAGTAGAACCTTTTGGGGTAGCATGGAGCATTAACTTCTACATCTGGTTTGATTAGTAATGTCTGTAGTGTGTGTGTTCATGGGCCTACAAGAAACATGCGTCGAACAAATGAGAGCACCGGAATGTTGCACCACTGCCATGTCAGTTACCAGAGATTATATCCAACTCACAGCATATATTTGATAAGTAATTCAACCATTGATTAATTAAGCATTTCCCTCTTGTGCAATAAATGAATTTTTGCAGTAAAAACATCTAAGAAGTATGATGACGATTGTTGACAAATCTAAATCGGAACATTGTTACCTTCATAGAAAAGCACTCAAAAGGCAATGAGGTCTCCGGGCATGGTAGTAAAGAATCATATGTTTCAATGTTTGACATCATTGTAATAAAATGATAGAATCTCAGGGCATGGTCAAGCATTAAAATATTCTCTCAAATACAAGTAGGGATGGCTCTCCAATGCTTTACATGAGAAGGCAAGTTATGAAATAAAGCTTCATGTGGAAACTAAAGTGCAATGGTACAAAAATAGGATTAAGGGAAATAATTAGAAACAAAGAAAAAAGAGTAAAGAGGGAGTAAACCGACTTCATTTACAAGAAGCTCATAAGATGTACAGTTGCAGAAGAGCAGTACTTACTGGAACAGTTGTAACACAAATTGTTCAATTCATCTTTGATGAATATCCGACGACCTGGTTCAGAAATTACAAGGTCAAACCATCTTTCACAATGTGCTCCAACCAAGATGCAATATCTGACATTGCAGGACGCTCGGTAGGATTTTCCTTTACAGCCAGTCCTGCTATATCACCAAGCTTAAGCAATGGCTCAACATTTCTCGGAAGAGCTACGTAACGATCAACTATGGCAGCTGCCTTGTTCTGTTTAATTAAAGGTACTGCCCATTCGACTATGCTAGGAGGAGTGTAATCTCTGTCGAATGCCTTCCTTCCGCTGAGAATCTCAAGCAATACTATTCCAAAGTTGTAAACATCACTTTCTAAATCTCCTTTATGATCCTTGTCATTAGATGTAAGGAGCCCGAAATCTGCAATTCGTGCATTCCATTCAGAGTCCAAAAGAATGTTTGAAGTCTTGACATCCCGATGAACGATGGGAGGCACAAATTCCTTGTGAAGGTACTCAAGCCCCTTAGCAGCCTGCATTGAAATTTTCAACCTGAGGACCCAGTTCAGGGCAGAAAGCCCACCATGGAGATGGTCATGAAGGGTCCCATGGGGCATATACTCATATACAAGCAGCCTCTCCCCCATCTCTGAGCAGTAACCCAATAAGTTCACAATATTACAGTGGCGAATTTTGCAAAGGACCTCTAATTCCATTTCAAAGTCCCGACTGTTTGTGTGAATTATAGTGGCAGCATTTGCTCTCTTCACTGCAACTTGCTGTCCATCTGCAAGCACAGCTTTGTAAACAAAGCCATAGCTTCCCCTGCCAAGCTCATTGAACTCCTTGAATCCGTTGGTGGCATCTTTTAGTTCTGAGAGTCGGAAAACTTGAGCCATTCCAGGACAGGAAACTACAGATGGAAGAGGGTGTGAATCCTCATTATTGTCAGCATCCAACTCTGCTTTCCCAATGCAAGATTTAAACTGCTTTTTGCTCCCTTCTTCTTTTCGAGAAGTGCTTAATCGGGGAAGAAGACACCAACTAACTAATATCAACAAAAAACCCAAAGCAGAAGACCCAAATATGATCACCAACCTACGCACATGATGCCAAAGCGTCTTCCTCATTTCTGGAGGTGTTTGAAGCCCACAAATATCCCAACAAGAGCTGTTTTGGCAAAGAGAGCAAGCTGTGCACACTCTGTCAGCATGTTCAGTACATGAACTAGACAAGAAGAATCCTTCAGAACAATTTGACCCACAAGGTGAACAAATCGTTAGATCTTTCCTAACACACAAGCTTGTCAAATCAGCCTCATTAAGAATGCTGGCATTGAAAGCAAACTTCCCTTCCCCACAAGAACCAGGAGTGCAAAGACCTGGACTGCACAGTTCCAATGGAGGATCATACTCAGGTGGTGAGGAAGATGCATTAACAGCCCAGCAATCAATCACCAAATCATCTTCCCTGATCCCACAAGTAGTAAAGTCTGATGAAGCAATCGCCACGAACCCGGAAGCCTTTGGAATCAAAGAAGAGTTAAAGATCCCCCAACACTCAATTCCATGATTGTCTTCTCTAATCCCACAAAAATGGTGAGCACCAGCTGCCAAAGACACATACTGGGTTCCATTTGGATGACCAGCTAACAAGGCAGTATCACCCCAACATTTCAATTCACCAAAATCTGAAATCCCACAAAGTGAGGCCCTACCTGAAGCTAAAGCTGTGAAATTCTCTACTGGACCTGAAACCCCTAAGTTTGAAGAGTTGGGTCCCCAGCAAATAAGCCCTCCATCTCTAACCGCACCACAGCTAAACCCTTCACCAGAAACAACCTTTTTGAACACAAGATTGCTAATAGACTGGTCTGAAAACAGAGTGCTCTGTTTGGAACTCAAACTTTTATTCCAAGTTTCAAAAATTTCCCAACAATTCACAGTACCGAACTCATGATCAGAATAATATGACCCTCGAATGGCACACACGTGGTCCTTCCCAGCAGCAATATGAGAATAAGCAGTGGTCTTGAATATGGGAGGTACGAGATCTATACCTGGGGCAATGGAGCTCCAACAATGTGCCAGCGACGTGTTCGCTAAAATGCCACAAAGAAAGCCTTCACCGCCCGAGAGAGCAGCCATCGCAGGAATGTTGCTGAGAAAGGCCGAAGCCAAGGAAGAAGCCGAAGATGGGGTCGATGAAGAGCTGTTCTTTCCCCAGCAAACCACGTCCTGCTTGCCACTAGCGTCTATGGCACAAAAGAATCCATCTTTTCCAAAAGAAGCAGAGATGGGGCCCATTGATCCGAACCCAGATGCGGTTGTCGAGCATAAGAACAGGAGAAGAAGCAGAGGAGGTGCAGAGCGAGAGAACCCAGAAAGGGTTTGGTGGGTTTGCATGGTTTTCCTGGGCTTGGATCAGCGCAGGTATGTACTGGCTTGATGGTGAGCTTGCATGGTGCGGTTGGTGTTTGTGATGGTGTTGTTGGTTTTGCTGAAGTTAAGTGGGAGCTGTGAGTGTGAGGATGGTGACGATGAAAGAACGTGGCTGTCGCAGCCATTTTTACAGTGTTTTTGTGGACCGTTAGAACGTCAAGTAATGAAAGTAGTTACTGCGCCAACTATATTTTAATGCTTTTTGCCTCCCTCTTTCTTTTAGTTTACTTCAAAAGCTTGAAGCTTGGGTTTTCTATCAGTCTGTGTTCTTACAGTGTTAGCGTTAAACTAGGATTAGTCTGCCACTTTGTCTGATACATACATAAACAAGTGGGGGGAGGTGGGGTTTGACTATTGAAATCATTCGACTTCTTTATATAAATTGGGCTAGCTGTTCAATTGGTGATCTATAAGCAATTGCTACAAATCTGTCATCCGTCATGTTGGTTTCAAATGCGTGTTATTAACATCTCTGTATAATTGTTGTGTTCGTATTGAGTAAATGTTATTAACACATTTTCAGAGTTGTCGTGTTCGTATCGAATATGTATCATCAACAATGATTTAGAATCGGAACTTTCATATTCATGTCGAAGAAATTGCCCAATGTTTTCCTCAACACTTTTTTGATACTTCATATTGACATAGTTGAGGTCCAATTATATGATGTTCATTTATTAATTTTCACTCTAATCTTTTTAGGTGCTTCATTTTCTCTCTTCCCACTATGGCCTACATCCAATGCTTCTAGTATTCTATAAAATATAACATCACTCTTATAAAATAATAGGCCACCAACATTCAACCAGATCTAATTCTTCGAAGGGTGGCATTTAATATGAAGCACAAGTTGACTTAATTATTTAGATAACTTGATACTTCACTTCACTTCTCTATCAGATAGCAAAGCACATTGCACAAAACCAAACAACCCTGTTTCATTTGCTGTGTTTCTACTTTGTAAGTGGAATCCACTCTTCTAAGATAACCTTGTTAAAGCCCTTGTACACATAAGATTACACTCTTCTAAGAAACAAATTTTAAGACATGACATAAAAGAATATTCAAAAATGAAGAAAATGAAGGATCAAATAGAGATGTGCAAATCGTGTTTGATCTGCATTTGATGTATTGAATGAGACCTCATTGAAAAGCTGCTATTAAAAATCAAAACTAGGACCTATTAGTAAGAAAGTGGGTTTGGTTGAAAGAAACTTAAATGGTAAAATCCCAAATTTTGTAATGGAGAAAGTGGCCCACTTGACAAGCATATTATATTAATCCAATTGCTATGTGGTTTTTCATTGAACCCAATTACCTAAACAAGATAAATAAATAAAAGGGTGTTAAGCCAACCGTCTAGAATAGTGAAAAATGGCCTTAAATTCGAACTTTCATGATTTAGTAGTGTGTGTGAGAAAACTCTCTTCCTCATATCGCATGTATTTTTATTTATTTTATTTTATTTTATTTTTTAAAAAAAGGGTGTTTGATGAATTTATCCTAGTGAGAGTTCAAATTTTGGAGGTATTTGTAAGCGTAACTTGTGATGGTACATTTGGTGCCAAATAAGATGTCCTAGAAATTCTCAACTGTGATGTTATATCACGTGGTTCCTAGGTCAGATTTGTCTGGCCCCTAGTTGGAATTCCCCAGCTCTAATGTCTCTGGTCAAAACCACTTGCTTCAAGCCTCTACTACATTATTTTCGTCCTCTTGCCCATTCAGTTAAAACAATCCCAATGGGCCGTCTCCAAATCCTAATGTTACAAAATTACTTCTTGTTGTCGGTACAGTAAGCTGTAAGGTGGGGACTTTGAAACGATCTGCTTCTCTATCCAAAAATCCAATGCAATGTATTCAATTCAATAGTTGGCATCAACAGTCGCCCACGTGACCGCGAACGACTGTAAACTGTTTATATATTATAGATTTTAATTGTATTCACGGTTGATAGTTACTCATGTATGTACATGAAAAAGTGTCACTAGCATCACATATGAATTCAAATATAAAGTTTTGTGGATGTCTTTTTACAGAGTTGAAACTAGAGTTCTACTCTGCTGTAAGTAGGCAAGTATCCATAGCATCACTCATGTATTCAAATATAAACTTGTTATCCAGCTATATCATAACACGTGAACTACAAACAAAGTCGTGGTGGGGTTACGATTAGAGACTAAAAATAACATCTTTCTTCATAGGGGTGAAACGGCGGGTGCTGCTTATGATGTCATCATGTTAACTTGTGCAATTGTCTTTATCCCCATTTTTGCCAACAAAAATTCTAGGTATATCACTGTTTTACTCTTCCGATCAATAACATAATAACACGTTAAAAAGCTATCCAGTTACATTTTCTCTCAAGGAGGCCCCCATGACCCATTTTGTGACAGTCTTCAAGAAGCAGGATCCATAATAAAATACAAGAAATATTCAAAGGGCATGGAGATGATGGGGGCAGCTTACTTGGTGAACATGAATGGGACCCAGTTGCTTCTTTGGCACCCATCCATTCCATGTGATCTGCCGTGGGAGATGATGCACCTGAACCTTATCTTAGATTTTCTTTGTTTGCATTTTGAGTATGTTAAGATTGTATCTCTGTATGATCTACATGGGTTGTTCTTTATTAAGATTTTAAGTCAACACAATGCCAAGATTTCATTTAGAGTATTAAATTAATAATCAATTATGTGCTTCTAATGCAGTACAAGAAGAGAAAAAGGTGACTATATTCCCAGCACCTAACTACTGGCAGCTGCTGTGGGCCTCTTGACATGTTTTGTCTATGAGACTAAGTCTTTTTTATCTGTCCGCTTTCTAGTAGTAGTGTTCTTCTTCTTTTTTTGGTGAAAGAAGGGGATAAACCCCAGCAAAACAAGCTAAACAATACAAATCATCCGAGGCTTTGCAGCCCCTAGTAAATCATCATCAACCAAGACATGAGCTAATCCACTCAGGAGCATCATCAAAGAACCAAACCCCTAAGTCCATATTATGGCTCCAATTTGCCAAGCAGTCAAGCACTGTTTCTCTCCTCTGTAGATGTGTGAGATCTCAACAGTTTCAAAATTCCTCATAAGACGAACACAAGTAGCAATTAAACCAAATTTAGTGGGTGAAGACAATTGTGAGCATGTTGTTTCACAAGGTGAATACAGTCATAGAATCCATTTCAATGGAAAGGTTAGGATTCTTTTCACAATAGCAAGGTGAAGGCCAAAAAAATAAACCCCATAGCTCAAAGCATCCGAATTTGACCTTTCCCCAAGTTTACTGACAAATCCCCTATCCAATCTCCAAGAGAATTTGAATGATTCCACAGACCAATTCCACCAAGATCTGTCCTTGTGAGAACCATCAACATTTAACTTTAACATATCACGCACGAGGCTCCCAAGCTAACATAACTGCACTAGATCCCTTTGGGGGGTCTTGTTAGGATATGCCTTAAGCCGATCTGAGACCGCACGTAAATAATTTTCTTAGGATGAAATGGCAAATTATCTTGATTGAAGACACGACTGCTTCGCCACTTCCAAATAAACCAACAAATGAACACAAACAACACTTTCCAAGGTTTATTTTCATAAGCGACATGGGGAACATACATTACTTAATAACCAGGCATGGAAATCAAAGATGAAAAAATTTGTCAAATTGATGGCTATTAAGGAATAGAGACCAAACCTCTCTTGCCTTGGTGCGGAGTCTCTCAATATGTGCAAGACCCGATTCAACAGCCCACAACTTTGGCAAGTAGGATCGGGCAAGTAAGATGACGTGGTTCGTTGTTCATTAGAAAGAATTTTTCCTTGGTAGACCAACCAATGTAAGAGTTGCAACTTGGGGGAATTCGCATTTTCCAAAGAACTTTCCACCAAGGGTCGACCAATCGATTCCCATAAATAATAAGTTATAAAAGTCGAACTAACGTGAAAACCCCATTAGTAGTGGATTGCCGCTCCTAAGGTGTCCTCCGGCCTTCCCCCAAAATCAGCCAGCCAAGGAGATTATTCGTTCAAGCTGTGTCTTTAGGAAGAACACTGCGAAGCTTATCCACATCCCACCAACCATGCTTGAAAAATGAGAGACAAGCATTCTAAATTTACGTCATCCACATTTCCAATCTGTCGTCACGCACGAGAGGAAGATTACCCAGCCCACTTGTCTTTCCAAAAATTCACCTTATCACCATTCCCAAGCCTCCATGAGAGACCCTGGTTGAAGCTTGGCCCCAAAAAGAATACCTTTCCAGGTTGAAGAGCAATTATGTCTAGGAAATAAATCAGCCTCAAGGATGGAATGACCTTTTAAATACTTGGACTCTAAGATCTTAGCCCAGCTGCACCTTCATCCTTCTTATGCACTCTCCAACCTAACTTGGCTAAAAGGGCTTGGTTCATATTATGAGTTTTTTTAAGACCCAACCCGCCTTTACTCTTTGGCCGACACACCAAGTCCCATTGGCAAAGATGAACCTTTTGTCTTCTCGCACTACCACCCCAAAGGAAATTCCTGTTAACTTGGTCTAACTCATCACAAACACTCATAGGAAGCTTCGTAGTCACGCATCGCATAGATTGGGATAGCAGATGTCACGACTTGGATTAGAGTAGCTCTCGACCAAAGACAACACATTACTCTTCCAAGGCGCTAGTTTAGCGTGGACTTTGTCCACCAAACCCCATAGGTATCTTTGTTGACCCTTGAATGAAGAAGAGGCATCCCTTATTTGCCTAAGTTCGCGATGAAGGGGAGAGCCACAAATGAGGCTAATCTCTTTAGCCACCTCCTTGCGTATTAGGGGAGCAAAACAGCAGACTTATCGAAGTTAGCAGTTGACCGGAGGCATTACGAACAACTCCGACAATTCTTCATTACCCTGGCTTGGTGGGGGGCTAGCTTGACAAAGCAGAATCAAGTCATGCAAAAATAAATGAGAGATACTTGAGGCCTGCTCGACATGTTTTTAATTGGCTTCCACTTCTTTTGCATAACAACATAAGAAATAATATGGGACAATTTTTCTATACATAAGACAAAAGAGATACGGAGATAAGCGGGTCTCCTTTGTCTAATGCCATTTTGAGGAGTAAAATGATCGATCGGCTCACCATTAACACACACACGATAATTGTGGAGGAGACACGATTGCATTATTAATTTGATAGTCGGGAGAGGAAGGCCAAGCTCATTGAGAACGAAATCAATATAGCTCCAATTTAATCTGTCATAAGCTTTAGATAAATCAATCTTCCAAGCTATAAACCCTTTTTTTCCTTTGGCACTTCTAAACTTGTGCATTAACTCTTGGGCAATAATAATGTTGTCGATAATGTGTCTTCCAGGCACAAAGCTAACTTGATTAGTATGATCAAACTTGGCAAAATAGGTCTAAGTCTAGCCACCAAAGACCTTAGAAATGATTTTATATAAAGTACAACATAAGCTAATAGGCCTGGAATTGCACCATGGATGAAGGATTATCAATTTTAGGAACCAGAGTGATCGGAGTAGAGTTCAAACCTTCCGAATTTTGCTGTCACGAACGCTTGGCTAACCAAATTGTAGATGTCAATTCCACATAGATGCCACTGGTTTTGGAAGAAACAAGCAGGAAACCATCAACCCCAGGGCTTTGAGACCTCCAATATGAAAAAGGCTCTCTTTAACTTCAAGAAGATCCACACTTTTGACCAAGTTAGCCAAATCGTAGCACTAATAGCGGGAAATAAATTAGGTAGGTCCCAGAAATATTGTTATGTCAGCTTCCGAGTAAACAACCCCACAAAATAGCTAACACAAGCTTTTTAGGCCCACACCTTCAATCCACTCCCCATTATCATCCTTCAATCTCTCAATTTTATTTCTTCTTCTTCTTATCAAAGTAGTGAGATGAAAAAATTTAGTATTCTGTCTCCTTCTTGCAGCCACTTCACTCTTGATTTTGTTGCCAAAACAAGGCTTCTTGCTCAATAACCTCATTATATTCCTCAATAAGAGAGTTCTCAAGGTCACAAGGAAACGGTTCGTGTGTTTGGACCGCATAGCTTTTGAATACCACCCGGTAGAGATAGAAGAGTAGATTTCTGCGCCTTAAGTGCCCAAAAACAAGAGGATTCCGTGGCAAAAGAGGCTGCATCATGTAAGTTTTGGCCGAATTGCAGGAGCCATCGGTAGAGCCCATTGTTGTATAATGAAGTCCTTGAACGCACATGATTCAACCACATGGCCTCAAGCACCGGAAGGGCCTTAAGTTAGGAGAAGAAGAGAAGTCGATTTAAGGCTTATCTTGATAGGGACAGGTGGTCGATTTGGACCTCGGCGGATGCTTAACAAAGGCATCACCAAAGAGTCTTCTCCATTGTACATTACAAACAAAGCCACGATCAAGTCTTTCAAAGACCCGTTTATTATTCCGTAAATTTAGGTCCGAGAGAACCCCAAATCAATCATATCATTGTCATCAAACCATTTCACGAAACTTTTAAACTGCGGAGGGAGCACCCCTAATTTATCATCATATTGCAAAGACATATCATTAAAGTCTCCACCTAGCATCCCATGGCATCTGGTGACATTCGGGCGACAAAATTCAAGTATTCCCAAAGTTTTTCTCTCTTAGAAATACAAGGCTTGGCATAAATTGCAGGTAAATAACCAAGGATTCTGACCAGGCCATGCAATAGCAGCAGATATAGTTTGATCAGTTGTACCAAGAATTTCGACTTTGACTTTACTCTCATTCCACAGAGCCATAGACCACCAGAAAAGCCAATAGGATCAACCACCTCGAGCAAGAGTACATCGGAGGCTTAATCACCTCAAGGGCTTTTTTTCCTCCAATACGCGGTTCACAAATAAACAGAATATCAGGACGATGAGCTTGGATAAGATCCATTATAGTGTATCTAAATTTAGTGCAGCTGCACCTCTAGCATTCCAACATAAAATATCCATTAACAATCAAATGGCAAAAAGATAACCCCAGGGCATGTGCCCTAAATCAACTTGATCCAGTGTCATACCTTCAACGTTGTTGAAGGCATTGATACCGCACTTTCGTCGGAATCATTGATCCGCCTTCCGAAAGGTTCATCCTCGCAATCGGAGTCAAACTGTCTTGAGAGGATGCTCACCAACATTCACACCATTCTTAGAGACACACGTTCCGCCATGAAGTTCACCAGTTATATTGGGAGGTTGGTGTCCAAAATATAGACACCATTTTGCTTATACGAGTTTTGGCCTTTACCCCAAGAGTCTATGTGGTTAGTTTCTTGGTTTGAGCAGGGGCCCTACTCTCACCAACAACCATTTTCCCCTTAGCACCTGATGCTACTTCTATGAAAGACAGAGGAAGCAGCGGGTTATATCACCGATAGTTCTTGACATGGTGGTTTTGGCACTCATTTTTGCTGTAGAGATGTCACCAAGCGCAATCCACAGCTCCGGCCTTAGAGTGCTTAGCCTTGGTCCAAACTTTATTTCCAACTCCATTACCATTTTTAGCAATAAACGATGTCCCTGCATTCCCCTGAAATGCCCCCTCACCATTGTCAATATGGTCCAAACTGAATTCATCACTAATTTGTTGCAGAGCTGCAAATCGGGAGCCTTGGCTTTTAAGTCCGGTCCTTGATTGCTCACCCCCTTAGAATTATTCTTTGGTCTCCTCCTTGGTGGAACATTCATCCAAGGACCACGAAGGTTTTACGGCCTGTATTAATCTCCTCTTGAGCCAAGCCATTATCGGCTCCCACCTCCTTCCTAGCCGTAGATGGTCCAGACTTAGTGTTGTCCAGTACTTCTCTGTGAAGGACAATGTTCTCTTTTATGACCATAATGGCCACACAAATAACAAATATCGTGAAGACCTTCATATTCAATGTTGTACCATTCTTGGTTGATTTGGATGAAGGCATCAAGGGGTTTCGTGAGGTCCAACTCACACAAAGGCGAGCGAATTTACCTCTATTTTGAGCCGTAGTAAGAGCATCGATCTTGAGCAATTTACCAAGCGGGTTGCCTATCCTTTTTAGAGCCCAAACATCAAAACATTCGAGTTGGATAGCGGAGACTCCGATCCACACTTTGCCATTCTAGTTACATGGCGGTCGATGGCGAGAATCCTGGCCTCCACTTTTGTAGAGTCAAGTCACGCTCAAAGAATAATCCATGGTCCCCCAGTCAAAACATATTGCATCTTCCTCTAGTTCAAAATTCACTACGAAGTAGTCATTTACTAGATCCACGAGCTTCCAATCGCCTTTCAAATTCCATTTTCTTGTGTAGACGGTCATGGAGGTAATTATAGGTGTGCGACCGCCCTAACGACTTTACAATTAAAAGCGTTCTTCCAAGGCGACAGGGAAGCGGACCATCGCTCGCTCGTAAAATTGGATGCTTGGACCCACCGCTCGGCCAGAGACCACAACATCATCTTCATCATTCAAGTCGACATAATTATCATCAAGGGCATCAACGTTAATACCCGTATGTTTTACGACCCACTTTGCTCATCGACTTGTCCTTGAAGCGCGTTGCCCACAAAATGGCTCTGTGTTGGTTGCATCTCGGGAACTTGAACCAGATACGGGATTGGAGTATCATCGTGTGTTTTTCTGCATCACAATCTTCGGAAGGTCGGATCCGTTTGGTAATCTTACGGCTATTGCCAAGTGAGCCTTCCTCCATAGTTGGATGAGTCACCACCGAGGAAGGTGGAGGGCACGGAGGATCACCGGAAAGTAGTCCCGACTGCGGCTAGGTGAAGTAGAAACCGGGGAGAACCCCCAAGTAGAGAAGTCTCGGTAGCGTGAGAGGCGGTGTTCTTCTTCTTTGTTGTACGTTTGCGCCTTGCTATTTTGTGGGCTTTGTACTTCTCTCAACTTTCTGCCTGGTTTATGAAATTCCATCTTTCAGGCCCAAAAAAAAAAAACCTACTGCATGCATCTCTCTTAAGGAAACCCAAAGAGGAGTGTTACCATCAATCGTATTTCCGCTTGTGATAATTTTCAGCCATTAATCATTGTGGGTTTTACAACAAGACTCGCGTACGTTAAACACTGAAAATGCTCCACTCGTCAGCGCAAAACTGACAGTAGCATTTTACAAACCCAAAAACCTAGTCACACCGATCCGATAGTCCTAAGCAGGCGTCATTCTATCGTGCAAATGGAAGAGAAGATTGGGGTGGAGAGAAGTTTATTTTGCTCTCAAAATCATAGGCCAGCTTGAAGATTAATATAGCAAACCCTAAGTCCTAAATTTATTGATGAAAGGAACAACTTCGGTGAAATTATTCATGAAAAGAAAAAGTGACTCGAGTCATTATGGTAAATAAAATTCCAGAACACGTTCAAACTGGGGAACATGCAAACCCAGAAGTCACTAATCAAATTATCAAAATAATAACATAGAATTCCATAAACAATTGTAAACATTGGATTTCACTCCTAGAGGGCCAACAATTTCTGCAACATTATTGTTTTCTGAACATGATACATATTATTATAAGCTTATTTGCTGACCAAAGTGATGCACAACATACTAAATAAACCAATCCCCTGATAGCAACAACCACAGCGCCACAAGTCTAAGGACCAGGATGAATCAGGCAAAAAGGAATACAATACTTGCAAGGGTCTGAAATTACACTTTTGCCTTATCAATGGGATTAATTTTTCACCGTCGTCACCTGCTTCAGAAGCATTTGCACAACCTCACTTGAAATCCTTGAGGCCTCTGTCGAGAGGTGTTTGATCTTCTGCTCGGTTTCAAGTTCCAGACGCTTCACATTAGCCCCTGAATCTCCACTGCTCTGCTTGGTGGCCATGTGAACACACAGGGGCAGAAGGGTAGAATTAGCACAGATGTATCCACAACAAAAGTCTAGGGACAGCTTAAGATATTAAAAAGACTATGGGGGATATATTTATAATTGGTATGTTCATTTTCTAGAAATTGCAAGGCAAATATGAAAATGACATGGCCAAGCCATTGGAAAACTTAGAATGCCAGACCTAATGAACATTCAATGCATAGCTTTCACCAAAATATACATACCGCTGCAACTTTCTTCTGGAACTCAAGCTCCATTTGGGCACGGTATTCAGCAATCTCCCTTTGAGCCTCATCTTTGGCTTGTTTCAGTCTAGCCATTTTTGCTAAAAGCAGAAAACAAACCACCAAAGCAATTAGGAAACAACTCAATCGAGATGCTAAAATTTGGCTTAAAATCTAATAACCCTTAAAAGGAGCAAATTAGGACTGCACATTCATACATGATTTCACCAAAATAATGGTCTAGATTCATATTCTGACAACACCATGCACAAAATCATGGACAACAAGAAATATCTTCCAACAGGGAAGTTGGAAGCATAAAACTTCTCCGATTAAAATCAAGAACTCATCCTTCCACACAACTTCACAAGAGGCTAACTCATAAACAATGCAAAAGTCCCTTCCGTTCGCAAAATGCAAACCCAGAAATTCATGCATCAAGTTTGCGAGTAAAATGCAGAAACAAACAGATAATCGACTGATATACAAAGGGCACCAATCAACAAGTAAATCTAAGAGGAAAAAAATACCACTTCTGGCAGCATTGACAATGTGTTGAGCTTCTTGTTCTGCAGCCAACAATTGTTGAATTCCACCTTGACCCCTGTTGGATGCCATACTTTCTGGAACATACAACAGTTGATTATAACACTAAACCAAAGGCAATAAGCAAAAATCTTACTGAAACAACAACATAAATTCCAGCCATGAATGGCACCCCAAAACAGGTGCTTGCATTGAAACAATTGTACTCAGAAAAATCTTATCTTTTTGAACATCTGATTTACCCAATTCATACATAACACTAAATGGATCTCCTATTTGGATACAGAGATCCAACCTAAACTGAAAAATCAATGAAACAAACAATCTTGCAACTTAGACCAGTTACATGAATTGGGTGATTCGTTTCAAGTAACCACAAATAGATCGGAGTTTCTCAGATTCCTCATAATAATTCAAGAGATTTTCGTGCATAATCATAACAATTACAACAAATTGAAGACAATTGGGTCAAAATAATTCACATAAAACGAAAGCACATACAGAGCAACGTAAAGTCAGTACCTTTGGAGAGGAGAGAGAGAGAGAGTTTGAGCCGGTTTGAGAAGTTGAAGTAAAAGATTCAGAAAAAAGCGGGGGCAGAGATGCCAGAGATTTTTCGTGTATGTATAGACGGAGATGACCGTACCAGACCAGGCCAAGACTCGGGTCGCTAAACGGTGTCGTTTGGACTTTCCCTTTCCGGTTTTTAGGTTTTTACCCCCCAATGCCCAATAGAATTGAGCTTCTGTACTTATCTACGTTTACACGTGTTCATCATCTAATCTCCATGTCCAAGGTCATGCGAATTAAAAAGTTCTAATTTTTCGGTGTCACGCACAAATTGAACTATTTTTTTGTTCTGATGAACAGAACCAAACCTTTTGTGACTAAAAATTAATTTGTGGTCGGTAAGATCTGTTCTTGCTAACAAAAAATTATGAAATTGTCTAATTTGATGATATTACTCCAATTTTGACGAAAAATTAGAGAAAATTAGACTTCTTGAATGATATTGATGTGCGGAATAAGAAATGAGAATGACAGTAATTGAATTTGAAGTATGAGAATCAATATAAAGTTTTTAGAATAGTACATGGACTACTCTTATGAAAATAAAAAGCCTTGCTAATATGATTAGATTAAAAATTAAACAATTGATAATAATACATGCAAATACAAGTAGTTGGGGTGTTCAATTACAAAACTTGATGATCAACTATAGACTATATAATATAAGCCCCTATGGAAATTGCAGGTAGCTAAGTGCATAGCAGACCAAGCTAGCCAGAAGCTCAAGCATCCTCTCTCTTAGTCAATTCATACTCATACTCTGATTTTGCCTCACTGTACTTCTCCTTCGTCTTGTACACAAAACCTGCCAACCCAACCAAGCAAACAGCCCCAAGAACAAAACCCACCATTGTTCCTCTGTTCTTACTCTGATCTGAATCATCCGAATCATCTGAATCTTCAAAATCTTGTGCATCAAACTCACTCTCGTCGTCAGCTTTGTAGTTGAAGGGCAACGCATTGGAGCCCAGCTTTGAAGAGTGCGCAGGTGCTGGAGCTTGAACTGGACTGTAAGTCTCATAGTAACCTGCAGGAGCTTCAACTTCAATGCATGGAGGAGGAGGAGAAGGATAATCTGTGATTTGATCAGAATCCAAGTATTCTTGGAAGTAAGGTGCAGGGGAGGGAGAGTAGTCTGGAGAGAGAAGCTGGTCATCTTGAGTTTCAGGGGACAAGGCTTCGATGTAAGGTTCTTGTGGTGGTGGTGGTGGTGGAGGATTGTGTGAATCAGGTTCTGGTAAAGAGACCACACGGCCTCCGCTTTCGGGAGCTGGGTTTTCGGGGTAAGGAGATGAAGATGAAGCAGCTAGGGAAATTAGCTGCTCATCTGTATGCATGGCGTCGTTTGTGATTGTGGGTTGGGATTGTTGGGAAGGCATAGCGTGCACTGCCAAAGAGAGCAATGTGACAATGCAGATGCATAGCTTGGAGAGCTCAGTTGATGCCATGGTTTAAGGATTTTTTGTTTTGCAAGATTTAGAATGTGAAATTCTGCTACTGAATGCTGTGGATTCTGGAGGAGGGTTCTTTGTATATATAGAGATGATCAAAGAAGATATTCAGGTTGCAATTATGACCAGTTAATTACATTAATTGGTCCAATTAATGGAGGAGGGTTCTTTGCCACCAATTAATGTGAAAGGGTGGCCTGGAGATACTGCCTTGTCTATACAACTTGTTGATGCTCAAAAATGGTTCAACACTTTTGGGCCCAACTTAGTGATGTCTTCGTCTTCGGCACCAACTGGGCTTCAGTGGAGCGATCGATCTGTAAGATAAGAAGAGATCGGTAAGCCCGTTAGGCACCGGTGTGGTATCAGCCGAAGGCTCTTCAATGCTTAAGTTAGAATAAGTACGGAGTGAATAGTAATTTTAGCAGAGTTATAGCTAAGTGGCCGAAGGCTACAGTTACCTCATCTTTGGGACTTGTGTCCGCCTTTATAAGTCATGGGAGGTGTGCATTTCGAGTAAAACCTCGATGTGGGACTGTGGACATTGCCTAGGGAGGCTCCACATGTCTCAGCGAGGGATGCGGGTTTTTGGAGTCTTGGGTTGCGTTCGGCAGTCTGGGTTGCCGAACAACTTGCTTACCGATGGTTATGGTCTTCCACGTGTGACGTTCCTATTGGTCGTTCGAATTGGGTATAAACACAACTCTACATAATGCAGATATGGATTTAGCTAAGTTGGCTAGAGCAGATGTACTCCAAACTCTGCACTCGAGTTCAAATCCTCCTTCCGCCTCCCATAGTTTAGATTATAAAATACCGCTTGTATATATATATACAACTCTACATAATGGTGAAAGGTTTGCCTTGAAAGAAAAAGAAAATATTCCTTTTCCAGTTTTTAATGCTTAATTTGAATAATTAATGCAATGTGAAGGCTAATTAAGGCATGGCATTAACCCATTAAGAGAAATTTCCAGGAAAGAGAAGTTGAAAACGATGTGTATGAATTTATGTCTAAGTATGAACCTTTTAATCGTGACAAAATATGAAAGCAGTACAATACAACACACAAGTAAATAGTATATGAAGCGTAAATAAATCCCCCTCACCGAAATAGACTTTACGGTTAACAAAAGGTCTATAGTTTAGGGTTTAAGATTTAGCGCTCGAGTGAGGGTTCAATATTTTCGTTTCTTACTTATGGAACAAGTTATAGTTTTCCATCACAATTCACAACAATGTGAGAAACGCCGATTCGATTTTGCATAATCAAAGTAGCAATTACAAATTACTGAAGTTTCCCAATTGATACAGACTAAGGAAACATCTTGATGACACAATAACCAAACTGAAATTTTGTGAAACAGAGGAGAAAGCAACATTGAGGCACAATTAAAATGAGTGCCTTGTGCTACACACAGATATACACATTCCAAGCTACCAAAGTCCCTTGGACCATTCAGAAAACACAACCAATCCTCTGAGAAATTATATGTTGGAGGAGCTCCTGAAAGAGCCAAGAGCTTTAACAGCTGCTGCTCTCAATATGTATTGGTGATAGAAGGCAGCAATGGCAGCACCAATGAATGGCCCAACCCAGAAGATCCACTAGATTAAACAAAAATCACAGAAACAAAAATTGAAAGTTAGTTTCATGGTCAAGCAACTTTCTTTATATGTGAAATTAAGAGGGTAAAAAGGTCAAAGGTGCATACTTGGTCATCCCAAGCCTTGTCATTGTTGTAGATCACTGCAGCTCCAAGACTTCTTGCTGGGTTTATTCCAGTGCCAGTGATTGGGATTGTGGCAAGGTGCACAATAAACACAGCAAACCCAATTGGTAGTGGTGCCAAGACCTTTAAAATTAATCAAACATAAACAAAGATTAAGCAATTAAAATTCAATTTTCCTCAAGTAAAATTGGATTTAGATTTTCTTAAAAGTATTTATATATGGTACTTACTGGGACATGTGAATCCCTTGCATTTCTCTTGGGGTCAGTGGCAGAGAAGACAGTGTAGACAAGAACAAAGGTGCCAATAATCTCAGCAGCCAAACCAGTGCCTTTGCTGTACCCATCAGCAAGCCCATTGGCCCCTCCACCATACTTGGTAAAGTCAGCATTTTGGAAAGCTTTCACTAGCGCAACACCACATATGGCTCCAAAGGACTGAGCCACCATGTACAATATGGCTCTGACCAGTGACACCTTCCTAGCCAAAAACAGTCCAAATGTGACAGCAGGGTTTATGTGCCCTCCTGCATATACATAAATGCTCACATTAGTAAACCACATGCTAAATTGTAAATCCGATAAATTTTTGCGTGTACACGTGTTGTAATCTGAGTGAACTAGTAACCTACGTCAGTATCTCAGATATGAAAACTCACCGGAGATACCAGCAGTGCAGTAAACGAGGACAAAAATCATGCCACCAAAGGCCCAAGCAATGCCAAGAATGCCAACACCACCACACTGGTCTCCATCAGATTGGCTCTTGTATCCAATCACTGTGAGCACAGTGATGTACAAGAACAAGAGGGTAGCTATGAACTCAGCTATGATGGCTCTGTAGAAAGACCACTGGCCAAGCTCCTCTGCATCAATCAATGGTGCTGGTGGAGGGTCCTGGTAGTCTTTGCCTGAGAATCCATCTTGCCCTCCTCCAACTTCAATGTCTTTGGCCATGGCTAATTGGGTAGCTAGCTAGCTCTTAGCTTAGGTAAAGTGAGAGAGAGAGAGAGAGAGAGATGAAAATGAAGTGAGTTTGGAAGAGATTGTTTGGTGTTTGTGACGGGGAAGAGTGGAGGGGTTTGGGGGTTTATATGGAGGGTTGAATGAGAGTGGAAGTGGTATTATTAAACTTTAGGTTGGCCGTCCAAAGCTTCTAGCTCACAAGTTTTCTTTTCTTTCTTTGAGGTGACCCTACACTCTGTCTGATTCGAGTTCTTTAAAGACAATTCCAGGAAGTTCTATAATTCCACGTTTTTATATGTGCGTATTCATGTCAGCACAATGTAAGATTGTGTAAAATTATGATAAATTGTTGGCCATCAATGGTAAGGAACGAATATGAGACAATATATATATATATACTTCCGTTTTAATTCGAGATTTATCGTAAACTCGCTACTCAAGCAGAACTATGCCACCCATATACTGATTATACTAATTAAGCTAGATGACCTGATTAATCAGCAATCACCTTAGAGTTTGAACCGTTGATGGAGTGACACGTGTCCCATGATCTTTGCAGCCGCGGAAATGGGGGAGGATGAGAGGTCAAGATCACGTGATTATTGTGAGTATGGTGAGAAAATGGACTTGGCGTGACTCTCCTGAGTGAGAGAACCGACCATTCACCACCGCCCCATCCAAAGTTTCCAACTCAGACCCACCTCGCCTCTGACGCTCTCAACCACTCACGTCCTACCACGTTTCCCTGCACCGGCCCATCAGCAATCATTGTTTCGGATGAACCGGTTTAGTGGAATTTTAATTTTGCTCTAATCAACATTATCCCAGTACAAATAACTAACCAAAAGACAAATTAGAGAGATTAAGGCGTTCGGTAACGTTTTCGGAGGTTGTTTTTATTTTCAGAAAACAAAAATGAGTCAAAAACATATTCGGTAGCATGTTTTCATTCCCGTGGAAAACGTTTTCATAAAATGAAAACAAGTTCATGTATGCTTGTAGAAAACAGAAAAAAGTTGTTTTCATTTTCGTGGAAAACGTTTTCTCATAAAACATTACAAAAATGAGTCAAAAACACGTTCAATAGCATGTTTTCATTCTAGTGGAAAACGTTTTCATAAAATGAAAACAAGTTCATGTATACTTGTAGAAAACAGAAAAAAGTTATATCATTCTCGTGGGAAACGTTTTCTCAGAAAGCATTCTTCGAAAACGTTACCGAATGGGCCCTAAAATTCCGACCCAAAAACTATAAGAAAAATGTTAAGGCTCTTATCAGGCCACGTGTCAACAACAGGAAGAACATTGTCCAGAACCTTTGTCTTGTTGCTGTGGTGACGTCTGTCCTATACCTGGTGTAGCAAAAAGCTTCGCGAAGACTAAAGTTTAAGGGAAAATAAAAGCCAACAAACTTGAGGCATAAAGAGATCGAACCTTCAAGTTTCTAAATTTGGAGTTACATAAAATTTAAATTATTTTGTTGAGTTTAGGCTTCACCATTTGGAATGTTAGTAGTTGTATATATCTTATAATTTGGGTGGAATTGTTGCGTAACTACGTTCATTAGCGGACACATGAATTTTTTCAATGAGGTGCAATTTTGAAAGGCTAAAAACTTTATTTTTTTTATTAAAAAAAAAAAGGAAAAGCACATGTGCTTCTTCTTCCTTCTCTCTATGAGTTATATTTTCTTTCTTTCTATTATTAAAAGAAAAGGATGTGCTAATTAAGTCATGTTCTTTCATTATAAAAATAATTTGCTGAGGAAAAAAAAAAAGTGTGTCTGCGTTTGAGAAAAGCAGCTGAATTGCCGTCTTGAGAAAGAATTCCTCGATTGGAAACTATCTTCACCCGCAATTAATTTAAGTCAAACAATTAATTTTAAAAGAAGAAAAAGAAAGTTTGTTAAAAGCCCTTTTGTTTTATAACCCTTTATCTTTTTTTAAGCAGCCCATACATCAGAGCTTGTTAAAAACCCTAATAAAAAAACGCATTGCAGGCAGAAACAACCCAGCGCCTTCAAGCCTTGGTTGAGGCAATTCATCAAACACCTGAAGCGCACCACGAAACCTCAGCATAGGGGCAATATGCATCGCCTGAAGAGGATTTTTCGGAGAGAGAAAGTGCAGCTACACCTTCTTGTGCCTTAATAGATCTACCAGTGACTACGTCACCAAAAGTTAATGTGACATTAAAAAATTCTCATTTAACTCAAGTAATTACGTCACGAAATGTTAGTGTGACACTAAAAAATTCTCATTCAAATCACGTAATTACGTCATAATATATGTTAGTGTGACACCCACAAATTCTCATTCAAGTTTCTCCACAATGGGTATCATTCATACTGAATCCCCTACCCATGTGTAATCCTTCATATCTGCATAAATGTGTAATCCTACCCATATGACAATTATTTTTGTCGTATTTGTAATGTCTTTAGAAACATGTTTAAGAATTGTTTTAGGATTTCTACTAGAGAGATGAATGAAGTGACATCATTAAACAAGGTGTAAAATAATCAACACAGAAAATATGAACTGGAATTTATAGTCTTTTCTAAAAATTGTGACTTCAAAATGATATTTTACTGAGTTATATCTCTAATATTATTCACCAAACTGCAAATGATTTTATTTTATGGAGGTTGAGTGCCTTGAAGAATATTAAACTTTTGACGTCTACCTTCCGCCATCTTTTTCATGTCTGTTATTTTAGCAGAATTGCAGAAAGCAAAATCTTGATATCCTTCCAAAGATGTAGCATAAAATTGCAATCAACAAGAAAAATACTAAGGTTTAATTCCTCCCAAAGTTCCAAAAGGTAAGCATATATTTTTCATAAGATTGAAGTCACTGAATTGCAAAGTTCTGTTAATTTGTTTGGATACAAATTCACACATAAACTGAGAAATAAATAAATAAAACTATATAATCAACACAGAAGAATTAAGTAAAATTTCAATCTGTTGGGCCTCTTGATCATACTCCTCTGCCTCCAGCTCCCACTCTTCAGCTATTGTCTCCAATTCAGGACAAGTTGAAGTCTTGTTGGGAGATATCAAAAGGGCAGGAGCAACCTCAACCCAAGAACCCAACAATCTCATCTCCTTTGCCATTGAAATCAAACAAACAAAAACCCTTCTTTCTTTCCTGCTCTGATCAGCTGCTTCCAAAGCTTGAAGATGAAGAACAAGAAGTGGATCTCAAACAAAAAAGGGCTTCTGTTGCAGATTCTTGATTAGGGTTTTGTTTCTAAAAACAGCTTGAGTCTGTGAGAATGTTTTTGGGTTGAAGGGAAAGTAGAAGAAGGTGCCCTTTTATAGGGAGTGAAATAATCATATGATATTGGTGAGAAAAATGAGTGAAGGAAACTACACCAGAAACTGCAATAAAAAGTTACAAGGCGTGTGAGGAACATGGAAAATGCTGACAAATAATTGCAACACGTTTGATAGCTATGATGGCAAATTTTTCTAGCAACGCCAAGTGTTCGATCTACGTTGAATCCAATTAATGTCCAAGGCTCCAATCCAATCTATGCTGGTGACCGTCCACCAAATTGCTTAAATTGGTCCATTCCATACACTACAAGGTACCTAAAATCCCTTCATTTTTTGCTGCTTCTAGTTTTTAAAAAAAAAACTTAAAATTTCAACATCCTCCTCCTCACCGGCACCTTTAAAGCCAATTAATCCACACCTACCCTTTATAAAAAGAGTCCAAAACAATTTCTAGGTTATAGCAATTCGTGTATTATGCAGAATTTTATGTGTGAGGAGACTTCTTGAAAAATATTTATAAAAAAAAAAAATTTTAACTCACACTACATTCCAAAGTGACCAAAAAGATCAAAACATTATATATATAATGAAATCTTTACATTTTTGTTTTCTTTTGGTAATCTACAAATTAATTAAAAGATCTATTGAGCTCAATCGAGAATAATTCAAATTTTCACGGACCCTAACAAACCATAAGCAAAGAGAAAACAATAAAAAAATAAGAGAAAGATTAACAAACTTAGGGCTCATTTGAGAGTGATTTTTAGAAAGGCCAATAATCACTTTTATGGAGAAGCACATAGGAGGTGATTCTCTCCAGAATCACTTAAAATCACTCAGTTATTTTTTTTTGCAAAAGCACGTGGGAGATGTTCTTCTCATAAGTGATTTTGGCCCACATGAAGGATATATTTTGGGAATAGGGTGTTGTGTAAAGACATCTAGAAACCTCTACACCCAAAGTTTGAGAGAATAAATCATCTAGCGTGGCATATCTAATATGTAATAATCATAAAAGCGGAAGCATAAAATAGCTAGGGATTCATGCAAGTCTCCTTAGGTCCCAATGTTTATAAGTTTATGAAAATGTGCACCAATGACTTTCTAAAATCTTATTCAAGAGAGAGATGAGATGTTCATACCTTTGGAGCAAATCTTGAAATCAAGAATGGTGTTCAAGTAGAGAGATTGGTCCCTTTGTTGTTGGCTCTCCATTTGATGTTGATTCTCCACATTTTGGCTCTCCAAATAGATACAAAGATATGTACTTCCCCAAAGTTCTTCACCAAGGATTGAATGAGATGAGAGAATGAGAAACAACTTGAAAAGAAGTAGGTGCTAGCCCTCCTCTCTAAGTGTGGCAGACCAAGGGGTTAGGGAGAGAGGTCTTGATATTTCCTCTCTTCCAATTTCACCAACTTGAAACCCTAAAAAATGGGGTGTTATAGCTACACATATATAGAACCAAAATTGTCACACACTTGACAAAATTGCCCTTCCACATTGAGTGTGCGCACCCCCCTTTTGTGTGCCATCTTTTTGCTATCTTGACCCACCACATTAATCCTATAATGTGTCACACTTATGCCTAAGTCCATATGGCCCATTCCCTTTTGAATTTCCAAGTCACATGGGACCTTTATTAAAGTTTCATAACTTTAATTGAATAATTAAATTAATCTAATCAATTTAATTAGTTTAGTGACTTAACAAATTTAATCACTCACTTGTCCAACAAGTGTTGGTCCCAATCATCCTTAGTTGATCGTGTCAAGTGTCGAGTCAACCATTTGACTTTTGACCTTTGACTTTTTGACTTTGATCTTTGACTTTCACATTGACTTTGACCAAGCTACAAAATCATTCAATCTCTTCTTAATTCCCAATCAACTCCTTTTTCGTTGTGTGATCTTATATGTAAGACTCGTGTCTTGGGGAAGCAAAAACGGTGAGCAATCCCACATCTCTTGGGGAGGGAAAGATGAAGTGTCTTATATGTATGGACACTTCTCTTCCTAGCAAGAGGCCTTTTGAGAGATCACTGGCTTCAGATTTCATGGGAACTCCGAAGTTAAGCGAGTTTGGGTTAAAGCAATCCCATGATAGGTGACCACTGGGAAGTTTCTTGTGAGTTCCCAGAAATAAAACCGTGAGGGCGGGGCCCAAAGCAGACAATATCGTGCTAAAGGAGTCGGGTCGTGACATAATGGTATTAAAGCTTGACCCAGACCGAAAGTGTGCCAACGAGAACTCTGGGCCCTAAGGGGGGTGGATTGTAAAGCCCGTGTCTTAGGGAAGCAAGACCGGTGAGTAATCCCACATCGCTCGGAGAGGGAAAGGTGAAGTGTCTTATATGTGTGGGTACTTCTCTTCCTAGCAAGAGGCCTTTTGGGAGCTTATTGGCTTCGAATTCCATGGGAACTCCAAAGTTAAGCGAGTTTGGGCTAGAGCAATCCCAGGATGGGTGACCCACTGAAAAGTTGCTGGTGAGTTCTCAGAAACAAAACCGTGAGGGCGGGGCCCAAAGCGGACAATATCGTACTAGAGGAGTCGGGTCGTGACATTTTAAGTTCTAATTAGTGAGGCAATGGGTATGAATGATTCACTCTGAACCAAGTGTGAATTGTATCCCTCTATACAATTCTCCATATTGGCGAAGGCTAATTATAATTAGTCCTTGCAAGTCTTCCACAAGTCATAATTGACACCTAGCAGTATGTTATGGCTACCCAAGCTAAAAAGAATTCATTTAGAGAACCTAGTCAGTTTGTGATTACAATGCAATTCGATCTTCTCTAATTCAATAATCTATGTCATATTCTTGGGATATGGTAAACTCGTGTCAAATTCCTTAATATGACAACTCTTGGTTATATGATTCACCTGGATGAAATTACAAACATTCTTGTTTCAATTTCCATCCGATACTTTGGCCAAAAATTCAACGAATCATATTTTCAGAGTATTCTCTATTCTTACTAAGAGTAGAAATTCTTTGTTGTACATTCATCTGCCTTCGTGTGCATGTTGAGAATTCTGAAAATATCTTTAAATCACATCCTTTCGATACGACTGTATAGTGGTCTCAAATCGAAACAACCCATCATTAAATTATATATTTTTAAAAAGAGTCCATACACTACAAGGAAACTAAAATCCCATCATTTTTGGCTGCTTCTAGTTTTCACAGAAAACGTAAATTTTCAACATCCTCCTCACCGACACCTTTAAAGCCAACTAATCCATACCTACCCTTCTAAAAAGAGTCCAAAACAATTTCTAGGTTACAGTATTTCGTGTACTATTCACGTAGGTATATTTTTTTAAAAATAACTAACGTTTTATATATACTTTTTAATTATATATAACAATAATTGTTTTTTAACACAGGTATTATTCAGGCACATATGTATTCTTTACTGATATTTTGTAATAATACCCATATTAGTGGCATATTTTATCTGTATTTTTCATTCACTGTTGAAAAAAAAACTACAAGAAACAAAAATTGGATAAATAATTTTAAATTTTATATAATTATTGAACTTTTCACGGTATGTGCTTAAGAATTGCGCAATAATACATATGTATGTATTTTATACGTCTTGTATTTTACTAACTATACCACGGATATATAGCTCTTGAAAAAAAATGCAGTTTAATCAAAAGTTATTCGATTACATAATTTTGATGAAATAAATAGATTAGCACAATATTTATGATATTCCTTATATTTACGTAATCAAATTAACCTTAATTAGCACTCAATTGTCTTGTTTCTAGCTTGCAAATCATCACTAATCCTCCTAAGAGCTGCATGCAACTGCAAGCCACAGTTTCGTAAGCAATGCACGTACTTCCCAATAGTCTGAAACGTATAATTATTTTGGTACTTTTTATTAGGAAACTATATTTACATTCAAGAAGATCGAAACTAATTGCATATTTACAGCACAGGGTTCATTAGACAATGTTCAGAGTGGAAGAACTCCCACTGCATTGGTTGGAAGGACGTTTTGAAGCCATTCATTATCTGAACCATTGCAGTTGCCTCCCTGATCCATTTCTGATCTTTCAGATGGCTAGATCACAGCTCTGATCAAAGCATTACATCGTACCAACGCCGGGGCATAGCCAGACACATCCAAAGCAAGGCATTTTCAAATACGTGATCATAGGTCTTCATCAAGGATCCCTAACCAAAGAATCAACATGAGCTTAAAAAGTTATGAATCGATGTCGGATTCTTCGATGCTTTCTTCGAAAATTGTCTCCAAACCGGGTGAATTCGAAGGCTTTCATGGGTAAATGATGGGGGCCGGAAGAACCTCCATCCATCCACTCAAATTCTTCATCTCCTTAACAAAAAGATGGCCTCTCTTCCCACTTATGTCAAGAAAGAAGAGAGAATTAATTTCTTTGCGATCTATCAATGACGGGCTTTTGTCTATACAAGAAGAGCACATTTACTTGGTAAGGGTAAGAACGAGCAGGCCCTTATATAGCAGGAAATCTGCAGTGATTATCAGCGAAAGGGTCCCATTTTGATTGATGCTAATCCGCAGCGGTAGCCAGAATCTAAAAAACATGAGGTTAAGCCTAATTATGGCATTGGCCAGACCCAACATTTACCGAGTTTCTTGGCAAACGATTTAGACCAGAGCAGAACACCCTTCACCATTGTATAATTGAATTGACCACATTTTCTCTCCATTCCCATTTCTGTGCCAACAAACCAATAATCTCTATGCGTTACAGAATAAACACCCGCCTAATAAACGCTCAAAGGGCTCGTAATTATTAAGTAGTTTGTAGCTCAAGTGGTTAAAACTCAAAGTCTGGTATTCGGTCATGTTGACATAGAATTGACATCTGGCCCTATGGTGGTTAGCATTTTCTTCAAATCAAATTATCAACAAGGTGGCTGATATAAACATTACAATTCTTTGGGCTGTGAATCAAAACAATAGCTTCATTCCCCAGAGCATATCAGCAAATATAAGAAGCTATTCTTCCAAACACATTTGAAAGGTTTATCTGTCACACATAGAATAGTATTCGACAAGCGTATTGCAACTGGTGACTTCGACTGACACTAGATCGATTCAGAGCTTCAAGCCCTGATTCAAATACGTGATCTAAAACTAAAATCAGCAAGACTAAATATAGTTTTAGCATAGAAATGCCAATTTCAAATCATGCTACGATTACCTCACATCTCAGTTTCATAAACCCTGAGGCCCTCTACTCACCATAAGACTCGAATTTGGTCTTTCAACCTAAAGAGCTCAAAACCTATACTATTTTCCAGACTCACACTCCCCTGACAATAGACATTTGATTCATGGAATCACATAACATCCAAACAATTGTTGTTCGACAAACTGGACAAGGATTTGATCATAATTCACAAATCCCATTGACTCGATGATTTCAAACCACAAGCATGTTTTCAAAAATGGCTTACATCGAAGCCATAGAATACTCTAGAAGCACATACAAAACTACTTTAGCCCAGTGAGTGATATACACAACTTAAAAACCTGCAACATTCATTCAATTTTCACTTCAAAGCAAAATTGTACCGCATTTCCAAAACAGAAACCCAAAACATACCAAATAAACATCAACCATCATATGCATAAAAGCAATGCATTTCAACATTAAAGCATTGGCCTTTTTACGTCCAGAAATTATCAGAGGAAAAAAAAACATTTAACACTAAAAGCATTACATCTCCGCATTTTGATCAAAACCATTCACTGCATTATCAATCCATAACTGGGAGAAATTATAAAACAAAACCCAAAAATATGAAATTCATTCTATTAGAAAAAAAACTGACTAAATATGTGAAGCAACCCAAAACAGAGAGAGCTCAGTCCAAGGGAATCTCAACATCTCCATCAGCAATCTCCTGCTGCAGATCCTTGGGGTCTTTACCATCCACAGTACACCCAACAGAAACGCAAGTGCCCAGAATCTCCTTCACCGTCCCAGCCAACTCCTTGGCCATGGACCTGTGCTTCATGATCTTAGCAATCTCAATCACATCATCCAACGAAATGTTACCGCTGTGCTTGATGTTCTTCGTCTTCTTGCGGTCTCTCTCCGGCTCCTTCAGGGCCTTGATGACCAGAGCCGCAGCTGAAGGCACCACAGAGACCTTCGCCTGACGATTCTGAACGGTGAGCTTGACGGTGACTCTCAGGCCCTTCCAGTCCTTGGCTGTCTCTTTAGCAATGTCTTCTCCGATCTTCTTCGGGGAGAGACCCAGAGGACCGATCTTGGGCGCGAGAGAACTGGCGGCGCCGACCTCGCCTCCAGTGACGCGGACGTAGACATCGACCACCTGCGAGGGGTCCAACTTTGGAGGCATGGCTTCTTCAGCGGCGCTCTGGGTTTGGGGGGGTTAGCGTTTTGGAGGGAGGAGGCAGCTTGAGAGTGAATGTGTGGTGTTTGTAGGGGGCTTCATATAACGCTAGGGTTTTGTGGATTGAGAGATTGCCAAACAGAAATTACAATGATCTCCTCGGCTTTTGTTGGGCTCTCGCAAACTCTTTTTCCTAGTAATCGCATTGGAACCCAAAATATTTTGCTTATAACACCCAAAAATTTACTCGCCACACTTTTAGCCCAAGTTGACCAGTTTCTGGTGAGTCATTGACGGCTATTGATCTACGGACCATCGATCTATTGGACTTTAGCTCCATTCAGTCTAAACTTGCTAGTGGTGGGTCGGTCCATTCGACCATCATGGTGATTGTGCTCAAGTCAAGCCTAATTCCTTTTGGTCCACGTTTGATGAGTCATCAATGATGAGGGGTAATAATTAGGACTTCTTAATAGCAGTTGGGAAATATTTTTACTCACCACTTTAACATATGGTGTACCCTCACTATCATTATCAACACTTAACATGTGTCCATATGCATAATTATAATTCACTTTTGGTTTGTATTTAGGCTTAAGTGCTATAGTGCCCTTTGAAATATTGGTCAATTCGCACTAAACCCCCTTAAAGTTAAAGTGACCTACTTTGTCCCCTTGACCGATGTTTTGTGTCTCACTTTGCCCATCACCGTCAAGTCTGTTAAAAATTCTGTTAAAAATATTGACGTGACACCAATGGGACCCACTATTTTGATAAACTAAGTGCCATGTGTGAAGAAAAAAATTAAAAATTAAAAATGGTCTTTTAACAAATTTTAACTATTAAAAATAAAAATAATACTTTAAAACCAAAATAATCCCCAATTCCCCTCCTTCAACCACAGTTGTCTTTTAAAAAAACTTAATTTAACTATAAACAATTGAAATTAATAAAGTTAAAATTTTAAAATCAAATATAAAAAAAATAAAACAAAAACAACCAAACCCAGAAAAACCCACCCTCATCCATCTTCCCCAAACCCCATCCCCACCTCCCCAAACTCTTCCTGGATATGACACACCCAGATCTACCCTTGCTCATCTCTAATATATATATATATATATATATATCTCTCTCTCTCATAAAGCAAAGGCCATAACCAGCCATTTATTTTTCCTCTCTTGTGTTTGTTCGTATTCGCCAAACGAATCACTAGAACTGCCAATCACACCAACCATTTTACTTGTAAATTGATAAAATTATAGCACACAAGTTTAGCAATTCCATCTTAATTTACACACTTAGAAGTCAACAAGAATACATAGGGAGTGAAGCTGACGACGAGGAAGAAGAAGAAGAAGAGCTAGAGGAGGAGGGCTTGCTGAGAGGCCACATATAGAGAGAGTGACATCGACGAAAGCTGCCGAGAGAGAGGACCATAGATCTTAGCAGCTGGTTACCACAACCAATGTTAGTTATGTGCCTGGTCAGATGAGCTCCCAAAGCCACTCGTCAAGCATCATCTTTCGAATTTTGAAGCTCTTCGTCTTGGGTTGAGATTGGTGTGGGTTCCTTGGCCAACGAATCCAAACCCATTTCAAGCTAATTTATTCTGGTTGGCTTCAAGGTTTTGAAAAAGAACACGAATCTTATGGCTCTGGGTTGCATGAAGCAATTGGTGGTGGATTATTTGCAGGTCTCAATTGGGTTTGGAATAGTGCTGTGATCTTTTAGCCGAAAGTTTGTGACCTGAGATTTGATGGAGCTTGTGGGATGGGTTTGGGGGTTTGGGGGTTGTTGTGGTCTTTTTGTTGAGAGCTACAATGGGCTTGTTGGACTACTGCGAAGTAGATCAAGCTCTCTTGCGCCCATGTCTGAGTTTGTGGCACCAGGCCCCAAAACACCCGAAAGAGTTGAGACCTTAGGGAGTGCTTTGGTCTTCTTCAATGGTTCTTCAGTTCATTGAAAGTTTTGATGAGAAAGATATATCAGCTATTGTGAAGCTATTGCTTGATGATAGAGGTAGAGCAGACACTGGAAGGGGTTTGCTTGAAACATAGTGGAACAGGTGTTCCAGCAACTGCTACTTGTTTGATTAGGCTTCCAACAGCTTGACGAATGCTTGGTCGCGCCTTTGGATTTCTCACCAAAAGGATGATGCCCATGATTTCAACTGAGCTTCAGAAGATAAGTGTTTCAGATCTGGAATAGGGTTTTTTGAGAGGGAGAGAAAGAGAGAGAGAGAGAGATATATATATATATATATATATATATATAATGCATCGTACTATAAGAATACTATAAGAGTTACAAATGATCATCATGGAGTGGCATATGTTTCTTTTAATCTAAAAGATAGCATCATGCTTGTTATCTAGTTCATGCACAAAGATAATAATCATGTAAGCAAAAAGGTGATAACAAAGTGGTGTCGTATAGCAGCATGTTTGCCCTTAGTATAAAGATGATGAACAAATAACCAATCAAAGATGCTTGAAGTACTAAACTATCGACATAGTAAAAACAGAATGTCATATTAATTTAGTAAATGCACTTGAAAACTGTTAGATATGAGGATAAATTCTTATCTTGTATCAAGAGATGATGGTATATTTGGCATGACAAGATATAATATTTTAATATAAAATCATTGAAGCAAAAGATATCTTATCTCTTTGTAGATTCTAGTCGAGATGGGTGTGCTGAGACGATGAGTTGCACAACAGCGTGGGCGTAGTGCAAAGAACGGAGAATAGGCAATGGCAGTTTCTTGACCTCTCAGTTTCTTTTGTAGTGGCAATTTCATTAGGCGATGCTTGACCATTTGACCATAGGCAATGATAGATTTATGTGACCGGCAACACCGAGTCTGTCGAACTTCTGGCAATGAGAGGTGGTCGGTGGTGTCAATGAGATTTTCCTGGTGCCTTCGGGGGTTATGTGCTGTTGAGATATCCTCTAGCGTCTGACTCTTGTCAAAGCTTGATTGACTACATCTCATCCAACGGGATCTTCCAGCCGTAGATCAAAACCAAATTGATTACAGATATTCCATAAGAAGGCAAAACAACATAAAAGATGTTAGAAACCATTATTGACTCAATAATAAATAGCCAACACAACATTTAAACAAACAACTTCTTATCTTTTAGTTTTCCTGATGGTTTACTACACCAACAAGTATTGCATTGCATAACTTATAAATATGACAGAACCATCGAATCACGGCATGGTCCCTAGTAGAGTCGTCATTTATGTTGGGGTCTTTTTCCATCGGAAGGCTTGTTCGGGCTTGTTGATTCTTGGACCGCCATATAGTGGTGAATCAAGCCTTCGTTGCCCTTTTTTCTGAGTTAGTGAGAACTAGGCCCAAAGCATCCCTAGAGAGAAGCAGGTCACAGGGGAGTACTTTGTTCTTCTTCCAATGGCTGCGTGTTTTGTGCTGACGTTTCCATCAGCTAGACGAAGAGTTAAAGATGATGCATTGATGTTGCACATGCTTAGCATGAGAGCTTGCTTTGGTGAATCAAGATACTACTAGGCTTGGCATGAGAGGCTTGTGGCGTGGGAGTTAAGAGAGAACGAGCATAAAGAAAGGATTAAGGCCTGAGATTTTGGGTGTTTTCGGCAGCTAAACGAAGAGCTTGCGATGTCTGTGTTTTCTTACCAAAAAGGTAATGACTATGGTATTAGCTTGAGAGGATGGGGTGTCTTGAGTAAATTTCCGGCCGCTTGACAAACGCTTGGTCACACTCCGGGATCGTGTGTTTGATGGGTAGAAGGTGCCTCCTTTTATAGGCGTTGGAACCCACAATTTAATCAAGCCACCCTCTCCCTTTTCCTTCACTTTCTTCCATTCAATCTTATTTAGTGAAACGTTTCCAACCTGAGCGCATAGGCACGAAGCTTTTTGGAGTTCCAAGATTTTCACGCAGCTGGCTTCTTCATGTGGGTGAGGCGCCACTCACTTTTCTTCCTGAGTTTCCTATTACAGCTTGCGGAAGAAAGAAAAATGGGTAGGGTTGTTGGTCTGAAGGGTATTCCTCCTGCGCATATGAATTTCCTTTGGTTTTTGCAATGGCTTACCATTTGACTTGGTTCTGAGGCTTTTTGACAATACTAGATATTTTACACGATGCGATATTTTATAAGGTGTTGAGCTGAGCTATTTTCTAAGGTATTGGGTCATTTGCATTTTATTTCCAACGGCCTGTGAGTTTTTCTTGGTTTCATCAAGCTGCTGGAAGTAACTTATTTGCTTTGTTTTTTGGCAAGGCGCTGGATGTTTTCGTTGATGTGGGATTTTTCCAAGTGTTGTAGGCCATTGGATATTTTCCTAAGGCATTGGGGCACTCTTCTTTCTCTCATGCATACCCATATGTTTGGGCTCAAGAAACTGGCTTGATTTTTTATGCTCCCAAGCAGCCCAAAACTTTCATTCCTTGAACCTTCAATGAGCCTCGTGAATACTCGTAACTATCTATACCACAATTCGCTCAACAAGCCCCAGGCATTTGCCTGGCTTGGGCCCACTTAAGCTTGTAGCTTGGCTTGGTGCCAAAATAAAGGTTTTTCGCTTAGCGTTGCACGTTGCTTGGCGTGTTTGTGCTCGAGCTTTCCCGTATTGCAATGGGCTATGGCCGAGCTAAACGGTGCTTGACGGGACAATAAACTCGGGTTCATAAAGTCAGTACGTTTTAAGAGCTTGTTACAACCTCTCTGCATGGCAAGTTGGTGTTTGCTTGGCGTGGCATGTGGACCATAACTTGCGCCAGCGCATACGACAAATTCTTGCATGCCCAAGTCAGGCTTCTTTCCTGGTTAAGCGTCGTATTGGGCTAGAAATATATTTGGGCTCAGCTTTAGATTTTTTGGGCCTCAACAGGGGTTGGAGCTTGTGGGTGGTGGTCATGGGAGAATGGGGGAGAGGGAGAGCGCAAATGGTGAGAGAGAGGGTGAGAGAGAGGGGGAGAGAGAGAGAGGGAGAGAGAGTGAGAGTTTTATTATTATTTTTTATTATTAATTATTTTAATCCATTTAAAATTAAAAAAATAATAAAACATGAGTCTCATTGGTGCCTCGTCAACATTTTTAACGGAGTTTTTAACAGACTTAACGGTAAGGGGCAAAATGAGATGCAAAACATCAGTCAATGGGGCAAAGTGAGTCACTTTAACTTTAAGGGGGTTTAGTGAGAATTGACCAATGTTTCAGGGGGCACTATAGCACTTAAGCCTTGTATTTATGAAACCATTGTTATGCCTATGAACACGTATAGTGTTGAGAATTGTGGTAAGGGTATACCTTATATTAAAGTTGTGAGTAAAAATGCTCTCAATTATTAATAGTTGTCTAATCATGTACAAAGTTATTATTGAATTATTGGATTGAACCCCTAATTATAACCACTCAACATAGTCCATCATTATATGCGCTCTCGTCACCAATGAGCTGGTGGGCATAACTAGCAGCAACCCTCAACTTCCCAATTTTCTCAACTTTCTCTTATGTTATATTGTTAGAAGTATATTATGTCAGTATTAAATAACTTTTGATTTAGTGGTAGTTTTTCATTCAAATATCGTAAGAGCTCTTAAATTGGCAGTCCCCAATCTAGTTGAGGCAAGCGTGTCATCTCAGGTAGTTAATTATTCGACATGTGATGGTCAATTGTTTGTGGCTAGGACTGGACACCATTGAGATTGAGTCCATTCTCGCCCCCTCTATATATGTTGCGCAATTGTCCAACTTAATGAGTGCAGTGCGGTCTAGTTCTCCTCTTAGTAGAGTTTCATAATGAGGATCTTATCTAAGAGTTTTAGATAAGACATTCACTATAGAATGACAGCGACCACTGCGTGGGGTATGATTAGTTTTGAGTCCCGTAGAGTCTCCATCCACTAGAATGATTGAATCTCGAAAGAACTCAATAAAGTTGCTTTGGGTTAAGTAAATTGGTGGTGAACCCTTCTTTACATGCTATGCTACCAACTACAACAGTGACACCAGTCGTGATTCACGACAGAGCCTTCACGCATGCCATACGCGTTTTCCACCGCAATTTACAACTCGACATGCAATGACGTAAACTACTGTGATTTCCCCAACCTTTTTTTCTTCTACAACTTACTTTTCATTAAAATAAATTGATAAAATATAGGATGAAAATGGCTCGTTATTCTCAAAACAAATTACGATCTCATATTATCAATTATAATATTATTTTTGTGGCAAATGATTCATTAGTGTAGAGTTTTGGAGTATTTATTCCTTCATTTAATGTAAGGTTTTGAGTTTGAATTCTAGCATTGGTGTAATGTGTGTAAGTTTAATATATTATCATTCCTCTCAATAAAAATATCCTTAAAAAAAATTATTGTTGTGAGCTTCATTATTTGGCCAAACCAAAAGCAAACATATTTAAAGCTTTATCTTTGTTTTATAGGGGCTTCAAACAAAGAAAACTTTTGCTCGTGCCACAGCAAGGACAAAACTAAACTATGGTTAGAGTGGGCTCTAGCCTAGTGCAAAGTTTGGAAAAAAAAATTTTAATATTAATTTTTAGGCACTACACCTCATTTTACAAAAATTAGCATACCCTGTCCAAAAAAATCTCCAATTAGCTTCAAGTTTTCTCCTATGAGAAAATAAATTGAATTTTATTTAGATTTTTATCCATATAAGAAATAATAGTCCACCCCTATAAAAAATTTATGATTCCATCCTTGTGCCACAGTGTATTTATATTATTGATCACAACAATCAGTCTGCTAATTATTTGGACCATCCATCGTGTCCATAGACAAAATCTCTTATCAAACGATATGGTAATTTAAAAAGCTCTCAAACACTACGATTATTGGAGTTAATCCGCTATTTCTATCACCATATTCATTGGGATCAAAAGAGGAACTATCTCCAACCCATTTGGGACTAAACCCAAATTTCTCCCCTCAAAAAGTAACTATTTGGGTTTTTCCCAAACTCAAACTGTTTTTTCTCCCCTCCGTTGTTTAAGAATGGTTTAAGTCAATTTTTTTTTTCATAGATGACTTTTCTTCATTTAATCTTTTTAAATAACTTCATAATTTAATTTTTTTGAACAATTTGACCTAAAAAAAATTGAAATTCTATAAATATAATTTTATTAGAGAAATAGGTGGGTATTTATAGAGTTTTTAGTGAGTTTTGGGGTTGGATATGATTTAGATTAATTTAAAATATTATTTTAACAACTTGATTTAAATTTCAGCCGTTGGATCTTTTTTTTACCGTTAAAATACCTTGGATTTAATATGGACCATTGATTTGGGTTATGTTAGAATAAATAATAAATAAATAAAAAGTGTTGCGACACTGGCGCTCATTGATTCCTCCTTGCACATGGACTGCATCAGCCTTGAGTGACCTCCACCAATAAGTTTTCCAGTCCTAGGCAATAGCTGGATAGGTATTTAGCCTCAAGTTTGGGTTTTCCCAAATTTTGATCCCTTAATTGTCTTGGGTTAGGAGAGAATTTGAGCTAAAATTTGGAATATTTTGGGTTTGGCCTCATGGGTTGAAAATGACCTTATAAAAGTTGATGCCATTTTCAATCCCTAAACAAAGTGTTATGCCTAGTTTACCTTAACAACCTTGACCACATAACGATCGTTAAAAATTTTCTCGTCACGCAGGAAAATAATATGTCGCATCTTTGAAAAAGAAACACAAATTAATTAGTATTCGATGATAACACGTTTACTAGAATTTAACCCTCCTCCCGCAGCCCCCCACACACACACAAAAATATATATACTAGAAGATTGTGACTTTGTAGATTGCATTAAACCGGAAAGGAAGGGGGTGGGGTGGAGTTGTTGGGAAGAGACCAATGATTTTCTTGCATATATACAAAACATCATCCATGTCATGATCGATCAATTTTCTTGAGAGGCATCAGTTTTCAACAAGTTTCAAACTCATGGGCAGAGGCACTTGTGTCTTATCTTACTCCGCATCATCAAGTTGTGGAAAAAAAAATGTTCATGTGTTTCGAGTTGTAGTGATTTAAATGCTCCATACATCTGGATTATGCAAATTTATATATGACAACTGAAAAGATTATAAATCTATGTTCTTAAATCTGTGTATGTAAGAGATGTAAGCAAACACAACAAACTAAAGCTAACAACTGTGGATTAGTGATGGCAATTCATCACCAAATGACACTAAAATTAAGAAAAAAGGGTCATAAATTTTGATTTTCTTTTAGCATTCCAATTTGCACAAATCAGTGAAATTTTCTCCATTACTACAAACTTCTTCTTTGAAATTTCATAATTAAAAATGTTTACCCAAAAATAAAGTTCTTATCCAAATAAGACATGCATCCCAAAAATCCCAACAGCTCTCATAACTGTCAATCACAGAAATGCCAGGCTGATCATATTGATTACAGAGCTCACGGTCACAGCAGATTGGCCCTCTCCCCGCTCCTTCCACAAGTGGCAGATTCCCGCGTCGCGACAAAAGGCTTATTTCACACCCGAAAAATGAACGAAATTGCGTAAGTGACGTGGCACGATATGGACATTCCGATCTTTTTATGGACGGTCCAATGGGCTGTGGGGCCCGCTCCCTTGACCTACAGCGTGCTTAAAACACTACGGAAACCCGAGCGTGTCATGGGCTCACTGGTTCAATTATAAGTCCCAATGAATTTCGAGTTGTTGAAAACGAAACGCTGGTTGGTCCACGTGTCGTTTAATTGCCAATGGATAAATTCGTCCATATCTTATCATCTGCTGCTCTATCGATATTTTATTTATTTATATATATTATGTACGGATAATTAATCGATAATTGTCTTAGAATGACGTGTTACTTTGTTGCCTGCCTAATCTGTAATTAACTTATAATTAAGTTGGCACATATTGTCCTACGTGTCATTTTGCTGTAATTGTAGAATTTTTAAATTTGAGCTGCTTCATCCCTGTGGATAAAATATCATAAATATATTATTGAAATGCAAATTAATAAAATGGTTGAGCACCCCAACTAAATTGAGCTCTTAAATTGTGGATAAGGTCCTATATTATGGATCAATTCTTTAAATTTGGATACCAATTATTGTTACATTGTTTTATTTCGTTATAATTAGTTTAACAACTAAGATTTTGTCCTATCATTTACCACATCGATTGGCCTTGGATTTGAGAAAATATATGACACGTACATTTCAGACTTTGAGTTCAATGATTTTGAAAGATTGCTAACTTGTATGCCCACATATTAAAGATCTGTAATCACTCGCTCAAACATAAACAACTTGTGTACTATGAGGACTCTTTTTTTCACTTGCCTACGTATAACTTAATCGTTATTAAGAAGCTAAAATCAAGATTAGAACTAAGTAAACTTATTGATGTGCATCACTAATCATTTTGTGGCATAAAAGGTAAAGAAATAAAGTAAAAGAAGCAATTAGGGCATGAACATGATAGAGCATCCCGTCCTCATACCAAACATATGAGGATGCCCGCATTGTAGCCTTTACCATTTTTGTCGTTTAGGATGAGAAATGTAACTTTGTACGAACTACGAAGACAGAAATAGGGAGCTTATCCATTACCCTCGCCATTATAAAACGCAGTACAATCAACGTTTTTGGTCATAAAATTTTCATACCAAAAAAGAAACAAAGAAAAAAGTCCAAACTGAAAACAGAGCAGAAACAGAGCAAAGGCTCAAAGCTTCAAAACTCGGTTCTTCCTTCATCAATGGCGTCGAGGAAGAACATCTTCCATCCAAAACCCAATTCCATCTTCCCAACCTCGTCGATCGGTGACAAACCAATTGGCTCAGACGGGCTCTTTGAATTCGACGAGGCCGATATATGGAGCTCGTCGAACCCAGTTGCAGAGCAGAAGAAGAGCGCCATACCCAGTTGCAGAGAGCTGAAGAAAATGGGGAGGAAGGCGACGATGCTGATGAGCATGGCTGATCAGAAAAGTAGTGCCATGGTGACGTCAGCGTCGTTGCCGGTGAACATTCCGGACTGGTCCAAGATTCTGAAAGAGGCGTACAACGAGCAGAGGAAGAGGGACAGCGATGAAGACGGCGGCGGCGATGAAGATTGTGTCGGTGACGATGATGATGATGGCGGAGATGGGAGGGTCCCGCCTCACGAGTACTTGGCGAGGACGAGAGGGGCTTCGTTTTCTGTTCATGAAGGGATTGGGAGGACTTTGAAAGGCAGAGACTTGAGGCGGGTGAGAAATGCGATTTGGAAAAAAGTGGGGTTCGAAGATTAATTGGTAGCAAAAATTTAGAGCTTAAGGCAAAAAAAAAAAAAAATAACAGAGACTCACTGGAAATTTTGGTAGGGCAAGCAAAGAAAAATTTGAAGTCAACGATGACTGGTCTCTAATTTAATTTACATCTGTGATCTCCGTTAAACTTGTTTGATTTAGAAGGGACTTGGCAACGGATCTTGATCTTATTTTGAATATTAACAACATTTTATATTTTGTTTTTTTTGGTGCTGGTTTGATCTTTCTGGGTTTGTTTTGCTTTGGGTGCCTGAGTTTTATGAGAGGACCTGAGTTTTTGTAGAGCCCAAAGTCTCTTAATGATCATTTTGGTTTTGAGATGATGATGATGATGGCATTTTTTGTTTCTTCTTCTTCTTCTTCTCCAGACTGTCATTTTGATGATGGCAATGAATGAAAATATTAATAATAATTAAAAAAAAATACTGTTATTTATTGTTTGGTGTTATTGTTACTATGGGGTTAATGGATTGAAACGGAGGAAATTGCAGAGGAAATTTAAAAAAAATGAAGGTTTGGTTGGTGAGGGTGGTAGGTATAAAAGATACAGAGCAGCTAGAAGAAGCCTTGAAGTGAAATTTATGCTCCCGATGACAAATGACCCATAGCTACTTTGCCATTCATTTTCTGCAGAAAAGAAAAAGAAAAAGAAAAGAAAGAATAAGAAGATATAATTGTTTTCATAGCCAGTCGTTGTTTGTACTTGGTATTTGCATGCTAAACACAGTCATAAAAAGTGTCTGTCAACTTTTCGTAGGCTGAGTGAGAGACTCTTGGGAGTCTTTTGGGGGTTGATGTCACCATATCAACATGTATATCCAAATGGCTCTAGAAAAAATAAAATAAAAAACCTTTTTCTTTTGGTCAAAAAAAGAAAAAAGGAAAAAAAAAGCTTAGAAGAGAAGTGTGTTATAAAGTTAACTTATTGGGTCCATATTTTCCACTATTATTCATTGGGTCTTGGACAAAGTTAGCTCAAAGGAAAACTTGATTCAACAAGTTTTGAGCTTGATTTGCACCAAATTTGGATTTTAACAATGACTTTATAAATTCAAATTCCATTCAAGACCAATTTCAAAACTTCTTCGGTACGTTTTGATTTTTGGTGGATCTATACCGATATGGTATTCCTTTGGTAAATCTATTGTCTTTGCATTGAATATGGGCTGGCTTTGAATGTGCCTCATATTGTGGGGCTACTCTTTGAGCTGTCGATGCTTAATGATGATAGATATACTGTTGAGTGGAGTGTTGGGTCCATGAAGCGATTAGTTGTAACTCTCTCTCTCTCTCATGTTTCGGAGGAAGATTAGGAGCATTATTCTAGATTTTTAGTCTTGGTTTTTTTTTGGGTCAATAAAGTCCATAAACTTTATGAGTTTTACGTGTTTTTTTCTCTCTTAATTCCATAAACTTAGTTGAGTTTCTTGGATTTTTTAGTCTCTTTAAGGGAGTTATGTTGGTTAGTGGCCAGTTTTGTCCTTTATGTCATTGGACTAAATTCGGGGAAATTATAATGGTAGAAAGTAGGCATGGGCACGGATCGGTTCGGAACGGTAGATGACTCTTTTGTTAACTAAACCAAAGACTTCAGTAGACTATTTTATCTTCTGTTAACCAAACCAAAGACTTCGGTAGAATTCGAATCGGTTAACCTAATATTCGGTTCGGATTAGGTCGGCACATTGGTAGTACTGTAATAAAAACATACTAATAAAAATACAATTTATAATACTTTCTCATAACATAAGTTCTTGAACAAATACACCAAATTATCCTTGTAAAATATAAAAATCCAATCGTCTAATTCATCTAAGTATGAAATCAAATAACTTAGTCACTATATCATTCAACATGTACTAAAGATGTACTGGGAGCCAATGAAATCAAATAACTTAGTCACTATACCATTCAATATGTACTCAAGATACTGGAAGCCACTTGCGTTTGTTGTTTGAACATTTGAGTGTTCTTTTTACTGAATTCTCTACATTTATGTAAATGATTTTGACATTTTCTTCGCATTGGGTTCTTTAGTTATTCATGCTGAATCCAACCTTATAAAAAACATAAAATTTGGATCAACGGTTGGAAATTTACAGGTAAAAAAGGGGACAAAGGTCGAAACTGGAAAACATAGGAAGTTCATAAATTCCTCTATGACCAAAAAGTGCTACAGTACCCGGGTGATAAAGAAGCGATACAATGGTGATAAAATAGTGATAAAAGAGTGATACAAAATGTTGATTGTATTTACTTTTGGTTTCTTATTTTGTATTTAAATAATAAAATAAGTATAAATATCGGATCGATATAGGTTTTCGTCGGGGTTAGGGATATTGTTTCCGTGAACCAAATCAAACATTTCGGTACAGATCAGATCGGAATAATTAAAATTAAAATTAATTATTTAACCAAACCAAATCAAACCGTTGGTACGTGGATAATTCGGATGAGATGCCCACCCCTAGTAGAAAGGGGTTATAGAAAAGTTGTTTTCGAGAATGATTATCTCTAGATCATTTCAGTTTTACTACTGACTCAAGTCACTTGGGAAATTTTTACCCATATCTATCATATATTGGGATGGCTTCATTTACTGTATACATCTTTGTAATCTTTTTTCCTACTTATCTAATAAGATTTTGTCGCCTTTTTGTCAAAAACAATGACTTTATATTGGTTGAAAAAAGTTAGCCCTGAAAGCAATAAAATGTATTTTAGAGAGTTAGATTTAATCTGATATCATGACTTGAAATGAGAAAGTTCAATGAACCAATTGGTAGAGCATTATATTCCTTCACATTATTCTCCTTAACACAACTTTATATATATATATAGTCCCCTTCTATTGAGGGATCCCTTAAATAATTTTATTTGAGGGACGCCCTTTAGGATGCTCTACAATTTTTTTTTTCCAATGATCCAAACCATCTAATTTTTAGGTCTTCATTCATAGATCATCCTTACAAAAATTAGACAAATCGGAAATCGTTTCGACATCCAATTGTGTCATATAAAATCAATGAACACGGTCTTGAGAAATCTTAAAATTTCAATAACTCAATTGAGTGGTTAAATGATATCGGATTAGTGATTTTTGTAGAGATGATCTTTGAATGAGTATCTACAAAATGGACAGTTTAGATTAGTGAAATACAATCCTGAGTGGACTCTACAAGGGTGTCCCTCAATGGAAGCTATATATATATATATATATATATATATATATATATATATATATAATTTTTCTCTAATGCGGACGTCCGCATATTGTTAAAATCCGGTCATCCCCTCTACTCCTCATTTTTTGGCAATTGGATTGCATTCCTGCAATTCCAAGTGGTCCACAATTTGTATATATAAACAAAAACATGTTGCAAGAGCAGTGAGAGCAACCAATAGGAGTGCTTTCTTCTTCTGCAACTCCACTTTCCCACATATATGCTTTCTTCTTCTACATCTACACCCAAACCCATGATTGCTTTTATATAAATTAATTATATTGGTAAATTATGGACTACTTGGAGTTTCAAGAATCCAATCCACGTGAAAAACAAGCTATGAAAGGAACGACTGGATTTTCAAAGCATGGGGACGTCCGTATTAGAGACAAGCTTATTTGAGGGATCCCTCAATAGAAGCTATATATATATTTATTAGAGGATCTGGAATGGAAATTTGAATTTGGGACATTTTTCATTATTGAGAATGAGAACGTTAACATTAACTAAATGCATTTGACATCCCACAATCCAAAATGGAGCCTTTTATGTTTTGTGCAATGAAATTTTAATATTTTCGTTTTACCTATTCATTTCCATGAATCACCAAAAGCCAAAACCCTCAGCAGTCAGCAGCAATAGGTTTACTATTATGACAGTCAACCCCTCTCGCAGGCCCTATAAACAATATACTAATTATAACCATAGCCAAAGTTAAAAACTGAAAATATAAATTGAAAAACAACAAGCAGCAGCATGTCAAAACTCATCCTTGACCAGCTGGGCATCTCCTCCGCCACCAGGAGACCAAAAACAAAATAAATGGGCATCTCTCTCTCTCTTGAACCCAAAATAAAATAATAAAATAAAAATTTATTGAACTTTGACATCATCAAATGGTTATATCCAACGAACCGCAATTAATATAAATTTATTGGAACTATATATAGGGTTAGTAATAAATCAACCAAATCAGTTAGGGGTGGGCATGAGTTGGGTTGGGTTAGTTTTAATCTCAACCCGTAATTTAACCTGAGATATAGTGATTTATGATTTTTAAAATCCAAGACCCGTTTATTATCAGGCCAACTCAACTCAATCCAAATATTTTGTGATTGGATTGGTTGATTTGGTCAAGTTAACTCAAAATTAAGTCTATTTTTAAGTTTTGATTCCGACCCGTAACTTAAGTTGTATATAGAAGTTTAGAATTTTTTGAACCTAAGACCCAATCATTTTTAGACCAACCCAATCTAGTATAATCAAATTAGGTAGTTTGATCGAGTTGACCCGAACTTGTGCCTACTCCTAAAACCAGGGGCGCTGCTTGGTTTGTTTTCACACCCTCTGTGTCCAATTTCCATTTGTTTCCTTCCCATTGATCATTTTGGTTGCGTAAAAAGGATGATAGAAAACAATGACAAGCAAATTGCCTCACGTTAATTTAGCTTTCACTTTTCATGATGGGTAATAGGAACTGCCACAACTATTTGTGGTGACTGAACAAATAAAGCAGCTTTTGGGTTGGGTAGATTAGAAGAACTTTTTGCGTTAAAAATTATTCTAGTGTATTAGTTGTTCCCATTAGTTTAGTAAATTAAATGATTGTAAGTCGTTGATGCGTTAAAAGATATGTATGTAATAACGGTTTATAATTTTTACACTTGTAATTGTAAATGAATGTACGTTATTAATGCACTGTAAGATTTGTGTGCATCAACTCCTCACCATCAACCCCACACACGAGTGAGCGCGGGCAACTGATGATAAGAAGCCTCAATAATTTATGTATCTTTGAACTTGAAAGATGTGACAAGCAATGGATGAAAGGAAATGTTGTGGGATGCGCCGGGATGATGAGATTTGACACAAAACTCAGTGATGTGCTGGTATTTTTGTGGATACGTGGGCCTGCGTGTAATGGGTTTTCAAATTATTGGGCCCCCAGAATAATGCTTAAAAAATTGGAATTAGATGCTTAAGCTACAAGTACACAAGTGAGGCTGTTATTCCTCTTATCTCAAACGTGTCCCGACCAAAAGGGTCTAAAACTTAATATTTGCACATGCAAATCCTAATACGATTTTTTATTTTTTATTTTTAATGTTAGCATAGCTATCCACGTACATAGAACAAGTTTCGGAAACAAAAACTTGTTTGGCTCCTTAAAATTATGGAGTTCCTCATCAGGTTTAGTCCAGTAAAAAATGATATTGATTTGCAGACAAGTGGTCTCATGTTCGAACCACAATGATACATTAATACTAGTGTGTATGAGAAACCACATCTCCTTATAATTTAGACTATCACTTGTATTCCAAAAAAAAGAAGAGCTTAACCACAAGGTGTGGTGCGGTTGGCAAACTGCCACCTCCAGCTGGCGAGCTACCTGGTGCCTCAATGGCAGGAGTTCGAAACCCGTTGGAAGCACTTTGTGGCCAGGAACAAGCCGAAAACCAAGCTGGGATTAATTCCACTCTTCGAGCGTGGGGACACCTCGTGGTATTTACCATAAAAAAATAAAAAAGAGCTTCTCTTCATAACAAATGAGATTTTGACACTTGTCAAATTCCTTTAATTTTTTTTCTTTTGAATTCCTTCAACTTTTATTTATTTTGGAATTTGACAAGTGTCAAAATCCCATTTGTTATGAGGACTAGCTATTCCTTAGTTTTTAAGGAACCAATCAATATATCCACATTACTTTCTTCCTCATGATCATTATAGCCGTTGAGAAAGAGGTAAATTAGGATTAGAAAGGGAGGGGGATGGTGGGTGAGGCTCGATAGTATTGTGTGAAAAGGGTATAATTGTCAGAAGTCAAAAGAAACTTGATGGGTGTGCAAAGACCCTTTTGGGGTGCGCAAATTTAATCACTCAACAACAAACAAAAAGTATAGGGTCATGGGCCATTGCCCAGTTTAGGCCCAATTTACGAGTAGTTGAAAGCCAGGTTCTTACCCGCGTGATTGTCTTCGGTTTGGTCACAGAACAGAAGTGAGTGAGAGAGAGAGAGAATCCAAAAATGGTGGGTGGTGGTGGAAGCAAGAAAATATTGGTGGGTTTGGTAGTGCTGATGCTTTTTGGGGTTGCCGTGTACTTGAAGCTTTGGACGATCGACTATACAGTTTCCTCCGATGACGCCGAGCTCTTGAGGTTTGCTTTGCTTTAATTCCCATCTCATCTCTCTGTCTACCTCAAATTTTTTTTTAAGGGTTCATGTTTTTGTGGTTTCTGTGAATGAATGAATGAAAAAAAATGATTTCCCTTTATATATAAGCTAAATTTAAGCCCAAGTTCTTGCAGTATTTCCCATTGTAGTGATTCTGACGGCATAGTGGAATATCAGTTGTGAGAAAAGACTGAAACTATCTTTTGATTCTTGAGCTAATTGATTATAAATCCTAAGTTGAGTTTCTGGGTTGGCTCCTATGTTTATATTTTGTACTTTGTGATTTGATATGTACCCTTGAATTTCCAGAGCTTCATTTGTCAAAAATTTGATAATGCTTCCATAAAATGAAATGGGATTTTCAGTCTTGATTTGGGTTTTGTAGGGTCGAGTTTCTTTATTCTTTCTATTTTGATTTAAATAATTTTAGTCAGTTACGTATATTTGTTCTCTCAAAATATTGTAGGCGGCAGTTCGACCTTGCTAATAGGGAAGCGATGGATGAATCTGCTGAGTGGAGGCTGAAATACGATGTAGAAGCAGAAAGGGCTACCAAGTGTATGAACGAACTCAAACTGGTCCGCACCTGATTTTGCCGTTCTTTTCAATTCTTTTTCATGATTTGTTGTAGAACAAGAGCTTCATATCTGTGTGTAGAAGACGGGATGTTATAGTTGTTTTTCACTAATCTCATTGGAGCATACTTAGTGTCGCAAATTAATTTTTATCTGAACTCTGGAGGGTGAATTTGCATAAAGCAAGATCTGGTCTTTCAAAATGATCTTTACATTGACCCAAAAGATAATTAAAACCACTTTGAAACTATAGTATAGTTTCTATCACTTTATTTTTAGTATTCATGAGGTTTTGGCCAAAAATTGTAGAAGAGGGTTTGGATCCAATCTTTGGAAGGGCATCCTGGAGTTGAATGACTGGTTAAACAATGCTTCAATCTAACAACATGATCTTGTCAAGTAAATAGTTAATTTTTTCCCTCATTTTTATTTTATTTTATTGTTTTCATGTGGTAAAACTGCTAGTCTAGATCAGGTGTTGTAATTGGCTTTCGTATAGTATTCACTTGCACTGCTCCTCTCTGACCTCTCACCTACCAACGATAGTAATAATTCTAAAGCACATATCTGGACTGGCCACCAGTCAAATTATTGACTCAAACATATCTTCTTGAATTTTGCACTGAACGGTGATAGAGCAAATCCCTTCATAACCATTGTATGCCCTCAACTAAACTCCTAGGGGTCTTTAGCTGTTAAGAGTAGTTGAGGCCCATATCTGTTTTGGCATTTGATATGCGGGTCTGTTCTTATTACCAATAGTATATATGCACAGAATTGGGAGTCTGTCTTTCCCTCCACCCCAGGGTAAGATTAGAGTCTTTGTGCCTGTCATAATCATCTCTTTGTGTGCCGATGAATTATTCGTCGTTCTTGCAGATAAAGGGGTCTTTTGAGGAGGATGATGGAATTGCAGCTAGCGTCAACCAGAAATTGGTGAATCTACAAAAGGTGACCCTTTTTTCCAGTACAAAACTTAATACAAAAATTATCATGATGTCTCATAACAAGTCCTATAACCAAGCAGTCAAAAGAGGGTAAGAACTAAAAGCTGTCTGATCCAATGCAATCTTCATTCTTTTTTATCTCAAGATTTGTCTATTTCATTCATCCACTTTTGTGCAGCCCTTGGCAAACCTGGATTAAGGAGCTAAGTAAAAACCATGCTGGGAATGGCTTGCTCATATTATCAAAGACTTAAAAATTCTACTTATGTTGTGCCCCCAAGTCTTATGCATAAACTGCATGTTTTGATGTTAAATGAAAATCTGGTTTTTTTCCTTTTCTCCCCTGCTGGCTCTGATAGACAATGATGTGTTAGTGTGTTTAAAAGTTCCTTTAGGTTTGAATCTTGTTCCTCTTCTTACAAGCCCTGAAATATCCAGGAAAATATGGCCTTGCTTGAACGGATGGAAGCCATAAAACAAGAGCTCGAGGCTGAGAAGCTGAAGGGCAGCTTGCAATAGGTTTTCTGATCATCAAGGGTCAAAAGCTTCAGCATAACCGAATTTACCTCATTTTTCATTATTGTCCAATCTGTATGCTCTCCACCAAGAAACTAATTTCATGAGCACAATCTCCACTTTGTAAATTTGTAACTTCCAATGGTAACTACAGAGACGTATTTTTGCACGAGATGCAGGTAGCCCCTTACAACTCTTTACTTGTGCTGCTTTCCAGGAACTGAGAGGTGCTCGATAAAATGACATTGTTTTTCTACGATGAATATACAATCTTTTTCCCCCTTTATTTTCTTCTTGCTTAGGAACCAATGTAAGTCGTTCAATCTTCAATTTACCTTTTTGTTTTCTTGGAATGATTCCTTCTTGTAATAGATCTCCAGGAATTTCGGACCCTGTAATTTGTTTAATTGAAAGATGTGAAATTGTGGATGTCGGATTGTGTGTCTTGTATGCTTTTATTCAAAAGACTTTGCGTGTCGTACATGGGTTTCTTTGTTAAGTCAAATTCTTTCTTTTTCTTAAATAAAAATGCGCTTAGGCCAGTTGGCTAGGGCAGTATACACACTCCTAACTTCCAAGTCCTCTCTCCTCTATGTAGATAAGAGAAGTTTAGAATATCGCATTGTCAAGAAGGAAAAAACAAAATTACTGTCGAGGGTTTCGCCTGGAGCATCTGTAATGCACTTTCAATAGATGAATAACATTACATTTTTAACCTTGCTGAGATAGCTAGTCAAGCATTCACATAAATTATTAGCCACTAACCACCACTAAATACAATTACTAGTTAGGATGGCAGTGAGATCATAATCATCGTTACAATCAATCTTTTCCCCACAGGAAGATAACTAATTTCCATCTCCGGGGGCTGTGGAGCAGTCAGGTTCTGCAGGGTTGGTTCTCAAGTCCTGGAGAAATCTTGTTATTGTGTGTACAAACACTTCATTGTCCTCATGTTGACTTGCTGGGGCAGGGGCAGCAGTTGTAGAATTCTGTGCATTGCATGCACATACGTGAGATTTAAAGATGACGATGGAATTATATAAGAGATGTTACCGGAAGATACCTTTCGTCGCTTCGGCAGTCTGCTCCGGGTGTTCATCATCTCAATCAGCTCATCAAACTGAAGAACAGAAATCAAACCCAAGTTTCCGAATCAATTATATGTATACGTTGGAACAAAATGTCATTCCAAAAAGGAAGAAAGAAAGATAACAATGTTCTAACTAAGGGGTTGGGACGCATTATGGATTTCCAGGCTAACTTATCTCGTTAATTTTGATTTTCCAACATGGTTAAATTTAAATTATGGAAAGATAAATCCAGTTGGTAAAAGTAAACATACTACATTGCAAACTCTACCTGTTTTACAATTTTTTCATAATTCCTTGCACACTGATATAGCCTTCTTTCCTCCTCAACTTCCTTATTGGACATACTTATCCAACCCTCAACTTGAAGCCTTCAAACCCTTCTCCTCTCTTTGGGTCAAATTGTTCAAAGATAACAGTAAAGGTGAGATGATAGTAAAGGTTGAAACATATATATAGATAGTCAAGTTGCTCAAGGAGCAGATTAATAGCACAGAAAGCTATCTTTGCTTAAATCTTTTATGGCCGTTACCAACTGTCTTGACTGTTATTCTAGGCATAGAATTGAGAAGGGACGAGAGACCGTTATCTTGCTTGCCATTTCTTCTCCCTTACGCTTTTGATTAAACGCTAATCTTGTGTTGAGGAGATATCTGCCAAGATTTAACCTAATCCTCAGTTAATCACTTACTCAGAAAAGGAGATTAGAAGCTAACAGAAGAGTTAGGACTTGCCAAAAGAAGAGAGTTCTTAATAACACTGTAACTACTTCCTATATATAACCAACCACTAACAAAAAAAGTGAAAAAGAAAAGTTGTATTCTTAGAAAGTTGAACTTCTGCAGTTACAATTATAATAACCACTGCACAACCTAATGTAAGTTGTGACATCTACATGTGTTTTTTTCCCTTCTCCTTTCGGAAAGGCAGTATTTGGTAACTGATTTATGTGCTTGCAAATTAACCAAAAATGGGGGTGCTCGGAGACTACTCCTAAACCGGCTAGGCGCTCGCCAATCAACCGAAAAGACTAGCATGTAAGGTGATTTTGCATACCTACTCTTGAGGGACCTCATTCTTCTGGACGTGGGATTCTTGGCCATGACATTGGGTTATCTCATTTGATCAAATCTATCCACATGTGGGTTTAGGTCTTCTCCATTTCAAGACAATTACAAGAACTAATGAGAAAAAAGCAGAATGATATGGTACTTGACCTAAGAAATGCTTCCATGAACTATGGAATTTGAACATAGAGAGCAGCAAAACAGAAGAACATGCAATTCGTGAATAACAACAAAAACTATCACATGACACCCACAATGATACTGGTTGCTTTGTCATTTCAAACAAAAGCTACTGGTTGCATTTTGCCGACTTGTTGCCTTTTGTCATTTTCCAAGACTAATCATAGAAGCTTTAACAGAACGCTTGATTATCTGCATCAACCTTTCACTAAAGCAGAGATGCAGAATATACTCAGGCATCTCCATTTGGCACCTATAATCTTTTAGCCTGCAGAATTTCCAATGCTGCTTTCGCTGCATATAGACCCTAATAAGTTTCAAAGCAAACCAAAAGGAAAACGCTTTTGGAACAACAACAAAAACTATCACATGACACCCACAATGAGGAAAAAGATTCCAAAATTATACATATCTCCATGCTAAAGGTTATTATTATCTCAACAAACTCTGCCAGAATATTTCTATATACAGAATAAGAAGGGCAATCAAACAAATACCCTGTAGACGCACAGCCATTAAAAGAGGCCAAATCTTTTTTTTTTTGAGAATATAAGAAGACTCGGCTCACTGATGAATTTCCCCCTTGCCGTGTTTCACCGGGAAGCCAGTGACCAGAAGTTTAAAAGAAAGGACGGTGACACAGCAAACCAACTGATAAAAGCCATAGCTGTGGCAGTCTCAAACCTTTTGCAGTGGTTCACACCACATTTGTTAAGATCATTGGCAATGAGGACAGTAATTCCAGCAGAAGCACACGCGGCAGCAAATGTAAGCGTGGATGTGATCTACATGAAAAGAACACCCACATATCTGTAAGCTAGGTCTAGCAAATGTACTCCTCATGCACCGATTTTCACTTTCCAACTTCCAAACAAATGGAACTTGGCACAAATACATATTAATAAAGCATATTGTTACCAAATGCATGAAAAACCAATGTTAAGTTATCTTCCATAGAAAGAAGGCCACGCATTAAATTTGACAAAACCCCCATAAGGGATTATCTATTAGTATCACGTATGGGAACAGATGAGATGGCTATTGAGTAAGACTTGGCATAAAATTTTCTTAAAACAACACATCATATCAGAAAGCTGAGGATGGACTGCTATATCCAATTACTTATTATAGCCATTTGAGTTAGTTGGTTGCGGCTGCTCATCTCAACAAATAAAAGCAAAGAAAATAACAAATTAATTTGCAGAACTGACTTTGATCATCAATATATAAAGAGCTCAGCTCTCACTACCCCTGTAGCAGAGAATGAGTGAAAGTGAGGTGTCAGGTGTAGGTAAGAGCGTCTATGTTAAAATGAGTGAGCCTGCACAAGTGTCTTCGTGTGTGTATTATAGTTGTGCACTCGTAGTATGCAAGTTATTCAAGTTCTGTTGACTCTCCACATGTTTTGTTCACGATTCTGGTACCAGAGCAAGGCAGTTAGATATCAGGTTTATAACGCTTCTAGTTTTCGTGCACAAGCTGAAACTTGTCTGCGACAGAAATTAGGTTGGGTCATTATAAGCAGCGTACAAATGGTTTGTGGTATCAAGAGACATGCATGGAGTCATATCTCTAAGGTCAAGACTTGTGGGAGAACATGGGTACTAGCAACGAAATCACGCCACCAGAGTATGCTACCACTTAGAAGAAATGAAAGATAGGCAATGTAATGTTTGCAATCAAGATAACGATAGCACAAAAGATGCTTGAGCACAGTAGGGGCTCGTAGACACCCTAAGCACAAAAGAGTGCAAGCTATTTGGCTACTGTGATGCTGATTATTCCAGAGATCAGAAGATGGGCCAACAACTAATAGAATCATTTTAGTTAGTCTTAGATGTAGTAATGTCTTGGTGTAGTAGGAGAAAATCGATGGTAACACTATCAACTGCAGGATAATCTAGAACAGCAACTATGTCTATGGACCCCTGGAGTAGCAAATTCTACTTCAGAGCAATGGTATATCGATATTTGGGTAAGCACATATGAACAAGGAATATAACAAATGGATGGAAAGAAACCCTATGCTATTTCCCAAATTGCAATTAGATAAAACATTACACCAGAAATCAGATAAAAAAATTACAAAACATATCCACATGAGGCTTCGGACATAAAGCACCCTTATCAAGTTTGGGGAAATAGTAAGGGTTAGGTGGCAAACAGGCAATAGAGAAGGGGTAGCTTCAGATTCTGCCAATAGAGAAGGAAAAACTCATATAATTCTAGCTGGTTTAGCAAGCTTGGGCTAAATTTCACATGGAACCTAAATAGTTAATCCGACAAGAATACCAGCACTGCCTTGCGGCAGTTATGCAACAATATTTAATGAGTTTGAATCTTATCTTACCCCATCTCCAATGGTGAAGAAACCCACAACCTTGCAGTTGCGCAAGCTCCGCCTCACTGAAAGAGCATACACATCAACAATCGCCAGTGACAAGCTCCACACACATTGCACACTAACAGCAGCAACAAGGTAGCTGACCCAGTAAAAAGCAAACACAATAATCATCCAAGACTTAACTTTAACCAAAACCCATGTCTATAATCAAGTAAAAATCGTGAAATCATGAACACAACAAAACAAGCATTACCAAAAGGCAGTGACAGAGGGAAAATCGGAGGTGGTGGCCATGACTGAGAGAGAAATGGCTGCAAAGCCGAACTGGCAAAGACGCAACGCGAGACCACCTGTGGTGCCAGGCATGCCTTGAACGTCCTTCATCCTCACTCTGAGAGCGTTCTGGGCTGCCAAGTCAGTCAAGGGCGGGGCCTCCACCGGGTGAACCGATGGGCGGCTCACGTTCATCGCTCCAATCTCTCCCCTGACTCCCTACACGCTCTACAGAAAGAAAAGAGATCTTGATGAAACCATGTTCAACAACAAGAAGAATCAACAAAGATTGGTTCTTTTTCAGCTGAAGATTGCTCCTTTTCAGCTCGATGGGTATTGGGTTTTTGATTGTTAATTGTTTCAATAGGAAGGAATTGAAGAAATTGAAAAAGGGTAAGAAGAAGTTACAGTTCGGAGTGTCGGAGGTAGACGAAGGTGAAGCAGAAATGGTCGGAATTGAAAATGATGGGATTTGTCAGCTCTCTCATCTGTCATGAGTCACCAGTGGCGTGCTGCTGACTAGCGTGACCAACACCTGTCTATTGTGTTCTTAGTACACCCATTGCAATTGGCATATGCTTCTTTTTTTCATTTTCTTCCAATTTTTTTGATCGAGCAATATGCATCTTTTTTAGGAATCGGCCTTGATGGGATTTTATGAAAAAGTTGAAACCTTTCTTTTTTTATTTTTTAGTGACAAAAGTTGTGACCTTTCCCTCAGTCATCTTATCTTCAAGTGGGCAATGTTTCCCATCAAAAATACCAAGCTATATTATTTTAATTTAATTCTCCATTAATTTTGCAAAACCTCTTATTGGGATGATTCCTTAACTAACCAAATCATACTAGAACCTGGCAAATTCTTCTAAACAAACAATGTACCAAGGACTTAGATCATATCCTTTCCTTATTTTGGCTCTTTGGCTTTTAAGCTAACATTGTCAATTAAAAATTCCTTTGGCTTAATTTGATTGGGACACTGCTTTCCTCCTTTCCTAGAAGGAGGCATTTCTACTTCTTGCAAATCACAGTTTGACACATATACAAAAAAATTAATTAAAAACACCAAAAGAAAAATATCTATACACATGTCAACCTGTGATTGGCAAGAGACAAGTATTTTCCATTTGATTGATAGAAAAAAGTTATAATTTGGAACATTTGTCAACTGAAGCTGCAAGCTCAACCTGAATCCATGTTCTAAACTCCGGTATGTTTACTTACTTGGAATCTGTATATAGACTATTTCGATTTATGAATATTCATGTTTTTACTAACACACATGAAATAAAAAAGTATGTTGTTCTCACATTACAATCCGTTATTCACTGCTTGAAAAATCAAGAATTGTTGATCTCATTCCACCCATGCAGCCATGCTTGAAAAAATATGTCATCTATTTGTTTAAATAATTCAACGTTGAATTTGAGAATTAAACTTGTTGATTCAAAGTGAGATGAGCTTAGTTGAACTTGATAAATCATTTGGTATAATGAGCTTGAATTCATTCAATTTTAAATATGATCGGGTTTTTATTTTCTATTTTTTTATACAAGCGATATTAGGGTATTGGGCAATCCAACCTAATGCTACAAACCCCTTGGTATCAGATTAGTTTGTATTTACACTTGCTATAAACAATTTCAGATTTTGAAAAAGAATCATTAGAATCAAAAAAGTTTCACGCGTTAGAATAATTTTGTATTTTCAGCCAAAAATAATAGTATTTAACATACGGGGAGTGCTAGCAACCTTCTCTCCAACCTTTTTTTTTATAACTTTTTTATTATCTTCATGACATGTGTCAATTTTTACACTAAAAACAATATCTAATGTATTAATGGCATTTTTTTAGTCTAAAAATTGACACATGTCATGAAAATAATAGAGAAGGTCCAAAAGAAGGTTAGAGAGAATGTTGCTCGCATTTCTCTTAACGTTATTGTATGTTGAATGAGTGCCATTGTGAGAAGGATTAGGAGACCAAGAAGTGTGGGGAAAGTATAGTTGTAGACTTTTGTAGGCGGCGGGAAATTAAAAAGACCATCAAGCCCCTGGAAAGTTGTATATTATTCTCGTTTTTGTTTTGTGTTGTGTGAAATTGGGTCTCTCAATCTCTCAGTTGGCGAATTAGGGTTTTAGGCTGTTTGGTTAATTGTTGATTGAATCGAAGATGATTGAGGTGGTGCTGAACGATCGTCTCGGGAAGAAGGTGAAGGTGAAGTGCAACGAGGATGACACCATAGGCGACCTCAAGAAGCTCGTGGCTGCTCAGACGGGTACCCGATCCGACAAGATTCGGATCCAGAAGTGGTACAACGTCTACAAGGACCACATCACCCTCAAGGACTATGAAATCCATGACGGCATGGGCCTCGAGCTCTATTACAACTAAAGGTTCTGCAATTACATCTATTCTCATGCTATAGTTTGTATCTTTACACAATTTGGGGCAATTCAGTTGACTTTTTTTTTAGGGTTTTTGATTTATTGGGTTCATGGGATTTTTAGGGGTTCGTGTATTAGTTAATTTCCTTGTCAAATTTCAATGATTACTAGTTTATATGGTTGTGACAGTGTGAATTATTGCATGCTAAAGTTCTTATCTTTACTGAATTTATGTCAATTTCTTGATTTGTTGGGTTAATGAGATTTTTAGGGGTTTCCTGTATTCGTTGATTTCCTCGTCAAATTTCAGTAATTATTAGATTCTATGGCTGCGACACGGTGAAGTAATTCTGATAATGCATGTTTCTGATAAACTCTAAGCTAATTGAGCAAAGGCTGGAACTTTGATATGTGTAACTATACTTTTGGTCCCCGTAGACAATAGTAGCCTGCAAATCCAGTCCTTCCTCATATAATAAAACAAACAGACAGACCAAACAGAGAGGCCTGGTGGTTTATTAAGGTCTTTGCTGTGTGCAGTGGTTAATTAAAGAGAAAACTTTAAGAGGTTAGGAAGTGCAAGTGTTTCTTTCGAAAGATGTTCATTCAGGTTGCTAGGGTTATTCTGGGATTTTGGAAATCAACAAGCCCTATATGAATATCGGCATGCTGAACATGTATTACATACCATACAAGTCTTGTTTTGCCCAACATGAGTATCTCATTTAAATTGTGAAACAGTACCCACCGTGTGAAACTCTATGCCTAGCTGCACTGAGCCGTTTTTGGCCGACAATTGTGCCATCCCCTTTAATTGGAAAATAGAGAAGCCTCAAGTGGTTTCTTACTTGATTCCAACCGAAGAAAAGCATAAAAAATACTGCTTTAGCAGCAGCATTCTTTCTCCTCTCAGTAAATAAATGAACAGAACTTTAGTTGTTGCTAATTAGTAAATAATTTTTCATCATATCCAAGGTGGCTTCTGCCTAATTGTTTTGCCCAAGTTTTTTTCTCCTTGTTTTGGAAGTTTCAGAATTTTAACATAGAAAATTTCTGTGTTTGCAGGTGTTACTTTCATATAACAATGCACTGGCAGTGGGATTAGTCTCTGTAAGAAGTGGTTGCATGTATTGCAAAGCTGTAGGATGGTGCAGATTATGTAATCCAAAAACTCCTTTGAAGCGTTTGGACTACTTATATATATCTAAGTGTTAACTGCATACATTTGTGTAATTGTGTTGGATGAATTGAATTTCCTTGGCAATCTTAACAATGATCTTCTGCTGCCGTGATATGCAGAATCAATATTTACATATATAATATATCTTTGTTTGTGGCATTATATACTTCATTTTAATCAGGTTTTGAGATGTATTATGTTTCTGCTCCCACTGAATTTGAGAATTTAAAGACTGCAACTTTTGGTCGAAGCCTGCTAAGGACAGTTGGCCCAATCTTAATAGCCGGGGGCTCCTCTAATCTTATGCCTCGTTTGGTGGCTTTGATTGGATTGAAATCGAGTCCAAGCCCATCGTTATAAGTCCAACTCCTGTAGGTGACTTTTAAGATACAATATGTTGGATTATTCGATTGAATAAGTTCAAGCACACCAAACCAATTCCACACACCAAAATGTGGCCTTAAGTTTTCTCCCCTTTGTCCAATTAAAACGAAATTACCGTCACCAAATGGATCTTCTTTTTTTTGGGTAACTACCAAATGGATCATTATATAAAAAGTTTTTCCTTTTAAATATTATGTTGAGCTTGAGCTCTCCCGTATTGCGCACGTCTAATAATTTGTCCTCATATTGTTGCCCTTCATGCTGCATGTCCAAATCCAAATCATATCAAGTCTTTGGACCAAAGTTGGCAGGCCTTTGTGTCAAATAGTGGAGTTTTCGTTGTATGGTCTGTGGCAGCTCCTCATAGTTTGGGCCTTTAAACCATTTGAATTCTCAAGCATTAGTATTTGTGCTTACTTGATTGTTTTTTTTAAAGATATTTTTTATTGAGAGGAGCGATAATATACTAAACTCATATACACAATACATATGCTAGGACTCGAACTCATGACTTTTCTTAGGAGAGCAATTGCTCCAAACCACTATATTAGTGGGTCATTTGCGTGCTTACTTGATTTTTATGTACGTATTTTTTGTTATAATGATTTTTCTGCACTATTGCAACAATTATTAAAAAGGACTGAATTTTTTTTTTAAAAAAAAAGAGAATGTGTATATATTTTCGAATATATATGCAAAATTTAAATTATTTTCAGTGTGGGTGGGTACATTTTGAAATATTGTTAGCCCAAGGTAAAACATTTTTTTTTGGGTCTGAAAGGTAAAACATTCAACATGGCAAATTTAGACAACACGTCGCTATCACAACTCACGACATGGTAGGCAGAGATTATGCGGACCACCAGCAGCACGGGGGAGTGGTTAGTATGCCACGTCATCAGAATCTCTGTCGTTTTTTGGAAGAGACTTTGGCGTTAACTTGTAAGAGTAGTACGACACGGACATGACCAAAACAAAACACCCAGAAACTCCAGAAGGAGAAGGGAGTGGAGAGAGAGAGAGGACAACAACAAAATTCAGGTGATGGCGGGCCCATAACTTGTACCATAAGCCTCCATCATCCATATTCAATTCATTTCTGACTCTCCTGCTGCGCTGATGGTAAATCTAAAATCAAACACTTGTGTAACAAAATATTTGACTGCGCCAATTGAGATTATGATAAAATTATAAAATCCTCTAAATCTTAGGTTCTTCAAAAAATAATGAACTTGTCAATGTTCACTCACGACCATGTTTTGAAAAGATAATTCATTTATAATAAGGATTTAATTATAGTGATAGAGGACTTTCCTGTCACAACAATGAACTCGGTCTTTCTTAAGACTCGGATAATTATAAAAGAATATAACAACGTTGGATATGATCGAAATAATTGAGAAATATACATAGAAAAAATGGGCAATATAACCATTTGTCAAAGCAAGCAAGGAACAAAGAGAAAATAATTCCCACATGGAGCATTTTTAATTGAGAATGTGTAGCAAGCGTAGGGTTTTTCTCATGAGGCAACACCAAACTTGCAATATCCCCCACTCATAGACATAAAATAAATATTAAGAATTTCAAACCCAAATTGGTTTGGTTGATCTCGTGAATGAAAACAATAGCAAGCGTTGTTTGTCAATGGAAACAGGTGTGGAATCTTGAATACTTCTCTCTACTTATACATGTGTAAATGTGACTTATATAACTTGTTATTGTGGTGTGAATTCTACTTCATTTAATGTATATTATTCACTCACGAGAAACTTCCTAATTTACAAATTGATTTGCAACTATGAAAATAAATTCATAATAAAAGTACCTAAATACTATTGCATTTTTTGGGGTTCCAAATTTGAAATGGTTGAGTTTACAATTCGTTACGATTCTTACTTTTACCGAAAAGAACATGGACGGAGTTCACGGGAAAAACCAATAATTTTAAAATTTTGTCAGTAATAATTATTTATGCATGCGTATGTGACCCTCAACCATTATTGATGCAAATATCAATACTGCTCTATTAATAACTAAAAGCTACGGCACATCCTTAATCCCGCGGAGGAATTGAAGCGGGGACATATGGGAAAAGAAAATGGTAGTAGTGGCAAGGGTAAACAAACCCTAAGAGCAACTCCACCCGTTAGGGGGTTGCCATGGCAAGGGGGGAGGGGTGTAGACCTGGCAATATTGTACACGACACGTTAACACGACACGAATTCGCACGAAATTATCAGTATTTGGGTTGGCCTTATCGGGTCGGGTTGATAACGGGTGAACCCGTTAAGGACCCGTTATCTTAACGGGTCGTTTCAGTGTTTTTCGCGAATAACCCGTTAACCCGTTAAGAGCAAGGGTATTTTTGTAAATTTACGTTATAAAATCCCTATCTAACCCCACCAATGGCATGCTCCTATCATTCCAAATTATTATTTTATTTATGTTCTTACTATTTTATATTGTTGATTAATTACTTAAATCCCTAAGATTATTTCACTCTTGATTAAAAATACAATCTAACCCACCAATGACATACATCTCTCATTCCATATTATTATTTTGTTTATTTTCTTATTATTCTACATTGTTGATTAATTACTTAAATTCCTAGGATTATTTTGCTATTGATTACAAATACAATCTAACCCCACCAATAGCATTCTCCTTTCACTCCATATTATTAGACAAAGAATTGTCTAATTTGTGTTTTCATTTAACAATTTGTTAACAAATATATTCTATTTTTAAAATGAGTGAAGCGCGAAATGAGCAAAAAAAAATTAACTCATTTGTCTTAACGGGTCGGGTCGGGTTTTCGCGAATTTGAACGGGTCGGGTTCGGGTTTAATATTTCCCACCCGTTAGCTTAACGGGTCGGGTCGGGTCAATTCGCTTTTTTAACGGGTTGACACGAACGACACGAAACCCGCAAACACGACACGCGTTTGCCAGGTCTAGAGGGGTGGGAGCTAGGGGGCTACTATTCACGTTAATAGTGGCTGCCCTCGCAAATAGTAATGTGCACTTCCACCCGTTGCCATGGCAAAGCGCTACTACTATTCACTTTTATTTTTATTTTATTTTTACATGGGATTAATTTTAGTTGTATGTATAAAATTAATAATAATAAAATTGCTAGGTATGTATTAAAAAATATTTCTGAATTTTTCAGATTTTTTCAGATTTTTTTTCAGATTTTTTTCGATTTTTTTAAAATTTTTTTGTTCTTTGGCGTCATTGACGTCGGCTTGCAGGTTGGGCCTCGGGCAACTTCCCCCACGGGCTTGCCCGGTGTGCGTGGGGCCCGCATGCTGCCTGGGCCCCCACCGCTGGAACGTGATTTTGGGCTCGGGCCCTGGGTCCACACCCCCTCCCGCGGGCTTGTATCGGTGGAGTTGCTCTAATGGGAGGGGAGGGGGAGGGGAGGAATATTATAAAGAGAGAGCAGCATGGATATGGGAGACAGGTTTTATTTAGCCAATACTCTCATTGAATGTTGATGACGTATTTGTCCCTTGAACAGTGCCCTATTTCCCGTTCCTTCCTTGGATCTCTCAACGCTCAAAAGAAAACCCACTTCCAAGTGAACCCTTCTCTTCCTCCCTCCCCTTGTGCATATTTTTGTGCAACAAAACCTGACACTTCCTTAACGTAATTCTAAAGTCAAGTAATCCCTAGGACGAGATTGTCTCTCATCTCATCTCATCTCATCTCATCATGCCATGTATAGTGGTGGAAAGTGGGTTCTGAAAACAAAGTGAGTTAACACCAAAGATAAAACAAACAATGCTTTGGCCTTGGGAAAGGTTTTTGTCTCCTTTTTCTCTCTGTTTGTGCTTTGACCACCACCGGTTATTTATTTGACTATTTGTCTTTGCCTTCCCCCTCCTCTTTTAATTATATGGTAGTTTTTGGGCCATTGGGGGTGTCAAATTAAATGTCCACTTGCAAGACTTCAATGAGGTAAGGTAAGGTAACCTCTTGCCTTGTGATTTTTCTAAATTTTGGCCGCTTGGTGACTCCGATCGGATTAAACTGAATTATTTTAATTAAATTGAATAAGTACTGAGATTGAACTTATTAAATTAGACAAAAGTCTATTATATTGTGTTTTATAATTTTCATTTAGGAAGATGAGATTCGTAAAAATTAATTAAAACTCAACTCAAGTACAGTTCAAAACGAAGGAGTCAACATGTTAAAAAGTCCATTTGTAACAAGTTTTGATTTGATATTTGTTGCCCAACTTGACTTCCAAAACCCTACCCCGTGAGTGTGAGTGTGAGTGTGATGTGTTTAGTTTGTGAATTTCAATTCAAGTTATGACATGGGAGGAGGTGAAATGATGGATAGATCCCAAATCTGATTCCTTCAACCTTATCAAAGACACAGGTAATGTTGGGTTGGGCCTACCAAAGACTTGTCTATCTGGAATTACCTGTGTTTTCGTCCTCCCTATTAATTAAAACGAAAACGACTGAGTTTGGTGATGGTCTATCCTATTCCCATATTAAATAACTCGTTCAATTTCCACATTATTGAATACAAGATAATCTCACACACATGATGTGACTCCCATTATTTCCAAATTGAAGTAACTTTACCAAACACCCACCGGATTATCTGCAACGGTCCGACCCGGACAGTCGCTGATTTAGGTGACTACAGTTGGTACTAGTTAGTTCGTCAAAGCTCAAACCTATTACAAACTTTCTTATATGTGACGGGAACATCTCGTGTCATGTCCACATAGTGATACAAAATTCACTTAAATTGCTATTTGAACAAGCTTCATTCAATGTCGGTATGTTGAGTGAAGTTGTCGTATCGACATATTATGCTAGGGGTGGTTGCGGTTCGGTAACCACGAATTTTTGCCCAAACCGCAAACCGACCGACTATTTGCGGTATGGTGATTTTTGAAACCGCAAACCGACCGCTTTTTGCGGTTTACCGTGAATTAGCGGTTTAAAACCGCAAGTTCTTTTTGTGTCATAAAAATCCGATCTTTCACATTTGAGGCCTAATTTTGATGCTTCTTTTGAAGCCTTTTGAGTTCAAGCATACTTTAACCCAAAAATATAAATTACAACCTAAAGAAATAAATTCATAATCTCAACTTCTCAAGCATATATAAATTCACAACCTCCTCAACTTCTCAAGCATTGACAACCTAAAGAAAATTAAAGTTACAATTCCAAGCATTCCAATTAAAGTTAAACTTCTCAAGCATTCACAACCTCAACTTCTCAAGCATTCCAATTCCAAATCCTTTAAAGTTACAAACCAAAAGGAAAATGCAATGCAAAATGAATTAAAGTTACAACCCAAAGGAAAAATCCAATTCAAAGTTAATTAAAGTTACAAAACTAAAAGGAAAATGCAATGCACCAATGTTACAAACTCAAGTGTTGGTGGTGGTGAGTGGATTTGAAGAACCCTGTTGTGGATTTTTAAAATATATTTGCGGTTTGCGGTAACCGCAAGTTTTGAAAATCAAATACCGTAACCGCAACCGCAAATGCGGTTCGATTCTTCATACCGCAAATGCGGTTCAATTTACCGCGATTGCAGTAAATTGTCGGTTGATTTTTGCGGTTTTTCGATTTTGCGGTCTAAAATGCCACCCCTATATTATGCTACGTGATACTACCGTCTCGTCTCACATATTAAATTCAAGAAGTAAAAATGTAAAAAAGAGAAAGAAAAAAAAAAGTGAAAACAAAGGAAAACAGCGCGGTTAACGAAACGGCGCAACACAAGCAAAAGTCTGTCTCCTTTTCCAAGCTGACGTTACCCACACGTGAACCCCTTTATTAAATTAAATTAAATGGACGCCGCGTGGGACCCATGGAGTTCTCACGTGCGGCTGATTAAGTTAAACAGACAGAATGTGTTTTTTGTTTGTTCCTTGTGCTGCTTTCCAGCTCCTTTGCTGCTTGTTTTGTGTTTCCCCACGTATTAGATATTGACTTTGTCTTTGACAATTTTTTGTTTTACAATCCCCATAAATAATTAAAAAATAACAAAATGAAAACCAACTTAAATATTTATTCTTTTTTTTTAAAACTTACATATTGGTTGGTGGTTTAATAATTAATTACTAAGATCCCACACTTTGTGGCGTCAAGATTGGGACAAATAATTAAATAATTAAATATATATATTTTTCGGACCTTTCTTATTGAGATGAAGGATATCATATAAAATTCATACATACTATACGGATGCTATAACTCAAGTACAGAACTTTTCCTAGAGAGAGTATTTGCTCTAAACCGCTACTGAGAAACACAAACTCTCTGGTTGTCTTCAAATCCATGTGGCAGTTTTGTAATACTTGTTGGGTATTTTTGATTAAAATCCCTGAAAATCAGCTGTCGTGTAAAACATCCAATTCTATTTAACAAACCATGAGATTAAGAGAAGGATCAAGTCAACTTATGTTGGAAAACTTGTGTTTTGATAAAATTTTGATGGTGAAATTTGATTAGACCTTTAACCAACTATTTTTTTTAGGTCATGCACGGAACTAATTTAATCCATTTGTTGTGCCGTTTGTTTCTATATGATGATTCCAAAATATATTTGTTTGAGAAGAAAGTTTGGGATCCTTTTCTCATTGGTTGAATGGCTTTGCGTTTCAAAAATTCATGCAAGAAAGAAACAAAAGCGCACAAAGAAAAAAGGGCAGCATCTTGAATTTCGATTCACAACTAGGAGTTGGTAGCGTGGTCTTCCTGACAACTGTTAACGTTAGCCAGAAATACTTCAAGAATCAAACTTCAGAAGAAACAAATGAGCAACACTCACTTGATGTACAGGTTCCACTGAAAAAACCTGCCTTCTTAGAAGGCTTCAGCCATTATCAAAAGGGTTTCAAGTACATATACCAACTCCTACAAAACTAATTATACTTGTAGGATTTGGCTGCCAAAAAAAAATACAGAAAGGGGGAAACCACAAAGAACAGAAGAAGAAAAAAACCAACAAAACTGCTGATCAAATTATGATACTGTTATCAAGATCTAAAAATGTAAACATTCCGTCTTCGATAAAGATTAAAATAAATAAATTAGGAAGCCGGAAGGAAGGGTAAATGGTCAGCATGGAAACAAAGGATTTATCAACCAGCTGTACAATTGAATCAAGGTTTTATTCTTTCTTTACATTCCTACATTGTTGCTGCCTGAATCCATTAGAATCGTCAATCTCCTTGCTGTTTTCATGAAGTCACTGCAACTTCAACAAAAAATTGATCAACATATTACCTCGAAAACCTTTCATTTGATAAGTACCAAGGATAAAAACCTCCATTCTACAGAGCCATTACACAATTCAGTGGGAATTGATTCATACCTGAATGGTTCATCTCCGATGTGTTTGACTGCACCAGTAGCATCTCGATAGAGCACATGGTTCAGCGTCTCAGAATTTTCTATGCCAAACATGTCTGCCAGTTTCCTATACAGTTCATCGTACGATCCAAACACTGAAAGGTCAAGAGTGCGACCTACATCTTCTGATTCCATGAAGACTTTACAGTGACCAGTTTCCAAACTTGGTTCAGTTTCTTGCCGAGTATCCTTATACCATTGGAAACCTTCACAAGATGAGCGCTCTTGTAGGCTTTGTTGGTGAAGTGCAGATCCAGAATTATCGGAAAGATTAGCGGTTTTCTCTGCATTCCCATCCGATGAACTATTTCCAGTAAGAACTGGTGAGACTGTATCACCAGAGCAGCTCAGAGAGATCTGCTGCTCAGTAAGTATTGGTTGACCAAAGAGTACGAGCTGCGGTGGCTTTACATCATCAGGTTTCTTTGAAGTCTGGGTAGAATGTGCTATCGTCAACAAACAAGAAACATTCTCGCTCATGCTGGGTTTTTGAGTCATTGTGTTATTGGAGAATTTAGTTGCTGTAGCAGCATGATCAAGTGGCGTGAAACCAGCCTGAAATAGACCTGTCTGCAGTTTATTGAGGTGCATATCTGATAAGGATAGACCATAATGACCATGCCTGGCTCCCTGCATGCCAGCAGGAGTTTTGTCGGGCAGACAACCAAAGGGGCTGCTGGGTCCAAGGAGGTTGCCGGAGAATGTCGGCATAGGAATTTGGCCTTCAAATGGGAAATCAGGGTGTTGAGGCAGTCTCATCTTCTTCCTTGGTGGTGAGAAGGGTGTCAGATGGATGGCGGGCATATTTGATACCAATTCTACCAACCATGGGCTAACGCGTTTCACATTTTGAAGTAAATCAGGTTCATCCCAGGTAACCTGCAACATAACCGAAGGAATTGAATTCAATGGCTAAAAATCATGGCTCTTCCTAGATGCAATTGGTCATCAAACTTAAACAACATAATGTGTGTACTGTCAAATGCACTCTGTGAGGAGGGGCAAAAAACACTTGATTTAGACTAGGTATTTGGTATGGACAAGCACCTAAAAGCTATAAAGCTCGTGGAAAAACAGATTAAACTATAAGAGAGGAACCATAAGGCATAGTGAACAGTATGCAGATCAGTTTTCTCCATTCCGATGGAAACGAGTTTGTGCTCATTAAATTGGATGGAAGAAAATGAGGACAAGTAGTGAAGAAATTGATTATAAAAAACTAAATTAAAAATGACCACAAGAACTTAGAGAACCGTAATTACAGAACACATTCTGTTCTCAGACAGACAGAGAGAGGGAGATAGAGACAGAGAGTAGTACCTGGAGAAGCCTCCAAGGTGACTCAGGCCAGCGCAAAGGCTCAGCAACCTGAACAGAGGATATAGTTCCCATGAACCAACTTATCCGGGAAGAATCCTCAGTTTCAAAAGCCATCTTGAATCTCATTCCGGGACACCACCGGATCTGCAACGCTGCTTTTACCAATGAGGCTTTCACACAGAACTCTGGGGTACTTGCTCGAGGGTAGTAAACAACCTCAAAGGGCTGTCCATTTGAAGCCAGTGTTGCGGCTTCAAAAACCGATTCAGGCCCGACTTTCCCCTTACCCATTAGACTTCCATTCGAATTCGAGCAATTCCCATTTCCATTTCTCATTAGCTTGTTCTCATCCTCCCTCAAAAAGGCAGAGTATCCACCATATGGCATGGTACAATTCCCACCCGTTGGATTCCACCCTGAAGATGACTCAGGTCCACCTCCAATTCCCCTCTTTGCTCTACGAATTCCGACACAAAGATCACCATTCTCTGCCCTCAAAAACACAATTGAATCCCCTGCAACAAGCTTCTTATGGTTCACAAAAGTACTCCACCCTGTGGTCAACAAATGCCTCCTAGGGGTCCCCCTGTAAATGTGCCTAAACTTCCAAGTTTCACCATGAACATCCTTAGCAAGGATTGTCTGAACGGGGGGATCCGCAGAGTAATCCAATCGTGGGAAGATGGTTTCTGCGCAATATCTTGGGACCGAGAAGCCGCCGCCATTGTTTGCATCGGATTGCGTCAGCGTCTTCGCAAATGAGGCGGGTTTATCCGGCGTTTCAGACCCATTAAGCCCTCCAATTCCATCATCCTCATAACCAGCCTCACTAGCACTCAAAGGAACCAACCTAATTTTTGCATAAACCTCATCAGTCTCAGGATCAGCCATGAACTTAATAGCAGAGACCCTGCAGAAGATGCATGGAGGAACCCTTGGGAAGTTCCTGAAATCAACAGGGCCACAGGCATGCTCAGCATGGCCCTGAGGGAAGTAGAAGACCTTGGCATTCACTTGAGGCATTTGAACCATGCCTCCAGCACAGGCATGCCATAGCTGAGGATCTAAGCAGTTCTCCCCCTCCTTCAATTTCTCTTTTGAATCCAAAAACGTAATCATGTCAATTCTCTCTACAGAATTTTTTTAGCAAAAATCCCTCTTCTTCTTGCTTTCAGTAAATGCTGCAAACCACATCAACCAACCCAAATTAGGCAAATTACTCACAGAATTCAATCAAACCCTAGAAAAAACAAAAACAACCAATCCAATTAATGAAGTGCATTTCATAATTTTCTTACCTTATAAATCAAGCAAACATGAATCAGAAGCAGAGCCGCAAAAGAAAGCTCCTTGCTACGTTTTCACTGGAAAATCTTCACAACCCCCCCATATCTAATTTTCCCAACAACCAAACTTGAAATTAAAAGTTCAAATCCATGTTTTTGTTTTCTCAATTCAGAGGGTCAATTGCTCTGCCACGCCATTAAAGCCGCCTGCAAAACCCTAAGAAATACACAGAATTCCAAGCTGCTTTGTCTCCCTCACAACTTCAACAGAAGACTGAATTCACAATCTCCAAACCCATTCACTGAACCAGTCCAAAGCCACCAACTTTTTTATCACAAAAAAAAGGAAAAAAAAAAGCTCTCAGACTCAAAAACTGAAAAAACACTCTGCTCTGTTTCGAAATTCCAATCCACCGAGCCTCAAGCCTCAATCTGCGTCTTACTTTGACCAAAACTCAAGATCTACGGCGAGAGAATCAATCTCTGCAATCCACGTAATTGGAAAACGAGAGCTTGCAGCTCCTCCAAAGTCTCCGGCAAATTCACAGCAGAAAAATCTCCTACGGAAGAAAAAAAGAAGAAGAATCGTCGGCGTTGAATATCTCTCAGAATCTTCGTCGTCTTCTTCGCTTCAAAGACTTCAATCATCAACGACTGTTTGGCCAACACGGAAGAAGATAAAAAGCCATGGACACAGAGAGCAGAGCACCTTTTGGATCATGCAAGAGTCCAAAAGCACACTCAGCAAATAACACCAAAATTAAAATAAATATATATATATATATATAGAGAGAGAGAGAGAGAGAGAGAGAGAGAGAGAGAGAGAGTTTCAATTTTTACAGCAAATATCAAAGCAGGCAGTGGTAGTCAGTGTCAGACTGTCAGTGTTCCTGTCAAACGCATTTACCACGATTAGTATTTCAATAACAATAATTTGCATATTAAATTTAACTGAAATATTTGTGTATGTGTCTTGTGTGCTAAATATTCTATTACCGTGTTATAATATGCGTAGACGAAAATACGTTTGGTGTTATAACCGGACTAGATTGGAGCTTCGTAGTCGAAAATTACTTATTTAAGACAATACTTCGCATCTAGTTGGCCTCGAGTAGGCAACAAGTTGAGTATTAATGAATATTCATGTGTTATAACACAAGTAGGTTGCGGTGTTAGAATTAGACCGAAAAATTTACTTGGTTTAGACCAAAAATTTGCGGTGTTATCGACACAAATTTTTTGTATTAATAAAATGTGATTTGCGTTTTTACATTGATTAATTATAATGTAGCAAAACAAAGCATCTTATAGTAGTAAGTGAAGAATTAGTTAGTAATTTTTTATTTATTTAGGAAATTTAATTTTTAATATCAATTTGATTTCTTACCTTTTTCTTCGGATCTGAAGAAACTGTGTGTATCTTGAGAAGCCAGCAAAACAACAAAGATCTTTAAGGAAGCCAAACTTTTTTAATTTCCTCTTATTCTATTCGTACCAATAAATTATTATTTATTTAATTCTATTCTGACTGAGCAATCAAACAGGGTCTTATTTTTGTAGTTTTATATATTTTTGGAAGCCGCGCGAGAAATTGAAACTTCAAACTATTATTATTGATTTCCGTGTCCCGCGAGAAATTGAAAGTCGCGCGAGTGGGGTTAAGTGTTCGCTTTTCAGTTTTGCTCTAAAATCAAGGCAAGGTAGTCGTTAACTCCTAACCGCGGTTAACGACTAAACTCTACTAGTCAATGACCTAAGGTTTTTCTTTTTTATATTTTATATTTTTATTTTTATTTAAAATTTTGTCTTTTTTAAAATTATTATTTTTAAACACAAATGACGAATGTATTTTATTGTAGAGGATTACGCGAACATCTCAACACAGCGAGAGAAGGAACGTTACCTCTATTTATTTATTATTTTATAACAATGACATTTTTGTTTTTGCTTAAATCAAGGACCCAAGTGCTAGTGAACCTAAATTGGAAATTTTAATCTAAATACGAAGTGCCATGTCTATATGGCTAAATGTGGATTAATTTTGTCAACGGGATCTAGTATAGTGAAAAATAGACATAATTTAGATTATTAGAGCATCTCCAACAGCTTCTTCAACCACTTTGGGATGTTCAAATAGGTGAGTCACATCAGAAAAATTCTCTCCAACAGCCTCTTCAACCTCAGTTATCAAATCTGCAACCTCATTCTCTCTCTTCAAAACTGGTAAGTTGACATTACCTCTTCAAAACATTTATTTTGTTTTGGGAGAATCAAAATCATATGAAAAGGCTAAAAACATTTATTTTGCTTGATGAGTTTGATATACATTTCATAAATATTATTTATTTTCCAAAATGTTATCTTTAAAAAGAAGAAGAATGTTATTAATTATTATTGTTTTAAGTCAAAATATTGTATTAATTGAATTGAAGAGACTGATGAGGCACAAAATATTCAAGTATCAAATAAGGCTCTTTAAATTGCCACGTAGGTCAACAAACTTCATTTTGAAGAGTTTTTTTTGCTATTACTCTTGGAGATGCTCTTAGTTGTACTAAAAAAGTTGCATTAATTTTTCAATTCACTTTTAGTATAGATTGGGGACTTAAATCCGTCTTAATGGGGATTCTAAATGTTTCATTCATGTTATGACTTTTTAGGGGTCAGATTGAATGGACATTGGGGGTTCAATGAACATCAACCCAAGTACTTTTACCTAAGTCAAATGAACACTATTTTTAGTCATTTTGTATGGAGGCTTGAATGAGTTGTGAAAACTCATAGCTTTAATTAGTGTTAAATCTCATAGACGTGCCCAACTGGACTTTTTTCACTTCCCCAAGTCCTCGCTCTTTCGAAGACACCATAAATAGTACATCCCAAGTAATTAAAACATACGTAACTTAATTTCTAACTATATAAGTTTCATAAAATAAAAGGGATTTTTCACTTTGGGAAATCCAATATTATGAATCTAAGAGATATTGTATGTTTCACTTACTTTCCAAAACTTTTATTTATTAAGTGAAGATACATATTTATAGTTCTTTTATGGACAAGACATCCATTCTTTATGAAATGACGAATTATCGATATGGTAGGATATTGTTTTAATATCATTATCGATAATAAAATGTACCACTATGTTAATATCATTTTCGGTTACCACATGTCACTATTTATTATAAAATTCTCATCTCAAATTTCAGATAAAATTTTCGGTTGCCACATGTCCATATTTATTATAAAATTCACATCTCACTCATCATACAATTAAAATACCTACTCACTCATCATACAATTGAAATACTCCCGGTCCTCATAGTCCGACACAATCGAGTACAAGGACGACTCAATCATTGGTGGAGGTGGTTCCACCGGATCACGATGTGGGGAAGTATTTTCCTTCGGAGGACGTAATAGTGCCATTATTTCCGACATGGAACACACCACTAAAACAGACTGCGGGCATTGTTCACTTGAGGAGCCATATGTAATGGTTTTCCTCTTTTTTGTTTTGCCTTGAATAATCTATAAAAAAAATGAAATTGGAAATGCAAGAAATATATATATATATAAAGACATTAAATTGAATAAAACGGCAATTAATTTTTTTTTAACCTCATTGCCAAGATTTTGACCGCTTCAAACGTTTGTCCACGACCCTCCGGCTTCGATGGAAGAGGCCATTTGTATTTTGACACAAATGGAATTTTGTAGTAGAAAATTTGGTGTGGAAAGTGAAAAATATTGGAAGGAGATGAATTTGTATGAATATTTGGTGTGGAAAGTAAATAATATTTGTAGGTATTTATACAAAAAATTTCCATAATTTTTTGATATTTTTTACAAATTTTTTTCAATTGTTTAGCCAAAAAATGAACAACCATTGTATTTGATAAGATTTTTGGATCGAAGGCTCCAGGAGAAGCCACGTGGCTTGTAGCCGTTGGTTTCTGGCAACTGTGGGTCAACACTGATGTCAGGCTGGCGTCAGCGCAAGAAATTCAAAAAAATTATCATTGGCGTGTGCATTCCACACACCAACAGTAAAAAAAATTTGAAATTCTTGCGCTGATGCCAGCCTAACGTCAGCAGCCCAAAGGCAAGAGAACGGGCCAGATCTGCCAGTGGGCTTGCTTGGGCTCATGGGACCCTCCCCTTGCCCTGGCTGGACTTGGCGCGTTGGAGTTGCATTTTGGCCCTTGGGCCCCCTCCTGCCCGGGTAAACCCTGCGCGGTGGACATGCTCTTAGAGGATTACGCGAACAACTCAACACATAAGGGTTTGGTCGTCGGACTATCCATTAACCTACCCTCTTAATCGCAAAGCGGAAGAAGGAACCTGGCCTCTATTTATTTATTATTTCATAACAGCGACCTTTTTGTTTTTGCTTAAATCAAGGACCCAAGTGCTAGTGAACCTAAATTGGAAATTTTAATCTAAATACAAAGTACCATGTCTATATGACTAAATGTTGTGCATTAATTTTGTCAACGGGTTATAGTCTAGTGGAAAAGGGACCTGATTTACAAATCAGATGTCTCAGTTTCGAATCCCCACAACATCATAGTTATGTATGTGTGTGTGAGAAATCCTCTTCCCATGTAGTTTAGACTATTACTTGTATTAAAAAAATGGCATTAGTGAGAATATTTGCTAAAACCCTAAATTCTTTCTTAAGGTGGAACTGTGAGCTTGCACTCCAGCCGCCGCCCTCCTCTGGGGGTGGGTGGCTTCCCCATCTTCCATCTTTCTCTCCTCATCTCCCTTTCTCCTTTCCTAGTTTTCTTCCCCCAGATTCGTTTGGATTTTAGGTCCTCTTGCCCAAATCTATTTGGATCTTGTCTTTTGTTTGTTTGTGTGTTTTCTATTGGAGGTCCTTGGTGACTTTTGTTGTTCTTGGATATGTCTTGCTGTTGCTGGGATGGCTGCGGTGTGGTGTTGTGGACCCAACTTTTTTCTTTGGTTTTTGTTGTGTTTTTGAAGCAAGTCCTGCAATCCACCGTAGATGCCATGATTTTGTTGCAGCTTTTGGTCCATTCACATGGATTTTGCTCCAGTTCAGTGTTTGGAGTTGGAAAAGTGATTATTGCCGGTTTAAGTGGGATTGGGTTTTGCCTGTGCAAAATAAGAGGTTTAGCCCTGTTGGTGCTACGAGTCTCTTTGGTTTGCTGGAGAGGATGTGGTGCGGTGTCCTTGTTTCTATGTTTATTTTAGTATAATAATTCTCAGAAACTCAATAGGAGTTTGGTGAAGTTTGTGTGTTCGACTTTTCGATGTGGATTTGCCGTTATTACCGTTGCGTGGCGGATTTGTATTGTAGGTCTGAGTACATGTGCTTTTGTCTGCCGAATTGGAGGTTTTAGGTTTTTCTGGCATGCGTAATTCTCTCCATATCAAACCAATTTATTTTTGTGTTTGGTCACTGGAGATGTTGTACTCATATTTGGCATTGCGCTACTCTGTACTTTTTTTCTATGTTATCAATAAAATTTCTATCGCTTTTAATATAAAAAAATGGCATTAATTTTTCAATTCACTCTTAATGTAAATTGGGGACTTAAATCCGTCTTAATGAGGATTCTAAATGTTTCATTTATGTTATGACTTTTTAAGGTTCAATGAACATCAACCCAAAATGAGGATTCTAAATGTTTCATTTATGTTATGACTTTTTAGGGTTCAATGAACATCAACCCAAGTACTTTTACCTAGTCAATAATTTGGTTTATACAAATCAAATGAACACTATTTTTAGTCATTTGTATGGAGGATTGAATGAGTTGTGAAAACTCATAGCTTTAATTAGTGTTAAATCTCATAGACGTGCCCAATTGGACTTTTTTCACTTCCCCAAGTCCTCACTCTTTCGAAAACACCATAAATAGTACATCCCAAGTAATTAAAACATACGTAACTTAATTTCTAACTATATAAATTTCATAAAATAAAAGGGATTTTTCACTTTGGGAAATCTAATATTATGAATTTAAGAGATATTGTATGTTTCACTTACTTTCCAAAAAATTTCTTTATTTAAGTGAAGATACATATTTATAGTTCTTTTATGGACAAGGCATCCATTCTTTATGAAATGACGAATTGTCGATATGGTAGGATATTGTGTTAATATCATTGTCGATAATAAAACATACCACTATATTACTATCGACATCAATACAAAACCCGTCGAGGTTGATGCACAAAAAATTGTATACTAGATAAGTATGACGTACAATTTGATTGAATAACCCTTTAGTCTGATCATTGTTGCATCCAAATGGATTATGGTTTATATGAAACTATGAGCTATCTAGTCTCGTTACCATTGAGTGGTCATATATCCCCCATGTATCCAGTGGGAGCAGTCCCTTTGATTCACAACCTCCAAGCCGACCCGATTATGACAAGAGGTACAATTCCCATTACATAATGTTTACATTTTCTACTTTCCTCTGGGTGATCATTATGTTATAAACTAGGGCCACACTGTGACCAATGTTCCAAACTCCATAGATAGAGACCTTCTAACCAAAAACACATGAGCTCCTGCTTCTTTTCGGGACCTACCAATTTAATTAACCAATTAGACAATTGAAAAAAGGAAGTGGTTGGGGGCACCAAAAACAAAACCAATACCAAAACCACAGCTCACTGGACCTCTCCACTCTCCCCCACATTCATTCATTCAAATTTGTAACCCTAGCTAGCCTAGCACCATATTATTTTATCTCAGACATCAAATTTAGGTGGATTTTTGTCCCTCAATTTCTCAATGCTCGCACGACCAAGCAAAAAGCATTTAAACCCTTAGCCATCTAACCCACAGCATAACACAATCACTGAAAAATGCAAATGGTTGTTCATAGATTTTTTTTTCTTTTTATCTTAATAAATGATTTATAATTTATTAGTAGTTATAGCATTTTATTTTCTTCTTCTTCGGGGGGTGGTTGCCTTTAATTGTCTCATAATTCTTGCACGCACCACCCTACTAGCCCTATATACCACATGACAATACAAGTCCAAGTCTCCAACGATTTGTAGCCTTGTTAGGCGTTGCACAAAAAAATACATAAATTTATGCAACCAAAAAAAATATACATAAATTTAAGAATTGATAGGGACTTGTTAAATATTTTTGGGAAACTCCCGAATTCATTTCTGCGTTCTATTTTTCTTATTTTGGATTTGCACCTATGTAAATACGTATACTTTTATTTTTTGTTGGAAAAGTATGTAAATACATGCTTCAAAATGGAAGAAAATGCTTTCAAGTATGATGAAGTGCTGAAAATCCAATTAACTCCGTTTAAAAAAACCAACTAATCTAATTTAGTAGTTTTTATGATTTTGACAGATCATAGAAAGAAAGAAAAAGATGTTATGTTTGCATTGGTTGACAGGTTTTATCTGCATGATGAAAATCAAATACTCATATCACACCCAATTTTATTATAATTTGTAGTGGAATTTGAAATGATAATTATATATATATTTTTAGGACATTTTCTATTGAGAGGCGTGATAGTATACTAAACTCACACACACTACACACATACTCGGACTTTAACCCAAGACCTTGCCTGAAAGGCGATAATTATAATTTTTAATGCCAAAATAAAAGTTATCGCTTTGTATTTTTTTCAAGGTCGTAACATTATTTTTATATATAACATCAAAATATAAAAATAAAAAGTTATTTGCCTATTAATATATTATATCTGATACGTTTATATCAATCAAGTATATTACATTTATGAGGGTAAATATAATTTATGGAGACATTTGGACATGCATTTTAGTGTGTCGTTACGGAGAAATTTTTAAATGTTCCGGGTATACCACGTGGCTGGTGTACCATCCAATAGACTTAGAATATGTGGAATTACTCTCCAATTTATTGCATTATTTTTTATGACACATGTGCGGGCTGCATTGGAAATATTCCACGTGTCCTACGTCTAGTGGATAGTATACCAGCCACGTGGTGTACCTGGAACACCCAAAAATTACTCATCGTTACGGGGTCCATTCTTAACCCTAATGCCGACGTGGCGAATGATGAATGGCCCGTCACCGACACCGAGGACGGAGTTCACCGGAGGCTGGAGAGAGGCGAGGCGAGGCAAGGATTGAGTGAGATTTGCCACTGGAACACGCTTACGTGACAACTACACGACAACAAGAACAGGCAAATGCCCGGACGTTAACCCGCTTTGTTTCATGGGTGTCTGCCAGAAGAATCTAACACGTGTCAAAATGCGTATAGTCAATGTGACGTCGTTTTTGGTTCCATCACGGAGGAGGAAGATAGATCGGGGGGCTACGTTGGTCGCGTTTGTGTTTTTTATTTATTGTGTTGTGATCCCCACCCGTCCTTTGGTATGGACCAACCCTAGCACAATGCCAATGCCAAATCCAAGAAACCAGAGAAGGGAATTATGTAAAAAGTGAAAGCAGAAGAAAAAAAGAAAATCCATGCACAAACCCTAAGTGAAGGTTGGTCCACGTCGAGATTAACCTAAGGCTGTGGAAACTAGTACAAGAAGTGATGTTGGGGACTGTGCTATTCTAATCGCGTTAACGAATTGCATGATGTAACAATTAATGTGGGATAATAACATATGCAGTGGCGGAGCTAGGATTCTTAGCATGGAGGGGCCAAAATTTCAAAATCACTTCCACATAGGTGTTTCATATTCAACTGGGAGGGCTATCACTAATCTAATTGCAGTAATTATATTGTTATATCATATATTTTATAATATATTACAAGAGATTGAAAATAAAATTGGGGGAGGCCAGGGCCATGGCAGGCCTACGTGGCTCCGCCACTGAACATATGATTACGAATTAGGGTTGTATTGTACTGTCAATTTATGAAGTGATTAAGTTCGATTTTATATATGCAACACAAAATAGGTAGAAGTTGATCTGTGATTGGTCCTCTTTAACTATATATATTGAAACTTTTTTTAATCCCTACCTACCGATGAAGCTCAAGTTTTGGAACTTCATTTGAAATTTCATCAATCTTTGAAGAGTATGTGATGTGTCAGTTGTACTAAAAGATCATTGTTCTTAAACGTTTGGCAAGTTAATGTCCTAAATTATATATTATTTGTTAGTGTTTAGGGGTTGTTCTGGTATAGAGAGATGTGGATAATGTATTGTAACAACTAATTAATGTTAAATTTGTAATTAATAATAATGGGTCAACTATCTAAACTGTATTAGTGGGAAAATTAATACAGTCATATTACATATACTAGCCTCTTTCGATCACGAGCGTTATGCTCAACTTACTTTTTTTTTCTTTTTTTTTTACAATTGTATTTTTATCCGTGCGTATGAGAGAGTTTTTTTTTTAAAATTATGCGCACTATGCACGACTTGCAATGTTTTTTTTGCAAGTGAATTATATAGGTGCGTTTTAATTGCACAAATTAAAGCTTTTCTTTCTTATATTGTTTTTATTTCTGACATTTAATGTTCGATAGAATAAGTTGATTATTATGAGTCAATTACAAACAGTGGGAATTTTGTTTTTTCATTATTATTATTTTTATTTATGATATTATTGAATATTGATTGTTCTACAAAGGCTCGAAGTAATTAGACCCATCCATGCAGTGAAAGTTGGTGCCCTCAAAGTCTCCAAGTAATTAAAAGTTTGTAGATAGATTTGGATAAATATATGTATTAGAATAGAATAATATATAGTTATGGATAGAAGGGTTAGGTTGGGGACAACATCAAAATCACACACGTGTTGAACAGGTTGGCCGACGCGGATGCAGAGCCGACTGGGCTGCCGATGTCGGCGCCACCTCTTGATCAATGTTACTTGATTTGGTTTCTAATTTTGATTAATCATCAAAGCTATATATATATATAATTTTTTTTGGAAAGATTTTTTTTATCGAGAGAAACGATAATATACTAAACTTACACACACAACATAAATGCTAGGACTCAAACACAAAACTTTACCTGAAGGAACAATTACTCTAAACTACTACAAAAGAATATATTAGAACTGCCACTTTTCTCAAGTTGATTAAATTTGAAAACAATGGGCTATAAAAACACCATGGTCCATGAAAATAAATATAAAAAAGTAAAAAAATAAAGTCTTCGAAGTAGTGGGGGTGGTCTGGGTCCCCAACCCCAATATACCAACACATCCCATGCTCGAATCAAATCCATCTTCCTTTGTATCTTTTCTAGCAACTTTGGTCTTGTTCTTCAATTACCAATTTACCACCTACACTACACCTAGCAAGCTGCTGTATTTCTTGCCCTACTCTTTAGCCTTTCAGTTTCATCATCTAACAATTGAGAAGAAAACCAAGTCCCCACGTGAACACTGTCTAACAAAACAGTGTTCCGGAAAATGGTCATCGGCCAAAAACATATTTGTGTGTAAACCAAACATCCAATGACTTAATTTTCTTGAAGATGCTCTTGCTCATATGGGATATATCAAGCGTTAGCCGGCTAACTTTATGGATATCTTTAATCTATCCTTGTTTCTTTCCTAATCAGAAGAAACTTAATTTAATTTGAGTGATGTTATTTCCATCTATCTGTCCTATTTTTCTACCCATCTTATTTTCAAAATGTTGAAGACAAATTAAATTACTTCTAAGGACTTAAGAAAAAAACATCACTGATGTCTCCAATTTGATGTCCCTCTCTAATTATTTGACACGTAACTTAATAGAGAATTAACTTTGTTAACTTCTTTTATTTTGACATTAAAATAAAAATAAAAAAACCTCCAATACCAAGCGAGTTCGTATCTGGCCTCTCAACTCTCAAATGCTTGCAAACTTTTGATTCAGATCTGGTGATAGAGTATTCATCAAGATCATGTGGTACATTAAATTTTGGATTCGGATAACATAGCTGAGAAGCTTTGATTCAAAGGCAGCAGAAAACCCCTTGTTTTCTCTTTTATTTCTCAGTCGCCATTGCCATGCGATTTTTTAAAGCTATAACTAATTAAATGATTTTTACCAGATCTTAAATTGGAACTGACAAGAACAAAGAATAAAATCCCTATCTTTGAATTCTCTATGTGTCACGACTCACTTTCCCCGATTTGGGTTGGGATGAATTAGCCCATGTGTCTAGCTCGGCCAAATAAGGGTTTCTCTCTATTCTTTCCTAGGTAATTAGATTCTTCAACTCAAATCTCCAAAGTTTCAATCTTTATTTCCTCACTTTTCATCCAAATCAAAGGTTCCTGTACTTGTGCTTGTTTAAAAAAAAAAATCCCAAATGGAAAGCTTGGGAAAATCTGTAAGAAACCATAGGAGCCAAAGTTCTATGTTTTAGGTACAACAAGTAATGGACTTAGATTTGGGATTTGATGTGGGTCTGGATTGTTTTGGTCGAAGACTCGAAGCTTTGGTCTTAGTTTATTGAAGTGTTAGTTTTTTACAGGAACATATTAATGTTTTATTATTTTAAGGATATTTTAGCAAGAGATTTTACTTGAAATAATAATTAAAGGGTATTTTAAGAATAATGGTGGGTGAAAAGATAAAATTGTGTTTTTTCAAATTTATATAGTGGGTGGGAAAATAAGACAAGGAGGTGGAAACAACAACACTCTTTACTTTTATATGGTCTTCATTAATGAGAGTGGGAGAAGCATATGAGAGTCGAATCCTTGTTATGAGTGTGGGGAAGGTTTTTTTTTTTGGGGCCAAAGTATAGGGAAGGCTTGCTTTGGGTAAACTTAGTAATCACTCACAGGCTCAGAATTTTAAAATGGGATTGAGCTAAATTTACTTTACGTACACATTATAAGAAATAAAGAAATTTCAAAATTCAAATAATAAAGAAATCAAACAAACATTATTCTTCTTAATCTGAGATAATAATAAAATAAATAATTAAAACCCCACAAATTATAATAAATCACTCATAAATCAAACAAACATGATTGTTTTTTGGGTGAAATACCGGGGTAGAAACCCCATAATATACGTTTTATCTTCTTTTCTGAGTGAAGAGTTTTGGAGCCTTTGCATGTGAGCTTGTCATTGGCAAAGTGGGCTTGATTAAATAACAACGGTCCTAAGAACTCATGGATAAATTGAGTTGGAGATTTTTCCATCCAAGCCGAGCTCATACTTTTTCTATGTAAGGGCTCAGAAGTCGGGTCAAGTTGGAGTTGACCCAATCCAAGTTGAACCCCTGCATTCATATCATTAACATATGTAGATTTCAGTTTGGAACTCATCTTCTAAAATGAGATCCCTAATGTTATTGTGGCCCTGAAAAATTATGACAAGGCCATTGCCCTTGTATTTTGTAGATGTGAGCCCAAGGTTTTTAGACGTTATGGGCTTTCTGAGCCCTTGAAGACATGTCGAAAACCCAAGTGAAAGTGAAGGACAACGCAACAAGATATGGAACAAGAGTGAGTCTAAAGCGCAACTCCAGTTGGAGCCACTGTAACGGTTGAACCGCTTCTTTCTCTCCTTCACTTCTTGCTTTAGACTCGCTACTTCTTTCTCTCTCTCTCTCTCTCTCTCTCTCTCTGGACTCTGAAAATATTAGCCAAATTGATAAGTATGCCACATTCACTTTCACTCACATTTTCACCCAAGTCTTTATGCTATTTGCATCTCTCTCTTGCTTCACTTAATTTCATGGTTCTAAGTTTGCCCATTTGAGAAGACCACCACCTCAACAGATGGCTTGCATGAAGCTGGGAGCTAAGTCTGAAGGTTTTCATCGGGAAGGCCAAACTTGGTGAGGCCTTTATACTCTGATCAACAAACAAATTGGATGCAACTGATGAGATAGAGATAGCCCACATGGTGTTTGTTAATTTACTTTATGAAATCGATTAAAATCAATGTGGTTTCAGTCTTTACTCTGTTGGTTTTAGTATTTCAGTAACGTAGAAGAAGCAAAAAAGCAGGGCCCTTTGTTTATATATGTCTGATGAGTGATAGCTTAGCCACATTGCCACAAAGTGCTCAAATGACCATGATGTCCTGCCTAGGCTATAAGGTTGACAACAGAAATTAGATGGGTTTGTGCTAAAGAGAATATGCGGTTTTCTGCAATCTTTTGATGATCCGATTTGTGTTTTTCTTTCAGGCTTTGCACAACCGGGCTTCCAAGCGATGTTATAATTCAAGTTGGGGAAATGTCTTTTCACCTCCACAAGGTGCATTTTTGTTTGATATGTCTTGACAGTTGAAATAGATTGTATTGTGTGCATGTGTGTGGACGTGTTCTGAGTAGGTGGTCTTTGTTTTCAATTTCACCTCCACATGATGCATTTTGTTTGATATATCTTGAAATAGATTATGTTGTTTTTATGTGTGTGTGCGGGCGCTGAGAGTAGGTGCATCTTTTTTTTCGATTTCGGATTTCTCTATGTACACTTTTCCTAATTTGCTTATTAATTCAACTCTTATTGGCATTCAAGCTATGCCAATAAGAGTTGTAGTTGTAGCTTCAACTGTTATTAATTCAACTCTTTTCGATTTCACTATTGCTGTAGTTTCCCTTGCTTTCTAAAAGTGGGCGATTAGAGAGGCTCATTGAAGGGTGTTCTGGTGAGGAAGGATCTGCTTGTTCCTTGCAACTTCATGGCGTTCCCGGGGGAGCTAAAGCATTTGAGCTTGTGACCAAATTTTGCTATGGTGTAAAAATAGAACTGACTTCTTTGAATGTAGTCATCCTTAGATGTGCAGCCGAATACCTCCAAATGACTGAAGAATATGAACAAGGAAATCTAATTGCGCAAACAGAGGTTTTTCTTTCTGAAGTCTTCAGCAATTGGAGAGACTCCATAGTAGCTCTCGAAACATGTGAAGAAGTTCAACGATATGCTGAAGAGCTCCACATTGCTTCAAGATGCATTGATTCCTTGGCCATGAAAGCTTGTGCAGACCCAAAGTTATTCAGTTGGCCTATATCAGGAGGAAATGACGACATGAAGAACCCAACAGCCACTATCTTATGGAATGGAATAGTTTCTGATGACGCTAAGCCACAAACTCCCTCTGATGATTGGTGGTATGAAGATGCATCCTTACTTAGCTTATCTCTCTATAAACGATTGATTCAAGCTGTTGAATCAAAAGGAATGAGGCCTGAGAGTATTGCTGCTTCTCTCATATTCTATGCTAGAAAGTATCTCCCCTTAATGAATAGGCAATCGAGCTTTAACGACACAAATTATGTAAACTCAGGCACAACCATTTCTAACATTTCTGAGGCAGACCAGAGGGCTCTACTTGAAGAAATTGTGGGGCTACTTCCTCACCAGAAAGGAGTCACATCCTCCAAGTTTCTGCTTAGGCTGCTACGAACTGCTATGATCTTACATGCAAGCCCATCATGTAGAGAAAATTTGGAGAAAAGGGTAGGTGCCCAGTTGGACCAAGCTGTGCTCATAGATCTTCTCATACCAAATATGGGTTATTCAGTGGAGACTCTTTATGACATAGATTGCATTCAGAGGATTCTTGATCATTTCATCTCAATAAACCAGGCTTCACTTGCGTCATCTTCTCCATGCATAATTGAGGAGGGGCAATTGATGAGTGGCACTGATCCACTGACACCTATTACTATGGTAGCCAATCTGGTGGATGGATATCTTGCCGAGGTAGCACCAGATGTCAATTTGAAGTTACTGAAATTTCAGGCTCTTGCTGCTGTCATCCCTGAATACGCCAGGCCACTGGATGATGGCATATATCATGCAATTGATGTTTTCTTGAAGGTAAAGCAAATTTAAGTGCACGGCTTATAAACTTATTATATTCATGATATAATGATATTTATGGCGCGTTTACTAATCCGTAATCGGAATGAGAATTCAGAATCCGATTCCGATTACAGATTATACATGTGTTTACTAAAATTGGGAGGAATCAAAAGTGTGTGGGACCCACACGAAAAATGGAATTGAATTCCAAGATTTGGGTGATTTGGATTCCCTACATACATAAGGTATTTGGATTCCGGATTTCATCCGTAATCGGAATGCTAATTTTTTTCCCTTTATGCCCTCACTTACTTTCATTATTTCCAAGATTATCCTTAACCCTATAAATAAAAACAAAATCATTTTAGTGTTAAGGATTAACTAATAGAAATACTTACATTTATAATAATAAAAAATACTTATTAATAGAAATACTTGTATTTATAAAAAAATAAAAAAAAATACTTAATAGAAATACTTAAATTTTTTTAAAAATAAATAAACAAAATCATTTTAGTGTGCCTATGAAATTAAAAAACAATTTAATCTTTTCTTACTATTATATATTATATCAAATTTTATTAAAAAAAATTATATAAAATATTTGATTTGGGACAAGGGCATTTTAGTAATCGTACTAGTTTATATTCCGATTCTGCTGAATTAGTAAACAGCTTTATGGAATTCTATTCCGATTCCAGACAGTGTTAGTAAACAACTTCAACAGGAATCTAATTCTGATTCCGCCTCATTTCAATTCCTCCTCAATTCAATTCCTCCTCAATTCAATTCCTCTAAATTTGATTATGGATTAGTAAACGCGCCATTAGTGTAACCTTTCTTAATGTGAATGGATTCTTTGTTGCTGAAGTTTGACAGATACTTAGACTACCATTCTGTCAATAGCATTGTACTCTAAAATTTTGCATTTTTTGGTCCTAATGTGCCCAATTTTAACAACCTCAGGCACATCCTTGGCTTACAGATTCTGAAAGGGAGCAACTCTGCCGACTCATGAACTGCCAGAAGCTCTCACTGGAAGCTAGCACCCATGCAGCTCAGAATGAGAGGTTACCTCTTCGAGTAATTGTTCAAGTCCTCTTCTTCGAACAGCTTCGACTCCGTACATCGATATCTGGCTGGTTTTTTGTTGACAATCTTGAGAACTCACAGAACCCCAGTGGAAACCTTGGCCTCCCTACCAAAAATGATGTCTCTGGTCAAGTGGAACCTGCACAAAACCGAGCCGTAGGTGTTGATCATCATGACATGAGGGAACGTGTTTTAGAGCTTCAAAAAGAGTGTTCAAGCATGAAAAAGGAGCTGCAGAAGCTGGTGAAGACCAAGAGAAGTTGGAGCATCCTTCCCAAAAGGCTAGGTTTTAGAAAAAAATGGGAGCCTTGTAGTCCAAAAGAATCAAAGCCTTCTGATAGGATGGCACCAGCACCAGCACCATGTTGCAATGGGCAACAAAATCATGAGAACAGCTAGTGAAGTGGCTCATTCAACTTCAAAGCCTCAAAATATTTGTATTTATGTTAAATTATTTCTTGGATTCACAGTTTCTATTTCCTTTGCATGTGTGTCAACTGGATTAAGTGATGTATTGTCTAGAAGATAGGTTTTAATTCAATTTATTTACACATTGAGCTCTTATTCACACCTTAACTCAAAATGCTAGTGATGATCAAAGTGTTTGTTCTCAAAGAATCAACAGAAACTGTCCCCAAATATTAAAAGCAAACTCAAACACTGGAAAGGGGTGGGACTGAGTTGTCCTTTGCATTTGCAGTATACATTTTTGTTGTGGTAGGTTTTTTTTTAAAAATAATCTAGGAGAGGACATTCAAATTGGGACGTCTTTTAATGTTGAGAGATAACTGATGTAGATTGTTGAGACGATAGAAGAAGAGTTGCAAGTGCAAGTCCCGTGCTCCGATTTAGACACGACCCACCATTTCGAATGAAACGGCGCTACGAATAAAATTCATCACTTTGTTATGATGTATGAGCTTTTTCGAGCGTTTGGGATCATTTAGCAGCCCAAACGGGCCTTTTTAATATTTTGCACATTTTTAGAAACTTTTGCTAATTTCTCTTTTAATTCCCTTTTTTGTTTCCTAGTCCTAGGATTTCTAGGAGTATTTAAATCAATTTTAGTATATGGCTAAGACATCATGTTATCATTTTGAATTCAAGACACGAGACGTTTTTTCATATTTGGTGGATTCCAGGCTTGATTCTTTTAGGTTAATCGTTCAATGCCTTATTGCATTGTCACGCTATTCAATAACAGTCACTAAACCAAGAGCTTGTTGATTTTTGCCTTGAAAGTTGAGTTCGGCATATAGGAACACAATAGGTCTAACGTACCCTGTCAAGATAACCCGGCACACATGGCATGTCCCACAGCATGACACGATTTGCACCTATATACTGTGCCACACCTTTAGAAATCGAATCTCATGATGCTCTAGTCATAGATGGAATTTCCTTGAGATTTCCCGTACATGTCGACCTAACTTGCTCCGAGAAACTTTCTGAGAGAGCCAACACTTCTTTCCCTCCTTTTCAATAAACTTTTGGACGTATTATCAAAAAAAATCATAAGGGTTTTAATCAACGATAGATAGGACAGCCAGGATTTCGTCCTCTTATCTCCAATGTTTCAACACCATTTTGATTAAATTTTTCTTTATAGCTTTCACACTTTGTTGAGTTTGAAACCAATCTCAATCCCAACAAAAAAACCTTCAAAAATTGACTCATCAAACCACTTCCAAATTGTACACAGTTAGTGGAATCAACCACAGGCACTTAGAAGAAAAACTGGGTCCTAAATGTACCTTTCCATGTTCATCACATGAGGCCCTCAATAGGCCATAAGTCACATGTCGTTGTCCCATTTGTCGGGCAGCACAGGGCGCCCTCTCTTTTCTCAAGATTGGCCCCCTCTCCTCATCCCATCAGCATTACTTGGCTCAAAACACCTTTGGTTTGTTGGCTTTAGCCCCACTGTTGGCCCTAGCGGATAGCTCCTAACCTTAACAGAAAAGCATTACTTGAAAAGACGGGGCTTTATATGTGTCTGCAACAAAACTTGCCCCCCACCCCTCCTTTCTTGGTTAATGACACTTATCTTGTTCTAATGGGACCATTTGGTTCTGTGTTTGCAAGCACATGTCAAATGGATTCATTGTCAAGCCTGCCTTGTTTGTGATGGGATGAGAGGGAGGTGTCGTTGGGGTTCGAATGTGAGACCACTGATGATATGCAGGCAATTACTTTTGTCACTCAGCTATGAACTAATTGACATTGTCAAGCTTCCTTTTCAGTGTCCCAATAAATGTGATAAAACACAACAAAGTAAAAACAACGCATGTGTCGAGAGGCACATATTTGGTTTGGCTACAAAAGGAAAAAAAATAAAAGTATAAATTAGTTAATATAGGGGAAGGTTCACAAGCCTCTAGTGCTTAGTTACTTACTTACAAATTAAGAAGGGGAAGGAAATTTCCAAAAAAACGAAATATTGAAACTTCACATAGTGGGGTCAATTGCAATAATTTACACAAGGAATAAAAAAAGAAAAGAAAAGAAAAGAAAATCCCCATCTCAGAAATTTAGAGTTCTACAAATTAGCTTCTTCAACTTCCAAAATTCCAACAAGCTTAGTGTGCTTGAATGCTGCAAGCCCATGATCACCTAGAGATATCATATTCTTGTGTGTAGCCAAGCTGCTCCATCTCCCAATTCAACTTTGAAGCAACTCTTTCATGACATGGGACATAATCCTATTAACACCACAGAAATTAGTTATCAATGAACAAAAGTTGAGGTTGAAGGCCCTAATTATGTATTTGACTAAAATACATCAAATCATTAAACAATGCTTTAGATAATTACCTCCAATTTCTTCACCAACTCCCTTGCTGTTGGTGCTGATATAATTATGTGGCGTGCACTGGGGCTAATAAATCCCTCTTCCACAGCTTTATCGATAAATGATAGCAAGGAGTTGTAGTAACCATCAACATTCAGCAATCCCACCTACAGACAAAAAAGAAAAAGAAGATGGTTTAAGCCTAAAAAGTTCACGTGTTTACCATCAACATGGTTTTTTTAAAAAAATAAGAGAAATGCGATAAATTGCATTCATAATGCATAAAAATGAATTACCGGTTTGTCATGAATTCCAAGTTGAGCCCATGTTATCACTTCAAGTAACTCTTCCAGAGTCCCATAACCACCTGCAAGAAAAATTAAATTGGTACTTACAATCTACATTTACAGTCCAAGCTTCATACGGGATAATATTTGGAATCATTCAAGTTATGCTTATGTACATTATGTTGCACTATTTAAGATGCCAACAGAAGAGGGAGGCAAAACAAGACAACTAGTTCTAGTACTAGAATAAGGACAAGGATTATGCTGTTAATCATTATTTCTCTGATTCAAAAGAAGGGTAAAAAGTCTGAAAATACTGTCTGCTTCATCTGCTCATTTGAACCTTGTTGCAATATACTTTGACCATTTGAACCTTGGTGCACTGCACATTGACCACGGACTATGAAAAGTTCACACGTTTACTATCAGATCCGTTTGATGGTAATGGTCTTGTTACATGCAGCTATGATGATTTACATGACCATTTATTTCCCCAAGTTTTTTTTTTCTTTGTCAACCCAAGCACGCAATAATAAATCGAATTAAAGACATCGGGTGTAAGGATAAATACTTTTAACTACTTAAACTACAAGCTCCTTGTCTCTGCTTTAATAAAACTCTGGATGTTAATGAACGCAGTTTTTGAAAGTGGTAAGCATCATTCCCTGTCAGCTTGGGGTGCTAGTTGGCAAAACCTATTTAGTGAAAGTGTTTTCATGTTATCTTTTCTCCATAAGGCAAGAAACAATTGGTGCAGCAACACTACATGCTACAGACTATTTTTAGCAAAAGGAGATATTAACCACAGATGCAGGGTTCCTCAGAAGCTCTAATTTTCAGTGTAAGATGTTGATGGGTCATGGACTCTGGGGTTTGAAGGGTTGCTCTCTAATCATGTGTCTTGGGTTTTGTGACACAAGTTTGAGAAAGTTGTGTGTGATGATTTAGAATTCAGAGAGTCGCAATCACAGCATTATCAAATATCAGTGCATTTAAAGCATGAAAAGACAGCAGCTACAAGAGTAAAATAATAAATTATCTGACTTATTATCGCCAAATCCTTACTCAGTTCAAGAAGGATCAAGAACATCCATCAAGACATCAACTCAAGCATTCTAAGTCTAATTAATGAAAGAATTAGTGGTTAATTAGCCATAATGCCCTCTCTTGTGGTTTGTAGTTTTGTGTCATTGACTGCTCTTTCCATATATTTCCAATTTAGTTTAGTAAAATTGAAGCCATGAAGGACCATATGTTCTTTGCTTTGTCTAAGAATTCTAGTATAAGTGTAAGTATGCAGGCAGGTAAAGAGACAGAGAGAGTTGTTCAGGGCTTATACTAACCGGGTAAGGCAATAAAGGCATCCGAATGCTTAGCCATCTCTGCCTTCCTTTGGTGCATGCCTGCAACTGCCTTCACTTCCCCCACTGTTTCACCAGTTAACTGCAAAATGGTATCAATGCAAAGAAAAAAGATTAAAGAAATTGATATTGAGAGACAGAGAAACAGAGAGATTTGGAGCTTTGTGCAGCAAAGCAATGATGACCTTAAAGCAATTTTTTTTTTGGGAAGAAGTTAATGCAAAATTGGCAACGCGGGTATTCCCTAGCCAGTGAATTTAGAGGTCACCAGATGGCAAAATAAACAAAGTTCGATCAATAGAAAAGGCCAAGGCAGAAAAGCACAAGAAGAAAATTACTTTAAAGCTCAAGTGCCCATATAAAACTGATATAAGGAAAAAGAAATCAGAAAAACCAGCAGAGACTAAGAAATGTACAACAATACAAGTGGGGGTAGTGCTGGTGCAAGTACTCAAGTGTGCTATGGATAAGTCTCCCCAGCATCCATTGAAGAAACAGAAATGAAGGGAACCAAACAGAGAATAACAGAAGATAAAAATAAAAATAAAGAACAAAAAGGGAGAAAAACAAAATAAAGAAAGAAAAGCAGCTAAAAGTGCTCACATCATTCCCCCACCCAAAAAAGAAGAGAGAAAGAAAGAAATTGATGTAGAAAAGAATTGAACACATAATCTAAATACCAATAAATTATGATATATATGTGTATAACATAATAAACCATGTATAAGTTTCTATTCTTTCCAATCGGAAAAGTTGAAGCACTTTATCTGGCTATAGGAAACATACCTCTCGAGGCATGAGTGTCTTGGGAATAACTCTGCAGAGAGACAATAACATGACAAAATCAGTTGTTTTTTAGAGCAAGACCAACCATAACAATTGTCCCAACTCACTTATTGTTTCTTAATCTGTTTGGTTGTTTGCTTAATTCATTTGTTTATCATCTGAGATTTTGATAAGGAGTAAAAAGAATACCCAATAACGTGCCGACCACCATCATGAACAGCTTGTGAAACCAAACCCATAAGGCCTATGCTGCCTCCTCCATAGACCAGATCAATGTTCCTCGAAACCTTCAAGACATTAGCAAAACAAATTGTACTTTTCAGGAGCCCATTTGGAAAAAAATAGTACACTTTTGAGTACATATAATAAATTGAGAATGGCATTATCCTTCAATGCTCGTACAACAAATTTGTACGTTTAGTACACTAAGTTCTTATCTTTTTATTTGTGAGGAGAGGTGCAAATGCAAAAACAACAAAGTGTTGAAGTGATTGAGTTTGTCAGTTTGGAAATATGACAGACTGAAAGTTGAAAACTTAAACACATGTAATGCAAAAATGACATCATTTTCCATCTCTAAGTGGGCTTATTTAGTGTTGATGAGTTTTCTGATAATGACAGAGAGAGAAGAGCATTTGCCAAAGAAAAGACAGGCAGAGAGAGAGAGAGAGAGCAACATTTGCATGCCTTCTGCTAGAGACAAACTTAATTAGGAAGAAAGTTTCAGTTTGAATGAATCTAATCTTAATTCAAAAAAATGAAAAGAATCTCAGGAACCAAGTGACAAACAAGCTATAATCATAATGTGCTTGCCCCAAAAAAACTAGAACAAGAACAACATGATATGTTTCAAACATAAACAAGATGATCAAGTTTGAGCAGCTTCCAACTAATTCCTACCAAAACCCATCTGACATAAACAAGATACAAAAGCAAAAAGATGGTCAAAAGTAATATCCAACAAAGCCAAATGAGATAAAACTTGAATTTTTTAATCTTTTTCAAAAGAACCCAAGTATGAAAAGCCTCAAGTGACATGACAGAACCCAAAGAAAACTATGTATTTGAAGTTTGAAAAAGCCATTGTATACCAGTTCCTTGCCAAGCTCAATGGCAGCATCTTGGTAGCTACTCTTCTTGCCTTGGCTACTCCCACAAAACACACAAATCCTCCCAAACCTTGACTGCTTCATTTCATTCTCAATCTCCATTTCTCTCAAATCACTCAACTGTTTTTGTTCCTTACAAAATCAAATTAAGATCCCTCTGCAACACAAAGAGCTTCCCTTTCTTTTCTTTTTCTTTCTAAGTCCTCTGTCTCTTTGCTTCTAACCTTTTGTTGTAGCTTGCCCACTAGAAAACTTCTTTGGTGGTGCCGTTCTCCACATGCGTATTTATAAGCCCCTCACACGTGAGAACCTCTTAGCACACTTGCACACGCAAAAAATTCACACGCTTGCACACCCACACACACACAATTGCACAACTACAGACATTGGCACGCGTGGACCACTCTGTTTTTTTTGTTTCCTTTCCTTCCCCTGATTTTTCATTTTTTAGTCTTCCCTTACTGCTTTTGTACCGTTCTGAGTATAAATAAAGATAAGATTTCCATTGATACATTATCCCAATAATATTACTGTGTTTTAAATATCTTTCCATTTGTTGTGAAATATGAATAACTTCGAGTAAATAGAAGGAATAAAGGGGAAGGATTAACAGATTGGTAAATACTTCATTCTTAGAGATACTAATTAGAGTAGTTATTCTCACACTCAAAGTTAGAGTTCGAATCTTGCACTCTTTTTTCATAGATTAAGAAGTTTGAGATTTCATTATATTCAAACATAGGTTGTGGAAGCTTATAAATTAATAATAATAGATACTCTTAGAGTCACGGCTAGAGACTCTTACATTTTTTAAAAATACAAACGATATTGAAGGATAGAGGAATTAAACGGAGTGTGGATATTTCATGGAAGAGAAAAGAAAAAAAAGTCAATAACTAGCTACAGCAACCCAAGTAGCACAATAAAGTCTTCGATGATGAAGATTGAGCTGAGGTCCAAGTATAAAAGCTCATGCAGCTCAATCGGTTGAAAATGTGGCATCAACAATAAGGACACTTGCCCTAGTTTTCAAGATGATGTGAACTGTATGATAATGATTTAATATTTGGGATGAATAAGCTCCACTTGTGTAGCCATAGCCCATTGTGTATATTTTATGTGCAACTTTAAGAAATGAGACAAACATCCATTTTTTAACATTGGAAGGAAAAGGCCAACAATGGACAATCCCACAGGGGGAGATACATTTGTTTAAATCGTTCAAGATGGGCTTCACTGACTAGTTAATTGTATTTTTATGACATTTTAACATTTACATATTAATGTGAGGAAAGAAAGCAAGTATGGGTAATTTCAGAAGACAAACACACACAGACTGAGTGAGAGATGGTGGGTGATATGGAGCATTGTGCACAGATGATTGAATAAAAACATTAGTGGGTTATGACCTATCACCTTGTGCCCCCATCAACCTTCTTTCTCTCGACACTCTTGTTGTATGCATAGGAAACATTTCATTTTTATTTCACGCCCTCCTTCTCCCTTCCCCATATCCACCATTACCTCACACTTCTCCAAGCATGCTGTCCCCAACACTCATCTATTCATCTACACATCACTAAATTCATTGCCCTCTTCTCCACCAATAACATCTCCTCCTCCTCCAAAAACCCATATGTTTATGTTCGATCTAGCCATATGTTTATGTTCGATCTAGATCAATCAGGAAACATAAGATGTGTTATGTTGACATATTGCAAATTTTGATTAGTGGTCATGTTGATTTCGGCCAAAAGATTGTGCATCTGGATCATTAATCATTTTGTTTTCTTGTTAAAATGTGCAGTTCATATTCACATTCGGACACACACAAGCATCAGATACGAGAGAACATATTCATTTTACTTGGTGGGCTGCTAAGAGTAGTAGCAAATTAAACTCTTCAAATTAAAGTTTGTTGACCTATGTGTCAATTTGAAAAGGCTTATTTGCTACTTAAATCATTTTTACTCCAATAGACTTTTCAATTCAATTAATGCAACATTATGGAGAATAATGAAAAATATGAAAATATGTGAAAAATATCTATGTATTTATTTTATGAAAAGAAAAAATGCATGTTTGTAATATTTTCAAGGTAGGTTTTGTTTTTCCAAAGTAAAATTAAATGTTTGAAGAGTCAAAGTCAACTTACCAGTCCTGAAAAGAGAGAGAGAGAGAGAGAGAGAGGTTGCTACTTTGATGATTGAGGTTGAAGAGGCTGTTGGAGAGAGTTTTTTTGATGTGGCTCACCTATTTTAGAATTCCAAAACTGTTAAAAAATTCCTTTGGAGATGCTCTTAGTATTAACTTAACCTTATATTTTAAGTGCTGTGTTCATTGCCAGGATTGCAGGAACTGAACCCATCCCCTTAAACTAAGGTTTAGTACCATATTCATTTTAATATGCCCCAATCCCCAAAATTAGCCTTTCTGGCTGTTTCTCTTTAATGCTCTCTGTTGTCTGTCTACTTAATTCTTTGCCCACCTCCCTATACATCCCTATGTTTGGAGATTATAAACTCATAATTACTATTCTTAGTAGGGGATTGAGCTTATACTAATATACTATTTATGACCCTTGTGCATGCTTGCATGCGCGTTTAAGTCATGTTTTTATGTGTTTCTTAGCCTAAAACAGAACATAATGATTTGATTAAGTTTAAAATATCACACACCCACATACAAAACACACACGCACTAAGTCATTAGTGCTAATAATACCCTTTTTAAAGTCTATGTTCTCCAACTGTTACTTGGATTAGATCCCATTGCTATTAGTAGAAGGAATATTCTTAAGTAGATTAATTTGCCTCCAAGGTGATATCTTAATCAGGTTAACATTCCATACGTAATACATAAATTTATGGTTGTGGACAATGGCAGCTCTGTAAAATGTGGAAGGGGACAAAAACTTAGTTGCAACGGGGATATCACTATTTTGCTATCCCCGTTTCATGCAAGTATTTCTCGTGGGAAGGGGATAAAAACAGAGATATAAACCTGTATGCCTTATAGACTCTTACCAAAACCTGACCATCCCTTTGTTATCTTAATTTCCCAATACTGAGTTGAATCTTATTTGTTTACTCTAAACTCCATATCTTGCTAGATGTAGATTTCAGACATGTTAACTTATAGCAGTTGTTGGTTGCTTCACTCTGCCCCTATTTATTATGTACATTTCATGTAGCCTTCCCTAATTCAAGAATATTATACCATATCTCAAAAAATTGAGATATTTTCTTTAATTTAGATCCCATATGCGACCTTAATATATGTGACGCAAATTCAGTTTGGACTTCTATTCATAAAAGCTTGTTCTAAACGTGTTTCTATTATAAGCACATTTTACATGCTTCTTCATAAAATGCTTTTACGACCCATAAATACTTTTGAGTTTTACGAGCAAACACTATCAGAATTGCTTTTAACATTTCTAGAAGCAGTGTCAAACATACTGTAATTTATACATGTACTGATAAACTAAAATGGCATCTGGACTTGGACTTGGACTTGGTTAGGTGCCATGATGCTCTGCATCAAAACTCACCTTACTGCAATGCATAATCAGAAGCACTCATGTATCGTGGTAAAAGCCTGCACACCACATTGTCCTGTGCTATAATTGCAAAATATCCCTTGCTCGACACGTGGCGTCACGGCATTGGATGACTGTAGCAAACTTTAGCTTTGCTCATTGATTATGTGTTGAAGAAACACACAAAAAGTTGCTTTAGTTGCCCTGCAGCTTCATTGGTGTTCACTCTACATAGGCTCTTGGCTCCAAACAAGAAGTGACATTTGTCCCTATTACATGACTCATACCCAATCCACCAAAATGTTTTGCATCTTTTCATTTTGTTTGGAAGAAACCCTCATCTCTCTTTTTTTTCTTTGTTTGGTCTCTCAAAGTTGAAGCACAACAAGAGCCCCTTTCACTTTGTCTGTCCAAAAATAAAAGATGCTGGCGGGTTGATAGTTCGGTTCTTTTTGACTTGTTGCTTCAACAACAATTAGCACAACTTTTAAGTCTTTGCTTAACCACCAATTGGGTTTAATCAAAGTGATTATTGGTATTAGTTTTGATAATTGTCATTATAGACTTTATAAGACACATCAAAAGCTAAAAGTTTGAGATACCAAAAAGGCTTCCTGTGACTGGTAGTTATACTCTTTGTAAAATGGGCTTACTTAGACTGCACTCGATCCCTTTTTTTTTCTTTTTTTCTGCTTTTCCCTTTTTTTCTTTTTTCACTTTTGGGCTTTTGCTCTTGCAAAAAGTTGGAGGTGGTCATATTGCTTGGAGGGAAAATTTGGATCATAGAAAATGATTAAGAACATCATGATCATGCTTAGACTGCTTATGTTGACTGTTAGTTCAGGGTAGAATTTTGCTCATCACTTCAACCCAAGGTGTACCTTCATTATTATTTTCAACACTTGACACGTGTTAATAGGCATAACAATAGTTCTATAAATACAAAACAAAAGTTAAATATGGTTATGTATATGTACACGTATGAAGTGTTGAGAATGGTAATGAGGATACACCTTGAGTTAAAGGAGTAAGCAAAAATATTTCCGTTAGTTGAGGGTCATTTTCACTTCAATTTTGCTTACATATTCATAACACAATTACCTTCTTTTTATATCAAGATTCCCATATAAAGGAATCTATGTGAACCCACCTCCAAAAAAGAGAGACTTTTTTTTGTTTTTTTTAAAAAAAATTCTCATCAAACAGATACAAACCCCAGAAGGGAATACTTTGCCTTTACCATAAAGAGTTCATTGCTCACATTCATATATGTTGACTGTTAGACTTTGACAATACTTTTCTTAGATTCCTTTTATTTTTCTCAATTTTCTCCATATTTTCATATATTCCAAAAGGATATTCCCTAACAACGAATTACAAAATTAATACTTAATAAATTCGTCAGCAACTTGCATAATGGACGTCAGTATTTATTTTGTGATCTGATCACAATAACTCATGCATCTCGTTGTTTATGTATTTTTGGAAACATATTATTTTTGTGCTTTTGAATTATATAAGGAAAATGGTTGCCAAAACACAAAATCTCACAAAAAACGAATCACAACACAATCCCTGAACTTATTATTAGAGTGCTGTTGTTTCACCCCATGTCATAATTCCCCACCCACCTTTTATAGAAGCCATTGCCACCCAACACCAAAAACAACAAGCTCAGATGAAAAGGGTTCTCTCATTTCACAACGTAGTTGCATTTTGAATAGATTAGAGTTTGTTTTGGGGGCAATGAAGCATCCAAATGAAATTCCAGAATTTCTCCATCATCCCTGCCCTCATACCCACCCACCCACCCACCGGCCCTGCAATTTCTCACCACACCCATCCCCTCCGCAATCTCTATGTAACAGTTCTACATCCTCATCCTCCCTGAAATTTGGGTTTCTGCAAAAAAAAAAAAAAAAGAAGAAGAAGAAGACATAATTATCATCTTAATATTTTTTGGAGTAAAACAATAAAATTAATTAAAAATATAGAACATGGGTGGGGTTGAAGGTGTAGAAAGCTGTTGGGTTCTCTCCGGCGGGGAGGAACGGGGTTGGGTTGGGAGGTGGGGGTGGCTGCGGGTGGGAAAAGGAAAAGTGGTTGTTGACTGTTGGATTGTCCCTAGAGGAGGAGGAAGAGAGTTTTTTTAAGGAGATAAGAGTTTTTTATTATTATTTTACTTTAATAATTAAATGATATTTATTTTAGAAATAAGAGTGAGTGAAACGATAAGATTGTGTTTTCAATTTTATATAGTGAGTGAAAATAGGATAAATGAGAAAATAGAACAAGAGTGTAAAAATAACAGAACTCTATTATTATTGTAGTACTTCTCCGATGTGGGATCATGCAAACTCATTCATGACTTACATCGAATCATACAACCCATCTATTTCACTCTGCAACAAAAGAAGAAGTGGACAAACCTAATTTTGAGGATTAATGCAAACTTCGACACATATGTCTGACACCCTCTAAATTTTCTCTCCATCCATGACTGATTGCTTGGTATATATCTCCACCTTTTTACTCAGGATGAGATTTGATCAAATGTATGGATAAAAGATCGGTGGTCAGGTCTTGTCCTATGTTACAACAACATAGCTAGGCAGCCTAGCTAGACCTTGTTCATTATTCATGTTTTGCCATCACATTATATTAATTCTCCCATCTCATGATAGCTTGGAAACCTCCCATTTCCATTTTCTTTTTCTTTCCTTTCTATTTTCTATTACCTGTGATCAAATTCTTCGTTACAATACAAGCATACCTTATTAAGATGATGTGCATTGCTAGTGACATACTAATTTACCCTAATTAATGTTTTTTTATGTGCCGGACACAATAAAAAACGAATATGAAGATTAAAATGAGACTCGGATAGTAATAATTTACGGTTTTGTCCACAGGATCAACTCAAGAACATGATAGTGTCGACAATAATACAACAAAAGAATGGTACTGTCACTAATCCCCAATACATCGTGCAAGATATATGGAGCAAGATAAGGATCTTCCAAGTTGTTTGTCCATGAGTGCTTGTCATCTTCTACAAGAAACCAAATGCTTTCAATTTCGAAGTCTCGACTGAGATCAAAAAAAGACAAGCGCTCCCAATAATCTCAAACCTCAGAGAACCATATATTATGGCCCTTATTTCACTGCTGCGTGTGAGCAAAGGCAAACGCACCTTATACCCCCTTCCACACGTGGCAGTCACATAGGTATGTATATATATATATATGCCCCTTCCATACATGACAGTCACCTTGGTATATATTTATATATATTCCATACGTGGCAGTCACATTGGCGTGGCCAACTCCATTGATGCATTATATATAAGCATGTCTCTGTCATGGCATCATGTGGTGTAGCTAGCTAGCTAAGTGCATTGTACCCTGCAAATGGGAAAGGTTTAGGGTTTAGGATTTATTCTTTATGGTCAGCTAGTGTAGGTTTTTGAGGTTGCGTTGCGTACACTATCATATAATGCCATTTGCAAGCTACAAGTTGCAATTGGTGATTACCTTTCAATAGGTAATTACAACTTACAAGTTGCAATTAATATATTCTCTTCGAGACATGTGTTTGTGGTATGGACATTTGTCACTCTATCTCAACCCTAATGTTACATCTAGGGGTGGTAATTTCTGATACGACCCGCTACACGACTTGAAATCCACAAGGAAAAAACACGACACGAACCCACACGATAAAAATTCGGATAATTTTCAAGTCAACCCGTCAGGACCCATTTAATAAACATGTGGGTTTTGGGTCAACCCACCAACCTATTAAAACACATGTTTAACCCATTTATTAAACGAATCGTGTCATGGGTCGTGTCAACCCGTGTAATACCTGCCAACCCGCGAAAAAATTAAAGGAAATTGAGGCTTCAACACACACAAGGGGTTTCAAACTCCTTCCACTTCCACTCATCTCCTAGCACCTTATCCACCATGTTGCTGATAACTTTGTGATTATATGTTACAACATTTTATATTTATAATGTCTTACAAGCTGTTTTTCAAAGAACTAGAATTTCACATGTATCTTATTTGATATTTATATTCAAAACAATTACATGCATAACTATTTTAGTAATTTACACATGTTTCTTTATGCATCATAACCAGTTCTCACATTATTCTGATCATGGAAAAATTCATTGCTTTTTCCAATCAACAAAACAAAATAAAACTATGCTCATGTCTAATTTTTTTTCTCTTAAGCTCTCATATCATCATCATCAATCTCACTTTCTCTCTTTGGTTTCTCCCACTAAAAAAACAATTGGTGGAGTTGTTCAAAACCGAATTCCATTGGGTACTAGTTGCTACCACTTTTTATTAAACAGGTTATCAACCTGTTACGACGACTTGAACTCGACACGACATGTTTATTAAATGGGTCGGGTTAGGGTTGAGTATTCTTGACACGTTTATTATCCCAACACGACACGACCAATTGTCACCCCTAGTTACATCATGTGGGATCAATGTCAGCAATGTTTATTTTTGTATATTATTGATTTATTCTCTTGCAACTTAAGTTTTTTAGGACAACGATTGTCTTATTTTCTTAAAACTTCCGGTTATATTCACTAGTCATGTACTTGTTAATGTGCAAAAGGCTTAATATCACAAAACGTCCCTGAGGTTTACGAAACTATTAGATTGCATCCTCTTTTTTTTTTTGTCATTTGTGGTCCTCAAGGTTAGTATGGGTGTTCACAAATGGTCTATGCCGTTAGTTTCCGTCAGAAACTCCGTTAGTTTGTTGACGTGGCATATATATATATATATATATCACAAAATATCCCAGAGGTTCACGCACCTATCACAAATGGTCCATGCGAAATATTTTAATTTTTTCATTTAAAATTTTATGAACTTTAAATTATTTAAAAATATATATTGTATTTTAAATACATGTGACACTATATTATTAGAAATGTGAGCTCCGCATATATGCCACATCAACAAACTAATTGAGTTTTAAAAAACAATTTAAAATTCATAACATTTAAAAATGAAAAAGCCAACATTTTATGAATTTTAAATTATTTAAAATATATATTGTATTTTAAATACACGTGGCAATCGTATTATTGGAGATATGGGCTCCACATATATGCCACATTTGAAATGAAAAACCAAAATTTTATGCACCAAGGTTTTTTCATTTTTAGATTTTAAAAAGAAAACCAAAATGTTAAGAATTTTAAATGAAAAAATCAACAACTTTCGTAGGAACCATTTATAATAGGTACGTGAACCTCGTAGATGTTTTGTGATATATATATATATATATATATATATATATATATATATATATATATATATATATGCCACGTCAAAACTAATAGAGTTTTTAACATAACCTAACGGTAGGGACCATTTGTGAGCACACATACTAATTTTGAAGACCATGAATGACACACAAAAAACATTAAGGATACAATCTAATAGTTTCGTAAACCTCAGTGATGTTTTATGATATATGATTTCACATATTTTGATTGTCTCCATCTTTCGGCCTCTTCAGGTGTAGGATAAAGATGCAGGTGAGGACTCCGCGAGTATTGTTGACCTATTTCTTGATAGTTTAGACTTTTATGGTTAAATAGGGTCTAAGATGTGCTAGTGGCAAATTACAAGCTTTTTTTTATATGTTATATGCATGCCCATTTGGGCAGGTTTGAGGTTTTTTAGATTTCGCATCAATGTTGGCATGTTAGTTGGTGAGTTGCATGAGATTTGAGGTCGGTGCTGCAGCATCTTAATTTGGGCATACAAAAGCCTAATTGCGTGGTGTGTGTTTGACTAAGATGGCCTAAGAAAGTGAAAAGGCAAACGCGCTTATCTTAGCAATCTTCTTTTGGTTGGTTTTCCTAGATCATTCAATTCAACAACTCTGTTCACTAAAAAAATTAAAAAAATAGAAAAGAAGCTTTGTTTGCTTGTATGAGTGTGAGAGGTTGACAGAGCTCCTTGTGTTTTAGTGAAAGGAAAGTAAGATTGTTGGAGACAAATAAAGGCGTTCTTTATGCATGCATGTAACCCAAAAGATTGATTTTCGAAACCCTAAAGTGTGTTTTTGTGGGGTTGATGTATAGATTCTGGTTTAATCTGAATAGTCTACAACTACAACTCTCTCTGTGGGAGACTCGAATCATAACAAATATATAACATATTTTGTAAGCTGCTTTTTGACTCCATTTGTTTACTAATAATATGCCGACACAAATAAAGAAGAAATTCAGATGGCTTTTTTCAAATCTTTGAATTAATGCTTTTTTTTTTTCCTTCGAAAATTTTATATGGACCTTGATAGAGAGGACTGACTGCAAACAATTTCAACGAGATTCTATTGACCCCACCTGCTGATATATAGGAATTATTTGTCTGACAGTTAATTTAGTTAATGTAAGTCCAACTAGATGATCATACTGTCTTGAATTAATTTAATGAATTCATTAATGGCGTGTTTACTAATCAGGATTTGAATTTCACCTATTAAGGATTCCTGAGTTTACTTCACGTTAAAGAATTAAAAAGTAAGTGAGACCCACACAAAATTAGGAATTGAATTCCTGATTTTAGGAATTCAATTCTTAAGTGAGAGGTTGTATTCTAATTCCTATAACTAACTCATTGGGAATTCATTTTTTTTACTCATTATATCCGCACACAATTTTAAAAATTCTAAATTTGCTATATACTTTTAACCTAACAACGAGGATATTTTAATAATTAATACCACTCTACCCCAATTCCATATGGTTTAGTAAACAACTCCAATAGGAATCTGAAATCTAATTATCCTCCATTCATATAATTTAGTAAACAATTTCAATAGTAATCCGAGATCAAATTCTCCTTAATTCAATTTATCATCAATCCAATTCCTCCTAATCCAATTCCTCATTAGTAAACACACCATAAAGGTTTTTAGATCACTTAACAACTAACAAAACACATTGCAATGTTTGGATAAAGTCGCATAACACACCATATAAAATATTATAAATAGTTGAAATTTATACTCTGAAAAAAAGTATTGTAGATAAGTCTAGCAAGAGTTTAATATCATTTCTGACTCAAACTTTAGTACTGGTGGTAGTGGATCCAAAAGTTTAGATCTCAAATCCATGTACATGTGGTGTAGACAAAAAGATTACTAGGGGTATGATATGTTTGAAAATGGAACTGGAAAGTATTTCAGGAAATGTGATTTGACGACTCTATACTGTGTTTCATAGTGGATGAAAAAACTAAAACCTTTTTCTCAGTAATCAGAATGTGATCCAGCATCCAGGGTCCACCATATAACTTCTTTGAATGCATAATTGACAGCTATCGAATTGTGCAGTACCTGACATTTTCCCACCGTAGAGAAGCCCGCTTATTTCGGGGGAGAAGACAAAGTCACATAGTTGAAGGAGCATTGGAACATGAAGAGCAAATAATTTGGTTTCCTTAAAGCACAACCTCTTTCGAGGACATATTCATATCCCTGCCTACTTTCCATTAGAGTAGACACGGTTCAGTTCGGTCCGATTTTTATCTTAAATTGAAACTGAAATCGGTACTATTTAACTAGTTCGGTTTGATTCGATTCTAGTGAATTTTTTTAAACCAGCCAGTCCGGTTCTCATCGGTTCCAATTTTTTCGGTTTTGAACCGGATTATTAATTATTATTTTTAGATATAAACAAATTTAATACAAATTCCAACTAAAATTTTATTTTTTAAGCTTGAAAATTAACAAATGATCCAATTTCATACAAAGAGAGATGTTTTGAAGTTGGACTTGGAAAAATATTAGGTATAAGATTAAAAATGTAGCATTGGATTTAAATAATTTTGTAAAAAAAAAATTATACACAACCGGTCTGGTTTGGTGCGGTGTGAAACCAGAACTGGAACCGGTTCGATCCGATTTGTTGACTTTTTTAGTCAACTGATTTTTTTCATCCGGTTCAGTTCGGTGTTCCGGTTTTTTGATCCCGATGCTCACCCCTACTTTCCATCATAGTTGGTTACACTTAGTACTGCTCTAATTCGTGTCCACATTTTAGCTCAATTCATGTTTAAGAGTGAGAAAATAGGTTAGGAATAGGATATATTCGGAATTCAATTTCCTCCAATTGAATCCAAATAAAATTTTCTCATTTTGATCACCGCATAAATTAAATATGAACCGTTATTCTCAAGCGATTATAGAATACTATAGCAGTATGGATACGTGGTTGATAAGTGCATTATTTCCTATATTTTTATACCTCTTATATTTGGTTTTTGTAGGAAAAGTTAATTAAAAAGTGCATTATTACTTTACTTTCCTTATTTTAAGCTATTATGCACTTTTGGAAGGATTTCGACGGAAAATTGACTTTTCGAATGAATTTTAGCACAAGGCCAATTGGAGAAGAAAGCTAAGACATTGAAGATGATTGTGTCAAATTTTCATAATTTTGTATCAAGCCAAGTGCTCCAGACCTGCAAGTCAAGACAGCCTAAGTTGAAATTCCTTCAGAACTGCACTGCTGTGGAAGATTGAAGAGTTGAATACTGTCCCGATTTTTCCTAGTGGTGTGCGATATATTCTTAGAAAGCTCATAGATCAAGCTACGTTTTTCATATTTTTCCAGAATTTTCTAGGAAGTGGAACGACCCCAAAACGTGTGTGCAAGTTGGCTGACGTATTTCCCAGTCAAAGAATGATTTTTTCCTAGTTTGTTTCCTTAATTGTTTGGTATTTTGTTTTGTTTTAGGAGAGTTTTTCCAGAGCTTTTTAGAGTAGGGTTTAGTTGTTTTACAATATATAAGGTCACCCTAAACTTTTTAGACGAGATCTTTTCCACCATATCTCTACACCATATTTTCATACACCCAAAGAAATATCAAAGAGAGCCAAGAGTTTGCTGCTGCCGTGCTTGAGGAGCTTTCGAAGGTGTTCCTGTGAAGAATCTGAAGATCAAGTCCATCGGCCAAATTGGTTTTATGTCAATTATTCTCTTGTTCATCTTTTCTTTTGTCATGAACTAATTTTTTTTGTTAGGGCTACGATGTAGCCTAACCATGAACACTTAATTTTTATAGTTATATTAATTCCTGATTATTATTCTGTGTTGAGTATTTGTTACTGTTCTTAATGCTTTAAATATATGGCCAATATTTAATTGATGATACAAACGGAGACCGAGAAGAGATGTTTGGTGTTTGCTTCTTGTAATAAATATCATTACTTGAATGAATGCCCGAGAGGGACTAACATGACTCATGCAGTTTTCTTTCAAGTTCTCATAGAACTTAATGGGTTCTTGATTTCTAAATCTGTTGCTTGAGAGAGAGTGGGTTGTTAATTAAGAATACTTTTGGTTGAGCCCGAGAAGGGATATCAAATAAATTAGGAGAAACCAACTGTCAACATGGATACTAATTAGGGTTAATTGACTATAAGAATTAAGTGGAATTGGTTATGGTGAAATAGGATGCTCTAGTGTTCCATCAACTTGATTTTCCACCGTTAATTAAATTGTTATTACTTTATAAATTATTTTAGTTTAGTTAAATTAATTAATCTTCTCAAACAACTGTTCAAATAAACTTAAGAATTAATCATAATTGGTAGTTGATATGAAATTACAGTCTTCGTGGGAACGACACTCTACTTACTTCTATATTACTTGTGTGGATTGTGCGCTTGCAATAAATTCACAACAGTGGTACATCTTGTACACGTATTATAATATGAGTAGATATTTATTGATACTATTCCCTAGAAGGGGGAAAATAAACTATACCGTACACCCATTATAACACGTGTACCAAGATATACCACGTAGTCATACTACAGTAGTATTCCCCATTATTCTCATGCATGCGCTACTTCTTGAAACATTGGCATTGGATAAGTTAACATGGATTACACTTTATGCATAGGCATTCATATCATTTGATAAATGCATGTTTCATTATAATGATAATAATAGAAGAAACGCTTATGTGAAGTTGTTCCTGCCACGTAACATTACTGAGTTGTACAATAATTATGCTAAAAATTAGCATGTGTAATGTAACGTTGCACGGTACTACAAATGCATATAAAGCATATAGACTAAGTGGGTTTTGAGTTTATAGTGTGAGCAATTATTTCGAAAACCAAAAGAATGTTGCAGGGAAATCTTGTTCCTGTGATGCAGAATTCAATGATCTTTATCAGCATCATCCTGTTTTCTCAAAATTACGGCCAGGGCCACATTGGTCCCTGCCGACAGCATTTTGCTCAAATATGTACGCTAAGCAAAATCTAGAAAGAGAGGGAAGAGTTTGAAAGCAGTTGAAGAAGATAGAACATTTTCAATGAAACAGTTCAAGTTATATATATATTTTTTTTCAACTCTTGCATTTTTTTGGGGTCAATGGTCATAGATATATAATTGGTCAGGTGCTTTTGGGTTTTGGGATTCGAATTCCATACTCAATTGCCTTACTTAACAGTGATGGCTTCTCACATGCACCTTTTACTTTGGCAACAGAAGTTACTGTGCCCAAAAACTTATATTTTGACAGTTACCTCTACACATGCTGGTAATGGTGAGTTTACTGGCTCAACAATAATCCTCATATCTACCAAAATGATGGGAATAGCAAACTAAGCAAAAACAACCACATGCTTAAGAATGATCAAAGCTTACCTACACTTATGTTGGTCATGTCGGGTAATTATGCTACACTTCGGTTTGTGTCTTTTTTTTTCTTCGTTTTTTCGATGCAGGAAAGAAAAAGATATAAAAATCGAATTGAGGGAAAGAATAAGTGTTTTATCACTGAAGTTATATGCCTTCACCTGGACTTTAACACTCTTTCAAGTGGGTGCTGATCATCCTACACACCTTCTTTTTCTACCTACAAAGTTTGAGAATGTCGATTATCATCCATGAAAGCTGGGAGAAAAAAAAGTTTACAGAAGCAATAGCATTGAATTTTACACAAGTTAACAATTTAATTGGCGTGTACGGATGGATTGCTTTTTTCAGCCACACAAGTCAAAATGGGATATTTTAAATAGACCAAAAAAAAAATATTCAACTTTTGCTAGATAAAATGACATAAACAGTGGGGTCCACAGACCAGTATAGCGTGCGAAGACCAAACTATGCATCTGTTCAGTGGGAAAGTACAGAATAAAGAAATTGACAGGGATTTGTTAAATTAATTAATTAATTTGATTTGTACATACTTACCTTATCCAAATAATTAATTATATTTTTTAATCTCCACCCATCATTCTGCTTTGTCTCATCTAGGAGAAAATTGCTCCTCATCTTGCTAATTTCCGTGGCCTCTGCATAATTTTCTGCGCATGCAATTATTTTCTTGTAAGCTTCCCCCATTTCTCAATTAGTCATGCAATGTTAATATGATTTTTGAGTGGAGGGTAACATGAAGATGAAGCTCAATTCAAGCATGCATAAGGGCAATTTAAAAAGAGATGCAACAAGCAACAATTAATAATAATGGACTTCGAAGAAGAAGAAGTAAAACTTGCTCACAATTGGAGGGGAAGTTTCAGTCCACTCACCACCACTTCACCTAGCTATGTGACATTATCTTTTCCCGTTCATTACCACTTTTGATTTTCCAAAGTCTTGTGATTTCTTGATTGCTTCGAATGAATTATGAGACATTAAATCATATCATACTAGGTTTATCTTCAAATTCTTGCCCATAACAAGGCTTGATTTTGGTTCATGTGCCTTTTTAAACAAATTTTAAGAGTACTTTAGAAAGCCGACAGATTCTAGTTCAATTGAAAAGGGCATTCACTTGTATATCAGTGCTCTCAAGTTCGAACTCTCATGGCACATTGATAGTGTGTGTGAGAAACTCTCATCTCCTTGTAGTTTAGACTATCGTTTGTATTTATAAAATAAATAACTTTTTTTTAAAAAAAGAGCATTTTATAACAAAAGGCTTTTCCTTTTCTTCTTCTTGTTTCTCGAGTTAATAGCCATTGGATTCCAATAGCTCCAATAATAATAGTCAATTCCCATTAATTCGAAGGAAGCTAGTGCCTGCTTTTAAAGAGAACATCAAGTTTCTAAATGCCTTGTGCCTTTGTGTTGGATGTAAATAGCTAAGGTTATCTTAAGCCCTTGTATATCCACCTACTAAAGAAGTGAGTCGTGGAAGTTTTTCTGGTCAGCCATTGCCATAGAGAATATAAGAATTTGGTTCGCTATCTTCGTCTATGGTGTAACATCATTATACTAAAAAAAATTACATTTACATACGTAAACATGACAATTTTAAACGAAGTGATAATGCTACACCATGGCAGTAAACATGACAATTTTAAACGAAGTGATAATGCTACACCATGGCAAAAAGTGGTGAAGAAAAGTGTTCTAAAAACCTAAAGAAACAAAGAAAGACAAAGTAAGCATTTGCGGTAGCTAACTTGAGCTAAAATGCGCGCATAAACAATTCAAATGTGTGCAGTGAATATAATATCCCTTCTCTTAGGCTTCAAGTCAAAGATTACGAACTACAAAGTTTACAGAATGATTGTGCTCACAAATTTTTGTCTTTGATGGCAATTCAAACAGACACTGTAAAAAGCCTGAAACTTAATGAACGTATATTATATATTTATAATATATAGGAGCTGTAAACCAATCAAACAATAGGGAAAGAACACATGCGAACCTACTCATATCAAAATGTGACATGAAAACATGATTGCCCTCAACTTCATTAGAGCCATTAAAGAGAATGACAAGCACCCAAAATGAATGGATGTCGACATTGGATTCGACTGCCCCCCCATCTATGACCCCAAATTCATTTTTTTTATTTTAAAAACCCCAAATAAAATCATGTATAATAAAATATTATATAATTTGTTTTCTTTTTTTCGGAGTTTAGAAAATGAGCTTGATCCGAAATCAATTAATAAAAAAATTGGGTCATATTAAGTTCTTTAAATAAACAGTAAACAGGAGTGGCATGAGGTTTGCATAATTTCTTTGACTGAATTTCTGTAAAATATATATATTTTATTCTTCAATCGAAAAGCCAATTTTATTTTTCTTTCGTTCCATCTTGGCCAAGGCATGTTTCCAATTAACATAGGCTATACCCAATGGGCCACCAGTTGATACTTGTGTTGCAATGAAGAGCCTCGCCAAGGGTCCATAATTTGGTGTTTTGCCTGAGCATCCTATCCTGCTGCTCATGCCCATAATGCGCCACTATTTTATGTACTTTTAAACTCCAGGCCCCAATTAGCTAACCCTTGTGTTTAATTTCCACTACTTGCTGGCATGTCTTCAGATTTGAATATCTGTGTGTACATCATGCATGTGCTGCCACATTATGAGCCACTCATGTCCCATCTTTAATTCCCTTGGTTTGCCTTACTTCCATTTGATTGCATCCAGAGCCAAAAAATACTTTCTTGTAACAGGGATAACACTGTTATAACACAATGATAAATGGAAAAGTTATCTCACATGTCATTGTTTTATTAGTCGGAAATAGCAAAAAATGTTATCCCAGTTGCATGAGAGTTTCTCTTGCAGAGCACCTCTGTCATCTGTACATCTCCACCTTCATATGGTTCAAGCTGGCATGCTTTGCCCATCTCTAAGGTTGTTAGATACAAAGTAGCTTTGCTTTCAATCATAAAACTGCAGTTAACAGTTCCAAAGTTTTACAACGCCTTGTAGCTTAAGTTGAGAGAAATTACCTATGCAAAAGTCATATGTTCAAATCCCCTCTCCCCCAACATCGCTTGTAACCAAAAAAAAGTATTCATATTTTAAAATGCACTGCATTGCTCTCTAATTTACATGTTAATAGCTATTAAACCTAATGGCGTTTTCAATACTATTTCTTTTTTCTGGTTACAACAAGGGAGAGTAGAGGAAGGGGAGAAGTTGAACTCTGGCTTTGAATGCGAGATATTCAATCAGCTTAAGAGTGACCTGGCTGTACATTTCTCCTGCAATTCATTACACAATCAAGATATCCTTCAATGACATATAAAGGGAAGCCAGACTATGCAATTGAGATCACAAACGATGTACCGAATCTATAAACTGTTAAAATAAGTCGAGCACAAATCAGTTCCTTAACTGCCCAGCCACTTGGAATATAAATTTGAAAACAAAACAATCTTCTCTACTCCTCGCCATCTATAGGCAAAAGTCAAAAACCACCACTACCACCACTCGCGAATCCAACTGTGGCGCAAGGCAGCATGATCTTGGAGTTCTTCACAAACAGCAACGGGAAAAAGGTACAATCCGACCAAGCTGCTATGAAGATCAGCATATATTAGGATAATAATACAAACCCATAAAAGGGAACCAAATAAAAGCTCATGCTCATGCTTCGCACATGTAATAGATTATCAATGCATCAGAACATGCACTTTCTAATCCAGAAATTAATCGCAGGATTTATCCAATAATGATGCACGTCCAATAAATTTTTATAGAAATGATGCAGTAATCAAATGTTACAATTGGTCAAAAGCTATACATCAAACACTTCTGTTCCCAATGGCTCCCAAAGTTTTACATTCAAAACTGACGCCTTGGCCTAGGTTCTGCTGCAGTTACTCGGATAGATCTTCCATTCAAGTCCTGCAAAAAACAAAATTTTGAAACACAAAATGGTAAGATGTAACTGGAACAAAATATGGAAAGAAAAAAGAAAAATGTTAAGAAAAGGTAATGATATACTTACCACTCCATCCAACGACTCAATGGCACTGTTCATTTCATTAGCAGTATCATAAGTTACAAAACCAAAACCCCTTGATCGGCCACTGTCCCTGTCATAAACTACCTTGGCTTCCAAAACCTTTCCTTGCTCACTAAACAAGTTCTCAAGTGCTAGATTGTCAACACCCCATGCAAGGTTACCCACATAAAGGCGGTTGGAAGAGTCAGAGCCTCCACCACGTCTGGCACCTCTAAAAGAGGAATCTTCAGAACGAGGAGGAGGAGGTCCATAGTTTACCCTCAATGCCCTGCCGTCAATTTCCTGCCAAATGTCACGAGGTCTTGCTTAGATACAATAAACAGGTTTCTCGTGGATAATATGCAATGCCAAGACTCAGAACAATCAATAGGGAAATAAGAAATCACTACACTGAAAAATCCACATAGGAAAGACAAAGCCAATCTTTCCTGAATGCAACAATCTTGACCAAGTTACATCAATCTACCTTTCACAAACCAACTGGTATTTATGGACGTTTAAAAAGTTTTCTCATTAACTCAATCAATTAAGTTGTTGAGAAAATGTCATGAAAGTCTAGCTCATATTGTTATATACAATAAACAGGGTTCTCAACTTCTCATGGTGAAATGTAACCAAATGACTTCAAGACTCAGAACAATCAATACTCAAATGGGTAACAAGCAATCACCACAGGCAAAAAATACACCTTAAGAAAGGCCAGAGAACACTAATTCTTTTAGCAAAACACCAATTCAACAAATGAGTGTTTATAAGACTACGGATGAAATAAGAATTCAGAAAATTTCTCACATTTTTGCACACACATATATACATATGAACAAATGGTTAACTATAATATGATACTTACATAACCATTTAGCTGTCGAGCAGCTTCTTCAGCTTCCTGAACACTAGACATAGTCACAAACCCAAATCCTCTGCTTCTTCCAGTTGTCTTGTCGTATATTACCTGCCAACAACTTAGACTTCAGTACAACAAAATTCCCACAAAACTCAACAACCCATTTCATTTTTCAGGCAAATCTTTATATAAAAGACACACTTTAGACGAAAAACAAAATAGTACCTCAACCATCTCGACATTTCCAGCACTCTCGAAGACCCCAGCGAGCTGAGCACTGTCAACGCTGAAGGGAAGGTTTCCGACGAATAGCTTGGGGTCAGGCTCGAAACTGGCCTCTCGATCGTCGCTGAGAACCTCCTCATCCTGCTCGAACTCGGACGAAACGGCGACGTTCCGCACGAACCGAGACGACGCGCTCTGAAACCTTCCCGAGTTGAGAAACGAAGCCGAAATTGAAATGGGCTTACAGCTGAGCGTTAGAGATGAGGAAGAGACAGAGTAGAGCGGGACTGAAGTGGGTTTGGCAGCGTAAAGGGCTACGGTTTTGGGGTAAAGTGAAGGAAGAGCTAGCGAAGCAGTGGAGGCAGTCATGGTGGCTTTGCTTTGATTTTCTTTGCCTCTTTAACAGATAAGGTTACAGAGAAGAGAAAAGGAGAGGAGGCTTTTGGGATTTTGGAGACGCAGGGTTTATGAAGGAGTTGTGGATATTTTGAGTGACAGAAATACCCCTGGTTTTCGTTAAAACTACGGATAATGATCTGCTGCAGTGAGGATCACATGTATATGGCCCAGTTGCCCACTTGTTATCAGATCACAACCGTCCATTTGCAATTACAGCGGCCAGCTATTGATGCAGATCTGAGATATTTAGACTGGGAGGGCACATTTGAAGACAAAGGCAGCATAAGATATTTTCTGTGCATTGCCAATTGGTATTTTGGATTTGGATCTGGTTTTTATTTGAAATACAAGATGGGCTCAATTCATTTTGCACAGATGGGCTTAGATGTTATAGTTTTTGCTAGCTTGGCCCATAATGTAGGCATGTTAAGGCAAAAAACAAAACAAAGGGATGATCTCATTAATATCACCATTGAAGCTCAATTACAAAATCGAATGAATGAATTTCTATTTCTAACACAATAATGTGGATTGAAAACAATTTCTAATCACAATAATACAAAAATATATTATCATGTCATCACTACTTACGTTTATACGAGTGATTAACAGACTGACAATCATTGATTTATATGAATCAATTTTACAATTACAGTTATTGAACGGCCATTGTTGCTAGCAAAACTCTACAGAAATATTCTACTACTGCAAAAGCTCTGCCGTGTGTCATGTGGAGTTCCACTGGATCTCAATATGTAAAACTCCATTTTTCGAGTTTATCAAATTGTACTTCCTTCTAATGCGTCCGTTGTACACCACGTCATTAAAATTGATCTCAACGTACCCCAACGATTCCTAAATAAATAGTAGGGTTTAGAGACTTTTAAATTAACCAAAAACAAAACTACAAATGAACAACCTAAAATGATGATGAGGAGGAGCTTACATGTCGACGGAAACCAAATCTTCTCTTACTCTTTACTTCAATATGGATGGATCTTATCCTTTAAAGAAGCCTCTTCTAGCACAAACTGAAATTCTTCATTCCAACTTGGACGATGGGTTTTCCTCAGTATCTACACAAAATTACATGCATTAAAATAATAGTCCAACACATGTTATGCTATCTAACTATTAATTTGAATGTACGATTCAAATTGACAGTCTGGTTAGAAAACATTGCACTTTAACCATGATTGGATTGCGTAAATCACACCTTGGTTATCTTCGTTTCTGATCCAAAGCTGACCAAACAATAAGGGTTAGGGTTGGTGTGGTTCTTGCCCCCAACATCTTCAGCTCCTTGGACTCTTAACCGAAAGCAAACCAGCTGCTTCTAGCGATGAAAGGCAGGAAAAGTCTATGGATGCCTTTCGGCTCCTTCCAATGTTTTCCCCTGCCACATTTGCATCCAGAGGTCCATTGTGTTTTGCATTATCTTCTATAAAAGGATTGTATGTCAACTCCACCACCAGTTGGCCTCTCCCTTTCTTGTTTTGAGGATCATAAGGGTTTGTGTTCTTCACCAAATCAAGGGTTAATTCTTTTTTCTCAAGTGGCGCAAGCACCTTCAGTGGAACAATTTGCATCCCCAAAAAGTCATGTGTCCCAATCTGTATGAAATCAACATCCGTAACTCACAATCATGCCTCATCTTATCAAATTACTGATATGTTATGTTATGTTGTCACACTATTAATTACGATCATCGATAAGGTGAAATGAGTTTATGTAATCTTGATTGAAACATAGATTGGATATCTCATTATTAGTGGTAAAACATGCACCATTTAATTTTGACAAACCTGTTCCCAATCGTAAAGATGAAACTGAAGGACTTGGGACTGGGGATCTTTGACTGTAAACTTGAAATTCTCATTCCATTCAGGATTGAGGTTCCTCATCTTAATGGTAGTTTTCTTTGATGGAAGCCTCTCCCCACTTAGCTTGATCTTAACATAAGGATCAGAAGTTCCTATAATGTCCATCTTCAAGAGTTTAAGTGCTCTTACAACCTTCACATGTAGAATGCCTACAGGCTTCTTTATAGTCCATGATCTGAGCCACAAAATAACACAGACATAAATCATTTATGTTTTGTAGTAATTAGTAAAACTCCATTGCATTAACTTACAGGGAACCATCAAGAATTGGTATTTCCAGAGTTTGGGGCCATAAATAAAGGCTACCAACTTGTCTTCTTATAAATTCCTGCAACCACAGAGATAATCATATCAATGCAGAATGAAATTGTTGAATTTATATATGCATATGGTAATTGTAAAATTTTAATGAAGTTTGATGAAACTTATGCAGGTCTCAAACATTTTCATAAATTCAATAAGTGGCAGAGCTATTGGGCTCAGCTCAGCTGCCCAACAGAGTCTGCTAAAGAAACCCAGTAAGTCCTCAGCCCACAATTTTGGCTCCTCGTTATTACGAATTATCATATTTTTTTTAGTACAAGTGATAATCTGAACTAGAGGGGAGATGGATTTCTCACACACACAAACCGTTGACCTTTTTTTTCCTTTTTAAGAATGAATATCAGTCCTTATTATGATTGGTTCAGAATATTGACTTGCTTGTTAAACCCCTTCAAGCATTGAAAGGTTATGATCACCTAATATCATAATCGAGTGCTGGGGTTGAGATATTGAAAACGACCACACTGAAAGTCAACTCAAAAGAAAAAGGATAAAAAAAGGTTCATGCTTGTTTCAATTCTTCGAATTGCTTTAGAACTCATAGTTTTTTTAAACGTGTACTTTAATTATTATATATTCTATTATTATGATCATGTTGGCTGTTTTCCATTCACTCAAAAAGTCCTCATTGATAAGCTGAAGATAAGTTAAACAATTCAGATGGGATTAGTTTATATCAGGGAAAAAGGAAGAGAGAGAGACCTGAACAAATTGATACAAAACAGGGATTGCCATGACATCCCCTCCCTGTATTTTGAGTCCAAAATCCACGTGTGGCTGCATGTATATAAGTTAAGATATCTGCCACCATAAGATAAGAGCATGGCACTTACATGAAGTTTTAAAGAAACAAGTTTCTCAAAATATTGTGTCAGTTTACCTTATCAATCAAAGTCACTGTTATGCTTGCAAAGCATGGGAATGATGGCACAAGAGGCCTTAAAATGATCCTTGGTGCAGCAAATATTTGGACATCCACCAGCTAACAACCAAAATCAAGAAAGTCATCAGAATTAACAATTAAGGCCAGTTGACTTAGGTGAGAGTCTAAGGAGAGAGAGAGAGAGAGAGAGAGAGAGAGAGAGAGGATCATTAAGGTTAAGATGAAGAGAAGCTGGACAGGATGCTATTGAAGTCAAATGGTCTAAGTATTTCCCAAACATATTATGGTGAAAATCTACATATGTTTCCTAGTGATTGAACGTAATCAGAGTTTACTTTCAGGCCTTGCACCCGATGTGAATTGTTAATATTTTTCTCATTACCAAATATATGCGTATGTGTGTGTGCACGAGCGCATATGATTCTGCAATTAATTCTAACCCGTGCTGTAATTTGACAATACAATAGTTTCAACACCACAGTTATGTGGGGATTTCCGGCCCATCTAATTGTAGGCTCAAACACCAGCTCATTTTCAGTGGTTTCATGCACTCTCATACCTGCAAAAGCTTTTGTGAATTAGTAAGATCTCTTAACAGACAAATAAGCACAGAAAGAAATTAACACAAACTTAAATTAATGTTCCTTGTATATATTTAAAAAATTTATGCAGCACAACAGCTGCTGCAGCCTATCAACATTGCCTACACGATATAACTTGCCATAAGCTGTAGGAGGAAGGCTTCCAAGAGTCAGGGTCTTGAATTCGATTGATTTGATCTGATACTGCCCAATGTACTCTGCAAATATAGGCTTCGCCGTGCTTCGTATGATACTGCAGATTGCCTATAAATCGAAGAACACAACAAGTGATGACATTGACAGATGAAGAACACTGGCTAAAGTTAAGCTTTGGTCATGGTCGCAATGGTGAGCTGCAAATCACCTTATCAAGGTAAGGCCACATATCATATAAAGCCTTGTTGAACCAGTCAATCTGCACACAAGCATACAGATTATGGCACATCAAAATAATTTGGACTGGAAATTAAATTTGACAGTGAAATGTAATAGTAAAAAAAAAAACTCAAGTTAAACTCTCACTCTTTCATAATCAGGATGCTTCACCCATGGAGGAATCTCATGCAAGAGATCAATCAGAGAACCTGTATCAATCTCATTAAGTGGTTTAATAATTGGATCCTGCAGATTTAGATTCAGAAAAATATTTAATCACTTCCATAATCAGCAGCATTGACCATAAAATTTAAATTTAAATCAAGTGTGCAATTATGTTGTCATGAATTGAAATTCCCACAACAACAACAAAAATTATAAAAAAGAATGAATACATAATAGTGAGAAAACAAAGAAGAACGTCAATGGGTTCCCACCACCACCACAGTGGTGGTGTCTTCCCCCTCCCCGTGACACCCCAGTTCGAACCCATTCGAACTCCAATGTAACCAAAAAAAGAAAACAAGGAAGAACACTAAAATTAGTGGGAGATATAAAATAAAAAAGGGTTAATATCAAAAGGCATTGAAATAATCAGTTTTGTGATCACTTTCACATCACCTGGCTCTGAGTATATGAATATGAAAAATCCCAGTAGGAGACCGATCGGAGTCCCAATTCCAAATCCAATAAATTCGAATAAAAAACTGAAAATTCTCAATTTTTTTCCTACCCCACCTAAAAATGTAAATGAAAAAAACGAATAAAATTACAAATTAAAATCCAGAAATCTATCAATTCAATAAAAAAAATTTATTTTTAATTTTTAAAAGGGCAGAAAAAGATGCAAGAAAAAGAAATCGGAAACGTAAAGGGGGTGAAGCTGATACAGAAACTGCCAAAATAGAGTGTCGTTGTACAATCCACGTGGCACAAAACGAAGAGGGTTTACTTTATAATTACGACTTAATTTTGCGTTTTTTAAATGAGGAATATTGAACCACGCTCCACGTGTGCGGTGATTAATGAATGTGATTTGCCTCCTGTTTTTGCCTTTTTTAGAGAGTCCAGAAAAGGAAAAAGAAAGGTGCTTCTGCTCATCAATATGGGTCGTCGACTCGTCGATTTCCACACTACTAAAGTCTAAAGCCTCTTTCTCAAAAATAAATAATTTTAAAAAAGTCTAAAGCCCAATAATTAATTGACTTAATTACACTAGTGCCCGTTAAAAGTATGATCATATCTCACTTCGCCTTCCAGAAATTAAAGTAGTTCACTTTATCTTAATTGTTGTTTTGTGTCTCAATTTGCCTTCATTATCAAATCCGTTAAATCATCAGTTAAAAATTATGAATAGAACCCACTTTTTTGCTGAAATAGATGGCACGTGTGAAAATTCTAATAATTTAACAATTAAACTTTTTATTTTATTTTTATTTTATTTTATGTCTCTTCCTCCCTCTCCCTCCTTCCCTACCCATCCTTCCTTGCCTAGCCCCAGCTGATATCACCATCTAATCCCCACACCCCTGCAAAGCTACCATCCGAGCAACCCCAACTCACCAACAACCATGCAACCAAAAACCAACTTCAACCACAACCACTGACGCCAACAATCAGATCCAGTCCCACAGTGCCAACGACACACATCAAAACTGAAAATTGGGGTTTAATCAACCAACAACCAGACCCCCATCACAATTAGTCCCACCTCTACCACTTCCAATCCAATATGGGTGTATGGAAAGATCTCGTTGTTCCCTTTTACCTTGTTGAAGTTATCTCCTCTAAATGGCTTTGATCTTAGTTGGATCCTAAAATTGTTCAGCATGTTGAGTGATATAATTCTGAAATGTATCGGGGTGGGTGGGTCTGGGGCTGGGGGATATTGGCTAGGACTAGGCAAGGAAGGATGGGGAGAGCGAAGGATGGAGAGGGAGGAAGCAAGGTCCAAAATATCGATGATATCGAAAATATCGATGGTATCGGAAATATCGGTAGTCCAAAAACATGGAAATTTCGATGGAAATATCGGGATATTATCGATATCGATAAAAATTGAATAAAAACCACGGAAATTATAAGAAAAATTTGGAAATTTTTATTAAAACTTTGGAGGATTTTATTTAGTCAATTATCTATTAGTTTATCACAAAAAATTTGGAAGGAAATGCATTGCATAATGGGTTTAACTGATTTAAGTTGATTATATAGCGAGCTGACAAACACTGTGAGTGTAGAAAATATGTAATAATTAATGAAGAATATTAAACACATTATAATCATTTATATATAATAATTTATTACAATATTTTACACTTTATACATTGCATGGGAAGATACATGAGTGACTTAGTACCACATAGAGTTCCTATGAGGTTCAAAATTTTCACTATTTTCATCATCTCTATGTGTAGAGTAAGTGTATTGTGAAGAGTAGTTGGAAAGTTGAAACTTGAAAAGGAAACTCATTCTCATGTGCAAATCGATATTTTCGATATTATAACGATATTATGTCGATATTTTGCCAAAATATTGCTGAAGTCTGAGCGAAATTATCGACATCGATATTTCCTCGATATTATCGATATTCATACGATATGTGTATGGATACGTTCTAAAATATCCGTGACCCGAAAAAACGATAATATCCTCAAAATTTCGTCGATATTATCGATATTTTGGTCCATGGGAGGAAGAGACAGAAAAATAAAAAAAATAAAAAGGCTAAATTATTATAATTTTCCACACGTGTCATCCATTTCATAAATAAAAAAGGTCCTACTCATGCCATGTCATTGTTTTTAACTGATGAATTAACAGACCTGACAGTGGGAGCAAAGTGAGACGCAAAACAATGGTCAATGGGGCAAAGTGGGCCACTTTAACTTCCGGGGGGTGATTTGAGATTTAACCATACTTTTAGGGGCACCAGTGTAATTAAGCCTAATTAATTTACAATCATTTGTTGGAAATTGTATGTTGTCACTTCAATTTTGTCCACTTACACTCCCTTATATGTTATAATAAAAAATATTAAAAACTAAAAGGGAGTGTAAGTGAACAAAATGAAAGTGAGAAAATCAACACCCTTTTTTTATCAATTGCTGGGAGAGAGAGGGGGGCTCGAATCCGGATGCCATGGGTGAGGAGGACCACTGTGGTAAACTCCTATTGGCAATAATTTACAATCATTCAGGCACACATAAAATGTAACATCCCGAACCCAAAATAGATAAATAAATTAAAATAAAAGAACTAAAATAAAATAATGAAAATTAATTAATAAATAATAGAATTTAATATTTTATCCGTTGAATTAAGGGCAAAAAGGTCAATTTGAGTTAGGAAAAGAATTTGGGGAATTGAGTGGCACCGTTGCGTCCGGCTCGTCTATACGAGTTCGTAGACAGACGGCACGCTCAATTCCAAGTTATAACGAGCCTGGAAACCTCTAAAAACTAAAAGGACATAATGGTAATTTTAAAAACCCTAAATACCTTTAGCCCAATCAGATCACGTGTGGACCCTCTCTTTCTTCTCTCCCGGTTTCTCTCTCCTCTCTCCCCGACTTTCTCTCACATTAGTTTTGATCGGAATTTCAATCGGAGATAACTCTCTCCTCCGGCCACTTCAGGCAACAATCCACCTATCAAAATTCTCAGCTCAAGCCCCTCTACCTAGCCCACCCCCTATCCTGGCCTGAAACCCCGTGAAACGCCGACTGTATTGATGGGAAAAAAACACCGGAACGACTCTCTTCGCTGGCGACAACTCCGGCCACCATTCCCGACGCCACCACTTGCAAAAGGTAAATCTCTCTCCCCTCTTTCCTTCCCCTAAGATGCGTGACACCAATTGTGGGTGTTGCCACCATTGCAAGGTCGAGAAAATCCTGCCAAAACCCTCACGGGTTTGACCCTGATTTTCCAGTTTTCGGCCGTGGTCCAAGAGTCAAAAATACTCCCCTAGTTGCCTTGGTCCTATAGGTATAGGTATAGGTATTGTAGGATAATTTTAGAAATTTTTGTCGTTTGAAAATTTCTCAAGACACCCAATCTGCTGGCGCGTGTGGCAGCGCTTGGCGGTCCATTTTCATCCTAGAATGATTCCCACGTCATCCCGAATGCAACGGTATACTCAGATTTGGAATTGGTTACTATTTGGTTATCGAACGGATATTTCGCCTAATAGGCGATACCGGATTTGATATGTTCGGACTGTTGGATCGGTGCCAATTTCAAATATGTTGTTCACCGTACCTCTAGGATCGTGTAGGAACTGACGGATTGAGAATCGGAGTTACGGATACTCCGGATCAATGAGATTGGGGTTAGAAAACCATTAATCATCCGATCCTGCAATCAAGAGAAATCCGACCGCTCGATCGAGATCAAACTTTCAGGACATGTTCAGTACACCTTGTCGGACTTTTAGGAACTTTCGGATAAAAAATCGAAGATCGTGGGCCCCGGGGGCCCTATTTTGGGAAGTTTGACCACTCGGTTGACCGTGAGTCTTCTGAGGTTGTTTCACTGGTCGGGAAGCTTAGTTTGACCTTAGAAAACTCTCCGGTAGTCGTGCACTTACTTTTTGAATCCCGAGAACTTTGGATTTGAATTTAAGTTCATTGTCGGTTCACTGTTATTAATTAAATCATCGTGTTCTTCGAAATAGGTACTTAGGCTCCATGAGCTTCGCAGGCGGGACCCTCTCAGGGTCAAGTAGCTTGGGACAATTTGTGAGTGTACTTTGTTTTTAAACAAGCATTATTTTAAAGATTGAATTGCCATGCATATAAATCTATTTTCTCGACTATTTGAATTTTAATATTGTTTTAATTTTGGATATTGGTGTTTTAAGAAATTATTGGAGTTATATTGGATATTTGAAGTTTATGTTCGCATTGTGATTATAATCTTATTTTCATATCAATTATGGTATTTTGTGGACTTCTTGAATTATATTTGAGTTTTGGTGAATTATGATTTATGTTGGGTTTGAATATTTTGTGTCGAGACTTGAGGTTCGCTATAAATATATAATTATGTTTGGGGGTTCGGTTGCTGGAAAGTGGGTGTTGTGTTATTGTTTTATGGTGTCGGAGTCGCACCATGGTTTGTACCCTCCCTGGTTTACCCAGACGTAGCGTTGGAAATTTCCGGCGTGTGTGACTGATTTAGTTACAATTGTTTTACTACACGTGGCGTTGGAACTTCCGGCTTATAGTAAAGGTCCGAGCACCTTTGATCGGGTGTGTCGAAGGCCCTTGACTGGGTAGTCTGCACGCGTATGACAGGTTTTGGTTGTACACACGTGGCGTTGGATATTCCGACGTGTGTACGGTAGAGCGGTAGCCCCCTGGTTGGATAGCTCATCCCTAGACGCAGGGTAGAAAGTTGAACCCTGCGGGCTAGTCAAGCGATCCCCGCGATGGATCGTTTCCCCGGTACTTTGATGGTGTGATAATGTCATGTGAATATTATAGTTATACTTAGGAACTTATTATTTTATATTTATACAGTTATCTAAGTTATTTCAGCTTATATATATATATATATATATACACTAGCCCCTTGGCACTCACTCACGCGTGTGTCAATCGGGTTCTTTTTAGTAATGAGTGTTATATTATTTTTAATTTAAAAAGAAGTTTTGAAGGTAGTTGTCTCATATTTTATGAATAACTTCTCCTGGTTTTTATGGATAACTGTAGTATATGTTCTTTTCTTTTAGTTTTTGTAATTTTAATTTTAATTTTAATAAATCATGAATGTACCATTTTATCCACAGAGGGTCTCATGTTTTAGTATTTTATTAACCAAGGGTAATTATGTGGATTTTGAAAATTTCACTTTTAAGACCTTCTGCCTTAATATATATATACACTAGTATGGTTTGGAGTTCGGTTCTTTTGGCGGGAAATGAGTTCGGGTGTTAGAGTCGAGTTGGGTTTTCTTTACCTATTTTGAGATATCCGGGTTTTGAATCGATTATGTATATAAACGATTTCAATTGCATGTTTTACATTGTTTTCGAAACGGTGGGGTTAATACGTTGTTTTGAGTATATGAAAACTTTATTTTTGTCCACTCACAATTTTCTGTTTTGCTCCCCCTCAGGCAGTAGTTGCAGTGAACCGATCATTCAAATCGAGCACTCCTCTTCTTGAGCTTCGACTAAACTGTAGGACATTTATGTCCATTTATGTAAACTTTAACTTCTATTGTTTAAATTCGAATATTCGTAGAATTGCTCTGATATTGCCTATTTAGGATTGAATTCATGGTCGGAGGCCTATTATGTAATTGAAAGCATGCTGGCGGTTGGGATATTTGTATACTGTTGTTTTTGGCAGGTTTAAAATTTGGGTAAGTCCGTTTTTTAGGGGAGACTCTACCATTTTTCTTTGGTTTCGGGAAGAGGAAGTTTAGTCTTTAGTATGTGGGTCTGACATCGGTTGAATGTCGGAAAAACCACAGGATCAGTCCCGGATCCCGAGGTATTCGAGGCCAGTCCTGTCATAAAAAACTGAATGGGAGCATGGTCTTCCTTTGTCTATTATAAACGCTTTTTATTTTGATTTTCTTGGGCCTCCTTGTCTTAGAGGCTTTTCGACGTTTTCCTTGTAGTACTCTTTTATTTCACATACAAAATTTGTTTAAAAAAAAAACTAATTATGTATAATTTAACTCATGTCTCTTTTTCTCTCATTTCATCACATTTTCCTACTATAGTTGGATCGTACTTTCTCATAACATTGAAATTAAAAGTATAGAGCTTCTCCAATAAGGATTTTATATTAAGAAATATAAACTTAAATACATTGTAATAGAAGGCGAATTTGAGGTCTCGACACGACAAACATTATACAAATATATGAACCCACCATATAAAACTGAGCTCCACATGTTTGCTTGCGAGTTCTGTGCAGATACAATGAACCAGTAGGTTTTTCCCAAAATCTTTGCTTAAACTCTCTTACTAAAAACTTTAGCTACAAAACCCCAAAAATCTGAATCTAGTGAACAAGAGTGCAGAAACTAGATTCTTGGCAGCATGGTGATATGAGCCATGTTGGTTATGTGAGGGGATTGGTCTCCTTCAACTCTAACTTTAACTGCGCAAGTGATAGAGGAACAATATTAATTAATTATAATCTCAAATAAATACTATGAATTAAGGAATATAATTTAGTTTTAAAGGGCTGGGATGATTGAAGTTCAATGTATATGTTCATCAAACTGAGTTAGATATTGTTTTATAATTTGGTGTGCGCATTTACATTTAGATATAATACTGTTTTTGTTTCTCGTTTTATAATTAAGGGAGATTCACTATTATACCCAATATTGGTGTCTAAATTATAAAAAAATCATACATGAAATGGACTTTAGAAATATACCCAAAATTTGTTTACAACATAGTAAAGAGACTTCAAACTTCCTATAATTACAAAACTGCCATGATTTTCTTAAAACAAACCCAATCTCAAAACCTCATAAAAAACTCAAAACACTCAATAGGGTATTAAAGTAATTTAATAATTAAAATTCAATTCAATAGGGCATTAAATTCATTTTTGGGATTTTTTTTGGGTTTGTTTATAGAAATTAAATAATGTAGGATTTATTTATAATATTAGTGTTAAGAATGAGTATTTAACTAAATATATCTAATTATAATGAAATGATAGCTAGGCTTGGGGCCAGGGATTTCAGTTCGATGCATTTTTTCGAACGAGTAGGTGGAAGAAGATAAGAGAGAGAGAGAGAGAGAGAGAGAGAGAGAGCTGAGGCTGAGTGGCCTGAAAAAATTGAAACTCCAAAGTGTAGCTCATCTGGAATCACGAGCTTCCCCATTGCTTTGAAACACTTGGCTTCATCTGGTAGTTTCCTTGTTAGGGACGATACTACGTGGCAAACAGTCATTGGACAATTAAGAATTGTTTAAACGACAACAATAGCTATATGTCCAAACGGTCAAAGCACATTGATTAAGTTACAAAAGAAAAAAAAAGGAAAAACAATTTGGATTTTATATATATTTATGATTTATCCATGAATTCATGGGTCCTCTCCTGGACTGCACTGTTTTTATGTGTGAATTATGGTTTTATGTGCTTACCAAAAGAAGAAGAAAAAAATTATGATTTTTTGTTCATGGATGCAAAATTTAGAAAGGCTCCACCATGATGTTTCTCTGTGTGCTGTTGGTGTGGTTATACTTAGATAAGAGAGATTTAGTACAAAATGCCTGTTCGACATTGCTTATTTAGGACTATAAGTGATTATTTTGAAATTTTTGAAAGCCCAATATGTTTGGTAAAAGATAATAAAATCACTTATTTTAAATAATTGCTGTGAGAGAAAGCAATTAGGGAAAGCAGGTGATAAGATGCTTTCATTTTTTGATTATGCGGGAATCAGTATTGAAGAGGCGCTAGGTTTAATGAAACTTTCAAAATTTCAAAAATAACCTTTTTTTTTTTGTACCAACCGTACTTCTAATAAAAAGTTTACCAAACGTCAAACTGCTTTCTTTCACAACTGATTTCTCTCATAGCAAATCTGACATTGATTATTTTTATAGTACAACAATGCCAAATTGGGCTAAAATGGAATGTGACAAATAAAGAAAAATATTCTTTTTGGGTTGTCACATGGAAATTAATCACACATATTTTTTTCCCCAGATATTATTACCAAAATTACGAGCATTTGTCTTATATAGTTATGCCCTAATATCTGAATTTAATTCAGAATTTGATACAATTTGTGGCTAAAAAAATATATGAGAGAGGCAAAAGGGATAAGAGTATACTTCATTGCCTTATTTAAATTCATAACATTAGTCATAAAATTAGAAAGAGAGACACCACTAAACTACTCACTTAGGCAAAAGTAATGTATTTGAAAATGGAGGACGCCGTGACAATTACTACTCCACTTTTAAACTACTCACTCTCGTTCAATATCTGTATTACTCATATCCATATATAAAGATACTTGCAGCTAACATGTTCGGTAACCTAGCGTTTAGGGTGAGAGCCATGCTATATAAAACCACCTCTACAATTATAAAAGCCAAGAGATGAGTTTCTTTGTTCAATCAAGCACACTAACAACTCGTTTTGGAGTGATTCTATCTAGGTCAAAAATAACTTCTATGAAGAATCACTTATCCATATAACCACTTTAAGTGGTTTTAAGTGATTTTATGGAGAAGCAAATGGGAGGTGCTTCTCCCCAAGATAACTTAAAATCACTTCAAACGATTATACAGAGAAGCACATAGGAGGTGGCCCCATAAGTGATTCTGGCCCAAACAAGCCCTAACAACATATAATAATCTAGTTAATATTCTTAAAATAAATGTTACCCCAATAACTTTAGCATTTCAGAAGTCACTTATATTCATATGAAACTGGTAATGAGAGCTTCATTAAAAGCGGTCGAGAAACTCCTAATATCATTATTGCATTTTTGGAGGATGTACATCTCATATTTGCCCAAACTTTACCAAAATTTTACCATCCAATAGTTTTTACAGGCATGATCTTAAGGGGACTGGAGGTACTCTATCAATAGCAAGGTTCCTTCTCCTGCTTGCTTATCCTGTTATCAATAAAATACTTTGCTATTCTCTCAAAAAAAAGGATACCGTCCAAGTGACTAAGTCTAGATTGGATTGTGGTTATGTAAAGTACTATTTTCACAATGTGCACATAAACGTTGTGATATCAATTTTTATCAACATCATATTTGCACGTTGTAAAATGATATTTAGTAATAGGATATGACAACTGGCGCTAAATGAACGTTGTTGATTACTATTTTCAACATTCAAACTGCATGTTGTAATTTTTTGCGTTGTTGTTTCTAGTTTTTGTTGTTAGATTGGTTATTGGGCTTCGACCATAACTATAGGAAGAAAAATCATGTGTGATCCAGTTTATAACAATGAGACTCCCGAAATATTGTGAGAGATGATATATAGAATCAGTCGTTTAATAACTTGACAAGATGGGATTCTTTGTTTGATCAAGCACACACTAACAACATTCAAAATTCTAAGTAATTTATGCAAGTAAATATTATTTTAATAACTATGTCATTTCAAAAAGTCACTAATATTTATATGAAATATTAGTAATGATGAAGTAAGAATGGTCGAGAAAGTCTTCATCTCGCTAATGCGTTTCCTGAATCTGAATCTTTTATTTGGCCAATCATGATTCAATTTGATATAGTTTTATATCATCAAATGATACTTAATGGTTTTCATGAAAAATCATGACATTTTATACCAATTTATACCTTTAAAAAAAAAGAGTGATAGTATGCCAAATAGAGATCAAAAGTGGAATTTAGCCAAACTAAAGATTCTTAAATATTCAGTGGGGTATAACTTAAATGGTTGAGATCTTCCACCTCTCCATACACATAGAGGTTCAAAATTTCCAAACAACCAATGAATATTTGTGTAAAAAACCCCTCTCCTAATCACTTGTACTAAAAAAAGATTATTAAATAAATATGGATAACTGTCAAATTCAGGTTAGTGAATTTTGAAAAGAAAAATTTCATAAGAAAATAAATGCTATAACGAGTTATCCACGTGTATACAGATGGTTGCATCGAGTCATAGATTGATGTAGAGTCTATAATGAGTCACGTATTAATATATGATTAGAAATCTTGGAAGCATGTGCGAACTAACAGCAACAAAACTCTATTAAGAAATCACTTAATTAGAGGAGGTTAATTACATATTTGGATGCTTGTAGAGAACATATGATTGATGTTCAAGCTTGTAAAGTTCTCTTTGAAGTCATTGTCCAACCCATGAAGTTATAAAAAAGTAATAAATATATCCTCTTAGAAATAATATCAAAATTGTTATAGCCATTCTATATTGTCTCTTAAAATATGACAAAACATCAGCTACTTGTATTGCAATATATATATACATACCTATATTTTCTTATAGCCACATTGTCATAATCAATATTAACTATTCTTTCAGTTGGCACCTAATGTATATAAACATGATTAAGTTTGCAGGTAAACATAAAAAAAGAAAGAGAAATAGATGAAGATTTTTTATTTATAATTCTTTTGGAAACAGAAAATGAAGGGGAGAGAGAGAGAGAGAGAGAGAGTAACACATGATTCCATAAATGAAAGTAGAAACTGTTTTTTTATGACAAAAAAAAAAGTAGAAACTGTTTTTTGGACCTTTCCATCTGTTCTTTTCTTTTTTTCATAAAAAAAAGACACATTTTGTGAAACTTTTCTCAAGACCTCACTTTCACTATCTGTCTTCCTTTCTCTCTCTTCAAGATGGCCTTGAAAGCCTACCCATAATTTTCTTTCTCTCTCTACCAAGAAACTTGAGCTTTTCTCTTTCTCTATCCAGTACAAGATATAAATATATACATAAAATATATAAGCTTTGTGGCTTTCTTTAAACTCCTCTGAGATCTACTGCTTCTGTGGGACTTTTAGATTAGAAGATAGAGATTGGCAGAGAAACTGAAACAAACAATATAAGTGAAAAGGAAAGCTCAGAGGAAGGTAAGGTAAGCTAGCATTTCGAAAACCCTAAAACTCATACACCCCTAAGACCGACTTTTTGTGCTTTTGACTTATTGATTAATTGATTTAACCCATATTTATCATCTTCCTCGGTATTTGTGTAAATGGGCTTTTGGGTTTTGCTTGTCTGGGTGCCTCAGATCCATGGCGATGGATTTTGATATTCTTCTCATCGTACTGGGATTCTAGGGTTTTGGGCTGTTTTTCAACTGTAGAGTTATTGTTATTTTAAAATTTTATATGCATGTTGCTTCTGTTTAGGATTGTTTTTCTTTTTTTAGTGTTGGGCAAAGATCTGACATGGGTCTGGAGCTTGGTTTTTGCATTTCTGCTGGAATATAGAGTTTGGAATTTGATTGATTGCTATTAGATGCTTGTTATGGTAATTTTAATTATTCTGTTACTAGTTTTGCTATTGCTCAAATTTTGGGAAGATAAGCATTTTTTTCTGGAGGGTTTAAGTCATGGTTAATTTGCTTACTTAATGGTGTAAATGATACTGTTGGGTCACTCTTATGGCTCTCATAAAATTTTGACTTGGTCATAAAAATAGGTTGTCAAGATGTATTGATGTTGATATTTGCCTATTTTTTTTTGGTGCATCAAGCTAATGTGATTTTCTGAATCAGGATTGGACGTCAAAGGCAGGGTAGCAAGTGATTGGAGTGGTTGAAGTTTGTTTCATGGATGGGGTTGAGAGTCTCTGTTAATTGTGCTCTGTAATTTTAGTAATTGGCCCGAAGTTTTACAATTGGCCCGAAGTTTTACAATGATCGGATGGACCAATCTACTTATGTTCAGGATATAAATATTAAATTTAACAGGGTAAATAGTTTACCCTACAATGACATCCAATTGGATATGATTGGAAGCGTCAGATTAGCATCAGTTAGTGCTTAAAGTTGGATCGTGTAGTAGTCATGTCAAGAAGTTAGGTTGATCTGCGCAAGTGTATTGGAATAGCCTGCGCAATTCATCTTATCAGGACCTTCATTGGAAGTACTTTCGTTTACCTATTTATGTTCTCCAAAGACGGTAAACTAGGTTCATGTACTGTGGCATAAGCAGTTGTTACTGGTTCTTGTCATATGGTTTGGAATGCTGAAATCCTTCCTTTGATGTGCAATTGATTTAATTCGGCGCACATTTGGAGACACTGATGCTGGAAACATATTTACCTGGCCTCATGCTCTAGTTCTTTATGCCTTTGTTCATTCCTTTTCTTTTATTGCCCCCTGAGTTCTAGGTCCTTTCTGCTGTTGTGAGCTCGTCTCTTTTTTTTCTCTCCCGTCTTTAAAGTACTTCCATATTTCCTTTCCTTCTGAAGCGGTGGCTCGCACAGTTCGTGAGTCTAGTTTTGTTAAATGGTTCAGGAAGGCCCTCCATAATTGTTGGTAGTAAGACAGATCCATCATATCCGAAAAAAATAATTGCACGGGAAATTTCGTTTGTCCAAGAGTCAATAGCAAATATGGAATCTGCTAATCCTAGTGCTAACAATATGTTGGGTGTTCTACATCGGTTGCTTCCTGTTGTTGGACCGGCCCTTCTGATTTCAGTTGGATATCTTGACCCTGGAAAGTGGGCGGCTACTGCTGAAGCAGGTGCCCGTTTTGGCTCTGACCTGGCAGCATTGATGCTTATTTTCAATTTTGCAGCTATTTTATGTCACTATCTGTCAGCTCGGATTGGTGTAGTCACCAGAAGAGATCTTGCGCAGGTATTAATTCTCTCGTGCAGGGTTTTATTAATGCATGGTTAGTTGTGGAGGTGCTGCTGTGCACATACTCTGTTCGCATTCATGCTTTTGAGCTGCATCCTAACCAGGATACCTCTTCTCTTTGCATGTTGTTATTTGATTTACCATGTAGTTGGCTGTTTGTTCTCTCTCTCTCTCTCTCTCTCTCGTACAGAGACAGTTGCATGCAGCATGCTCCTTGTTAAGCCGCCAAGTGTTAACAATTTTTTCTTTTCTTAAATTTCGTTTATGTCAAAAGATATGCAGTGAGGAGTATGACAAAGGCACATGCATATTCTTAGGAGTTCAAACAGAGGTTTCTGTGATTCTGTCGGACCTTACCATGGTGATTACTCTATCCTCATCAACTTATTCATTTGCCCTCAATTTGTCTAAACTATGTTGTGATATGGCATAAGTGATGATCGCAGTATCATTGTTGAAACGAGATTTGTTCTACACGTGACATATGATTGCATTTATTTTACTAGATCCTCGGTATCGCACATGGACTTAATCTTCTGTTTGGGTGGGACTTGTTCACTTGCGTATTTTTGACTGCTGTTAATGCTGTTTTGTACCCTCTTTTTTCCACCCTCCTGGTAGGTTCTGTTACTTGCACTTATTTCTTTATAGTCTTGCATTTGCAATATTTATTACTAAAATACTGAGTATCCATATCAGGAGACTTGCAAAGCGAAGGTGCTATGCGTATGCATTGCAGGATTTATACTGCTTTCCTTCGTTCTTGGAGTAATTATCAGTCAACCAGAAATGTCATTTTCCATGAATGGGATGCTAACAAAGCTGAGTGGGGAGAGTGCATTTGCATTGATGAGTCTTCTTGGAGCAAGCATAATGCCTCACAGTCTCTATCTTCATTCTTCAATTGTGCAGGTATCTGTGCTTCACATGCTCCCTGTTTTCTGTCTCTGCAATTACAATTCACATCCATGCATATGTTGCTGAAATGAGCTTATGCATGTATGCGTATCTTTGTTCTAATATATATATATATATATATATATATATATATATATATATATATATATATTGTTGATTCTTTTACTGGTGGTCAACTATTCGCAGCATCTGATATTTGTTGTATTATGTCTGTCTGCATCTTTGGTTTACACAGTTGCGTATTGCATCTTGAGTTCATACGGAAGATTTTTTCAAATATAAATCCTTGTGAGCGCTTCTTCTGTCTGTTGGATGTATCATGATTCTCAACAGTTGACGTATTTAGATATACATTCAATGCATGTGTTTACAGTGTAGCTTTTTTTTTCTCGTTTCTCAATATGACATTCCTTTTAGGACATGTTGCTGAGTCATGTGTCCATCTAGTTTAAAAGAACCATTTAACGCACTAATTTGATTAAGAAGGTTAGATGGTTTCCTTTTCAATGGTCACTGAAGTTCGATAGAGACCACTGAGTTTGTACTCACATTTCTACTTCCTTTCTAAATAGAAAAAGAGTTTTACTAACAGGAGCATTGAGATTTTCTTATTGGAGTAGGGAGTCCAAAAATAATCAATTTTTAATATGTACATCTACTAATGTGCTTGTATCACTAAGTTCTGTCCCCTGCTCCTCTCCATCCTGTTTGTAAACCACTTGAAAAATGTTTTGATTTGTGTGAATGGTCAATTCTCTGAAACTCGATTGTCCCAATTTTGCAGCAGTATCAGTGTCAGCCAACTGTTTCCAAGGATGCTTTGTGTCATCACCATTTAGTTGCCATCTTGTGCATCTTTAGTGGTATTTATCTGGTGAATTGTGCCCTTATGACCTCAGCGGAGAATGAATACTTAGGCCTTGGTTTGCTTACATTTCAGGATGTATTGTCACTAATCGGACAGGTTACAATTTCTTCCCATGATTAGTTTGTGATGAATTCTATTTTTTCGACAACTGTTGAATATCATGCAACATGCTGAGCCAAGTTGATTTTCTTTTCAAATTATACAGGTCTTTTGGAGTCCAATAGTATCTGGTGCCTTCCTACTGGTTCTCTTTGTTTCAAATCAAATCACAACATTAAGCTGGAGTCTGGGTGGACAAGTAGTTTTGAATGATTTTTTGAAACTGGACCTTCCTGGCTGGCTTCATTGTGCCACAATCAGAATTATTGCTATTGTTCCAGCTCTTTATTTCGTTTGGAGTTCAGGAGCTGAAGGGATGTATCAACTTCTTATATTCACACAAGTGTTGGCAGCTCTGCTACTGCCATCTTCTGTGATCCCTCTTTTTCGAATTGCTGCTTCAAGACCAATAATGGGTGTCCATAAAGTTTCTCAATTTGTTGAATTTTTATCCCTGATTACACTAATTGGGATGCTTGGATTGAAAATCATATTTGTAGTAGAAGTGATTGCTGGGAATAGTGATTGGGTTAATAATTTGAGGTCGAACGCTGGGAGTAGTATGTCTGTTCCTTGTGTACTTCTACTCACTGCTTGTGCATCATTTTGTTTGATGATTTGGCTGGCAGCTACCCCATTAAAATCTGCAAGTGCACGATTGGAGGCTCAGGTGTGGAACTGGGATCTGCCTGAGGGTTCACCTGATTCCATAACAAAGAAAGAGATCAATATTTCTGAACCTAAATATCATAGAGAGGTAAGTGTCCAGAAGCATGAACCATCACCATCATTTGGGAGATCTTTGGATAGTGATTCAGAAGTAGCGAGTTTTGATCTTGATCTGCCTGAAACTATCACAGAGCCTGATCAGGAGCTTCACCTAACTACTGTAGTGGAAAAGAGTTCTCATATTACCTTTCCTCGCTCCCCTAAATGCCATATGGAGGGATCCACTTCTACAGTGGAGTCAATTCCAGTCTCAACTGTGGTTAATGAGGTTTCTGATGTTACATTGGAGGGCACCAGTGCTCTGAAGATCAAATCAACAGAACCAATTGAAAAGACTGTTGGAGTTGAAGGAGTTGAAGGGGACTTACCAAATGAAAAAGATTATGATGAGGGAGATACCTGGGAGCCTGAAGATTCATTGAAAGGGGTTTCTGATAGCACTGCTCCGTTGACATCTGAGGGTCCAGGATCATTTAGGAGTCTAAGTGGAAAAGGCGACGAAGCGGGGAGTAGTGCTGGTAGCCTTTCAAGATTAGCAGGGTTGGGGCGTGCTGCGAGACGTCAACTAGCTGCAGTACTTGATGAATTTTGGGGACAACTGTTTGATCTCCATGGGAATGTAATTCAAGAAGCAAAGGCTAAGAAACTGGATCTTTTGTTGGGGTTAGATTCAAAGGCTGCGTCCTCATTGAAAGTTGATACCAGTGCAAAGGAACTTTCCGGATGTTTTCCATCTGCAGGAGGCAGAGGATCTGATCCTATTATCAACTCAAGTTTATATGACTCTCTGAAGCAGCAGAGGGTGCAAAGCAGTTTAGAGTCATATGTGGTCCAAAGGGGATCTTCCTCATTGTTGCCCAGCCGCATGCAGTTGTTGGATGCCTATGCGCAAAATTCAAGCCGCAGCCTTATTGACTCTGGTGAGAGGCGCTATTCAAGTGTGCGCAGTCTCCCATCTTCTGAGAGTTGGGACTACCAGCCAGCCACAATACATGGTTATCAGCTCTCATATCTCAATCGAATTGCAAAGGACACAGGTTTTGATAATTTGAATGGTCAAATGGAGTCACCAGCCCTAAAATCCACTTCTTCGTTGGGTGCTGGAAACTACAGAGATTCACTTGCATTTACCATGGGGCAGAAGTTACAAAATGGGTTAGGCTCTGGTCAGGCCTCCAGTTTCCAAAATCTTACAGTATCTAAAAATAGTCCGTTGCAATCTGAAAGACCGTATTATGATCTGCGCCCTTCTGGAATTTCTGAGAATGTGGTAAGTCCAGCAAATGCAAAAAAATACCATAGTTTACCAGACATTCACCGGGATCTTTACATGCCTGAGAAAAGTGCCAACTGGGAAAGTCCTGTGGGGTATGGATCATCTACTGGGATAACAAGTTACGAATCATCCTTGTATTCAAATTCTGGAGCACGAACAGGATCTCCTTTGGCATTTGATCAACTCTCTCCATCACAAGTCTACAGAGATGCTTTATCATCACAGCAGAATTCTAGTTATAACACTGGATCCCTCTGGTCTAGACAGCCTTTTGAGCAATTTGGTGTAGCTGATAATAATCGTACTATTGGGAGTGGAGGATTTGGCAATCGGGCAGGTTCTGTAAGTCAAGAAGCTACTTCAGTTGCAGATTCAGAGGCCAAGCTTCTTCAGTCCTTCAGGCATTGCATTGTGAAACTTTTGAAATTGGAAGGATCTGACTGGTTGTTTACGCAGAATGATGGGGTTGATGAGGATCTAATTGATCGTGTGGCTGCAAGGGAGAAATTTCTTTATGAAGCTGAAACTAGAGAGATGAATCAAACAGTTCACATGGGTGAGCCTCAGTACCATTCTTCTGATAGGAAGTCTGTTTCTGCAATGAAGAATAATGATTTGATAGTTTCCTCAGTTCCTACTTGTGGGGAGGGTTGTATTTGGAGATCAGATTTGATAGTAAGCTTCGGGGTCTGGTGTATCCATCGTATTCTTGATTTGTCACTCATGGAAAGCCGGCCAGAGCTATGGGGGAAATATACCTACGTCCTCAACCGACTTCAGGTAAACACTGAAAAACTTCTGTCTATTAAGATTATTTCTGTGACTCCAATTTTTGCAAGGAAATTGTCTCTTCTATAAGATTGTCGTCTTGGTTACCATATGTCAACGAAGCAGAAAATAGTTATGCTTCACCATGGGTTTGACCAGGCAGTATATCTACCTTGGGACTTGATCAAACTGCTAGCGAGGTTTTGATTGTTTATTTTACTGTTGGCATTTTTGCTCCATTTGTTGCATTAAATGAGTTTCTGCGGCTTTCATGATTACCCTGAGAACTCAAATTTGTTGAAAGAAACTAAGTAGATGAAAAGAGAAGAGAAAGATGAACAGGGGAGAGGAGGAAGTTGGCTAGGCTTTTCTATTTTACATTATTGAATATCTAATTCTTAAGAAGTAAACATCAAATAGACTAAATTGACTCTAACACTCCCCTTAAGCTGGGTCAAACATGCCTTGGACGCAACACAGAAAAACAACCTTTATTACATGAAAACTGGATGCTCTGTCAAATACTTCAATTCTTTCTTAGCACGCCAAAAGATTTTCATAATATGAGCCCAATTTTCTTGAAAAAAGAACAAGGAAACTGGCACTTATCTTCAACACCCAAAGATGAAACATCACCAACAGCGAGGGTGGCTATAACTTGGACCCTCTAGAGCTCCACTATAAATTGAAACCCAACACACTTGCCTAAACTGGAACTTGGGTAGAAGACACTGCAATTTCCTGCCACCAAACCACTTCTTCACACGTCACTGCTGGATTCACATCTAGGATCACACTAACTCAACAGTACTTCCCTTTATAGGATTATGACAACAGTTGCTTATACTCTTGACACTCATCTTCACGTAGGCCTTCACCATAACTGGATACTTTTTGATTCCGTGGAAAAGAAATAAAGTAGATGGAAAGAGAAGAAAAAAAGAAAGAAAGAAGGGAGAAGATGAGAAATAAGACCTTTTTATAGGGTTTTCTAGTCTATATTTAAGTTGGGGTTTGTGCTAAAATAGCCCTTTTTCACAAATTTTATTCTATAATAGCCCGCCCCCCATACAGTGTCTCTTTGTTGTCCCTATAGTGTCTGTTTAATGCAGGGGGAGCTATTTTAGCCAATTTCATTTTATTTCTTTTGTCAGGCTAGTCTACCTTATCTGGTGTCCAAATCCTAATGAAAGATTGCATCAAGGGGTATTTATAGAGGCCAATCCAAGTCAAACAAGGAAACTAAAATCAAATCACACCATAAATAGAATATTTATTTATTTATTTCCAAAGCTTCTAAATCAGTAATGTTAATGGCTCTGTATCCTGTTAATGTCAGGGGATTATTGATTCAGCATTTTCAAAGCCTCGCACTCCAATGTCGCCATGCTTCTGCCTTCAAATTCCTGCAGTACACCAGCTGAAGTTGAGTCCATCTTTTTCAAATGGAATACCCCCTGCTGCAAAACCAGCCAGGGGAAAATGCACAACGGCAATAACGCTTCTAGACATAATCAAGGATGTGGAGATAGCAATCTCTTGTCGTAAGGGCCGAACAGGGACAGCAGCTGGCGATGTAGCTTTCCCGAAGGGAAAAGAAAATCTGGCGTCTGTACTCAAACGCTACAAGCGTAGATTAACCAACAAAGCTGCTGGCAGTCATGAGGGTCCTGGTTCACGCAAGGTTCAGACATCTGCTCCTTATGGGTCATAGATTTCACAGACACAGTATGTCTCAACTGGGTTACTGAGCTGTTTGATTTTGGAAAACAGCTCATCTTCTGGATCAAAACCCTCAGTTAAGGCAGAATTTCTCTCAGTGTATGAAAAGCCATTGCTGCAATTTGTATTTCCTTGTATGTTAACATATATACATAGGTAAGAATTGCCGGATCTGTAATTGCAGCATTATCAAAGAAAATGGGTAGAAGGTTGAAAATTGGTTATTTTGCAATTCTTGTGTTGCTTGCTTCCGTTGTTCTAATAAGATGGAAAGTTTGAAAAATGCCTGCTGTGGGGCGCTCTATCCAAAGCCATGAGCATGCTCCTTTTGGAGATATTTGAGTCCCAAGTGTATTGGATCATCTTTTTCCATTGCACTTTGGTCCCAACCCAATGCTGGAGTCATTATATATGGCCCTTAGATGATGTCCTGTCTTTATTATTGGATCGAACATGGCTGCAAATAAATGTGGCAATTAAGAACATTGAAATTTTATTTTTTAAAACTTGATTGTGTAAATTTAATGCCAATTTACTTGCAATATCTGGCAAATATTCGAGAAGGAAAATTCATTGGGACTTTGTAGCAGGTTATCTGTCTCTTTCAGCAACATGCAACCAAGAAAACCAAAGGTTGTTTAAATCCCACCTTTTAGATCAAGAAAACAGCAATTTATATATAATAATAATAATAATAATATTGTATAATGTATGTGAATTTCGCATGTTGTATAACCTCAACTTATAATGAGTGGATTGCCATGTTTCTGAAGTTTGCTTCCTCTAACGTGACGTGACCACAAGTTTCACCAGTTGCTGACAACTGTCTCGTATGCACGGTCAGATTTATGACACGTGGAGGGATTACAGGCCTCCTCAGCTCAACCGAGTGACTTTGGTTGGACAATACATATCATGGTCCTAACAATTCCTCATCATCATCGTCTCTCTCTCTCTCTCTCTCTCTCTCTCTCTCTGGTCTTTTGTGGTATTTTCCAGAGTTCACAGGCTCCAGGCAGGTATATTTGCTTGCTTTTGCTTTGTCTGGAAAACCAAGGCACACCCAACAACACCACCAAGACACCCAAGAGGTAAGTCCCTGTGGTTTTGCTGCTTTAGGTCTTTACAAGGTATTAACAGACAGTGAGACAGAGATGGTGGATGTTTGATGAGGTTTAAGTTATGGTCCATAACTTGTACACCCAAAATAACAAATAAAGGGTTCATATTTAAGGTCATGTTAATACTTGGTCTGGAAATAATAACTGTACAAGTGGCAATGGTTAAAAGCAGTTACCCGTGCATATAAGTCATGTGTTCAAATCCCCTCCTAAATATCGTTGTATACAAAAAGTGAATTGCATCACACTGAAAGATGGAAGAAAGGGTTTAATTTTATTTGTTTTCATTAACTTTGAATCTATCTCTGGGTTTGTGATGATGCAGTGCAGACATTTCTTTGGCTGAAAATCAAAATGGGATTTGTTGTGGTGGTATCAGTTCCTGTGATATTGTTCATCGTGATTATATCCATTGCTTTTTACCTCATTGGTAGGGCAACCGGCCGAAGGGAAGCTTTCTCTGCTCCACAGCATTTGGGGCCTCCAGTGCAGGCCCAGGAAAAGTCTGACCAGGTCTGAAAAATCCTGAGAGTTAAAATTGTGTGCCTGCTGTTGTAAGAAAAGAAACCACCAAATGTATAATTAATTGTATGCATAGCACAAATGATTTGTATTATTAATAAATAGTGCGTTTGTTGTGTAAATACATAGCGACAATGCATGCATCCATCAGACAAATACACATCAGAACGCACGGTATATTAATAAGAAAAAAAAACATGATCTTAGTTTGGACGAAAATATGTATATTGCCCAGAGGAAAGGCCCCTTATGTTGCATGGTGAATTGATGATTTAGTTGCAAGTCTCCAGTATCTACCGTCGGATAGATGACACGTGTTGATATCAGCTCACCTGAGACCAAGTTTATCAATTTTGTTTCTCCTCAAACTCATTACAAAGCTTGGTCTAGAAAATCAAAGCACACAGCAAGGCCAAGGCTCAAGACAAAGAGAAAGAGGTAACAGCTAGCTAGCTGCATATGATTTACACCATTTTATTTGAGTTTTCTGGTAATACGTTGATCCGATTGGTGCTTATCCTCGAACCTAAGACGTGTTGATATTTAGTTGTATCACAAAGCCAACAAATTTATGGAACCGGATTTTATTCTTGATGAACTTTCTTTAATTTCATGTGGCATGGTTTGATTTTATGCGCAGAGACGCACATTTTGTTGGGGCCTCATCAAAATTCTAAAATGGGATATTGCATTGTGGTGATGTTAGTTCCACATTCTGGCTTGGGCTTATTACATGTGGGGTTGGACCATGCTGAATTATGGACCTCCAGGACCTTAAGCCCAGACTCGTGCTCTCATCATAGGTCAATGTAGAGTGAGAAATAGTACAAAAAAACAAGGGTTATTCGCACTTTATTATTCTATTCTATTTTTTTTTTTTTTGGGTGTGTATATGTTAATAATACCCTTTCAAATAACAACCACAGTTTAATAGCAGACATAGATTCATTTATGATCTATAATATTATTTTTAACGTTTGCTTAATTTAATCGAATTTTTTAAAAACTGTTATTAGCACTCCAAAAAAGTCTTCTGTTTAAAAATAAAATAAAATAATAAATGTTTATCAAGGTGTTTGGTAAGAAGGCTCAATTTGATCACCGTTGAGATCTGCTGCTGAGGAGGCACCAACCCAAAAGGTTAGATAAGAAAAAGAAACCCATAAAATGCACAGTGTAATTGTATGTATATAGCACTATTGATTGGTATATATGTCCTGATATAAATTCAATTCTAATATACAAAAACCATCTCAAAACTTGAATTATAATATTTTAAAAAACTATTTTATTGTTTTCATTTACCCAAAAATTTATAAAAAATCATATCCAATCAAATTAAGAACAAAATTGGTTGGATGAATTTATTGCAAATAAAATAAAATAAAAATAAAAACCCTAATTATGGGCAGTGTGTCAGTGACCACCACCTGTTTTGGTTGCATGAGCACATGGAGCATAGCGAAGCTCAAGCTAAAGCTCAAGCTCAAGACCATGGAATTTACACACATAAAACATTTAGGTCAACAATTTCCAAATCGAAAGGATCAAAACGACGATACAACATGTGCATGGATGGACAGCCTTAAAACAGGAGTTAGGTATATATAAAGTCGCATGATGAACAAACAAACCAAGTCCAACACTATATAGTCACGTGCTGCTGTCATCCAGTTTCTTCCTAGGTGAGGGAGACTGGAGAGTGTTAGGCCAAGTCACGTGACCCATCATGAATTGGGATTTCTCTTCTCTGGGAGTTTGGTAGGCAAAAGGAAATATGTATTAATTTTTCGTGAGAATTGAATTGAAAATTCCATCATCCTCACATCAACCCTAACGCGTTGATTTCATTAAAAAAAAAAAGTGTGGTGGTAAGTGGGAGGGGAACCTCTGGTATGATGCATGCTTTGCTATGGGGTTTGGTTTTGGTTTTGGTAGGTGAGATGTATGGAATGGAATCCAACGTTTTGGGTGTTTTTTTCCTTCTCTTTCGTATTTATTTTCTTGTACGAGCCATATCCTGTCACTCTTGAGATCGTAATATGTGGATAAAAATAGTACTTGCAGGTCCCAAAAGTTAATCCTAATCCAAATTTCGTTGTTGATCGACATTATTGCATCTTATAATCGAGATTGACAATTACTTTGATCATGTCTACAAAGATACCTTTCATTTGTACAAGTTGAATAAGTATTGACAAATTGGAGAGCCTATGGCCTACGCACATAAAAATTCTAAAGTTAATTTAGTTATATCATTGTGGCATATTCATGGGGAAAGCTCCAAAAAGCACAAACGTGAAGAATAATGTTCATGACGGTTGATACAAATGATAACCAAAAGGAAATAGCTGGAGATTCCTATTCTTACTGATTTATTTATTGATAATCAGGGATTTATATATGAATATATTGGAGAGAAGAGAATAGATTAATGATTAAGAAACAAACAAAATTGTGGGTGCCCAAGATTATCAAGTAAAACAAAAACTCATATATATATATATATATTTTCTTGAAAGCATATCACTACTACAAAAATCGCAATAGATGACGCTAATCCACCGTCGTGTAGTTGGTTTTTCAACCGTCATGAAATCGACCGACATCTTTTGATGTATCAAACCACGACGGTAAATCCCGACATTGTTAACACATACAACGTCATCTCCAACTAAAACCCGACGTCTATTTATTGAAAATGGGCCAAAAAACAATAACTTGGATAAGCTTAGATGACCATTTTTGAAAATCCACATTGTTTAGAGAAGAAAACATGACACAATTTATCAAAATACCGCCATAACACTGAGTAACCACGACACACACTATTAACTTACCGTCGTGCCCAATAATTTTCACAACAGTACTTTAAAATAAACCAACATGGTTACAAATTATTCCATGACATTTAAGCACCTTATCGACGTGAAAAATAACGTATTAACAGCAATAAATATGGGAAGAACGAGGTTATTATCAACTTTTACACCATTTTGTTTTCAAAACTGACGTCGTTCTAGACATTACCACATCATTAACAATATAAATCCAGTCGTGGTTTACGACCCTACTCGTCTCTGATAACACCAAGACCACCGTGTCTATTCCCATAGACGGCTCATTTTATCAGTCAATCGCCATTTAGAAACACTGTAACGACATTGGTATAAAATAAACCACCGTGGTTATTTGTAATATAACGTCGGCTCTGGAATTCAACGACTTGCTAATGCTCTTTTAACGTTGGAAAATATAGGAAGAAAGACGTTATTATGATCTACTACGACCCCAGTATTTCCATAGCCGCCGTTGTTAATTAACTTTCCACGGCGTTTATGATATAAATTTAGACGTTTACATGGCGTTTATTTAAGTAGTTTCGTCGTTTTTGTGACTCTAAGACGTTGGTTGTTATCATCTTATCAACGTTCATAAGAACTTTCACGACATATATTTAAACTCAAAAGCATTTTGTGGCTCTAAAAGACGACGGGAAATATGTGTTGAAGGTCGTAGTTATAGTCATTAAATACGTCGGTATGTTCCTATTACCGTCATGTTATTACTTTTAAATGTCGGTTTTTTGGACATCTCGGTCGTGAATATACAGTAGTAACGTTTGCAAATGACCGTTGTTGTTTATGTACGATGCTTTGAATTAAATGAACAATCATGTGAGTTAAACTTTAGATGTCGGTACGTACATTGCGGTTGTGGTATGGTCATAAAAACGTTGTTATTTTTAATGTCAATTTTATTTAAACCGACGTGTTTTGTATTTCAAATTTTGGTTTTTTATTTAGGATTTAGCTTCGTCCATTGCACGATGTATGTTAAAAAACGACGTTGGATATCATTTAGACGTCTGTTTTTGCAATTTTTTTAACAGGATCGTCTTATTTTGCATCTTGAACCTAGTTTTTTTAGTATTGAAAGTTTTGTGCCCAAAACCTGCATAATGAAAGTGAAAAAAATAAATTACAATTTATTACAAAATTAATGTCATACACAACCATTTAGGGCATAACTAATGTCATAAATTACAAGCATCATTCAAATCATATATCTTCACACCCATCTTGAATATTTTCCACTCCCAAACTCACCGGATAGTTCATCAAATGTGTCAACATTTGGCATCCATCTAGTAAAATTGTGATGAGGAACATAGCTCCCTTGGCCACCGTCGTCAGTTCAGGCCCTGGCTCTCTCTCACCTCTTTGAAGGTCTGAGTTTGGGTTGGAGGCAATAGTTTGGATGTTGGTGTTTATGTGCCTTTGTGTATCTCAAAGACACAAAGACACATACATCACCAACGTTTAAAATATTGTCTTTCTCAAATTGGTGGTTCTATTGTCTTTCCCACCATTGTTTGTTTGGTTTTCGATGTTTATCAGATGACGGGTTATGCAAATTTGTGTCGTTGTAACTACCATGAGACGTCGGTGCTACAAAATTAGCGACGTGGATTCCTGTAATATTATACAACGTTTTTATGAATAAATCGCCGTGGTTATGTATAAAAACCCCTATGTTATATTCTACTCTAACGACTTGGTAAACCACTTTACCACCACCGTTTATTTATAAAGACCATCGTGGTGTACTAACTTAATACGTTGAAAAATATTAAAAGATCGATGTGGATATGTTTAAAAATTAGACGGCGTTATGTACGCTACTAATGCCGTGGTTACTATGACTTTACACGACAATAATTTTATAATTACTGTAGTATTACATGAGAACTTTAGATGTCGTTAAGACGACAATTACCGTAGTGGTTAAGTACACGTTAAAACAACGGTATTCTAGGTTAAAAGTCATCTATAATATATATGTTAGTAGATTTTACCTACTATCGTTGTTTATGGGTTACATGTTTACCTAACGAGAAACACATGTTTCATAAGACGATGCTTTTTAAGTTTCATGCATCGTGTTTTAAAAATACCCAAACGGATATCCATTTTTTAGGTGTTTAAGTTACTGATCCACGTCGGTTTTCTATTACCGTCGTCTTTCTAAACATAACAACGGTATTTTTTTTTTGTCGTCGTTTTCGTATCGTCTATTTCACTTTTTGTAGTAGTGATTTATTAAAAATATGTTCCATTTAAAATAATACAAAACCAATTAGCTTATATTATTTTTATTAGTAGTATACAAGAAGGTTATAAAACAAAAACAAAAATATTGGAAAAAGTATTTTTACTACTAATTTTATATGGCTCAGGCTTGAATTGGATCGGATCGGGTTGAAGAATTATAACTAGTAGCAGCACAAGTCAAAACCCACAGCACATGATCCCATTCCTGTGAACAGTGGTGAGCCAGGAATTTATGTGTTGGGCCAACATATAAACCAAACAAGACATTAAAAAATTTCAAAATTTCAAAATTTCAACTTTAACATTGTTTGGAAAATATAAAGGCAGAAAATAATTGTTCATCCAATTAGGTATCAAAGGAAAAAAAACTATGACTAAGTAAATAAACAAAGGAAAAAAACTATGACTATGTAAAGTTATCTAACCTAGAATTAAAATTTTTGAAGCAGGAGTTGGAGAGCAAACAACCAAAATTAATTATTTTCTTTTAATGTGTGCGGCTGTTGCAAACTAAGTTCATGTTGCTTCATATAGGAACAAAAATTAAAATCCATATCCATTTTTATTTGGATAAAAGTCTACTTTCTATTTGATAAAGGAGATTTTTTGAAACTTTATTTGATTGGCTGCTTTTACTTTTTATTAATATATTTATGGGCTCCAAAATCACTTAATCTTTCTATTTTGTGAAGAAATCAGTCTTTTATTTGTAAAGAGAAACGCATCTTTTCTTTATGATGAAAGTAGCCACAAGCAATAATTATTATATATATATATTTTTAAAATTTGTAAGAATAAAGGATCAAACATAAAATTTTGTCAGACTTTTAAGGGGCCCAGGCCCTTTAGGCCTTCAACTACCTCCGCCGGTGCCTGTGAAAGTGGTCCGCGGCTTTTAGTTGCATCGCCGCCTCAATTTTATATTCTTGTTTTCTTCACCTACGTAGCTATAAAATCAAAGGCAGGAAAATAAAATCAAAGTGGAGGTTGGTGGTGGCATGCAACAGACTTGTTAGCTCAAAAAACACCCAGCTTTCAAAGGGTCAAACCTCAAAAGATCTCTCTCTCTCTCTCTCTCTCATCTTTATCCACAACAACCCAACCAAGATTATGATATGATCAATCTGTGTGAATATAATTTTTGAGTCATCATGAGTCGCGACGATTCCTTAGACTTGACTTTCCTCACCTGACCAAATTAATACATAGCATGAATATGTACCGAAATGAGGGGATGGAAAATCTGAAAGCTAAGCTACTGTGGCAACAACCTTGCCCACTAAGGACTTACGAAGCAATAATTCATGAGAATTGGTTTGGAAATTATTATTTTTCCACAATTTTCCTTTTACCAAACAAGATATTAAAGAAGATGACTTAAACTAAACAAGACCAAATTAAGTAATTAATTAAGGCATATGAAAATGACTAAATGAGAATATTAAGTTTTTAACAATGATTAGTAGTTAATGCATGCCATAAGCTTTGTTTCTGTTTTCACGCAAAAACGGTCCAATATTTTGGTTACCTTTAATTGCGAGCCACACATATAATAAGGTTGCATATGCTATAGTTTATAATGTTCCAGTTTCAGCTACCAGTTGAAGGGTAAAAGAAGACCAAACGTGACAAACTAACCTTAATTAAATGATCTGTGATCAAATAAATACTGCAAGTATAGAATGTTCAGTGAGAACTAATATATACGAATGTGTAGCTCGATCCCATATATGTATAAAGTATCATAAACAATGTCTCTAATATTCTTTATTTGATTGATGACGGAGCTAAACTTTGGTCTTTTTTTTTTTTTTTTAGAAGCGATCTTTTTTTTTACAGTGATAGTCTCAATTGTATGTGGGGAGGGGGTTTCTCACACACACATCATGGTGCCATACTGATTCGAACGTGAGATGTCTGCAAGTCAGAGCCCTTTTTCATTTAACTAGACCCGTTGGCTTGATCTTTTAAATTCAAATAAAATTTTAGAAGAATATAAATTATCTTGGTCGTGCCAAATAGGACTGATGAGAAAATCGTGCAAATTTTGAAATAAATATCAACAAAAGTTTCTAGGACCAAAATATGTGGTTTGAGTGAAATTTTCCCCCTTTACCAAAATACCTGTTTTTGTTGAAATCTTGGCCAAAATATGGCATGCTTAGATAGAGTTCTTAGTAGGGATGGCAAAAATCCCCGCGGGGGCGGATCCCCAACCCTAACGGGGGGAGATTTCGGGGTCAAACGGGTATTGGGTACGGGGATCCCCGAAATTGAAAAATCCCGGACGGTATGAGGAGGGGATGGTATTGGCGTCCCCATCCCCGAACCCGACCCGAAAATATATATGTTTATATTTAAATAAATAAATAAATAATTATAATATTTATGTTTAACCTTAAGTTAACATCCCTCTCATAATTCTTCCTAATCTTCTGTGGAATTTCATATTGATGTGATTTTGAATAGTTGGGTTGAACTTTATAGTTAATTTGGATGTGTTGAATGATAATTTAATATGAAACTTAATGTTAAAATGTATGATATAAATATTTTTTATGCAAAAAAAATCGGGGATTTGGGGCGGGTATGGGGGATAGTCCCCCGACGGGAACGGGGATGGGGATTCCCCGAAACCTATTAAACGGGGATGGATTCGAGGACGGGGGCGGGGATGGAGAGTGGGGACGGGGATGGTATTGTCATACTCGGCTCCTACTCGACCCGTTGCCATACCTAGTTCTTAGTCATTTTAATGGACATGGTTATTTTTGTCTTTTTTTAAAAAATATATTGATTTGGATCCAGACCAGACGAGCGGTTCACATTGTGTATAAGTTGTTCTTCAAATTGCCACACATTCTTTGCAAATTGGAAGTGAATAGACAACTAATTTATAGCATCTTGTCAACAAATTTGGTAGACGAACTTACATGTGAGCTTTTGATTGGACAGGACCACTTGATTTTAATAGTCATACCATACTATTCTATAATTTCTCCAACGAATTGTTCATTTCTTGCGTACTAGGAATAAACTAATGATTTTATCCTTGTATTTAATTTATTGAATAACGTTATGTTGATCACCTACAATCACCTAATAATCTTTTTCACTGTAAAACCTCCCACTTTAATTCAATGCAATGTCACTTTCCTTTTTTAGAATAAAAAACTTCATTCATAAACTCAAGAAGAGAGTAAATCACGAGAAAGAAAAGGGAGAGCAACCATGTATGTGTTCCATTGACAGAAGTCACTCAGAATTGGCTTAACATAATTTTGCTTCATCAAGTAAAAGGCCATATGTTCACCGTTTCTCAGCCCACAGAATGCCCGCCACTGATTTTTATGCATCCATCTCTAAAAGGCTTCTTATCACAAATAGTCATTGCCGTGATTAATAGGTGCACTCAGAAATAGTCCTTACCATTAGGTTCCGATCAAAAATCTATTAAATTGATGATGTGGCACACATGTGGGTCTCACATACCCAATAATAGAATGCCACATGAATTAAAACAAATACATTTTAAAAAGTAATTTGAAAATTATAAATCATTAAAAAAAAGTTAAAACAAAACAAAACAAAATTAAAAACCAAAAAATAATCTTGTACACGTGTTATTAATATGAGTGGATGATAAGGGTTAGTTTTTCCCCTTTTAAGGAATAGTATCAAAAAATATCCATTTATATTATAACACGTCTACAACATGTGCCACGTGGCCATACTACCATACAATTCTATAATCACTTGTAAAAGTGAGAGCAAAAGTGTCAATATTTCGGATCATTTTCCTTTTCTTTTGCAACAATATTAATATTTGTCTTTTTGCAAAAAGCAATACTATCCAACATTTTATATATGCATCATGGTTTGTAAAAAACTTTGATTAATAGTAAAAAATTTAGGCTTATTTTTTGATACACCCCCAGAAAGTGTTTTTGAGTCTCACGTTGCCCCATGAAACTCATTTTGTCTCACTTTATCCCATTTTCACACATACTTTCTCACTTTACCCCATTTTTCACAAAATATAAATTTAAAAAAATTCAATTTTAAAACCTGAAATCCTTAATTAAAACAAATTGTAAAGAAAAATAATTTTTTTTAGAAAAAAAGAAGATTAAAACAAAAACAAAAAACTGCATCCCTACCCCTACCCCTCCCCATCCGTCTCCCTCCCCTCCCCTCCATCTCCCCATTTGCCCGCGCCCTCATCTTCTCTCTCTCTCTCTCTCTCTCTCTCTCTCTCTCTCTCTCTCTCTCTCTCTCTCTCTCTCTCTCTCTCTCTCTCTCTCTCTCTCTCTCTCTCTCTCTCTCTCTCTCTCTTTGCAAATGATCCCTTTGTTTTTTTCTTTCTTCCCAACTACCCAAACCACCCCCACCCCCGAGCCTTACACATCTCCCAAACATTAGAAATATATTAAAAGTTTTAATATTTAATATGATTTAAAATTTAAAAATTTAATTAATATTTCGTGAAAATAAGGTAAAGTGAGACAAGTATGTGTAAAAAATAGGATAAAGTGAGGCAAAATGAGTTTCAAGGGCAAAGTGAGACTCAAATACACTTTCAGAAGGTATATCAAAAAATACATGAAAATTTTATTTATATTTTGGATGAGGATAACAAAAAAACATAAAATTAAGATTTAAACAAACTATTTTTGCTAGTTTTCTTTATATTCCAAAAAAGTCATTCTCTGCCAGTCATGCACTCTCAAATGCCAAAACTTCGCCATAATTTTTTTTCGAATTCATCCATGTGGTTGCCAACACACTTGAGCCTTACTTTTTTTCATTAAAATTTAATACACGTACCCTTCAAATTATTATTTCATTAGATAAATTTCAACAATATAATCAAAGATATCAACATGATATCTAATATACCAATCTAAAAAAGGCAACAAACTAACATGTTAAAAACAAAAATAAAGCAGACAAAAGTTGCACTAAAACTACTAGCCTACAACACCACAATTAAGCATAAATTCAAACCAAGATCACAAACCTAACATAGCCGAAACCCTACAACAACCCAGGAACCTAATGAAGAACAATTTGGTGATTTGCAGCAACCTCTGTCAAATACGATGGAAAATCAAATTTAGAGAATGCATTTTGAGATAATGAATTGATTGATATCATAGCCCAAAAAAGGTAACGGGGAAGTTGGAGAATGCTGTAAAAAATATATAAATACTGATGCTGTAAAACCTCCATATTCAATACTTATACAAGTTGACCATAAAATTGCATAAATACAACAACAAAAACTATTTATTTTTCTTTTTGTTTGTCTTTCCTTTCCTTTTCCTTTTCCACATTCACAACAATCCTCACCAACCACTTTCCCTGGTGTCGTCTCCTACCTCTATACCAAGCAACCAACAAGCATACGGTCGTCCAATCATCCACATCAGAAGCCCCGTGGCCTACATCAGCACCGTTGGATCCACAGATGATCATACGGTCACATTTAATTTTCAACCAACTCTCGCGTGGCTCACTGCCATCCTTATGCTCACCTACCAAGCACTACCCAAATATGACCCGTTTCAAAACCCTCCCTCCTTTTAACACTTCTTCTCCATCCACCATCTCTCTATTTAAGCACCCTCCTCTCTCCCTCCGCTTCTCAGAAAAACTCCACCCCACAAAAACCTCAAACCCCCATTTCCATTTTTTTTCTCACATTCATCAAACACTTTCATCTCATCAGTTTTTGTATTTTCCCATCTGGGCTTTTGGTAATTAACATGGCAACCAACTCCATCAAGCAAAATGGTCACCAAAACGGATCGTTAGAGTCTTCTGCGCTCTGCATAAAGAAGGACCCTTTGAACTGGGGCGTGGCAGCAGAGACACTAAAAGGGAGCCACTTGGATGAGGTGAAGCGCATGGTGGCTGAGTACAGGAAGCCGGTGGTGAAGCTTGGTGGAGAGAGCCTGACCATTTCCCAAGTGGCGGCCATAGCCACTCATGACTCTGGGGTCAAGGTTGAGCTCTCCGAGTCAGCCCGGGCCGGCGTCAAGGCTAGCAGTGACTGGGTCATGGACAGCATGAACAAAGGGACTGACAGCTATGGTGTCACCACTGGCTTTGGTGCTACCTCCCACAGAAGAACAAAGCAAGGCGCTGCCCTTCAGAAGGAGCTCATTAGGTAAGCTCTAGCTCCTCCTCATCATAACATGTTTTATGATACCGGATATCAATTTACACCTGCTACATTGTCGATATTTTTTTTATACATCTTTTATCTTCGGTGAGTATATCAGATACTGTAGATTGGTAGTCGGTAGCTCAGCCAACTAATTTCCATCGTTTTATTCGCATTGCTTGTCTCTCACCTAGAACTTTGACTCGACTGAGTTGACTCAGTGTATGGTGAACGAAATGATTATTTGTTATGGGCGAGTTGACCGAGTCAGGACTGGTTGACTGCCCAGCCTTCTCTCTCTTTTTTGTTTTTTTGGAAAGAACATGTTTTTGTGGACTTAGGACCAAAGGTAAACGGTTGGGTTAATTTTGTCACCTTTGGTGACAATTCCTAGACACAGATATGTCATGCGTTGAGTTTTTTTTTTTTTTTTAAAAAAGATGCATGCCTTTAGTGTAGATTCACACTTAAAGAATGCTGTAAAAAATATATTTTGCAGATGCATAATTAGGTGAAAGATCTGCTTTTCTGGATCTTGAAAACTTAAATTAATAATTTTGGACCCAAGTGGATTTGAATTTTATAATTTATGCCACCAGCTTTTCTCCTTAGTGTGCCATCAATTGTAGTTTAAGCAGGGCACTTGTTTTTCAATGCCTTCCTTTTGGCTATGGCTGATAATTGTGGTTTGATTTTCTTGGTTCAGATTCTTGAACGCTGGAGTGTTTGGGAGCACGAAAGAGTCAGGCCACACTTTGCCTCACCAGGCAACAAGAGCAGCCATGCTGGTTAGGATCAACACACTCCTCCAGGGCTACTCTGGCATAAGATTTGAGATCTTGGAAGCCATCACCAAGTTCCTCAACAACAATGTCACTCCATGCTTGCCCCTACGCGGTACGATCACAGCCTCCGGTGACCTTGTCCCGCTGTCCTACATAGCCGGGATGCTAACTGGCAGGCCTAATTCCAAGGCTGTTGGACCAGATGGTCAGACTCTCAGTGCTGCAGAGGCTTTTGAGTTCGTTGGTATCAATTCAGGGTTCTTTGAGTTGCAGCCTAAAGAAGGCCTGGCTCTTGTTAATGGCACTGCTGTTGGTTCTGGCTTGGCTTCCACGGTTCTTTTCGATACTAACATTTTGGCATTGCTGTCAGAAATTCTATCAGCAATTTTTGCTGAAGTTATGCAGGGAAGCCTGAATTTACTGACCACTTGACACATAAGTTGAAGCACCACCCTGGCCAAATTGAGGCTGCAGCAATTATGGAACATATTTTGGATGGTAGCTCTTATGTTAAAGCTGCTAAGAAGTTGCACGAGCAGGACCCTCTGCAGAAGCCAAAACAGGATCGATATGCTCTCCGAACTTCACCTCAATGGCTCGGTCCACAGATCGAAGTGATCCGGTACTCCACCAAATCTATTGAGAGGGAGATCAACTCAGTCAATGACAACCCTTTGATTGATGTGTCAAGGAACAAGGCCTTGCATGGTGGCAACTTCCAGGGGACCCCAATTGGTGTCTCTATGGACAACACTCGTTTGGCTATTGCATCCATTGGGAAGCTCATGTTTGCTCAATTTTCTGAGCTTGTCAATGACTTTTACAACAATGGATTGCCATCAAATCTGTCTGGAGGCAGGAACCCAAGTTTGGATTATGGCTTCAAGGGGGCTGAGATTGCCATGGCATCTTATTGTTCTGAGCTTCAGTTTCTTGCAAACCCGGTCACTAACCATGTCCAGAGTGCAGAGCAGCACAACCAAGACGTGAACTCTTTGGGGTTGATCTCTTCAAGAAAGACAGCTGAAGCTGTTGATATCTTGAAGCTCATGTCTTCCACATTTTTGGTGGCACTCTGCCAAGCCATTGATTTGAGGCATTTGGAGGAGAACTTGAGGAACACAGTTAAGAACACAGTGAGCCAAGTGGCTAAGAGAACTTTGACAACAGGAGTTAATGGAGAGCTCCACCCATCAAGATTCTGTGAGAAGGATTTGCTTAAGGTGGTTGATAGGGAGTATGTTTTCGCCTACATCGACGACCCCTGCAGTGCCACTTACCCATTGATGCAAAAACTAAGGCAAGTGCTGGTTGAGCATGCTTTGACAAATGGTGAGAATGAGAAGAATGCAAGCACTTCAATCTTCCAAAAGATTGGAGCTTTTGAGGAAGAGCTGAAGGTGCTTTTGCCTAAAGAGGTGGACAGTGCAAGGGCTGCATTGGATAGTGGAAGTGCTGGAGTTCCAAACAGGATTACGGAATGCAGGTCTTATCCATTGTACAAATTTGTGAGGGAGGAGTTGGGTGCAGAGTACCTAACCGGGGAAAAGGTCAGGTCACCAGGCGAAGAATGCGACAAGGTGTTCACAGCTATCTGCCAGGGAAAGATTATCGACCCGATTCTGGATTGCCTTGATGGCTGGAATGGTGCACCTCTTCCGATCTGTTAGCCTTTCGTTACGCTTTGAGTGCTGCATTCCATTCCACTACTTCTGTGTCCATAAGTTTGATTGCATTGCTGGTAGCCTGTGTGACTATACCTCTTTTACCTAATAAATGTTAAACCATCTACTTATGCTTTTTGATTCTTTGTAAGTTCTTTACGACTTCTTTTGTTATTTAGTGAGAATAGTATTCAAATAGTCAGCAAATGTTTTTCAGCAAATGTTCAGTATCTGTCTCTCTCTCATCAGTTACATAAGCATATCTCCCATAGAAGGCTATCAATTCTCTTCATTTTCTTTTTGACAAGTCTCTATTGTCTTTGTGATTTCATGTGATAATCTGATAGTTTGAGTTCCTAAATGACCATCATAAAGTTAAAATTAGATGATGCAGAAGAAAATGTCACCAAAATTTACACCAGAACTTCAAATACTTTTTAGCCCTTCAACTCAAACCAAAATCCTTTTAAGCCTAGCTAGACCTCCAAGATCATATGAAAACTGATTGGCAACAAACAGAATAGATCAAAACAAAACAAAACAAAAAGAAGGAAAATCCCACATCGGCTTCTATACCATACAGAGGGGCCAAGCATTCAGCAACCATAAGCCATTACAAGACCAAAAGGATGGCTCGAGATCCACCTGGTTGGTTTAGCACCAGAGAAAATGCAAACTCCTGGTCAGCGAGGGAGAGATGCTGCTTTGACACTGTTCAACTGCACAAGTCTTGTCCACTTCAATAATCCAAAGAGCTCAAATTTCATGAATAATCACTGGCCATACAAAACATTATTTTGTACTTCTAGTACGAGAGATGTGACACTATCAAGGCCTCACTTTTGATAAAAAAGATGCAATTGGGGCACTGAAAGACTCTGGTCTGTCTGTTTTTTTTGGGCCTTTTTGTTTTGGTACATTATTTTGTCTGAGCATTTGCTGCACAATCGATCCCAATCACCAAATGAAATAATCATCCATCTGGGTTTCCAATTTCCATGCCTGTGAATCGTGCACTGACTTGCATCCATTTTGTGCCAGCATTATTCTAATGAGACATTATAAGTTAGCATGTGGTTTCAGTTACTTGAATTCACATTTTACCTTCATGAAATTTTATAAAACCATGGATGAGTTATATATGGCTCCAAAGAATATGCACACTACTCCCCTCGTTTATATACTTCAATGCCTGAAGATGAGTAAGAAAGTCTTCTGGGCATGACCCAACCCAACTAATAAGTTGGGTCAAGTAACAAGACTCCAATATAAAGTCCATTTACCATTCCTGGTTGGTTTAAAGTAGGGCTGGCATTTTAGACTGAAAAATCAAAAAATCGTAAATATTGACCGAGATGTTACCACATCTAAACAGCACCATAAAGAAAACCGACCGCTAATTGCGGTTTTAGAACCGACTGCATTGTGGTGGTTGCGGTGGCAGTTTACATTCCCAAATGTTGCGGTAAACCGTAACCGTAAACCGCAATAATAATATAATTATAATTAAAATAAATATTTATAATTCATTGATATTAACTAATAGCCATTAGATGAATCTAACGGCTAAGATTTCTCTAATCTATTTCTCTCTCAGACGCGATTTTCTTTTCATTCTCCTCTCTCTCTCTCTCTCTCTCTCTCTCTCCCCCACCAACACTTGAGTTCTCTATGTTTTGTTCTTTTGGTTTGTAACTTTAATTAAATTTGCATTGCATATTTCTTTTGGAATGTAACTTTAATTACATTTGCATTGCATTTTGCATTTTTCTTTTGGGTTGTAACTAAATTTTAACTTTATTTTATTTGGTTTAAATTTGTTTATTTGGGTTGTGAATTTATTTGCTTAAATTGGTAAAGTTCAAAATGCTTGGACTTAAAAGGCTTCAAAACTAGACCGAGAAAACTATGCAAAAGATTAGATTTTTTTTTTTACCCATATGCCTAGAAGAAAAGTATGTAAAAGATTAGATTTTATTAGTGGGTTAGCCGATTAAATTTGTAAAGTTCCCTATACCGACAATAGCGGTATACCGACTGTAATATACCGATAATTGCAGTATACCGCAATATGTCGATCGGTTCATGGTTCGTATTTTTACAATACCACAATATGTCGGTCGGTTCGTGATTTCATTAAAAAGTTGCGATAATCGAACCGCAACCACCCCTAGTTTAAAGCCCTCTCAGAAGGCCTAAGGCTTTAGAAACTGCGATGTGGACCATTTTAGTTATGTTGTGAAACTATTAGGTTTAGTGTAGTTTTGTTGTTGCCAAAGTTAGAAAGGCAAATGGGGAAAATTCACACACACGGGTACCATGAGGCTTGAACCAAGAACTACTTGTGAGCACACCAAATTCCTGAATCAATCCAATTAACATCTCATTGGTAGGTTTAGTGTTATTAGTCTTTCATATTTTTTTTTTCGATATGTGCCATCATATTCCCAATATTTTTATTTTATTTGCCAAAATTAGGAGGAGACATGCACTGGCGGACCCAAAAATTGTTCAACAGAGGTGCAATTTTTAAAGGGACAAGACTTGATTGATGAATAAGGCCCTGTTCGGTAACGTTTTCAAGGCCCCGTTTTCATTTTCTATCAAAAACGCGTTCGATATGTCATTTTCATTTTCACTGGAATTCGTTTTCTGAAAACAAAGTCAAACTCATGTACAAAAATTGAAAACACCAAATTATCATTTTCATTTTATACCTAGTGTATTGGTCTGATTGCCTTTTCTTTTATTTTTCTTCTTTTTCATTTTTTTTATTGGTCTGATTTTTTTTTTCTTTTTTTTTTCGTTGCACGTCATTATTTTATTTTGTTACACCATTATATATTAATTTTATGATAAAACCATCATATATTATTCAATTTCATATTTTTCTTTAAATATTTATTTTAAACTAAAGATAATATAATTTATTATCTAGGTTTTTCTAACATTATAATTTTTTTAATTATACATTATTATTCTCAAATTATACATTTTTCATTGTTTATAATAATTTTAGCCTTTATTTAAATTATTGTTTTAGAACAAGAAATGAGCAAAAATATACTTGAAAAATAAGTCACATATTATTATTCTCAAATTGTCATACCAAACACGTTTTCACTGTTTTTATTTTCTGAATATGTTTTACAATTAATTTACCAGATGCATTTTCGAATCCTGAAAATGTAAATTCGTTTAATTTTTTTCATTCTCATAAAACATTATTAAAAAACGTTACTGAATGGGCCCTATGTTTTTATAAAGACTTGGAATTCTCTCTATTAAAAAAAGATTGATGGGGACGTAAAAAAAAAGGATATGAATATGATGTTTTATAAAGATCTTTTTTAAAAAAAATTAGCTAAGATGTTTTGTAAAGAGTTGGCTGGAGTTCTCTCTTAAAAAGCAAAAAAAGATTTGGTGTAGTGGGGACGGAAAATGTAACATCTCGTTCTTAAATTAATATTTAAATATTAAATTATTCAAGTAAAAGATATTTTTGCCCCTAGAGTATGATAATTAAATAATGAAGTTGTAAAGGAAAGAAAAAGGAAAAGAAGAAAGAAAAAAAATAATCTGATTTTGGTACTGTAGTTGCGATCTGCTACAATAATCGGGCTGCTTAAATTTATGGGTTTTTCTTCTTCTTGGGAGAATGGCTTCTTCAAGCCACCATCACCACCACCAGCTGCCACCGGCCACGGGGTTGGACTCAAACCAACCACCACCACCCCAGCTCCCTACCCCGACCTTCCTTCCTCTGCTGCCACCGCGAGAGCTGCCGAAAAACGCCATTTTTGGCCGGATTTCAGCTCAAACTTCACCATCTTCGTTCTCCCTCCTCCGGTCACCGATCGGGACAAGTGAGGTATGATTTTCCACCTATTTTTCATGCTCTAGCTGATGGTTGAGTAGGTTTTGATCGATTGGTAGCTTAGATAGACCAATCTTCGAGTTAAAGTTTCAGTCGGTTTTGAGGTTAGGTTTTGAGCCACTTAGGGTTCGAATTGGACCTTCCTGTAGTTAAAGAAAGTGTTCGGGAGGTCGAGAACTAGTTGGATGTGGAAGGAAGGCCCTTGGTTTGAAGTTTGATCGACGCCCAATTTTATTGCTTTTTAGGCTCCGGATCTGCCAGCGCGTGTTCCCACGCGTCGGCCCACTTATAATTGTCAATCTTTAATCCTAAATTATCCTTACGTAGTCACGAGCGCTTAGGCATGCTCGGATTTCAATTTGGACTTGGTACGACAGTCGAACGGATTTACGCCTATTGCGCGTTATCCGGGTTCAATGTGTTCGGACCGTTGGATCAGTCCCAATTCTTTGTATATTGATCTAGGTAATTCCAGGATCATCTATGATTCAACGGATCGTGAATCGGAGTCCCGGATACTCCGAAAATGCCAACCCTAGGGTTAGGTTTACCGTAACCGTCCGATCGTGCGGTCGTGAGCGATCTGACCGCTCGACTGAGGCTAAACTTTTGGGATAAGCTTTATAAATTCTATTGAAGTCTTGTAAACTCTTGGATCGCCTATTGGAGGTCACAAACCCTATGGGTGACCGGATTGGATTAAATTAATATTTTAATCGAATAATTCATTCCGGGGATTATTAAATTGATTTATCGGGTATAACATAGTTAAATGGGCCTAGAGACACTTTCTAGCTAGTACGAGCACTTTAAGGTCTGGGGACCGGGTTTCTAATAAAATAATCGTGCCGAGCTACTTAATTTAATAAATGATTTTATCGAATACTCATAAATAAACTATTTTGATTTATGTGTTAGAAGCTTGGAACCGAACTCAATTGTTTTATTTGAAATGTTGTTATGAATATTGGTTTAAGCTTGGAATTGGTCTGGAAATGATATTTGGATTTTGATCTTGTGGAACTTGAATGATTCGGAAAGATGAGGTTTTATTTATTTAGTTAATGGTCCATTTATGTTTAATGGTGAATATTGTTACGGGTTTGATCATGAAAGTAGTCCATTGAGACATGGTTTTCTTTTGGTTATTTAGTATTAGTTTCATTATTTATTTATTTATTATTATTATTGTTATTATTATTATTATTACTATTATAATTAAGTATGTGGTTGAGTACTTTTGAATATTTGGGAAACTAATTTTGAGAGTATTATATTTTATATTATATAATTAAGTATGAAAATGGATTTTTGGCGAAGGGTGATGATATTCAGATTTGGATTTGGTTTTCAAACTCACCTCAGGAGTACCCCCTGTTGTCTTGGAAGCAGATTTGTCATTTATGATACGCCTCACGAGTCTTGGGGATGCCCGAACCGTGTGGAGCGAGGACGCGTTTCGGGTAGACTTGGTGTTCCCCGATTCAGCGAGGATACGCGTTCGGGCTGATCACCCGTTCTTGCAAGGACGCTGCTCAGGTTGACTTTGTGACTCGTGAGTCTTGTGAGGACGCGGCTCGGACAGACTTTGTGTCACCGAGTCTTGCGAAGAAATGGAATTGACGACTAAAGGTTGGAATTGACGGAAAATCAAAGGATACGCATCTCAGGCTGATTACATGGTCCCTGAGTGTCGCGAGGATGTAACTGGTACATGATATATGGAATCGACGGATTGATACTTGGGAATTGACAGATAACGTGTCTCGAGTTGACTTTGTATTCCCGAGTTCTGCGAGGATGTGACATGTATGATACTGGGCATTGACGGATATGATTGGGGGTACATCTGGGTGATGAGTATTTTGAGATTCAAAGATGTTTTTAAACAGAAATTAATGATTTGACCTTGGATACTTATTGGTGGGAACTTTATTATATATTTTCATATTTATGAGGTAAAGAATGAGAGTTTTTCAGAGTAAAAGATGCTATACTATTTATAACTGTTTACTTGAATCTTGAGATCGTTGTGAAACCACTCGGTTTTATTCTGGTTTTAATTGATTGATTATAGTTGGGACAGTTTAATAACTGAAAATATGTGGGAATATTAATTCAGGTACTTTATGGTGCGAACTTTAGTCATGTTAAGAGCTACGTGTGGCTTGATCCCTCCTAGAGGGTACGTAGGCAACCTAGACTAATTTAGGTGCAGCCACGAGCGATGATACTATGGAATTTAATTATGGGCTTGAATTGGAAATCTATTGAACATGTTAATTGAATGAAATCTGAACGGATGTGTGGACTCAATACTTGATTTATATTTGAGATATGAAGCTTGTTGAGAATGAACTTCAAGTATTGAATTTTCTTATGAAATGCTTTTGTTATTGATGATGTGCGTGTCGAATTAATGACTACTAAAATGAAAGTAGCTGAATGTTTGACTAGGATTCGTCTTGGATGACATATGATGGCTAGAAATGTTGTTGTTAAGCCCAAATTGATATTTATATATGGAATTGATGATTTCAAGGGATGAAAATGTTAGGTTTGAATTGATGTTAATGCTTACGTTTGGTTTTGTTGTTGGGCCGGAGGCCTTTTAGTTCAAATGTTTTTAGTTGTGTGAGACTCTCTTTTATGCATGCTGGACGTTTGGAAATTAAGAATTGTGTTTTGTACAGTGTAAATTTTTGATAAACGAGCTAATTACAGGGGAAGCTCATTTAATTTTCGGCAAAAGTCAAACCTTCAAAAGTTGTTTTCTTGAGTTTGGTTTTAAAAAGGGCAATTTGGTCAAGTGTGCCCGACACCCGACAGGTGTCAGACACGCACAGGGCTCGACTTGGATTCCAAAGTGGAATTTGGGTCGGGTCCTGTCAGAAAAAAATCTCCCAAAAGATAATGTTTTTTTTAATAGTAGCAGGAGATGTTTAGTTTCCTAACTTTCCTCTATTCCATGTACAATAAGAGCACTTCCAGCGTTGAGAGGGGGCGGGCGGAGGGGGCCCTTGGGCCAAAAATCGTTCCACCGCAGTAGCCCCAGCCAGGGCAAGGCCTAGGTCCCATGGGCCTGGGCAAGCCGAAGGGCAGATCTAGCCTGCCAAGTCGCTTAGTGGTGATGTCAAAATGACGTCGCAAAGATAAAAATTGAAATAAAATAAAATAAAATAAAATTTGAAAAATTCCAAAAAATTCAAAAACAGTTTTTTATACACACCTAGCAATTTTAATATTATTAATCTCAAACATATAAATAAAATTAATCCCATGTGAAAATATCATACGTAAAATCTTATCCTAAAATTTTATCCGAAAATTGATTTGAGATTTTTATAATAAATAGTGACATGTGGCAACTGAAAATCTTATCCAAATTAATTGTTTAAGTATAAAAAATAGGAAAAAAACAGTTTAAGTGAATAGTAATTATCTTGCCCTTGCCTTTCATAGGTGGAGCAAAAAATGCAAAGGTTGCCACTATTCACGTGAATAGTACCCGCCCTTGTCCCCCCTTGCCCTTACCCTTACCCTTACCCTTACCCTTATGGGTGGAGTTGCTCTAAGGACATAAACTTCATCTTCTCCAGTGGACCTATCATTCTTTTGTGTTTCTTTCTTCTTAGCCCCCATTTTCCCAGAAAATTTTAAAAAATAAAAAATGCCAAGCAAAACCCTCTCCTCCAAAACCCCACTTACACTTATCATTCTCATCGTTCACTCTTCTTCACAAACTAGTCATATTTCTCTTTGGCCCCACACCAACTTTTTTTTTTTTTTGGCAAAAAGTCACTTTTAGTCCCCGTAGTTTGCAACTTTTACCACTTTGGTCCCTCGTAGTTTCAATTTGGTCAATTTTGCCCATGTACTTTGATTTCGAGCAATTCAAGCCCAATCGTGCTTTTCTCATCAAATTCTCTTAACGCTCATGTTTTTGCACGTGCCCTCACGTGGAGGGGCAATTTCGTCAAATCTTGGCTACTTAAAAGATGCCCTCTCTCCCTTCGCCTTTGTAAGAGACTCCGAGATTGTGAGTTAGGGTTGTCTAAAAATTTTCATTCCCCTGGTTCTTCTTTTCGAAATGTCAAAATTTGATACCATCCAAGCTCCAAGATGCCCATTTTGCAATGGTGACATGAGAATAAAGCAACTTCAAAGACTCGATAGGAGTCGCGAAGACGATTCGAAGTGCACACGCCATATGTAATGTCAAATTTTGTTTTGATTTTTTTGAATATAAATGAGGTATGTGTGTTTCAAAGGTGTTGTTTTTGCATGTTTGAACAGGAACATTTTTATCAGGTGGCCGATTTCTATGGGATGATGAGATCAACAATCACCATTTGATGAAAGAGAATGAACCAATTAGAGGAGTCACAAGATGAAGTGAAAAAGCTGAAAAGATCGTAATTCGAAAATGGAATTAAGGATATGTTGCTTGTCATATGTGGATTTTTACTTCTAATTTCTATTCTATTGATTATGAATTTGATTAAAATCGAATCGCATGCCGTAATCGAACTGAATTTGGGTTAGTTTCAGCTTTTAGGCAATGTTGTACTAAATTTGAATTTGTGAATATGCTTCTTCTAATCTAATCATCCCCAAAGTCTCTCTCTCTCTCTCTCTCTCTCTCTCTGCTTTTTTGTTGTTGATGAATTAGCTAATATGCTAAGAACAAGTACAAACCCACAACCGTGAGGCTATTATAAAGAGGACAAATATCACAAGGCTCAAAACATTTTTCACTCATCTGTTTAGCGAGTGTTTTTTTACTAGTTAGAAGAACAATGAGAAGAAATGGGGATTACAAGTAAACTTCTAGGTTCCTTGAGCATTCTTGTTCTGGTTTTCACAGTGGCTCATGGGGACCCTCTAGTTTCTACACTTATCATTTTTGGGGACTCTGTGGTTGATGCGGGAAACAATAACAAAGAAACAATACATCAAAAGCTGTTTCTGTCTAAGTTTGTTTAACACATCAGTGCATCAAATCCCGCATTGTCACAGAGTTGTCGTGGGATAACCTGCAACATAAGAAGAAATCTGCTAATTAAAACACGGCATGCTCTTCATTCAAAGTATAAGTATCACACTCCCATTCGTAGTAGAAAGGAAGTGTGTATTTTTTACATTCTAAAGAAAAGCCTCAGACTTTATAGTTCCAGTATACAAATATTAATGTATCATGCTCATGGTCCAACACTATTAATGGTGGTTATCTCTCACAGAAAGACACTCCATAACAAATGAACTTAGAATCTAGAGTTCCATGAGAACTTAATGGACACATCCGCATCCTATAATGTCAAAACCAGATAATTTGCACATCAATTATATCCCAAACATGCAGTGGTGTATCTTTCTTTAATAAGAAAACCGAATATTTATTCGTAGATTCAGAGAAAACAAAAGAAACACAAAACCCAAAGATAACCTAAACCAATGCATGTATTAATCATTAACAATGCCACTAATCCATCATGCCACTCTCAATATAAATCCCTATAACCCCATCAAAAGCTATTATATTCAAAGCAGGCACCTTACAATGTCAATTACCAAAAGCTGTTACATTCACAACCTCATATCCAAAAGCTGTTACATTCATAACCTCTTATCCAAAGCAGCCACATTCAAAAGTAGTTATATTAAAAGCTGTTACAATGTCAATTACCAAAAGCTTTTACATTCAAAGCATGCACATTACAATGTCAATTACCAAAAGCTATTACATTCACAACCTCATATCCAACTTCAGTCTCTAAATTCACAACCTCATATCCATCATGTTTTGAATGCAAACACAGTTTCTAAACAAAACATTCATCTCCAAATTTGTAGTCTTCATTCACAACTTCATAACAAAATATTCAAAGCAAACTTCATTGTTTGCATTCACAACAAAATAGAGTCCGTGGTCAACCATTCACTTTTGGAGCAAACTTTCTCTTTGTTTGATTCAATGAGTTTGGTGGATTCACATTTGAACTTCTTTTATCTCGCATAGAATAAATTTGTGGAATCACCAATTACTTACAACTTCATTGTTGAAGGAATAAACTTGTAAAATTAATAATGAAAAAATACTTGGCACAGGAGCTTTTCTTTTGCAAAAAAGAAATATGTGTACCACTTGCCTTGAATGTGCATTAACAACTACATTGATTGCGTATGATGCCACAATCAGCTTGAACTTGATTGCACATCAACAACAGCTAAATTGGAAGGAAAACCAGATTGCTCATTTGTAGAAGTATTGATCTCCTTTTCTTCAAAGATGCCGAAGACCCCATCTTTTATCGATGTGGGCAACGTGTGGAGGGTCTTGTGGCTGATTGAGCAGTTCCTCTTGTGTGACCTTTTTCCAACACTTGGTGCAAGTCACACCCAAACCTCGAGCTTGGTACGATTTGCATCAACTCCCTTCTCCATTTCGTGGATCTTTTTTCTCGCTTCTCCTTTTGGTCTCCCGGTTGTTTTCTAACAATTGGAGGTAGGTGGTGTTTGAGTTGACTTAGGCCACATGTTAAAGCCTTTCACAGATAGATAATCGGCTCATAAGCTTTTAAGTAAGTGTCCTTGTGATAACATTCAGCCACATAATCTTCAGTGTTTAGCCCTATACAGATATATGGCAAGAATAAAGATGAATGCAAGGGATGCCATTAAGATCCCATCTCCTACAACTACATGTCCTAGAAGCTATATTTATCACATGTTGATCATGTAAATACTCCCCCACTTGAAATTCATAGGTCCGCTTGAGTTGGCATACAATTCCTAGATGAATGTATTTTGATCTGCTCCAACTTCTTTTGAATTTTAGGACAAATGACTCCATCATGTTTTGACATGGCCTCCTCTTCATTTGTGTAACCTTTTCATAAGGTTACACCTTATCATTTCAAGCATAGTTAGTATAGGTTTATCTCGAGCATCCAAAATGTAGTCAAGTAGTTTCACACATGTTATTTAATAACATGTCACACTTAGGGGCAATGCTAAACCTATGCCTAGCCCACTTATCTAGGTCTTTTCCCATCAACCACTCATAAGCTCCCTAATTCAAATCTTCAACTTATGCATCTCAACCTCAAATTCATACCTATTAGAAGCCCTAGCTGCACTCCATAACAGATCCTTGTACACTTTGCCCTTGAACTTTTCCTTGAAGTTCCCATACATATGCCTAACACACCACCTATGTTGGGCTTCGTGAACTACAAATGTCAAATGCTTTGTCAAGTCCCTATAAAACAATAATCATATAGCATTAAAAGTAATCAAACATCAATCGATAATATTAAAGGACCAAGATATGAATATAAAACCATACCTTTGTTGATCAGATATGAATATCCATCCATGGTCACTTATATGGACCAAGATCACCCATCAACAACTCCAAAACCAGCTCCATGTCTCTTTAGTTTCCAATTCAATCTAAGAGGCAGCATATGCAATGGGGTAGATGTTATCATTAGCATCAACCCCCACCGCACGCAACAATTGACCCGAGAAAGTGGCCTTTCAAGTGGCATCCATCAACTCCTATGACGGGTCTACAACCAGCCAAAAATCCCTTCTGCATGCATCAAGGCATACATAAAGCCTCCAAATGTGGGATGAGGCTCTACCCTTATCTTCATTGTGCTCCCGAACATTAGTTGTTTTCACCTCATCACAATACTCCCACAACCTTGAGTATTGCTCCTTGTAAGTCCCTTCTATTATCTCCATGGCTTTCTTCTTTGCTCTGAACACCGACTATGTGGATACATTATACCCTAAATCCCTCTTCACTCGCCTTCCTTAAATTCCTCTTTAACTTTATCTCAGTGCTCATCCATGATAATGATCTAAATATTTTTTAGCAATATACACACAGCTAATATGTGGGTTAGTAGGGTTCGCAAGGCATGCTTATCATTGAAGCTCTTAATCCGCATGGTTTGCCTCTAGTTGCATAAATGAAGCATGCAACATCCAAGTGCAGTTTCTACACTTCGCAGTGAGCCTCCTTTTATCATTTTTCACAAATTTAATTGCAAAGTTGCCCGTCACTGAATAATTCTTCAAAGCTGTTTTCAAGTCTTCCTTGCTTCCAAATAACATTCCCTTTCAAACTTAGGGTTATTCAAGTCAGACTTAAAACTCTGGATATTTCCTCCCTCCTTTCACCTCTTCATTTGAAGAACTGTTAGGAGAGTCAAATCCTTTCTCAGAGTTGTTACCATCAATGTCTTCTTCATCCTCAAAAGCCACAAAATCCTTCGGCAGATAAGTATTTCCTACTTTCTAAAGTTGGATTGCATATTTGCGTCAAACAAGTCATTGTCATCTAGGGCAGCATCATTGTCAGTTTCATAGATTTCCTTATCTGACTCATCACCACTATCCTCTATTCTTCTCCTCCTACCCTCAACATGAGTGTCTTCTTCACTATCTTCTTTCTTTCACTACTCTCATCTTCTTCACTACCCTCTTTACGAACAACATTCTCAGCAATTTGAGAATGCACAGGACTCCTACAGTTCTTACATTTTCATTCCCCCTTGTACATTCACTTGAGTAATCTGTGATTGTTGATTAAAAAGCTCATCAAAAAAATCATCTGTGACCTCATCAAATGCTCCGTTATAAGGAAACTCAGGTGGCCCAATATCTGAAAAAATTTGACAAAAACAACTTTTATATTATTGAAATGCATGTATCTCGTATCCTTTATGCAAATAGGAGAACTTTATGCAGATAAGGGGGACCACTGCAAATAGATATACCACATGCCTTTATTCTTCAACTTTTTTCCAACAACCATTCCACTAAGAGTTTGACAAAGACAGAATATGACCAACAAAAAATTAGAATTTGAAAAAGACAAAGACAAAGCCAGTTTCATTGTCAGTTTCATAGACAAAGCAAGTTTCATTGACAAAGTCAAAAATCATTGTCAGTTTCTGTATCTTTTATGGCAAAAAGAAGAAGAATACAAAGACAAAGCCAAACCCACGCTCACCAAAACAATTGAATTGAATAAAGACCCCAAACCCACCACAACTCCAGCAATAACTCAACAAACAATTGAATAAAGAATGCAATCTGACAAACTCTCATGCTCACCAAAACAATTGAATTGAATAAAACCCACGCTCCCCAAACCCACCACAACTCCAGCAGTCTGACAAACCCTTCACGCTCACCAAAACAATTGAATTGAATAAAGACCCCAAACCCACCACAACTCCAACAATAACTCATCAAAACAATTGAATAAAAAATACAAAGCCTAAAAACGATTGAATAAAGATCTCAAACCAACTTTAACCTAATATAAAAATCGAGCTCTCACCTTGTTTATTCCAACATCCACTGCCTTCACCTCTCTTTGTCATGGTTGATGATGTGAATGTCTGAATGCAACATAAGATGATTGTATTCAAACCCTAAATCGCAACTCACGTATAATGGAGAGAGACAACTTTTCTTTTTTCATTTATTTTTCTGAAATAAGAGAGGGCATCTTTTAGGTGGCCAAGATTTGGATTTAAATTGCTACCTTCCACGTGAGGGGCACGTGCAAAAACATGACTACGTTAAGAGAATTTGCATGTAAAAGCACGATTGGGCTTGAATTCGTCGAAATCAAAAGTACAAGCAAAATCGACCAAATCAAAACTAAAGTGACCAAAGTTTGAAAACAAAAACAAGTGACTAAAAGCCGACTTCTTTCTTTTTTTTCCCCTGGCAATAGGTTAGTTTCCTCTCCTCCGTATATAATAAGGGCACTATTTATTTTCCCTGGCCCAAAACGTTTTGGGCCGGGAGTTAAAAAAAAGAAAGAAGAGAAGCGCAGCATGTACTCAGTCAGCGCACAACAACAAAGGAAGAGTCACTATTACTAGTCAATGGAATAAATAAATATAAAAATACAAAATATTCCTCCAGTCTGTCTGTTCATTTTAGTTATAGACCTCAAAAAACGTAGTGTTATTCTTTTCAATCGCCAAATTACACAACACAAGCAACGATTATGGCTTCCCACCTATTGAGGCGCGCCCTCGGAAGCCGCTCGACCCAGTTTCTCTCCGGCGCCGCGAACCCTAGCCCTAGCTTGCTCTCATCTTCATCAACATCATCACAGGCAGCTAGGGTTTTCTCGTCTGCTTCCACTCTGATCCGTGCCACTCTCTTCCCCGGCGACGGTATCGGCCCCGAGATCGCTGAGTCCGTCAAACAGGTCCTTCTCTGATCTCTATCGCTTTCTTCTTCTCCAATTTTCCATTTGCGGGCCGTTTATTTTGCATCAGAGTTGTATATTAATTTCTGTATGTATGTATGTATGTATGCATCTGTACACACACTCGCACTGGCATGCACTTGAAAGTTTAGGGTTTTGAAATCTTAGTGGAATTTAGATGTTTCATTTGGATATTCGTCTGTTATTAAGATAATAATTTTTGGCTGATCAAGTATTTTTGTCCTGTAGTTTTAGTATTAACTGTTTAGAGTTTGATGATTTGATTTGTTGTGAAACTTGCTTCAATGGGAATTTCTTTTACTGAATCGATCACGGAGCTTCTCCTCATAAAAATGCAATTTTAAAGAAGTGATCACATTTCCCAGAAAAATTTCGATACTTTAAATGCCGAAATTCAGTTCTTGCATGCTCAGGACAATGTCCTAGGTGAATAACTAATGGGTGTGTGATGGCTGTTGTTTGTATTTACTCTGTCATGGTTTCAAGTGCTGATTCAGTTCACAATTTGCGTGGGTGCAGGTATTCAGAGAAGCTGAAGTGCCAATTGAATGGGAAGAACATTACGTGGGGGACCAAATTGATCCTAGAACTCAGAGTTTTTTGACATGGGAAAGTTTAGAATCGGTACGAAAGAACCGGGTAGGCTTGAAAGGGCCGATGGCCACACCAATTGGGAAAGGTCATCGTTCATTGAACCTTACTCTGAGGAAAGAACTTAATTTGTATGCAAATGTCAGGCCTTGTTACAGCCTTCCTGGCTATAAAACTCGATATGACGATGTCGATCTTATCACTATTCGTGAAAATACAGAGGGAGAGTATAGTGGACTTGAACATCAAGTAAGTCTTTAAAGAATAAGCAGAATAACATAGTCAGATATTTTTATGTACATAAATTTGATTAAGTTCCTTGTTTTGGTGGTAGGTGGTGAGAGGTGTTGTTGAGAGCCTCAAGATCATAACCCGTCAAGCAAGCTTGAGGGTGGCTGAGTATGCTTTCCATTATGCCAAGACCCATGGAAGAGAAAGAGTGTCTGCAATACACAAAGCAAACATTATGCAGAAAACTGATGGTCTTTTTCTTAAGGTTTGCTAACTACATTCTAGTTTATTGTTTTCCCTAGTATGCTCGTATCAGAACTGGTTTGATCTTTGCTTTCAGTGTTGTCGTGAGGTTGCAGAGAAGTACCCTGACATAAAATACGAGGAAGTCGTCATTGATAATTGCTGTATGATGGTATGAATAAATTTCCCTCTAAACTTGGGGGAATTTTTAAATGCTTTTAATACTTTAGTATTTACTTAAGGGAAAAAAAAAAACTATACATTAAGCATGTAGTATGGGGGTTTTTAGAATAAAAAATTAAGGTCACAGTAACTAATTGTTTTACCTTATGCAGCTTGTGAAGAATCCAGCACTTTTTGATGTGCTAGTCATGCCTAACCTTTATGGTGATATTATTAGTGACCTTTGTGCTGGGTTGATAGGGGGTTTGGGATTAACACCGAGGTATGGCTTAAAATATGCATGTTTAATTCCCTTCTGTAGTACAAACCAAATATCATCTGACATCAAGTGCCTTCCTATGCAGTTGCAACATTGGTGAGGGAGGCATTGCTCTTGCTGAAGCTGTACATGGTTCAGCACCTGATATTGCTGGAAAGGTGAGCATTCTTGAACCTTGTGATGTTCAATCTGCTATGTATGTAATTACACAAGAAGTCCATTCAATACCCTCACCTGCCCCATCCTGTGGTTTGGTATTTGGTAACTGTTGATGTGGTCCTATTTAAGAGGATTAGCATAACTTGATAATGAAAGCCATATTAGGATTGATATTGTTGAGTACATTTTATATTAATTGTTTCTTTTTTCAAATGGTTAAACTTATCAAGCTCTTCTTGTTTAGAAATAGGCTTTGTATGTATTAGTATCATATGCTCCTAAGTCATCCTTCTTTTGTTTAAATTTCATAGAACTTGGCAAATCCAACTGCTCTGCTTCTAAGTTCTGTTACAATGCTACGTCATTTGGAGCTCCACGATAAAGCTGATCGGATCCAAAATGCAATCCTCAACACAATTGCCGAGGGGAAGTTCCGAACAGCTGACCTTGGTGGTGCATCGTCAACTTCCGACTTTACGAAGGCAATCTGCGATCATCTTTGAGAGGATGCTGCTTAGTAGGATTTGGGTTTTTTGGATTCGTAGTCAACAGATTATTGTGACTCCTTTGACTTTTTTTCTCGTTTCTTCAGTTGTTTCTGAAGGGGAATAATATCACTTCACTTGGATGATTACGAAGATATTTGTCCAGTCATGTTGAGGTTTGAAGGGCAAAAAGTGGAGAAACTAACAAATTCACATATTTACATATTTACATATTTACATATTCATCTTCCTATGCAATGTTTCTCAAAATAAACATTCTGTGTTCAAGGTGCCTTCTCAGAGAATCATTGTGCCATGGATCTTCTTTGGTATTATTTTTTAGTTCTGTCAAAATATTTCGTCAAATAATAACTCAATATTATGAATCATATGACGTTTTTCTCTGTGTCTCCCGCTTACCTTATATCCTAGATTTTTTATGTTTTAATTGTGTTTTAACTGTTTGCTCTGGTTCATCCACTTCTCCATGTGGACAAATGTGTCAAAACAAACGCACACGACTCCCCACATACGCAAGTATGTTATATTGCAAAACGACCCCAAATAAATATCTTTTTCATAATTCATATTTCGTACACATTTGGATTCGGACGTGGATCTTTGTAATAATAACTCAAATTTCTTATTTTATTACCTTTTTAAACCAATTGTGTCGGTTGTTGATTTAACAAGGATTATGGTTCACACATACTAGTTGAGTTGAGACCGTAAACAATATATTACACAGCTTTGGCCCATTAAAAATAAGCCCTAAACCATTTTTTTTTATAAATACAAATGATATTTGAAAAGGGAATCGAACTTAGGACCTCGAGTGCAAGAGTAATTGATCTTAACCATTTTACCTACAAGCCCCTTATTCTAAAGAATTTATTAGTAGACATGTTAGGCATCTTTTTGTACTACAATAAAATATTGCAAAGTATGGTTTACACGTTTTGTAATGAACAAGTATGGTTCTTGAATATTGAAAAATATGGGTTTTCATTAGATTAAAGCATAGTTGCTTGCTTAAATTCTTAAACAAAATACGAGAATTAACGAAAAAAAATCCCAAATAGTGGGAGGAGGAAGAAACATTTCGTAAGTATGCGTGTGGCCAGTGGGTTTGGTGAAACAGCTAGAGAGCCACTAACCCCACTTCACTGCAATCTCTGATCTGATCTCATTTCTGAATCTTGCTACGTGCTACTCTTTGTTGAACCTATCCTCTTCCTCACCCAAGTCTTCAGCTTTAGCTCTCTGACTCTCTCACTTCTTTCTCTCCAATGGCGTACGAAGGAATTCTATTGGGGATGGGCAACCCCCTCCTTGACATCTCCGCCGTCGTCGACGACGAGTTCTTGCAAAAGTACGTCGCTTTCTCTCAACCCCCTTTTGCTTTCGTTTGCTCAATCCATAGATCCATGAAGTTGCTCCTAGCCCTCCAGCTGTTTGATCTGTTGCTTAGCTTGAGCTTTTCTAGCTCAACTGTGTAGTTTTAGCTCATGTTTTAAGCTTAGGCTTACTATGCTGAACTAGGGGAGCACGTCATTTGGTGTCCTGGGATTGATTTGATACCTGATGTTGTTTGCTTTTTGTGTAACAGATATGACCTGAAGCTCAACAATGCGATTCTTGCTGAGGACAAGCACCTATCCATGTAAGCAATTTAATCATGTGTTTAGAATGTGTACTTTTGTAGCGTAGATATGAATCTGTTAGAGATTTTGTGGGTCATTATTTTGTGCTTAATTTGCGAATTCAAAGAGAGGGAAAGTGAACCGTGTGTTAGTTAAACTACATTGACATGGCCAGATGAAATTTAAAATGTGTTACTCTTTTCCATTCAACAAATATCATATATGTATGCCTACAAAGGAGTAAGGTGAGCTTCAATGCTTACTTTTATTTTTTTGAGAAACCACTCAAAACAGGGTCTAAAAGGTCTTGACCAGTTTCATTTAATTGAAATTAAAGTCATCCACTCATCGATGCGACCGTGACACAATACTTTGTTGTTAAACGTATCTTTAGCTGGATGAAATCTTGACCAACATGGATGTTTGTCTCAGGTATGATGAAATGTCTTCCAAGTATAATGTGGATTACATTGCTGGAGGTAAAGCATTGATTTTGCGTCGCCTGGCTTTTCAAACAGTCTTGTTGAATATATTAAACTTATATAATACGTTTACAATGAGTTGAATTTGAACTTTTGATTTCAGGTGCTACTCAAAATTCAATCAGAGTTGCACAGGTACTTAATGGAATGTTTCTTGTGATAATTAAATTCGATCCTTTATATCCTGCATCAATTCACTACTGAGTGGATTTCTCTTTACCTGCTGCAGTGGATGCTTCAAATACCTGATGCAACAAGTTATATGGGTTCCATAGGAAAGGACAAGTATGGGGAAGAGATGAAGAAGAACTCAAAACTTGCTGGTGTTAATGTAAGTGCCTTCTTTGTTTCCTTCTGCATTATTCCTTACTTATGAATAAGGTACACGCACAAAGACAGGAACTTTTATAGCTTATATATTCTTTTAAGTTGCAGTTCAAGTAAAACTTCTTTTTCCTCTTAAATTGCCTCTCCAACTTATATTACCTATTGCTGTTCTGAACTAGGTTCACTATTATGAGGATGAGTCTGCACCAACAGGAACCTGTGCCGTTTGTGTTGTAGGTGGTGAAAGGTCAGTTTAAAATCAAGCTTGTTTTGAATTTTCAAATTATGCTTTCAAATTAACTAATTGTCCACTAAATGTTAGTATAGCTGTAAAATGTACTCATAATTTTCAGTCTAGTGGATTGACAGCAATCGTGCGGTATGTATATGCAGGTCACTTATTGCCAATTTGTCAGCTGCTAACTGCTACAAGTTTGAGCATTTAAAAAGACCTGAAAATTGGGCATTGGGTACCCTTTCAACCTTTGTGTTTTAGGTTTGTGATTCATTTCTCTAGAAATGCATTCTTTTGACCCGATTTCTCTGAAAAATCTTGATTGGACAGTTGAGAAGGCCAAGTACTTCTATATTGCTGGTTTTTTTCTTACTGTATCCCCAGACTCCATTCAGCTTGTTGCTGAACATGCAGCTGCAACTAACAAGGTATTTGAAATACTATATCTTTGAAATTTCGGCATGTTTTCTGCTCTCAATAGTGTTTGCAAGAAACAGTCTTGACCATTCCCTTTATCTGCAGGTTTTTTCAATGAACCTTTCTGCTCCATTTATCTGTGAATTTTTCAAGGATGCTCAGGAGAAAGTTTTGCCGTAACTTCCTATCCTTTTTGTTACAGTAATTGAGTAATATGGACATGCTGATGTAGATGTGCCTTTTTTAATTTATTGAAATTTAGGTACATGGACTTTGTTTTTGGAAATGAGACGGAAGCTAGAACCTTTTCAAAAGTCCACGGCTGGGAGGTAAGATTGCCTAGTGCCAGACCACATTAATGGTTTCCACTCATAGTGTTAATTGATTCTGATTGATTGAGTTAACAGACTGATGATGTCGACCAAATAGCTCTAAAGATCTCCCAGTGGCCCAAAGCATCAGGAACACACAAGAGGATTACTGTTATTACTCAGGGTGCAGATCCCGTAGTTGTTGCTGAGGATGGGAAAGTGAAAAAGTTCCCAGTCATAAGGTTGCCCAAAGAAAAACTGGTTGATACCAATGGAGCAGGTATGTCTTGTGTAGCAGCTTGTAGGGAATTCTTGAATGCATTAACATAGGCATCCAAATGTTTGTCACTTATGATTACGACTTTTATCAACGTAGCTGCCATCAGAATTTGTTAAAATAACAGAGACTAACAATTGGAATTGTGATTAAACTTATTATGTTGTTTTTGGTGTAGGGGATGCGTTTGTTGGAGGTTTTCTATCTCAGTTAGTTCAAGAGAAACCCATCGAAGACTGCGTGAAAGCCGGCAACTATGCCGCGAATGTTGTCATCCAAAGGTCTGGCTGCACCTACCCAGAGAAGCCAGATTTCAATTAAGCCATTCCTTTAGTCTGTCTCTACTTCCTATGTGTTGTTTAAAATTTTGATTGTTTAAAATTCGATTGGTAGTATTCCATCTTTGTATTTGCTTATTAATTACTATCGTCATTTGGATGGATGATGCATCAGGAAATTTCCTACTAAACCCAGTTATTTGGTATGGGTTTTTTAAACCCCAAGCCTTTCTTTGAACTAGTGCGGAGAAAGCTTATACATATGTTGTATTGTGTCGAGGAATGCTAGCTACCTTCTCTCGTTTTTCCTATTCAGTTTATCATGCCCCAATTATTATGTTGGCCTCACTTTACAAAATAAACTTTGGGAATATCGTCCCATATTTGATCGCATTATACTGACTGCTGGTCCATAATCAAGGATGATGAAAAATGGTCAAAGTACCTGCCCAATAAAAAATAAAAATAAAAGGGCCTAGGTCGACAAGATTTTTATGATTATATATAGATGATATTATTTAATCATTGAATTTGAGACATCTTTGATTATTAAAAAAAGAAGTATTATTAGATTGTGAACTGATTGATTTTAGTCAAATATTTCAAAATGAAAATAAATAAAAATTCATTATGCTTAACTAATTGACTGGTTTTAGAGGTTAAAAAATTTATAGAAAAAAGCTGTTCATTGGCCTCAAAAACATTTCATGCATGAGTGTAGGAAGAGTTTGAGAAGCTAATTTTAAAAGGTAATTACCATTTCCCAAATTTATTTTTTTCAACCTAGTAAAAACACAATATAATAGTTTTTATCCCATAAAAAAAAAATCAATTTTCGGAGGTCAAATAGCATTGGCCTCATCAGACAAGACAAAAATTGGCTGATATTTTTTATGTGGACCTCCGACCTTGTACTAATCTCCCAGACAACGTCGTATGGCGGAAATAGTGAGTAATTTTTGGGTGTTAGACACCACGCAGATCATCCACTGGTATGTGACATGCGAATGTTTCCAACGCACACCATGTGTCGTAAAAATAACGCAATAAATTGCAAAGTAATTAAACGCCCTGTATCTATTTGGATGACACCACCACGCGTGGTGTCTACATTTAAAAATTTCTCGGAAATAGTAAGTGAGTAATATATACACGCTCTAATAAAAAACGCGTGTAGCTTTTTCTCTAAGTGTTGAACCACACACCAATCGCTCGCTCTCTCTCTCTCTCTCTCTCTCTCTCTTCACAAAGTCACAAGACAACTCACACCAACAATAAAAACAAAAACAAAAAACGCCGAGAAAAACAGAAGAAAAACAAAAGAAACGTTTTTTTCGAAAAAAACCGCGATGAGCGATCAGCATCCACGGCTGAACCACCTGCGCAGCACCGCCCAAGTCCTGAGACAAGCGACGACGTCGTTCGCCGGCAACCTCTTCACCTTCTTCTTCCTCTCCCTACTCATCTTCTCCTTCCGTACGGTGGTCGAAAATGGGACCCACCTCCTCACATCCTTCGTCGACCGCGACCCGTCTCTCAAGTCTCTCCTCTCCCGCCTCGATCTCGCCGGCGCCGCCAGCCCCAACCACCGCTCTTCTCGATCTCCGGCGGATTCCCCTTCTCCCGTCACCATCCGCCGCCGCCACCGTCCATTTCTCCACCTCACCCGAGTCGGAACCCTAGACGACGACTTCTTCTCCGGCGACGACGACGACACCCGCTCCCTCTTCGGCCCCAATCGCATCGCCCCTATCCTCATTTTCTCCTCCGCCCCTCACTCCACCTCCAAATTAGGGTTTAATGGAACTTATGGAACTAGGGTTTCTGAAATTGTCCGCTCCGGTCGCAAGTTCAAAGCCGAGAAATTCACCATTTCCGATGACAGAGCTGGAGAGGGAGATAGGGAAGGCGATAGCGGTGAAGGAGAGGAGAAAGACGGTGATGAGGAATTGGATAATCAGGTCGTCGATTTGCAATTCTTCATCAAGGGATTGGAGCTGGGTCGCCGAGACGTGGCGACGTTGTTCTTTCTTGTGAGTTTCTTATCTGCAGCTTACGGTTGGGTAATTCTTGGGTTTCTTGTTACGTATTCATGGGTTCTTGGCGTTGTGTTTACCACAGTTGTGAATGATCTGATCGGGAGGATTACTTCGTTTGTTGGTCTGGTTTGGGATGGGTCTAGATTGGGCGTTAAGAGGCTCTCTGGGTTCATTCTCATGAGGTGGGCGGTGAGAGATGCTCTCACTCAGCTTCTTGGCTTGTGGTATTTCGGGGAAATTGAGGACCAGTACTCGTTTTTTAAGCTTTTCATCAGGTTAAAGTTGATGCCTTTTTCGGTTATGCCTCCGTGGATTCGAGGTTATGAGAAGGAGATTTCTGGGTTTCTGTTGATGTGGTTCTTGGTGGATACATTGGTGGCATTCGTATTCGCTGTTGATGCTTGGGTTGCCATAGTGGATTCGAGGAAGAATGGAAGGGAGATTGTCAAGGAAGGATGTTATTTGATGCTATCGATGTTGCACCAAGCTATCCAGATTAAGTGTTTGGAAGCTGTATTTTGTGGGTCATCTGTAAGATGGGTTGTAGCTCGAATTTGTGGAAGTTCGTTTGCCAAGCTTTTTCAGGCAACTGCGGAAGTCTACTTTATGGTGGCTTGGCTGATTTATTACTTTGCAGCGAGGGCGAGGTGTAGGGATGCTAGTTCTCAGGGGGATAGGATCGGAGCGCTAGATTGAGGGCCATAGATGATACTTGGCAGTAAATGGCTGGCAGTTTATCTTTGCAGGCTTCAGTTGTAACACTACATTCCTGGTAATCTTTCAGTGCTCTGTGTGTTCCTGCTTTGGATTCCCTGATGTTCAGCACTGCTATTGTTTAGTGTAGTCGCTAGGCAATGTTGTTGTATGTAATGTATCAGAGAGCAGTATACTACTTGTGTATTAACTTTCACAAGAATCCTTCATGTGTAAATGACATTGCAATCATTGTTTTAATTCCCTGTATTGCATGCTCCTTTTGTTGATGATTATGAAAGCAATTCAGAATCGTCATTGTAAGAGTTACTTAGATTGTTATAGCCTTCAGCCTTCAATTTTTTCTGTTGTTTTTGTTATAGAGGAATTTCTTTTTGAAGGATGCTGTTCTGTTTTCATTTTGGTTATAAACATTGTACAGGATTTGTGAATGTACGTTAATTTACTTTACGGGCCACCTTATAGGTATGTATTAGTGTTTGTCTCACAGTAAACTAAATGTGATGAGATGAGAAAAGTACATAACTTTTGTGAGAGTGCATAATTGTGCATTCTTGAGGCATGTTGTGCAGATAAATGAGTCTTGGGTCACTATGCTATAACAGTCGTATGAAATATGTATTGACCTATCAAGAGCTTTCTCCAGAGGTGTGCTCCAAATTCTATGTACTTTATATGGTCTTATATTCATTATGTGCAGTGAGGCAACTTGTACAATTTCTTGATGAGAGTGTAGAGGATGGATAGGCTTTGTCTTGGAGGAGCTTAATGAATAGGCTTTGCCATGCATTGCTTAATGTGAAACCAGCTAGTTGCCAAGCAATTCCTTTGTGGTGATGACTGATGAACAATCCGTTAAAGACATTGGTTTTGATCCACTGAGACTGGATCAAGAAAAAATAGTGGGTTATCAGCTGGAAGCAAGCATCAATAATATCTAGATCTCCTTAATTATATGGTAGTTCCTAGGTTTTAATCCAGTCCTTTATTTGATTGGTTCATAGCAGGCCCTGTCTCATCAAACTAACGTAGAATCTGATTCATTATAGCTTTGAAATTGACTTCCAGTATCCCGTTGAATTTACAGAGTTTATGTTTGGACGGTATGCTAAACGGACAAAAACTTGCATGTCATGGGATACCATTGTTTTGCTATTCCCGTGACATGCAAGTTCTTCATATGCTAAAAGGGCCTTTGAGAAGTAATCAGTTTTCAATATTTTTAAAGTCATCTGCGCCATGTAAGTATATGATATGTGGAGCAGAGTATCTTTAATTGGTAGCCCGGGATTGTTGGAAGGTTTTTTGCAACTTTGGAGGCCTTTTTATTTTCTTTCAGAGTTTTGGCTTGAAACCTGGAAAATAAAAGGCAACTTAGCTGTTCACTGGATCTGCAGATCCCACACTGTTAACAAAGAACTGACTATATATTTACTTTAAAAGATAATAATAATACTAGACACAAAAAGAAAGAAAAAAATCTCAAATTTCAGGCACCGACTGTTATTTTTAATATCTTAGTTAAAATAATATTATCAAATCCAATGCTGCCACATGGAATAACTAATGGAACAATGAATAGAAGAGGAAGAGAAGGGGATCTGGAACACTGATACAGGGTAGGAAGTCAATGACATAAAATCTCAAATATATGATGTTAATATGCTACAATTTTAAATTACTAAATCACTAAAAAGTCCTCATTTCCATGATTGTGGTTTCAAATATATGATGTTAATTTGTTGGGTTCCATCTAATTCTGACATCAAAACCTCCATCTCTTCTTCTTCCTTTCCTCCCCCCTCCCCTTTTTTTCTTTTCAATTTTGGTTAAATAAATGCAACCAGCAACAGTCAACTGCTTTGTCAAAGGCCAAAATGCAAACTGAGCACTCACTCCCATGTATACATTTAGTTCTGAGTGCTCTTGCATTGCATGAGCAACTTAAAATTTTGGCCCACTTAAAACTGTCACAAGTTGGTCTCAGTTGGTTGGTTGGTTCTGGTCCTGCTGAGATCCAGTGTGCATCAAATTTTAGCTCTGGTGTACATAGTTTGGACCACTTCACTTATGTTTTCATATGCACCAAGCTTATAATTTTATTTTATTTTTAAAAAACAGCAGAAGTCCTGAGTAAGTAAGCAGAATAGAATGTACTATTCTTGAACAGAATTACATTAAATGTTTTACAACTCTACATATTGTACAACAATAGGGCTAGAAATCTGCTGATTTGCATTATCATTGGAGCACAGACCTCATGAATCAATTAAATTCCTCAGTGTTGTCTGTTAGTACCGAACCGAATTCTCAAAAACACAGAGGAACCCTTCGATCAACCGGAGAGCTAGCGCATCGAACAACATCGAGGAAAAGACTCTCGTCGCACGGGATATAGAGTTTCGAATCAGCATGGAAATCGTATTCTTCTCGAGCTTGATCCAGCAATGCCCTGAAGAGAGGGTGATTAAGTAAGGTGACTTTGATCACAAACCTCTTCTGGTTCTCACCCACATAGACTACTAAGTGACCCTTTGGGACATCTTTTGGGATTGAGTTTTCTTCATGCATGGAAGACCACAAAGCCCATTGACAGCAATTCTCACAGCATGTAGAAGAAGGTAATCTCCCTCTACTTCCTATCTTCCTCCATTTGTTTGCACATACCCTTACAAACTTCCCCTTCATCATGTTTATATGCATACAGAGAGAGAGAGAATTGAAATAGATGGTTTGGTTTAGTTTGTACGAAGGTGAAAGGTATATATAGGTGTGGAAGAGGAGGCACTATTTTGGAACATTAAATGGTTGACATGATAGGATAGCTAAGATGGAAGCTGAGATATGATTTTTCTTTTTCCTTTTTGCTTTACCGTGCTGTACCCTTCACTCCTTTTATATAAATGCATCTTGATACGAAATTGTACGAACATGCATCTCAAAGACTATAAAATCATCCATAAACATGCCAGTGCCACACTGTGAGCAGACTCTTTTTTTCTTCTCTCTCTTAAGAAAGTATGGTGCTTGATGAGTGATTTTTCGAAGTTCTCAAAGTTAAGACCCCACAAGTTGGGGTGGAAAAGATAAGATATGAAACTAAGGATGGGATAAGCTTCTTGGACAAAGTGTGTGCGATCCCACTTATTTGTGCTGCCATGATTTTTTTTCTCAATTTAATATATGATGAATCTGCCAAAGAAAAAGAAAAAGAAAGAAAAGAAAAGAAAACAGCTCCATAAAAATCCAGTAGTGCAGAGATATTAGATTGTGTGTGTGCCTTTTCTGTACATCATCAAGTGCAAGCAACATTCTTTTAGCGGTAAACATAAGATATTGTTTTGCTTAGCGCGTGAGTTGAAGATGTTGGTCGGCTAATGACAAAGCCAATTACAAATCAAAATCTTCTGATATTGGCAACTTGCTCTGCTGTAGATCACATCTGGGGTAAGATGGGATATGAGCTAAGGCAATTGCTTTTCTCTTTTTTATTTATTTATAATGATTTCCCCACTTTGTTGCATTCAAAATTTTATCAGGATCAGCAGCACTAATTTGTTGCTTTTTATTTTTTTATTTTTACATCAAATTTATATATCCATCAGTTGTACTATCCGTACGTACAACATTGTTGCTCTGCAGTCTTAATACCCTGTGAGGATCTTTGCAGTTTAGATTTTGGATAAGTTTTTTAGTATCTTTGCAGTCTGACTTTCGAAGCAGGAGATGGGCTATGCGTAGCAAAAGGGATGGATGGATGTATCCTGGGTTGCAGAGCATAAAATGGGACTCACATTTTATAATCTTATAGAAAGAAAATTCAATTCTCGATTGTTGGAACATTCTCCATTTCCTCATCAACCAAATGGATCACTGTTAAGGTTTCTATAAGAAATAAGAGCACAGATGATCAACATCTATACATAAACAATGGTTGTTTTTAACTGTGACCTAAACTGAGGGGACTATTGTCAAACTGTGAAAATGAACCATTAATTCTGTTGGTTCTTAAAATAATAAGCATCTCTTTGACAAGAAAAACTTAAGATAAAAACTGATCCTCAAATTAGGTCCTACCATTTTGTTGATAAATAAATATTTACCATCTTGCATGGAGGGATACAAGTTTAGGCATAAAGATTTAGCCAGACACTTTCTATAGGTACCCATATATGAGATTTTCATATTATCATCAGGCTAGTAATTGTGGAGCTAAGAGACCATTTCAGTCAAATCAAGCCATTTCATAAAAGGGGAGTGCTAGCAACCTTCTCTCCAACCTTCTTTTTTGGACTTTCTCCATTTTCTTCATGACATGTGTCAATTTCTACACTAAAAACAATGTCTAATGTATTAATGACATTGTTTTTAGTGTAGAAATTGACATATGTCATGAAGATAATGGAGAAGGTCCAAAAGAGAAGATTAGAGAGAAGGTTCATAAAATATAAATTTGAAAAAGCAAGCAAATAGTGAAATGGTACAGTTTGTTGTGGATCCTGTGGTTGTGATTCTGAGTGGGTTTAGATGTTTGAAGTTTATTTGCTCAGAGATGAGAGAGAGAGAGAGAGAGGCAGGAGCCAGCACACTGATTCATTCCCCTAGAGACAAAGTTTGCTGTGCTAGGTTGGTTGAAAGGCACAGTTCGTCACTCTGCCCAAATCATTTTTGACTAAAAACTACCAACAGTTCTGCTGCAGACATGGAGAGGGACTGGAAGAGGGCCAGCGAGAGTTATATCCTTGACAACTCCTCCTGTCATGTCATTCAACATGTTGAAAACTCTCAAGATACAGCTATAACTTCGTTTTTTTTCAAAAAATATGAAAAACAAAATATAGAAATCAAGTTCCACTTGTTGAGGACTTTCAAAAGATCATGTACAAGCTTTAGGTAATGTGACAAAGATATATATAAATGTTGGTACAAAAACCATTTTATTCATATGTTTCTTTGTGATTACATTACAAAAGATGTTCACAAACATTGAGTTTAGTGACATTTATTTTTTACTTTCATAGAAGTTTCCTGAATTCAAATCTCACGAACAAAATTCAAATCTCATTATCATACATCTTGGAAGCATATTAAGATGGTGGGTTGTTAACTTATAGGGTGGGTCATAGAGAATTGTGATGGGGTGGGGAGCTTAGTATTAATGCTCATCACGTGTGGTCATTAATATATGATAATCATGTGCATTTGAATATGATATTGGCCAATGCCCATCACGAATATTGTAATAGCCAATGCCCATCACTTGAGGTTGAATATTATATTAGTCTGCATAGATAGATAGCACGCTGGACAACCTCTAGTGTTTGCTTACCCGCTGTAAATATTCTACTGGCATGCTGAAAGTTGTATTTATATAAGAGCAATGTGCTCACCGATCAATACAAGAAAAGCAGTATTATTCTCCGCCTCTCGATTACATTCTCTCGCTCTCTCGTTTTCTTACATGGTATCGAAGCACCTTCCTGGTGACTCTAACTCAGATTCCTCCTTACACCTTCCATTTGAAATACATTCACAAGATGGGTGAAAACACAAAATCAGCAGAAACATCTATAGATACTTGATCCTTTCTCCTTATACAACTCGAGATCATCTGCATTGTTCGACCTCCAAAGTTCTTGAAGGAGATAACTATGGGACTTGGAGCCGTCTATGCGTATCGCCTTAGTGCAAAGAACAAAATCGGCCTCGTCGATGGATCGATCAAACGTCCTTCATCAACTGATGAGAAGTTTCATTCTTGGCGAAGATGCAACGACATGGTGCTATCATGGATTCTCAACTCTGTACATCCAGAGATTGCCAATAGCATTATGTATGCCGAGAACTGAACAGAAGTTTGGTCGACTTAAGAGAACGTTTCTCACAAGGAAATGACTCAAGAATCTACCGTTCAAAGAGATATCGTTGAGCATAGACAAGGCCAACAATCACTCTCTCTTTACTACACCAGATTGAAGTCACTTTGGGATGAACTTGCATCCATACAATGAACCTCAGAGTGTACTTGTGGAGGTATGAAGGAGCTTGCCAAGCGTGAAGAAAGGGAAAAGGTAATGCAATTTCTCATGGGATTAAATGAATCTTATTCTCGCTTATTCGTGACAGATTTTGTTGATGCAACCTTTACCCGACACCGAAAGGCATACTCATTGGTCCTCCAACAAGAAAAATGGAACAGAGGTTGCCTTGAATCGTGACAACACAACTCATCATGCAATGAATGCATGGAATGCCAGGACGACACACTACACAATCTTCACACGGATACAAAGGCAAAGCTCCTTCACCGCACACACCTGTGACGGTGATACTCACAATGTTGATAGATGTTGGTACATCACCGGATTTAGTTGGACACAAGTTTCATGGCAAGAAAGTCAATCCACCAAAAGGCAAGAAGCCTACGACAATAAATCACTCCGGTCGAAGTTGGACTGCCACAATGCAAACCACACCAACCAATGATGGCCCCAGGCTTACAACCGAGGAGTACAACCAAGTCATGAATCTCCTCCGCAATGGTAATGGTAATGCTCAATCATTTGCAAACATGACAGGTATAACATCACCCTCTTGTCACTCATCTCATCTTGAATCACACACCCCTAAATATTGGATCATAGACAAGGGCGCCACGCACTACATATAACTTCCTCACCAATCTTTTGCACAAGCCGCCAACACCACAACATGTTTTTGTTAAAGCGCCTAATGGTTCCCAAGTCCAAATTGATTCCATTGGTTCCACCACAATAACTCCCGATTTATCTCCTGGAGGGTGTGCTTCATGTACCCAAGTTTCAAGTCAATCTGTTATCCGTCAAGAACTCACCCATGCATTGCAATGTTCTCATATTTTCCACCCCTAACTTTTGTCTCATACAGACGTGGCTACGAGGAGGATGATTGGCACAGGCAAGCAATATAATGGGTTGTACTACTTGACACACCTGGGAACCCTCATCTTGTTCACCTGTCACCACCACTCCGACCTTTGGCATCAACGCCTTGGACATCCTCTCACGCACCTATGCAAGCCTTATCCAAAACTCATTTAGAAGTTGTTTTTGATTCCACACATATTTGTGATGTTTGCCCTTTGGCAAAACAAACTCGCTTACCTTTTTTTGAGTTCTATTGCTTCGTTTGCTCTCGATTTAATCCACTGTGACATTTGGGGACCCCATAGAGTTAATTCTCATTCGGTGCACGTTATTTTTTGACCATCGTTGATGATTTTTCACGCTACACATGGATTCATCTTATGCTTTTAAATCGAGACACAAGATTTATTAAAATCATTCTTTTCCTTCAACTCATACACAATTTAATTGTCGAATTAAAGCAATTCGTCGCGACAATGGAGCCGAATTCATTTCCATCGTCCATTTTTTGATACGCATAGGGTTGTTTTCAGCATTCTTGTCCACAACACCCCAACAAAATGGTGTTGTTGAACGGAAACATCGTCACCTTTTAAATGTTGTCGTGCACTAAGATTTCAAGCTCATCTTTCTTTAATTTTTGGGGTGAGAGCATACAGACAGCCAGTTATCCGATTAATAGGTTACCTACCCCCTTCTTTCTCATAAATCACCTTATGAGTTACACAAAAATACGCACCCACATATTCATATCTTAGAGTGTTTGGCTGCTTGTGCTATGCCACCAACCTTAAGCCATCTCACAAAATTTGACCAACGTGCACGCAAATGTATTTTTGTTGGTTATCCACTAGGGCAAAAAGGTTATCGGGTTTATGATCTCACCACCAAAACCTTCTTTTCTAGCCGTGATGTGATTTTTCATGAACATATTTTCCATTTTCCCATCTTCCACAAGATGACCAACCAGATACACATGTCTTGCCCTTCCTCGAGATAGATATTCCCTCCCATACACACTATGAACCTACCTCATCTTCACCACCGGATACAACCCCTACATTGCCAACACCACCGGATACAACCCCTCCACCACCAAGCACCACTTAACCCACCCCTTTACCTCCACCTCGCCAATCGGGTCGGATTCGGCAGCGATCAGTCACGCACAGGATTTTCATGTTTACAACGCCCATTTATTGCTCCGGTATCTCCTCCTCCACGCCGTACTGCGTTTTCCTTTGTCACAATCTCTTTCTTATTCCAATTTATCATCTTCTCACCGTTCCTTCGTGAACGACATTTCGAGTCTTGTGGAACCTATGACATTTGAGCATGTGCCGAAAGTGATCCAAAATGGAAGGAGGCCATGAACTTCGTAAATCAATGCTCTTGAGCAAAATCAAACTTGGACACTCACAAAACTCCCTTGTGCAAAAGAGTATCGGTTGCAAGTGGGTGTACAAGATCAAGTACAATTCGGATGGTACCATTGGCGTTACAAAGCTCGTTTGGTTGCAAAGGGGTTTACGCAAGAGAAGGCATTGATTACACGAAAGAGACTTTTGCTCGCGGTTGCCAAGCTAATCTCAACCGTTTTGGCTATTGCTGCAATTCGTCATTGGTCCTTGCATCGCCTGACGTACAAAATGCTTTCCTCCATGGAGACCTCCATGAAGAAGTTTATATGCAACCGCCACCAGTGCTTTGGCCGACGAGGAGAAGACGTATGTCGACTAATAAATCCTTATATGGCCTTAAACAAGCTTCTCGTAGTTGGTTTTCTAAATTCTCCACTATTCAACAAGCGGGTTTCCAACAATCTAAAGTCGACTACTCCTTATTCACCAAGGTATGTGGAAATTGTTTAAATTTGTATTGATTTACGTCGATGACATGATAATCCACAGAACGATGATTCTTCTATCTCCGATCTCAAGAAGTTTCTACATACACATTTTCGCATTAAGGATCTTGGACCCCTCAAGTATTTTCTTGGAGTTGAGGTTGCCCGTTCCAAAGAGGGCATCTCATATCCCAACGAAAATACACACTTGACATCCTAGACGCAGGCAGATTACTTGGTGCACGGCCGGCAAAATTTCCCATGGAGCAACCTAAAGTTAACCCCCACGGATGGTGAACCTCTAAAGATCCGTCACAGATTCGGAGACTAGTTGGCCGCCTTATTTATCTCACGATCACAAGACCGGACATCACGTATTCGAGTTCATGTCCTCAGTCAATTTATGCATGAGCCACGAAAGCCACACCTTGATGCGGTACATCGGCTTTGCGTTATTTGAAAGGGGAGCTCCCCGGCCAAGGTTTGCTATTTCCTCTACAAAGGCATATTAACATTGGCTAGTCGATTACTGGGCAGCGTCTCTACCACGAGGAGGTCACTGAGTTATTGTATTTTTCTTGGAGGTGCACTTGTATCTTGGGAAGACCAAGAAGCACCATCGTATCCCGATCCTACGGCCGGCATCGATCCATGGCCTCCATTACATGCGAGCTCACTTGGATGCGATACTTATTACATGACTTGCGGGGTTACCCATCCGACGGCAAGATTACATTGTGATAACCAAGCGACTTTGCACATAGCCGCTAATCCCGTATATCACGAGCGCCTGAAACACATTGAGCTCGATGTCATACGGTTCGTGGCCAATTCAATCGGGCGCCATCATTACATATGTACCGATCGGAAAGCAAATTGTGACATATTCACTAAACCACTTGGACAAGTTGTGTTTCACTCTCCATGGACAAGTTGGGCATTCTTGATGTTCATGCTCCAACTTGAGGGGAGTATTAATGCTCATCACGTGTGGTCATTAATATATGATAATCATGTGCATTTGAATATGATATTGGCCAATGCCCATCACGAATATTGTAATAGCCAATGCCCATCACTTGAGGTTGAATATTATATTAGTCTGCATAGATAGATAGCATTTGGACAACCTCTAGTGTTTGCTTACTGCTGTAAATATTCTCTTGGCATGCTGAAAGTTGTATTTATATAAGAGCAATGTGCTCACCGATCAATACAAGAAAACAGTATTATTCTCGCCTCTCGGGATTACATTCTCTCGCTCTCTCGTTTTCTTACACTTAGCAAAGGGACATGGAATGGTGCACATGAGGTTGGGGGCCAATTAGGCTTACGGGTGGGTGAGAAGTTGAGAAGCAGTGAGAGAAGGGTTGAGAAGTTGGTGACACCTCAAGTAACCCTAACTCATCTTCATCATATGCATGATGATGCATTGCAGCCCACAAGCCATTTTGGCAATAGCTAGCAATGATTTAAATTAGATTGGAATCTATCTTCCTCCACGTGTAGTCGTCAGCTCTTCATAGCTGTCACTCCTGCCACTTCATTTTCCCACTTCACTTTCAACTACCTCCTCCCATCCCTTCTCATTAATTCCTTCCCATGCTTCCTCTTGGGAAGCAATGCTCTGCTCTTTTTTCCTTCTATGTTTTCACTCGTTTCACCCACCTAATTTTGGAAACAACTTATATATCACGGGTGTATCAAATGGTACATATAAAGTCTCTACACCCAAATTGGGTTTCAGTTCTCCTTGAGTCAACCTACTCGACTCACCCACTCAAAACATGAAACCCATCTCTCCACTAGTGAGAAGAAGCTATGTGTTCTTTGTTATTTTACACGATTTTATAGTGTATTTGTTTGTACCGGGATAGCAAGTCAGCCTCAATGAATGTTGAGCTAGAATTGACCAAACCTATATATTCAAGAGGTTCCATATATACAGTGATAATGTTGAGCTATTTTGAACATTAGGTTAGCTGGTTCTAGCAGTGTTGGTGGGACAATATATAATAGCTTACATGTTCAGTTAATGTTGTTCAAACATTACGTAACTGAGTTTGCCAAATTTTATTGAATTGGCTCAAAATGTATAACATAATGTGTGTTCGTTAGTATGCATGTAGAGCTTATAATGCATTAACGGCTGAGAGTCGCTTCGCACGCACATAATTAACACAATTTCAAATCATTACAACAAAGCTCGAATACACCAAATTCAGTACAAGTAAATAGACTGAACAATTACATCAATACACCAGAGTAAATACAAGTTGAGAAATACCATTTCATTCAGCCTCAAATACAACTATATCAATCATTGTGAAGGTATTGCTTATCATCTTTTGCGAAAGCAAAAAAAAAGAGAAAAAACATTGTCAAGAGTTTACTATTTTCGTAGTTACTAGATCAAAACCCTCTCTGAAGTGGTGTCCCACCTGTGCATGATAGCTCTACCCGTGTCTATATGGCCATGGGAGGAACACGATGATCTGACAACATGAACACATGCATGCATAACAGATAAGTAAATTTAATGGATGTGACAAATAACACACATAAATTTGAAGAAATATGGCCATTCAAATTATATATCCACAAAAACATGTGATTTCTTATCTAGGTTGTAGAAATGCAGCTGGATCATATGGTGATCCAATTTTCAGTTTCCTGCACACCATTCTGTGAATGCAAAACACATCCAACATCCAATTTAGAGTGCAAAGGCTAAAGTAGGAGTGTAATTTTCTGGTTTTTCTTCGGTGTGAATTCGTACTTAATTAGTGCAAACATTTTCGCATCGTTGAATTAATACATTGCTCTCTCGGGATGGTAGTTTGAGTATTCGGACTAGCACTTAACCATTCCAAGCACAAACGCTTAAATCTAATACACTATCACTTTAAGCGCACACACTACCACTCGAAGCTTGCATGCGGAAGAAAAACTGGTCATCGTGACTACCCTTTTGAAATTGGTTTGTTTTGGCTACGAGTTTTTAAATTTTATATACAAGTGATATTAAAAAGGGGAAGATCCCACTAGTGTAGTGGGTTGGAGCATGCTCTACCTAGGTAAGGTCCTGGGTTCAAGTCCTAGCATCAATGTGGTATGCGTAAGTTTAGTATATTATCGTCTCTTTCAATAGAAAATGTCCTCAAAAAAGGGAAGAAACCAACACAGGATTTTGGACGGAGGAGTGAACCCTCCTTCTGGGTTTGATTGCTCTTTTGTTTTATGCCTTCCTTGATATTACTTGGTTATGGCCTAAAGATCTATTTCTGAATTTGCTCTGCAATGGATCATCAGCTCTTTGGGCCAGTTTGAAGGCCAGGCCGACGTACATGTATCCTTTGGGTTCAGTTTAGTTCACAATCAAGTGGCCCATTGTGCAAGCATTCAAAATCTCATGGAAGTTGGACAAAATACTAACATAACCAACCCTAGTTGCCCTACTTGGGTCCTTTTCTTTCTTTGTTGTTGTGTGCCCTGCAGGGACTGGTCAGGTTGAAGTGGTTAATATCTTCCAAATTGAGTAGAGAGATATTTATGGATGGGATTGCGACGTTGAAAGTGGACTAGGGACACATGTTGCTTTTGTATTTGTTTTCCAAACCGCTCACAAAGAAAAATAAAAAAACTACTGGTTTTATTTCCCAAACCCAACTTGACCTATGGGCTATAGTAAAATCTGAAAATAACCCGTCACCAATCCAATTATCACATTTTCAATGGCAATGAATTTCAAAATTTATCCCACTTTCGCAAAGTGGAGGAACAAATCTACAGCCTAACAGTGAGAGAAATTCTTTTCAAAATAGGTAACTTTTCTTTATTCTCTTAAGGATTATTGTAAGGAAAATACTTCCATATGCTTCCTTCTCGTGTAAGTAGAAGTTTTTATATTCCTGTTAATGACAATGTAATATGTGTGTAGAAGTTTTTCTTTTTGTATTTTTAATAAATTATTTTTACACAAGAGAAGAGGAAAACAGTATTCTTATTGTAATACTAGTTCCCACTGTTCCCACTCTCTTATTGTATTTTCTGTCACAACAAAAATAAGAGAGAAATATACAAAATCTCTAATCTCAGTTGACAACTTGGCAAGAAACATCTAGACAGATGGCCTAATTCTGAACTTTGTATGGCAATATATATTCATGATTTGACATCATAAAGTGACCCAAACAGCAAAAACATTATGCTGGATTGACTTAATTTGTGTTGGTGAATAATATAATATAATCCCACTTGGATTGGAAGGTGGGATTTTCCTATTGAGGCAGCTAAGTGGACAAGAAATTGCTCTCAACCATCATTAACAGAGCCTTATATTAATTTCTTAAAAAATAAAAATTATAAGCTGGTGAATTATATGGAAACCCACTCAATCTTGTCCCATATTTGGTGGAGACCCCATAATTAATTACTCATTTTAATTTCAACCGAAATCGGTATTTTTTATTCCTCAGTTCCCCTATATAAAGCAGCAAACTCTCCCAAAAAAATACACCTCACATTCTCTTTTCATCTATTTCCACTTGGGTTTTTGTGACGAAATTGAACCTCTACAAACACTTTGCTCAAAAATCAAAGTTGTATACAAGTTTATATTCAAAACCCTTTGCTCTACCAAGTTTTGAAATGAAGGTGGTGGCATTCTTTTTGGTTGTGATGTTCATGGCCAGCTCTTGCTTGGCAGCAGCGCCAAGGAGGGCTATGTTGGGACGAACATATGGACAAGAAGAGCAGCCACACCGGCATGTCGAAAGCGGAAAAGCCATGGAAAAGAGCAGTGGGAAGTACCCAGGAAGCAGTTTGGACAACCACAATATCGACAACCACCACAGCATACCTAGACAGTATTACAATGACCCCAGTGGCTCTTCTCAAGGAGATGGTGGTGATGGTGGAAGTGGGTAAATAAAAGCTGGTCCTGCATGGATGGGAAATCCTATATGATCTTAGTTTGGTGTGAGCACTTGTTATTAGTTCTACTTGGGCGTATTCTCCTATAAGCTTTTGTATGGATGGTGATTTGCGCTTTGCCTGTAATCTTGTAAAAATTCTCTGGTATAGTCTGCAGTTGAATTGTGTTATAGTCAGTCGTCCATGCGTATGTGAATAATTCCTGACCATATCACATAAATTGTGAGGAATCGCCAACTGAACTTAGGCGACTGATCATGGCAAAACCCTTAATGGGTTTAAAAAGTCTCATATCAAGTGGCTACATAAGATTTGCTGTGTTAACTTTGGTTTTGGGTAAATTGCCATGTTCTAATGCTCATATCAGAACTACATGGATGTAAACAAATTCGAAGCTTATGCAAGGAATTGCAAACCATTATTATTATTATTATTATATATATATATATACATGTGTGTGTGCGTGTGTGTTTGTATATATAAATGTTGCAGTTGAATTTTTTCTTTTCTTCGCTTCTTTGTTTTGTGTGTTGATGCAAGAGAAAAATTGAAATCCAAAAATGAATACCCTTTTGCAGGATTTCACACAAGATTCAGCTCCTCAAAGCAACCCATTTACAAATGGCATCAATGATCTCATGAGTCATCTATAACATATTTGAAAACATCACCGAAAATCTCATCACATTTAGAGCCAAAACAACTAATACCTGAATAAACAGAGCATGCAGCCGTGGTTTTGCAACTACCCAAAGTAAATTCCTAGAAGGGTGAAGGGGGGTGTTCAATAATATCAAATACAAACTACTCTTGCTTGAGCATACCTAAACATCTCAAAAAGCTATAACTCCCAACTGGTGCAGAGAGCCTGTAATCGTTATTTTCTTTTCCTGAGGATCCAATTGCTCCATGTTAAGAACTGAAGATTGTTAATGAGAAAAGAGACTTTTTACAACTAAACTTAGGTACATTCCTGACTATTGATTTACTGCAACAGGGATATTGAATTTCAAGATCGATTCTTCCTTCGGACATACTTTCTGATTAGGTCACATGAAGCACTTTTACTGGGAGTAGGCAGTATGGGAGGGGCAAACTTCTTGCCACGCTGCCTAGGATATGGGTGTACTGTCGCCAGCTCACAGACACGGCATACCAAAGACTTTGGTAAGGCACGCATCTCTTTTTCCTCAACCTGCGTCAGCCAAACCACACGTGGACAAGTTTAGTTTGCATGACAGTTTCACATACCCAAAATATAAAATATAAAAAGATAGAAATCTAGCCTCTTTCATCATTTTCTTTCCACAGCTAGCTCTTAAAAGATTTCTCCATTTGTCCTGCAGCATGCACAAGTAGTAAAGAGAATTAGAAATTAAAACACAAAGACACTTGTTTAATTGAAATCCAGTTTCTCCCCGGTACAGCACAAAATGGAGAAAGCCAGTAAAAATCTGGACCATAGATTGCTTGTCAGGCCTTCATGGGCCTGCCCCCAATTCAGGGGGCCATGCGCCTTTGGGCGGTTCGGATTGAAGAACTGGCCCTCTCCATTTTCTGTGCAAATGGAGAGCATAATATTCCCTATGTTAGAGAACTGCGATGTACCCTGAGATCTATTGGCGTGCGATAAGCAGAAGACGAAAATAGGACCCTCTTAATATCCGTCCATCGTCCAACTCCATATTCAGAAATACCATCAACCAATGTCGTCACCTCAGAGAGAGTCCACATCCTTTGATGCTTCCTTCGATCATGCTTTCTAGATCTTTTTTTTGGTACATGGTCATCTTCAGACTCAGATGTAATAGGTTGCTCATCGGACTCAAGCGCCTGTGCAGAATAATACAGACAATTAAACTTCTGAAACTGTGGCATTACACGACTCAAAGAGGAAAAACACAGTACTACTGATAATCCTAGTTGTCCAAAGAAAGAAAGAAAAATATATAAACACAGATTTCTATGTTTTTTTTCCTTTCCAGTCGATGAACACCACGACAGCTGTGCCCTTCAATGCAAAGCAAAGAACACCATTACCCAGAGGGTACATCCAAAAAACAAGTTTCGCAACCTAAGAAACAGGTTGCAACACATATCCTCAAATCAATGTATCAGTACCCCTGAAATCAATAGATTTTAAAGCTACAGAAAAGCAGCAACACGTTCTCTACAAAAGATGCAGAATATAATAGGTAACTCACAGCTAACGCAACAGTATTTGACAAGCACAAAGGAGTAATAGACTCACAGTCTAGTCCTCACATTCTTTAAGTATACATGAAAAATACACAGCAATCTGCAGATGGCTATGAATAATCTCTCACATTTTTTAAGAGGGTGATCCAGAGACAGCGGTGCCTCATGGACCACCTGTCATACTTAAATTTCACTGTTTATCAGACTACTGATAAGGTAAATTAAAGCAAACATGGAAAGAGAAACAACCATACAACTGGAGAGACGGGAAAAAAAGATGGGAGTTTTCTTCTAAAGAATTTAAATGTTGAAGGAACAAAGATGTGCAGGGTTGAAACTTTTCCTACCAAAATTGATGCATGCTTCTTTGCAAGTTTTCTTTGAGTCCTAAATTCAGCCAGTGTCTGGTTTTCAGAAATTGAATCCTCCTCAGGAGCTGATGACAATATCCCGGGACTCATATGATGATGTTCATTCTGACATCTGACCTTTGAGCGATCTTGTGTAGCAGTAACAGCAGAACAATTTTCCCTCTCATTGGAATCTTTTGACTTCTTACCTGAAAATTCCTCAATGTATCTCAGAGTAGGCTTACGCAGTCTTTTCTCCTTACGAAAAGCACTAAGTTTGGTTGCTTCAACAGAGAGCTTCTCATTTTCACCAGATACTATTTCCCTTACTAAAGACTTTTCATCATTATCTAACTCATCAAGATTTTGTAAATTGATTGAAGCAGGATAGACATTGCCTTCAACAGGTGTTTGACGTCTTTTTTTCCGCCTGAAGCCACCATGAAACTCATGAGTTACTGCCTTGTCAATAGAAAAATTCTTGCATTCAAATTCTTGAATAGTCACAGTTGAAGATTCAGATATCCCAACAGCACCATTACTACTGCCACTTAATCGTGGAGACTGACTTTCAGAACTTGAGTTTCTCAGATGTGATTTTGCACAAGGACCAAACCCCAGTTCAGAAGCTTTTCCTGTAAATCCAATATCTGCAATTGGAAGAAAAAAAAGCATATGAAAACAAAAGGAAGGAGAGAGCTAGTATAAACCAAACAATATAGACATAAACTTTCACCTAAAAGATAATCATCACAAGGGCTTGCAAGACCATTTATTGCATGAATATCCTCCACTTCATCAACTTCGTCCAGCAATCCGTCAAGAACCTACTAAATCACTATCTCATCAAAAGTGCAATCACCACAAATAACTCAGCAGTAAATATATCCAGCATTCGCTAAAACTGTCATATCAAGTGACATAAAACTTAAACGGAAGCTAATTTTCACAAAGAGAAGAAGAATGTACAGAATAACTCTGACATAATATAAATCTATCCATAAAGTTAAATACATACTCCAAATTCTAAATCATCGTATCTTCCCCGAGGATGAGCAGAATGCAATCCACCTTATGAAGGGCAAAAAATATACAGGATTAGAATTATAACAGAAGTGATTCCAAAATTTATTTGACAAAATGAAACCGAAAACCTTTGTATCACTCGAATTCAGTTACCAATAAATAATTTGGAATGTATTCTATCATCAAAGAAACAAGATTTCATTAAATGCAGGTGTGAGATGTTAAAAACCCCTAATCTTTTTCTTCTATTATATTTTGGTTTTTTCAGCAAGAGGATTTTCCTCAGGGGTTGCAGAATTTCAGTCTAGGGATCAAAGGTCAAGAAATCCAATAATACATGTCAAAACTGTTCATGATGATGAACATAAGGTGCTCCCCAGGCACTTGGGAAAATTTCCTATACTTCAAATTAAAGGAATAAAAAATCCTACAACAAAAGGACTTGATATAATACTTTTAACTAATAAGGGCGCTAGAAACAAGAACAGTAGCATTTAGTAGTATTACCACTGTATGTATTAAGCCCAAAGTCATATCCACAGGAAAAATCTTCAATGTCCACGCACTTTCCTGCATTCTCCTTGCCACAACATAAGACACCATCTACCGTAACATATTCACTTTTCGGTTCTGCTAGTAAATGCTCAATGGTTTCAGTTTCATCTTCTAATGCAGGAGTAAATGACCCTTCTACTTTCACCTATGAAAATTAAAAAATAGAAGAAGAAAAAAATTATACCAGTGGCTATCCCAAGCAAGGAACTAAAGGAGGACTAATTTTAATTACTGAGACCAAGCATCAACTGTTAATCAATAAATAAAGTAAAATAGTAGCAACAAGAATAGCAACTAAGATAACTAGTATTTCAAGAAATTCAGAAAAGGTGGCAAAGCCTATATGAAGAACTAGAGTCATGTACAGTGCACAGAAGCATGATGATAAAAGTAATTCCTCGAAAAACTGATGATTCCTCACCCTTTGGGATTTCATGTTGACGAACTTGTTACGCGAGTGTGCTTCATGATCCATTTCATGTTATGCTTCCAATATAGATCCTACAATTTCAAGCATTCATCAGTTCGGTTGTACCAAAAAGAACCCAGATAGACAAACTATACAGATTCCATTCATCAACAGAGTACATCAATATGACAACAGAAAAGATATAAGTAGCTATTCCAAGCTACCAGAGATCGCTTTTGAATTAACACGTTCAGTCGCCTTCACATTTTGATTATTGTCCTCATAGCCTGTTCATGTCTATAAATTTGTACTCACTTACGAAACCATGCTAGTATTGCAGCCACCTGGATTGCATTTCATACGGAATTTGCAATTGCATGATCAATACTGGGGAATTAATGAACTTTAGTTGAAGATTATAGAATCACGGCAAAGGGGCCAATTGTATGGTTCAATATTGATTGCTGCATTATCACCAGGGAACGGCGCATGCCCTTGATGAACTTGCTTACATATGTTTTAGAATTTAAAAGAAAAACACAAAAGGATAAGCGAGTAGCCATCCAAATTAGAATCTGCATGATGATGCAGATTAATACCAGTCTATAAATAGAAAGACAGATAAGAGACAGGGCTTTGTAATTAAACGTATTCTTGTCCAAAGAAAAGAGATTTCAAATGTTTTGATCAGTTATTCAGAACGTGAAGGAAAAAAAAAACTATTAATAATTATAAAATGCAATCCGAGGCAAAGCACCCTAAATACAAAAAAATAATAAAAAATAAAAAATAAATGCGAAATCTCAGGTTTCGCAGTAAACAGTATAAAGCTGTATACTTCAGCTAAGCTCAAAAAATAAAACAGAAAATAATGAAGAAAAAAAATCTAGTGAAAGCAAAGTTTATCCGTAACTCTTGCTTCGTTTTCTCAGCAGCCAAACAGTAAGTAAAAAAGTAGATCAGAAAACGAGTTTAAAGTACAAACAGTACCTCATTAATGAGTATGGAAGCCCTAATGAGCTGAAACCTTGCCGATCTGCGATCTCAGAGAAGATTAAAAAAATGAAAAATCAAGAGAAATGGAGATCTAGCAGAATCTAGAGAGCAGAGATCTGACCTGAGAGAGTAAGTAAGAGAGAGACGTCAGAGAAATTCGTGCGAATGTTCGAAACCGAAGAGCCTCAAAACCGCCAAAAAGCGACACGAAATGGAGGAGATAGAGGGAAATATGAGTAAATGGATGAATGTGAAAAATTGGGGTGTTTCGTCATTTTCATTTAATTTCTCGCTCTACTGCTCACAAAAATAAAAATAAAGGCTTCAATGTGCGTTTCAAGTCCGCCGTGTCCTACGACGACACGTGGACGACATTAAAATGGGATTGTTGCGTTTGTGGTCATCCACGTTATGACTTCTTTGGACGGCGTTATGAATTCGAACCCCACCGGTGAACGCCATAATTTATGCCTTTGAAAAGGATAAACTGCTAGTGTTAGGTCGGTTGGTGAAAATGTAAGTTTCACGTGAATTAGGTCAGTTTATCAAAACAATACACTATTGCCAGTTGGTAAAAACAATACACTATGCCCATCTTTTCACACGAGAGATGAGCTTTCACATGTATCAACGACTTACGATTATCTATAATTACACTTAGCAAAGTGTATCTAATTTGACTTATTTATTTATTTTTTAAACCTAAAAATATGACATTAATTTGTGATGTAAAAAAGAGGTTTTACAGTTCATAAGGTAAATCATAGACCATTTCGCCTTCCCTTCTCAAAACAGACAGATTACACTTCCCACCATTACCTTTTACCCATAAAGTATGATAATGGATTCGCTAAAAGGGAAAATGAGGTTCGCTAAATTGGATGGATAGCAATAGTCAAGACCTCCCAGTCACAATACCCCTAACGATAGGCTTCGGAAAATGATTAAAAAAAACTTTAGATGTGACAGGGGAGGAAATTTAGTTATGTCTACATGTGGTCAAGTTGTAGAGAGGGGCCTTTGTTGATCGATCCTGTCCTATTCCTACCAGAGCATATTGCTCTACAGGTTTAATGCCACTTACCACAACAGTTGAAAATCAAATCTCTGCCCATTTCAGTCCCTAAAGAAGACAATAATATCTAGAAACTGTAAAATAAAATTAAAAAGTGAAAGTCATTTGTTATTGGTCATATGATGGTAAGAACCTGGAAATGGTATTTCATGAAGTTGACGCAGCTCAGTAGAATAATTTCTGCTTGCATCTAATCTCTTTTCCCTAAAATCTGATGGATTCTCAAAACACAACTTTCATTCTTCCTCAACCATGTTTCATTGTTTTTGGATTTACACAGAAGTCGAAAAATGACATCAGAAGCAAGGCATTGGTTACAGTTTTCCTTGCTTTCATTCTCCGATAACTAGTAGCAGGATTCTAGTTTTACCCAATTCAGTTGGAGTTTGTGACACAAAACCCTCTTCGGTCATCTGTCTATCTGGAATTTCAAGTAATCAAGATGATAACGAGGAAGTTTACAACTTTTGAAATCTATAATTGTGCTGGAGCTCCTTGGTCTACCACAGGATCACCATTGGCTGTCAAGCCTCGGATCTTAACATCGTAGTAAACCTCTTCGACTCTTCTTAGGTCATACTTCATACCTGCCACAGGTGACAAAGTATTCCATGCAAATGGAATGCAAAAGTAATATACAAAATTACGATGCTTGCAAGGATTGAAACTTGAAAGGAAAAGAGAAACATCGAGAAGTAAAGTCACGATGAGTAGCATACCATCAAATGTCTTGCGCAAAAAGTCATTCCGAAGATTAAGCATGCGGAAGCCTGCATGAAGATCTGTCAAAAATTTCAGCACCTTTCTTGGGCAGTCATAGTCCCCAGCTGTCACTTGGTTAACCACGTACCTCGGCTGCAGCAATGTATTGTATAATGAGCCTACTTCAATACAAAGCTATCAATTATTTTCATGAGATGCAGAATGGCATGTCAATCAATGTGCTTTCAGCCCATGAATTTGCTCAGTTGGAAGCACAATGACATCCTTCTAGATATACACTCTAGGTCTCTGTATTCAATTATATGCCTATTCAAGTAAAAGGTTTTCATATTTTCTTATCAATTTAATTTTTGCTGGTATTAAATTCAAGACTACAATTAAAACATTTTGAGGCAGTTTGAACAAGTACAAAAGAGCAAGCTATCACAATTGTAGAATACGTCTTACCAATTCCTTGGACATGAAACAAATACCTGCAACATCAGGAAAAAAAAATTTCACATCAGCGTCTAACTTAACCAAGAGAAACCAGCAGCGATTCCTAGCACGCAAACTTAATTTTTTCAATAATCTAAGCCTACTGGACTCCTCACAATGGTTTAGATATACACACCCAACAATTTACTCCCACACAATTTAGATGAGGTGCTGTTAAGGCGATTTAATTTTACACCTCGGATAAATTGTATAGTAAGTTTGTGTGTTATGTTGGTACTTGTTCATAGAATGTAATGAACCATGAAATACATATCTAAGAATCAAAATCTTGTGCCTTTCCAGGGGATCACAAAACAACATTGTCTCAACAGATTACTTTTTTGACTTGTTTCACAACAACATCACTCTTATGCAATCATGTATAAAGAAATCTTACAACACTCACCAACAAGATAGTCTTCAACATCCAGACGAAACTCTGAATCGTTCACTGCAAAATTGGAAATAATTCATATTAGAAACTAAAGATATTACACTGCAATTAAGACTAAATTATCTAAAGCACAAATATAACACATTATAAACAGTCATGCACTCCTGCACGACCCTGCCTCAAGGTTTTTCAACTAAAATCAGATCATAGAAGATTTTGGTGTTTTGGTTACCATTGCTACTCGAATCTTTGTTTCTACCATTGCACTAGACTCAGATTAAGATCAATCTGAAGCCTGATTGTTAAATCCATTGTTAAAAAGCATGATCATGGCTGCTCTTCTAATGACAAAAAAGTATCCTAACCCATTGGTTGAAATCTGATTGTCAATAATATTACGCATTTCATTTCACAAAATTGACACTTACATATATACACACCATCTTGGCAAAATCAAAATTCCAAAAAAAAAAAAATAACGCTCATATTAGAGAAAAATACAAACATTTCACCATAAACAAACAATAACAGAGAGTAGAAACGTACACCCAAGTTTTTCCTCAGCTTCAGTGTGCAACAAAAGAGCCCCTGTCTCTAACCAATGCATAAAAGCAAGCAGAGAAACCACAGTCTGTGTCTCCGTCTTCCAATCACCATGATATCTAAACACAAACCACATCAATCAAAGCCAGTCCCAAAACCAAACCAAACCAGAAATTAAAATTCCATCAATGCCCCTGTCTCACTTCACTAACCTATAGTATTGCCCAGGAGACCCACGCACAATCTCAGCGAGTCGATTGTAGAGCTCCTTCAGCACACCAATCTGAGCCTTGGGCTTCTCCAAAACCTCTGATTCAAATCAAAATCAGAAAATCAAAAATAAACTCTAAACCCTAATTATAAATCATTTCATATATAATGACATTACCAGGAGTTGAACGAGAATGGTGGACTAAGAGAAGGCTCGAGTGCATGAGCCTTGTAGTGGACTCGATCTCCATAACCACAGCTCGAATGCGCTCGCGCAAGGTTCCAGACTCTTCGAGCTGCGCTCGGAAGTCCTCGAACTGCTTCTCCAGTGGAGGAGCCGCGTGGGCTTCACCGCCCGGCATGGACGTAGAGGAGTGAGTGGGGGAGAGCGAGCGAAACGTTTGGGCTCTGATGGACGGAGGTGAGGGAGGGATGAAGAATGTGAGACGAAGAGGGAGGAAAATGAAGGGAAGGTTAGGGTTAGGGTTTAGGGAGTGGAAGAGCGTACAATAAGCGTTTCGAAACGCGGATTTCATATTCATTAGTCTTTTTTCGTTTCGTGGGTTTTTCTGCTGTTCATAGATACGTGTTGCGCGCGTAAAATGCAGTGTATTTTGCTTATTTTGGTGGCTGTAATTTTATTTTCTTTCAATTTGGTCACGGAGGTAATTACCAAGATAAAAATGTTACAGAGAGATTGATTTGAAAATAATGCAGGAGTCAGTCACTTACACACACATGAATGAATCCCGACCGGTGATGCTTCATACATCAAGGGCCAAGATTCGACCTAAATATTGGTCTTAATTGAATTCTCATTTACAATAGTTGATAGAAAGCTTTCTCTTCAGGCTTTGGAGTTAGTTCAAGCAATGAACGAGAGTGGAGTAATGAGTTAGAGTTAGGGCCGTTTGGGAGTGATTACGGAGGCCAATAATCACTTTTGTGGAGAATCACTTCTCAAAATAATCGGTTTAAGTGATTTTAGTGATTTTATGGAAGCATGGGAGGTCTTCTCAGAATCACTTAAAATCACTAAAAGTGATTTTTATAAGACGCGTGGAAGATACTTTTTTCTGTAAGTGATTCTACTTATCCATAATCACCCCAAACGAGCCCTTAGAATAAGTCCATATTACAATGTTATATATATATGTGATGTAAAACTACTGAGCATACATAGAGATCAAAGTAAACTGAACAGTTCCTCTTTTGTACACATGTGTGGGTTCTCTATACTCATCTAGGCATGAGCATTGCTGCTTACAATGTTAGCCATCAATTTCCTGTTGTTACAGAATTCTGCTTCACCTTCATCAGTGACTATGATACAAATTACGAGGGTGTTGAAATCTGACTTGTATGATCTATATACAAGAAAATCTGCAGAGAAAGGGGATAGCCAGACCAACCTACTTCTTCTGAAAAGTCACCATCAGAAAGAAAGCCAGGACGCGACTAAGCACGCCAATGACAATGAGGACAACCAGACAGAGAGTCCAATCATCAAGGTCATAGCTTCTTTTCATTAATTGATTGCAGCGAGTAATCAGCCACACCCCAGAGTACCTGATCAAGAAAGTATGATATCAGCATCCTGATTCGCAACAGAATACAAAAGAAAACTTGGAACACTGGAATTTGTAACAATGTCGATTGTTCCATGGAACAAATTTGCATGCATGTGTGTATTGGTCACAACAAACCTTTCAGCATTTGCAATGAAAAAAGCCTCTAGTGCCCACTTCGTGTAGCAAAAGTTTGCTACACGCTTCGCTACTTCACTGTCTTTCACTTGGTTTGCAATGAGGGTCGAAACAACAGGAAGAAGCACGGACCACTGAAAACAATTTAGAGGAAATATAAGTATTACATACATACGTTCATAAGCATGTAATTTGTTTATCAGCTTGATATTCCGATACATACCAGTTGGGCAGGGCTAGGTTCAAGGTAGATGGCAATTGCATAAGCTATGCCGGTCACACAGTACACAAGGCAAAGCAAGACAATGTAATTGTCCTGGAAGGATGACCTTGGGTTATTAAAGAAATAGAACATGGATAGATAAACCAATGGTTTGATGATTGTATTGAAATGGTCCAGCGTATCTTTGGACAGAAAATGAGCCAGACTGCTGATCCCAGATGCACTCTCTCTCCAGTACTGTAATTTGTCCAGAGAAAAGGTTCTCAATGCTGCAATTTTGCATAGCAGTGCTGCAATAAGAAGATTATATCAAATGAGCGAAGACATAGTAAGTAAATTGTCTAGTCTAAAATAATGTGAGTTATAGTTATTGCAACATTTTATAACTTTGGCAAGGAAACCTGAGAGAAATAACACTTTCCAATCTCATCAGTTAAGGCTAAAGAAACTATGTTAGACTCAATATTAACATAGAAAGTTTGTTTCTAAACTTACAAACAGCAATGACGGTATAAGTATAGCCGTGAGCACCAAATGTTTCATCCTTCACTTTACCAAGAGTCCCTAAGATGGCTCCAGCGAGTAATAGAATCAGATAATCAGCTGCCAGCATTTGAGCATCCCGTAGTCGCTGCTTACCAACCCTGAGAGAAATTACCTATAAGAATTTCAGGTTAAAAACTACATTGTCCATGGACTTCAACAGCCAAAGGAGCCATCTTTACAGATATTCAGGCAACGCTCAAATGATTACTAATATTAAGCTGAAAACTGATCAAAGAATGCCCTTTTTGAATCAAGAGTTTCCAAAATTACCAGCAAAACTGACAAACAAAAACAAGCCGCCCAAAAGCAAGTTGCATAAAACAGATATGTAACCCTAGCAAACCTGGACAGGCTTCTGGAGATGGTACGGTACCTCCGATAATGTACCAACAACCAGAAAAATAGAGAGAATTTGGATTCTTATGCATGATAAATAAAATTGAATAATGAATGCTATACCTCCCTAGGAAATATCTGTACTGCCGAACTACACCAGGAGTAATTCGGTCGGATAAATCCTTAGATGTGAAGAAGTTATGTTGTAGGTGATCTTTTTTCACCACAACATTAGACTTTACATCCTGCCACATATCTGCAGCAAAAGATTGATCTCGTTTCATTACAGGTTTTGGGCCAGCTGAGCTTGCAGCAATACCATCAAGATAGTGCAGCATATCTGGAGGTACTGGGTACCCATTATGAAGCATCCACCTAACGGGAAGTTCTTCATGAGTCACACCTGAGCTTGGTTTTACTATACCCTCCAAAATGTCAATGAAGTGGTCCGGAGGATTGACACGTTCTGGTACAACAATCCCGATGCCAGCAAAGTATTCTTCAACTTTCTTTACAGATCCATGATATACAGTAAGACCTCCTTTGGCTAGAAGAATGAAATCATCAAACATCCTGAATAAGGCATAGCTGTACGAACCGACCCCCAATAAAAAGAAGAAAGAAGAAAAGGATCAAAACACTAACTCTAAGTCAATAAGATACAATGATAACAGAAGGAAAAAGGAACCAATAACAGCTTCATATTCTTTAACCTGGCAATTGATAATTAAATACTTTTCATCATGAACTTTCGAGAGAAAGAAATAGCAGTACTCAAGTTCAATGTTTTCTTGGGAAAATGCCAAAACGACTATATATTTTTCTGACCACATGATGTGGCAGTTGATTGTTCTTAGGAACATGCTTAAGGGACTACATTCACGGACCACATGTTGTGGCAGTTAATGTATACTTATCATCAACTACCACACCATATGTTCAGAAATTCTGGTCGCTATATCTCTTTTTTTTGTCGTTTCCTGAAATTGGAGAGAGCATACCTTGGTTGGTGAACTACCATGGAGATGTTTACCCCTTCACGAGCTTCACGTCGAAGCGCTTTAAGAAGTAACTGGGAAGATGCACTGTCCAAACCAGTTGTAGGCTCATCCAAGATCAATAATGAAGGTTCCATGACCATCTCTAAGCCGACATTTACACGTTTCCTTTGACCTCCAGAGATTCCTCGCTTCTCCACAGTACCAACCAGGGAGTCTCTAACAGACTGTAGTCCCAAGGCCTCAATAACTCTTTCAACAACCAGGACTTTATCAGGTTTTGGCATGTTTGCAGATAGTCTGCAGTATGAAGGGGCCCAGAAACAAAGATGTAATATAATCAGAATGAAGCCAACAAAAATTACTGACATCAATCAAATCGACACAAAACTTACATAGTAGAGTTAAGAATTAATTGATAACAATAAATTTTTAGCTAGTGTGGGAAGTTCTCATATGAGGAAAGAGTTAATCAGAAATGGTAGCCTCTTGACACGCATTCTGTACATGCCTGAGGCTTTTTATGTCCCGCTTGCATTGATTACCTTTTAACGGTAGCCTCATCATTTCCTTTTGTATTCAATTGTCGTTAGTTTTTTTGTAAAATGAGAAAAATTGTATGTGAAATAAGAAATTAACATAGAGTATCAATAGTCCGCCTCAGCCAGCATGTAGAAGTCTGATAAAGGATAAAATGAGGAACAACCAGGAAATATATCCCTTTTTATGATGAATATTGGCTGGTCAGAATTCGTCAATAAAACAAATTCAAGGATATGCTATGATGTAAATGAGCAAATATGTGTTCTTCAAGCATGATGGAAGAAATAACCGACGTAGTGAACAAATAAAAATGGGTCATACAGAAATCAGAATCTCATCTGTCATAAGAGTACACTGGTACCTAAGAATACTAAAAACATCTAGATATAAAAACACCCTAAAATCAAAAAGGTATCCTGTAACAGATTTTAATTAGTAAAAGAATTTAGTATTCTCAACATTGGGTTAGTATGTTTTGACTATGGTATATGCTTAATTCGCATAATATATCTGCCATGAAAAAGAAATGAAGGTATAAGCCAGAATAAATGGCAAATCAAATTACAAACATGTATTAAAATGTGAGGATATGTAATCATCAACGACAATAATGATACTTATTCATTAGCAATAATAAAACTCCACATATATATAACTCTGAAGAAGGGAAATAATTTGAAAATGCAGTTAAATTGCTGCGTGAAGTTGTAATTTACATACCTGCACCTTGCACTAAATCGGAGATTCTCCTCCACAGTCAAGTTTCCATGCACAATATCATCTTGAGGCACAAAACCTATTATTTTCTTATACGAATGCATTGGTTCAGCTTTTCCATTTATAAGAATTGAGCCCGTCACAGTGCATCCAGTTACTTTTCCTGCCAATGCAGAAAGAAAAGTTGTTTTCCCAGCTCCCGAAGGACCCATGACTGCTGAAACTCGACCAGGTAAAAGTTTCCCAGTGACACACCTCAGAAGAGTCTTTTCTTTTCCTTTCAGAGTGAGAGTTAAATCTTTGAAATCTACTTCAATCGTAGGACGGGTCTTCACATCAGTATCAGTAGCCATTTGGATTAGTCCTGTGAAGGTCAAGTTCTTGCTTTGTTGTTGCATAGCTTTCTCCTTCTCAAGTTGCCCATATGCATACTTGAAAATTTGACTGTGAGTATGCAGGTTTTTAACTTTTGGTGCTTGCTTTTTAATATTTTTATCCCCGATCTGTAGATCAAAACCTTCATTACTATTTGGATCATCCTCAAAGGATTGCATCATTTTCGTAAGGTCGCTTGGTTCCTTTTTCTTTCCTTTTGAAGCAGCTGCTGATGACTGCTCCCCGCTTAATGTACCTGGTATCTTAGGTGGTAACAAAGAGTCATCTGTACCAGGTTTAGCTTGGCCTAAAACCTTCAGTGGCTCTGATTTTACTGATTTTTTGCGAGAAAATGTTCGGGACATCTGCTCATGCAATCCTGTTTTGCGCTTCTTGACTACGTCTCTTGCAGACTTCCATCTTTCACGTGCTTGTGCAGTTTCTCGTGCATGTCTTGCTGCAGCTTCCCTGGACTTAGCTGCTCTTTTTTCCCGAATGGCAAGAACTTGATCAGAACAGTTATAAATTACGAGTAGAACAAGACTCAGTAAAACCTACAGAGGCAAGTGAACAGTATATGATTGATCAATTAGCCCTACATATATAAATATTTAGAGAGAGAGAGAAAGAGAGCATCCGACATCAAATACATCTATAAATTGTCTTGCACATGCAGAAGCATGTTCTGAAGAATCTGAACCTAAACTTGGGAGATTGCTTTACTGATGTCATGCATTATGTCATTCCATTTTTTTGGCTTTTTTTTTCTCTTTTTGTTGTCAAAAGGAATATTACTGAATTTTTGAATGAATACGAGAAAATGTATTTAGAGAGTTTATTATTCAGGAAAAACACACAGAGGTTTCAAAATTAAACAAATCTTAAGAGAGTGAGATAGCAAATATTAATTATTATATTCTTCAATAAGGATTAAATCTAAATTGTAAGCCACAAGGCTCACAACTAAAATTGATCTTCTCCTGCTTAAACAATGAACTGCCCAAAACTAGTTCATGATTTTATTTTACAAATTTTCATCCCAGAATATGTAGGAAACACTTACAATAAGGATGATCCCATAAGCATGAATCTTCTGGTTTGCAGTGCCACGACCACACGCAGTCAACTTCAAGCACGCTGCAAATGGTCAATTGAGATCAATAAAATATATCAAACCACAACCCTTCTGAGTCAAACGGAGAAGTCTGATGAAGAAATCTTAGAGGAGCACAGATTTGTGAATATGAAATGGTACAGGACTAAGAGATATGGTCAACAGAAATATCATATGCTGTTACTGAGAGAATATGGTGCATGCAACTTATTTTATTGTATTCATCAGAAAATGATATGCAACTCTTCCTGTATTTTGGTCAAGCACCTAAGGGTGCAAAACTAAATATCATCAAACATATAATGACTTTGTGAGTAAAGAAACAGATTCATAACTTATAAAAAGGACAACTCCATACACGAGCCCTTTCCTCTTTATAATATTGAGACTCTGAAACCTCAGTATCAGAGACACATCTTTAACCAACCAAACCAAGCTATATTCAAGAAAGTAAAAACTCCAATCTAACACCGAATGTCACAAAATGGAGCAGGAACATAAGGAAAAGGGTAATGTCTACATTATTAAAAGGCTATAAATGGAAGGACTAAACATATAACAAAACTTACAGTCTTGAGAAATTGAACCCATCCTGCAGTAATGCCTGAAATTGCATGAGAACACAATCTTAGTGAATACAGATGATGAGGACAATTAGTTGTCTATTTCTTAGATCATGCAGCAACACCAAGATGGATTAGATTTATTTCCGAACAATTTTACCCTCGGGGTTTATTATCTTGCAGTAAGTAACAAGCCACAATGGCAAAAATAGAAAAGTAGTAAGATGCAAACAAGTAAGAAAGTTGTTTGAGTTCCGGGGATGAGAATCAATACCCACTACTGCAAATATATTTACGTATAGGAGACGGACAGTGTGATCCAGCTGAACAGAAAATATCAATTTTACTGTCAACATCAGCCCAAATATCTGCGCCACCACAAGTATGATTTGGTTCTCCTGCGGGTATTTGGTAACTATATCTGCAAAATTGTATCCACCAATGAATACTAATGCATACTATAAGCCCATAGGAAACCTGAGATAGGAGAGGACAAAAAGGTTGTCAAGCCTAGGATATCAACTCACGGGTCACATAATCCAGTCGTTTTGTTCAGTGTTGCTCTGGGACAGAAAGAACCTAAAGGACAAGCTTCATTTACAACAAAATTAAAACAAAACAAAAAGGTGTTAGATCATAGATCAATAAGTTGCCTACTTTCAAATCAGCTCAGGAGACTGAACTTATGTGGACTGAGAAAATTTGTCACACAGTCCCGAAATTCTTTATATGTATGCTTCTGATTGTAGATCAATAAAATATTTTTCTGAACAACAAGAATCATAAACTGCAATGTTCATGAATTTTATTTCACTTTGCTCAATAAACAGACAGATACATTAGCATAAAATGTTATAGACACAATATAATTTTGAACTCAAACAAAGATCACAAGAATGTGGCAAGATAACTATAGCATGAACACTTCCAGCCCTCTCAAATAAGAAGCAAGAATTACTGAAAACCCTATCCTAGATCCAAATAAGCACAGAGCTTAAGAAAATGATAAAATAAAAAAGCAGAAGGAAAAAGTGAAGCATCAGCCTAAAAAAATTAATGTTTGTTTAAAATAATAAATTCATGAACATATATTAATAACAATAAAACTATTTGGACCACATTATAGACCACATCTCTACTAATGATAATGAGGGTGTCATCACATACTTACGTATCATGCACGTAATGCCCTCAGGGCAGAAGAACCCTGCACAACAAGGCTGACAATCCCGAGTTCTAGATGGTATGCTTGCAGCTTTGAGGTCAACCTTCTGGTTTTGGCCGAGACTACAGCCCCAACCAGGCTCACATCCGGAAACCCATGAGGTCAAATTGCAGTTCTTGTTTAGTTTTAAGTAGTTGGAACGTTTTATCCCACCAGCGGTGAAACTCCTGAAATAAGACCTTATTTCCGCTGCTGTACATAGTCTATAAGTGACATCTCCTGGTGATTGAATTACATCTTCGTTAGGAACTTTAAAGAGGTATAAGCTATACGAATACATTTAAATACAAGTTCTCCCGGAGAAAAGATAACAAGAATGTAGCATGCCATCACATCATTAGAACGAATCAGGGTAGTACAAACAAAGCATGGACATCACACCAACAGAACTAAGAGCCCCTTTCTCTATTATGGCATTGGCTTTATGTTACCATCCTAGAACACACATGCACTTACAATTAAGGGGGGGAAAGACTAACAATGAAAACACACCAAAACAAAGAATAGGGAATTGACTAAAGCTTGTACCACTTGTCTGTTTTATGCAATCAGTCAAGAATCCCAGCTTTCCCGTAAAATTGAATGCTCCATCCCAATCATCATGTCTGAAAAGCCAAGAAAAAGAACATCTTAGATTGAAAACAGGAATTTGTAGCAAAGAAACAAACTAAGAGCAATTGGGTTTTACTCACACATTCTTTATGCAGAAACCCATATCAGCTTTAAGGTCAGTGCTTAAAGTTTTAGTGATATTTGTAAGCCGGCCATAGATTAGCTGTGTAACCATAGGAAGCACAGCTGGGTTTTTGGTCCTGCTGTAATCATCGCCATTCACACACCGAGTGCGAGGCAATAAGCTTAAAACAATTACAATAAACAGAAAAGCATGGGGAACCCAACAGGCATTAATCCTCAATCCTCTCATTTCTAGCAGTTGGAGCTCCCCACATCACACATTGTAGCAAAACCATCCAAGAATCCAACTTAATAACACACTCAATGAATATTCTTTTTAATCGCATTCAAATTTGCAGGTGGTCCATGGCAATTGACCATGGAGGCATTGATCATCATTGCCTGCAACACTCTCTAAAGCTTCATCATATCACGCATATCATGCAATGTTGTGACAAATTGTGAACCCACAAGGACCAGGAACACAAAATTGAGTAATGGGTTGTTGAAAATGCCAATGGTATTGTGCGGTATACTAAAAGTTCTGGGTTTTCATGGACCAAGAAGAACGAATGAAGCAAATGGGTATGCTGGAAAGAAATAAAAAATAAAAAATTTGGTCGAAAGAAAAAAATTGAATCTTGCGAAGTGAAAGAAGGAAAAAACTATTGCAAGTTAGCGTGGGTGCGATGGAGGTTGAAGATGAACGTGGCAAAGGGCTCGAAAGCAACCAGAGCTGAGAAACGGAAAAGATTTTTGGCCAAAGGGTCCGTGTAAATTCTGAAGGAGGCCCGGAATTTGGGCTCAGGAAATGGCGGGGAGAAATGTGTGGCCATTGGCCACATTGAAGGTAGTCAAAACCACATGACCGTTTGTGCGTGAAATTTGTTCCTGGTCTTTAAGTTTCTGTCTTTGCCTCTTTAAACACTTCATAATAGCTGCTTTATTCATTGAGAACAATCATTTCTTACGTACATAAAAGTAAGTAATTTTTAAAAATAAGTGATTAAAAAATCATCTCTGTTGTTTTAAAATTAGTTAATTTTCAGTTTTAAATAAATTTAATAAGTCGGCTAACTTTTTTTTATAGGACTTTGTCTATTAAGCGTGACGATAACATATTAAATTAACTGAGTACACCATATGATCTAAGTACATTATAATATTTTAATCAGAATGTAAAATTAACTAAGTACACCGTATTCAACTGCCAAAAATACCCCTGATACACCATATTTTAATTAGATGATGGGAAGATATCTGCTGCTACCATATTCTATGGGCCCTCACTCATTAGGGGATGGAATATACATGTGAAGAAACAATATTATAATATTTAAACATATTTTGAATTCTTTGCCCTTACTTGCATGTTTGAATCCTAAGAGTTCTTTCCATTTTTTATGAATCACTCAACTTTCTTTTTTAATTTAGGGTTAAGTACAGTAAACCCCCGAACTATAGGGTCATTTTCAAGTTCATACCCATCTTTAGAGACATTTACGAGTACATACTCAACATTACGGAAACCCTACAATTTACCCCATCCGTTAGCCAAATCGTTAGTTAATCTGTTAATTGTTGACATGTCAAAAGTGGGACCCATTTTTTGATGACGTGGACTTCCACGTGGACCAAAAATGAATAAAAAATTATTTTCCATTTTAAATTATTTTTATAAATTAAACATATTAAATATAATATAATATAAAAAAACCCTAATCTCTCACTCTATCTATCCAGATTCTTCTTCTTTTCTCTCTCCCTCTCTCTCTCACCTCTTTCAACGAACCCAGATCTGGGTTTCAATTTAAAATCATCGAATCAAGCCAAGGACATCTAGAATTGTATCGAATCAATCTTTTCCTCATTGGAAATCTTTCTATGCCCAACTGGTGAATCCCATCTAAGAATGTCCTTAACAGAGACCTTAACCCCATCCCCTTTGATTTCTCGCTTTTGGGTTCGATTTCGAGTTGTTAGTCTCTTCAAAAGCGAGCCAAATAGCCCAAAGCTATGATTTTTGTTCGGGTTTTGGGTTTTGAAGATGATGATCTGTTTCGAATCCTCATAGCGGCTTCAATAAGCGAGTTGCGGTTCTATTTGGGATTTGAAGAAAAATGGCATTGGGACTCTTACATGGGCTTCGGTTCTTTGGTGATGAAAATTCAAAGAGTGGAGATTTTTACGAGGTCAGGAGAGTCATGGAGAGAAAAAGCAAGCGTTTTGGCAAAGGTTTCCAGGAAAGTTTGAAACTTGGGAGATGGAGTCTGCGTTTTTGACTGTAAATGGGTTTTTGGGGAGGGTCTTTTCATTGGCAACGTTTATCGCAATGTAGTTCTTGAGAAGAAACGGCTCTTGATCTTCTTTGAGCAGCTCATGTAAATGCTTCTGAGCCATATTGATCATCCAAAGCAACGTAAAAGGAATGTATGCAACAAACCCAACAGGCAACAGAGCTTGAAAGAGTGGTTTTCAAGTTGTGTGAGTTTCAGCACCATCAAAAAAGAGTTGAAGAGGTTTCAACTTTCAAGCTTCAGCTGATAAAAACAGGGAAGGTTCAAAAAGTGGAGGTTTGAAGGTTGAGAGATTCTTCCACTTCTTCGAACACTGAGTTGCTGATGGGCTTTGAAAATGTGTCCCATCTCGCTAATGATTTCTCAAATGACCCATCATACAAACCACAAACCACAAGCAACAAGCACATCTCGTATGTAAGCCTCGTGGCTTGATTCGATGTCAATGATTTTAAATTGAAATCCATATCTGGGTTTGTTGGAGGAGGCGAGAGAGAGGGAGAGAGAGAAGAAGAAGAATCTGGATAGTGAGAGAGAGAGAGAGAAAGAGAGATTAGGGTTTTTTTAAATTTAATATGTTTAATTTTTAAAAATAATTTAAATCGGAAAATAATTTTTTATTAATTTTTGGTCCACGTGGAAGTCCACGTCATCAAAAAATGGGTCCCACTTTTGACACGTGAACATTTAACAGATGAACTAACGGTTTGGCTAACGGAGGGTAAATTGTAGGGTTTCTATGACGTTGAGTATGTACTCGTAAATGTCTCTAAAGGTGGGTATGAACTTGAAAATAACCCTATAGTTTGGGGGGTTTAATGTACTTAACCCTTTAATTTATAGTTCGTATTTTATGCAGGAACAACTACTCATTTTATCATTAGATTATTGTCTCCTTCTGTTCCTGCTGATTATTCTGGGGGTGACAACCATTTAATAGGTTATGCACCAATGCTGAACGTCCTTATTGTTGGAATAGCATATGTTGACTGTGTTCAGATTTTCTCTTTACATAGCTTAGTATGTATGTTTAACTTTCACTTACCAAACACGAAGGTTCACAGTGATATTGTCAAGGTTTGTCACATCTTAGGACAGTGATCTAGCACTCTTCCACTATTCAACGCTATTCAACGCAGGACCTTCGAACATTCAACGACACCTCCTTGCACCTTCACCAATGTTCAGCTGTGTTGTTCGTGGGCACCAAGCAAAATGAAAACTACTCTATGTTTGATTAGGGTTGAATACGTTGAATAGGGCGTACTTATTCAATATATCTTTTTTGGTCATTTTATATCAGGGTAAATTAGTATTTCAATAAATACTTTTGTAATAGGTTGTACTTAGTTAATTTTAAGGTTCGTTTAGCAACACTCTTGTCTTATTCTTCCTCTATTTGTTTATAGGCTAAAATATCAAAATGGTCCCTGTGTTTTACCCATTAGGCTAATTTAGTCTCTGTGTTTTCAATTTGGCTAATTTAGTCCATATGTTTACATCTGTTAGTCAATGCAGGACAATCTGTCAAATAGACGTTAAAGTAGACATGTGCATAGTATAGGGGAACCACCGTAGTCAATGCAAATCAATGCCTCATCTCCAGCAATCTTGCCGCTACCAAATAAGGCTCTTCCAACAGCTCCATTGTCAACTCCTCATAATCAATCAAAGTCTTCCCTTCCTAATTCATCTTTATGTTGACTTTGTATATTAACTCTAATTGATTCATTATTCAATCACATATCTACTTACTCTAGTTAGCATCATCAACTCTGTATATAAGTGGTGTACTGCTCATTGTATTATTCATTGAGTGAATACAAAAACATCATTTCCAATACAATTCTTTACATGGTATCAGAGCTTTAAGCTCTAACGAGTATATCTTCTTGATCCTTTTTTTAATACCTTCCACAATGAGTACTGAGTCCACATAGACCCCTGAGCTCACACAGACCCCTGAGCCCAGCCCCACCTTCACTCCCCACAGTTCGGGGATCAGCACTGACACCTCAAATTCATTGATTACAATTAACGATGCTGCCCAATTACCCGTCAAACTCACGCCTCTAAACTATCCGCCATGGCGTGCACAGTTCAATACCCTCCTCTTGGGGTATGATCTTCTGGGCTATGTAGATGGCACTCACCTTTGCCCTCCCAAACCAGCAATTGCTTCCCCAACATCGCCCCATACTATTTGGGTGCGCCAAGACCAATTATTGCTTCATGCTATTCTCGCTTCCGTGTCCGAGCAAGTCATATCTCTTATCGCCACCGCCACCATCTAAGGTTGCTTGGGACAAACTCAACCAACTCTATGCCAGCAAGGCTCGATCAAGAGTCATGGGTCTCAAAGAGCGCATCTCTCTCATGCGACGTGACTCCAAACCTGTTTCGGAATACCTCCAGTGTGTCAGAGCCATAGCTGATGAACTCGCTCTCATTGATGTCCCTCTCTCTGATGACAATCTAGTCATCCATATCTTTAATGGCGTCGGCCCTTAGTTCAAAGAAATTTTAGCCGCTGTTCATGCTCGTGATTCGTTTATTTCCTTTGAGACTCTTCATGATAAACTTGTGGGGTATGAAGCAGCCCTCAAACGAGAAGAAAATGCCACTTCTGGATCTGTGATCACAACAAATACTGCTCAGCAATCTCGATCTTTCAATCGAGGACCTTGCAACAACCAACCAAATCAATCCCGCCCAAGCCATAACTCTGGTCCTCACTATTCTCGAGATTCCGCCGCTGCCAATTCATCTGGCAGCAACTTCTCTAACCGCATCTACTCTGGTGGGTCTAACTCTCGACGTTCTACCAATTTCTCTAGTACTGGTTATAGAGGCTTTTGTCAACTGCGATCAACAAGGTCACAACGCCAAACGCTGCCCTCGTGTACAACTTGCTCCAAACCACCAACCTGTGGAAAATCCTACCACTAGTTCTCGCACTTCACCTTCTCCTACTTGGCTCCTTGACTCCGGTGCCTCCCATCATATGACAGCTGATCCCAACAACCTCTCTCAGCACTTGCCGTATAAAGGTCCTGATGAAATTGGGATTGGTAATGGTAAAGGTTTACATATTACACATGTCGGTTCCACCCACTCTCTTATCTTTCATCTCACAATTTCTCTCTCTCTGATGTGTTATGTGTACCTTCCATTCGCAAAGATTTGATATCTGTCTCTAAATTCAATAAACAAAATAACACTTTTATTGAACTATTTCATGATTTCTTTCTTGTAAAGGATCTGAACATGGGGGTGGTTTTTCTTCGAGGCCCAAATAAGGATGATGTGTATGATTGGCCCCGCTCCGTTCGACCAATGGCTATGGTGGGTGTGGCGGCTCCTCAATCTGTGTGGCATGAACGTTTAGGTCATCCTCATCATCGTACCCTTCTACAAATCATTCAATCTTCTTCTCTCCATGTGTCCTCTAAATTTCCCGTATAGTCTTCATGTGTCTCATGTCAATGTAATAAAAGCCATAGGCTCTCCTTTGGTGTTTCATCTCTCAAAAGTAGGGGTCCCCTTGTTATTATCTACAGCGATGTTTGGGGTCCCGCACCCTGCTTCTTCTGTTGATGGTTTTCAGTATTATGTCATCTTTGTTGATCATTTCACAAAATACATTTGGTTAATCCAATTAAATTTAAGTCTGATGTGTTTTCTGTTTTCACAAAATTCAAAGCTCTTATTGAGAATTATTTCAAAACTAAAATTATCACCCTTTACTTCGACAGAGGTGGTGAATTTGTGAAATTAAAAAAATTTCTTGTCACCCATGGCATTACCCATCTCACTACCCCACCTCACATGCCTCAACATAATGGTATGGCAGAACGTCGTCATCGTCATGTAGTTGAAACTGGTCTTACCTTAGTCCAGCATGCTTCCATGCCCTTATCTTATTGGTCTTATGCATTCCAAACAGCTACCTATCTTATAAATCGCATGCCTACACCCATCCTCCAAAATATTCCCCATTATACTACTCTCTTTGGCCAAAACCCTAATTACCAAAAACTTCGTGTTTTCGGGTGTGTGTGTTTTCCTTGGTTACGTCCTTACAACTCTCACAAACTCCTTCATAGGTCTCATCCGTGTATTTTTCTCGGCTATTCTATCTCACAAAGTGCGTATCAATGCCTTGATCTTTCTACCAACCGTCTATTCCTTTCTCGCCATGTCCAATTTGACGAATCCACATTCCCTTTAGCTACTCATGACCTCACTACCTCTCGTGTCTCCTCTTCGAGTATTTCTACCTGGTCGCCTTTTCTTCCACCTCTAGTTTCTGTCCCTCTCCGCCATGCCACCATGCCACACCCTCTTTCACCGCCGCTAATCAACTCGCCACCATCACATGGCCCTTAGCCCCTGTCATCCTTGTCCTCGGAGGAGATTCGCTCTCCAGCCCATTCTTCCCATTCCGGCACCCCTTTCGGTACCTTTTCCAGCATCCTTTCCGACACCCCTTTCACCTCATCAAACACTGTCATTGCCCTCTTTAGACCCGACCCCGGCCACCTTCTCATCCGTCCAGCACCTCCCCACATCTCCCGCACCTCATCACCCACCTTCCCCATCACCACATCCCATTACGCCCCCAATCATCATCCCATGGTTACCTGCTCTAAAAACAACATATTCAAGCCCAAGCATATCTATGCCGTAATCTAACATCCCCTTCCCTCATCCTTGGAACCCACATGTGTTTCTCAAGCTACTCGGGACCCTCTTTGGAGTGCTGAAATGTCTGCTGAGTTTACAGCGTTAGTTCGCAATGGGACATGGGAACTTGTTTCCCTCATCACAATCTTATTGGGTGCAAATGGGTGTTCCGCATCAAACATCATCATGATGGCACTATTGACTAGTACAAGGCCCGCTTGGTGGCTAAAGGGTTTCATCAACACCCTGGCATTGATTTCTCTGACACTTTCAGTCATGTTGTGAAACCCACTACCATTCGGGTTGTCTTGCATCTCGCCCTCTCCAATGGCTGGCCTATAAGACAACTGGATGTTAATAATGCATTTCGTCATGGATCCTTTACTGAGGATGTGTATATGTCTCAGCCCCCCGGCTTCATTGATCCCAATTTCCCCAGTCATGTGTGCAAGCTCCATAAATCTTTGTACGGCCTCAAACAAGCACCGCGTGCTCGTTCTTGCTTTCTAATGGGTTCCTAATGCTCTCTCTGATGCTTCTCTTTTTATTTACTGTCGTGAATGAGTTGTTATTTATTTTCTTGTGTATGTTGATGACCTTGTTGTCACAGGAAATAATGCCTCACTTGTTTCTGAGTTTGTTCATGCTCTTGCTAGAAGGTTCTTTGTCAAGGATCTTGGATCCCTTAATTATTTTCTCGGTGTTGAAGTTGTGCCTACTACAACTGGTCTCTTTTTGTCTCAACACAAGTATATCTGTGATCTTTTGAGTAAGGCCCATATGGATGGTGCAAAGAAAGTCAGTACACCCATGACCACATCCGATTATCTCATGCTTCATGATGGTTCTCCTCCTATTGACGACACTAAGTATTGCCAACTAGTTGGTGGTCTTCAATATCTCAATCTCACTTGCCCCGACATCTCTTTTGCTGTCAACAAGCTATCTCAATTCATGCATCAACCATATGACCTTCATTGGCAAGCTTTGAATCGTCTCCTTCGCTACCTCAAAGGCACCATCTACCATGGTCTTCTTCTCAAACACTCGCGCACCACTACCTTGTCTGCTTTTTCATACGCGGATTGGGCCGGCAACTGTGATGATTGAACCTCCACCACAGCCTATGTTGTCTATCTTGGCAGTAATCTCATTTCCTGGAGCTCCCGCAAACAACAAGTAGTTGCTTGCTCATCCACCGAAGCTGAGTACCGTGTCGTTGCTTGCACCGCCGCTGAACTTGCTTGGATCAAATCTCTGCTTAGTGAACTTGGTGTTATGCCCTCCTCCACGCCTGCCATTTCTTGTGACAATATTGTTGCCACATTCTACTGTGCCAATCACGTTCTCAACTCTCGCATGAAGCACATTGACACTGATTTTCAATTTGTCCGTGATTTAGTCACTCGTGGCCTTCTTCAGGTGTCTCATGTTTCCACTACTGATCAACTCGCCGATGCCCTCACCAAGACTCTGTCTCGCCACCGTTTTCACCTTCTCCGGTCCAAGATTGGTGTTGCTGACGGTGCCACCATCTTGCGGGGGCGTATAAGGGAACCACCGCAGTCAATGCAAATCAATGCCTTATCTCCAGCAATCTTGCCTCTACCAAATAAGGCTCTTCCAGCAGCTCCATTGTCAACTCCTCAGAATCAATCAAAGGCTTCCCTTCCTAATTCATCTTTATGTTGACTTTGTATATTAACTCTAATTGATTTAATATTCAATCACATATCTACTTACTCTAGTTAGCATCATCAACTCTGTATATAAGTGGTGTACTACTCATTGTATTATTCATTGAGTGAATACAAAAACATCCCTTCCAATACAATTCTTTACACATAGCACGTGAGTGGGCATAAAGGTATTTTTACACAAACTCAAATGTTGAAACGCTCGCGACTCTTTTCCTTGGCATTCATGAGAATTTGGGGTTTTCAAATTGAATCTAGCAAGAAGACAAATCGAATCTATAGATCTCTCTCTCATGGTGCTTGTTGTAAATTGCAGTTCCATGGTGATTGGGTTTGCTTCATCTCTCATGTTTATTGTGAACAAAATAAGGCTGATGATGCCTTAGCTGCCAAGAGCTATGATTTCCCTTTGGGCCTTCCTTCCTTAATGATGTTCTTGTTGCTGATGCTAGCAGTACCCCTAGTTCAAGGTTGATTCCTATGTAGTTTGTTTGGTTTTGGGCGTTTAGCCCATATTGTACCTAAAAAATGAATATAGAGATCTCAAAACCAAAACCACCAACCTTTGAATTTATGAACTTCACGAGATGATGGCCACCAAGCTTCTTTGTTTTCTTTTCAGCAAAGGTTTCAAAGAGGTGGATTTATGCCAAGCTCTATTTCAAGCACAATTCTTACGACTTGGGTATATTGTCAACTGGACAAAAATTAAAAAGATTGGTGGGCACTGAATGCAGACTACATCAGTTGTCATTGGTGCCTAGGAGAGTCGCAAGGGTTTTTGTTTGTGTTAAAATACCTTTAGGCCCATTCACGTGTTATGTATATGTAAGACCCCTGAGCTTAGGGAAGCAAAAACGGTGAGCAATCCCACATCGCTCGGGGAGGGAAAAGTGAAGTGCCTTATATGTGTGGGCACTTCTCCTCCTAGCACGAGGATTATGTCACGACCCGACTCTCCTAGCACGATATTGTTCTTTTTGGGCCCTGCCCTCACGGTTTTGTTTCTGGGAACTCACGAACAACTTCCCAGTGGGTCACCAATCCTGGGATTGTTCTAGTCCCAACTCGCTTAACTTCAGAGTTCCAAGGAATCCGAAGCCAGTGAGATCCCAAAAAGTCTCGTGCTAGATGGAGGTGAGCATGTACATATAAGGCACATCACCCCCTCTCCGTTGGTCGATGTGGGATGTTACAATCCACCCCCCTTAGGGGACTGACGTCCTCGTCGGCACACTCGCACCACACGGCATAGTGGCTCTGATACCATTATGTCACGACCCTACACTCCTAGCACGATATTGTCCGTTTTGGCCCCTACCCTCACAGTTTTGTTTCTGGAAACTCACGAGCAACTTCCCAGTGGGTCACCCATCCTAGGATTGCTCTAGCCCCAACTCGCTTAACTTCGGAGTTCCAAGGAATCTGAAGCCAGTGAGCTCCCAAAAGGCCTCGTGCTAGATAGAGGTGGGCATGTACATATAAAGCACATCACCCCCTCTCTGTTAGTCGATGTGGGATGTTACAGAATATGTCTACTTTAACGTCTATTTGACAGATTGTCCTACATTGGGTAACAGATGCAAACACATGGACTAAATTAGTCAAATTGAACACACGAGGACTAAATTGGCCGAGTAGATAAAACACAAGGACCATTTTGACATTTAAGCCTTGTTTATATGTTGATGCGGCTTTTTAATTTAAAAATAAGGTACACCTACCAACAAAAAGTTGTTTGTAATTAACCAAAATTTGGTGAAAACAAAATTTCAATCTTTGCAAAATGTTTATGTTGTATAGTGCAATGTTTTGATTTTGAAGGTCAAGAAACAAGGTGTAACTTGGGAGCGGATCCGTTGTCCCCAAATTGTTGTCCCCTCCATGTCTTCTTTCTAATTTTCTGACACGTCTGAACTAACATAACAGAAAGTTAACTCTGTTAACTTTTTTATTTAACAATTTTAAAAATTAAAAAAAGTTAAAAACTGCCCAAATATACATGAGCCCGCGTTCTCGTCTTCTCCATGCGAGCGAGCTAAGTGAACCCTTGCAAAACCCAGCCATACCCACTCTCCTCCCTTCTAATCTCTACAAAAAGAAGAAAACCAATCGATCCAAAGTTAACAGAAGGGTAGCGATGACGGAGGATGGATGTTCCGATAGAGGAGGAAGCTCACGCGACAATGGAGGCAGCTTTTGATCAGCCTTGGCTGTGGTGGCGGATATCAAGACGATGGAGGTGGAGCCGTGAACAAATGTTCGAGTTCGTTGTTGCCTGAAATTGCATCATTGCCGAAGACTCCGCAACCGCTGCATTTATCGGAATTAGCGAAAGAGAGGTGCACGGGTTGCAATTCCAGCAATGGTGACGGTGCCACCTTGAATACTCTGATTCAAAGGTACAAGTTTTGTGATTCTCTTCTTTGATTTTCATATTTTGTGTTATGGTTTATTCATTTTATTTTGTTGTCTTTCGAAATGGTGGCATAAGGTCTTATTTCAATTCCTATTGCTAGTTCTTTGAGAAAAACATTCAAATATTTAATGGATTAATGACATGCTTGAATTATTTTGGGGGAGAAAAAAACATCGAGGATTTGTGATTTTGGTTGTTTTTAATTTTTTTAATTTAAAAAATGTCAAATAAAAAAAGTTAACAGAGTTAACTCTCTGTTATGTTAGTTGACACGTGTTAGAAAATTAGAAAGGGGACATGGAGGGGACACCAATTTGGAGACAACATATCCGCTCCCGTGTAACTTCACTTAAATCACGAACATGCAAACTAAAGGGACACAAAGGAAATCATAAACCAACATAAATATAGATGATCGATTTTTTCCTTCTTATACTACTACAAAACCCATAAGTTTGGTAGCTCCCACGTCACTAAATAAGAAATTTTTTTAAAGATCTTGGACTTCTTCATTTATGACCAAGTTGATTTTTAGTTAACATGTATTTGTTCTGTGAGAGCGAGAGTTTGATTACGAGATTCCATTTCCATATTTAGTATGAACACGACGGGGAATGAATTACCCATGAGCCCCTTGACCAAAACTGCTTTGTTCATAAATTAAGAATTTCATTTGTAAATGTTCAACTACGGATTTTTTTATTATTTTTATGTCTTAAATTCATCTTGAGATGCTCCGCGTGTGTATTGCCCTTGTATTTCTAACATTCTTGTATTTCACATTATTGGATTTTTTTTTCCTCTTTTCAACGTCTTGAAAAACTATCCAGCACAGTCAATATCCTAAAGTCAAGATCAAGAATGACCTTTTCTTGTCTTGTTTCGTGCTTTGTCGAGAACATTACATTAGACGCTTCTTCTTTTTTTGTTACACGTTACAACTTGCAAGTTGCAAGAGCATGTGAGACGTTGGATTTGTTCATGGTTGCAGTTCAACGCAAAGACTGCACCATCAAAAACCCATAACCCATAATCAAATCAAATCAAATCAAATGTAATGTAAGATTAGGAATCAGGATAGCCTTGTTTAGAGGTTTCGTGTGCAGGACTTGTTGACCGGTACTCATTTTCATTCTTCCACACTAGGACTCTCTCTCTCTCTCTCTCCCCATCTTATCCTTTTCTTTTGGTCTAACTTCCAAAGCCTCCATTCACACTTGGGGGTTACATTTACTAGCTGTGAAACTAACTAATAAAAAAAGATTGATGGTTTGCCCATGTTGGTAGATTTATATGTGGTTTTGATTTTGGCGTTTTGGTTGGTAAAAGCTTGAGCTGACCTCTAGACTTTAAATGCCGTGTCGAGGCTTCTCTTCAAACTTTAAACCATGGACTGCGCGTTCTTTCTGTAGCTTCAGACTTCATTTTGGGTGTCAATGAATTAAATTGGCTGCTTTCATACTTCCTCATACGTGGAAATTGGTGAACAGAAGTCAAGAATAGAGTTTTGTGCAATCAGACTGAGATCAGTAAAGCAAGGTGCTTTTTTCTTTCTTTCCCAGAATCTCAATTATCATCTTTTATCATTGGTAATGTTTCAGCTTGTTTTGTTGGGTTTGCAAGATATCAGTTTGAAACTTTTTGTCTTGGGCCTTGTAAATGAAATGAGAATATCTCTTATTTTGATTTTTCTTGGGTTCTAATGAAGAATGATAAATGGGGATGGTTTAACATATTTAGTTTCCTTATCTGAAATCTGGGTTGTTAAAAGTAGTTGGATTTATGCAAAGAATGAAAAACACAGTGGATTTTTCATTGATGCTGGTTATTTTTGGGAGAAAAACAGAAAAATAAAGGGAAGGCATGATTTACTTTCTGAGTTAAGGTAGGGAAAAACTTGGTCACTTGTTACATAGTTGCATCTAGAGCTGGGCATTTGGGACCGAAAATCGGCCGAACCAAACTGGTCGGCCTGGTTTGGTTTGGTTTTTTCCTTTTATTTTTTTTTCAACGGTGCATGAACGGGACCGAACCAGTGTTCATGTTTCGGCGCTCGGTTCCTAATTTTAAAAACCACAGTTAACTAAACCAAACAGAATATGTTAAATTATTTTTTATTTAATAATTATAATATACATGGCTTATTTCTATTGGTTTGATTTTAAGTTCTGTGCTCAAACCTATCTTTTGCCAAAAACTTTTTGCACTTAAAAAAAGATAGGTTTGTACTTAAAAAGGTTGTTTTGTTCTATTGATAATATGTTTTTGAAACTTTGGATGGATGTAAATGGTGAATGATGGATATGATTTAGTTTGAAACTTTGGATGGATGTGAATGATGAATGATGCATATGTTTTAGTTTGAAAGGATTGATTGAATGAATGATTTTGAAAATGTTGTGATGTGAATGGTGAATGAATTTCAAGCAGGTTTTGAATGAATGTTTGAGTTTGAATGTATTTAGATTCTAAATGTTTTCAAGTCGGTTTTCACCAAATCAAACCAAACCGAAGAAACCAGTTAACCGATATGACCGGTTTCCCACCTTATGGTTCAGCGCACGGTTTGAGCTCAAAACCGAACCAAACCAAACCGAGCCCACCCCTAGTTGCATCTAATCCTCTTGGGCACTTGCAAAAACCTGTATTATTAGGAAGAAAACCTGGCAGTTGTAAACAGTTTTAATTTTTAATTTGAACTTTGTGTGATATCTGTTTTATCATAAAAGTGGTCACATTTGCAGAATCGGAGAGGAACATTTTGAGTGTTTGCTACATTATGAAGTGTTTTCTTATCTTGACTTTTGATGTTTTTGAATTGTTGCTTATTATGACTCCCCAATTCTAGGGCTCTCTTCAGCTTCTGAATCATTGGTGAGGATCATAACACTTAACAACGTTGGGAGCTATGAAGTGCTTCTCATTCTACATTGGAGAAAAAAAGGATGAAACGAAGAGCACAAATACAGCATCATTTACTGATGGTGAAATGAAGAGATCTGGATCTGAGTTAGATTCCCAGAATATCTCTGATGCGAGCATAGAGTCCATGAGGAGGAACCAATATCCTAGTTTCTCTCAGAGACCCAGCAACCTCAGGGTATTCACAGTTTCTGAGCTGAAATCTGCCACGAAGAACTTCAGCCGCTCTGTCATGGTTGGAGAGGGTGGGTTTGGGTGTGTCTATAAAGGGCTGATTAAAAGTGAAGAAGATCCATCTCAAAAACTTGAAGTTGCAGTGAAACAGCTCAGTAAAAGAGGCTTGCAGGCAAGACTGTTTTTCTATTACAGATTCTTTTTCATTACCCATGTTACTGTTTTGTGATTTATTTGTTGGATTCAAATGAATGGAGATTAGTGGTTGATAATTATGAGATTTATACTAAAGGAAGTACAGTGTTGCTCATTAAGTTTGATAAAAATAAAATAAAAGAATCCTAATGGCTCATTATATGCATATGGTAATGATCACACAAGGAATTTGCTTTTTTATTTGTTCTGTTGCTTATTAGCACACTGGGTCTTTTGTTCCACCGTTTACAAATACTTGCTTCTTCCTAATAGGGTGAACGACATGTTTCTGTACTAATGGTAATAGGCTTTGTTTTACAAATACTGTATGCTTTGTAAACTGACGATCCCACCTTTTTGCTACCAGGGGCACAAGGAATGGGTGACAGAAGTTAATGTTCTTGGGGTGGTTGAGCATCCAAACCTTGTCAAACTAGTGGGCTACTGTGCTGAGGATGATGAACGAGGAATCCAGAGACTTCTAATTTATGAATACATGCCTAATGGAAGTGTAGAGAACCATTTATCCAGTCGTTCAGATCCTCTTCCATGGTCTATGAGATTGAAAATAGCACAAGATGCGGCTCGTGGCCTGGCATATTTACATGAAGAAATGGATTTTCAGGTACTTTAATATTTGTTTTCCTTTTCAGTATGTGTAAGTTTGTTAGTCCCTTTTGATGCATTTCTCATGTGTTTGAGGTCGCACTGAAGTGTTAGAACCCCAACCAAAAAGCAAAAACCTTAAAAAAGAAAAAGAGAGTGGGAGGGAGGGGAGAGGGGAGAGGGGATAAGTTTTGTGAGTAATACAACTTATCACACTGACATTTTTCTTTCTTTATTTTTGTCTAGATCATTTTCAGGGATTTTAAATCTTCAAATATCCTTCTGGATGAGCAGTGGAATGCAAAGCTATCAGACTTTGGCATGGCTAGGTTGGGCCCATCAGAGGGATTAACCCACGTCTCAACAGCGGTATGATCATCATACAAAATGATCTAATTATTTATACTTACATTTATTGCATGAACCAGTATCAACTTTTAGTCTTGAGCATTAAAGATGAGTTGAGTTGTCTCTAATTGTAATTGTAATATGAACACATAGAATTTCTTTCATAATTTTATTTTGCTTGTGCTTAGGCCTGCATCTGATTAGTTTCCCCGTTAAGTGGATATATAGGTCTTGCATTTATTGGCTAATTCTACTTAAATTTTAGGATGTCTAAATTCATCCTTGGAGTTTTGGTGGGAAGAAAGCAAGCTCATTTCAAGTAAAATGGACAGCTTAGCAGAGCCTATAGTTCTGACTGCTTTTATCTTGTTTGGATACCGAATTCTTTAGCCTTTTTTCACCATAGATGAAAGAGTAATGCAGTAACGGTTAATAATGGTCCAGCTATGTACTACACTCTTGCACTTACATGACTAGTGATTTTTCATCAGGTTGTTGGAACCATGGGATACGCAGCACCAGAGTATATCCAGACCGGACGTCTAACAGCTAAGAATGATGTGTGGAGCTATGGGGTCTTCCTTTATGAACTCATCACAGGTAGGCGTCCTCTAGATCGAAACCGCCCTAAGAGTGAGCAGAAGCTCTTAGAATGGGTGAAGCCATACCTGTCAGACTTGAAGAAGTTCCGGCTAATAATAGACCCTAGGCTTGAAGCTAAATACCCCCTCAAGTCAGTTCAAAAGCTTGCAATTGTAGCCAACAGATGCTTGGTCAGGCTCCCCAAGAATCGTCCGAAGATGAGTGAGGTATTGGAAATGGTAAATCAAATTATAGAGGCACCACCATCAGGCCAAAAGAAAATTAGGGATGTATCGTCAGTCCAAAAGAAAATTAGGGAGGTACCATCAAGCCAAAAGAAAATTAGGGAGGCACCAACAGGAACAGCAAGTCCGCACCTGCCCCGGAAGAATTTGGCACCAATACAAACTTCCCGGGATGTTGAAACAGTGAACAAGAGAAGAAATGCGGATTTAAGGAGAGGAGAAACTGGCTGGTTGTCTCGCGTGTGGACACCGAAACCTTTAAGGACATGCTGATTGTAAGTACCATTTAGCAAACTGGTCATACTGGTTGTTGGGCTTATCTGAAGCATAAATTATGGTTTGACATGGAAAACACAGAAAAACTCGTGCATAAATAGCTTAATTTGTAAATACCATCCCCCTCACTTTCCAATTCTTCTATGCAATATGCATAAATCTGCTCAAATTTTCAATCTTCTGTGGAAAAGTTTTAGAGACAGTGAACAAGAATGTAACAGATAAACGACGGATTCCCTCCACTTCAAAGCTGTGAGTCCTGTTTACAGGAAGCTTCAGAGCAGATGCTAATTGTAGTGGCCTCAGCTATGGAGGGACAACTTGGTTCTTTTGGTACCTGGAGAAGCCTATATATATGAGATATTGAGTTTTATTAGTAAATCTTTGTAATGAGTACTGTCTGTCAACTGTGTTGTTAAACCACTTTTCTCTAACTTTGCATTCTTTCAATCTTTAGAGTGCCCTTAAGCTGTGGAAGGGTTTTACACAGTTGAGTATTTAATTATGAAAATCATTTGATGATATTTTTGCTTGGATGAGGATTTGAACTTTGAGACATCTTTAGAACTTTTACCAAATCAGATTTTTTATATAATGGAAATCACTCTGAAAAGTATAATAATTATAGAATTGTAATCCTGAGGACCCCTAATCTTGATTTAATTTTTTTTAATTTAACTAAAAAGACAAACTTGGGGATATAAAATGATTGAATCATAAACCTAATCATTTAATTATTGATATAGCATTTTGGACCTTTCATTTGCTTGTTACGTGTGCCCAAAGTCGATGCATGTATATAAATCCAGAAGTAGAAGAACAACATGTCAACTCGAATGGTACAAAAGAGCATAAAGAATTTGGCTTGCTCAAGATCACACATAGAAATAAAAGCCAAAAAACAAAAACGATATCAGATATAGAAATTAGAATATCATCAACTTGAGTTTGTGATGCCTCCAATTCTATAAACTAAGGGAGCGGCAGAAAACGACAGTGTATATAGCGTGCTGCGTGCTACGTGCTACTCTGTGTTGGGCTTTATTTTGGAAAAGCCATATGCTTATTATAAGCCAACAGCCACTTAGATTAGCTTTTGGCATTTCACAAGTAAATCAATACTGACAAATAAAATTATGAGAAAGAGAAGAAAATGGCGGGGTCAAATTATTCACCTTGTGTCATGTTTACGCATGATAAGAATTTCCACATGACGGAACATAATTGGATGAGGATAGCAAAATAGTGCTATATTTGTAACATACAGAGTCTTATTTTATTTTATTTAACAAAAATTAGACAATATATTATATATGTGAGAGGTGGATTTGTGTTGATTGAGAAGTAATATTTGGAAGAAAAAAAAAAGAATTATGCATATTTGGTTTAATAGATCAACTCAATGTAATTTACAATATTTTCCAAAATGCGTGAAGAATTGTGTGGCAAATTGACATTCAAATTTTGAATCTGAATATGCGAAGAAGAGCATCTCAAGGAAGAGGCAAAAGAGTAGACAAATCTCATTTGTCTTGCCACATAAGCATTTTCATGCTCTAAGGAAAGAGGCAAATGAGTAGGCAAAATATACATACTCTCCCAAGCAATACAATATTGCCTATTTCAAAGTAAGTGGAATATTGGGCCCTACATGCTTTTTATAATAAAATATCATCTCCACTCTCTCAATTAATTTCTATAAAATATAATAGTAAATGTAAAAAATAAAAATAAATAATATAATAATGATTTGTAAACTTGTATTGCCTAATCCCTTGGAGTGACCAACTTTTTTTTTTAGGCAAATGGGTAGGCAACTTGTCACCTAGGTTGTTATAGCACACTTTTGCCTACTTTATTTGCATACTCCTTGGAGATGTTCACCAAAAAGAGATTTTATGTGGTTGGCAACAATAATGGTGGATGAAGCACATGATGTTTCAATAAAGTAGCAAATGGTCATGGTGGTTCGTTATGTGAACAATAAATGACAAATAATAAAAAAGTTTGTGGGGGTCCAACGTGTTACCGACACTACTTAAAGTGTACTAAAGAAAGTCATTGATGAAGTCTTTTCTTTTGAGGGATTGAGTTTTTCCAAGCTACGAGGACAAGGTTATGATGGAGCTAGTAATATGAGAGGTGAGTTCAATTACCTTAAAACAAATATTTTGAGAGAACAACCTTGTGCATTTTATGTTCATTGTTTTGTTCATCAACTTCAACTAGTTCTTGTTGTCGTGGCAAAGAAAAATATTGAAGTTGCTTCTTTTTTCACAACGGCTAATAGTTTGGTTAATGTTGTTGGAGCATCTTGTAAGCATCGTGATGCACTTAGAGCACAATACCAAGAAGAGCTTGTAAAAACCTTTAATGAAAGTTGTCTTATAACATGACGAGGTTTAAATCAAGAAACTACTCTCAAACGTGCGGGTGATACAAGATGAAACTTACATTATGTTACCTTTATTAGTATTATTTCTATGTGTTCCATCCGTGGTGAGTGCGCTTCAAATGATTGTTGATGATAACCTCAATGATAATTCGGGTGAAGCTTTTAAGTTATGGAGAAATACAATATTTTGAGTTTGTGTTTCACTTATTTTTTATGAAAGCTATACTGGGAATGACAAATCTTTTGTCTCAAACATTGCAAAGGGAAGATTAAGACATTGTGAATGCATTGAGTTTAGTGAAAACATGCAAGGAAAACCTACAATTGATGAGGAGTAATGAGTTTGATGAATTGGTTGATCAAACATCTTTGTTTTGTAACAAACATCATATTACAGTTCCTAACTTAGATGAGGAATACGTAATTCTTGAGAGGTCACGATGTAATGCGCCAATCAAGACAAACAATCATCATTATCGTGTGGAGATCTTTCTTCAATCACATCCGTTCCATCTCCCAAACCTCAATTTAGTCCAATCTCAACCGTCCATTTTCCACCTCCTTATACAAGGGCAATCTCCAACAGTAGTGGCAAAAAAAACTTTTCAAATTGAAGTTTGTTGACCTATGTTGCAATTTGAAGAGCCTTATTTGCTACTTTAATATTTTATGCCTCATCAGTCTCTTCAATTCAATTAATGCAGTATTTGACTTAAAACAATAATAATTGATAACATTTTAAATAATTAATAACATTTTAAAAAAAACATTCTGGAAAATAATAATATTTAAAAATTAATATTTAATTAAAACTAAACTCCCTTCCAAGAATTTCCTGTTGACAACGACGAAAGTACTCAGCAAGATGAGGAGGCATTTCATTTGTATCCAATAATATGATTCTTTCATCTTCTCTCTTCTGGTCAACTTCCAACTTTTTGTCATTTTGTTCCAAGCTCTTTTTCCATAATTCCATCTTTTGTTCTTCAACAAGTTTTTTTTTCTTCCAACATTCGTTTTTTTTCTTCTTGAACTTTTTCATACAACAATTGAAATTGAGTTTTCACGGGCTCACTTGCTTGTTCTGTGAGTTTTCGCTTCTCACGCTTCCTTCCCATTGGTCTCTCCAAATCTACATAGGTAGCATTACCAGCAAGCAAACTTGATTGTCCAAGGTCATTGGATAAATTTTTCAATTAACGTGATTATCTAGAGGGTCATATTGGATAAACCAGAGGGTCATAATTAACGTGATTATCCAAAGGGTAATCAAAATAATATTTTATCCAATACGATAAATAAATAAATAAATAAAAAGGAATGATATTAAATTTTAAAATGAGCTGTACATCAAACCCATCAAGCAAAATAAATGTTTTTAGCTTTTTTCATATGATTTTGATTCTCTCAAAACACAAAAAAAAGATTTGAAGAGGTAAGGTCAACTTACCAGTTCTGAAGAGAGAGAATAAGATTGCAGATTTGATAACTAAAGTTGAAAAGACTGTTGGAGAGAATTTTTCTGATGTGGCTCATCTATTTGAGCATTTAAAGTAGTTGAAGAAGTTGTTGAAGATACTCTAAGAATATTAATATCTTGCCGAATTATAATTTTTTTTGTTTTAAATGGTTGACATTGGGGGATACAAAAATCGAATATATGACTTCGGATACAATAGCAATTACTTTAATCATTTGAGTTACAATTTACAAATTACGTTTTTTGTCTTCTAATTATAAATGGTTGACAGTATGCGCTCATTCTCTTCTAATTATGTTGTGAAAATTAACAAAATTAACAAATATTATCGACTTGGAAGAAAGGTAAAATTGTGAAAACCAAAATTAAAGATACAAAATAATTAAAAAAAGCTTTGCTACTAAAATCATAATTTAGTCAATTTATGGAATTGCCGCTTAAATCACAACCGTCTAACATCAGCTCAAGAAAATGTAGACCCTCCGCAGCATCCGTACGATGAAAAACTTGCTCGACCTTTAACAGGCTTGCAGACTATATATAATTCCATTTTCTGTTTAATTTTTCAATGCTTCGTCGTCAGTCAATGCATTCGTAGCATCCTATTAATACGCAGTGCCTTGTTTCCAACTCAACTCTGTCTACCTTTCACCCTAAGTTTTCCTTTTGCAAACGACAGCTTTCAAAGCTTTTTTCATTGGCTCTAAGTCGAGAAGCTCATTGGGTGAGTTCTTAACTCTTGATTTTGCGGTTTTAAACTCTCTTCTCTTGTTGGATTGTTATATTGATTGGTGAAGAAATTGTTTAGTGTTCTTTTATTTATTTATTTATAATTTGGGTTTTTCTTTTTGTAAATTATTATGTGGGATTTTATTGCTGATTGAGATTTTTATTGTTGTTTTAGTGGACTATTTGTTTTCTGGGTAGGTTTGGTGTTCTGTTTTGGTGCTTGTTTGATTTGTGTTATGTTATGTTATGTTATGTTGTGTTGAGAGAGAGAGAGAGAGAGAAAGTATGTTGATGATGAATTGAATAGCATGGAGAGTGGTGTAGTTCAAGACGGTGTGGTTTTTAATATTATAATTTTGATAAAGGATATATGCATGTGGCAGTTGTGTTGTTCAGATGGTTTGTTGTGTTGTTATGGGGTGAACCGATTTCGTTCAGATTGGAGAAAGAAAATAAAAGATATAGGTCTAGTTTCTTATAAATAGAAAAAAGATATAGGTCTAGTCTTGAAATGAAATGAAATGGAATCAATTTGACTCATCAAGCAAAATCTGCTGTTGGGTTGAATATATAGTAATATGAATGTTATGGAGAGTAATTGTAGTTTGTTTTGGATATTACTTAAATAAATTTCTTTGTTTGCGAAGTTGATCTTTTAGTCTTCGTATGTATATTAAGGGTCCTATGAAATTTTATTTGAAGTAAAGATGAAATGTTGTGTTAGTTAAAGTTTACTTCATTTTTTGGATTTTTTTCCCTAAACATGTTGAGGTAAAAGGTTGAGCATTAGGTGTTTTTAGCTCTCCGAGTTGACGTTGATTCTTATTTCTTTGCGGGAGTTGTGCGTTTGTTGTCATGCAGCTAGTTTAATATTGGGAAAGTAGGCTGCTTTAGGTTGTTATCTCTCTGTGCGATATTTTATTCAGAAATACTGAGAATGTGTGAGCACGCGTTGTTAGGTTAACAGGCTTCTTTATGATGTTTTGAGGATAATCTAAGTATCCAGCTGGTCATTCTAGACCAGCAATTATCTGTTTTTTTCCTGGTTTTTGACGGTGGGTTGAAGTCTTTTGCTGATCTGAGCACAATTTTAGCATACATGGGAATGTTTATTAAAGTTGATAATAAACATACTTGGAACTTACCCAAGTTTTTAATTATGATCACAGAGCAGGCATCATTTTCCCAAATATGTTTATTATATCCTCTGTTAGTTGTCCAATCAATTGCAGCTAAATCTTCTATTGTATATTTGTCCAGTATTATTTGAAAAAGTCAACTGCTTTATTATAACAAGGATATATGTTAAAATTGGAAGCACTATACTTAATTTAATAAAATTAATTTCTTGCTGTGATTTAATTTAGATTTGCGCAGATGGATATTCTAATTTAAATACAGTTATGGTTAAAGAACCTCAAAGCATTGGAGGATTTTTAAAATTTTTTTTTTGACATACTTGGTAGCCTTTGGGCAGAGATTACTCTATTACCGAACTTCTTGTGGATTCCGTCGTTGCTCTTTGAAGAAGATTAAGCTTTCTTAATTGACATATGCATTTTTAAGGAGATGGCTTCCCATGAGCATGATTCAGATATTATTCAGTGGGGTCTTCGTCTACTTGATGGTGATCCAGTTTATAATTCTTCATACTACTATGGTGACATGATACAGCACAATGCTAATGATATCTACCATGAAGAGTATTTCAGAAGTCATTATGATACAGAATCAAACCATGTGGAGAATGATGAGATCATTGCACGAACTCTTCAAGAGGAATTTTCAGGACTATCAGTAACAGAAGCCTCTGAATACTCACATGCAGGAGAAGCACAAGCACAAGCATCCGTTCTTGCAGATGAGTGGCATGGTGTATCTACAAGGAATTATTGTTCAGGTATCTGGAAACCTGCTGCTTGTACCTTCTTTTCATACATATTAAGGTAACCTATGTCATGTAGTTATCTTCATAGACCTTGTTTTTTGGCACCATCCAGACCATGATTATGGCCAGGAAGAAGCTTCTAGTTTATGTTCTAGCCTTGGTAATCATTTGGAGCTAACTGATGAATGTGCACTTGATGGTGAAGTAGACTGGAGCTTGAATCCCGTTCCTGTAAGTTTATGTTGTCCAGATTTTTCACCATATTCTATTCTCAAATGCTTCATCATGTTTTTGTTATTAAACAGTTTTAAGGAGTCATCATTGTCCTTTCAGGAAATGTTAGCCATTCTATATCAATTTATAAAGATTAGCGATGTTGAGAAGGGAATGTACATGGGAATTTACATAGATATGTCAATAGCATTTTGGTTGATCATGTGAATTTCCTCCCACCTGCCCACTCCCTCGCCACCCCTGCCCAAAAGAAACTTATACATTTTGCAAGTTCATGAGTACTAATTGTATATTTGGATTGCTACTTTTCTGCCAACATATGCCGTGGTTTACAAATGTCGACACCAGTATTAACTTTGTCGTTCATATGGTTTAGCATATTCCTAGAATTAATGGAGAAATTCCTTCATTTGATGAAGCGACTTCAGATCATCAAAGGCTACTTGACAGGTAATACCTGCTCTTTTCGTTTCTATAAATATAGTAGTATGTATTTCAATAATTTGCCTAGTTAGTAGAATCCATTTCTTTTTGTTTTCTTCATTTTTTTTTTGGTAATATTTTCTTTGACGTGTGGTCTAATATTTGCTTGTGTTTTTAATGTAGACTGCAGATATATGGCTTCCTTGAACGCAAGGTTGAAGGAGATGGAAACTGCCAGGTTAGTCGTGCTTCCTTAAAGCAAATATGTAGCTCTCATTTGGACCTATCAGTTTTATTTTTATTCATGGATTTGACTTAGCATCTTTCAGGGTTACACACGTTTGTCTCATGTTTTGCTTTATTTTTCCAGTTCCATGCTTTATCAGACCAATTGTATCACACACCTGACCACCACAAGTACGTGAGAAGCCAAGTCGTAAATCAGGTTTGCTCTCTTGGAAATATTCTACTAATTCACTCAACTGAAATTTAGCACCATGAAATTTTGTATCTTCCATGGATTCTGGTTTATCCTTTGATGGTTTACTGTTACCAGCTGAAGTCTCATCCGGAGATTTATGAGGGATATGTTCCCATGGCATATGATGACTATTTGGAGAAGATGTCCAGGTATTAATCGAACTCATAATGTTTCCTTGTTTTCCTGTCATTAATCCTTTGGGCTAAATTAATACCCATCAATCTGAATGAAACCAGGAATGGTGAGTGGGGTGACCATGTCTCATTGCAGGCAGCTGCTGATTCGGTATGAAAGATCTTTTACAATGACTGATACTTGTGAGTAATTAATATAATGACTGATACTTGTGAGTAATTTTTTGCAGTACGGGGTGAAAATTTTTGTCTTGACTTCTTTTAAGGATAACTGTTGCATAGAGATTCTTCCTAATATCCAAAGTTCAGAACAAGGTAAGCTTGTTGAGCTTTAGTTTTTGTTGTGGGCATAGACAGTTGGAGTCATGAAGTAATTAGTTATCTGTATGTTAAAATTTGATATAGTTTCTATATCTGTTATTGATTCAGATTTCCATATTCCACACTTTACTGTCTTGTTTCTAAATTCATTTCTCTTATAATGAGCAAATTTGTTACCCAGTTATGATTTTGTTCCTATCTCATTCAATCCACTCATTAGTCTAAACATATACTTCTGAGCAGATCTCGTGGAATTTTTGCTAAACAATTAAACTATTATTGAAATATCCTTAAATATTAGTTATCTGTTGTCCATTAGGCTTTACAAAAGCTCTTATGTCTTGTGCAGTTATTTATTTGAGCTTCTGGGCAGAGGTGCATTACAACTCAATTTATCCTCAAGGAGGTAATTTTTTTTGTCTTCTTCATGCACATCTGTAGAATGCAAAGGGATAAGGAGTAAAATGAAACTTGGCTTTTGGATAATATGTTCAGCTGAACTCAACCAGTTCGAGCAATAACACTGTATCATTAGCCAACAGTCTTTGACTGAACATTAACTGACCGTCTCCTTTCCTTTGGGGTGTGTGTGTAATACCAACTATAAGATGGGGAGGGGGAAGTCACAACACCATAATTGGCTCTTTATCTGATCTGAGAACTTCCAAGTTTGATTTTTCATAAAGAATCTTTTGTGGGTAATCTGATGCAGCTAGTTTCCACTAGCCCTTGCTATATTGACTTGTTATATATCTAAGTTTGGATAGGTTTAGTTGTCTGATGCTAATGCCATATCATGCATGCTTTAGGATTTTACATTATCCCATCTAAATGTAACGCATGACTTACAGTTTTGGTTTTATTTCAGGTTCGCTCTCAAATGAGTACAAAAAGAAGAAAAGGCGGCGGATATTTGGGAATAAACATTAGGAATGTTTGGAGGCACATTCCTCCTCCTGTTGTTGCTGATGTTGATTAAACCATGTAGATTCTTGGTTCAGGACCTGCTCAGATCTCATATTTTTGCTCTTCCAATGTTCGTCCAGGCTGGATTATCTCATTGTAAGGGTAAGTTAGTTTCTTTTTCCATTTTTTCCTTTTCTAAATTGCTATTATTATGGTTGCTTGCATGTGTGAATTTTCTAGTCGCATGCTAGTACCATCTGATATTTTTGGAACAAACCAGTTACAATATGATGTTGAATTTATACATTTTCAGAAAACAAAGTTGAAAGGATTTCATTGAATCTTCATCAGCCTTCTGCTGATTGTTTTCTTCACGAGTAGCTTGACTGGTTCAGTAGATTTGGAATGTACAAAGATATGTCAAATAATTGAAATGAATTATTTCCCCAAAAAAATAAAAGATACTCGAAATGAATGTATCAGTATCATGGAAAGTATTCCATGGTACAGGTATGCTTTTATAGGAACACAAAAGTGAAATATATGCTTAATGGTCTATGCAAAAATTGTGTATAATTGGCAGGTGTCATAAACGGAAAGCACAATTATTTTGTGGAAATATTGTAACGCTGTATATTGACATATAGTATATGCTACATGGTTAAATTCAGGATTTTTGTTGGAGATATAGAGATGGGAACTAAGGTTTTGATAACCTTTCAGTCATTTATCTTGTACAGTTGATTCGTTTGTTCGGTCAATAGTGAAATATATGCGCTTGCTTGATTACGCATACAGAGATTTGAAGGATACAAATTGTTCTAGGCTATCCTCGAAACTGGTTGATGAATAACTTTTCTTTGTATGGATTGTTTTCTGAATGTTTTGCTTACCATAGCAGAAGTGGGATTGATTGGACCAAAGTAATCCCTGTTGAGGGCTATCCTCGTGACGTATGTAATCAGCCTCCTCACCTCAGTTGTATTAATATAACACACATTTTTAAAAATTATTGGTCACACAGTTTTTTGAAAAATACTCAATATTTTTGATTGCCCAACATCCTGTTTGATTTTTGTAGTGAAAAATACTCAATATTTTTGGTGCCCTTTTCAGTTTGATTTTTGTTGGAAAGCTCTCAGCTTGCTTCAATGAATTTTGTAAAGCACAACAATGGTGGGTCCAAATTCAACAACACTCTTTGCTCTCAAACCATGGTGCTGATCCATTCCTCCTTCCTCCTCCTCCTCCACAAGCGAGCAGTCAAAAGCACACAAATTCATCCAAAATTTTAAGCCAAAACAGAGTCTCATTTAATTACATTTGATTTGATGATGCCTTGAAGAAGAACATGTACAGATTAAAGAGCCAGACTGTAAACCCCCCAAGCTTTCCTCCCCCATTCTAGTCCTAGACCAAGACTGCAAAGACTGCTTGCTTGCTACTTACTACACAGAAGAAACCATTGATGAACAACATCATATTCTAAAAGGACTGCTTGCTACCTATTCTCTCTTCTCTTCTTCTTGACTTCAAAACCCCTCAACACCAAAACACACACACACTCTCACGTACCTTACACATTTGTACCCAACCAACCAACCCCACCCTCTATTGCTTGCTTCCTATTTGCTTTATCTACTTTGATATACACATTTTCTTTATCTACCCATCCCCAAGACACAGAGCCTCCTCCTGTTGCTGTCCATCCTCCTCCTCATTCTCCGCCGGCTGCAGCAGCAACGACGTGAACGGCATGTGTCGCCGGTACTCGGTGTAGTCCAACCCCGCCGGCTGGCACAAGTCCAGCCGAATGCTCGGCTGCTGATGCGGAAGATTCGGCTGAGCTTGATGAGCCGACGACACCAGCGGGTACATGAACTGCCCGCCGCCATTGAGGAAGCTGAGCGGGTGGGACCGGCAAGCGAGGGAGGGCACTTGGGCGGGGACGGCGGGGGCCGATGTCGAGATCGGCTCCGCCGGGAGAGTGCCGGTGCCGGTGGCGGCGACGATGGAGGACTCGGCGTGGCGGAGGAGCCACTCGATGGTCTCCCCGTCGGAGCGGTGGCCGAGCTCCCGGGTCAGCTGGAAGATCCGGGCGGCGCACATGGCCGGCATCCGGACTCGCCGCCCTCGGCCGTTAACTTTGGTGTGGCGGTCCCTGGAAGACGCGGACTTTCGGGTCTGAGAGAGCTGGTTATGTGGCTTGGGCTGTAGAGATTGTAGGGATTGCTGGGAGTGCTGACGGGACGACGCCGTTTCTAGGGCGGCGGAGGACAAAACGGCGGTGGAGATGAGGGTCGGATCTTCGAGGTTGCGTAGAGGGGCAAGGGCCATCTCTGAGCCCATGGGTGGTGGTGGTTTTAGGGTTGGGGCGCTCAGAGAGAGACAGAGAGAGGGAGGAAATTAGGGTTTTGAGAGGGTGCGGGAATTCGATTGACCCCACAGAGAGAGAGGGGCCCTTTTTATTTCTCGTGTGAGTGAGATACGTGGGCATAAGGCAGCGAGTGCGGGTTGACGGTGGGCCTTAGTCGGGGTAGATGGGTCCTACCGTCCTACTGAAGAGGGAGAGTTTCGGTTTGTTTTGCATGGTTTTTGAACTTGTTTTGGGGAAAGGGGTCCACGCGCTGGATTGAAGAGAGCAGCAGCCAGCCAGCAGGCACCTGATGAGAGAGAGAGTAGCTGACATTGAATAAAGACATGAATTAGTTTTTTTGCTTCGGTGGTCTTTTCTTGGACTCTTGTTTCCTTCTCCACTCAGCACTTCATTTCTGTCTCTCACTGTTTTCCTTCTTTTCTGAATTAGGCTAGGCTTTTCAGACCAAAAAAAAAAAAGAATTAGGCTAGACTTTTCAGACCAAAAAGAAAAAAGATTTCGGCTAGGCTTGTACGAAAATGATAATTTAAATATGGAAAATGATAATAATACTTTTCCAAGTAAAACAAATTTACGACTATGTCGTGATAACTCTACATCTTTGAAACTTAAACGCCCTCATGCTCTACTATATGTGAGGTGTCGTCTTAATCTTCTTCCCTTATTCTCGTGACATATGTAATCAGCCTTCTCACCTCAGTTGTATTAATATAACACATTTTTAAAAGTTATTGGTCACACAGTTTTTTGAAAAATACTCAATATTTTTTTAATTGTTTAAAGTAAACAAAAAAAAAGTATTAAGGAGACGAGAAGTATGCAAATATATTTTCTTAATTTAATAAAATGTTCTATGTTAAATTATGAAACAAAACGAAAATACTGTGTGATATTTTTTGTTTCTTTATCAACAGAAAAAGCGCCTGAACCTGATGCAGGCCCCTCTTTCTCTGTCGTGTCACGCGCTTGTAACCAGTGTTTCAAGTTTTTGTTTGGTTGGTTTGGTTTGGTTTCTGACAGTTTGACCAATGACGGATACTGAGACTGAAATGTCACAAATGCCCCTGTTTCCAGATGAAAAATTGTTTTGGCATCACTTGTCTCTCAGTAATTTTCCAACGTACTCTGTTGCGATCATTGTTAGTGCATTTATATTTTTGTTTGTTTGGAACATTTATGACTTGTTTGTTTGTTAGTTTGAAATTTGAGTTTAAATTTCGAACCTTGTTTCGGATATGGGTTTCGAGTTGTGGGCTCGGACTCTATATCTTGTTCTGGATCTTAATTTTGGGTCCATTCTATAAGAATTCCATTCCTCTTCCTTTTATTAAACCAAACATCGCCACTAATATTACAAAAGAAAAAGGCGTCGTGCTAGCGACCGTCGTCCATTAACTTGTATGCCAGATGTTGATACAAGTGAATCTCACACAGCACCAACGACTGACAGTAATTCACACGTGTGGAAATGACACCGAGAAAAAGAGACGGACGATCAACTACACTTTGGATTACGAGAAAAGCCTTGGGCCCATAAGTCTTATCATAGGCCAGGTTTGGACTAGAGGTCTATCAAACATTCTGGCTCAAGCCTCTTATTCGGTGAAGCCCAAGTTATTGATTTCTGTTCATTAAAAAATGAAGAACAAAAAAAATGAAAGAGTGAAAAAGCCCAAGCTGATCCATTTGATAGAACAAAGTAAGTGATTTTGAGGTGTGAAATAGTCACTGAAAGCAGGAGCAGAACCTCCCCTGCTGCATTATCTGCAAAACACAGGAAGCCAATGCAAGGTACACACAGCAGCAGGGCAGAATATACACCGCCTTACTTGAATATACCACTAGCTTAGCTACACTCATAAATAACTATTTTGTTCTTGCAATGGAGGCTGGAAGACACTTTCTTTCTTCATCTTCAGCCTTTCCTTCAACAACCCACCTCAGGCATCCTCTTCCTTCTTCTTCTCCCTCTCCTTCAGGTAAAAAAAAGTTCACTACTTTGATATTTCCATTTTCTCATTTATTCTGTTTGCTTGCTGAGAATTTACTGGGAAAGTTTATAGTCTTTGGAATTCAGCAATAGGTACTTAAATATAAGTTGGGAATGATAGGTCTTTATGTTTAATCCCAATACAGCAACTGGGTATGTTGAGCTTTTGTGTTTCTGAGATGGGTTTTACATATTTAATTGTTGTGTTTGATTTTTATTCCTTGAACTTGAATTGATGCGTTAAATTGTGAAACAAAGACTATTAGCATAAATCTTTTCAGCGTAAAATCCTAATACAAGAGCTACATTTGGAAGTAGCGGATATTTTATTAGTTCTTTTTCCTGTTGAAACAGTTCTCAAAAAAGATTATTTTTCTGCGAATACATGCATAGGAGTGTGAATAATTGTGTGTTTATCCCTCTATGATAAAAGGTTCTAGAATGAGAATTGAGATGCTGAGTTACTTAAGTTAATTCTTTAGAATCTGATACTATTGGGGTTAATGAAGAGATGCAGATTATTATGCTGATAGTAATTGTCCACAAAAATATTCGAGTAAGGGACAGTTTACCTCCCCTTTTGTCCATTGTTGGTTAACGTCAGGCTTGTTGGCACTCCTTATTTTTCAGTGTTGATGCTCCATGAGCAAGCAGTTCCTGCAGTTACTTCTGTGCCAATTACATTTGTAGCTCGACATTTTCCTACCTCGATTCTTTTACAAGAGCAGCGTGATGAGTTCAAGCCTCTATCGCATGTACTGAAAGAAGAGAAAACATCTGAGGTTAGACTTCTGTTGTAGACATGCTCTGCATATAAGTTAGATCAGATGTGCGCTTTAGATGTGCACTGCATCTAACTTGAATAATCCTTAATGGTGTAAAATTTCTTACTCAAACTTCTGTTTTCCCTCGTTTGAAATTATGCCTATTGATGATACTAGTTTTCTTTTTTAAAATGCCACCATTGATTTGTATATTTCAACATTTTGTGAGGCCTCTTCTTTCTTACACATTTACCATTTGACATATATACTTAGGATTGCCTACTTTTTAAAAAATGACTCATATGCTATCTCTATTTCTCTCTTGGAAAACTCCTCATTAATTACCATTTTCTGTGTTTTTAAAAGGCTACGTTAGATAGGATGCAGCTAGAGACTGGACCCTCTGTCCATGAAGATTTAGACATTGATGGCTTTTACCCGTTGGTGAAGGGCTCTAAGCCCCAATTGCTTAACCGCCCTGATCTTTTAGATGTGTAAGATTAATAGAACTCCCTTTTTTTTTTAATTACTTGCATCTTTTTTTTTTGGGTGATTGCAATTTTATTACCAAATTGCATCCTTATGTCATGCCCATGTTGTATCTCTGCCTTGCAGATTTTCATCCTTACAACCAGGGGTACAGCCATCCACACCTTTGACTGTGGAGTCTATTACCACTGCTTCCAATAAGCATATCGACGCCGAACCATGTAATGTAGTTGCCCTGGCTAAGAAAGCTTTGTCAGCCTCCAGAGAAGCAGCCTCATTAGCTGAAGACTCCCAATCAATCGGAGCTGATTTGGGGTCAGTTTTGTGTTACTTCCCTGTATCATTATGATTTCCCTATCAAATTGCTTTGGAACTGAAGCCAAAAGTTTTTGTCTAGTTCGGGGTATACAAGTTTGGCCAACTGGCTAGTTGAGGAGGAGAACACTGTAAGGTCAACCCGAATTCTAGAGAGGCGGCGCAAGAGAATTAAGAAAAGGAAGGTGCCTAAGTCAAAAGTTATAGTTCATGAGACAAACAGTTATACAAGTTCAGATGTGCAGAAAAAGATAAATGAAGGATTTAATCCAAATGATCCCTTGCGGTTGTTCCTATGGGGTCCTGAAACAAGACAACTTTTGACTGCTAAAGAAGAGGCTGAATTGATTGCCCGAGTTCAGGTCTATATCTAAGTAATGTCTGTCTGCTGATTTTTGGCATTACTGGTTTATGTAGGGTCTGATACTGCATTCATGTGTCGAATTATGTAACAGGATTTATTTAAGTTAGAAGAAGTGAAGAGTAGACTTCAAACACAGTTTGGCCGTGAACCAACTTTGATTGAATGGGCTGAAGCTGTTGGAATTAGTTGTCAGATCTTGAAATCACAGCTTCATTCTGGTACCAGCAGCCGTGAAAAGCTGATTTATGCTAACTTACGTATGGTGGTTCACATTGCTAAACAATATCAAGGAAGAGGTCTTGGCCTCCAGGACTTAATGCAGGTAACTTCACTGGAAGAATGCTTTCTTATATGTAGTCCTTAGGCCTAAGACTTGACGGTTTTTGTTACACAACACATCTTACCGGCAAACTTTGACTTCTACTCCAAAGTTTTTTCTTTTTGCTTACTTTAAGGCAGTAAGGCATTGTATTAGATCATGAAATTGCATTGGCAAGTCCTACATGCCAGATTGAAATTTTAAATTTGTGCCATCTGTTCGGATCAACTATTGTTCATCTGTATCCTTCATGATCAGATAATGGATATTATTGTATTCATCTCAGCAATGTGAACAATTCCTAGAATGGCATATATTATACATATGCTCTATCTGATTGTTTGGTTAGGTTGTATTGGAGGTTAAACAATAATTCTTTTCAGAAAACTTCATTGCAACCAAAGAGCAGTATTTTGATTTTTACAATAAGACCTGGACTTGAGAATTAAATTGCTTTTGTATGTTTATCTGATACTTTTGTAGGAGGGAAGTATGGGTCTTATGAAGAGTGTTGAGAAGTTCAAACCCCAAGCTGGTTGCCGATTTGCTACTTATGCATACTGGTGGATAAGACAAACAGTTAGGAAGGCCATATTTCAACATTCCAGGACCATCCGCTTGCCGGTAATGAAAAAATTACCGTGTCTCCAGTCTTTTCTTTGCAATGAGATTCTTCTTCAAGTATCTATCTTTTGTGTCAACTGATTGTATCATGTTCTGAAAAATTTCTGTTATCTCCATAGGATTTTGCTACAGAATGAAAATGATTGAATTGGTTAATGCAGATGATGAGGAAAAGTACTGTTGCCATTGAAATCTGTACCTTGAATTCTTAGTTTCATCACAACTTTTCGCTGTAGTGGAAAATTTAATGTTACCTTGCTAATATACTAAATCCGCTTAGCCCATGTCTGAATACTCAAAAGTTAACTATTTCGTAGTGTGTCCAAAGCAAAAAGAACTTCACTGAATATGACAATTATTCACAGGAGAACGTGTACAGCCTCCTTGGCAAAGTATTGGAGGCAAAGAAATCATGTATTCAGGAAGGAAATCACAACCCAAACAAAGAAGAATTAGCGAGACGGGTTGGTATTACAGTTGAAAAGTTGGAAAAGTTGCTATATGCTACAAGAATGCCACTTTCAATGCAACAACCAGTCTGGGCTGACCAAGATACTACCTTTCAGGTAAAGATTCTTGTTGTCTCGATTTTCTTATATACCTCTCTCTCTCTCTCTCTCTCTCTCTCTCTCTCTCTCATACTTTTCTGGTATATGATATGGCTGTATACAACTTCAATTTTGAACGTGATGTAATTTGTTGGACTATATTGAGCATGGTTTCTCCTATGGTTTAAGAAGCTAACATTTTTTCTTTCACAATTACAGGAGGTAACTGCTGACACTGGGGTTGAGATCCCAGATGTGAGTGTAGCAAAGCAGCTGATGAGGCAACATGTGCGCCACCTCCTCAGGAAACTCAATTTAAGAGAGAGACAGATAATCAGGCTAAGATATGGCATTGAAGATGGCAAGCAGAGATCACTATCAGAGATTGGTGGCATGTTTGGATTGTCCAAGGAGCGGGTGCGGCAGCTGGAAAGCCGAGCATTCTTGAAGCTCAGGCAGTCCCTTGGAAGCCAAGGGCTTGGGGCTTATGGTCCTTTACTTGTTTAGAAATGCAGCACGAGGCTATGGTATCTACTGCGTCGGTTCGATTTCTGGTATCTTTTAAGGAAATCTGGAGTTCAGCTGTTGAGCTCCCAGCTTTTGGAGCTGAATGTACAGCAAGCTGAGGCTTGATATATAGAGAACGTCCAAAATGAACAACTTAGGCTTAAGGGTCAAAAATTTTGAGCTTAGCAGAGGCTAGGTTTCAATGCTCCAAAGTTGCAATATTGGTTGAAGCTCTATACTGTAAGTTATTGTATATTTCTCACATTTTTATTCAAAGCTAACACTCCTAATTGAGGTGTGGGCGCTTCTTGTGTCATTCGGCAGAAGCAAACTGATCAAATTTTGCTCAAGGCTTCCTTGAATTGTGCATTTCGAATTTACAATCTTAGGTAAACCTATTTTGTGTAGATTTTACCAATCCAAAGTGATTTCATCCATTCTTTATAGTTCAGATATTTTAAATTCAAGTAATTGACTCTACTGGCCAACGAAAATTTGACTTCAGTTCGAGAGAGGATAGAGACATAAAAAATTATATATAATCCTTTATTGAGTTAAGACTTGGCTGTATGAAGGCTGCCTACAAGTGAATGATATACTCTGTCATCAGGTGTGAGGCCTTCTCTTTTCATCTCATCATACAACTTAAAAGCTTCGTCTGTTCTCCCATCCTTAGACAAACCTGAAATCATTGCTGTATATGTGACGACATTACGAGTTAAATCCCTCTGAGCCATTTCATGAAATAATTTCAGTGCCTCATCCACCTTGCCATCAATACATTCGCCATGTATAAGCGATGAATACGTATACGTATCTGGCATCAACCCCTTGTCTTTCATCTCCTTCTTTAGCTTGTGAGCTTCCTTCATCTTACCTTTCTTGATGTACCCATCAATCAGAGCATTGTATGTTACAGTGTTAGGTCTATCTCCCTTCCTTTCCATCTCTTGAATTACCTGCTTTGCTTCGACAAAGTTTCCTTCCTTGCAGAATATGTCAATTAGAGTAGTGAAACACACTACGTTTGGAGCCACACCTCTTTCTTCCATTGTGAACAACAAACTCTTTGCCTCCTCATATCTATTTATTTTACACAATCCACTAGCTATAGTGCTGTAAGTAAACACATCAGTTTGAAAGCCTTTCCCTTCCATGAAATCCTGCAGCCTTAGAGCTTCATCCATCATCCCTTTTCTGCAGTACCCGTCCATCAGCGTATTAAACACAACTTGGTTTACGTCAATGCCTTTACTTTGCATCTCATTCACCAAGATGTCTGCCATCTTCATCTGTCCGGCCTTGCACGCACCATTAATCAATGCCCCGTAAGTGTGAACATTCGGGACAAGGCCTCTTTGAGTTAATTCGTCGAACAGAAACAACGCCCTTTTCATATTTCCCACTCTATCATTCCAATTAATAATCGAAGTATAAACATATACATCTGGTTCTATCCCTCTCTCACGCATTTCCTCAAACACCTTTTCAGCATCTTCAATCTTTTCACAGCTACCAAACCAATCAATCAAAAGCGTGCATGTTGCCACATTATAACCCACACCATCCTTCTCCATCAAGCTCAAGGCCTCATTAATACCCTCAAAATCCTTCCTTTCAATGTATGCTTTCAGAAGTGTGTTATATGTAACAACATTAGGCTTAATTCGTCTACCTGCCATTTGACCCATCAAAGCCTTAGCCTTTTTCACCTCCCCTCTCTTACAAAGCTCATTCATCACAAGCGTCAATGAATGAACAGTGATTTGAACACCCGTTTCAACCATTTGATCAAAGAACCTCAAACATAAATCCACATGACCACATTTCTTCAATGCCAGCAAAAGCACAAAGCAGGACCTTTCTTCAATCTCAAACCCCTTCTTCTCCGCATAGTCAAAAACCCCAACAGCCTCCTCAAACATTTTGTTATCTGCATAAACCCTGAACAGCATATCACACAATGTCTCAACAAATTTCACGCCTTTACGCTCATCCTCAGCCAAAGAGACAATTTCAGAAACAGGACATCGAAGAATATCATTGGAGACAATACCATTCAATACAATTTTCATTTGGGCAAATTTCTTAGCTTGATAGAGCCTGCAAATGAGGGCTACATGGGCTTGAACATTGGGTTTGTGCGAAGTGAGAGATGGGTTTGTTTGGAGAAAGCTGAATAAGCTCAAGCAAGAATGGGGCGGGACGAGTGGGTTTGAGAGGACGAGGTTGGTTATGTGGGGGTTGAGATTGGAGAGCAGAGATGGGGTGGATTTGAGGGGTTGAAGGCCTGAATGGATTAGGATTTTAGAAATCTTCTGAGCAATTTCTTGGTTTGATATCAATGTGGGGTCTGTGGGGAAGAGTTTCTTCGAAGTTTTGAAGGTTTTCTGAGAAGACATTGTTTGTCAAAGCAAAGAAGAAGAAGAAGCTCTGTTTAGAGCTCGATTTGCAATGAAGCTCTGTTTAGAAAGAGGTCAATTTTAGCGGGTATAAATGTGATTGCATTGGTCAAACCGATCAGACGATCGTGGCCGTTCATCTTTTTTTTTTTTTTTTTTTGAGCCGTTATCCCTACTAAACATTCAAAGATGAGGATATTAATTTGCTTTTGCCTAAACAATATGTGGGATCAAATCAATAGATCGGATTTTTATATGGATCGGTTCAAAATTATTTAATTAGTCAAATATGAATATTTTTAATTCATAATTTATCAAATTGTAACACCACGTGACGTATTGATATGATATTATAGTCTCACACAAATTTATTTATGTTATCATAGAGAATAGAGATATAAGTTAATTAATTTGATGTATACCTTATGCCTATATGTGAATGAGATTTACATTACTAATGATAATTATCTAATGGTTTAGAGGAGCAAATTGCATTCATAATAAAAGAAAGAAAGTAACAACTACTTTTAGCATTCAATATTTGTACTTCTCCATATTATATAAAGTAGGGGTGTTTTCGATGCAATAATCACACCGAAATTAGGAAACCATTTACCGGCCGATGACCTGTAGTATACCCAAAATATAAACCAACGCCGCACCGCAGAAGTCCGATTACCAGAGGGAACGGTTACCGTTGGTGGCGGTGGTATCGGTCAGTGATAGAACCTGCAAAATAGGAAAAGCAAAAAACCAAAGATCTAACAGAGAAAAGGGAGGAGAGAAAGAGGTAAGGCAAAGAGAGAGGGGAAGAAGAGAGGAACTGCACAATTCATGTCGGCGATGAACCGCACAATTCATCCACCAAAACGTAGAGAGAGAGAATAAGAAGGAAGATGGAACAAAGTCATGTAAAATCCTAATTCCTCTATAACCCTTGCACTCTTATCGCCTCAAAACTTTTAAAAAAAAAAAAAAAGCCCAAAGCTTGCTCTCTCTCTCTCTCTCTCTCTCTCTATATATATATATATATATATATATATATATATATAACCCTAATTCCTCTTCTTCTTCTTCTTCATCAAATCCAGCCATTCTCTCTCCCTCTCTCTTTCTCGACTCTGTCACTGACTCTCGCTCTCTCTCATCCGTCTCCTCTCTCTCTCTCTCTCTCTCTCACTCTCTCACTGGACTTCGTCTATGTCTCTGTCTCTGTCTCTTTGTGGACTCCATCTCTATTTGTCTATCTCTCTTGCTCTCTTATTATGGGGATGAAGGTGATCATGACAGGACCCGACCCGAATTCCACCCCGAAACCCATGCCGAATCCTGTGGTTGTTCCGACATCATCTCAATGTCGAGCCCACATACTAAACAAGTATCCTATTCCGAAACAAATGAAAAAGGGACCGAGACTTCTGCCGAAAATCGGGCAGAGTCTCCCCAGAAAGACGTACAATCCCAAAAGTTCAACATGATAGAATACAACATAAATGTATACACCAACTGCTAGCATGCCTACAAAATACATCATAGGCCTCCGGTCTTCAAATTCAACCCTAAAGGGCGATAATAGAGCAATTCTAAGAGTATGTGAGTTTACAACAAAATTCAAAGTTAAAGATAATGGCCATAGAGTCCTACAATCAAGTCGAAGCTCGAGAAGAGGAGCGCTCGGCCGAACCTTACGGAAGCAACGACTACGGCCTGGTGGGGCGCAAAACAGAAAGAGTGTGAGTGGACAAAAATAAAGTTTTAGTAGTTCAAATCAACGTACTAACCCCACCGTTTCAAAAACGATGCTAAAATTATGCAGTTCAAATCATTTATATACATAATCATTCAAAACCCAATAATCACAATGTAATAACATAATAATCTTATCATAGTACTGTTTCCTATTCTTTCCCACCCTCACATAACCACATGCCAGGAGGCAATACAAGCAAGGAATGATCCTCACTAAAAGAAATACGAATACGAAGATAATAACACGTACATATAGTAATATAGAACCTCAACACAAAAACAACTGTACCGGGGAAACAATCCAATAGGGGATCACTTGACGAGACACCAGGACAGCGCCATAGTGGCCCCGTGCCCTGGGTTGAGCCATCCAAAAGGAACTAAGCTCGCCAGCACGTATGACAAGAACCTCAATACCAATACGTCCGTGAGAAGTCCTACGCGCAGACTACCCAATCAAGGGTCTATAGTCACACCCTGTTAAGGAATGCACCGGGTATTCGACATATCCAAGTAACCATATCCATAAGAACCGGGGGAAGGTACATACAATGGTGCCAACAACACTCCGCTCAAACACAACTCAATATTCACATTTTCAATCACTTTCCAACCTCATATCAATCATATGTACTCAAACCCTAAATTATCATACACTCGGACATATATATGTCCATAACTCAATAACCAACATAGATACTGAAAATAAGGACCTCATCGTCCCAAACATATATTTACATAGTTAAAATAGTCACAAGCGTCAAATGACAGCATATTAATCCATAATCAAGTAAAATGTCATAATCATCGAAAATTCATATTAAAAACTGTATTCAAATCTCAAATCAAGAAAACGTCAAATCATATTAAAGTCTCAAGTCGAAAAACGTCAAATCATATGCATGGTTGTTTTTTCATTGAAAGATATGCACATTGAAAACAAAGTCCACTCACAGATAGTCCCAAGCAACTTGACCATGGGAGGGTCCCGCTGAGGATCACGAGAAGACTGAGTACATATTTCAAGAATACGAGGATTAAATTAATAAACCGAACTTTGAACGCCAACCTTAAAGTCAAACACTAACTAATCCCGACTCAAAGTGTGCATACACTCATACGAAGAATTCTAAGGTCCACTACGTTCGTTAGAAGACGAAACAACCTCGGGAGACGCATGGTCAACCCTTGGTCAAACTTTCCCGAATAGGTCAACCCGGGCCGTGGGGCCCACGACCTCCAAACTTAGATCCGAAAGTTCCTATAGGTTCACTACGGCTTAAAGAACATGTCCTGAAAGTTTAGTCGCGATCGAACAATCGGATTGCTCATGATCGCACGATCAGACGATTACGGTTTAATTCAAACTTTAAGAAATTGATCCAGAGCATCCGGGGCTCCGATCCACGATCCGCCAATTCCTATACGATCCTAGAAATATGAGGAACAACATACGTGAATTCGAATTCGATCCAACAGTCCGAACCTATCGAACCTGAACAACGCATAATAGGTGTAGGTTCGATCGATGTTCAAACGATGTCCGAATCGTAATCCGAGCACACATACACGTTCACGACAACACGAGGGTTGCAACAGAACAGAGAACCGTCGCCACATCTTGGCCCACGTGCCGCCACACTCGCCGCCGTGGGTTTAGGTGTGTTGAGCAATTTCCGGCCAACACCCAAACTTCGAATCCTTCAACACCGCCTACACCATTAGAACCACCACGTTGAGGTGAGTTCGGAACCGGTGAGAACCGGCCAATAACCGCCCATTAACTGGTCGAAAATTCGAAGTGAAATCTAGCCAAAATTGACATTGAGATCTGAATGGTTTGAGGCCAAAATGATCGAAACCAAGTATGCATGAAGCTTAAATAGGGAGAGGGGGTTCGATTTCGTACTGGATCGTCGGAGAAGACAATGGGAGACGCTGAAACGACAGCGTGAAAACCCAGCTTCGAACCAGTCAAAACTGCCAAAGAATGGAGGTTTCCGGTGGGATTTTCGAGTGCGGCGTGACCGGGACGGTGCGCTGGTTCTTTTGCGACAGATCTCGAGTCCAGCTGCTCCTAATGAGGGAGATCGGAGATAGAGGGAGAGAGAGAGAGAGAGAGAGAGAGAGAGAGAGAGAGAGAGAGAGAGAGAGAGAGAGAGAGAGAGAGAGAGAGAGAGAGAGAGAGAGAGAGAGAGAGAGAGAGAGAGAGAGAGAGAGAGAGAGAGAGAGAGAGAGAGAGAGAGAGAGAACGCGCTCTCTAATTGGTCCGGGTAGTTTTATCATTTTTTTATTCAATTTTGGAAATTACCAAAATTCCCTTTGAGTTCTAAAACTCGTATCGAGACGTGCCACCTGTCAATGAACTCATTTCAACAAGCCGGACGCAATAACTTAACTCGTTTCGCCAAATTCTCGTCCGAAAATATAATTGACCAAAATGCCCCTTTAATTATTAAATTCCAATTTAATTTAATTTTTATTATTTTAATTCCTTTTCATTCTTTTTAATTACCCAATTTAATTAATTTATTTATTTAGCTTATTTTATTTATGAAATTGGTCCGGGACGTTACAAATCGGGTCTTGGGGGAGAAAACAGGAGAGTGGGAGAGAAAAAAATATAAGGAGGATTGGTGTGGGTTGCAAGCGGGAAGTTGCAGAGGAAGTTTCAATTTTTTTTCATTCTTAGTATACTCAATCTGTTGTAGTAGCCGATAAAATTGGCATCTGGACACTGGCTCAAATCGGTCCGGTTGGCCAACCACAACCTAGTTGACTTTTTGGTCAACCTCGATTTATTGGCCGCAAAAGTCAGACGATAACCGGTTGTTTGCGGTATTTTCAGTCCAACCGCAAAGCCCTAATATAAATATTTTATCTAATTTTGAACTTCTCCATATTATATAAAGCTTCCCTTCAACAAAAAAACTGAAAGACTTACTATTAGCTATCACCATATTATCTTAAAATACATCACTTAACGAGTTTCAATCTCAATCTTAACTTCAACTACATAATTTTCACTTATATAATAAGCAAAAAGAGGATAATACCACACTTAACGAGTTTCAATCTCAATCTTAATTTCAACTACAGAATTTTCAGTTATATAATAAGCAGAAAGAGGACGGTCATCGATCATTTCCGTATCAAGATGGAACAAAGTCATGCCACTCAGAATCCCAAAACGCCTCTCAATTTTGCTTCTCAGATCAGCCACCATAATTGTTTCTCTCATTCTCACAAACCCTATATGTTCGTTTTTATTCCTCACCCAAATAATGCATTTTGGTTCTCCAGGCAAAGGTGTCACACTGAGTCTTAAAACACCATATTGTTGGGGGAAGTAATTTCCAACTATGCCCTCATCCTGCAGCATTATTTCGTCTAGCCACAGGGTCTGCCTCTCCACCCCCACATTCAAACGCTCCTCAATCCCCCTCTTCACATCAAGAATTGTTGCAGAATGTGGTTTTTCAATCTCAGGGGTGACTTGCCCTCCTGTAATTATTATGAGAACCATGGCCACAAAATAACCCACCAAACACTTCTCTCACTTCGAGTTTACAAAAAGTCTTTTTTAAAGATTTTAAGTTTGATGTGATTTAAATATGTAAAATTCATGTTAAAGGGTGTTCCTCTCTCTCTAGTCACATTTTTTAGGTGCAACAGAAATCTCATGTGCCTACCCATCATGACTACTATACATTCATGTTTATTTTGATGCTTAGCATTCCTTTTTGTGTGTTTTCCTTTTCTTCTATTTATTTTTCTTCTTAATGTCATGTGCTTTTTTCTTTTTCTTTTCTTAATGAGCAATTCAACTTGCGCGCATCAAATTGTGATTGATTTGTAATGAGAAATACAGTTTACATGTAATTAAAGAGCCAGAATCTTATGGGAAAACCACTTTCTAGGCATGCTTGAGAGGTTTCTAATAAATCTCAGTTGTTAAAATGTGTCCAATATTCCTTATGAGATATAGGACAATAACTTCTTTGCACTTGGGATGTCATTTGGCAAATCACACACTGTCACGTGTTTTAATTTTTCGACACATGATTGACTTGACATACCACCAACGTGTTCCGGCATGAAAGTTTTTCTTCAATTTAATGCAAAGGAAGAGTAGCATAGCTAGCTGCAGAATCAAATAATTATATGATATGATATCATTACTTTGTTGACTAGTTTAGCCTATTACCTTACCTATTAGCCAATTTAACCTTTTGCAGTCTGTGGCTAGGTAACTGTAAAACTGTGATCTACATTTACTATAAATACACAAAGCAGAGTATAGGTGGCCCAAGAACACTTATAGCTCAAAGCCTGAAAAAAAACCTCTGGCTTAGCACATGGCAGGACCCATATGTTCATGATCTTGAGTCTTTAATTAAATTTGCTTGGTCAGCAGATGCAGAAGGCATCACAAAACAAAATCAACGTCATCAGGACAATTCACAGTCGTACAGATAAGCTTTATGTGTCTTGGCCACTAATTGCATGCATTTTCTTGAAAACTTCCAAGCTTCACTTTTCTTAATACTAATGAACTATGATAAAAGTTCAATTAGCTGATAAGAATGTTCTTAATTACTTGGGACATTGTTGAAGAATGCATGGCCAAGCTAGTACTTATATATATATATATGTGTGTGTGGAGGAGAACATTCCACAAATTATTTAGTCCACCTCTTGTTTTTAATTTAGCGACACTGTTTGTTTCCTTTATGCAAATCAGAACTTGACAAATATGCAAAAATTATTTATTAAAAACATTACAATAAAAATATTTGTGTACACATGGCCAATGGGGTCTTAGCTTAGTGTCATGCATGCTAGTGATCTATAGCATAATCACCCATGGTATCATGGGTGTGTGAAAATACCCCATTTCCACTTTTAGATAATGAGACAAATATTTTCCTTTAGACCGGAACTGTCTTAATTAGGTCTATATAATGAAAGGAAAGTGACACATATATACAACAGACTCTGGAGTTAAGGGCATTTAAGCAACAAAACTTACATGTAACGGGAATAACATTGTTTTGTTATTCCCGAAGTTATTCTATGTGTTATTGTATTATTGGCCGGGATGGCAAAAAGTGATATCCCCGTTACATGAGAATTTCTTTCACATTTATGGGTGTGGTGTGGAGGCGGGAGTAAGGTCAAGGATTCTATTGCATTTGTTTGACCAAAATAATGTAACACTGTACTAGACACTAGTCTCCTAATTAAACTTCATGTCACCTAAAATTTTACGCTGCCAGAAGAGCATGAAGTTATACTGTTTCACTTGAATTTTTTTTTTTACCGGCAGAAGCATGGCAGTTAACCACAAATAATATGTATGCAGTACGAGAGGCAAATTGAATTGAATTAATCTATGGATGGCTTTGGAGTGGGGTCAAGATGAATTTGTATTTGAAAACAAATCAGGTAACAAAAATGGCAGGAAACTTTGGCCCATTCTATGTTTCATATGCTATGTTATCCTCCTGACAGCTGGTGGGTTTGCAGTGTTCACAGTTCATATCCAACCCATATTAAAAATTTCTCTTCTGCCTGCACCAATGGCTCCCATCATTTCTTCTACATAATCTAACCCCAGGCCCCACAATCTCCAATAAAATAAAATAAAATTATATAGCAGAGCCATCAAATTTATTCACTAAGTTTGCATCTACTAGAAATAAAAGAGATTCTGAATGAGATCATATTTAAATAAAAGAAGAAAAAAAATTGTCACCTTATTTGATGAATAAATGTGCTTATTTCACAATGTAATTTTATAACTTGAACAATTCAATGTTTAGGTTCTCATTCAAAGATTATTCCTTCAAATTTCATTTAAGTCAGAATTATTTAGTCATCCTTATTCATCGGAAACATTGTGTTTCATCTATTTATTGAGTCACACATAGATAATTAAATGCTTTCAATTACGACCTAAAAATAAATAGTTCGAATCATGAGACAGATGCATGTTACTACCTTTTCACATGTGTATATATTTACTGCTTCTAGTGGGACTAGTAGTGACAAATCTAGAAGCAGTGCAGCAGAAGCTGGTGAGAGTGATCAGAGCTTTGAATTTCAAGTCTTCATCAATATGGCGTTGGCAATGGAGGAAAGCGAAAGTAGCACTACTAGTACAACTACAAGCTTCAATCAAAATGCGCAGATGAACATGATGAACGGAGAGTGTGAATCCGGATGCCAGCGGCGGCCGTTCGGGAAAAAGTGCCGGCACCTGTTGAAGAAGCAGCGGACTAAATTCTACATCCTCCGGCGCTGCATAGCAATGCTCCTCTGCTGGCACGAGCGTAGCGACCCCTGATATAATAAGCAAGGCACCTACCTTAGCTAGCTTGTTAGTGCATTTTTCTTAATTAATTTTCTTTTTCTAATATTATTAATCTGCTTAAATATATTTATATATGTATAGAAGTATATTTGAAGGCTGTTCATGAACTTAGTTTCCAATTTGATGGAACCAATAAGATCTGTCCACTGTAATCTTAGCCTTTTGATGTTGGTTTTTCTTTCACTTTTCTTCTTCTCTATCTTCTAAATTCTGATCTCAAGGTGATCATATATATCATCATCAATTTATATTCATTGTATGAACTATATAAACTGCAAATGATTAAAACCAGATATTTAGATACAGGTTTTTTTTATGAATTGATTTTCAACCAAATTCTCTGTTAGTTTTATTTTATGAATTTCCATGTCCTTATTTGCTTCCCAGCTTTCTATTCTTGTACCCAACCTTGTTATTCCAGTTCTTAATCCGTCATCGCTTTTTGGCTTTTTTAATAAAAAATAAAAAATTTACAACCCATATCTGCAATAATATAAATAAAAAACGTAGTATTATTTTCAGAATATTAAATCAAATCAAACTAACAGTGTCTTTTATTAATATTATACTTTGTATTTTTGTTTGTTCGTTAATAATATATGAACGCCTATTTTTAAAAATAATAATAATAATAATACATACATACAAATATGAATTACTTTTCCAAAAATAGACAAAGGGAAATAATTTATAGTTTAATGCACATTTATAATCACGCCACCCAATACCCACAATATCCTAATTGAATTGTCAATTCGGACAGTCTAATCCCAAAAAGGGCACCTCCTGTTTAGGGAACACCAGACAGGAGCAAGAAAACAATTGTATAATTTTTTTCCTCGATCTATATTCTAAATTGTTAGTTTTTTTAAGGGTCATGTGTCCTCAAATCCCATCATCATTTCATTTCATTTAAATGTTCCTTGGCATGGAACCAAAATTTATGGTCCAGAATCCAGATGACGCATGCAATTGCATATATAAGTCGCTCATATACTTGTCAATAATAGAATAGAAGACAGACCCTGCATTTCCTATAATAAGTAATTGCTAGTGATGCTTGAATGCCGACTTAAAAAATAGACGGTTTGTATGAGATGATATTGTAGAATGATGCTATATTTAGAACCCAAGTTTGAGATAATTGTAAAGAAAATGAAAAATTGTTATTTTTTCTGCATGTGACCGTCCTATTCCTATAGTCAAACTTGGGTTGGGAAGTCATTTTCAAAGATGAGTGAACCTAGCCATGATCTCATAAATCATTAGGGTGTGTAACTATTTATTATTATTATTATTTATTTATAAAGAGTGTGTATGGGCCGATGCCGATGGATGTAGAGCTGGGGCCCACTACGTAGGTCAGCACAGCAGACAGCGGGAATCGTTGATAGCAAAGTGAGATGGGGAGGGAGGAGGTACGATCCCCTGTGGCGCAGGCTGTTGCTGAAAAGTGCCCCCCACCCCCACCCCCTCGTGCGGCCCTCTCTTTCTCTTAGGTACTTTTGGATGGGTCCCACCCAATTTTGATCTTTCAGATTATTGGTAAATTACTGTCCGCAGTCTTCTTCACCGACCTGATTTTTTTAACGTCTATTCAGATACTTGGTGCTGCTGTAATTTTTCATCACGGTGTTTCTTATTTTTGGTTTAAATCGGTTCTTTGGAGTTTCTTGTATGTTCACTCACATCACACTTTTAGCTCTTCATATGCAATGTCGGAACTAAAACGAGGGCTACTATGGGCTCTAGCCGAGGTGACCTTTTAAAAAAAATTAAAATATACTACACATATTTTAATGTCATCCACCTCATGAAAGCTTAGTATGCACTTAAATGTAGCCTAATAATCTATTATTCACTCAACTTTATAGGTGTATAATCATATTATATTAATTTATCTCAATTAAAAAACATAATCCCTTGGCAAACATTCACGACTTTAACTTTCTATGTTTTCCTATTTTCTCCCATTGTTTCCTTGATTTGTTGTCAATGTTTATTTTAAGCTAATAACTTTAGATAGACCACCCGTTGAAAAATTCTTAACTCCGCTCTTATTCATACGTGAGAAATTATACTTACTTACAATTCGTCATGTACTTGTTTTAATATATTGTTTTTCTCTTTAAAGTCTCTTTAACAAGTCAATAAGTGCCAAATTTTAATCGGTTTGTGAAAAAAAAAAAGAAGACACTTTACATATATATACACATATGTGACATATGAAATCAAATATTATTTAAAAAAAAAAACCCCCATATCTCTAGAAATTAGAATGGTGGAATGATCATATAGTGGTTTGAAGCATTTATTCCCTTAGGTAAGGTCACGAGTTTGAGTCATAACATACGTGTTAGTGTGTGTGAGTTTCGTATATTATTACCCATCTCAATAAAAAAAGTAAAAAATTTGTGGAATGACAAAACATAAAGATGTGAATGTAAAAGGTCAAGAACAAAATGCTTACGTGTGGGGCCTGGTAGGGGAGAGAGACTTGCTTGCACCGAGGATAGGACAACAGTCCTATCCCCCTCCAATCGCAGCTCGTTAAGTGTCTATTTTCTAACGAAGTATGGACATGTGGCGGGTTGCGATTGAAGGGGATAGGATTGTTGTCCTATCCCCGGTGCAAGCAAGTTTTTTCGCTGGTAGGGGGCTAATTACACGTGCATTCCTGACATGGTTGAAAAATTTGACGTTACAGAGTTTACATATCTGTGCCAAAAGTCACAATATTTGACGTGCAAGAACCATTGACAACCTGCCACGTGGGGACGCACGTGTGTGTAAAGTTGTAAACAAAAGATACTGTAGAGCTGGAGCAAGCAGCCGGCCAGTGAACAAGAACCCTACTCTTTCTTTACCTCTTTTTAGGTTTTCTTCTCCAACCACTTGTTGTCAGTGGTCCCATAATTCATTTTCTTGCCAAATTCTATCAACTACCCAAATTCCAATAGCTACCACGGATCACCAAGGTAGAAGTTTCTATCTATGCCCATCTCAAATGTTTTTCTTCTTTCTTTTTTAAATAAAAAACTCCGACAACTCACTGTAAACTTAGTTGTTCTTCCGTTGAGAGAGTTTCGAATATAAGGTATTTGAATTAAGGAATCTGCATAAGAGAGTGGAGCTGAAACATATTTGTTGAAAATGTACCACTTTCGGTGAGTGAAGTGTTGGCTGAGTCACATAACGTTAGGGTATAGGACCCTTTTGTGTAGGGCAACCCTACGGAAAAAAAAATATTGAAGCAAGATGAGAAATGTGGTGGGGTAGAAAGGCTTGTCAAGCGACATAATTGCGATCTAGCTAGGTCGACGATAGGGTGTTGCTTCTTCTCTCAGACCATTATTATGAATGGTATATGATATGATTTGATGTTTTCTTTACCATCTAAAGTATTAGAGGATTGCCAACGAACCATGTCCTCTCATATCAGAAAACATCATGCTGTTTTTTGGGGTTGTTTGAGGAAAGTCTTGCTCTTGTTACAGGAAAGATAAGATCTAGATTCCCTATAATAATAAGTTTTTTAAGACATTGAAACAAGCAAGTTTAAAAGAGACCAATGTATAGTTTTCAATTTTTTTTATCTATAAAAAAAATCAAATCAAATCAAATCATGTGTATGATTTTAAAGGGCAGGAGGGCTTTTTAGCTTGTAAAGGGCAAAGACTAGAAAGAAAGAGAGCTATAAAAAAAGGTTAAGAAAACAATGGATCGTGACACATTGACATTACAAATGAGGACTGAGGAGCCACTAATTTCTTGTTTCCCCATGCGGGGTTGCCCCCTATAATGTAAGCAAGCATGGTCTAATCACGGCTCTCTCTCTCTCTCTCTCTCTCCTTTATTTTATGCCTGCTTTATTAAGGATAATTAATCGGTTGCCTTGCATTCCTAAGTATCTGCTATGCTTGTCCCGCTTTTGAGGTTAGAGCAAAAGTCGATATCTAATATTTGAACTTACGATTTTTAGGTATAATGGTCTCCGAATTATGATCCGATTCGCATTTTGATTACTCAATTTTCAAAATCGTTCCCGTGATCTTTGAACTTCAATTTTGTTAGGACAATGCTCATGCCGTCAATTTTGTTTACTTTTATGTTAAATGCAGGGGTAAAATGATTTTTTTGTATTAAAAATATTCATAAAACTAATTAAAAATAAGAAAAAGATGAATAAACATAAAATAATCATGGTTGTTTGAATTTGAGAGGTTGGGTAAAGAGATTGAGCTGGATTCATGGGGCTGAGAAAGAGAGAGAGAGGTTTTTAAAACATAAAAATAAGTAATTTTTTTAAGAAAATTCATTTTTTTAATTAGTTTTTATTAATTTTTTATGTCTAATAATACAAAAATATCATTTTACCCATGCATTTAATAAAAAAGTAAACAAAATTGATGGCAGGACCATTTGTCCTAACGAAACTGAAGTTGAAGGACCATGGGAACGATTTTGGAAATTGAGGGACTCAAATGCGAATAGAGTCTAAGTTCAGGGACTAATGGACCTATTAACCCTTGAACTTATACTTTGCGCATTTTGCAAAACAGAAAAAGGGCAATAAAGGAAACATAGCAGTTTGAGTATGTATGTATCCTTAGAATCAAGGAAAAAGTTTGGCTCCTTAAAATTGAGGAGGGGCTCCTCTCTATAACAAATGTCGTTTTTTTTTTCCGTTACAAGTTTGTCAATTTTGCAATGTCAAACCCACCTTACTTTTAAGGAGGAGCTCTTTAGTTTTAAGATGTCAAGTTAATCTTAGGTTTGAGTATGCATTTGTTTAGAGGAAACAAGAATGAGATTTTAGAGGAAGAAGAATTTCTCTGTTGTGTAGCATAATCTTCTGGTGTTGTGTGTGTGTTTTTTTTCTTTTTTGTTTAAAACAAAAAGTAATTTGTCCAAACTAATGGTAGTTTTTATAAGTTGAAAAGTAAAAAATTACAATTGATGATTCCATATCTAATAGCAGGATTCTTGTTTGGTAGAGATCTCTACCAAAATCAGCTGCTCTATCTTTACCTCAATTCTTCTTCTATTCTACTCTGATGGTGTGTTAACTAATCAGGAATTGGAATTCTCATTAAGAATTGAATTCCACTTATGGAGTATTCATACGTTTACTTCACATCAAGGAATTGAAAAATAAGTGGGATCCACACAAAATTAGGAATTGAATTCCTGATTTTGGAGGAATTCAATTTCTTAGGTGGGAGGTGGTATTCTAATTCATGGAGAACTAACCCATTAGGAATTCATCTTTTTTACCCATTATATCCTTACACAATTTTTAAAAATTCCAAATTTGTCATCTACTTTAACCTAACGAGGACCTTTTAGTAATTAGTACCACTCCTACCCCAATTCCATATGATTTAGTAAACAACTTCAATAGGAATCCAGAATCTAACTCCCCTCAATCCATATGGTTTAGTAAACAACTTCAATAGGAATCCGAAATTTAATTCTTCTCAATCAAACTCCTAAATTCAATTCATCCTCAATTTAATTCCTCCTACTCCAATTATGGATTAGTAAATATGTAATGAATTCATAATAACCGAGAAAAGGTAAAACTTATAAATACTTGTCAGGGTTAATTATTCAAATGATTCTCAAACTTATACCCGATTTACATTTTGGTCCCTCAATTAAATTTTTCGTTCAAATGGTCCATCAACTCTATATTAATCGGTCCATTGGTCCTACCGTTACATGCTGTCAATGTTGCTATTAAATATGAGGGCAAATTGGTCATTTCGGTCATTTCGTACGTTAAAAATAAATAAATATTGAAAAATGAAATAAAAAGCTCTCTCTCTCTCTCTCTCTCTCTCTCTCCATTCCCCCATGACCACCACCTCAAGCTCCAACCCCCAAACCCATCCCACAACCACCCTCCACCCCAGGCCCTATGAACCCAGAACCCCAGCTCCTCCCCACCCTCCACCGAGCAAGCAACTACAGAAAAAAAAAGAAAAAAAGTTCCACATACCCCCTCCCAACGAACCCAGAACTCCAACTCAACAACCACCAAGACCCTCTCCCCCCTCCCCCTTGATTTCCCTTCATTGTTGAGAGACAACCACCCACCACCCTCCTCCCTACCCAACAACCACCTTACATCCATCAAAAAATATTCTCAAGACACCCAAAAATCCCCACCCCATTACTATTTTAATTTTTTCTTGATGTTGTAGTTTTGATCTTGTTGATGGTAATAGTTTACCCAATGAGTTGAAAGAGAGGAGGTGGGTCTTCGTGGTTGGTATGGTGGTGGGGTGGTAGCTGGTCGGGGATGGGGTAGAAGGGGGCTGGTTAGGTTTTTTTCAATGCTTTTTAATTGATGTTTTGGTAATTGAGAGAGAGGGGATGAGAGGGAAAGAGGTGGAGAGCAAAGAGGAGAGGGGGAAAATAGAAGGAGGGAGAGGTCTGGTGGGGAATGGCGGAGAAGAAATAGAAGGGAGGGGGGGTTTGGGTCTCATGATTTTTTTTTCTTTTTCTTCAATTTTTTCTAATTTTGTATTTATTTTAACCCTATTTTTATTTGTTAATTATGAAAAGTCGTATTTACCCTAAAATTTGGATAAATCTAACAAAAAATTAAACGGTGGGACTAATAAACCGAATAATATGGAGTTGATGAACCATTTGAATGAAAAATGTAGTTTAGGGACCAAAATGTAAATCGAGTACAAATTTGAGGACCATTTGAATAATTAACCTATAATTAACACAACCAGGCATAAACATTGTACACAAGGGAAGGGGCTGATTGAAGTTTTGGGGTGAGGGAAAAGGACAAAACAGAAAAGAAACAATTCAAGGTGAAATATTATTCGACAAACAAACAGAGATAAGCATAAGAAACAGATGGCAAAAAACAAAACTAGCATATAACATCAAACACTGTTCACAACATCTGAAGTAAAACCGGCTGTGTTTTTGAATTATCCGTTATAATCTTAAAGAAAATAATTAACACTGTTTTAAACTTCGTAGTATCCAGGGGTCACGCAATGGCTGGAAACCCCGTGGCCTTTCTGGATACAACAATAATATGATTAAATGGGCACTTCCACGGTTCTGCCACCACATCATCAATGGAATACAAAATGCAAAGCTGAAATTCAAATTTGAAAAAGAAGCATAATGAGAGACTATCCTAGTTGTAAAGGTCATCTTCATCAGCCACAGCAGCAGCAGTTGCAAAAGGGTCAGATCCAGCAGCTGCGCCAGACGGATTGTCTGCGAACCGGAACTCAGTTCCAAACCCTCTTGACTGCTGCAATGTCTGCGCAAATGCCTGGTATTTGCGGATATCAGCGTCACTAACACTCCTACGAGCATACTTCATCGACTCCTCAAAATGAGCTGCCCTGATCTCTGCTACTTCGTCGTCAACATCCTCCTCCATAGCCTCAGGATTCTCGCTTCTCCTCCTCTCCCTCTCAATATCCTGCAAGATTAGAAAACAATGGTTATTCAGAAATGGATCCAGAGAAAGAGTCTTTACATTCCTCCAAGTGACAAAAAGTTGATCCAAGTATCTAGGGACACTGCAATATCATACCTTCTCAATATTCTCTCTAATGGCATATTTGCAAGCACGCTGGCATATTTCAGTTATATCGGCACCACTGAATCCTTGGGTGTACTTGGCAAGGGCTCTGATGTCCACATCTTTGGAAACTGGAGATTTCCTCAAGCAAGATTTGAATATTTGAAAGCGAGATTCCTCATCAGGGAGAGGGATGTAAATCAACTGATCCAGACGTCCTGGACGTAGAAGTGCAGGGTCTATAATGTCAGGTCTGTTGGTGGCCCCAATAATAAAAACAGTTTTCTTTGCAGTCATTCCATCCATTTCTGTGAGGAGTTGGTTCAAAACCCTGTCAGCCGCACCCCCAGCATCACCTACGCTACTACCTCTCTGCAAGATGTAGAAACAAAAGTAATAAGCATATAGATAGATAAATACAACAGGTGAGGGCCCGAAGGAAAATACTGCAGAAATTCTTTTGTCACGAGCTTTTCAGCTGAGGCTGTCAATAGTTGCTGAGCCCCACAGTAAAAATTAGCAAGTCCAGATAATCTATGAAACAAAAGTAACAATTCAAGTTTCTGCCATAGAATGCCAAGTTTTTCCTATTTATCATTGTTAAATTACTGTGCCAAACTTTTTTCTTTTTCCAAATTAAACCTACTGTTGTTTCTGTACAGAATGCTTAGTTTTCTCCTATTTAGTCATTTTGAAATTATGGTGCAAAGCTTTTTTCTATTTCCAAATAAAACTTATTGTTGTTAATTGCAATATGGAAATTAGCAGCCAGGCATCAGTAACAAGAAATGATTTTACACAAAGAAAGGCTCAAACCTGAGTAGCAATGGAATCAAGTTCATCAAAGAACAGGACACATGGAGCAGACCCACGGGCCTTGTCGAAAATTTCCCTCACATTGGCCTCACTCTCTCCGAACCACATCGTTAGCAATTCAGGTCCCTTGACACTGATGAAGTTTGCTTGACACTCATTGGCAATGGCTTTGGCGAGAAGAGTTTTACCACATCCAGGAGGGCCATAGAAAAGAACTCCCTTTGAAGGTGACATTCCAAATTTCTCAAATTTCTCAGGATGCTCAACAGGATACTGAACAGTCTGCATGACAAGATAATACAGGAATAGATATTATAAGTAACGAAGAAAAATGAGATAAATGAAGTTTTGTATTAACAACCCATTGTAGTAAACTCAATTACCTCTTGAAGTTCTCGCTTAACATTCTCAAGACCTCCAATATCTTCCCAGCTACAATTGGGCACTTCAACAACCTGGCCAATCAAAAACATGAAATTATGAGTTTCCTCCAAAGCACAAGGCGTCTAATAATCAAAACAAAACAGTCACTTGAAACAAAATGTAAATACTTACTGTTTCACGAAGAGCAGATGGGTTGCTTGTGCCAAGAGCTGTCTTGAAGTGCTCATTTGTAACTGCCATTGAATTCAGTATCTCAGCATCTATTTCCTCATCTTCTAAGTCAATCACATCCATCTTCTCTCTGATGCATTGAAGAGCAGCCTCAGTACACAAAGCAGCTAGATCAGCACCAACATAACCATGTGTGTCCTTAGCTATCTTTTCCAAATCAACCTGTGCAATAAAAGGTACAAAACATTATGTAAGAACTTTCTGAAATATGGGAAAAAAAAGGTTGAAAAAGAAAATGATTGTATTTGACATTACATCGTCAGAAAGCTTCATGTTCTTTGTATGAATACGGACAACCTCGAGACGCCCAACTTCATCTGGGACACCAATATCTATTTCCCTATCAAATCTTCCAAACCTTCTGAGAGCTGCATCAATACTGTTTGGCCGATTTGTAGCCCCCATAACAATTACATGTGCACGAGACTTTAGTCCATCCATGAGTGTCAAGAGCTGGGAAACAATCCTCCTCTCAACTTCTCCATGTGTCTTCTCTCTCTTGGGAGCAATTGAATCAATTTCATCAATAAAGATAATTGATGGTGCATTCTTCTCTGCTTCCTCAAAAGCTTTCCTGAGATTGCTTTCACTCTCCCCAGCCAATTTTGACATGATTTCAGGTCCATTGATGCAGAAAAAGAATGCCCCAGTTTCATTAGCCACAGCTCGGGCAATTAGAGTCTTACCCGATCCAGGAGGTCCATACAGCAGAATACCCTTTGGTGGCTTCACACCAATCGATTTAAATAGTTGAGGATGCCTCAGTGGCAGCTCTACTAATTCACGAATCTGAGCCATCTGTTTCCTAACTCCACCAACATCATCATAGCCAACCTCATTTAATCTCTCCTCATCCTCCCTTTTCACAGGCTCCCCCTCACAGAAGATTTCAGTGTCGGGAGCGACCACACAGTACTCATGAGGGTCAGTTTCAATAACCTTAAACTCTACACTCCTCATTCCTCCTCTCACAAGGAAGAGATCACCCTTCCTCACTGGACGGTAGGCCTCCAGGAAATAAGCTGTAAAAGTAGACAAGAAGATTTGGTAAAAATGCATGCTGCAAAGAATTAAACAATAACTTATTGGTAAAACCATTTAGTTCTCATAACTATCAGTAATAGCTACAATATATTTTAAACAGAAACTTATAAGCGAATATAAATCCAAAATCAATGGTGACAATATACTGAATCTCTATATACGGTAGGTGTGACACAACAAGGATATATTGCTAAATCATTTTCCCCTAATCATATACTCTTTAAATCCGAACACAACCAATTAAATTACGAGTTGTAACATCCTCTTCAACTTGGACACTATCAATTGATTCAACTCTTTAAAGGAAAAGCATCATGTTTCTCAGCATGCAAAGCATCTATTAAGTAATAATATGATCGAATACTCTCTCCATTTGTGCATTTATAAGTACCCTGTGCATGCAGATATTACTGAAGAGAAACTTTCGAGAGTTCGGGTTGGAATTGATGTTTATATTGACATAGCTTACTAGGAAAGATAGAGTTTCAAACAAAAGCAAACTTTTTTTAATTCATGACGTGCTACACATTTTAGCCCCAGTTGCACCTGAGAATAACAAGGAGAAACTCACGTTTCAAGTATGCATCAAACAGATTTCCAGTGACCCCTTCAATAGTGTCATCCACAGGAAGAATGTGGACACGCTTTCCATACTTGACATCAGCACACTGGTGAACAGAAACAACATCCCCCAGCCTAACCCTTAGGTTGCTCCTGACAACCTTGTTCATCCTTATCTTTGGTTCCTCACATGTATCATCAGCAAGGGCAATGCAGATTGTATCCTTCCTTTTCTTTCCCTAAACATCAATAAAAATATATAAACACGAAAAGTTAGCTGCTTTTTATCTTTATAATCCTAAGCACATGCGGAACAATAAAATTTAGGGAGAGTTCATGATATTAATACCAAAGTCCAAGACCTGAACAGCCAATGACAATACTAAGCCAACCAAACCACAACATAGCATGCACAGTTTCAAAAGAAGGGGATAGAAAGAAAGGCATGCATATTAAATCACAACACCCTTTCTCTAAATGCCTAATTTTGGAACACCGTGAAAAAGCCAATTCCAACATGTAAATAAATACAATAAAATTGTTTTGAATAGTAGAGTTCTACATCAGTAGAAAGTAAGGAGTAACAATCAAAACCCAGAATTCCGATACAATAAGCACAATACTTCAGACATCAGAACACACCCAGTTCCCAGATCCCAAATAAAATACAGAAAACCTATCAACCCAGATACAAATACACCATTCACTCACTACCCAAAACCGTAATTCCTATTAGCCCTAACTAGAAAACCCTTGCAAGCAAAATTCTATCAAGATTTCATCTTTCGCATAGATATGTAACATGACGTAAAAATCGAACCTTGATCAAGATTGTGTCACCACGAAAGAGCTGGAGCTTCTCCATGGTATCTGGATGGAGCGCGACGACCGAGTTGTCATCGTTGATAGCATCATCCACAACAAGCCGATTCGCAGCCTTCTTGCGCTCAAGGATCGCCGTGCTGAAGTCCCTTTTCGTTCCCTTACTGCAACAAACAAACAAGAAAAGCAGAATCGCATAAAAACCCAGAAAATCCCAAAAGAAAATAAGTTAAATTCAATCGAAGCACAGAGTAGAACCCAGTTGAATTAAAGAGGGATCTGGGTACTTACGAGTCTGAAGATTCAGCCTTGTCAGTCATCGTGAAGATGGAGCAGAGAAGACCCAAGAAGACGAAGAGAGAGAGAGTCTGAGATTGTTTTGTCGATTGAAGAGTTCGAAAAGAGAGCGAGCGAGCAGAAGAGTAGCTAAAAGCAATTTGGTGAGAGATGGGTGGGGGTTGGGATATTTATAAGCGAAGGTAACTCCATTTCTTGTTAGGAAAGAAATGTTTTAGTTTTGGTTTACTTCCTTTTTAGTTCAGGAATATTATACAAACTCTGGCTTCTACTTTCTTATTTTTTCTCTCTCATTGTTAACTTATTTTTGGAATGGAAATTCTATTTCTTTCTTTTTTATACCCACAACAATTTTCTTTTCCCTTTAATTTTTTTTTTCGCTAGGAATTTCTTTCTTTTGCAATTTTTAATTGGAAATTACAATTTCAGGTTCATATATTACTTTTACCTTTTCAAGATTTAATTGCGAGGTCAATAATTAAATTGGATCATTGTACAATATGAAAGGGTTTATCAAATAGTTTTGTCTTTTTTATAAAATGATATTCTAACTACTCTAATATTGGGTCAAATTCAGATATAAGGGGACATGCACATATATATATATATATATATATTCGGATATAAGGGGACGTGCATATATATATATATATATATATATATGTGTTAACATAATTGGTTTTTTGTTTTTGTTTTTTTATATGAAAAATAAAAATACAACAAGAATAAATATAAGTATTTTACCATGAATACCCACAACATAATTGGAGGACAAAAATACATGTGGATGAGAAAAAATCAATCAAAAGATGATATGGAGAGAAACTCTAATTATTCTCTTGTTTGGATTATTCATTACCTTAAAGATAACTAATAAATCATAATATTTCAAAAAATAATGGGCATATTTTTTAAATTTCTAGAATCTTCTATTCCAAGTTCTTGTTTTCATCTGAGCCTTAAGGTGGACTCCGACTAAACAAAACCATAGTCCAACCAAATTGGGCTCATACTGTTTTCCTTCTCTTTTTTTCTTCTAGAATTACAGGGTCGTTGTTGATTTTTTATTTATTTCATTTTAGCGGTGAAGTTATTGGGCTTTTTGGTTTCACATCAGAAACGACAGGCCGTTCAATGATCCAGGTGCTGACGACACCTCGCAAATACGGCCGACTGACATTTTTGATCTCATCATCTTGTTGTATTAAATGCAATCACAGCCGTCGATGTGGACGAATGTTAAAACTAACAAAACAACTACAATTTGTAGTCTTTGGGAAGCATCATGATCCATATGTAAGAGTTGGTAGTTAGTAGGGCATGTTCGGTATTGTTTTCAAGGGCTGTTTTTTGTTTTTATTTTCTGAATTCGGTGGTGGAGATTTGAAAACACAGAAATCAAATTCAAAGTGCACTGTCTGTAACATCACCGATCCAATTTATTAAATTTAATTTAATATAATTTTTAATTATGAAATTACAATTTTGCCTTTGGAATAGGGTCACTTTAGTCATTTTTTAATTCGGAAGGATTTTGGGGAATTGAGTGGCACCATTGTGTAGAGCTCGCTCTTACGAGTTCGTAGACTGGCGGCACGCTCAATTTCGAGTTGTAACAAACCCGTAAAGTTCTAAAAACTGAAAGGACGTAAAAGGAATTTTGAAAATTGTCCCAAAACCCTAAAAACTTATGTTTATACCTAAAAATCTCGGCCCAAGAGACCGATCTTATATACAGCTTCATTTGGCCGAAAATTTATGGCTGAGGGGCTGGTGCTCATAGCCAATCATTTGAGTTTAAGATTGTCAAGTCCTGAGTCGCGACCCTTGCGAAAGTTTGCATAAATACGACAACCACCTAAACCTCGGTGCAATCCCAGCCGAATATACTCTTTATCCACGGCCAAGGTTAGAGAAAATGCCAGTGTACCACGTGCTAAGGGTAGGCCCCACAACTCATTAAATGGGTGATGGCTTAGGGTGGAGCGCTCAGATCTAAATCAGCAGTCACACTCAAAGTGTAAGACCCGTGTCTTGGGGAATCAAGAACGGTGAGCAATCCCACATCGCTCGGGGAGGGAATGGTGAAGTGCCTTATATGTGTGGGCACGTCTATTCCTAACACAAGGCTTTTTGGGAGCTCACTGGCTTCGGGTTTATGGGAACTCCGAAGTTAAGCGAGTTTGCGCTGGAGCAATCCCAGGATGGGTGACCCATTGGGAAGATATTGCTCGTGAGTTCCCAGAAAATCGTGAGGGCGGAGGCCTAAAGCGGACAATATTGTGCTAGGGGAGTCGGGTCGTGACAGATGATATGCTAATTGCATGTTAAGACATGTCAAAGGTTCAAGAGTTGAAGATTCTACTTGGGAAAGAATTTGACATAAAGGATCTTGGTCCCACACAAAAGATCTTAGGCATAGAGATAAGGAGAAATCGAGATGAGGAAAAATTGTGGATGTCACAAGGCAAGTACTTATCTAAGGTACTTGAGAGATTCAACATGTTGGATTGCAAGCCCGTGTCTACTGCTTTGGAGGAGCACTTTAGACTAAGTGCCTAAGAAAGTCCTTCTAGTGACAAAGAGAATGACGAGATGAGTAAGGTTCCTTATGCAAGCGCGGTAGGATGTCTCATGTAAGCAATGGTTTGCACACGCCCCGACTTATCTCAAGGTGTAAGTGTAGTTTCTAAATACATGGCAAATTCGTGCAAACAAGATTGGAATGCGGTGAAGTGGATTTTCAGGTATTTGAAGGGCTCCAAGAAGCTTGAGATTTTGTTTGAAAGACAACAAAGAAAGGCACGTGTGTCAGGTTATGTGGATTCGGATTATGCTAGATACATAGACAATAGGAGATCTACCACGAGATATGTTTTCACTTGTTGTGGAGGACCGATTAGTTGGAGAGCTGTGCTACAATCAATTATTGTCTTGTCCACTATCGAAGCGGAGTATATGGTGCTAACGGATGCTTTTAAAGATGCACTATGGCTGCAAAGATTAGCTAAAGAGTTCGGGATAGCTCAAGACTTGGTGGTGATACAAAGTGACAATCAAAGTGCTATATGCTTAGTCAAGAATCAAGTGTTTCACGGAAGGTCTAAGAATATTGATGTACGGTACCACCGGATAAGGGATTAGGTGAACGATGAGGACATTGCAATAGAGAAGGTTCATACGGATGAGAACGTTTCAGATTGCTTGACCAAGCCAGTCACAGCTGAGAAGTTCAGACATTGTTTGAGCTTGCTTAATCTTGTTGCATGCTAAAGATTGAGGTGGAGCTCTTGGGAGTTACTAGAACGATTTTCAAGAGATTTGAAGAGGTTTTAGGGGTTAATGATTTTCACAAGATGTTTAGACTGGCCAAGGTGGAGATTGTTGATGTTGGCTCGTCTAAAGATAAGGAATGAAAAAAGGAAGCAACCAGTCAAAATCGAGTTGACTGGGCTCTGTAGCTCGAGCGGAAGCTGCTGGCGCTCGGGCTGCAGAGAGGAAATTCTCTTTTAGACCTAGGCGCTCGAGCGGCAGATGCGAATCCAGCTCGGATTCCCAGTGTATCTGGACAGATTTACTCTTAGTTTTGGGGTATTTTAGGCTTTCCTATTCCTTGTATAATTGTATAAAAGCCCTATGCATATAAATAGACCAATTTAGCACTAGGGTTTCTCTCAACATGTGTGCAAGGAGGAATCAAGACATAAAATTGGTTTGAGCCAAGGGTGAGACAAAAGAGATCTAGAGTTTTTGAGAGAGTAAATGGGGTTCTTCATTGTAACTAAAGGGATTCTTTCATTCTAGTGAATTTCTCGGGGATCACAAAGAGACTGTAGGTACAACGCCGAACCTCTATAAATTTCTTGTGTTCTTGTGTGTGTACTTTATTCTTTGTTTGGTACTTGTGTGTGTTTGTTGCGTAGTCCATCATCTACAAGGTCTTGGAGTGGTTTCCCACAACAAATACAATGTATTATATGTATAACTTTGCATTGGGTTCTTCTCTTTGAATGATGATAAAGAGATGGATCAAGTTCTATCCTTTAACCCTCATTTAAGATGAGGAAGTAAATGCTAGAATTTGCATATTTCCAAATTAGGCTTAAAAAGGATAGAAAGTTGGTAACTTCAATGGTTAAGAGTATTTATTCATATGAGGTGTTGTGTTTGACTCCCTCACCTATTTTATCAGACAAACTAGGCCTAAGGCCCAACCATTATATAATTAGCAGTCCCGCTCACCTAAGGTCCTAAAATTGAGGTCCTGTGAGCAACTATTTAATAAAAGCCCTTGGATTAATCCAAGGGCACATATAGTTAGTAGATTAATCCATCAACTATGCTCCCTATTTTACTCAAACAAAACTGATATTCTAATCCATAAAAAAAAAAAGAAAAAAAGAAAGAAAAGGGTTTCACGTCTCCTAGCGAAACCTTCCCACCTTCCTTGTCAAGCCATCTTCTTCCCAGCGACACCATCTCTCCATCACACCGTAATCTCTGGATTTTTCTCAGTCTCCATCACTAAACAGAAGCAGAGCTCTATTGCTTGTGGATTCGACTTCAATTCCTTGCGGGACAAAGGTAGGCACTAACCGATTCCGTTCTCAGATGTATGAACTTTTCAATTTATTAGAAAAATTAAATTCTCTTTCAAGCTTTTCAGAGGCATCTTCCCCATGGGTCTGTTAATTAACTTGATTTCAATTCCAGAATTTTAGCTAAATACCTTCATCATATTCGGGACTTAGTTACACCTGTATTATTGTAGTTGATTATTCAATGATTTTGGTATGTGAAGTGTGTGCGAGAGATAATAGTAGGTTGTGTTTGCTCTGTATCTTATATTAGTTTGATTTTACTTAGAGATGCCAATTTGCAATTGGAGTATCTGGTCCTGTATTGTGTCTGGTGTTAACTTCAGTTTGTCCCCTGGTTTTCCCCAACGTGAAGCATCACACCGTAAAGTTCAAATAGAACGAAGCTTTTGCAAAAGCAGACTGCTTGTTGTACTGCCATGGAGAGCTATGTGTCCCCCTTGCAAAAGCAGAGTTTTATGTGATTTCTCTATGTCAAATTGATTTGGGGATCGGATATGTACAACTCAGTTGGAAATCAAGGTAATAAACTTGATTTGTTTGTATTGTTCAATTATATTATACAGAAAGAACTGCTTAGCATTACCAGAAAGGTTCAATTGTTAGCATCTTTTTATTGTCAAAGTAACTACTTTTGACTTTGTCAATAATTTCATGCCAGTGCTTTTGCTATTTCCTTGTTATAGTCTTGTAAACTGGTCTATCTTTGTTACAGGTAGTGCACAAGTAACAATTTTTCTTTGCCATGACTTGAGAAATCGAGAATGCTGTAGGAAGAATGTAATGTAGTAACAGAGATTCAAAAGGCAGAACATCAAGAAAGATTGTGGCACCTCATCAACATGGAGTTACTGTAGCAAATTATTGTCAGAAGCTAATGCAATCATGACTTAGAGTTGTTAGTAGATCATCACCAAGTTAGAGTTGTGGTTGTAATCATCTTGTCGAAGAGAATGTAATGTACAAGACAATGCAATAACTACACTACATGTTTCACTAGTGAAGAATTTGAGTATTTTGCATCTCACAATTTGATTCTATAATTCCCCTTTTGTTTTTCTCTCTTTTGTATTTGGCTGTAGCTGCTGTTTTAGTGGCTTTGTTAGTTTCTTCCCTTGCCTGTCGCTTTGGCAAATTTGGTTTCTATGAAATATCTTTTCTGACCAAAAACTAAAGGTACCAAATGCTTGGACAAAAAAGAAAGTACCATGGTGATTATTGAAGTCATTGTGTAAGGTATCAAAACTATAAAAAGAAAGAATTACAATTCTCAACAACTATCAAATTCTTGTGATTGTACAAAGCTTGTAACCTAAAAAATTTAAAAACCCAGACCACCACGAAGCTTTGTCTCGTTATGCACTTGTAAAACAACTTGGATTCAATGACCTGAGAAAGAAGATATAAGTCAATTGTACAACTCAAAACCAATACAATAAGTGACATTTTTTTAGTAGCAAAGAAATAGTTTACAACAAAACACTATTAACCATACATACCCGCGGTAGGTGGTCTATCATTTGGTTCATATGTTCTGTCATAAGAAACTTGATCATTGTGTACGCCTAACTTGTGAAATATGAAATTCATAAACCAATAGAAATACACTAAAATCATATGCAAATGATTCACAAAACAACATTTTATTCAGAAAAGTAACAATTACAGAGATTAGTAAAATCAATTAAATTATTACCTATCTTTTAGTATCGGACAATTTCTTTTGTTGTGCCCACGTGTTCCACATGCATTACACCTTTTGATAATTTTACCCACTGCCATTTCTTTCGAAGACTTTAATCTTTTCCCACTTCCCTTAGCCCTTACTTGAGTTGGTTCATTGATCCTCCGTTCTTGAGATTTTCTTTTTGTCGCAACTGACACCTCCTCAACACCTAAACTAGAGCGTAATCCTTTCACTTCGTTGCGAAGAGATTCAATTCCTTTCCTTACAAGTTCAGTTGTTTCTTCCAAAATGGATGATTCATCAATTAAGCACTGTGAAAGTTGGGATAACTGAATATGCCTCATCATTAATGACTTATCTGTCACATCTTTTATTTCCACGCCATCTCCATCCCAAACTCTTGCAGCCTTCACGCTTTTGGTCCATCTTGTCATGATGTATTGACTTGGCAAATATACAATATGCATACTTCTTAGGAAAAAAACAATATGCCTACAGGGAATTCCTTTAAACTCAAAATTTTGACAACTGCACTTTGCAAAATCAGACATTTTATCGTGTACAATACGTCGCAATCTTGAACTCCCTTCATTGGCCGGCATAACAACGTATACAATTTCCTTTTCATCCTCCCTCAGAACATCACATTTCAGATAAGCAGTACTTTTAATCACCTCTTCCTGGAACTTTAGAAATATTTTTTTTGTATATAAACCACACATCTGCTTCTCTATTGGAAATAATGTCTTCAACTTTGGTACTTCATTAATATCCACATGATCAGAAATCAACTCTTGGTGTCTTTGATGTCTAAGTGCCCTATCAAATCGCGTTACAAAATCCCACAAAGAGTTATTCTTTGAAACAAATTTCTTGAAGAATGCGTGACCACTTTCAACTCTTTGACTACTTGACATTCCTGCAGAAAATTTGTGTTTGCAAAATGCAGGGACCCATTGCTTACGGATTTCATATATTGCATGTAGCCAGTCATGCTCTTCCAATTTACTATGTTGTGATAATGCATCCTTCCAACTTTCTTCATATTCTTCTGTAGTCTCGGAATTGTAGACACTAGTTCTGAAATGAGGATAATAATCTTGAGAAAAAAATGGGCCAATCTTTTGTGGAAATTTATCCATTATGTGCCAAATACAATAGCGGTGGAATGTAAGAGGAAGAACTTGAGCTATAGCTTTTGTTATTGCTGGATCTTGATCAGTGATGATCATTTGAGGAGGACTAGTAGGCATAGCTTTGAGCCATTGCTCAAATAACCAAATAAAAGACTCTGTTTTCTCGTCACTTAGAAAACCACAACCAAATATAATCGTCTGTTCATGGTGGTTGACCCCTATGAATGGAGCAAAGATCATGCCATACTTATTTGTGTTGTAAGTTGTATCAAAAACAACTACATCACCAAAGAAGAAGTATGCTTTTCTTGCAGTTGAATCAACCCAAAAACAACGGCTCATCCTATTCTTTTCATCCCTGTCAACTTCAAAATAAAAGGATGGGTTCTTTTCCCTCTCTGAATCAAAATATTCAAGCAACATATCAGCATCATGTCCGTTAATTTTTTTCCTTCAAATCCCTTTCATAATTTCTCAAATCCTTATCAATACATCCAACATTTTGAATACCACCTGCCTCAGTCTCCATTATTCTGAATTTTTGGCTTGTAGTTACATTTGCAATAGATAGTTTGTCCATCAAAAGCTTCTTTCTATTTGAAACTTTACGGTGTGATGGTAATAAGTGTACCTTAGTAGGAGTTGAAAGTACATGATTATGACCCTCTTCAAAGTTACAGATAGACCATTTCGTCCCTAACTTATTACGGGAAATGCTTAACTTTGCCTTACAACCCACACGCGTTGTTCCTCGATTGCGTTCTTCACTAGTTGATGCATTCTTCTTTGTATTTTGATAAGTCTCATCTGGATCTCCTTGCTTTGAACATACAAATTGTTTCCAAGTAATTTCATGTGTTGAATTCTTCCTCTTACTTGAACCAATTCTGACACTAAACCCAACTTCTCTTGCATATTGATTGTAAAAATCATATGCATCCTCTATTGATCCAAATTCTTGTCCAAATGTAGGTTTGCGCTCATCTGCAACTTGTTTCATAAGGTAAGGTCCATGAAAAGATTGCTCATCCATCATAAATCCTGAAAAATAATAATAATAATAATAATGCATAATCTAAAATTGGAGAAATCTTCGTTTTAGCTAGTAAGCACCAACCAACAAGCTTGAATGCACTATAACATAACCAAAAAAAAACAAAAAACAAAACCAGAAATCTTCGTTTTAGCTACTGAACCTCCATTGCACTATAACAGAACCAACAAAAAAAAACAAAAACAAAAAAAGCTAATATGCAAACCTAAAGTTGGAGTTAATTTCTACTAATAGCAAACAATCAAGAGCAACGAGCAAAAAAAATACAGACTGCTAATGGAGAGATGGTGTCGATGGGAAGGAAAGATGGGTGTCAATGGGAAGAAGATGGATGGACAAACTGAAGTTAACACCAGACACAATACAGGACCAGATACTCCAATTGCAGATTGGCATCTCTAAGTAATAAAATCAAACTAATATAAGATACAGAGCAAACACAACCTACTATTCTCTCTCGCACACACTTCACATACCAAAATCATTGAATAATCAACTACAATAATACAGGTGTAACTAAGTCCCGAATATGATGAAGGTATTTAGCTAAAATTCTGGAATTGAAATCAAGTTAATTAACAAACCCATGAGGAAGATGCCTCTGAAAAGCTTGAAAGAGAATTTAATTTTTCTAATAAATTGAAAAGTTCATACATCTGAGAACGGAATCGGTTAGTGCCTACCTTTGTCCCGCAAGGAATTGAAGTCGAATCCACAAGCAATAGAGCTCTGCTTCTGTTTAGTGATGGAGACTGAGAAAAATCCAGAGATTACGGTGTGATGGAGAGATGGTGTCGTTGGGAAGAAGATGGCTTGACAAGGAAGGTGGGAAGGTTTCGCTAGGAGACGTGAAACCCTTTTCGCTTTTTTTTCTTTTTTTTTTTTTTTATGGATTAGAATATCAGTTTTGTTTGAGTAAAATAGGGAGCATAGTTGATGGATTAATCTACTAACTATATGTGCCCTTGGATTAATCCAAGGGCTTTTATTAAATAGTTGCTCACAGGACCTCAATTTTAGGACCTTAGGTGAGCGGGACTGATATAATTAGTACAACCAGACGTTACCCCACTTATAATAAATATTAGAAATTTTTCATGTGTGCGTAAGCAATTGATTATAACACAACTTAAGAATCAATAAGTAGAGATTTTTTTAAATATTATAATAGAAATGTGATGGAAGACACTCTCTAGACTCAACATTTTAACATCCAAAGTGGAGGAAAATTGCTAAATTATTTTCTCCCTAAAACCCTAGCCCTTCTTTCCCAAAAAACATGCTAGAGCTATTTTCAATTTAAAGGAAGCCACTGCTCTTCCTCCCTTCTCCTCTTCTCCCTTCCTCCATTCTCCTATATTCCCACATTTTCAGAGACATAAGATTTTCCCTATTTGTCTTCATTTTGTTTTGATTTTCCTCCACTCATCACATTCGGATGCATCTCAGCATTGGATCTCCACCTGCGTTTCGGTGTCGGATCTCTACCACCATCCTTTTTGTGGTTGCTTCATGTTTGGAATAAGTCGTATAGACTCTTTGGATTTCCTATGTAGATTTCACCTCTTATTTTGTGAGAGTTTTTCACCTCTTCTTTGTGAGAGCTTTCCACCTTTCTTTTGTGATAATTTTTTTTTCTTCAATTTTTATCTCTTTTTGGTTGTTATGAGTTTGCACTCTTAGTGGGAATGCATATGTCAGAGTTTCTTCGATCATGCATGATCGTTAGTGGATGAGTCCCAAATTGTCTTAATTTTAATGTTAGATCACTCCGTTATTGTAATTATCCTTTGTGACTAGTTCGTATGGACCATTTGTGGTTAATGGTTTTTATGGCTGAATAATGAATACAAACCCAAAATTTCTCACCAAAAAAAAAAGTGATGGAAGGCAACCACAAAGCGACACACCGAGTGCAATCTTTCCATTCATGGGATGGACAAACAATTTACGTAATTTATTGATAAAACAAACCAAAACCACTTTCACAAACACCTAGAGACAATGATTATTTGATCAAAACGAACCGACAAAATATGGTATTTGGAATTTTGAAAAACTAGGAAACCTCAGTGTGATTGAAGCGAAACCCATTTTTCTCTTGGATTTTAGCCTTCACACCATCTATGAATTGATCAAGATTTCTATATGATGACCCACCAATAGCCAATCCACCCTCCAATGCTTTTCTGACCTCCTTGACATTCTTCCTCAATTCATCAGCTGATTTTCCAGTCATCAGACGGCTGATCTTCTCTGCCACTTCCTCCTTTGTGATTGGTTTTTGGTCACAAAGATTAATCCCAATCCTCCAATCATCCACCACTAATTTCCTATTAGTGAATTGGTCAGTCAACAAAGGAAAACACAAGGAGGGAAGATTGCACCATATGCTTTCCAATATTGAATTCCATCCACAATGTGTTATGAAGCCTCCAATTGAAGGGTGTGAGATCACCTCAATCTGAGAGCACCATGGCACAATCAACCCTAGATCTCGATCTTTGATCTCATCTTCAAATCCAACGGGTAGGATTTGGGGTTCATCAGAGCTGACTATATCAGGACGAAGCACCCAAATAAAACCAACTTTGCTGAGCAAAAGCCCGTTGGCTATTTCCTCAATCTCTCTTTTGCTAGCATGAGCATAGCTACCAAATGACACGTACAAAACTGAGCCACGTGGCCTAGTGCTCAGCCATTGGATGCAATCTGACTCGGACCACAGGCTTGTGGCCACACGGCTCTTGGTGAACCCGGTGGGGAATATTGGTCCAATTGAATATATTTGTTGTTGCTTTTCTTGCAAGGCTGAAATGGTCTCAGATTCAAGCTCTTGGACTGTGTTACAAAGAATGAAATCTGCGTTTTTAATTTTCTCAAAGGCCTTGACTATGATCCGGTGCACTGGTGAAGTGTAATCACTAGGTTGAAGGTATGATGACAAGTCCTTTGGTTCAATTGCACGCACACCTGGTATGTAATCGATCGTATCTTGGCGACGATTAGCTAATATTACACACACAAACTATAAATCATCAATATGAAATATTATTTTCATGATAGACATTTAATATGTTATGTTGCGATACTGTCAATTTAGACCACAACAAAAAAAACAAAAGATAATAGTGTGGTCTAAATTGACAGTATCTCTACCAAAACAAAAAAAAAAACACAAAAGATAATAGTGTCAATTTAGACCACATGATCATTAATAGTATTAATCAATGGTCCATATTTACAATGATGATAAACTATTATTGTATTGTCGGATATGTGATAGTTATGTATGAGAGAGTTACTTGGAGAAAAGGGTACTTACCATGAGAAGTAAAATGACCATGACCATTTTTGTTGAGGAGGTCTAGGTGATAGTAGAGGGTGAAGACCAGAGCTGGTTCCGTCCAGAATGAGACACTGACTAGGTTATACTTTTTGGCTATGATTGTTGGCCACACAAAGAAAGTATCTGATATCAAGCAAGTGACTGGTGGGTTGGAGAGGACTAGTTTTGCTAGAAGCTCATCAACACGAGCTGGGAAATCATGTATAACACGCTCCCAAAACTGGTCGTGGTTGAGAGATCGATCGAATTCGACCGGGAAGCCATCATTGATTGTTACATAACGTATGTCTAGGCCAGATTTATTGAAAATATTATCATCTTCCAGGGCGTGGGATTTCACTATTTGGTGGTGAACTGCTTCAGTGTTGACAAAGGTGACTGTGATGCCCTTTGATGCAATTTTTGTGGCAAGATGGACAGCTGGGATTATATGGCCTTGCAGAGGGTAGGGAAACAGGACAGCATGAGGCTTTTTTGAAGTATTGTTTTCCATATGAGAGAGAGAGAGAGAGAGATGAAGTGCAAGATATCTGCAGCTCAAACTTTGGTCAAGTTGTTGAAGGTTCAAAGGGGAAAGAATAAAAAAGAAAGAGAAGAGAAAAATGATTTTTCCCAAACATTTCGGAGCTTAGAGCAGGGCATGAGGCATCAAGATTAGCTAGGCTCTATAGAGAAACCAGATCCCTTTATAGCTCAGGTGATGTTCTTGATTCGTCAGCATGCCTAAGAATAGTCACATTGATGACAAGGGAAGGACCCATCAATGATATAACCAGACAAAGCTTATCTAAAAGGAATTGTGATATAACCCGTCCCTCTTTTTTTTTTGGGAAATGGAAAAGTGATGTTTTACGCCTCCCAAAAGTCAAATTTACACTTACATATGTCAATCGCGGGTTAATCATGTCGAAAGAAGTGACCAAATAAGTCATTATTTTTGAATTATTTTGGATTAAAATGATTATAGTAAACTACATAAGTTAAATCACGATACGTTTGAATGTCAAGTTTTAATAATTTAAGACGTACATGTTGTAAAGAGGATACCATTAACTACTTGATCAACTATATAAATGGCGAATTATGCTAATTAACCCTTAATTCGCTTGGATGCATGATTGTAATGGGTGTCGGCAATTCAAGACATGTCACTTCACCAATAAACCCACCACAGAAGGTACTGCCTACCAAACCAACTCGATGATTGGAAAATTACCAAAGAGACGAATATGACTTCCTCATCATGGTTTCACACTGTCATGTTTGCCAGTGGACAGTAGAAGTCCAGACCAATCTATAACCAATTTTAGAAAGATGGAAACAAAATAGCCACATGAACTTGAAAAGAAACCGTGTTTCAACTTATAGGTGTAAAAAACCTATAACTTGAAAAGAAATTGTGCTTCAAATTAGCGAGTGACATTATATGTTAGGATAAATTGGACTTTTAGAGGTGTAAAAAACCCATGCGACCTGAACTTGCTAACTCCGTTGAAACATGATGAAACTAACCAAATGTCCTTGAATTTGCATGCCTAAAATTGCGAAAATTAGCAAAGGATATACTAGTGTAGTGGTTTAAAGTATTCATTCTCTCAGGTAAAGTTATGGGTTCGAGTCCTAGCATCCGTGTAGTGTGTGTGAGTTTAGTCTATCATTGTCCATCTCAATAGAAAATGTCCTAAAAGAAACAAAACAAAAATCGAAAATTAAAACTACATGTACCAAAATAAAAACTTTGCCCGTAGTACATGGATCAAAATCATAATTTGGCTGAAAGTAGATATTTATTCAAAAACCCATTTTAGCATGACATATTATAGAAAAACTCATATAAAGCCTATTTGGAGAGAAACTCAAAACTAGCCACTTGTCATTTTCTAATTGGTTCTTAGTGTGTTAAAATTTTATAAGAACCAATTAGAAAATAACAAGTTGCTAGTTTTGAGTTTTTCACTCCAAATATGCTCTATAACAGTGCGTTTGGATGATGAAATTTAAAAGTACGAAGGAATTTATAAATGACGGAAATTAATGTTCTAGAATTTGTAAAGTTTCTTATTTGGGTGACGGATTTAAAATACGGTTCATGTCAATTTAGAAATTCTAACTTTTGTCAAAATCTCAAGTATTTCCCTCATCCAAACACGCTGTAAGAACTTTTGTATATTATATCATACTAAAATGCCTCTTGATAAAGGGCAAATTTGATGTGCCAATGGAAAGCGGTAGGTTGACACATTCGTCATATATTGTATAGACCTAGTAAACACGAGGAGCTCGACAGATTTTTCTGTCTATCGTCGTGTGTCAACTGCTCATTTCGTACATAATTTAGAACATAAATTTTTTTCTGATCGAAATAAAGATAAAAAGTAATAATAAAGTTTGTAAAGTTCGTTGAGGGACAAAATTGTGAAGCACAAATTTCAGAACTTGCCTACTTCCTCAAGCAGACACAGATCAAATACTCAAACACACAAAAACAGAGCAATGGAGAACAATCATTACACAAATCTCACAAAACATATTAAAACAAACAATTTAAATCAAGGATAAAATAAATAAGTAGGTAAAAGAGGTACAAAATATATATAAAATATAGGCTTATTGCCGAACAACATACCTATATACATATACATATAGTTATAGTGTGCCAATGGAACTGAAGGAAATCCAAGATTACTTCATCTGTTCAGTCTTTTTTTTTTTTTTGGTCTGAGTTGGGTTCTTTTTGTAGTTTGTCTTGTTGGTCAGTGAACCATATGAAAAGGGTTAGTGCCTCTGGATCCAGGGCCTATTCCCAGCTTCACTCCCTTTATCTTGATGGGTTTCCATGTGTGATGATGAGATGAGGGAGTTTGAAGTGCCATATATATATATATATATATATATATATATATAAAGTCTTGGTTGGGTTCTTTTTGTAGTTGCCTTGTTGGTTAGTGAACCTTGTGAAAGAGAGGTCCAAGTTTGTCTCTCACTCAATTGTTTATTCAAAAAAGGATAAAGGAAGGTAAGGCAACACGTTGAATTATGGAGCCAAGCAGAGGTTACAACTTACAAGAAAGAAAACACCAATTTCTTTATATTTCTACGAAGTGGTTGTGGAAATTTGGAATATTGTCTTTACCATATAGAAAGAAAAGATAATACACCCTTTTTATGTTATATATATGCTAAAAATATAGTTGACTGAATGGCAGTCATCTGGCCACACATCACAGAGATCACAGACTTAAGATGTTCTTTTTCAATCAATAATTGTCATTTCAGAACTTGCATACTTCCTCAAGCAGACACAGATCAAATACTGAAACACAAAAAACAGAGCCATGGAGGACAATCAATGCACAAAGCCTCATGCAATCTTGGTACCTCTCCCTCTCCAAGGCCATGTTATCCCATTTACCCATCTGGCAGTGAAGCTTGCCTCAAATGGTTTCACCATCACTTTTGTCAACACCCAATATATTCACCACCAGATTACCAAATCTCAACCCAACAACAAAACTGAACAAGATGACATCTTTGCCGCAGCGCGCAAGTCCGGACTGGACATACGCTACAAAACAGTGAGTGATGGTTTTCCACTAGCTTTCAACCGACTACAGAACCTTGACCAATTTCTTGAGGGTCATTTACATGTCTACCCTGCCCATGTTGATGAACTGGTTGGAGATTTAGTCCAATCCGACCCCTCAATCACTTGCTTTATTGCTGATACCTTCCACACGTGGCCAGAAACCATAGCCAACAAGTACAACCTTGTCAATGTTTCCTTTTGGACTGAACCAGCTTTGGTCTTTAGCATCTACTATCACTTCGACCTCCTCAGACAAAATGGTCATTTTGGTTCTCATGGTATGCACCCTGTCATAAATCTCCCGAACTTTTGTTAAGTTACATATAGAATGATTTCTAGTTGATATTTTTTTTTTTGCTTCCAAAATTTCTAGTTGATTTGAGGCTTGACGACATGAACATTAGCAAAGTTATATAACTACATGTATCTGTGTTTTTTTTTGGTTGACTTATTAGATAAACGCGAGGACAGCATCGATTACATACCGGGTGTGCAGGCAATTGAACCAAAAGACTTGATGTCACATCTCCATGCTACTGATTTATCATCCCCAATGCTCAGAATCATATACAAGGCATTCCATGAAGTTAAAAGAGCAGATTTTATTTTAATTAATACAGTGCAAGAACTTGAATCTGAGACCCTGTCAGCCTTGCATGAGAAGCAGCCCACATATGCAATTGGCCCTGTCTTCCCCAGTAAAGCCACTAAGAGCATTGTGGCTACCAATCTGATGTTTGAGTTTGACTGTACCCAATGGCTCAAAACCAAGCCCCATGGTTCAGTTTTGTTTATTTCATTTGGTAGTTATGCTCAAGTTACTACAAAAGATATTGAGGAAATAGCTCATGGACTTTTGCTTAGTAAAGTGAGCTTCATCTGGGTACTTCGCCCTGACACTACAAGTTATGAAGAAACCAATATCCTACCGGTTGGATTTGACGATGAGATTAAAGACAGAGGGATGATAGTGCCATGGTGCTCTCAGATTAAGGTGCTTTCACATCCGGCAGTAGGAGGGTTCTTAACGCATTGTGGATGGAATTCCGTACTTGAAAGTATGTGGTGTGGTGTTCCCATGCTGTGTTTTCCTCTATTGACAGACCAAATCACTAATAGGAAACTAGTAGTTGACGATTGGGGCATTGGACTGAATATTTGTGATGGGGTACAACCCATCACAAGAGTGGAGGTGGCAGAGAAGATCAACCGTTTGATGAGTGGTAAATTGGGCCATAATTTGCAGAAGGAGATCAAAAATGTAAGGCAAACAATGGAGGATGCATTGGCTTTAAATGGGTCATCACAAAATAATTTCTTTCAATTCATAAGTGACGTAAAGGCCAAAGTTCAGACAAGAAAATGACTTCACATTGCCACAATCTTGTGGTTTGCTTCATCATCTCATTGCCAATATCGGCATAAGGCGCTTCATTTGCAATGTCAAGGCCAAACTACAAGAATGTGGCATATCTGAGGATCTATTATCATGTTTTAAATCTTATTGAGCTGTGTTCCAGTCTCTGATCAAAGAAGATACTCTTTTGTTTATATTCTAAAAATAGTTTGTGGGAAATTGGAACATTTGCCCCACGCCATGTGCTAAAAGCAGATTACTTATCTGACACACATACACAGACCACATATTGCAGAAAATGTGCTTTTCACTTTTATCAATCAATTAGAGCACGTTTGATAACAATTTCAATTTTAGTTTCTAGTTTTTACTTTTTGTGTTAGAATATAGAGGAAAAAGATGGAGCATGGAAGTGAGAGAATGAGAGTGAAGATAGGATTGAGAGGGAAGTTGAGAGGGGAGGTTGGGAGGAAGGAGTAACAAAAGTGAAAACAAAAACAAAAAACTGAAATCTATTTGAAATTGTTTTTGCTTTTATTACTCCTCCCTCTCATCATCCTCCCCTCTCATCCTCTCTCTCAATCTCATCCTCACTCCCATTCTCTCTCATTTTCCTTTATACTCTAGCACAAAAAAAAAACTAAAAAAAAAAATTGAAATGATTATCAAACGGCCTTAAGCTTTTGTGATTTCAGCAATTGGCCCTAGGCAATCAAATATCTCTGTGCTGTACACCAGCTGTGCTTGGCTTAATTTTTTTTTTTGATCGAAAAGAGATTTCATTAAGCCAAAAGGCAGAGAAACAAAACAAGGAAGCAAACAAGAAAAGGAACATACCTAAGCCAGAACCAGCTTGGTGCAACAGAAGTTCCCAGACTTGTACAAAACAGAAAAGAAAACATGAAATTACATTGGTGGCCCAGGAAGGCCATCAGAAGTTAGAACCCCAACAATAGAAGGTGGTCGACAATCAATCCAGTGTAAAACACCCACCGTCTTTAATCCAATCTTCGCAGCCATGTGAGCTGCTTGATTTTTGTTACGAGGGATCCATCGCCAATCCACAGAATCAAAGAGGAAGGATCTTCTCCTAATTTCCTTGATAAGAGGAAGGATGGCCCAAGCGCCGCTGCTCATATTACCATTAATACTATTGATCAAGATTTGGGAGTCAGATTCGAAAATGACATTACGATCACCCAAGTCACGAGCCATTGAAATACCCAGAAGGGCCGCCTCAGCTTCAGCACAAAGTGCGGAGCAAACAGTTTTCTTAACAGCAAAACCTCCTCCAAAACGGCCATCAGCTTTCCTTCTGATCACCCCGAGGCCCGCTGAGCCCGAAGCAGCCAGCCATGCTCCGTCAAAATTAACGATGGTGTGGTCGGTGATTGGAGACATATTGATTTCAACAGAGTTGCAGTGCGGAGAATTAATGGAGACACGTTGAGGGTAAATATTGGTGGCAGATACAAATTCCTGCGCGGCAGTGACAGCAGCAGAGATAGTTCTGATAGGATCCAAAGGTTTGTTTTCAAAAATGAAGCTGCAACGGGCCTTCCAAATTTTCCATAATAAGAAGCAAACCATAGACAAGAACCAAGCCAAGTTATTGAAAGAGCCACGAATTTCCAATAAACTTTGGATCCATTTGTCGAAAGTGGTGATACTCTGTTTGTTGATAACATAGTTTAAAGGGGAACCGAACCACACAGCTTGAGCCCAGGGGCATAATAAGATCATGTGCTCAATTGATTCATCTTCCAAGTCACATATTGGGCAGATTGGAGATGCCGAGATCCGTTTTATGTAGAGAGAGTTTTGTGGATATGGACTTGTTGAGAAGTCGCCAGCAGAAGAACTTGATTTTTGGCAGGGTTTTGATCTTCCATATCCCTTTCCACACTATAGAGTGCACACGGTGGGAGGAGTTAGCTGGAAGGGTGGATATAGCCATAGTCTCAGAGTGCAAGTAGTGGTATCCGGATTTGACAGAATAGTGACCATCACTATTCCAGGGCCAAACAAAACGGTCAGCCACAGATGTAGCACCAATTGGAATTTTATTGATTGCCTCTATGGTGTCTTGATCAACGTTGGGTCTAATGTTCTCAAGATTCCATGCATGATTGTGAGAGTCCATTATATCACAAACTAACTGAGGAGCAGTATCAGGAATTTGGCATGTGGCCTGAATAAAACCCACATTTGGAAGGGGAAGCCACCGATCATTCCAAATGCTTGTATTGTTTCCACTGAAGATTTGTTTTCTTGCATTTGAGATTAGAAAATCACGACCAGCGATTAAACTTGCCCAAGCCCATGAAGCTCGATGGCCAGCCTTGGCATGCAAGAAGTCTTCCGATGGGAAGTAACGGCCCTTTAAGACTTGTACCCAATAAGCATTTGGATTATTCAAAATACGCCAACTTTGTTTACCTAGCAGAGCCAAGTTAAATTCTGCTAGATCTCTGAAACCCAAGCCACCCTGCTGCTTACTTTGGCACAAGTGCTGCCATGATTTCCAATGAATTCCGATATCGGATTGAGAGTTACGCCACCAAAATTTTGCCATATCACTGTTAATATCTTTGCATACCGTTGTGGGTTATCTGAAACACATCATAGAATATGTGGGGATAGCTGTTGCCACAGCTTTAAGGAGGATCTCTTTCCCGGCAATGGAGAGCGTACTTTCCTTCCACCCCCATTATTTTCTTTTGAATTTTTTCACGAATGAAAGATAAGGCTAATTTATTTGATCTGCCCCATAACATAGGAAGGCCAAGGTAAGTACCAGGATTGTCTACTCCCCCAATCCCTAATAGATGACAAACGCTGTCTTTGTGCTCATCAGGAGTGTATGAGCTTAAAAAAAGATTTGACTTCTCGAGATTAATTTGTTGGCCTGAGGCACGACAGTATCTGTCCAAAACTTCCTTAAGGCGAATACAGTTTGTCCTCTCTACTTGAAAGAAGAGAAGAGAATCATCTGCAAAGAAGATATGCGATAGGGGGACCAGATCTTGCAATTTTTACACCTCGGATGTAACCGGTTTCAAGGCACCTATTTAGGTTAATAGAAAGAATCTCACACACAATTAAAAATAGGTATGGTGAGAGAGGATCACCTTGTCTGATCCCACGAGTAGGAGTGAAAGGCTTGCTGGGCTTGCCATTTAGGATGACCGAGAAAGAGACCGTAGTTATGCACCCCATGACAAGGCGAATCCAAAAGTCAGCAAAACCCAACTTTGACATTGCCGATAGCAAAAAGTCCCATTCAACACGATCAAAAGCCTTGTTCATATCCATCTTAAGACCCGCTTCAAAGCACATACCCTTTTTTTTTGTTTCTGAGGTGATGGAATGCCTCATGAGCCAAAATGATGTTGTCTTGTATTTGCCTTTCCTATAAGAATGCGTTTTGGTTCTCTGAAATGATCAAAGGCATAATGGACTTGAGACGGTTGGCTAAGATCTTGGAGAGAATCTTATAAGAATTGTTGCAGAGACTAATTGGTCTAAATTGGTTTGCTTTGTCAGGTGCCGCCACCTTAGGAATCAAAGCAATATGGGTTTGATTTAAATTATGAAGATTTGAAAGGCCGTTGTACATATCTTTTGCTGTTCCGATCACCTCAGTCTTCATAGAGCTCCAGAATCTGTGGTAGAAAATACTTGGAAAACCGTCAGGGCAAGGGGCTTTGAGGATCCCAATTGTTTAGAAGCTTCAAGGATTTCATCTTCAGTGAAAGGGGCAGTGAGATTTGCATTCATTTCTTGAGTAATAATCGGCTGCACATGCCCAAAGATGTTTCCCCAATCTCTCTCCCCCGAGGAAGTAAAAAGATCTTCAAAATACCTTTTAAGTTCAGCTCCAACCAGGTTTTCCCCACGAGCCACACACCATCATCATTTTTGAGCTGATTAACTTTGTTTCTTTGGCGCCTTTGTATCGTTGTGAGGTGAAAATATTTTGTGTTCAAATCACATGCTTTGAGCCAATGGACTTTTGCGCGTTGATTCCAATAGATCTCTTCCATTTTCCAGAGGCCCTTCAAATCAGCTCTTATCATCTTTTGGCGCACATCTGAAGAGGTAGTGGCTCTTGAAGCCTGGATGTTATCCAGTTCCGAGATGAGATGGTTTATTTGGACTCTATTATTGTTGACTTTACCTTTTCTCCAATTTTGCAAGGCAGCTTTGCAATTTTTCAGTTTCCCTAGCCACTGCTTTTGGTATGGGCCAAGCATCTGTTTGTCCAGACTTGTTTTGACAATCCCATCGCAATTAGAATCCTCGAGCCAATTTGCCTCAAACTTGAATTTTTTTTTGCCTTTACTGAAAGTTGGATTGCACTCAAGGGTCAAGGGGCTATGGTCTGATCCAATTCTTTGTGCCAACAGTAACAGTTGTGTTGGGCCACTTTTCGAGCCAGAAGGAGTTGGATAGAGCACGATCAAGTCTTTCTTTAACAAAGGAGGAGTTACCCAAGCTTCGTTCCCAAGTGAAGATATGGCCCTTGTACCCCAAGTCCATGAGGTTATTTTCGACCATGAAGTCAGACAAGTATCTTCGTCTCCTTGGATTCCAAATGGCACCACCTTCTTTTTCAAATTGCCAAGCAACTTGAGATCACCCATAACTACCCATGGGACATCATATTTTGCATCCATGTGAGTAAGAGAATTCCAAAAAAGATCTTTTCAGAGTGGTATGGAGTACCATAAAACCATGTACACCTAGCATGGAAATTTTCTCCAACGGAGAGAACAGTAGCATCAATCCAATTTTTACAATAGTCATGTATTGTTACGTCAATTTCGATTTTCCACCAGACACTCAGACCACCTGCAGTGCCAACCGGATCAACAGAGAAGCCTTTTTGGAAACCACACTGACGTCTTAAAGAGATCAATATGTGATTACTCATTTTAGTTTCCATCAAGTAAACCACAGAGGGGCTTTTAGAGCGAATTTGCTCTTTCAAGTAGAGAATTGTCAAGGGGTTCCCCAAACCTTGACAATTCCAGGACAGTTGGATCATTGATTCCTTGTGGCTGCTTTTGGCCAGCCACCACCGCCATTGTTGCTAGGTGTTCCATCATTCCTTCCTTGCCTCAGTCTTGTTTCTAACTCTTCGAGTTCCTTCGAGGGACTTATAATTACATCACATAGGGCATCATCAGTCTTAAGGCTAACCTCACCTCTTTTGTCTAATCGTGTTGAACGGCCTCGTGGTTGTCCTCCACGAGATTTACCTCTAGTGCCTCTTCCTCCTCTGCATGAGAGTCGTAGGGAGCACCCTGGTGGAGGGCTATGGTACACCCTAACTCTTTTGTTGGGGCCTTCACTTGGGTCTCTGATTACCACTTTTTCCTTGCCCTTCTTTTTCTTACTATCTTCAATTTTTCCCAAGTCCAGTGGATTGAGCAGATTTGGGTTTACAGTGTCCTTATAAACTGGTTGGGCCTCATCGGGATTTTTCTCATGTATCTCTTAGATTGCTTGCCCAAAAATTTGAGTGGGGCCGATTGTAGTTGAGGTTAAGGCCCATGGACGTAAGCAATCTGGATCACACCAGTTGCGCTTTAGCGAAAGCCCATGAACCGCTAAGGTTAGTGTCCCATTTTTGTACTGTGTACCGTAGCCTTCTGGGTCCCATATACTGACATAGCTAGGGCAATTAGGCCTGCCGCTTGACGCCACCCTCTGTGTAGCCACAGTCTGTGAAGACCCAGGTTGCAGTTCGTCAGTCTGCTTCCGCGTAGCAGTCTGAGACAGCTGTTGTGGCCTGGATGTAGCAGCTGTCCCAATCACTGTTGCGTTGGCCGAAGAGACAGAGCTGTCGGTCACATGTTGTCCCTAAGCCGGACTGTCGTACAGGCCCTCACCATCCCTCTCCCAGCGATGGCGCCAATGGTCTGTGCTTGGCTTAATAAGTTGAGGCAAATGCCACTTTTTCTTACGCCGATAAAAGACCACATACTCGCAGACATACTGCACAGAGAGAGAGAGCCATGGAGGACAAGCATTCACACCCTCATGCTATCATGGTGCCTATGCCTCTCCAAGGCCATCTTCACCCACACACCCATCTGGCCATGAAGCTTGCATCACACGGTTTCACCATCACTTTTGTCAACACCCAACACATCCACCACCAGATAACCAAATCCCAACCCAATGACACTGAAGATCAAGATGACATCTTTGCCACAGCTCGCAAGTCTGGCCTGGACATACGCTACAAGACCGTGAGTGATGGTTTTCCACTAGCCTTCAACCGATTTAAGAACCACAACGAAGCTATTGAGGGTCTATTGCATGTCTTCCCTGCCCATATTGATGAAATTGTTGGAAATTTAGTCCAAACTGACCCCTCAGTCACTTGCTTACTTGCTGATACCTTCCACCCATGGTCAGCAACCATAGCCAACAAGTACAACCTTGTCAATATTTCCTTCTGGACTGAACCAGCTCTAGTCTTAAGCATCTACTATCACTTGGACCTCCTCAGAGAAAATGGTCATTATGGTTCACATGGTATGTAATAACTTTCACATAAATTCCCTTGAGCTTTGATTACATTACATTCTTACACTGGGGTCTTGTTCTCATGTCTTACATGTTACGTTGCTAGATTGTCAATTAGAATCACAAGTTTTAAAAGAATTCACTGATCTATACTTCATATTGACAGTCTGACAAGAGAAAACATCCTCTTACAAATCTCATTTTTTGGTTGATTTATTAGATAATCGTGAGGACACCATCGATTACATACCAGGTGTGCAGGATATTGAACCAAAGGACTTGATGTCACACCTCCAAGAAGCTGATATATCAACACCGATGCACCGAGCCCTACACAAGGCATTCCATGAAGTGAAAATGGCAGATTTTATTTTGTGTAATACAGTGCAAGAACTTGAATCAAACACCCTTTCAGCCTTGCAAGAGATGCAACCCACATATGCAATTGGCCCTATTTCCCCCAATAACCCCACCAAAAGTATTGTGGCTACCAATCTGATGTCAGAGTTTGACTGCACCGAATGGCTCAACACCAAGCCTAATGGTTCAGTTTTGTTTGTTTCATTTGGTAGCTATGTTCTAGTTAATAAAAATGATATTGAGGAAATAGCTCATGGGCTCTTGCTTAGCAAAGTAAGTTTCATCTGGGTACTTCGCCCTGGTACTACAAGTTATGATGAAACCTATAGCCTACCCGTTGGATTCCAGAATGAGATTAAATATAGAGGGTTGATGGTGCCATGGTGCTCTCAGATTGAGGTGCTTTCACATCCTGCAACAGGAGGGTTCTTAACTCATTGTGGATGGAACTCCATACTTGAAAGCATGTGGTGTGGTGTTCCCATGTTGTGCTTTCCACTGTGGACTGATCAAGTGACCAATAGGAAACTAGTAGTTGATGATTGGGGCATTGGACTGAATCTCTGTGATAGGGTGAAACCCATCACAAGGGCGGAGGTAGCAGAGAAGATCAACCGTCTGATGAGTGGAAAATTGGGTGATGGATTGCAGGAGCAGATCAAGAAGGTTAAGCAAACATTGGAGGATGCATTGGCTGTGAATGGATCTTCACAAAAGAATTTATCTCAATTCATTGGTGATGTAAAGGCTGAAATTCAAAAACGAGTATGACTTCCACACTGCTACTATGTGGTTCTGCTTCATCACCAAATTATGTCCACTACTTTGAGAATATTGTCAGTGAATCTTTCTATTTTTTTCCACAAGAATCCAAAGTGTGATTCATTTTCTTGGTTTGGTTGAAAGTTCAACAATAATATAAGTTTCATATTGTCTAGTAGATGTACAGGAAAGAGTGGAAAAAGAAAAAAAAAAGAATGGAATTCATGGGGCAGAAAACAAGGCAAAATTAATTGGTGGAAAACTGGAGCTACCAAACGTTTTAGAAAGACATTGTTTTGTTTATAGTACTTTGTGTGTGTGTATTTGTCATAAGCACACAGGGCCACAAACAGACACATATCACAAACTCACAAACAGAGAGAGAAACAGACACAGTGGGAGCCATGGAGGACAAGCATTCAAAGCCTCATGCAATCATGGTGCCTCTCCCTTGCCAAGGCCATGCTATCCCATTTACCCATCTGGCCATGAAGCTTGCCTCAAATGGTTTCACCATTACTTTTGTCAACACCCAAATTATTCACCACCAGATAACAAAATCTCAATCCATTGACAGTGAAGGTCAAGAAGACATCTTTGCCGCAGCGCGAAAGTCCGGTCTAGACATTCGCTACAGAACAGTGAGTGACGGTTTTCCACTAGCCTTCAACCAGTCTCAGAATCTTGACCAATTTCTTGAGGGTCTACTGCATGTCTTCCCTGCACATGTTGATGAACTTGTTGGAAATTTAGTCCAATCTGACCCCTCAATCACTTGCTTGATTGCTGATACCTTCCACACCTGGCCAGCAACCGTAGCCAACAAGTATAACCTTGTCCACATTTCCTTCTAGACTGAAACAGCTTTTGTCTTGTGCATCTACTATCACATGGACCTCCTCAGAAAAAATGGTCATTTTGGTTCTCATGGTAAGTAATAACCTTCTCATAAATCTCCTTGAATTAGTAAATGTTACACAACTACGCTACAGTAATTACTGTAACTCTCGTGACATATACAACATGTTATGCCATCAGACTGTCTCATGACACATACAACATGTTATGCTATCAGATTGTTATTACATACAAAAGACATGAGAAGATTTCCCATTACATATATCTCATTTTTGTTGGTTGATTTATTAGATAATCGCGAGGACACCATCGATTACATACCTGGTGTGCAGGCTATTGAACCAAAGGACTTGGTATCACACCTCCAAGTTACTAATACATCAACAGCAGCGCACAGAATCATATACAAGGCTTTCCAACAAGTTACAAATGCAGATTTTATTTTGTGTAACACAGTGCAAGAACTCGAATCCCAGTCCCTTCTAGCCTTGCAAGAGAAGCAACCCACATATGCAATTGGCCCTGTCTTCCCCAATAAACCTACCAAGAGTGTGGTGGTAGCAACCAACCTCATCTCCGAGTTCGACTGTACAGAATGGCTCAATGCCAAGCCTCCTGGTTCAGTTCTATGTTCAAGTGACTGAGAATGTGATAGAAGAAATAGCTCATGGGCTTTTGCTTAGTAGAGTGAGTTTCATTTGGGTGCTACGCCCTGATACTATAAGTCATGGTGAACTTGAAACCTCGATCCTACCCGTTGGATTTGAAGATGAGATTAAAGGTAGAGGGCTGATTGTGCCATGGTGCTCTCAGATTGAGGTGCTTTCAAATCCAGCAATGGGAGGGTTCTTGACTCATTGTGGATGGAATTCCATACTGGAAAGTATGTGGTGTGGTGTTCCAATGCTGTGTTTTCCTATATTGACTGACCAAACCACCAATAGGAAACTTGTAGTTGATGATTGGGGGATTGGACTCAATCTTTGTGATAGGATTAAACCCATTACAAGGATGGAGGTAGCAGAGAAGATCAACCGTCTAATGAGTGGAAGGTTGGGTGATGGATTGCAGAAGGAGATCAAGAAGATGAGGCAAACATTGGAAGATGGGTTGGCTGGAAATGGATCATCACAGAAGAACTTATGTCAATTCATTAGTGATGTAAAGGCCAAAATTCAAACATGAATTTGATTTTTCACATTGGCACTGCCTCTAAGTAGTTCTGCTTCATCATCCCACTGTTTGGAATACATAACTTGAACAAACTTAAGCCAAGTAACAAATCATTGACTATGGAAGCAATAAGAGAGTTTCTTTCTTCCAATTTTTTATGAAAGTTTCTTTCTTTCAATTTTTGGCTCTCCCACTATAGCAAGCACAAAGTGACTAAGTGAAAGGGCATATCGGCACTGATTCTCTGAATCAATTTTTTGTTGTCCAATCTAGCAAATGAAACATCAGAGTCAGAGCGAGCAGCAGAGCTCCATGGCACTGATGGCTTAGGTGGGCTGTAGCACAGTGAAGCTTTTGGGGAAAAAAAAAATTCAAGCCTATATAAATGAGTTGTTTTAAATAAGCTTAAGTGCTACAGTGCCCCTGAAACATTGGTCAATTCCTACATTGCCCCCTCAAAGTTAAAGTGACCCACTTTACTCCATTGACCGATGTTTTGCGTCTCACTTTGCCCCCCACTGTCAAATTTGTCAGAAACTCTGTTAAAAATGATGACATGGCACCAATGGAATCCACAATTTTGCTGCACTAAATGCCATGTGTGCAAAGTGGAGCCCACCTACCCATAGTTGCCTACATGGCACTATGGGTCCCACATTTTATTATTTTTTTAATTTTAAATTGATTAAAATGTGAATAAAATATTAAAAACCAAAAAATTAAAAACAACTTTGTCTCTGTCTCTCTCCCTCTTGTTTCAATTTTTTTTTTTTATTCTTCTTCGTTCAGTACCTAGGGGATAGTTGGGTTTGTGTAACTCTCTCTCTCCCTCTTGTTTCAATTTTTTATTTTATTTTCTTCTTCTTTGTTCAATACCTGGGGGATAGTTGGGCTTGTGTAATATGGGGAGGGGTATTCGTTGGGGGTTGCGATTTGGGGTGGGGGATCAATTGGGGTGGCTGGGTAAGTATGGATTCGTTGCAGGTGGTTGGGTTTTTCACCCATAAGGCCACAAACCCTCAACCCTAAACCTACCACCTGCAACCCACCCACATATGCAACAATGTTAAAAAAAATTTTCCCAATTTGTTGGTTTTTTAATTTGCAAAGAGAGAGTGGTGGTCATGGAGGAATGGGGGAAAAGAAAATCGTAGGGGGGATTTCTGGGTGGAGGGTGGCTGTGGGGTGGGTTCGTGGGGGTTGTGGGGTCAAGCGATGATTTCGGGTGGAGGGTGGGGGTGGTGAGGTTACGGGTTCGTGGGGGTTGTAGTTGTTGGCTGAGATGAAGGGTGGTTGTGGGATTTATTTTTATTTTTATTTTTATTTTTTGGTTTTTAATATTTTATTCATATTTTAATCAATTTAAAATTAAAAAAATAATAAAATATGGGTCCTATTGGTGCCACATCAGCATTTTTAACAGAGTTTTTAACAGACTTGACAGTGATGGGCAAAGTGAGATGCAAAACATCGGTCAAGGGGGTAAAGTAGGATTTAACCAATGTTTCAGGAGGCACTGTAGCTATTAAGCCTTTTAAAAATAGCCCACTATTTATTAATCTATTAAAATTCAAAAAAATCCAATTCTTTATCAATTTAGTTGTAGGGCAACAATAAAAATACACATTGCAATAACAAAAATTCCAATTCTCTCAAGTATTGCATGATACAACTTGAATAGGTACACTTTTAATTATGTTGTTGAAGTGTTTTTTCGTCACATTTAATATGTATTTGTTTTATGTTAAAGTTTATTGAAAATTAATCAATGAAGCTATGAACTAGTGTGATTTATATGATTTAATGTATACTTTTATATATAAAAAGACTATAGAAACAGCAAGTACCAAAAAAAAATTGATCATTAGATTTTAAGCTAACAACCTTAGCTAGCCCACTCGTTGAAAAATTCCTTGTTCCGCCCTTGCTCCATGGAATTATTTTTGCTTGAGACAGAGACTGATAATCAAATTGCATTTGGTTTCGTTTAACTGATCCTTTCTTTGCTAACAACAGATGAAATCGACATTTCTTTTGACTGCATATATCTAAGACGGTAACAGGAACATCACATTGTACTCGATGTTTGACCAAAATTTCGACAAATAAGGTGGCGTTGCAAGCAAACCATTAAAACGAAGGAAATAAGGAAATCAAATCCGAGTGAAAATAAATAAATAAAATACTAAACTATACGATGAAGATGATGTCAGTGTACTTGGGACTTGAGAATATCAAATTTCCGAAGATAGATTTGTAGATGGAAAGAGACCTTAGTTGGAATTACGCTAGGGAAAAGAGAAGATTTGGGAACGTAATCGCTAGTCGGGTCTTTTTTTTTATATTAATAAATAGTATAGATGCGCAGCTATTAGGGGCGGGCACACTTCCGATTGGATCAGTTTCACCTCCAACCCACAGCCAAACCAATTACAATATAACTGCTTGGTTCGGTTCGGTTTGAATAAAAGTTATAAAAGAAATCGAACCAAACCAAACCAATTTAAGACAGGTTGGTTCGGCCAGTTTGGGCCTAAGCCCAATTATTTTTCTTTTTGCATTTTTTCAACATTGTTAGTCCAATTATAACTAACAAATTCACAACTTGCTTCATACATAAATTACTTTCTAGAGTATGAAACCATCCTCAAGCTCAAAATGCCATAAACTTTATATTTCATTAACTAATATAGCTCAATTCAAATATTCATATATAGTTATTACCTAATTAGAGTATTACACATGTAAAATAATATATATATATATATATATATATATATATATATATATATAAATGGTCCAATTTAGTTTAGGTCGGTTTAAAAGCTCAAAACCGAACCATATACGGCCCGGTTCGGTTTTTAAACCATTTGACTTTTTCTTGGTTAAAACCAAACAAAACCGGTAATTATGGTTTGGTTCGGCCAGTTTCATCGGTTCAGCCCGATTGATGCCCACCCCTAGCGGCTATAATACTCTTTACCCCTATTTAAAAAGTGCTTGAGTGCTTTTTTTATAATTTTTTAAATAAATATATATTTAAAGAGTATAGCCTCACGGCTATACTATTTACCCCTCTTAAAAAAGTATAGCCGCGCGGCTATACTGGGATACTTTAAAAAAAAAAAAAATTTCCCCTCATTTTCGTTTATTGATAAGAGTAGTGTAGATTATTATCCATTACTTTTAGGCCATTACGTGAGTCTTTATTGTACCCTTTTAATTGTTTACTTTTTTAGAGTTATTACCCGTATAAGAATTTAGCATTTTACTGTTTAATGCTCGTATTATAGACGTACGTACATATTTTTCAATAATACTTTCATTTTCCATACACGTCTTAAAGACTCGGTAAAATACACATTTTTTAAAAAGTAAACGTACAATATACATTGTACACATACGTACATATTTTTCATATTTAATACACGATTTTTTACAAAAAGTTCAATAATACACACAAATTTTACGTATTATACACATAATTTTTACATATTATTGAAGAAAAATAATATATATTAAAAATTAAAATAAATTATATTAAAATATTATAGTGGCCGAACTTTTCAGTTGCAACTTGCCAAAATTTTGCCGTACGTATTTTATTCGTATTTTTTCCATTCCATATTTTACTAACTATGAAAGAATGTGAGAGGCTAAATTATATTAAAATATTATATATGTTTCATTTCTCTGATGCATTAGCACATTAGGGTTTTCATGCTTCCACAATTCCATTATGTTTGTTGCACATCATCTCCATGTGACTTTAGTCATGTTATTTTTCAACTAGCCAGGACATTTAAAACAACCTCTCAAGTCTCAATCAACAAATAATCCAAATTATCATAGAATCCAATGTGACAATTTTTCTTTGTTTGGTCAAGAAACACAAATTGACAGTCAACAAAATCGACAGCATAAACAGAATAAACATTGAGGAAGAAAGAATGTACAAATAACTCGACAACTTCATGGTATCAGAAACCCGATTGATCTGATTAATCTGGTCAAGTCGCAGAGGTCATACATCAGCTCTGGAATACACAATTTACAAATGAAGTAACAAATAAAAAGCCAAAATACAATTTGTCTACATTTGTACAAATTAAGACCTTTGATCAGAGAATTGTACACACAAAAGCTCGAATTCCGTTTGGGCTCGCAGGGGCACCTTTGGCATGCAATCCTCACGTCAGAGCTAAACAGAGAAAATGCTATAGTCACTGAACTCCCATTGAAGCCCCGCCATTAGGAATATGTTATAGTCACTGTACTACAATTGAAGCCCCAACATTTGGCAGATCTCAAACTCCATTGCCAATTTTAAAATCTGAAACCGTTTCTTGAGCTTCAACTGATGGTGTTGGTTCTTTCTTGTTCGCCCCAAAAAAGGAGCAATTTTGAAATGCATCGAGACTGCTGGCAATAAGGCGGTTCAACCCACTAAGACTATCACTCAGAACAAAATCTTCACTATGGTATTTAGAAGATGGCATCTCCAAATCAAATGGTCCTAAAGATTCAGGCTGTAAAGAAAGGAACATAAAAATCAGAAGTATTCACAAACAATTGCTGAAAATAAACAAATATATTGTCGACACACAATTGCCATATAAAAAGATTTATAATTCCTTGTTATACAAAAATATATTTATAATTCCATTAGCTCCATTAAAAAGGATGTCAAGGAACCTATAAATGAACTTGTTACAGAAAAGTTTAAATGACCCTGCTTCCTAGATGAAACAACAGGGGCAGATTTCAGCAGGACCCAGCAAGCCATATGAGGGTCATGGAGATTCAACTTTCAAGACATAAAATGCTGAAAAAGAAACATACCCAGTATATATCTGTTAACGCGTTGAAATCTTTTACTGAACTCTCAAGGATATGCGGATCAGACTGACATTCATCTATAGGACCTCCTTGAGGGGGATCATCAATGGGCCTCTCTACGATAGGTATTGCCTGCAGGAAACTTATATTATTACAAGCATTTTGACAACGCAAGCGACTATTCCTATTTCTCAGTCACGCGAGTGCTTCAATAAAAAAATTAAATATTGTGAAATGATACCTCAACCATGCAATCAGAGCCCGCTGAGCTTGCAATAGCTGTTTGTTTGCAGGCCCCTGGAGGAGCAACACCAGATAAACTGGAAACTTCTTGACAGAAAACAGAATTCCTTTGAAATGAGAAGGCATCACATGTTACTTCAGCATCCCAGATGGAAGATACATGGCATTCCATAGTAGGTTGGCATCCCATCTTGTTCTGTCTAGAAATATGAGCAGCAATCACAGCATCAAACGAATCACAGCTGAATGGGATCTGCTGAAGGCATTGGGAGCCTTCAGCAACAGGTGGATCGATGCAGTTAGTATCTAAATCATGGGATACTCCTGAAAGTAGATCTCCCATGCTTATGTTGGTTAGGCTATCCGCCCACACCCCGGCTGATAGTGCAGTGCCAGTAATTGATCTCAGGTTATCCTATTATTATACAGACAAATTAAATGTTCGGAGAAATAGCACAATAGTGAACAAGAAAATATGTAAAGCATTTACAGCACAATTTCCTCCATGGGTTAGAAAATAAGATTCCCACTAATACAAGTACATAAAGAAAGACATCCACACATTATTCCCTTCCATTTTGCAATTGTTCTTGAAAAATAGAGGTAAAGTTATCCACATCTTTCTTATGAACACAGTCGAGATCTGATTAGTTGCCATGACGGTAAAAAGTTTCTTTTATTATTAGTTTCCACGGGGGGTGGGGGTGGCATAAAGCAGATTGTTACGCAAGTAAAACACTCTCTGTTCATAAGACTAATTTAGCCAAGCTGTAAAAAATTCTTAAAATAAGGAACAAGGCAATTGTCACATCAAAACATTCCAGAAAGAAAATGTAAGTCGAGGAGGACAAAAAGGGTAAGCATTGATTTTAATACACAACCAAAAGAAAAAAGAAAAAAGAAAAAAGAAAATCTCTTGCTTTATCCAAGAAACTACAGGAGACAGAATCATATTGAGAAATATCTAATGTACAAGTAAGATGAGTAGATAAGACAAGCTATGTGATTGGAATAGTTAGTACAGAAAGCAAATTGCAGTTCTCTGTTGGGCCCTAGTTAAAAATATACATACATTCATACCTGCGGGCTGACAGTTTAATAACATTAAAAGCATGGAGCAGAGAAAGGACATTTACCACATCTCCCCGATGTCTTGAGGTACTCTGATCACCAGCCTCCTTTTTATGCCATGACGTTATTTCCGTAGGGTCCCCCACAAAGTTATTGTTTGGACTTGCGCAGATGTAGCCATTTATCTCATTGGGCTCTTCAGCTGAAGTCAAGCCAAGAGAATGGTTATACCATGGTTTACCTAGTTCCGGTAGTTGGGGTTGAGAATGTTGATAAGCCAGTGCAGAAAGAACACAACTATTGTTCGCTGAAGTTAAGTGATCCTTATGAATATCGGCAGACTGATTATCAGTTGATAGAGGAGATATAGGCGTTGAATCCACAATCTGCTCCTTCCTCTTCTCTTCATTACTATCATGCTCACCTTCATTGCTGCAAGATGCTAAAGGTGTTTGCAATCCAACAGATGCAAGCTCAGTATTCGAGAACCAACCATACCTGCAAGGAAATATTGCGACTCATTTTATGATATTTAGTAATCTAAGGTGTGACATTATAATTGAGTTGAAAAGAAGTATGAACCTTAAACGGAAAACTGGAGGACATCCAATTGTTGCATATACATCTGCCGCGCTGACAATTGAGTCTTGTGTCCATCTAGGATAACCCATCAGGTTATCCCTCTGGACACTGTAATGGAACAGGGTTAGCTCTCCTGATGCTACATTCGAATTTCCCCATTTGCGATTTAGATGATCCAAAACTGATGATATCTTTTTCCGAGTACTAAGAGTGAGTTCCAAGTATGGATTATGTTTATCCTGTGAAACGATAATTACCCAAATTTTGATCACACTCTGATAAGTGTTCAGGTGATAAAACTTTATTTCAAAACAAATTTGAAAAAATAAGTTATGACAATGCTCACATTTTCCAGGGCTCTCCTAGTACCATCGTCAATTGGGAACAACTGGAGCTTAAGTTTCATACAATTGTTTATGCCGCTCTCTGCATCAATATTTTGTACGAAAGCAGGCATAGGTGGCAGAACTTTTCCAACAGGAACAGCGCTACTTTGCCCTGCAAATTAAAATGGAAAGAACCATGGCATTAATAAATTTTCCCCAACTGGCTTGAGTCTAATCCACTCAAGAACAAATAACCAAGAAGAACTGGCAAGGAAATGATTCACCTGCAACACTTCTGTCTTTCTCAACTTCTTTATCAGTTATTGCCCGCTCTAGGTGCTTTGCCCGCTCTAGGTGCTCAGCAGCATCAGCAACCAAAGAAACCCCAGCAATTGCAGCCTTTTCCCACTTTTTATATGCTGCTGATGAGGGAGCACCTGCTAATAATACATTAGTATCCAGACCAATACCAAATTTCCTGAAAGCGGCACTAACATTGAGAATATGTGAATATGTTGACTAGTTTCTTTTGAAAACCAGGTACTGCTACTTATTTTCTTAAATAATGTACCAAAATGCAGCTGATACCACCAATTGTACCTGGAATGAGAAGCAATAGTTCAACATAGCCAACACAGGAAAAAACAAATTAAGTGAAACCTTCAAATAGTTTCTTTTAAATTATTAGGAAGACAAGTAAGGCAATTTTGGTCACAGGAAAAGAAAACACGAAGAATAAAATCAGAGGCCATGCTTGAAGGAGGCAAGAACAGCAATGTGACTACACAAAGGCGCTTATTAGTTTGACAAACTTAATAAACCTAGAGTCATTTCAACCATCCAAAGATTTAAGCAAGTTATATAAAAATTTCATCCAACTCTGAAGTCCAAATGCATTCAAATATTCCCTGCTGTATTCAGTGGTTGCTGGAATCATGCAAATCTGACATAAGATATCTATGCTCATTCTTACACCAGTTCACTTAAAGAATATACATAAAGAAGAAAAGCACACTGAACTTAGAAGGCAATTAGCACAGCTGAGACAAATCAGCAACTAGCAATTAAATTCTAAACTTTACATGAGAAGATTGTCAATGGGATGAAATTAGAATGAAAGGACCACATACCCTAGCTTCTGTAAAGGAGAGACTATGCAAAAGTGGGTAGACTAACAAAAAGAATCACCTGGTTTCCGTCGTTGTCTAGCAGGTTTCATGGCACTTGAGTCCCCTTTGTTGCTACGATTAACACCTATATTTACATTGCGCTTTAATGACGCTTTTCCAGGTCCTAATTTCTGAATATTGTGACTGTCAACAAGAACCAGTTTAACTGTGCGATTATCATGTCCTGATGGTCTATTCTGATTGGAAAGTGTGCTAGGAGCATTAGGAGGGCAGTTTTCCCCCTGAGAAGGCCGTTTCCTAACACTCTTCTTCCGGTCTTTCAGTAGTTGGTGTTCCTTTATGCAAAAAACATGACAGTAAGTCCATGACCAGTGTAATATATCAATATCAGACATAGTGCACTTTTGCTCAACTACATTAACCATGGTGCACCTTTACCACTCCACGCATCATGTGCACGTAACATTATGGTTAGCCATGGTTAATGTGCATAACACATGGCATGTGATGAGTTGAGAGGCAATGGTATATCATGGCTATTGGTAGTCAGTAAAATTCTACTCTATCAAATAAACGAAAAATCATCGGTTTATCCAACAAATATATATATATATTACACACACACACACACACACAGGAACATAGTCCTGGATTAAAATTAATTTTTTACTAACCAATGCTTCTATAAAGATCTTAAATCTTCGGGGCTTCAAGTGAAGCTTTGATGCTTTGCAGCTATATTTTTCCAGCAACGACCACCTGCAACAAAGTCACAGAAAACATATAATTCTCTGCGCATTTGTATTTCAATTTAACAAGACAATTTAGACAAACAAATATTTTTCAATCATGATGTCCTTAAGCCATATTTTCAACAACAGATTCTCTACAATAGATATGGGGTCAAATGCTCCCAACAGAAACTAAGATCCAACTCCAGGCTGCAATCTTTTTAGAGGATCTCCATAGGTAAGAAAAATGGAAAAACTGATTGATAATTAATCTTACCATCGAAGCATAGCAGCATTAGTATCTTTAGAATTTTTGGAATCCAAATATAATCCTGGACCCAGCAGCTTGTTCATACGCCTCACAAGACGATAATAATAATGTCTGACCTGGAAACCATGAAGGGAAAAGAGAAAGAAAATCAAAATCAAGATGTTGACAGGAGAATAACCACTGAATGGAAAGAGCCAAAAGTAATTGTTATAGAAAATACCTGATCCTTGTTTTTGCTTTGAACACGACAAGTTATCTTTTCAAAATTCTGCAATCCAAGTATAGCACAGTTAGGGATTTTTATGTGTGAAATATTTAATTACCAAAAAAACCAAGGACAGGAGCATGCCTTGCCAACTTGTCGTAAAGCAGCAAAGAAACTTTCCTCCTCTTGGTGTGTCCAAGCAGCCCATTGCCGGGTTGGTTTTTTCACTGCAAATTCACAACAATTTGAAGGTGGAAATTTGTACTTTGGAAGGTAACATAATCAGAAGAAAGCCCATAATACGTAAGTGAGATATGAATTGATCGCATAAAGTATACCAGGCTGCTGCAGTGCAACGTGAGTTGAGGTGGATGGAGCTAAACCTGGACCTCCATCCTGAACAAAGAAACCCCCCTGACGAGGATGTGCCTCGGAGTTCACGATGACTGTTGACCCTATCTGCATGTTGAATGCATAATCTATATGCTCATGCTCTCAGCTTCCAGGTTTCAAGCTATACTTTGCTTGACCTCCAACTTGGTGCAAACCGGACTGTTAATTGTAAAAAGAGGATTTAAGCTTAGCATGGAAAAAGCAATGCAGTAAATTGACACAAAGTTAAATTAGTAGGAGGCAACAACCTAATCAGTGTGTTCACACATTCACATGCACCAAAAGATGCGCATTCATGCACCCCAAATTCGGTTTCTTCAGATACTTCATAATGTTAAAAGATTGCATTTTGGAGTTCATTTACATAACAGATCTAAAATTTCAAAATTTCCCTTGATTGGGTAAAATTTTACATGAGAATGATTGGAAAGTAAGTTCACAAAAAATCACTCCATCAAACAAACACTGAAGCTCACAAATGTGATCAAACTATTCACATGAATAAGGAATTTGTATTTGCAGACCCGAAGTGTATCTAGCAATCCAAACCGAGCAAATAGTAATATCAATTCCTGCTCATGCTAACAAATCCATTATCATATTAGCATCCAGTTTGGCAAACAGAGCCTACATTGGCTTACAAAAAAACAATCTAATTCAGTAAAAGTTAAGCAAGAAATTGAACTGTAGTAATCGAAATAAAAAAATAAAAGAGAACTGTAATCAATAGCTAAAAGAATGCCAGAAAACAACAATAGACATGGATAATATACTCTTCAAGAATTTAGATCCAAATCACAACTCCTCAACTGAACTCTACCTCAGAAAACTTGTTTTTTCTCGATATGTAGAGTTAAAATTAGCCTTTTCCTATCAAAAAAATCCACAGAAGTACAAAAGAAATATTGGAAAAAAGAAAACCCTAATTGTAATTTCTTCAACTTTCCCAGCAGCCAAACGACGGCTAGGGTTTCGAACTACACAAACAAAAAATCAATCAACTCTCTGTCAACCAACATAAATGAATGAATCTGGAGAATTCGTACTCATAAATTACCTGATATAAATTTGGACGAACCCAGAAAACCCTAAAACCGAACGGACGAGCTCCTGAGACTGAAGAAATGCGAACAAAAACCGGATAGAATCTTCCGACAGACGTCTACAGTTCGAAAAAGGAACGAATTTTACTTTGGGGAAAAAAGCGTTATTAGTTAATTCACTGGAAAGGACGAAAAATAAGGATTATTGGCATATTGGGATCATATCACTAAGGGAATGGGTTTTTTTCTTATTTTGCAAGGACTTGGACATAGATTTTACAACTTTTCAAGTGATTCTATGAAGACCTAAATTGTTGATGCTTTTATTACTTCTAATAAAAAAAGGAAAAAAAAGGTTTCTGTTTTTTTATTTTAACAATCTAATGGATCATATAGATATTAAATACGAAACAAGTGATGGTTACGATATCAATGATCAACACGATAGTTATGATGATGATATGATTGAGGTAGTTATCAAACATCCAACTAACCTAAGATTTGATTTTTATACTTATTGATTTTATGTGATTTGAGTTATAGTTTATGAGAAAGTTATATCGGATGTAAATGATGAGGTGAAATAGAATGTAAATGATGCTTCTAGCATAAGTAACTAACTCTGAATTAATTATATGAAGAAAGTATAGATCAATCTCATCGATGAAATAGATGTCAATGTTCAATTTGGATTATTTGGCCCCAATATATCATAATCATGAATGATATGCCATTATTATTTTTCTTTCCCTTCTAACAATCAACCATTCACTTTGAACATGTGTGATGAATTCAATTTGAAGTCTCATTTCCCAAACTATGCACACACTATGAATAGCATGTGTTATGAATCATATTGAAGTCTTATTTCTTAAACTTTCCAATGCTAATGCAAAGCCTACATTTTCAATAGGGTATGTAAAAGAAAAATAATTTACTATTACTGTTGTCACAGTATTATCATTGTACACAAATACTCTGTTTTAACTCTGCATAAAACTTAAGTAAAAGGAACTTAATTTGGCATATATGCCCCAAACTTTAAATGAGCAAGACTAATACCTTATACCTTTTAACCATTTTTTAGTGGGGCTCGGATCGAACTAAAATTTCTTCCAACATTGGAAAGAAAAATATCGCTAGACCTATATAACTTTATGAACCAATGCATATTTTGACGAAGTGATTAGCTCTCCATCATGAACGCAACATAACCTAAAGAAAGAAAGACCAAACAATAAAGAACTCCAACAGTGGACTTTTCCACATGCAATGCAGGTGATCAATCATGGCAGGATCGCAGAAAGAAGGAAGCATATTTTACTTTTAAAGAACCTTTCTACCATATGCGTGCATTAGATTAGAGTAGAGAGCAGGAAGTGTCAAAAGAAAAAGAAAGCCAAAGACAAAGGGAATAATCCACACACTATAGAAAAAGGCCAGGCTACAATTATGTCAAACAGAGCTCCATTTAAGCCTTTGTGTTCAACTAAACGTTACCATGGAGGCCTCATCTTCTCATGAAGTTTAAAGCCGGTCCCTTCTGACTTTCTAGTCAAAATTTTGGTTGCAGATCCTGCAGCAGCCGCTCAATTGAACAGGTTATCTGTATCTGCAAAAGGATTTCCATAACAGTAGGAACTGAAGCAGTAGGTTAATTTACTTTGAACATGAACAACACAGGAGGTAATTGAATAGAGACGTCAAGAGAAACGATGTTTTCCCGAAACTCGCGAATTTATATGGTAAAAACAGAATTTACATCCAAATTTGTTACAAACAAGTGACAATGATTACAACAGTAGTAATAAGGATCAAAGTGATACAAATAGCAACTACAGTTGAAGCTTGTTCTATGGTTCCTTTGTTTTATAGACACCAGGGAGGATAATGTTCTCAAAACATATTCTGTTCCTCCCATTCTTTCGATATTGTATGTGCTACACCATTGTATCCATTCATCCCACCTCTATCATTTCTTTTAGAGTGGTTGCACTATTTGTTGTCACCAATTTGTTGCTGGCATACCACTATAAGGAAAGATTTCTATCCATTTATTAGGTGGAGCGCAAATCACAAATCTGGAACTAGTGCTACCAATTTATAATTTGGTAAGATCACAAAAGCAGCAGCCCACATCAATCACCACTGAAGGATAATTTGCTTGGAGAAACAGAGCCAAGAAAGGACCCTAGACCACTGTAAAGTCAGAAGATGTCCCATTTACTTCCACTGGCGACTGCAACAACTTCATTCAGTAGTGGTTGATTTACAAAGCATTAATCTGTACATAGGGTCCCCACGAGCTAAGACATGTTGTTCCCAGTCTGATCGAACTCCAAACGGGTTGTCCTTAAGCCACCCTCTATTAGTTATGGCAAAACTTTGTTCATGCAACACTGTAAGTTTACCTTTGCCATATCTCTGAAACTGTTCTTTCATTCTCAGAGAGACGGCCTCTATGTCAGATTGCAGAAACACCTAGTAAATATAACAGAAATTAGCAAATAAACCGACAAATCCCTGTCATGCAGCTGACCTACATTGATTTTCTAGTTGTGCAGTCTTAAGTTTAAGAATAAATCATGGAGTATATGGTGTCATTACTTGAAGTGACGGAAATAAAGGTGAAGAAGGGGGAAAGAAAGTTAACTACAGAGTAAATATGGAGCTCCTTATGGAAGCGGAGCTGCAAAATTGTCTTACCTTTCCATTAGCTGTAAGGAGATCAGCAACTGCTTCGACTAAGGACCTTTGCAGCATACTCCATCTATGATCTGGTTTGTTGAAATCAGGATTCGGGCACTAAATGGGGAAAAACATCCCAATTAATTACTGATAAAAATAAACCTAAGCATTGAATGCAAGACTGATAAAACTATAAGCACAAGAAAATGCATTTGATTTTCCATTACATCAAATATACTGCCCTACATTCCATGTCATTTTCAAGTAAAGTGATAGAGAACTTAACATAGTACTTTTTTTTAACAGAGAACTATATCTTTCTCAACTTATAATGATGGCATCAGGTTGTTCTATACAAGGCAATTGCTTAGAAGTTATCAAATAATTTTAGAGAAGATAATGAAACATATGAATCACATATAACATTCCTTTAAAGAAGGAAGAAATGAAAAAAGTTTGGTTTAGTCTGTCTTTCCATTGTTGGCACAATGGCATTACATTTTCATAATGCATATGGGCTATCATTTTGTAGGTTAACAGATTATATATTGCTAACTCTAACACAGACATTGACATGAATAGTCACTTGATAAAAGAAGCAGATGTTTCAAGTTGAAAAGAGACATGGAGTTGCAATCCCAACCTGTATTGAAACAAGCACTAGCTTTCCCGGGTAACTAGAAATAATGGATCGGAATGTTGATGTAGCATTTGTTGTGATGAAGTACCTAAAGTAGACAAATATAGGTAAGATGATTATAACGTTAAACACACCAAATTCTATAAATGGAAACAGCATAGTTTCCTACTCACCAACCCCAAATTCAAACACACTTGTGCGAGCATACACACATACAGGCTGGATCCATTCAAGTTTTAACTCACAACATTAAACACACAATTTTATGTGGCACAAGCAACCCAGACATGCACATTGCAGACACAGGTCATTAAATTTCATGCAGAAGTCAGTTAGACAAGCAAATTCACAAGGCCATAATTTTTGTGCAGCACCAAGGCTACAACCCTTACCCATTTCTTATCCCACGCCCGTGAACAGAGTCCAGGCAACGTTTTACAAGCTGAAAAAAGCTGTAAAACTGTCAGTAATAGAGGATAACAATAGGCAAAAAGAATACAAAATGTTCACATCCTGGAAACCTTTTTATTAATCTCCAAACCAAGAAAATTCAAATCCTTCCTTGTTTTGGCCATCCCCAAAAGAAACATTCCATTACCTGCCATGTATTATTCGAAGTCAGTAAATAACCAGTAACTGCTATGACTATCTCATGACCAGATCATAAAGGGCATGTTGAAATTATACAACTGTTTCAACTCAACAAGACTTGTTTATTCCAATCAGAAATGTGTCAGTTGCATCAATTTAGCTTCTTTTAGAACCTAATCCTTATGTCTCTCTCTCTCTCTCTCTCTCTCTCTCTCTCTCTCTCTCTCTCTCTCTCTCATTTTAATATCTTGCTTATACATGTAGAACAACAATAAGGCAACAAACTGAAACCTCAAAGTGTAAAAAGAAACCCACAGGAAGGGAGAAGAAGATGAAATACAATACCACTTCCAATATCAACTACCAACGGTTGAGCTGGATCAGAATAGGCATCACTCCAATCAATATCAAAAGGGTATGCCTGCACTAGATAACTAATTTAAGAAGTTTGAAAATCTTTTAAAAATAGTGTTATGCAATGCTGGAAAATATTTACATTTTGAAGTGAATTACATCACTAAGATCTCTGAACTTCTTTAGATGAGAATGAAGTCAGATTGATGCATCAATCCACATTATGAAAGAAGATACGAATCGTACCCTATCTAAGGCCATGACCCCCGGAAGTTTTCTTCCTTTGAGAAATTCCCACACAACTGAAGCATCCTTAATCATAGCGAAATTAAAGGTGGAATTTGATTCCTTCACCATTGCTTCACATGCCATATTCCCAACAACAGTTATGTTGCAGTTGCTTTGACTTAGTTGATTAAGCATTTGAGCCAGTTCAGAAGCTCCTTTTGTGCAGTTACTGGTACGGAATTTCACTGGACCAATCCAAGTGACTTTCTGCAATTCAAATCAGGGAAGTCTGACAATAAGTCCACACAAGGCCAGCAATAATGCGTACTTGAACACACAAAAGAGAACAGAATGTGATCAAGAAAGAAAATACAGATGACATCAAGGTGGAATTTAATCTTAGTGGTCATACCAGACAGAGTGCATCTACACCACTCTATACTCACTAAATTTAACTTTGAAACTTTACAATATACCTTAAAAATTTCACTGCACAATTATAAAGGACCATAAATATGTGAAAGAACATAATAATGAATATGGAGCCTAAAATTGGAAATTTGAAAGTTGAAAATGAAACAAACTTTTCGAGGGCTGCATTAAGCATGCTAAATTTAGTCCTTCGATAAAGTATCATAACACTCTTATGCTAAAATCTATCGATAAAAAGATACATTGCCTACATACCAAGATAGAGACTTAAGAATTGATACTGCACCTAAAATTTAATTCAACATGGTACTTGAAAACCAAAAGACAATTCTTCTGCCTTACTTCAAAAGTACTTTAATTTACCTTGCACCTTGTAAGCATGGACTTCATTTTGACAAATGATGCAGGCCCAATATCAACAGGTACCCACCCTAAAATAGGGAAAAGACTTGGATTGAGAACCCAATTTCACAAATATTATTATATGACACTCAGATTACACAGTTGCAACATAGGAAACTGAAAAATAATGATATTATTGTCAACAAAAGCAGTCAAAAGGACTAGTCAATTCATACATGTTCTAATTATTCATGAAAAGGAAAGGAGTCAAAGGGCATCATATTTTTTGGTAAACCGAAAGCAGTCTCACCATCCAGAATACCATGAGCAGGAAATATTTCCAATTGCTTCGGAAGATGATCATTCTTGCACCAAAAGTCTTTTGGATATAGGATCTGTACATTTCTATTGTGTGCAACCTGGACTATATCTAGAGCTTCTTTAAGAGCCCCATGTTCTACCAAATTCAAGGGAACAGATAGCCCTAAGACATGCATTATTTGAAATGACATCATTCCAACAAAGACTAACCCATCACATCTGGAAGCTAAGGAATGCAAAGCAGCTGCTTTATCAAAGAGATTACCCCCTCCAATCTGCACTGCCAAAGATAATAAAGTTAGAGTCCATAAGTTTACAGTTTTGACTGGAACCAAACACAAACAGTGGAACTAATAAACTAGCATTAGAGACATACAATTGCTACATGTGGTTTTGTGTTGCTTTCCGTAGTCCTTCTAAGAAGAGATAGGCTCTCCTCAAAGTGAAAACCAGCTAAGTTGCAATAGCAGAAGCGAGCGACTCCGCAGGTGGATGCAAGAATCTTATGAGACCGGGAAAAGTAATCATTAACAAAAATATCCACTCCTGTTGACAATGCTTGAGAAAATTTTGAACAATTGGCAACTTCCCCTCTAAACTCAGAAAGATTCTCAAGAAGAAGAATATCTCCTTTCTCAAACCCTTCCCTCTTTGATACCACGTTTTGAGAAATGCATTGTACTGGAACAACTTTGTACTCAAGAAGAGATGACAAGAACTCTGAAATGTGGAGACCATCAAGTAATAAACAATTATCAGCAATTCAACATGTCGAATTGTCATATCCTAGCCTCATGTTTCATGCTTAAATAACTATACTCTTTTTTTTCTCTGTCACGAAGCATCATAATAGCAAAAATGCAAGCGAAAAACTAAAACTAACATTAGTGTGAAGCATTATATACCTGCAACAGACTGAGCGACAAACAGTTTAGGTTTAATTTTAACATTCCAATCACTAACAAGAACTACTTTAGCCCCGGACTGGTGCAAATACTTAATGGTGAAGAGTGCATTGGACTGAAATCTGTGTTCTTCCGTTTGTTCCCGAAGCAAAAGGGTAGAGTCAAATCTGACCAGTACAACTTTTGCAACAAGCTCCTCCCTTGGAAACTTTCTAAGAGTCTGCAAGTGTGGCAAGGCATCCAATTCTCCTCCTCCAAAGGCCTGAAACAGCAAAACCAATTAAAATAAGTAAAAAACAATGACAGAAACCAAGCAAGAACTGATATTTAGCTAGCGGCCTAGTACCTTACCTTACACTTGAATGTTGAGACATTTGCTTTGAGATATTCGAAAGTGTGAGGCTTGAGAGCAATACTAGAACATGTGGGAGAGTTGCTGAAAAACAGAGTTGTTTGAAGTTGAAGTAGATTCACAAGGTGACCCATGTTATGTGATTGCGTTTAAGTATTAGAGCTCAGAGCTCCAACAACCAACTCTGCTTCTGCTATGAAGCGTCTGGCTGTGGCCGCTTAAAGCAGAGGAGATTATAAAGAAGTAAACGACATGTCGTGTCAGGAATAGTGTCCTTCTCATACTATGAAACCAAACTATCACCAAAATTAAATAAAAACTACCTAAACGACACCGCTTTAGAGTCTTTTGAAGTTTTAATTACACAGCTTCTTCAACAAAGCGAAGGGGAAAAGCGAAGTCTGGAGTCTCTGGACTGTCGAAGACCCAATAACGACAATTCGCGCCTGGCGGAGATCGGAGCTAAAATGGGTTTGAATTTGGGATTTGTGGTTGGTATCCTCGGAGTTTTAATTCTCTCCCATGCCGCTTATTCAACCGTTCAATGTAAGCCCAGATAATTACTATATACGTATTTATGTATCTATTTGGATTTGAAAGTCAACAACTTTAGGGTTTGTTGTGATTGAAATTGGATCCTTTTTTAGATTGGTTGATCTGATTTGGTTGCAGACAGGGGATTGTTGAAGATTATGGAGGAAGAGTTTTCAGGACCTCCATTGAAAGTAAGATTTAACAAAATGTAGTTCTAAAAATGGGTATTGTTTGTTTAGGTGTTTCTGTGATTAAAAGGGTAACTGAAATTGCAGGTGGTGGTTGAATTGCTTCTGGGGTTAGTGTTCTGTATGCGGGCAGCTCTTACTGTCCCCGGCACGTTTCTTTCAATACATCCCCATGCTGAAGAGAATAGGTATGTATGCATTTTGTCTTCGCATGTCTGATTTGTTTTGTTCATGTGTGATTGGATTTCTTTTCAATCCCCTTAAATTGAAAGTGGTAACAAATTTATAGTAATTTTTGTAATGCTTGTGCACTTCAGCGTGCAGTACCTTCTACAATCTCAATTTTGCAAAGTTGTCACTGGTTTTCATTCAAACTTTTTTTTATTGTTTGAATTGGCAAAGACTGATAATAGAACAGATGTTACTGCCATATCAATACCTAATTTGCACGTTGCACGTTGCTAGTTGCAACTTCTATTCTAACCATATGTTTGGTTCTCTGTCAGCTAGAGAAAATAGAGAAGATTAAAAAAAATCCAGAAGTTTTTATTTTCTTCTGTTTGGTTTAGGGGAAATAAAGAGAAGAATATATAGTTATGGTAAAGATGCAGTACATAGTATCTCATTCTACTGTCTAAAGTTGTTGAATGCTATTGTGTAATGTCCACTGACATGCTTGATAATGTTATAGAACTGAAACATGTTACGAGTATTCAAATGGGGGTTATCTGCAAAGAGACAAAAAAATCAAATTATTGAGAGAGAGCTGAGTAGAAGTTAGAGTAATGGGATTAAGGGAGGGAAATTAGTAAGAAGATAGAAACAATAGTGGTTAGGATTCTTGAGTTTAGAGACCATAAAGCAGGAGAGAGCAAAATAGCTTTTGTCTTTCTATAATCTTATAGATGACCATCAACTTACTTAATGCACATATAACCTGCCCTCTTTAATAATGGGACTCTGTTTCTTATTAAAAAAAAAAATTTAAGAAAAAATAGAAGGGTGCAACCTACAAATGAGCATGATATGGGACTTTCCTCCTTAAGCTATCTGGGTTTGTTTAATAATTGGAAAATATACTGTAACCCTCTCTGCACAGCGAGATACTGTAGAAGTAGAAGGTTACTTTCGGATATGGATTAACCTTATTTTGTCTCCATCAGTTCTCAAGCTAATTCATCCTTGCATAAAATAAATTTGTAATGTTATTAAGACTAAAAGAGGGCCAAGTTTTGTTGCATATTCATAGACACAAGTCAGAAGACTAATGTGTGCTCTCTGTGCTCCTTTTGGTTATAAACTTTGTAAGAGAATATTGTGTGAATGAGATATCTCACTTGTTGTTATTTACTCTACGGTCTTGCTACTTGAAATTCAGAAGTGTGGACTAATAGTTATTTTGACGTTTAAAATGTTATATGCAAGATGCTTGATTGGATTATTGACATCAGTTTATTTTGGAATGCAGGATAGTTTCTCTACCAGCCAACCTAGACTTTATGATCTTCAACCATCGTGCCAGAGTGTTTCCCGTGGAGATGGATTTGAAGTTGAAACATTGATTTCAGTTTTTTCTGGCCTCTAGTGAGAGTGGCAACATTGGCAGATCATTGCTGTTTCTGCATTTGGCAAATCATGAATTCTCTGTTTCTATACATGTTTTAGTTTTCTTGGATCATGTTATTGTATTTTCTCTTCACATATGTAGCTCCTTGACCAGATAGCTGCTGACTTTGTAGTTGCCCTGGCCTAGTCATTTAAAGTAATTTAAACTTGGAGGTGATTGAGAGCTTTCTATTTATAATTCCAATGGGATTGTGGACCCATGACCTAAAGAAGGTAGGCTTGCTTGTGCTTGCGGAAATTTAGTAATATAATGATAGATAACTTAGCCTTTCCCATACCTAAGTGGACGGTCCAGTTACAGCTGATGATCCCAGCTCATCATTTTGTTTTCAAGTCGACCTTCTCCCATCAATGTCATAGAAAATGAAGACCGTCTAGCTGGGATGCAAAATTGTTTCTTTTTCCTTTCTTTTTGGCTGAGAAAATTGTCAGAATTGTTTTGGTGCCAAATCCAAGTGCTGTTTTCGTATATAATTTCAATCCCCCTTCCAATTCACGGAAGCAACATGTGATCACTGACTCAAACTCTTTTTAGAAGTTCTTTTGGACTTGCTTTGAATAAAAGTTAAGAAAATGGACAAGCTCAAAAGGAGATAGAAGTTGAAGACCATGAGCACAGAATCTACTCTATTAACTCAATATTAGAATTCAATGTGTCGATACAAAATATCTGCTGGTGGGGGAAAAACAAAATAAAATCTTCATCCTAGAAGAATGGTTCACAAAGCAAAAGGGTAAACATGGAATTGAAAGAAAACATTCACATACCTCTAAAAAAATTGTAAGAGTGGGGACTAAAACTAGAGTATACTAGAACAACAAGTACAGCCTCTACTTTGAGGCTCCAAAGCCCACTGCTAAATCCGTAGGTGCTAAGAGCTTCCCATGAAGAAAACCAGTCAATAAAATTAATCTACAACTGAGTGAGTTCCTGTGGGTTTTCCATAGATTGTCTAAGAATAAACTCGGCTCTTCTCTTCTTCTCATCTCTCTCCTCATCTCGCCCAAACCAATAAGCTGGTCTCCCAGAAACCTTCTTTTGCAGCCTCACTTCTGAAGATTCTCCCAGAAACTTCTTCCCACTTCTGAACTTGAAATTCACAGCAGGCCTCGTATCCGGAAGAAGCTGCTTCCTCTCATCATCTCCATCACTCCACACCCCATTTTTCACTGCTTCAATGGCGGGCGTAAACGCATCCAAAACCGAAGAACCGCCATTCTTCCCTTGCCCCACTTCATCCAAAAACTTGGATGGCAAGACAACTTCGGATACTGATACATCTTTCTCGCCCGGCTGGATAGGCGGTTCAAGGAATGGATTAATTGGATTACTTGGATTACTCTCACTCCCTTGTAATAATAATAATCCCTTTCCATCATTACCACCACCACTAACCAATGGTACTGCAACAGAGGCTCCTCCTGAACCAGAAGCCTCACCGTTGCACAACAACCTCTGCTGCAGACTCAACAAAGACCTCTCAGCCTTCCTCCGCTGTCTAGCCTGCTCAATTTTATCTTCTCGAGGATCGGTTTTCCTCTCATTCCACATTGGTGTTTGAATGTAAGTGTGTGGATCAGGGAAAGCTGGTAACCAATTGGGCAGGTGTTTACTCGGTGGCGCCTCGCCCATTTGCTCAAAACTCGGCATTAATCTCCGCTGCTTGATCACCGGAAACCAAGGCAATGGCTGCGCAAATGGGATCTCTTCAGCCGAACCCACATACTCAACAATGCCTCTCACTATTCCAGACCCTGCAAGACAATGACTGACCTCAGCAGCACCCAAGAACCCTTGCAGTGACTCCAAATCCTCCAACCCTCTAATTATATCAAACACATTGCAATCTGTTCTGCCAGCCAAGTTAGCGTAAAAGCTGGACATCTTCCCTAAGTCACGGAGGTATCTGATGGCAATGTCGGCGAGGGCGTCCAAAGCAGACTCCTTGAAGCTCTGAAACCCAACGCTCTCGCATATCTGCGCCACCGCAACCGTCGATACGGCTCGGCCAAACTCATCAGCTCCTCCTCCTCCTCCTTCTCTTCTCGGCGCTTCGCTACTGGGTTCATTCACTCTGCTGCTACTGTCCGCTTCTCCATGGCTCATATTCAAGGCTCATATTCAAACCTTCATATCATTCAGCTTTTTCTCGAACCCTCAAATCATTCAACTCATGAGCCTGTTCCCGCAAAAACCCGCGCATCTTCCCTCCCTTTGCCGAGAAAGTTCAACAAAAACATATAAAAGGGGAAAGGAAATAGGAGGACTCTACCCAACTGAGACTGAGAAACCCTAGAAAAAAACCCAGAAAGCAAAGCAGCGAGAGGTAGTTAGAAATTGGAGTGAAATAGACGCAAGCCTTGCAGCGATTCGAAGACTTCGGAACACGAATCAGAAGTAAAAGAGCAGAGTCTGGAATCAGATTGAGCGAAATATCGCGAAACCCTAGAGGAGGAAGGAGAGGCAAGTAGGGTTAGGGTTTGAGAGAGTGAAGAAGGTTGAGGATATGGAGGGAAATTATGAATTTGAAAAAAAAAAGAAAGTAGAAATTGATAAATCCCTGGTAAGACCCCTTTGGCAATGTTGGTATCAAAATTCAAACGGAAGGAAGATTTGGGAACGGAGAGAGAGAGAGAGGAGTTAGATCGATGAAGAGAATTGGGGGGGGTCTTGGGTTTACTTTTATAGAATTCTACCACTAAACTAAGAGGCATCTGGGCCTTTAGTGGGCCTCTTTTTGGGCCTTTTAATGTTCCCGGCCCAGCCCAAATAAAAAACCCATAGTATAAATATGTTCTTTGTGCTCATCGAAGATGGAGGATAAGCAACCAGAGAGAGAGAGACTGAGATAGAGTAAGAAATGGAGAAGTATTTTGGGAACGCTTACAGAGGAGACCCGGGGGTCCCACATGCCGACCCGGAACGCTTTGTGAACACATGGATCGGGTCCGCTGCCTTCTCTGCGCTCACTTGGGTCAACCCCTACATGTGGCAGCTCTCCAATCAGTTCAAGTAGGTCATCTTTTTTGAGTTTGGATAATTACCCAGTTTGTGATTTTGTTGCTATTTTATGTTTCTGTTTTTTTTTTTTCACAATTTTAAAATGGTTGCAGCTGGCATGACAAAGCAATGTGTTTTGAGCAGTATCACTGGAAGAAGGCCATGAAGAAAGGGGAGCCCTACAAATTTAAGGTATGTTGGGCAAGCTGAAATTTCAAGAATTTCACTGATTCTTATGAAACCCATTTGGGAATTTTGGTTTGATATTGTGTTTTTGTTGATGAAACCATTTGGGCATTTTTTTTGTTCATGTTGCAGTGGAACCAGTACATGGACAAGGATCTCAGAGATTCCTACTATTTCAACTGGCCTGTTTATTTCCCTTAGTTGTAAACTTGTTTGTTTCAATTGGCCTTGTTCCTTGTTTAAGTTTTACTGAGCTGAAACTCTCATAGCCTGAAGGTTATAATGTTTATTATCAGGCTTCAGGCCCTTTCGAATGTCAGTAAGTTGTGTCATTTGATCACTTCTGCAAATGGTTGGTTTCTTCTATTTCAAGGATAATTTGAAATTTGAGCAATTGAGACTTTGAGATGCAGATGATGAACTATTTGATAAAAGGTAAATCATGGATGGATACAAATGATATAATACTACTAGTTGAGCTGCTGCTACATGATGCAGCTTCTTTTTCTGCTTGACAAGTGAATGATGGAAGTCTTGAGAAGCTCTTAGCTCAAATTGCTGTTTTTAAAAAAGGGTTATTTTCCTAATGTTGTTTAGCCTGCAGCTATAGTTAGTGCAAGAGCTCCCAAAGACAAGTTCTTTTGAGTGTAAAGGGAACTAGAATTTGCATTCCACAGATTGTGATAAAAGCTTTATTGTAGCAGGCTTGAGGCTTTGAGCTTCTTTTTGCTAAGTTATGAAGAAAATGTTTAGGACCTACTTCCTTTAAGAGTTTGCATAAACTTAGAATGCGTGCAATCACGTGTGAGCCATACAAATTAGGTAAATTAAGAGGTTTGGATTTGTATCTATAGTTTTTCTCGTGCTGGAAAAAAGTCCTATAAAATTATCAATGAGAATTTGGGACTTGTTTAAACATTGGGAAGAAAATGTTGATAGATGAAAAGCTAGTTGATTTAGAAATTGAAGTAATGAAGCCGAATTTTCGATATTTTTTAAGAATCCCTTGTGAAAATTAAAAATACCCACACACAAAATATATATAGAAAAAAGCAAAAAATCTATTATCCTAAAAGCCTTTGCAGCTGCCACGTCCCAGCTGAACTAAGAAACGATGGCATTTCTCCATCTTCCATGTTCATCTACCACTTCCCAAACAACCTCATGTCTTCCATTCACGCCACTGATCACTGAGTCGTCTCATTTCTCTTCAACCCAAAACCCAACCAAATTGAGCAACTGGGTCTCCAAGTTTGGGTCCAAGTCTTTAAATTTAGTGCTCTCCGGAGCTCTCACGCTCGGATTATCTCTCTCGGGCAAGTACCCTCATTTTCTGCAATTGCATAAAAGTTTAATATGCTGAAAAAGTGAAAAAAAAAAAAGCCTTTAAATTTCTGCAGGAGTAGGACCTGTGGAGGCAAAAGTTGGAGTGAACAAGCCAGAATTGCTTCCCAAAGAGTTCAGTCCTGTAATTGATGTAGCTGGCTTCCTCTCTGATGGTCAGGTGTGCTTTTTTATTTATTGCTTATTTGTTGGTTTTTATATGTTTTTTTCTAGATTCTTGGGTTGAAATTGAAAATGGAAAACTTGCATCTATTATATTGGAGACATCAAATTGATCATAGTGTGTCTTTAATTGAAGTCTAAGAATTAAGCTGAAGTGCTTATAATTAATGTGTGGTAATTTCCAGGAGAAAAGACTTGCCCAAGAGATTGATAACATAGAGAAAGATACTGGATTCAAGTTGAGGGTTCTTGCCCAGAACTATCCTGACACACCAGGTGGGTGTGCTTAATGTTTTCTAATACTTTGGCATTCAGAGTGTTTGCTTTTTTTTTCTTTTTCTTTTATAATTTTGCAAGAAAATGTTCTCTTGTCACACAGTGAGACACATTTATGTTGCCAAATTGTAAATCAGAATTATTGTTAAGAGATCAATCTGAATGTGTGATGTTGATACAGAATGTGTGAGAAGGTAAGAGTAACCCCGGTTTTGCAATATTTCCATGTTTTGCAGGTTTGGCAATTAAAGATTTCTGGCAAGTAGATGATAGAACTATTGTCTTTGTTGCTGATCCTACCTTTGGTAATGTATTCATGCATACCAATTGTGTTATATTGTATGGTTTTCTTTTTCTTTTTACTGCCTCTACCATAGATCATTTATATTGATGGGTCTCATGCTCTATTTGAGCAGGCAATATACTAAACTTCAACGTGGGGGCTTCCGTTGATCTTGACGTACCACGTAGCTTTTGGAGCCGTTTGGCTGGGAAATATGGAAATATGTTTTACTGGAAAGAGAAGGTGAAGTTCCCTCATTACTTAGATATATCTATGTTTGTAATGAGGTTGTTTGCACTGCACAAGATTTTCTGAAGAAAAAGAGTATGGTTGTAACTTGTATCTGCTGGATGGAATGGAACAGGGAGAAGACGGAGCGATTGAATCTGCGGTAATGGCGATATCTAGCTGCTTGAAAGAACCTGTAGGCTCAGATAATTGCTCTGAGGTAAAATAGTAAAATGACTAGTTAGCAACGGCTCCTTCATTTGCACCCTGTCAATTTTGTAAATGTTGTTGAGATTTGTATGACAGCGGTTAACAAAATGCTAAATTGGTTGTTCTAAATGAGCATCTTCTCAGTTAATGTTCTAGTGTTGAAAATAAGAATAATGTTCATTCCGTAATTTTATAAATACAATGAATTTTGCAAAGGATTTGTAGCTCAAGTGGTTAAGAATAGTTACCCGTGCACCTAAGTTTCAATATCTGCATCTTGTGTGTAAATTGATTTCAATATCTGCATAATTCAACTATTATTCAGTCAAGTCAATACTTAGAAAATATTTTAATATAAAATAAAAGAGAAGCTGATGTGCTTAATGAGCATATTTCACCATATAGTTCTCACATGAGATCTCAATTTGAAACTCAATTGTAGCTTAGTTTGCTATAGCAACTCCACCCGTTAGGGGGTTGCATAATTCAACTATTATTCAGTCAAGTCAATACTTAGAAAATATTTTAATATAAAATAAAAGAGAAGCTGATGTGCTTAATGAGCATATTTCACCATATAGTTCTCACATGAGATCTCAATTTGAAACTCAATTTGAAACTCAATTGTAGCTTAGTTTGCTATAGCAACTCCACCCATTAGGGGTTGCCATGGCAAGGGGGTGGGGGAAGCTAGGGGGCTACTATTCATGTGAATAGTAGCTGCCCTTGCAAATAAGAATGTGCATTTCCACCGTTCTTGTGCAGAAAGAACTACTATTCATTTTTTTGTTTTTTGTCACCTAAACAATTAATTTGGATAATATTTTCGGATAAGATTTTTGGGTTCGTACGTGTCAATATTTATTAAAAAATTCATATCTCATAATCGGATAAAATTTGTGGATAAGATTTTCGGTTTCAAATTTTAGATAAATTTCATATGAATTCCAAATTTCAAAAAAATTTCATCTGGATTTCAAATTTCAGATAAATTTCATATGAATTTCAAATTTCAGATAAATTTCATCTCAATTCCAAATTTCAAAAAAATTTCATCTCAATTCCAAATTTCAAAAATTTCATCCGAATTTCAAATTTCGGATAAAGTTCATTTGAGTTTCAAATTTCGGATAAGATTTTCACCTTCTAAAATCGCGCCACGTGTCATCTCTATCTGCCTAAATTTTTCTATAAAACCAGAGGCTCACCATACCTCTCATACCATTCTCAAACCAGAGGCTCTTCTCTATATTATCATTTCTCATATTTTAGAATTCATAATCCATTCTCAATGTCGACATTGTGAGATCTTGGAGAGGCAAGAGCGAGAAACTAGAGAAAGAAGGCGTAGAAGAGGCTGCAGGCAAAAGGGCGCAGAGAGACCTAGATCGACAAATTGTCATAGCACGTGGCAATGCTTGATGAAGAAAACCAGAGCCGCCATGGTTCACAAGTCCGTCGTGGCCCGAATGTGGACAGACATAGGCATTCTCGGGATAAGAATCTTATTGAAGATTATTTTATCCCAACTTCTCTGTATTCTGATGTTGATTTTCGAAGGCAATATAGAATGCAGAGAGACCTAGATCAGCAAATTGGCCGCTTCGATGGTTGTCCATCACTTTTGCCAACGCATCTCTCCATTTGCCCAACTCTTTATTCAAAAGCTTCCACCTACTAGTCAATGCCATTTCCGCATTTAATCGATCCGGATCTTTCAAAAATTCGGCATGAATTTTTTTCCACATATGAGAGAACTTCATCTCATTGCCGGATCGGACAATGACTAACGTGGACCCAAGACTCACACAACAAAACATCTTCAATGGTTGACCATGGAACTCCGGCTTCAACGGATGATGCCATAAGATGGGAAATAAAAATGACACTTGAAAGTGAAGAAAATGTTGTGTAGAAAGTGAAAAATATTAGAAGGAGAAGAAAATATATGAGTATTTGGTATTGAAAGTGAAGGATATTGGTTGGTATTTATAGAAAAAAATTGCATAATTTTTTAGTATTTTTTTGGCCCAAAATCACTGTAGCCGTTGGATTTATAAAAAAAAATGATCGGAGCCACCACATCGCGCCACGTGGCATGTGGCCGTTGCACAGTAGCGTGCGCTGACGTCAGCGCACACGAACGCGCCAACGGTAAAAAAAATTTGACCGCGTGTGCTGACGTCATCCCCCCCTGGGCTGGGCCTCGGGCTTCTTTCCCCTGCGGGCTTGCCCAGTTCACGTGTGTCCTGCTCGTTGCTCAGGCTGCCTACTCCCGCTGGAACACACCATTTTGAACTCGGGCTCGTGGGTCCCACCCCCCTGCCTGGACTGCAACCGGTGGAGTTGCTCTAACTTCAAAGTTTTGGAAGCAATCCCGCACTTTCGTTCTGACAATAAAAATGACTTATGGTGGAGGTGGCACGTAAAGTCAAGCGGAAGGACTACGGACTTTCAAGGTCCAAATAGATAGGGTCCACTAGAACCTAATTTGAATAGAAAATTAACCAACTACTAATAAACAAGTAATAATATGAACACAACTGGAATATACCTTGTCTAATAAAGAAATAATCATGAACAAAGAAAACAACGGCTAACGGAGGAGTTGGTTGGTTGCCACCGTCATAAGTCTCATGATGAGATCATTAGTCCATTGCCAGCTATCTTTCTTCAGAAAAGAAAAAAAGTACCAAACGTGTTGGTACTACTACCTGGCCAAACACGTCACGAATCGGTGTTATGCCCGAATCAATGATATTCCAGTCGGTTTACATGTGTAGTATTTTCTAGGTGCACCTCTCCTTTTGGATTAGTATAATAAAGAATTCTCTAATGCGGAATTAACTTTAGAGTGATGGTTCCGATGCTTATGATGAGTGTCCCAACACTAAATCATGAGTGTTTGAACATTTTCTCACATCCCGCATTAGAGAATGAGTCATATTACAAGACATATGAGTCTAAAATAAATGCGAAAATATCTGTCCAGAAAATAGAAGTGAAGATATAAGCGGCCTCGAACAGATGACATCCGTCACAGGGTAAACTCCTGCATCTCAGGCTCCGTGGCTGCCTCAAACTCTTGCATTTAAATTTAAATTAAACTTTGTCATTATTGAAAAAACATTGAAAAAGTTATAGTATTGGTTCAACATACAGGCACAGAACAATTAAAAACTGAAAGTGGAAGTTAGGATAGGCATAGCTCTTGCTTCAATAGGATAAAAATCTTCTAATATGATAATTTTCAGTTCATACTTAATTGTTTTCATTCCATTCCCCAACCCACTCTGCTTATCAGAAGGAAGAAATTATATAAGATATATAAGAATGAACTTTTCTTATATTTTTTCCATGCAGAAATCTGTCTACATCCAGTGCAAAAAGAGCACAGATATATATATATAAACAGAGGAAATAATTAGACAAAAAAATTTACATGGCTAATAAATCATACATGAAAATGGGCTCATTTGGGTAGCTAGCTTAGCTAGTATCCTTGTATAACTGTAAGATTAATATTATTATTACTAGGATTCTTCTCCCTCCTGTTTTCTAAAATCTTTTGCAACTCCTCAGGCCTGCAAGGAACAGCAAGAGCCCCCTTCTGTTCAAATCCATATTCTTCCTCAGCTTCTTCCAGCAACCTCAAAAACTCAGGGTTTTGCAAGGACTCTAATTTCACCACAAACCTCTCTGCCTCCTTGCCCTTCACTGCAAAAACAGCAAAATGCCCTTCTTTAACATCTTCTGGCACCACTGTGGCTTCATCAAAATCATTGTGGTGATGAAGGCCTCTGGCAGATAAAATGGAGAGACCCTTCTGCACAAGCTTCCCGATGTGCAGCCTCAGCGTCATGAGGCCTCGAATGTCGTCTGGTTTATTTGATCGGATTTTCAGTGCAGACATATTTGTGTGTTGAGGACTTGGACTCAAGAGCTTGCTTGCTTTGTTTATTTTGATGGGTGATGGTGATTTTCTGTGGAGGGTGTGTTTATAGTGGGTTTTTGAGAAGGAAGGCAGAGTGGGAAAGGAAGGAAGCTTTGTTTCAGTGTGGAGCCATTTTGCAAGTAATGTAGGTGCCATGGATGGACGACATGTCATTTAATGCAAATGTTTGATGAGTCAACATCGCAACCAAATGTCCTCACGCGGTACTCTTCTCTTCTCTTCTCATCACTCATGATGATGATGAGTTTGTTTAATGATTTGTGAGTTTGTGATGGGAATTGTGACTTAGATCTGACGGTAAGATTTTTGTACAGTGATTCAACTTCACAAAATATTAACACGAAATTCACACGGACTTTTTATCGTATCACATTTTGACACAAAATTGAGATTCATATTCAAAATGAATAAGTCTAATGGTGATTTACAAATCTAAAGTGTTATATCGTGAGAAAAATGAACCCGTCAATCTAATAAAGATTAGAAAACCGTACTAACACAAATTCGGCATGAAATTTACTTAAGTTAACATTGATGGATGCAAAAATAGTTAAGCAGATGATTGTCTTGCACTATTAGATATAATAATATACTGAGCCTCGATCAATAATTCTTGGAAAAGCATGTGCCGAGCCACTAAGCCGATCTTTTATTAAACAGCTAGATAATATATGCATACAAAACTTTCTCTACACTACTTGATACACAAGAAAATCCAAATGTCTTGGAGTGCAAGACAAGTTTACATAGGAACATTAGTAATACACAATATAGGCGGGCATTGAGATCGGAAAATCGGAACATCAAGCCGGATAGGATGGAAAAAATCGGAAAAAACCGGTTGACTAAAAAAGTCAACAAACCGGCATAGAACTGGATCGAACCAGTTCAAACCGATTTTGGTTTCGGTTTCACACCTTACCAAACCGGACCGTTTGTGTATTTTTTTTACAAAATTATTTAAATCTAATGCTACATTTTTAATCTCATAACTAATATTTCCCCAAGAACAACTTCAAACATCTCTATTTTCTATGCCCAATATCTCTATTTGCATAAAATTGGATCATTTGTAAATTTTCAAGCCCAAAAAATAAAATTTTAGTTTGAATTTATATATATAAAAAAAATCCAATCCAACCATAAAATCGAAACCGGAATCAATTCAAACCGGACAGAACTGGACCGGTTAAATAATACCGATTTCTGTTTGAGGTAGAAACCGGACCAAACCGAATCGCGCCCACCCCTACACAAGACTTACTTTCCTAATTTACAGTAAAATTAGTAAGCTGCAGGAGCCTGCACTATTTTTTTACCCACTGGTTTCTGTGTAGTTACTGTGGTGTTTGAAAGTAAAAAGTTTCTTGGTGTGTCGGCGAGAAGAGAATTGGCGTTTCTTAGTTAGTCTTAGTCTTAGAGACAAGCAGCAGTCCAAGCGATGTTCATATGATCAACCGCCATCCACTTTGAATATTGCCACAGTGATTGGATAAGTAGGCCATAACGTATGTGGTACACATATTTGGGAAATCAATATTATTAATTCAGGAAGAAGAAAAAGGAACTTGCTTAACAAAATGCATCCCTCTTTGCTGAAGATATAATCTTAGGCCCAAATTCTGATTCAACAGAAATACTTGAATAAAAAGAAGCATCTCATTCTTTTAGGAAACTAGTAACCCACAATGTTAAACTGTTAAGAAATTAACTGACAATGTATATCAAGATAACACCCTACTCAATTGCGGTTTTATCTTCCACATAAAGAATAAAGATAGACAAATGCATTAAAAAAAAGCATAAAGGTGCACCCTCAGATGCACTATGCAAATCAACAAATAAGGGATGTGGGGTTGGAGGTGTGGAACCCATGACTTGTTAAGAACAAGAGCTAGGTCTAACTGCTAAGACTGCACCTTATATATGTATCCATTTCTCTCTTCACGCATATTTTAGTATAATTTAAGGAGCCAAATGTTTTAGTTCTTTATTCACTTAATTTTGATTTAACAATGAATATGAGCCATTAGGAATCCATTTTTCGCTTCTAGGATTTAGGAGCTCCGAGAGGTCATACTATTTTAGGAGTTGAATATGGAGCATAGTTGGAGTTTTGTTTTTGTTATACTTCTCTAAATTGTAGAATTGTAGAATTGTTAAAAGAAGAAACTCTTATCATTGGATTCAGTATGAAAATACATAATCAGCTCTGCATCTTCCAATTGAATGCATTAAAAATCATAAAGGCATTGCTTTGGATGACCTATAATGTATCTGAATCTGCCTAATGGGTAGGGGACGTTTCTAATCAAAAGGGATGGGAAGGGGTCTTCCATGTGCTGCTTTATCTCATCATTTGGCTGCTCCTTCCTATTTCCCCTTTCAACCTCTGCGCTGATGGCAACTACAAATCACTCCTGGTATGGCAGCAAATATATGTACATGGCCTTACTCTTGTGTAAAGATTCACATAGATAAGAATTGTGTTAACGTCAGTCACGTACATGAATACAACGGCTAGCATAATTCATTTTGAAAATAGTCTTTTACCAATCAATTAATTTAAGAATAGTGTATATGCTTACATCAAGATATGTGAATCCAAATAATTGATCAAATTAATTCATATTATATCTAGTGTGATTCAGATTAACAGTATGATGTGATCGGAAAACATTGCCAGGTTATACTTGTCACCAACCCACTTACCATGGCTCATTCAATATCAACATTGTCTTCAAATCCTAAAAGCCAAGTTAAGATGGGGCAGATGCATGTGTAATTTAATCGACTTATCAATGTCAGTACACCCCTTTTTCCTTTTTCTGGGTCCAATGTAGTGGGATCTTTGATGTGCCTTTCTTTCGGGTGTTATAATTGGGGTCCTAAAAGCAATTTATACGAATCATAGGACAAAAAGTACATCTCAGAAAAGAATTCTTCATCCAGCCATTGCATATCTGATGGAGGATCGATTATGCCACTGGAACTAAAGCAACATAGCCATGTGCAAGTTGTATAAAATGTTCACTGAGGGTTATTTTTTTGGGGATTTGTTTTTTGTTTCTATCAAATGGAGGTTTCATTCATAAATTTTAGTTAGATAGAAAATTTCACTAGTCACAAGGACCAATACAAGGAAGAGGTACATTAATAACATCTCGACGATAAGGTATTCCTTGAACTACAACCGTAAGGTATTTCTCAAACCGAGTGAGGGGTTTGATGACGAGAAGAAAGAGAAACGAGACTAACGAGAGCCAGTATGCGAAAGATAATTCCAAGACAAAAAGGATGGCATGGGTTCGACTGCCGCCAGACGGAGGAGATCCAGTCAGGTCCCCCACCCGCTAACGCCGTTATCTCTCTTTGTTCTCTCGCTTATTGAAATGGGATTCAATGAAAGGTTAAGATTCAGCTTTCATTCTTTTTGGTAGGTCATATTCTTGACTCCGTAAAGGTCATGCCGTAAAGTTGGTATTCAATCCTGTGAGGCACATGAATTATTACAAGTAGAAAAGGGTTCGATGTGGATAGTGTCAAGGTCATACCATAAACTAGTCTCAATCACTCAAGTCTGTCTCTAAAAATTATAAACGAAACAATGGACCCAAATCACCACCATTGTGTGAATCGAACTTGATTTTCTTCGTAAGCTGAGGAAGCATCCTCCCAAGTCCTAACAAGCTTCGGCATTACAAGACCGCCTCTCATTCTAGCCATCTCTACTCAAGTAGAACTGACATTAGCTTACAGAGAAACCTTCCGGGTTGCATATCCACTCTAAATAATGAAGGGAGACCTTGGGAGTAGAAAATGAATGGAAAAACTTCAAAAAAGTGCAACTCAGACATGTGCATGTGTAGTGCTAAGCTCCTCGCATCAACATTGCTGTTTTTATTTCAGTAGGTGGTGGTTAGAACTCAAAACATCATTTTCTCATCACCACAGCATACCACAAAACTCTTATCATGACAGTCCATAATCAACTAGTAAGAGCACCAGGTGGGGTTAAGATAATAACATACATCTTATCAGAGCATGCTTACAACTGTCATTAAAGAAACCACAACAAACAAGCTTAATATACCAACTGATTTGAAGAAAGATCTGGTACGTTTCATCCAGAACATTGTTATAAAGGACATCAGGACGCTCTACCTTATTGAAGCAAAAGTCTTCTCCAGGGGTCACTGATAATCTTAATCCATGCAAGTAGCAACTGCTTTCCCCTAAAGGAACTCGGAACATGTACAAACACCCTCAGGTTTGGGCGAATCCTTGAAAAAACACAATATGAGCTGCTCACAAAGCTACATCTCATTCCTATATTAGATTGTCTCACCTTTGAGTCCATCCACATTTCATCTATTCATGCATCAACTTGTGTTCTTTTACATTATGTATGGTGATTTACCAATCTGACTTGAAGTCCAACCTGCATCCTTAACAATGTATCATGTTGCATATTTTATTATTGAGACTTGCATACCCAAGAGCTCTGCAAAGGATATACCAGTGAAAACCGTACCTTCCTTGACTATGGACTTAGGACAGCTAAAGACCCCTTAACGCCTAAGACTTCTCCAAACCAAGGTGCATAAACCAGTGGATTGTCAACCAAGCAAACCAGGGAGCAGTTCAAAGCTTAAGGGAGGATCAGTCTACTCAACTTAAAGGCAGCCAATAAGGTCAAAATACTTTCTAATCTAATAAGTTCGGCAATTTTATTTTCTAGGATCAGCCTACTCCACCTGAGAGAGAGATGTAGAACAAGAATGAAGACCAACTTTCTGCCAGCGGTAAAAGGGTGCAAAACAACCCAAAGATGCATGAAAGTGGTGTAACTCATCATACACCTTTAGCAAGCAACTTTCTCTACTTTACCAAACAATTTTAAGCCTCAACTCTCAAGTGGCCCATGATCTGTACTCTGTAAACCTTACATGACTGTCTATAATGGTTTTGCTTAAAAATGCAGTGCAGTGATTGTCACCGCACCCATCAAGCTTCTTTTAAAGTTTCAAAAGCAAAATACTCATCAACTTAACAAAAACCAACACCAAAACAGAAAGTAGAAACCAGAGTATGATATGGAATCATTGGGTGGTATATTATTTAAACAAGAACCACATTGCACATGTGTCCTCTTATTCAGAACTTGTAAGGACAATGTATAGTATAGAGTTGAAAAAGATTATACATATTGCATTCTAGCTAACACAGGAAATGGATAATGAATCAGACCGTTTGTTTGCGCTCGAATCCATTCCCAGGGTCCTCAGTGCTGGGAAAGACCTCGAGCCCAGTGACCACAGCAGATGGAGGACCTCGTCGACACCTTTGCTCCATCTCTTGAACCGCATCAGGGTTCCCAGAAAGGAGAGTCTCCACAGAACCATCTCTTCTGTTCCGAACCCAACCTTTCAAGCCCAATTGGGTTGCGTTCTCATTTGTCCAGTTCCTGTAAAACACCCCCTGCACCCTCCCCTTTATCACAAGCCTCACCTGAACATCCAAAACCCAAAACCAAAAATATTACATTGAGAAAAAGAAATTAACAGAGACCCATTACATTTAAACTGAAAAAAAAATGCAAAAGATCAGAATTTAACATTGAGAACAATAAAACTAAGAGAGACCCATTGCTTTAAACCGAACAACAAATGCTAAAGAAAAAAAAAGGCATGTACAGCAGCAAAAGAAAAAAAAAAGGCAAAGATAATTACATAGAGAGACAGAGAGCGGGTTGCGGGTCGCGGGTCGCGGGTGTGGGCGAGGGAGTCGCGGCCTGGTGGTGGTGGTCGACTCGTGAGAGAGAAGGAGGCGACAGCGTGCCTAGGTTTTCTTTTTTTATTTTATTTAAAAGGACCCGACCCGGCTAGACCCGCCTAGCGCCTAGGCCGATTTTTCGAACACTTTATAAAAGTAAATTAAGAGAGACCCATTACTGCAAACTGAACAAAAATGCTAAAGATCGAAATTTTTACATTTAGGCCATCTCCAACCCAAATTTCTCGCCTTCAAAATACAACTATTCATGTATTGCCCGGACTCAAATAATTTTTTCCTCCAACCATGTAGACTCATAATTTGAGTCCGCAATTTTATTAAATTATTTAAAAAAAGATTAATCCTTAATTTTTTTTTCTCATTAATTTTTTTTGACATTATTTTTGTTTCAACCTTCATGAATTAAATTTCTGAAGATTTGAACCGAAAAAAATCCAAAATCCAAAATATAAAATTATTTCACTTAAATGAGAATGAGTGCAGGAGCGTAGTAAAAAGAACCAAAAGGAGCAGGTTCAAATACAACCATAAATTTATTTCACTTGAAAATGAGCACAGGAGCATAGTAAAAAAACAAACATAAAATTATTTCACTTTAAAATAATAAAAAAAAACCAAAAGGAGCAAGTTCAAATACAACCATTGGATGCAAACGGTCAATGCTCTAGCGCATGCCATGTGTCCAGTTTAATAAGTAAAAGTGGACGACTTTTTACCTTGATGCGCCTGCTCCTTCAAGTGGGTTCAGTTTGGGCCCCACAAAAATTATTGCCTGGACTGCTAAATGGTCCCAAATTCCGCCTGAAAAACCAGCTAGGTAATAATTTAGCCTATTCCAATACGTGCGTTGGGGGGAGTTTTTGGGCTAAAATCCCAAATTTTAGGTTTAGCCCCCTTGCATTGGAGAAGGCCTTAGAACAATAAATTAAGTAGTGTAGGAATAGTACAGTAAACTAATGCATTGTACAACGAGATAAAACTAATTTGTTACTCACTGTACAAATTCAGTTTTAACATTGGGTCGAAGCGAACCCTAGCAACTCCTTCAAACCCCCAATCCAAATCCAGATCTCTCTCTACCTCTCCTCCCTCGCCTTCAAACCCCCAATCCAAATCCATCCGCGTGCAGATCTCTCTCCCCCTCTCTCTCTCTCACAATGGCCGCAGGCCTCCCTCTCCTCCCTCACCTTCAAACCCCAATCTAAATCCATCCGCTTGCAGATCTCTCTCAATCACAATGGCCGGATGGCCTCCCTCTCCTTCAAACCCCCAATCAATATCTATGGCCTCCCTCTCCTTCGTCAGCTATTAACCAGATGTACCAGAGTAAGGGGAGATCGGACTCGGAGAGAAAGTGGGTAGAGGCGGCGGAAGCGGTGGAAGGTTGAGATTCTCGAGGTGAGGCGGCAGCGGAGGAGGCGGCTCAGTGGCGGGGTCCAGTGGCCGATTGTGGCTTTGGAGGATGGCCGTAGTCGCTTAACTCAGCTACCAAGAGCCCTCTCCCAGGCAGGCAGGCAGGCAGCATGGGGCTCGGAATCAAATTTCCGGCCAAAGAAAGAGGGGCCTTCTTTTGGTAGTGCTGCGTGGGCTGGCTTGGTCTGCCTCTGTGTTGCTGGGCCTGCAGAAGGTATTCCCTCCCCATACATTAATATAGAATTAAATTTAATATCATTAAATCAACCATTTTATTTTTGTCATTTTATTTAGGGCAATCATTTTGGGAAAAAAAAGAATGTTATGAAACCTTATTAAACACCCTCCCCTCCCATTAAATTAACCATTTGGTTTTCACCACAAAAAAAAACCTATTTAAATTAACCTTATAGTCAGTTCATAGTTGCATTGTTATTTTTGTTTTTTGACAAAATATTTGGCACTGCTAATTAGGTTTAGGTCGATCATTGTTTTGAAAAACAAATATAATCTTATGCTTTTTTGTGATTTTTTATAAGAATTTTATGAAATTTGTGCCTCAACATGAAATTTTTATAAAAACGCGGTGTAAAATTGTCTTTTTAATACTTTAACCTAAAAACCTTACCCTCTTCCTAGGGGTAGATCTAGGTTTTGATATTCGCAGCAGACTAGGTATTTTTCTTTTGATAAAATCAAGATTATCAAAAGTTAAATTTCTTAGTTTCACTCACTTCGGATTTTTTTAGTTTCACTCACTTCGTATGCTTCTATTTTTCTCAACCCAAATAATATATATTGGGTTTTTTAAAGAGTTATTTTATAAACATAATGCTTTTAATGTTCATTTTCTTGTTTCTTATGGGGGTCTTTTATTACAGACTTATTCCATGCTAAAAATATTGGAAAACCCCCTTATTTTGAATCAAAGTCCAATTTTCATTTATTTATATGTCTATTTTTCCCTTGAAGGTAAATCATGAAAACAAATTTAAATTCATTGATTTCAGGCATTGTTACTCCTTAAATTTTGAATGTTTATGGCTAGAATAAAAAAAATCATAACTCGTATACATTAAATGAAAATAATCAGCATTATAGGTAAAATGCACATAAGATACATATAGTCTACCTAACCAAAAGGTCAAAATGAAGAACATAGGTATACATGAAGAAAACATGCATGCTTAGACATAAAAAATTATTGTATTAACTTATTAATAGGAAGACCTAATTAGAGTACACCTACATGTGTAAAAATCTCACTAATCATTCCCATGTGATAGGTAGACTAACTCAACACTCAAACCTATTTGATATATAGACTAACTCCCACCAAACCTATTTTTTTTATTATCCATTTTAGAAGTATACGAAGAGATAATAAATTGACATGATGTGATAAAGTTAAATTTCTTTTTCTTTTATAGGTTATGATTTTGTTTTCATGTCTTATTTTAGAATAATAGTTGTGAATTTTCAACATTAACTAGCCCTATAGCCGATACCGTTTCCATTGATCCTTGTGCCTATAATTGAGTGTTCAGTGTACCTCATTGCAGATATATCTTCTTTTTTTTTCCATTTTCATCATCTCTTTCCCAATAACTTTGCCCCTCAACGTGTTCGTAAGTCTCTCTTTGATGCTATTTACATGGTCATTGTCACATTGACAACCGTGGGATATGGCGACTTCGTGCCCCATACCATTGGGGAGAAGTGGTGCACTATACTTGTAATCATGGTTGGTTACATGTATGTTTCTCCGTGCATCACTATCCTTATGACTCGTTTGAGTGATATGTTTATCACTCATTTGAGTCGTAGGATTTTTGGCAATGCCGAAGCATTTTCTATGATTGGCTTTGGCATTGCCAAAAATCCTATGACTCAAATGAGTGAGAAGCATATCACTCAAACGAGTCATAAGGATAGTGATGCACGAGGAAACATACATGTAACCAACCATGATTACAAGTATAGTGCTTCACTTCTCCCCAATGGTATGGGGCACGAAGTCCCCATATCCCATGGTTGTCAATGTGACAATGACCATGTAAATAGCATCAAGGAGAGAGTTACGGACACATTGAGGGGCAGAGTTATTGGGAAAGAGATGATGAAGATGAAAAAAAAAAAGATATAGCTGCAATGAGGTACACCGAACACTCAATTATAGGCACAAGGATCAATGGAAATGGTATCGGCTGTAGGGCTAGTTGATGTTGAAAATTCCCAGCCATTATTCTAAAATAAGACATAACCTATAAAAGAAAAAAAAGTTTAACTTTATCACATCATGTCAATTTGTTATCTCTTCGTATGCTTCTAAAATGGATAATAAAAAAATAGGTTTGGTGGGAGTTAGTCTATATATCAAATAGGTTTGAGTGTTGAGTTAGTCTACCTATCACAGGGGAATGATTAGTGAGATTTTTACACATGTAGATATACTCTAATTAGGTCTTCCTATTAATAAGGTAACACAATAATTTTTTATGCCTAAGCATGAATGTTTTCTTCATGTATACCTATGTTCTTCATTTTGACCTTTTGGTTAGTTAGACTATATGTATCTTATGTGCATTTTACCTATAATGCTGATTATTTTCATTTAATGTATACGAGTTATGATTTTTTTTTTATTCTAGCCATAAATATTCAAAATTTAAGGAGTAACAATGCCTGAAATCAAGGAATTTAAATTTGTTTTCATGATTTACCTTCAAGGGAAAAATAGAAATAAATGAATTGGACCTTGATTCAAAATAAGGGGGTTTTCCAATATTTTTAGCGTGGAATGAGTCTGTAATAAAAGACCCCCATAAGAAGCATTATGTTTATAAAATAACTCTTTAAAAAACCAAATATATATTATTTGGGTTGAGAAAAATAGAAGTGAGTGAAACTAAAAAATCCCGAAGTGTGTGAAACAAAGAAATTTAATTTTTGATAATCTTGGTTTTATCAAAAGAAAAATACCTAGTGGCGCACAGCAGAACAGAGACGAGGGAGTAGCCACTGCAGCAGAACAGAGACGAGGGAGCTAGAATGCAACATCACAGAATATGATGTTGAGACAGGGATGTTGAGTGTTGTGACAGGCAACAGTTCCAACATGAGTGACACACTTCCAGGTGCAACGTCATCGTGCATTCCATGGAGAACAGCAGACCCGAAATATGCTAACAATGAAGTTTATGTTGATCTTGTTGAAGAAATGGATGCAATTGTAAACAGGTCAATCGTTTTTTTTAATGCGTTGATAAGATATCTCCATCCTTTTCTTTTTTCCTCTCGGGTAATGACATTTTGATATTGTTACCTGTGGTATGGATTAAAGATTCCATGTATTAATGACTATGCTTCCTGTTCGTAATTGGTGACTGTTTACAATCTAGAAACAGACAGAAAAGGAGCTTGGGATATTCTATTCATTTTTCAAACTATATGAATCACATGGCCTCTTCAAGTGAATGCAGAATTTTGTTCACCCTTTCGCTTCTGCAATCTTTTTGAATAACTTGGATGAGAATAGTAGTGCCTTATCTGAAGTTTGAAGAGGAGAATAATCTATTTGAATATAACGGTTGCAATTTAATGTATAATTTTTTAAGACATGTTATCATTTATGGATAGTGATGATTATTGTATGAAGATTTGCAGATTTGGTAGTTATAATTGAATGCTTTGTACTATTATAATTTATATCTCAAGGTTTTGTACTTAAAGTTGTGTGTGTGCTGCTCAGGGATGGGGTCCTGGTGAAATGCGAGATATATGGTGAAGTGCAAGTGAACTCCCATCTCTCAGGTGTTCCTGATTTGACTCTTTCATTTGCAAACCCTTGTATTCTTGATGATGTAAGATTCCATCCATGTGTTCGATTTCGCCCTTGGGAATCCCAACAAATTCTGTCATTTGTGCCTCCTGACGGACAGTTTAAACTGATGAGCTACAGGTGTGTGGTGTTAAAGGGACACTTAGGTTATTAAAATTTACTCTGTTTTTATTAAGTTTTGGACAGTACTGTAGCTTGTTAAGGGTAATATAGTTAATTATTATGGTGCTCAATATCTAAATGGGCAATATGGATGAGTTTGGGGGAAGATACTAAAACTACTTAATAAAGTGTGCAGTATTTCAGTATCTCTGGCCTTGTTTTATTTTCTAAATAATTCTATACTTCTTTATGCAGGGTTAGAAAGTTGAAGAGCTCTCCAATCTACGTAAAGCCCCAGCTAACCTCGGATGCCGGGACGTGTCGTGTGAGTGTGTTGGTTGGAATACGAAATGATCCTGGAAAGACGATTGATTCAATAACTGTGCAATTTCAACTGCCTCCATGCATTTTATCAGCTGACCTGACTTCAAATTATGGAACAGTGAACATTCTTGCTAATAAGGTACTAACAACCCAGAATCGTGATTTAACTCATCCTTGGCATGACAACTGCCCTTGAATTTTGATTATCAGTTGTAATTCTTAGATGAAATTGTAGTGAATTTCTTCTGTTTTTCTTTTCTAAAGACAAATAATATTATTCACTTCTGTTATGCTTTCTGATTGCAATATCTGCAGTTTCAGAAAAAGTAAGTATGTGAATGCATAATTCTCCTGGTTGGATTTTGGTTTTAATGTAATGAAAGCTTCTTGTTTTTTGTAGACTTGCTCATGGTCAATTGGGCGGATTCCTAAAGACAAAGCCCCTGCAATGTCTGGAACATTAGTGCTTGAGACAGGATTAGAGCGTCTTCATGTGTTTCCCACATTTCAAGTGGGTTTTAGGATCATGGGTGTTGCTCTCTCTGGCTTGCAAATAGATAAACTGGACTTGAAAAATCTACCAAAACCGCCTTACAAGGGTTTTCGAGCTCTCACTCGAGCAGGGGAATTTGAAGTCAGGTCATAAATATGAGTTTTAATTTGTGAATTTGTTTTTTGTAACACAGCATCTTGGTCTTGAGAGTTCCTTGAATTTAGGTGTAATTCATATCTGAAGATTTTGTCCCCTGTACTGCAAATTACAAACCGACTGAACAACAAAAAAATTACAATGTTTGTTTGAGATGGTGTTATAATTTTCAATATTTCACATTTGAATTGCCGCATGTTATTGGTTTTGCTTATCATATTCATCCACAATGGTTTCGAAAAATTGGAATTGGGCACATCATTCAATTGGACAAATTTCTCAAATGCGGACAACATAACATACTACCAAAGAAAAATCTTACAACAACTAAGAGCATGCATCAAATTAAACAATCAATGTTTTGCAGAACCAGAACTGAAAATTGGCATCCCAAGAGAAAGGATGACAAGGAAAAGGAAACCTTGGATTACAAAATTTTGTGCAACCTTATGGTATCTAAGCAGCAATCTTGTTCACTCTGAAGGACTCCATAACCCGGCGAAGATCACTTTCTTCTTCCACAAACACATTTTCTGGTGTTTGCAATCTCAACTCGTATAACTGATTGTTTTCAACTCGTAGAACAGAAAGGTACCGTCTGTCCCATTCCATGCGAACTAATCGGTCTTTCGGCATAACAGCCAGCTCGTTGTTGTTTGCATATGATTTTATGTTTACCTAGAAAACACATTTCAAAAGAACATAATAAATAAAGTACTCAAATAATGCAGGCAAAGAACTTAAAGCAAACAATCAAAGTGAGAAATGCTTCTTTCAGAATTAGTTGGCATACATGGATCATATAATTTCTACCAAACCAAAGGAAGCCTAGAGTTCTTCAACCCCACCATTGAGGCAGATTATGGCTCATCTAATAAGTGCTGTAAAATGCATAGAAGAGACATTTACAAACATCACAATCAATCACCACCTTACCTCGACTTGATAATAAAGCTTCCCATCATCAGCAATTCTTGAAGATGTGGAAAGAATTTTTTATTTGCGCCTCACGCCAAGTCTTGTAGACATGAACTCTGTCAGGTACTGCTTAAGTGCTTTCTTTCTGGCTTCTTGAGGCGGATCAAGATCTTCCACGCTCTTGTAGTTGGAGGATGAAGGAGAGGAAAACTCCACAGATATATTTTCATCAAGAACATAAGGGTCTCTAAAGAATATGTCTGCTCCAGCACCTCGGACTTGGATCCAGTTTGAAGGGTACTTGAATGAATACCCATCAAAACTATCTATGTATTCCCTTAACCCAATAACAGATTGTTGAGCAAATGCAACACTCTGAAAACCGACTCCAGAGAAGATGAAAGATGACAAGATTAAGGCCATTGCATTCCTCCTAGGAACTGCAAAATCTTTAGTCTGATTATATATTAGCAATATATAGTAAGTAGAAAATATTATGTGGAATTTTCATGTCAAATTCACAAATGTGTGCCATAGAGGACAACTTTCTAGCATACCTTTGAAGAGAAATCAGCACAATCCTTATTTGATTCACCTGACAATTGCTCTGTGATGGGTGTTCTTGGTCTGCTAAGCAAACTCAGCTGCCAAAGTAAGTTCAAAGTCAAGTGCCTAAGACATAAGAAATGGAAAAATAGAACAAAAGACAGAAGACACATATGCAAAAGGACAAAAGGAAAGACAAATTTGTTGAAAATGATAAGTACCTGAAGACCGTCTTTGACGAAAAGTTTTGACAAGAACACGCCAATGGATTGGATGCCACCCACTGTAAGACTCTTCTTTGCATTTGATGCTGTAACATGTAATGCTTCTTTTGGCCGTGATACCTTTCTCCTATACTGCAAATGGTACCTTTCTCCTATACTGCAAATGGTATATTGATGTTAAGAACTACATGACTTGTGGCCAAGCTCTGAGAAGGATATCTCCAAAGCTAATAGGGCTTTAAAAGAATTGCCAAGTTATAAAATTATCATCAAAGAAAACAAACCATCCATTTATTATGTAAATGAGTCCATTGAGATTCCCAACATTGTGGAAATTAGAACATAAAGTAGAACAAAATTTGTCACAGACACAGAAAGCAGAACCTGGAGTTGAGTGTGGAGTCTGGTGCCATTGAAGTCAGAGAGAGAAGAAGGGGGAGGAGAGAGAGAAGGTTGTCTCCGCTGCTGCTGCTGCTGCACCACCAACCTTGCCATGTTTCCCTATCCTCCTTTCCTTTTCTTGGATTTTGTTGCTTATATCCACAGCCTTATCATTCATATCATATCATTAACTAACTACTTTACTCGACACTGCCCAAAAATGATAAAGGGCAAAAAGAAAAGAAAAACAGATGGAAAAGATGACTTTGAGGCCCAATATCAAGTCAGACAACAAAAAATGGGCCATATCTCCAAACCCATTTGACAGAGCTTTCAGTTTTGAATATAGGCCCAGATTTTCCAAAATGGTGATAAATGGCCAAATAAAGAATGAGTCACCATCTCAATCGCACATATGAAAACATTGAGGGTGCGTTTACTAATCAGTAATCAAATTGAGAGGAATCGAATTGAAGAGGAATTGAATTGAAGAGGAATTGAAATGAGGCGGAATCAGAATCAGATTCTTGTTGAAGTTGTTTACTAAAACCTATGCGGAATCGGAATAGAATTTCATAAAAGTTCGCTTCTTAATTCAATGAGAATCGGAATATAAACCAAGATGATTACTAAAATACCCTTGTCCCAAATCAAATATTTTAGATACTTTTTAAATAAAATTTGATATAGTATATAATAGTATGAAAAAATTAAATTGTTTTTTTATTTCATAGACACACTAAAATGATTTTTTTTATTTTTTTTATTTATAAATTTAAGTATTTCTATTAAGTATTTTTTATAAATAAATGTAAGTATTTCTATTAGTTAATCCTTAACACTTAAAAATGATTTTGTTTTTATTTCTAGGGTTAAGGATAATCTTGGAAATAATGAAAGTAAGTGAGGGCATAAAGGGAAAAAAATTAGCATTCTGATTGCTCCCTAAACCCGAAATCCAAATACCTCATCAATGTTGGGAATCCAAATCACCCAAATCTTGGAATTGAATTCCATTTTTCGTGTGGGCCTCACGCTCTTTTGATTCCTCCTAATTTTAGTAAACATATGTATAATCCGTAATCGGAATCAGATTTCTTATTCTCATTCCGATTATGAATTAGTAAACATGCCCGAGAAAGTAGTAGTGGATACCAATCCGTGGACACGTCACCAACACTATCCCTCACCTGCAAATCCAATATAATATGGCTCCAAAGCCTTACGTCCACGAATTAAACGGCCATAACGAAAATTAGTAAATACCATGATAAAATAGAAAATAGCTATATTTTTGCATTCAATTAAAATAAACATCTTAACTAAGACTTGCCCAAGGCCCTAAGTACCGTATAACGTGGAGAAGCCGCCATCTTTTATGCTTTTGGAGGAAAGATCAAACTTCTCTACATCTACATTTTCTATTTTTCTTCTACTTAGTTTCTGCCAAAGAAAAGCAAATCTACTTATAAATTGTCATAAATAGAGTTTCAAAAGCTCAATCTATGCTCAACTCAAGCAATTAAAATCTATATTTTTAGTATAAAAAACATTAATTTTCCTGTTTTTTTGTTGATAAATTACATAAAGGTGTCCAATATAATTTTCATGATAACTTTATTATTACTAGCCTCTCTGCAACCAATGAAGGCAAATAAGTTTTTAATGAGCATGTATAAGACATTTTGAATAACAATTCATGGCCTAAATACATTAAAAAAAATTTGCAATCTAAAAAAAGAAATTGCTATGAAAGAAGGCATATGCTGGCGGTTCATATCTTATGCTACAATCAGAAATAACAAAAAAATGCATCGTAGTTAAATGTTATTAGGGACTTCCACATAAATGAAAACCAACACCAAAATCCAGTCAAAAACAACACAACATGTAATAAGTAATGGGAATTACCAAAAGGTCTTTTCGGGGAAGCTTAAAAATTGTATGTCGAAGCCTCCTTATTTGTTTTGTTTTTCCCTTGTCACCTGCATCTTCCAGGAAAATAGAAATTTGTAAAGGAAAGTTACGAACTTACATCATCAAGCACACAAAGAAGCATGGAAAGGACAGAAAAGACTTACAAAAGTTACCAATGTTTTTCCAGATAAACCGTGAAAGGAATGATGGGAAGCAATAAACAAAGGAAAAATGCACAAACATCACAGTACCCACAGATCTTAAGTAAAGAAAAACCATCATAGTACACTGCAATGTAATCATTATATAAACTCATCTATTCACCAATAATCAAGGAGAAGAAACTTACAAAAACCTAGGATTTCATGAATAACTCTAAAAACTGGAAGTCCCCATCTCTCTTTTTGTGTTTTTGTCAGAATTAAGACAAACACAAAACTATATCAGATATCTATGATTCCATCTTCTAAAAATCCAGTAATGATAAACCATAAACAACCACAATAGATAAGCCAAGAATCGTGAAAGACGAAAGGAAAAAAATAAATAAAATAAAGAAAGCAAATATCACAAAGCAACCCCAACCTTGTAATGCCTGAACAAACAACATGCTGTTGTGCAATTGAATGCACTCCCCTAATGATCTTGTTGTTGATAGACTTTGTAACAAACACAATGATGGATGAATCACACACACACACACTCTTCCGAAAGTAACCAAGCACAAATGACACAAGATTTATAGAGGTTCGGCCAACTCTTTGCCTACTTCCTCTTGGTGATCCCCTTGAGAAATTCACTTCATGAAAGAATAGGTTACAACTTTGGTTTACAAAGAAAAACCCCTTAGAACTCTATTCTCTCCCCAAGCTCTCTTTTCTCTCACACCCCTTGCTCAACACTTTGATGCACTTGTGAACACTCTCTCACCCTTGGTGTTTCCCTCCTTTGTTTCTAGACTTACAAGACTCCAACCCTTGAGCTCTCTCTCCTTGGCTTTCTTGGCTTACTCTCAAGCCCTTAGCCCTTTGAACTCCTTTGGATTTCTGATTCCTTGGCCTTAGCACTTTGCACTAAGCTCTAAGCACAAAAGCACTAAGCACTTCTTGTAATGTCTGCACTTCCCACTTAAGTAGACAAGTGTAAAGTCTCCCACCAACATCAGCCACCCTATAAAAGTCTCTAACATGTGGCAAACCAGCCACCCTAAAACAAGATCCATAATTTCAGGAAAGCATAAAGTGGTAGGCTATCAAACAACCCACCAATCTATACTTAATGTAGTTTAAGACTTTCCCTAGTAGCTGCCATATGTCCTAGCACTCATAAAAGACTTTTGGAGGCACATGGAGTTGGGTAGGGAACTGACCCATGTGAAAAAGCAACTTGAAAACGCGTGGAAAACATTCAGCACAGGTGGCAGGCGACCGGTCGGATACGAATCTGCCTGAAACGACCGGTCGCGGATACCTTGCGACCGGTCGCTTCCTGCGATTTTTCCAGCTCTCAAACTTCACCCAATCTGCTTCAAAACGACCAGTCGCGGATACCTTGCGACCGGTCGCTTCTCCCGAAGCCTGCATCCTTAATGTGAGCCAAATTTCCAACACATGCAACTGACGAACATAATCATGAGTACGAAACATGAGGTAGAACTTGATAAAAATTGTTTCTTTCATTTGATCACTTTTCTCAGAAACCATACAATAATATAAAGGCCGCCAAAAACATAATACTGGAGTAACAAAAAAAGGAAGAAAAAGAAAAACCATTTTCAACCTTTTCTAGCCTACCAAGAATCTCGTCATACGCACAACCTCTTCTTGACTCTCTCATATACTGCAACATCTTGCAAATACTGAAAATCCACAAAAAGAAAAAACAAAATCATACCATAATTTTCTTGACTCTCTCATACACTGCAACATCTTGCAAATAATGAAAATTCACCAAAAGAACAAATGAAACTGAGCACACAAAATCATACCATAATTTTATACCAATTTTCTGGAATAAACACAGGAAAAAAGAAAATCAGCCACAGAAAGACATGTACTACCAGATTGATGAGAAGACTGGGGGTTCCAATATTGATTGCTCCAGTTCTTTTTCCTTCGATCTTTCTCCCTGTAACAACAAACCAAACTCAATTTATGATTTACTTCTCAATTTTTGACATCACAAATGAAGAAACGAACCTAGAAAAACAAAACAAAACCTCAAACCTTTATGTACAAAACTCAGAACTGAATTAGCATCAAAATTGAGAGTTATAGTAGACGTCCACACATACTGCCGTCGTTTAGAAAGGACAATGGTAGTTGTTGCTTCCTTTAGTGGCAAAAGAGACACTATACTAAAAAGAATTTCATCTGGCAACTCACTAATTATGTCCACCAAAATGTACTCACCCTTATTTCTCCTTTTCTTACATCACTTTTACATCACGGACAGCAAAAAGGATGCACCTTTTTCTTCATAAAATTTGGCAGAGGAGTGCTTCTTCCTTCTTAAACGATCTGACTATATGTAATTAAACCCTATTAGAATTCCAGAGAACAAATTTGCCTTCAAAATACAAAAATCCAATCAAAGTTCAATGACTCAGCCAAAACACAAAATCAAAGTTAAGAAGAAACGCTTATGTCAGCCCCAGCGGCGGTTCCGTTTATCGAACTTGGATCTCGCTGTGCGATTGTTGCAAGCTCCACCTCACTGGTCTGGTCGCACTGATCGATTTTGCTTGGAGTTTCAATTTCTAAGGACATCAGTGCTTTGATGTCCCTGTGAAACTGTTTAAAAATTTGTATCAGAAACAATTAAATAAAATTAAAGCAGATTCGAGAGAGAAGATTATTACTTGATGCTCTGCCAAAATGGGGACTCAATCTAGAACCCCAAATAAAATAGGAGAAAAACAGAAAAAGAACATCAAAATAATGAAGAAATTGTTTGTGAAGATTGAAGAAGAAGTTTTGATTATGCATTTACTGCAACAGTTATGAGGGAATGGAACTGCAGCAGTTCTGTGGAAATACAACTGCAAGTCTATAATGGTTTTTTTCTGCAGTAGTTATGAGGAATGGAACTGCAGCAATTCTGTGGAAATACAACTGCAAGTCTATAATGGTTTTTTTCTGCAGTAGTTATGAGGGAATGGAATTGCAGCAGTTCTGTGGAAATACAACTGCAAGTCTATAATGGTTTTTTTTTCTTTATTTCTGGCAACACGATCTTTTCTATTTCTTATTTTTTTAAAATTTTAGTTTTGTTTATTGGCTGCATTTTACTTCGTTTTTACAAAAATACCCATCCGAACTCTAAAAATTAATTTCTCATTGTTGTAAAAGTCTTTGAGATGGAGCCCACATGTCTCATTGCCACTAATTGGAAGTATCACGGGAGAAGCCATGCACACTCACATGCTTCATCTAAGTTGCCTATAAATAAGCTTATCCCCTCCCCCTTGCAGGTGTGCTGAAGACCAACGGAAGAGAGAAGAAAATGAGAAAGAGAAAGAAGAAAAAGAAGAGAAGGAAGAAAGAGGAGAAAGGGAGGAGAGAAATATCAGTGAGCCAGTGAGAGTGTAAATACTAAAGTTGTATTCTCTTGCAGTCCTATTATTTTACATAGTGGAAAGGTTACTGATGCTGCTCTCTGGGGATGTAGGCACCACTTGCTGAACCTCGTTAAATATTGTGTCTCATTTACTTTACATGCAGCTCAATATTCCAGCATTATACCACCCATTTTACAACACGTTATCAGCACGAAAAGCTCTCAGATATAATTTTTCTCTACTGCGTCATTTATTTATATTACTAACCATTGTGTTGGTGGCAGGAGAAATAGCTATGAGAGCTTGCACTATTTATTTACTAACCACTACCAAAGCGGACCTTTAATATATTAATAAGAAAAGATGGTAATATAATAATGACAGACCCTAACAAAGAAAGACTGTAACAAAGGACCTTGACAAAGACGGACTCTATATTTATTTACTTTATTGCACATTTACTTTAAAGGGTGGTGCAATTTATAATGTCCATGCTTCGTAATTTACTTACAAGCAATTTATTTTGTGAATTAATTTACAAATGGGTGATGATGAGTTTTGCAGCATATACAGATCAGGACTAGAAGTTCCTTGATCCTCATCATACAATTACGTCAGGACCAGAAGATCCTTGATGATGAAATAATATGAGAGCTGGCAATCTCTTCGGTACTATATTTGTAAACAAGAGATCGGACCTAAAGATCCTTGATCATTGACATGTAAATAATGACCTAGAGTTCCTTGATTATGTAACAGTACCGTATTGGTTAATAGTACAGTACACAAGAATAGTAAATGTATTGGCAAAAGTATGAATAGTAACCATATACGTGAATAGTGTCGTACACATGAATAGTGATTGAACTGGCAAATGTACTGTTCGCATGAATAGACACGTATTCATGACTTGATGAATAGTACCGTATACATGAATAGTGATGTATGCATGAATAGTAACAATTTTGGGCAAACCGTCACCACATGCAAAAGGAAAACTACAGTTCCTTAAACTCATGGATGAGCAGTTAAATGAGAAGTCAGAAGTTCCTCAATAACATGGACAATTATGTAAGGGCCTGAAGTCCCGAAGTATGTACAGGAAATTATAAGAATGTTCATACCATGAGAACATGTGATTTTGGCCAAATCTAACAATATTGAGAACCTGAAGTTCCAACAATTAAAATGGACAATCCTTGAGGTAATTATTACAAGTTGTGACATACCACATATTTCTTTGGCATAATAAAATGATGAATTTATCAAAGTTCGATTTTATCACAATCGACACCTCATGGAAGAAATTTATTTTGTAAATTCCGGTTGTTAAGGATACATTGTGAAATGAGTAATATCAGAATAAACCTCAAAGGATGAAATGAGGTTCCCCATATGTTGTTGTATTATATGATATGGGCCGGAAACCCATGGATCTCAACATATCAGAAAATCTCGAACTTGAAATTCTAGGCATATAGTAGTTAATACTCTTCACTACTATATTGCAATATTATCATGGCTTTTCCTTAATTTATATTTCATGCCCATTTGAAAAAGGCAAGAATTCAAAGAAGACATGATGATGAAGTATGAGATGACTGATTTGGGCCTTCTTCATCATTTTCTTGGTATGTGAGTGATTCAGACAAACTCAAGCATCTGCATCCATTAAAAGAAATATGCAAGCTCTTTACTAAACAAGTTTGGTCTAAATGAGTGCAAGACTATGACTACACCCCTTGTAGCAAATGAGAAGTTGACTAAAGATGATGGAAGTGAAGCAACAAGTGAGGAACAATACAGAAGCATTGTAGGCAGCCTCTTGTATCTCACAGCCACTAGGCCTGACATTATGCATGCTTCTAGTCTTCTTACTAGATTCATGCATTGCCCTACCAGCAAGCACTAGGGAACTGCTAAACGAGTGCTTATATACATCAAGGGAACTCTAGACTATGGTTTAGAGTATGTGAAAGGCAAGAATGCAATGTTGGTTGGCTTCTGTGACAGTGACTGGGGTGGATCACTTGATGACAGTAAGAGCACATCTAGATATGCATTTTCTTTTGGAAGTGGTGTCTTCTCTTGGGCTTCAGTCAAACAGAATTGTGTGGCACTATCTACTACAGAAGCAGAGTACATAAGTGCATCTGAAACTACTGCACAAGCAATTTGGCTTAGATTTGTGCTAGAAGATTTTGGAGAAATTCAAACTGAAGCAACTCCATTGCACTGTGATAACACCTCTGCAATTGCAATCACCAAGAATCCAATGTTTCATCAGAATACAAAACACATTGATAGAAGGTACCATTTTATTAAAGATGCACTACAACATGGCATTATTGATTTGGTATATTGTCCTACAAACAAGCAGCTAGTTGACATCTTCACAAAGTCATTGACTAAGGATCAATTCAACTACCTCAGAAACATGCTTGGAATCAAGTCAGCTCAATACTTAAAAAGGAGTGTTGAATTATAAGTCTTTTAGCTAAATTAGAGTTAGTTAAATAACAATGTATTTACTTAAAGTGTCATTGTTGCCAAGTGTAATAATCCTAGTGGATAACTAGATGGATGGCTGAGATCATTTTGATGTAATAGATCCAGCTAATAGTGCTAACGGTTATATACCTTGCTCTATGTCTGTGAGGTTGATAGAGTGAATGGAAGAACATTCCTCTGCTGTGATTTTGCATAGCAGTGAAGAGAACAATTCATTCTCTTATTTTCTGTTTTCTTCTTCTTTCTTCTTGAGTCATCTTTCTCATTCATTGATTAAACACCATAGGAACCAGAATCATACAGAGAAAACATTAACAAAACCCTGCCAATTAATGTGAATTATTTTCAATTCAAAACAAATTAAAACAGTTCAATCCATGTCATTATAAAAGAACCAAATTACAGCATTTAATTCTAATTCTAATTCTAATACATCCCAAGTCAAGTCAACTAACTATCTTCTATAACTTATAACTTATCCAATCAGCTTTCCTTACTTATCCCCCTGAATATTGAATATTGATCTCTCTAAAATCATTAACAATATTGAAGAAAAAAAAAACAATTAAGGGTAACAAAAATTAAAATTAAAAGACAAATAAACAAAAATGTCACAATTAATATACAAGATAATTATATAATTAAGGTTGTTACAATCTAAATCTAATTCTAATTCTAATCCTAATCCTAATCCTAATCCATCCCAAGTCCTGAATATTGAATATTAATCTCTAAAATCATGGTTGTCTTGCCACTACTACTACTACCGGAAGCCAAAGTCGAACCAGTCCAAGATCTCTAAAATCATCATGGTTGGCACTACTAGTACTAGTACGACCGGAGTCGAAGCAGCCACCAACATCCCGGCTTCCGCTTCTAATGATCAGCCCGTACCGCGCTTCTCTGCCTGTGAGAACACGTTCTTTTGCTTCTGTTCTATCGTGGTCCCCTGGTTCATTTTAACCCCATTGTTACTCACCTTGACCTTCACGCATCCAACAGCATATGCCCCTGAGTTCCTAGTCCACTCAGCGGCCCTGCAATACCCACCCAAGAATATTAATGCGACTCGCTCCCCCTCCGAGTTTACCGCCATGTGGAACCTGACGCTCCTAGCCATGAACCCCAACAAGAAGTGGGACATCTACTGTTACAGCCTCCAGGCCACTCTCTTCTACTACAGTCCCGGCTACAAATATATTATGGAACGAGATCTAAAGTACGGACTTGTGCTGCTCGCAGCAACGTCGTTGCGTCCCTTGCTTCTAACCACCACCGGCAACCAAACACTTGTTAGTTTCAAACTCTCCACGCTCGATGCTTACGTGGCTGATGACGTGGCCAACAAAATCTCGGATGGTCTTTCTTCGCTCAGGTTTGGGCTCAAGATTTCGGTTCGGTACAGATATCAGGTTCAGTCGAAAGACGTGAAAATTCCTGAACCCAGTGTCCAGACCTACTACTGCAATGTTCCAAGTTGGAGCATTCTCGGATAATGATAATAAGAACAACAATCATCAGTTAATTATAAAAAATAAGTTAAGGATTTGGGGTAATTTTCTATCCATCTGTATGAATCATCAGTTGATGCTCCTCCTCTGTGGAAGTTTGATCTTGCATAAAATCAAGTCTGAGTTTTAGACCTCTGATCATGAGTTCATCTTGTCTCTATCATTCTCTTCTCTAATTTTGCATAAAATCAAGTCTGAGTTTTAGACCTCTGATCATGAGTTCATCTTGTCTCTATCATTCTCTTCTCTAATCTTGCATAAAATCCAACATGTTTTACGTATTAACCAACCATTTGCATGATATATATATATATATAATCAACTACAAATTTTAATAGTAAAATAGAGATTTTTTAATTCATCTTTGCTTATTCTATTGATTGCATATTCAAGTTTTGCTCTCAAAGTGTGCCTGGACGTTTGTAAGTTGGAAGCTGCAACCGTCCAACACAGAGAATGAACTCATAAAATGCAAGAGAGACCCATTACTCTAAACTGATCATAAAATGCAAGAGGAGAGGTGGAGACTGATATCAGTGATTTCTTTAAGAGGTTTCTGAATAATTCCTAGCCGTCCTTTCTTCCTTCGCCATAGTTTCTAGAATCAAGTGCTTGGTTTCTATTGCAGCAGATTTTATCTATGAGGCCCCTATAGGTTCTTATGAAGCTTTCAAACCCAACAAGTTCTCCCGTGCTAGGCTTTGCTTTTGACTCCCATGCAGAATTTATGCTAACTTCCGGCCCGATTTCTCAAGTATCTGTTCAAAGAAAATGTGGCTATCCAAAAGAGATAGAGGCATTCTTTTGTTATAGTTGCTAAACAAACGAGAGAGAATTAACATTATGAACCTTATTAGACACCATGCAAAACATGTGTTTGGTAACATTACTAACTAGTAAATGTAATGTTCTTTTTGTCGATAGATTTTGCACTCCACTCAAGCAGAACTGACATTAGCTTACAGAGAAACCTTCCGGGTTGCATATCCACTCTAAATAATTTAGGGAGACCTTGGGAGAAGAAAATGAATGGAAAAACTTCAAAAAAAGTGCAACTCAGACATGTGCATGTGTAGTGCTAAGCTCCTTGCATCAACATTGCTGTTTTTATTTCAGTAGGTGGTGGTTAGAACTCAAAACATAATTTTCTCATCACCACAGCATACCACAAAACTCTTATCGTGACAGTCCATAATCAACTAGTAAGAGCATCAGGTGGGGTTAAGATAATAACATACATCTTATCAGAGCATGCTTACAACTGTCATTAAAGAAACCACCACAAACAAGCTTAATATACCAACTGATTTGAAGAAAGATCTGGTGCGTTTCATCCAGAACATTGTTATAAAGAAGGACATCGGGATGCTCTACCTCATTGAAGCAAAAGTCTTCTCCGGGGGTCGCTGATAATCTTAATCCATGTAAGTAGCAATTGCTTTCCCCTAAAGGAACTCGGAACATGTATAAACACCCTCAGGTTTGGGCGAATCCTTGAAAAACCACAATATGAGCTGCTCATAGAGCTACATCTCATTCCTATATTAGATTGTCTCACCTTTGAGTCCATCCACATTTCATCTATTTATGCATCAACTTGTCTTCTTTTACATTATGTATGGTGATTTACCAATCCGATTTGAAGTCTTAACCTGCATCCTTAACAATGTATCCTGTTGCATATTCTATTATGGAGACTTGCAGGCCCAAGAGAAAACCATACCTTCCTTGACTATGGACTTAGGACAGCTAAATGACCCCTTCACGCCTAAGACTTCTCCAAACCAAGGAGCATAAACCAGTGGATTGTCAACCAAGCAAACCAGAGAGCAGTTCAAAGCTTAAGGGAGGATCAGTCTACTCAACCTTAGTGAATATCTATCTTACTCTTCCTCCCAGCCATATAATTTTAAAGGCAGCCAATAAGTTCAAAAAACTTTCTAATCTAATAAGTTCAGAAATTTTATTCTCTAGGATCAGCCTACCCGACCTTAGAGACAGATGTAGAACAAGAATGAAGACCGACTTTCTGCCAGCATTAAGGGGTTGTAGAACAACCACTGGTGTAACTCATCATATACCTTTAGCAAGCAACTTTCTCTACTTTACCAAACAATTTTAAGCCTCAACTCTCAAGTGGCCACGATCTGTACTCTATAAACCTTACTGAATGTCTATAATGGTTTATAGCTTAAAAATGCAGTGATTGTCACCGCATCCATCGAGCTTCTTTTAAAGTTTCAAAAGCAAAATACTCATCAACTTAACAAATACCAACACCAAAACAGAAAGTAGAAACCAATGTATGATATGAACTATGAAGTCATTGGGAGGTATATTATTTAAACAAGAACCACATTACACATGTGTCCTCTTATTCAGAACTGGGAAGGACAATATATAGTATATAAAGTTGAATAAGACTATACATATTACATTCTAGCTAGCACAGGAAATGGATAATGAATCAGACCGTTTGTTTGCGCTCGAATCCATTCCCAGGGTCCTCAGTGCTGGGAAAGACCTCGAGCCCAGTGACTACAGCAGATGGAGGACCTCGCCGACACCTCTGCTCCATCTCTTGAACCGCATCAGGGCTCCCAGAAAGCAGAGTCTCCACAGACCCATCTCTTCTGTTCCGAACCCAACCTTTCAAGCCCAATTGGGTTGCGTTCTCAATTGTCCAGTTCCTGTAAAACACACCCTGCACCCTCTCCTTTATCACAAGCCTCACCTGAACACCCAAAACCAAAAATATTACATTAAGAAAAAGAAATTAACAGACACCCATTACTTTTAAACTGATAAAAAAAAAATGCAAAAGATCAGAATTTAACATTGAGAACAATAAAACTGGTAGAACCATTGCTTTAAACTGAACAACAATTGCTAAAGATTAAAATTTTACATTGAGAACAATAAATTAAGAGAGAACCATTACTCTAAACTGATCGTAAAATGCAAGAGGAAAGGTGAAGATTGGAAACGTACTACACACCGTTTTGGAGGCTGAGGAGGACTGGGCAGAATCAGAGGCGCCCTGGGAAGTGGTCATCAGGGACAGAGAATGTCGAAGAAGAGGTGAACGAGGTCTGAGCAGAGGAGATAGAGGAGGACGAGGTAGAAGAAGAAGACGGCAAATCGAAAGAGGAGGATGAAGAAGATGATGGCGAGGATTAAGGAGATGGGGGACGCGTCTAAGAACAGAACTAGCAGCATTGCATGCGGTGTCTTTTTGGGTCCATTTATCTGGTGATGATGGTGGATGGCTGTTGCTACGAGATGTGAGTAATCTGGTTGCTGCGTTTGCTTTGTGTTGAGCTGATATCAGTGGCCTCACTGAGATTGCTGCTGATGCCATTCAATTCTCTTTTGACTTTTGATTTTTGTTTGTATATATACAGTGCGTTTCTGAATTCTGAATAATTCCTAGCCGTCCCTTCTTTCTTCGCCATACTTTCTAGAATCAAGTGCTTGGTTTCTTTCGCAGCAGATTTTATCAATCAGGCCCATATAGTTCAATCTTTTGAAGCTTACAAGCCCAACAAGTTTTCCCATACCATTAGACCAATCAGGCCCATGTTCTCAAATATGGATCATAAAAGTAACACCACACATTAAAAGGAAGAAAACATTAAAGGAAAACCTAATCTTCTCTTCCCCAAATCAAATTCTTCATCTTGTTAGATGTTTTTCTTTTTTATTTTATTTTTTTCAAATGGATAAGCAAGGGTCTCATTCCATATCCCAATATATAGAAGAGTAGAAGAAAATGAGATTTTTTTTTTTTGACAGTAACAAATTCATTCCAATGGCACGAGGGCCATAAAATACAAAGAGACTAACTAGAAAGAAAGCAAACAACTATTGTATCAAATACAGAAGTCTTCCCACATTGCCAATAGAATTGTCAAATACATTTTTTAAACTTGTATTCATTATCAGGGCATGGCGTATTCACTATTTGTTTGCCTTTCTTTTGGATATAGCCTTCGCAACATCAATCCATCATATATCCATTTACTATGATGAAGTACTTAAATTTTAAAATAATTATTAAAAAAAGAGAGATGAAGATTGGCATCACCCATCAACGAAAGAAGAACTCAATTTGGGTGAGAAAATGTGTGCTTTATTTTGTTTTATTTTATTTCAGTAAAGAGTATGTGTTGTTAGTTTTTTAGCCATTAGATGATATTTAAATGAGGTGGTGTGTTTAAAATAAAAGTCAAGCATATTATAACAGAGAAATTCCAGACAGAGGATCCGCATCCTTACCTATCTACGAAAATTAATGAATGACACTTCATTTCTACATCTCTTACCGCATTCTTGAGTCAACAAATAAATTAAAAGTGATGATCGATTCGATAAAGCTTTGTGAAATTGCATTCTGCTTGTTGAGAGTGATGATCGCTTCTATTTCTTTTAGTGTACAAGCAAATTAAAAGATAACCGCCGCATGGAATCCGACGCGCCTTGCCATGAACCCCAACAAGAAGTGGGACATCTACTGTGACAGCATCCAATCCAAGTTGGAGCATTCTCGGATAATTTATGAGTTCATCTTTTCTCTATCGTTCTCTTCGCTAATACCATTTGCATGATATATTATTAGAAGAATAAACTAGAAATTTCTAATTAAAATAGAGATTTTAATAAAATATTTGCTTATATTATAATTTATAATTTATATGGGTGGTTATTCGTCTATTGATTGCATATTGAAGTTTTGCCCTCAAAGTGCTTGGACGTCTGTAATTTGGAAGCACAACCATGACCATCACAGATTTTATATATCAGGGCCATATAGTGTAATATTTCGAAGATTTTAAGCCCAACAAGTTTTCCCATACTATTCGACCAAAAAAATAGTTTTCCCATACTAGGCTTTGATTTTGACTTCCATGCAGAACTTATGCTAACTTCCGCCCCAATTTCTTTTGTTATAGTTGCTAAACAAACGATTACAAAACCATTGTTTCCTATTTTAGAATTTTGCTAAGGTCAGCCGCATAGAGAGTATAGTTTTAAGTCTTTTTTAATCATCAATGAAGTAGGAAATTCAATTTGAAACGTCTTTTAATATTGAAAAGAGAAGTAACAATGAACTAATAGTTAGTTGATACTCCCACCAAATCTTTGGAAGCGAGAGTTGAGGACGTCACGTTATTCAATCTCCTAGATATGGCATCACAACCATAAAATAAATTAATCTGGAGGGGTATTTTGATGTCGTATTAAGATTTGGAACCAAGTTAACAAATAAGACCTCAAGTGACTGCATGCATTAAGCACACTTATATTTGACTTTTATGGCGGAAAGCATTAAACATGCTACAATCTATCTATCTATCTATCTATCTCTCTCTCTCTCTCTCTCTCTCTATATATATATATATATGACTCATCTTTTATCCACTTACACTTCCTTTGTTGAAAATTTTATGTTCCCACTCATTTTTGTCCACTTACACTCCCTTTTTTATTATAGTAAAAATATTAAATAACAAAAGGGAGTATAAGTGGACAAAAAGGAGTGGGGAAATCAACACTCTATATTATATATATATATATATATATAGTTATTCTTTTATCCAGATGTCCTGATGCCATTGTAAACATGAAGAAAACCAAGAAATGGTAGTACAAAATATATGAATAATATGCCTATTTCTCGTACCTATTGTTTACATATATTTTATAAATATATCTATTTTGTGTACCTATAAATAACATACCTATTTTTTTTAAAAACAAAGAATGAATCTATTTTTTATAGGTACATTATTTATTGGATATGTAATTTAGGGATTTTTTGTTTGTTTGAAATTTTAGGGATTGGCGATGTGTAGAGGGAATGCCAACCAAAATAAATGGGGTGATTGATATGCTAATAATAGGGAGTATTAATTATAATTAAGGTAGTTAATGACATGCTTGAAAATAAATTATAAATAAAATATGAAGGTAATGACATATAATGTAATTTAGTTAATAATACTAGGACAAATCTATCTCCCAAGGCAACCTATTTTAAATTTGGGTTTCCAGTAAAGATTTAAAAGCATGTGGGTATATATGACTAGGACATAGTAGTTGTACATGTCTATATCAAAAGAACTCTACAAAATACATGGCGTCCACAAGGTCTATATATATATATATATATATATATATATATATATTGTGCGGACATCCAGACATTATTATCGTCTTGACGCCATGTATTTTGTACTACCCTCTTGGTTTTCATGCATGTTTACAATGACATCCGCACATTAATAACGTACAAACATCCAGGATAAGAGAATAACTATATATATATATATATATATATATATATATATATATATATATATGGCTTATTTATGCATATGCCCCATGTGCTTTTAAACGAGTCTCATATTACCACTTGTGCTTTGAAGTGTCTCAATATACCACTCATGTTTTCCTTAAGTGTCTCACGTTAGCGATTCCGTCACATTTGAGAGAACTTCCGTTAAATACAAGGGCAAAATTGTATTTTTGCTTTTTTTTAAAAAAACTCTGTTTCTCTCTCTCTCTTCTCTCCCTCTCCCTCTCCCTCTCCCTCTCCCTCTCCTTCCCCTGTGACCCAGCCCCATGACCACCACCTCCAACTCCCAAGAACCCACAGCCCCAGCCTCCACTAACCTGCACTCCACAAACCCACCCACCCTCCCTCTCCCCTTCTCCCTCACCCCAACCAGCCACCACCCCCTCTACCCCACCACCATACCAACCACAAAGACCCTCCCCTTCTCTTTCAACTAATTCGTAGAACTCAACCCACCTCAAGAATAAAACAAACCCTCTCCCGTCCACAACCCACCCCAACCCATCCCCTCCTCTGTCTCTCTTCCCCCTCTCTCTCTCTTCGAATGAAATCGGGTCGACTTTTGTCGTCTTCGCCGCAGCCCTCCCGATCCAAAATCGCTGCCTCCTATTCAACTTAGATCCCCCCTCCTCCCCGACCCCAAACCCTGCGTCTGTGAGTTGTAGAGAGAGAAGAGAGAGTTTTTATAGTTAAAAAAAATTCAGGTTTTTTCAAATGAAACCAACCCCATCCAATGAAATAAAATGCCATAATTTTGGGAGGGGATTGAGAGAGAGAGAGAGAGAGAGAGAGAGAGAGAGAGAGAGAGAGAGAGAGAGAGAGAGAGAGAGAGAGAGAGAGAGAGAGAGAGAGAGAGAGAGAGAGAAACAAAGTTTTTTTAACAGAAAAGAAGTAGGGGCCAAATACACTAACGGAACTTCTCTCAAATGTGACGGAATCGCTAACGTGAGACACTTAATGAAAGCATGAGTGGTATATTGAGACACTTCAAAGCACAAGTGGTAATCTAAGACTCGTTTGAAAGCACATGGAGCATATGTATAAATAAGCCTATATATACATATTCTAAATAAGAGAATAACTATATATATACATATTACAATTATACATGCAAACGTGCATACTAGGTAACTAGGTTGGTAAAAGTTTTTCTTTTTTTTTTTTTTTTTTTTGTCTTGAAAAATGGTTGGTAAATGTCCTTCATGCTTGGCAAAAAGTAAAGTTGTAATCTTTTCATACAATCCAAAGGGAAAAGCAAAAACAAAGTCGCAATCTTTTCATTGATGATGTAAAATGGAAACTTACTTCACACTTAAAAAGTTAAAAATCATAATTATGACATTCATGAACAAAGCCTCAAACCTTATCTCTTTACTATCATTTTCGTCTATAAAATAAGTACAAAAGCATTATCCACGATTCAAATGTCAAAAACAGCGGAAGTATATGCGCACGTTGGTGTCTCCCATGTTAGGGCTCTACAGTCATATCATATTTCATACGTACGCAAAAATCAAACTAACTTTCTCGCGTGTGTGTGTGTAACTTGTTTTTCTTTTTCTAAACATATCTCACGTTTGGACTTTTTTGGCTTCTGTCCATAAAATAAGATAAGCCATGCCGGCTGCTGCAGCTAGGTCAATTGTCTCTTTCAATTTCAAACATTTATATTTACAAGCAGGGAAGAATTCTTAGCTTTAAACACATGACTGTGAAACAATTTGTCGGGCGAAACCAACGGCTGGCTGTTGAGACAAACAAAACAGTGTTTCTCTTTTACTTTTCATTAAAGAAGGGAAGTCTAATGAGGCCAACAGAGTCATCCGAAAAATTAAATGTCTGGTCTAATAGTCTAGATGTTGTCAACTTGGTTGAACGTTGAAACTTTCGATGACTGCTAATAGAAATTTTTTTGCAGGTTAAACAAACAAGAAAAGTCATTCATTTTGGTTTTATAAGATTACTGTTCGGACAGGACTACTCGTATTTCGTATAGTAATATTATACTTATATCAAAACTGATGTGATTTTAAATTTGTTTTAATTCTATTTTCAATTTTTAAGTCCTAAACTTGGAACTTAACGGAGGAATTGGTAATCTGAAGGTCATCAAATTCTTTCCTCATGCTAAGAACAAAGACTAGGGCGTGTTTAGAACATGGAAGAGACGTTTTTGAATGGAGCAACGCAAATCCCTTTTTTTTGGCATCTTGGCGTGCATATTCAAACACCAGCACGGCGCCATGTGGTAGCTGACGTGGAGTGGGACCCAGAGGTCCCTTCTTGTCCGGGGGTTAACAGCATTTCAGATGATGAGTCAGCAAAATCAATCCCACCACTTCCTAACCCCGAACCCTTTTCAAACTCTTCATGACCCACAGGTCTTATGGCATGCCATAGCCATGCCCATCATGTATGTATGCATGTCCTGCCATGCCATGCTATGGCAGCATCTAGAAAAGGCCAGGCCAGCTATAGTTTTGAGTCATAATCATGGCTGAGTCAGAGTTTGGGACCACATTCATGACTCACCTGCCTCCCTCTCCCTCGGGAGAAAAACTTTCTTGCACGGGGATAGGACTGTAGTCCTATCTCTTCCAATCAAAGCTCGCCACGTGGACAATTTTACTGAAAAAGAGAGAGAGACTGTCCACATGGCGAGCTTTGATTGGAGAGGGATAAGACTACAGTCCTATCCCCGGTGCAAGAAAGTTTTTTTCCTCCCTCAGAGTGTCTTTTCATTTTCCCAATTTGTCTTTGTGTTGATATGGTGATGATATTGCAGACAAATGACAAATCCCATTCTCAATTAAATTTCATTATCTTCTATTATTGCTAAATTAGGTAAAATCCCAAAACTAATTTAATATTTGAATTTTTTGGTGTGGCCATGGTGTCACTAGTGGAGGGAGCTTGCTACCTCACCCAAGATAAAAATTTGGCACACCTTAAGCTATGTGACATGTGAGTCATGGTTTTTCAAGTTTTAAGCATTATTTCTTTTTTTGTTGAAAATTTTAAATACTTGTAAACTGAATGTTAGTAACATTATGGGCCTTATTAGACAACATGCAAAACATGTTAATGTGTTACTTTACTAACTAGTTAATGTTATTTTATTTTATTTTCGAAAAATTTTGCATGTTGAGTTTTTAGAAAATTCTAGCATAGCATTACTCCAACTAAAAAAATATGAAAATAATGCGATCATTCTTCGATTGTCTTGGCCTTAAATAATTGTTTCTTAACCAAAAACCAATGATAGATAATTGTTTAGATCGTGATCATGTGTGCAGCAAAACAAAAATTAGTAAACCTTCACGGGCATGGTTCACTCATGCATTTTATAGGTAATGAATTCTAAGTCTCATATAGATACATGTGAGTGTGCGAGCAAATATGAGGAAAATATTTTCTTTATAAATATTTTAATATGTTAAATATGTTGTTAGATTGTCGTTCTTGAACGTGGGATTTTTTTTTTAAATTCACATTCTTGGCCATTGGTTAGAAAATTTGTTAATGTATTATCTGTATAAACTTATAAAGTGGGTTCTTATGATATAGGGTGTTACTTTGACGAATCCAATCCAACCACCACACTTATGGTTTACTATATAAATTAATCTTTAGTTAATCATTTAGTGGTTTTTATAAATCAGCAGGCCACCGCCAGAATTGAAGAAATTAGTTTCGAGAAGTGTCAACCGCCATGTAAAGTTAGTTACTTTACTATTATATACATGTGGTTTTCTAGTGTTTGAATTGGACCCAATGTATAATTTTATAATACAATTTACTTTATTGATGGCTAATTTTGTCATTAATGTCATTGAATTAAGGCCCCATTTGGAATTGCATTTTTTTCATCAAAAACCTGTTTTACTTTAAAGTTAAGCAGTTTAAGGTATTTGGTAAAAATAAAATATCTCAATCATTTTAAAAGCGATGACCTTTTGACAATAGCTTTTAAAAACAAGCTCTGGATTACTTTTCAAAGTAGCTTTCAAAATAATTATAGACAAGCCTTTAATGAATTTTTTTAATTCCCAAAATACCATTATTAATCTTTAAAACTGAAACCACCACCACCACCACTGGCAGACCTATGAAGGAATAAGGAGGTGCAGCTGCACCTCCCCTCGCAGGAAAAGCTTCTGGAGGCCCTGTAAATTGCCCCTTCGGTGGTGCAGCCCAGGTGCTAGACGAAACGGCTGAACGAAGTGCCTTATTTCCATTTTCAGCATTTAAGTAAATGTCTTTGTCATTTTACTTTTATTTATTTTTATATTACTCCATTTACTTAAGTTTACAATGTAAATAAGGAAGTACCCCACATTTGGATTCAAATAAAAATACTAGAAAATCAAATTCCTACCAAATCAAAATATGAAAAATAGGTTTTAGCGCAAAATACGATTTAGGCTACTCATGATGGCTCATTAAGTCAATATATACTTTATATTAAAATCTCATAAAATCAAGGTTTCTTATTTGATGTGTAAGGAATAAAAGCCGTCAAAAATTATCTTGAGAAAATGATTATTCTGAAAAACAATTTTTCATATTTAGCCAATATTTTACAAAAAAAATAATTTTTCAGGTATGATATGAATGCATGAAGGAACTATCACATAAATTTATGAAGTAAGTCTACAATAAGGCAATCCATGAATTGAAACAATACAAAGTAAGGCAAACTCGAGGAGGAAGAGGCTATGTGACTCACGACTCAAGGTATGATCAATTATAATTTGTTTATTTAATGGATAATTTTATATAAAACATAAGGCGACATTTTCATGATATGAAACCTCGTCGACAACAATTGTAGGTTATTTGTAATAGTATTTTTTCTATGACTTATAAATGACATTGATATTGTTTAAATTATAAGGATATTTGGTTGCCAATTTTTTTAATAAAGCTTTTAGCCTTTTAAAATTGCACCTCCGCTCAAAAATTCATGGGTCTGCCACTGACCACCACCTCCACCACCACGCCACCACTGCGACCATCACCTTCTCCTCAACCTCCACCACCTCCTCCTCAACCTGCACCACCACATCCACCTCTACCTCCCCCTCCACAACCGTCATCCCCACCACCACATCCACCTTCATCACCACCTCCACTACCATCTCTTTCACCATTACGTTCCCCTCCATCTCTTTAACCACCACCACCACTACCACCACATGATTCGCGTATAACACTTTCAACATCATGTATATTTTAGTCATTATTCACAGTTACAACAGTTTTATATTAAAATTTACCAAACAGTTTTGACATTGATTTTTGCACTAACATCACTTTAAAAATATTGTTTACAAAACATGGAGCTGCTTTACTTTACAGCTAATTATTTTCAAAGCGCAGCATAATCAACTTTTTTTAAAAGTGTCAGCAATCCCAAACTAGCCCTAAAGTCAGGAAATTTTGGCGATCGAAATGGGTTATAGAAAAGTTATTTTTGAGAGTGATTCTCTCCAGATCGTTTCAAGAGTGTATTTCATCGATGTTCCCTTCAATTGTTACCAAAACAAAGGAGATATGTGTGTGTGTCTATATAGTTAGAAATGTGTTATGTAAAAATTGGAGATCCTTTGTGGGAATCACCAAACAATATTATACTCTAATTATTCGAACCGTCTACCTTTTAAATATTTATTTTAAGATTATTTTTACAATTGAAATAATCAAATTGGAAATAATTTGATTACCATAATGAAATCTCTATGCTTAATAGAAGAATTATCTTCATTCACAATTAGATGTTTTAATGGTTTTTAATTTAGCTCATTTTTTTGCAAAAACCTTGGACTGCAGTCTGCATAGTTAAAAATAGACGGTCTCAATCCCTGAATTAGAAATATAGAGTCGGGCCGTGATTCTTATTTCTTGCAAACATTGTGTGTGTGTGTGTATAAACTAGTAGGGTTTATTTAGTATCTTGACCAGTTAATTTATCAATTTTTGTTTCAATCTTCTCTAACTATTTTCCCATGGTTATTAGGCTTTGATTCGTGTAATTGTTTTGCTCTATTATTTTTCTATTATTTTCTTCCTGACCTAGTAATTTAAATGGACTAGCCAAAATCTGGGTATTTTTGTGGGTAATGATTATTGTTTCCACTGGGGGATGACTTGTTGTTACCTATGTATTATCTTCCTTCTTCCACTTTTCTTTTGTCAAAGTTTTTAATGAATTCTTTTGATAATAGTTTTCTACAAAATCAAAGAAGAATATTTCCGACCTTGTTTGTACCATGAAAGATTTCCTTTCATTAAAAATTTGTGGTATTTGATCTTTTTCAGGGTAGGCTGCTCTATATTGATTTCGTCTTTCAATATTTTCTTTTGACTCTAAATCTTGATCAAGGTATTCCATTTTATTTTAAATTTCTTGCTGAGTGTTCTTAACTGGTGATTAATTTAAAATCAATATTCCATTTGGAAGTCGCAGGCTTTGGATGACTAATAAGATTTGTTGGAGTTGCTTCAAAGTCAATTTGAGTAGGTGAAGTGAGGTCTTCATTTTCTTCAAGTTGCCTTCTATTATAACATGGCTGACTAACTTGTGAGCTTCTTCTAACGGATTCTAGTTTTAAATCGATCATTTCCTTTTCAAGTTCTAGATCCCTCTCAATTGTGGAGGAGGATCCAGCATAGGAATGTCTAGCAGGAGTATGCCAAAGAAACTGACTAGGTGTTTTTAATTGTTTTAATTGTACTGTAGATTTGGGTACTTGATTTCCAAAATTAATCTTAACTGTACCATCTAGGTATTGTTGGATAAAATCTAAATTTTGCAGATTATTTTGAATGGAAGTGGGTTGACTTTCAGTTGTTAATGTCCAATATGAGGGTAGAGTTATTTCTGACCATTTGATTGTGTAGGGGACTCTTATATTAGCATTTGCATGACTGCTTTGGATTAACAAAGTGTGATCTTTAGGGCTTTTATTAAGGGCTTGAAAATTCTTCCGATGACTTTGTAGTAAATTCTGTAAACTAAATCTAATGGTTGAGTTCCTAGTAGGACATTGTATTCTGAAGTCTTTATGTTTAATGTTAAAGTTTTTAGTATGTAAATTAATCTTTAGTTAATCATTTAGTGGTTTTTATAAATAAGCAGGCCACCGCCGAAATTGAAGAAATTAGTTTCGAAAGTCTCAACTGCCATGTGAAGTTAGTTACTTTACTATTATATACATGTGGTTTTCTAGTGTTTGAATTGGACCCAATATATAATTTTATAATACAATTTACTTTATTGATGGCTAATTTTGTCATTGATGTCATTGGATTAAGGCCCCATTTGAGATTGCTTTCTTTTACCAAAAACCTGTTTCACTTTAAAGTTTAACAGTTCAAGGTGTTTGGTAAAAATAAAACATCTCAATCATTTTAAAAGTAGTGACCTTTTGACAACAGCTTTTAAAAACAAGTTATGGATTACTTTTCAAATATGCTTTTAAAAGAATTAGATATTAGCCTTTAATGTATTTTTTTATTCCCAAAATACCATCATTAATCTTTAAAAATGAAACCACCTCCACATCCAACTTCACCACCTATACCACCACCTTCACCACCTCCACCACCACCACAAATGCCACCACCGCCACTGCCACCATCACCACATACTCCACCACCACCACCTCATCCCCACCTCCACCACCACCACCTCCACCTCCACACCCGTCCTCCCTCCCACCACCTCCACCTTCATCACCACCTCCACTACCACCTCTTTCACCACTACATTCCCCTCCATCTCTTTAACCACCACCTCCACCACCACCACAACCACTACAATCATATGATTAGCGCAAAACACTTTCAACATCATGTCTATTTTATTCATTATTCACATTTACAACAATTTTATTTTAAAATTTACCAAACGATTTTGACACTGTTTCTTGTACTAACATCACTTTAAAAATATTGTTTACCAAACATTGAGCTGCTTTACTTTACAACTAATTATTTTCAAAGCACAACAGAAGCAACTTTTTTTTAAAAAGTGACAGCAATCCTAAACTGGCCCTAAATTCATGAAATTATGGCCGTCGAAATAGGTTATAGAAAAGTTATTTTTTAGATTGATTCTCTCCAGATCGTTTCAAGAGTGTGTTTCATCGATGTTTCCTTCAATTGTTACCAAAACAAAGGAGATATGTGCGTGTCTATATAGTTAGAAATGTGTTATGTAAAAATTGAAGATCCTTTTGTGGGAATCACCAAACAATATTATAGTCTAATTATTCATGTCACGACCCGACTCTCTTAGTACGATATTGTCCGCTTTGGGTCCTGCCCTCACGGTTTTGTTTCTGGGAATTCACGAGCAACTTCCCAGTGGGTCACCCATCCTGAAATTGCTCTAGCCCCAACTCGCTTAACTTCGGAGTTCCAAGGAATCCGAAGCCAGTGAGCTCCCAAAAGGCCTCATGCTAGGAAGAGAAGTGCCCACACATATAAGGCGCTTCACCTTTCCCTCCCCGAGCGATGTGGGATTGCTCACCATTCTTGCTTCCTCAAGACACGGGTCTTACAATCCACCCCCTTGGGGTCCAGCGTCCTCACTGGCACACTTCAGGTCGGGGTCCAGCTCTGATACCATTATGTCACGACCCGACTCCCCTAGCACGATATTGTCCGCTTTGGGCCCTGCCCTAACGGTTTTGTTTATGGGAACTCACGAGCAACTTCACAGTGGGTCACCCATCTTGGGATTGCTCTAGCCCCAACTCGCTTAACTTTGGAGTTCCAAGGAATCCGAAGCCAGTGTTCTCCCAAAAGGCCTCGTGCTAGGAAGAGAAGTGCCCACACATATAAGGCACTTCACCTTTCCCTTCCCGAGCGATGTGGGATTGCTTACCGTTCTTGCTTCCCCAAGACAAGGGTTTTATTCTTTTAAAAGGTTTGGTTCAATTGGAACAGTCTAGCGGGCCATGGTGGATCCGCGTCTCACCGACCCATTATCCTTCCACTGCCAAGAGCGGGAGGTAATCGTTGCTCTGTGAAGCCAGCCTTACGCGGTTCCCTCCTTCGATCTAGCCACGTTGTTCAACTCTTGGCTTGGAATGGGCGAGCCAGACGATGGCCAACCCGAAACTGACCCGCTAACACCAGGCCAATGTTCCAGAACCTCAGAGCCCCCACTCGGGTTATAAGCTTGCGTTACAAAGCTCAGCCGAACAATGTCGAAGCAACGATTATGGCCTGGGGGGCGCAAAACAAAAAGAGTGTGAGTGGACAAAAACAAAGCTTTACATACTTAAATTAACGTACTAACCCCGCCATTTCAAAACAATGCAAACCATGCATATGAAATCATTTATATACTTCTTTGATTTGAAAACCACACTATCTCAAAATATGTGAAAACATTCTAGCTCAAAACATTTTTCCGAACAAACCACACTTTAAACTTTTCCCGAGGCATAACCTCCCAAATCACGAACCCATATAGGTATATATAAACATAAACTGAAACAACTTGAAGAACGTAAGCATGAAAGTATAATAAAATCCTCATATGCCAAAACAACATTTAAAATGCCAAGAAAACCCAAACTCGAGAACAATACAGAACTCAATTGAAGTTCAAATAATTTATATACGTATTTATAAGAAATCAGTTTCAGGATTCAAAATCCAATAAACATAACATATCAAGTACTGAAGTCAAATCAAGTACTGTTTCCCAATCTTTCCCACTCTCACCTAACCACGTGCTCACTAGCACGACAAGCGAGGAAAGATCCTCACTAAAAGAAATATGAATACGAATGTACTAACACACGCGTATAGGTATAATACGACCTTAACACCGAACACAAGTACCAGGGGAAAAACAATCAAACATGGGATCATTTGACTGGACACCGGGACAGCATTCATGATGTGACTCGTGCCCAGGATTTAACTAGACACCGGGTCAGCATCAAAATGGCTTCGTGCCCAGGGTCAAGTCGTCCAATTGGGACTGATCTAGCCGGTCCGCATGGCATAATCCTCAATACCCATACTACCGTGACAAGTCATACGCGCAGACTAAACTACCCAATCAAGGGTCTACAACTACATCCCGTTAAGGTATGCACCGGATCGAACCATATTCAAGTAACTATATCATAAGATCAAGGGTAGGTACATAACAAAGTGCTAACCGCACTCACATCAATCGCCACACGATAATCAATATATATGTATATATATATATATAACCAATCACTTTCCAATTCCCAAATCAATCACATGTACCCAACCCCAAAACATCAGACACCCGGACATATACAAATCCATCAATCATATAACCAATATATATACTCAAAATAAGGACATCACCGTCCCAAACATATATTCCATACTTAAAATAATCACAAGCGTCAAATGACCACATATCAATCCATAATCAAATCAAACGTTCTATTCATTGACAAACCATATTTAAATCTCAATCAATGCTCAAGTCAAGCATGTCAACTCATATTAAAATCTCAAGTCGAGAAACGTCAAATCAAAACCCAAATTCAACATAAGTTCCAAATATCAATATCAAAACCAAAACATAATAATGTTCAATTTATAAATACGATTCTTAAAACCCCAACCGAAAGTCCAATCCTGTATACATATACTTTGGGTTTTGGGTTACGGACGTTTTAAACGTCTGGATATTTATGTTTAATGGGTTACGGACGTTTTACCCGTGTCTTAGGAAGCAAGAACAGTGAGCAATCCCACATCGCTCGGGTAGGGAAGGATGATGTGCCTTATATGTGTGGGCATGTCTCTATCTAGCAAAAGGCCTTTTGGGAGCTCATCGGCCGGATTCCGTAGGAACTCCGAAATTAAGCGAGTTTGGGTTAGAGCAATTCCCGGATGGGTGGCCCACTGAGAAGTTGCTCGTGAGTTCCCATAAACAAAACCGTGAGGGCGGGAGCCCAAAGCGGACAATATCTTGCTAGGAGAGTCGGGTCGTGACAATTCGAGCGTCTACTTTTTAAATATTTATTCTAAGATTATTTTTACAAAAGAAATAATCAAATTGGAAATCATTTGACCATTTGATTACCATAATGAAATCTCTATGCTTAATAGAAGAATTAACTTCGTTCACAATTAGATGTTTTAATAGTTTTTAATTTAGCTCATTTTTTGCATAAACCTTGGATTGCAGTCTGCATAGTTAAAAATAGACGAGTCTCGATCCCTGAATTAAAAATAGACGGGGCCACGATTCTTATTTCTTGCAAACAATGTAAATCACCCTTTGAAGCTTCATATTTATACAGAAATTCTCTATGTGGACATCCTGGATGTTATTATTGTGCGGACGTTGTGTATTTTGTATTACCCTTCCTGTTTTCCTCCTAATTCACTATAGCGTCTGCACGATAATAACATGCGGACATCCGAATGGGAGAATAATTGTATTATATATATAATCTTTAATTAGTGTCAGAAGTTTGCCATCCTATGCTGTCATAATTGTGAATTAGGACTGCTGCTAAGGAGGAATAACTTTTCAACCTAGATCATTATAGAATATACTAATTTGACTTCTTTTTTTCTTTCTTCAAAACTCTAAACCTTTGGCGAAACGAAACATATATAAATTCCCAAAGTCGTAATATAAAAATATAATTAGGGGAATTGTTGTTTGGGTAAAGTTGAAAACCAAAAAAATTAAAATATCAATTGAATATTCGAGAAATACACGTATTCTTGTTGCTTACGGTGTTGCACTTGATGCATTTCTATGATAACAACGTGAGAACCAATAGAATAGAGGATCAAGTGGCCGAATGAAGCTCATCAAAGACACAAGGGGAGTGTGATGTTTTGCAAAACGACTATATATGAGTTAAATTGCTGTTAATGTTTAATATACAAACAAAGATTTATAAAGTGATCTTCTTGTAATTTTGTATAGTTCCCATTAGGCAGCGAGCTCCAACTATATATATACTATATAATTGTTGGCCTAATTGCAAGAATCATGCATTTGGAGTCTGCTATATGTCAATGTGAGTTTATGTGGTGAAAAAATTATTAAATATCCAATCTCAGTCCAAATCAAATCGAATTTTTTAAAATTTAAATTATATATGATGTTTATGTGTGCATCTTATGTAAGGGTGAAAATGTCATTTTTAAGTCCATGTTCGATCCTTACAAGTACTTTTTTACCCCTACAAGTGACGCGTACATTGATTTTAAGTGAGGGTAAATTGGATAGAAAGTTGGAACTGAGATTTGACTAAGCAACATAAACACAAGGGAATTATTAAAAGCTTTTTCACCACATTGGCCTATAACCAAGGCTTCTCTTGTTTAATTTGAAGCAAAACATTGCAAGGAAAAGTACATGTTTTAAACATATATCATTTTCTAAAAAATTTTAAAAAAAATTGTTTTGGTTAAAACATGTGTTTAGAAAAATGACAACAATTATGGTAATGATAATTGTAGCTGTTTATACCATAATCAATCGAGCATATTCGGCACTGCGGAATTGGCACGCAGACAAACCCACAACCTACTGAAAGAAAAATACTACTGGAAAATCCCTGAACACTGATGACCATTGCACACTCATATATATCACCATTGCACACGCTTTCCTTTTTCTTTGCTAATTAATTGTCCCTATCTTAAACTTTAATGGCGCAATTGGGGTCGCTGGCAACAAGCATGCATGCTGATGCGTAATGAAAAGTTGAAAACCTCCTTCCTTATCCTCAGAATGATTGGCTGCTTCCTCGTCCTCTTTCAACTAAGAAATTAAGTATGCACCTAACTTCACGTCTCCTATAGATTATTCCAAATTTTATATGAATTTATTTTGTCATCCGTAGACGCATATTTTTTCATTTCAATCATCCACGAGTTACAATCAACCTGAAACTGATTTTGGGGTGCTTTTTAAAATGCCTTCATGTTATAGAATGAAAGGTGTGAGAGGATTACTTCTCGAAGCTTTAAGAAATGCCTCTAATAATGAAGGCCTCGATCATGGCTGGCTTTTGGTGGCATGAGTCTTGTCAAGCCTTAATGGTGACAAAGTCCTTGACTCATTATTCCGCACCAGCACAAAAGAGGACAGCATAAAAGCAATGTTGGTTCTAATATTTCTTTGAATTAATTATTATTCAAGTATAAATCAAGTTGTCATGAGCTAGCAAAGGACATAACCACAGAAAATAACATCTCAATATATATACATATCTATATTTTTGTGAGTCACACGAGTCAATATGAACAAATTTTCATTCAAATTTGGTTCATATGAGCTCGAAGTTTAGAATTTAGGGTTTAGAGTTCATATTTAAATATTTATATAATACAGTTTTCCTTAGGCTAAAGCGCCCAAGGCACCATGCCGGGGTATGCAACACACTTTCGGCTCATTAAGCTTTTGCCAAAATTAATCACACTTTATCGTGGCATACTTATCGACCGATGCTACACCGACGCTACCCTCATCTCTAATGCTTTCTATTGTTTAATCTTTTTTTGCAAGGAGTGACTTGAAAAGTATGATATTATGTTCCTAAACTAATAATTTATTCATTAAAGTCTTTCTATCTATCATGGCCATATTAACTAATCGATTAATCTTTGGTTTTTAGAAATTCAAGTTTGGAAGTAGAAGTAGGTGGCGCTAAAAGTTTATACAACTTGTATTCTAATAACTTACGGATATGATGTTCCAAATTCCCACGGATTGTGATTCTATTTTGTTGCTTCGATTATAACATATGAGTTCTTTCATTGTCGAGTGTGAGTGTCTATGTGGTGCACAAATTATTATCTTCAATTTCAACATTTACTAATATAAATAAACAACACGCAAAAAATCCTTGTAGCAAGGAAAAAATAAACCTAGCCTACATTCTTTCTCTCTCTCAAACCTCTTTTGCGTTGTGTGTTTCAGGAAGGGGGAGCTCCTCTCTCTTTTCTTACATCCCTACTTATTTTTCCCCTTCTCCATCTACTGGATTTGGGGTTTTACTTGTGAAGAGGTTATTTGGGTCAAAATCTGTGGATTTGTGGTTTTGTCGATTGGTGTTTTGTTGTAGGGTGACGTGGTGTTTTCTATCTCTAAGGCGGCAATGACGTTTGTGGTGGTGGTGGCAACAACGATTGTAGTGGCTCTGTTGGTTTTTTATTGTTTGTTTGTTGTTTGCTTTTTGTAATAACTGCATCAACTCCTTGAGAGTTGGGTGTTTAATTATTTTCTAGTATCTACTTGTATTTTGTACTTGTGAGAGTTAAAAGTTGTAGTTGCATTGGTAGATTTGGGCGCTGCGATTCATGTCTGGTTTATTCAGGCATGCAACTTTTATGCTAAAATTTCTCTGACCTTTTGTGGCCTATATATGGATTAACTCTATGTGGTTATTATGCTTCCATATTTGTATTACCTAATTTATAAACAAAATGATCGTTTTTCTCTATATATAAAAAACAACATGCATGGTGCCAAAAAAAAGGTGTTCATATTGAGTGTTTAAGATATTAAAATTATATTAGGGTCTTAATAATGAATTTTTTTATAGTACAAAGTCTAAACTAAAGGGGAGGAGAAATTATAGAAATGTACGGTATCACCACATTAGCTGGTAATACTTCCATTCAAATATTGCCATGTGTCCTTTTAAAAAATAAAATTTAAATGTTTTTCCAGTTAGACATTGAGTCTCAATTTTACCCTTTAGAACAAAATATTAAGAAGAAAAAAAAAGAAAAAAAAAGACGACTGCAACCAAGGTTTGCAGTGAGTCTACCCATTGTTGCGCCCCTTCCCCCTCTTTTCCTTCATCTATGTTTCTCTCTCTCTCTCTCTCTCTCTCTCTCAGAATCAATTTATTCAATAGTATATGTGTTTCTCGGATCTTCTAAAAATTGGATAAAGAGAACTTGGATATGTAGGTTTTGAGGGAGATGATGGCAACCTAGATGAGGAGTGGGGGTGAGGGAGGGAATACAAATAGAGAGGGAGGGAGAGATGGAGTGGGATTGCGAAGTGGATAGAGGTGGGAGGGTAGGGCACGATGAAGGGAGACTGTAGTGGATAGAGGTGGCTGTGGTACAATTTTTTAAAAATCTTTTATTTTTATTCTGAAGGGTAAAATAGAGACCCAATTTCTAGCTGGAAAAAAGGTTTAAATTTTCTTTAAAAAAATACACATGTCAATATTTGAGTGGAAGTATCACCAGCTGACATGTTGATATTGTACTATTCTATAATTTCTCAAAGGGGAGGGGGGTTTCTCACACACACATACAACTAAGATGTCATGTAGTGGCAGAGCAATTAAGGGACCAGTGTGGTCCCAGGCCCCCACTCCATTTTTTTCAATTTTATTTAAATATAGATATGTTATAAAACTAGGGGGAATTGTAGAGAGAAATAAGAGGAAGAGAAAGACATAGAATTTGTTCTATGAACTTGTATATCACTCATCTTTAATACCTACTATTTATAGGCTTCAGGGATAGACAGACGTTCACCACCCATTATTGATAGGTTACAAACACACAATTACAACCCATAAATGTACTAAATACAATCCTTAGTGCATAGGTTACAACGATATTATGACGTGTTTTATGGTAGATATTATGATTGATATTATGGCGGTCATCCACAATCAATGGATTTACAACACTCCCCCTTGGATGTCCACCATACAATGACATTGTTGCCTCATTAAAAATCTTGTTTGGAAAACCCAGTGGGACAAAACCGAAGCGAAGGGAAAAAGAGTAAAACTTTCTTCTGGACCATTGATATGGTGTTGGACGCGTTTATGTTGCCTCGTTAAAAACCTTGCTAGAAAAAACCCAGTGGGACAAAAATCTAGTCGAAGGGAAAAGAGTACAACGTGCATATGTCTTGTATGTAGTAGAACTAGGATGCTCCCTCTGATTGATATCTCCCATTGATTTTCATTAACTTATGGAATATAGACTTCAGAAAAGCTTTGGTAAAAAGGTTCGCCCTATTATTTTGTGAACAAATTTGTTTGACTCCAATCTTTTGTATTTTCTGAAGCAATGTCACCTTTGATGAACCCTTCTTTGATTTGAGCAATACAAGCAACATTGTCTTCATACATGATCGTTTATCACACTATTTGACCTGTTTTTCACTTTTTAAATTACTGAACTCTTTAGGAGCATCAACAACTAATCTAATAGTTAGAATATGTTACAACAATATCAACTTTGAATATTTAAAGTACTCACAAAAAAATTTAGATCAATTTATATACATTAGTAATCATAATAATATTGAGTACATAACTTGAGCTTCGGGCTCATAGTGTCAATCCTTTAATTAAGAATTTATGACACTTTATATCCTTGAAATGATCTCTTCAAGCGATATATCTCAAATATTTCATAAGCTTTTAAAATTTTCTATATAGCATGCAGTCTCCATAAATATACATTTAAAACATGTCATAAGTCTCGCGTTAAAATAGCAACTGTACTTATAACAATGTGGCTGCATTTATGACTGGAGACCAAAATAATGTGATCGATGCATAATTACATATCATTTTGTACCCTTCTAACTTATGATTTGGTTATGTTTTTTGAGTTAAACTTGTGCTTTTAATCTATTTTGTGTTTGTTTCAGTGTAATAAGTTTGAGACTCATTTAATGCATTTTGGAGTCAAGTTAGCTCAAAACGGTGTCTGCAGATCAGTCAACTTCACGGATTGGACTCTACTTGCTCAAGAAGAACCAGATAATGAGCCATACGTCATTGGAAAGATACGGAAGTCTATTTTCTGGATCATTTTACGGTTCGTGATTCCGAGTCCTCTAGGAAAAGTTATACAAGTTTTGGCAGCTTAAGGTCAAAATCGGCAGGATCTGCGTTACTGGGCCAAAAATGACTTTTGAAGGCCTTCCCGAATTTTCCTTGAGTTGGGCTGCATATGCTTGGAAAGATAAGACAAAGAGCTTCAAGATCCATATTTTTGCAGATTTTTTAGAGTGAAGGAACAAGCCCAAATCGAGCCCACAAGCTGACTGCAATGCATTGTCATGCATGAGCTAATCATTTTAGTGGTGAATTGAGTGGTGTAAGTTGGTGAAGTGAGTGTGATTAATAAATTCAATTGTATAATCAGATTTATACTTCCCCTAGGCCTATAAATAGTGAGTTCTCCAAACATGTAAACACACCCCAAGGGGGGGAGCTCTCAAACATCTCTCTAGAGCTCCTCCCCTTCTCTCCCTCAAATTCTCTTAGTTTTCTTTTTAGTTCTCAATTGTTGTAACAAAATCATTTTGCTTTTTAGTTGTAATTTATTTTCCATTGTAATGTAATTTCTTTTCTTAAGTTTTCAAGTTTAATTAGTTTTCAAGTTTCAATTATAGTTCTTGTTCTTATTCATTATGCTTATAAGTTAATATGCTTGTTTGAATGATTGATTACCATTAAAACTTGTATGTTAGCTATCTTGGTTTGAATTAAGAGTAGACACCATGCATTAATTCAAATTGAACTATGAATAGGAAGAGTATGTATGGACATTCGACAATAGGGATTAGATACATACTTGGTTGTTTAAAACATTCTTCTATGCTTAATGGATTTCTAATGCTTAATTTAGGTTCGACAAGAAGGATCTAATTAGGGAATTAGGAATACAAGGTTAGGACCAAACACCATGGCTTAATCATATTTTAGCTAGAATCAATCCGTGAATCTAAATTGAACTTGGTAACTAATTTGCTTGAGTTAATTTCTTTTCTTTCTTTCTTGTTTTATTTATTTTCTTTTGGATTTCTGTTTTGTGCAGGGAATCAAATTGAATCAATCTATCATCAATCCTCGTGGGATCGACCTCGTACTTACACAAGCTATACTATCCAACGCCTCGTGCACTTGCGAGTTAACATAATGCCTCTACCAGGAAATATTAGTGATACACCAATCTGTAACCTTCATTTGTAATTTGGTGTTTAAGTTATAGGTTCAATATCTCACACTTTATATTTAGTGATAAATGAAATTGCTTATTTCCATTTTGGCCAATCACTAAACTTGTCGACATTCATAAAACGAGTTTTAATATAATCATAGCCCTTGATGATTGTAGTTGCTACTAATAAACCAAATATATCATCAATTCGTGATCCCACAATTCTCATGTGCACGCGCATGCATAATTTATAAGCATCTCATTGTTTTGGGGTACCAATACCTCTTTAGGGGCTTATGTTGTCACTTATGACACGAACATCTCTTTTAAGATGAATTATTTAGAATATGTGGATCATAACCTCCTATAGAGCGTTATTTTCAATATGGCATGAATTTTTCAAATAATCTTCACTTCATGGGAGTTAAGTCTTTAGAACCTATATTTCTGTCATGCTTCAGGCATGCATTATATATAGTCACTTATTGTCATGTTATTGGATTGTGATACATGAATATCAATCCATACTTGCATATGTATAGTTTATAAATATGCATTATCTTGATGAGACAAAAGCGGATGTATTCAACGCTAATTCCCGACGTTCTTTAGGAACAGTCATTTCTCCCCCTAATGGAGGGAAAAATTGTCACAACAATAGTCATCAAAATTTAGGAAAATAAACTCACCATCATTATCGAGTCAAATTGACTTAATTGGATAATATGGGAGTTGTGCTCGGAATTTCCTTGACAAGAGACAAATATGTGACCATTTGTTATGTGCATCTAGTAAAACTTGGGAAGTGGTCCATAAATAAATGTTTTATAGGCTCATAAATATCTCCTTGAATTATGTAAGGCAAAAAGGCTCAAAGTCAATTTTTTTTACTGAGATGGTCTTATGACAGCTTTTCTTTGTAAGCATGCTTTGCAATGATATTCGTTGGATAAGACGATATTTTGAGTCTTTAAACGATGTCCTTACAAATTTATAGAAATCTTGTGCATCATTGTGGACCATGAATTTCCAAGACAGTCATGTCATAACAATAGTCATCAAAATTTAGGAAAATAAACTCACTATCATTATCGAGTCAAATTGACTTAATTGGATAATATGGGAGTCGTGCTCGGAATTTCCTTAACAAGAGACGAATATGTGACCATTTGTTATGTGCACCTAGTAAACCTGGGGAAGTAGTCCATAAATAAATATTTTATAGGCTCACAAATATCTCCTTGAATTATGTAAGAAAAAAGGGCTCAAAGTCAATTTTTTTACTGAGATGGTCTTATGACAGCTTTTCTTTGTAAGCATGCTTTGCAATGATATTCGTTGGATAAGACGATATTTTGAGTCTTTAAACGATGTCCTTACGAATTTATAGAAATCTTGTACATCATTGTGGACCATGAATTTCCAAGACAGTCATGACATAACATAAATTGGGTCAATGAACTTCTAATTCATGACATCATGAGCTTCAACTACTTTAGTGGTTGTGTAATAAAACCCACAAAATCAAGTAGGAAGTTTGTAACGTCCCTGACCTTAATTTAAAAATAAATGAATTAAATTAAATTGGTAATTAAATTGGAAATTTAAAAGAATAAAAGAATAAAATTTGGAATTTAAGGTTTAATTATAAATCTAAGGGGCATTTTGGTCCAATTAATTTTCAGGACGGAATTTGGCGAAACAAGTTGCGCCATTGCGTCCGGCTCGTCGAAACGAGTTCGTTGACGGGTGGCACGTTGCGATACGAACGTCGGAGCAAATTAAGGACATAACCGTCATTTTAATTATTGCGATAATCTGATATAGTCCACGTAGGACCAATCAGATTTCACAATTTCACTCTCTCTCTCCTCCAACGCGTCACTCTCTCTCCTCAAAACCGCACCGCCCTTTCTCTCTCTTCGGTGTCGACGATTCGGCCTTGGTGAGCACGAGACCACTGCGTTCGACTCCTCTTGTCCTCACGGTTCTAACCCACCCCTTTTCGAGGGCCATCTCGCCGGCGTTGACGGACCCGAACCTCTGCAACTTCCGGCGATATCTGGGTCTTCGTTCCGGCGTTTTCCGGCGGTTGATCCGTCGCGTAAGGTATGTAAAACCTTCCTCTTGATTACCTGAAGAAGATTTGGGGGTGTGTTGCCATCGTTTAGCTGTCTAGGTAGCTCGATCCAAAACCCAGAAATGGCCGGTTTTCAATCTTGATTTCCGGCCAGTTCACGGCCGGTTTTGGAGGGGGTGAGGCCGGTTCTGGACTTGGGAGGCGGAGAGGAATGTTTTGGTATAGGCTGTGTCCAAAGTTTCTACTGTTTGAAGTTGGCCGGTTTCTGCTCAAGACACCCAACCCACGGCGGCGCGTGGGCTGGGGTGTGGCGGCGGTTCGAGGTTCCTACACCATCCTCGTATCGCTGCGAGCGCGTGGGAGTTGACGGATCTCAATTCGGAGATCGTTTAGCCATCGAACGAATCTCGCCTATTGCGCGATTCTCGGGTTCGATAGGATTGAACGGTTGGATCGCGTCCATTCTTGGATATGTTGATCTAGATAATTCTAGGATCGTATAGGAATTGACGGATCGTGATTCGGAGTCCCGGATACTCCGAAATCACTAACCCTAGCGTTAGGTTTGTTAGAAACCGTCCGATCGCACGATCGCGAGAAATCTGACCGTCGGATCGAGACCAAACTTTTGGGACATGTTCTATAAACCGTAGTGAACCTATAGGAACTTCCAGATCTAAGTTTGGAGGTCGTGGGTCCCGTGGGCCCAGTTTGACCGGTTTGACAAACTTTGACCAGGGTTGACCGAGTGTCTCTCGAGGCTGTCTCGATATCTAACGAACGTCCTCAATCTTAGAATTTGTCGTACAAACGTTTGTGTACATCGGGTCGGGTAGTTAAGGGTTAATTTTCAAGTTATCGTTCTACGGTTCGGTTGTTAACCCGATACTTGTATTCTTGGAATAGGTACCCAGGCACTTCCTCTTGCACGACAGCGGGACCCTCCCAGTCGGGCTTCTTGGGACTACTTGTGAGTGGACTTTGTTTTCTAACTGTGCATTTATTCCAACGAATAAACAACCATGCATCTGATTCTTGTGTGATTGATGCTTGTGACTATTTTGAATATCTATATTGATTATATGTTGAAAGACATATTTATGTCCTAATGTTTAATGGTTGGGTTTGGGTACATGAAAATGGTTTGAGTGGACTGGTAAGAGTCGATTGTGTGAGAATGGATTGCGGAGGATGTGTTGATTGGAGTCTTTGTTTCGCACCACCGTATGTACCTCCTGTTCGATAATGATTATATTATATTATAAATCCGTATATCGGATATCCGTACGTCCTTAACGGGATGTGACCGTAGGCCCTTGATTGGGTAGTCTACGCGCGTAGAACTTTGTTTCGGAGGTATGGTATGAGGTTTACGCCATATAGACTGTGAGTTTAGTCCCTTTTGGACGGCTCAACCACAGGCACAGGACCTTTGCGATGCGGTTCACGGGGCCATCACCATATGGTTCGTGGGCCCATTATGATGTCGTTCCGGTGTCCAGTCAAACGATCCCCTGTTGGATGGTTTCCCCGGTACTCGTGTTTAGTGTGAAAGTGTTATACTATTATATGTGTGTGTTATTAGCCTTCGTATTCATATTTTATTGAGTAAGGATCCTTCCTTGCTTGTCGTGCCTTTGGGCCTGTAAATTTATGGGGTTTGAGTTTAAATGGGAAACAGTGGTATGATATTATTACCTGGTGTTTACATTTCTATAATTGGATCTTGAATCCTGCTTGATTCTATGTCTTTATGACTGAATTTGCATGTTTGCATCATCATTTTGGAAACGGTGGGGTTAGTATCTTGTTTTGAACTACAAACACTTATTTTTGTCCACTCACACTATAAACCCTAAACCCCACCAGGCCGTAGCCGTAGTATCTGACGTGCTAGCTGAGCGCTGTGCTTCCCGAGCTTGTGACTCGAGAGTAGTACTCTTGTCCTTGTACTAAACTTTGTTTTCCGTAACTGAACTCGTTTACTTATAGACTTGCTCTGTATCACCCGTTTTGGGTTGAATTTGATGGCCTGAGGCCTTGGTTGTATATTATATGCATGCTGCAGTTGGTGTATATATTTATGCTGTTTTATATCAGGTTGAAATTTCTGGTTTATCCATATTTCAGGGGAGACTCTGCCCGATTTTCGGCAGAAGTCTTGTCCCCCTTTCTCTGTTTGTCGCGGGAAGAGGGAACTTGATTGTATGTGGGCCCGACATTGGGTAATGTCGGTTTAACCACAGGACTTGGCACGAGTTCCGAGGTGAATTCGGGTCGGGTCCTGTCAAAGTTTCTCCAATAGACGCCTCTGGCTGTCAATATTGGGGCGGTAATACAAAACATTACCATTGTAAAACGAAATTAATAAATAACCCAACATAAATAAAATTAAATAAAATATAAAAATATTAACATTAAATGAACAAAGTGGTATAAACGGCAAATAAAATAACTAAATTAAAAACTATGCAAGATAATCCAATATTAATGTGTTTTCAATATGTAGATAGAACTACAATGTGCAAGTTTAAGAATCGGATATCCAACCAATTCAATGTGCCTCAAAATAGGCTATTTTTCCATGAAATCATAACATTTGAGTTTTTGATAATTCATCTCATGGATATAGAACTTCAGGTTCTATGAAGTTTAAATGGAAAATAGGCACAAAGAAGTAATGAACTTCAGGTTCATATATAGTATTAAGATCCATGAAAAGCTTTGAACTTCATGTTCATATCAACATATATTCGAAGCTTCAGGTTCGAATACGTATATCTAATTAAATTGAATTAATAGTGTGCTTTGAACTTCATATTCAAATCAATGTATATGCACTTGAAACTTTTGGTTCGGGTTCTTGACATATGTAGGCCTCTTGGAGTTCTGATTTTGATTAATACAAAATCAAGGAGTTTCATGTCCTTATGTGTTTTTTAAATTCGCTGAACTTCACGCGCTCAATTATTTGGAATCAAAGAACTTCAGGTTCTGATTCAATCAAAAGGAATCTAGGTCCTAATCTAGCTATATGATGAGGATCGAGGAACTTCGGGCCCTGATCTTTTGTATAATACAAACTCATCATAATAATTAAGATCATACTTAAAATTAAATAAACAAACAAACAAAAAAAGCATGGTATTACATTCATGTGTAATAAGAATAAGAATTTTTTTTTTCTTAAACGAGCATGATGAAGTCTGTTGGTGAGTACAAAGAAACTCTATACCATGTGATGACTCTAGCTCATATAAGAAGAAAGAAATTTCAGAGAAAGAAAACATACCAAGAGCAATGTCGTGCTGATAACGTGTTATAAAATTAGGGGGAATTATAGAGAGAAATAAGAGGAAGAGAAAGACATAGAATTTGTTCTATGAACTTGTATATCATTCATCTTTAATACCTACTATTTATAGGCTTCGGGGATAGACAAACGTTCACCACCCATTATTGATAGGTTACAAACACATAATTACAACCCATAAATGTACTAAATACAATCCTTAGTGCATAGGTTACAACGATATTATGATGTGTTTTATGGTAGGTATTATGAGTGATATTATGGTGGTCATCCACAATCAATGGATTTACAACAAGATATGATATATGTTATTGTAATATATTAGATTAGTTTTAGGATATTTATCCTAAAATAAACAATATACTAGGTTCTCATTGTCTACAAATTAACCATAAAACTTATTGATCTCTCATCTACTTATCCCCCTTAAATTTTTTAGGTTAGTTTATGATATTTGCACTAAAAACTCCTAAATTTACAACCTTTCTTTCTTTTTATCTTTTGTTTAACTTAAGCTTTGTTATTTTTTTTTATTTCCGTACTTTTTTTTTTCATGTATGAGTTCATTGAGTTGGGTACCTTAGTGTTGAAATTTATGAACGTTTTTACTATTCTTCTAAATTATTAAGTTCAGTCTTTTAATAGTGTAGATGAATTTAAATATGAAATTGATGTTTCTAAAAATAAATAAATAATTCATTACAATTATGATTGTAACGAATGTATATATTATTAATTTATATCAAATGATATTATGAAGTGGGCCAAAACGAGTAGTTAATGTCTAATTAACTTATTAACCGGTTAGCGCTTTAACACTCATATTCAAATTATTTTTTAAAATTTTGTGAAGGGCCCCCTTTAATGTGAAATCCTGACTTCGCCATTGATGTCATGGGAATTCGAATTTGAGACCTCTCCTCTGTAAGTCAGTTTCATTTTTCACTGGATTAGACCACGTTCACAATAATAAATGAAATATTTTTGGCCGACACACCAATATCATATTTTTGTTCATCATTGTTGATCTTATCTCGTGAACCAATTGCTAGCACCTCCAACATGAGACGTTTAACTATATAATGAGTTCGTGATTTTTTAATACTATTGTTGATGAAAAAAATTGACTGATTGAATCAATGCTTGAAATATTCGTTGCATATGGTCGATTAGCTTTCATTGCATTGAAAAGGCAATGCCACGGTCCCTTGACTTGGAATCAGCCGTTAAATCTAATAAGAACCCCTTATATATTTAGCTGTTGGAAGTTTCAAAGGTCGGCTAAAATAAAAAGGTCAATTAGGATGTTAATTAATTAACCAATATAATCATCTGATCTGATGACGTCGCTAATTAATTAATTAGAAGGGTTATGGAAAATTAAGCTAGATTTTGACCTTAATTTAGATATGGAACCTACTAGAACGCCCTTTTCTCCCTTTCAATAGACAAACACAGTTTTTTTTAGAGAACCTCAGCAATTCGATGAGAGAATTTGTTAAAGAGTCCAAGTACAACCATCCTCAATAAAAACGTCTTTAATAATATCGGAGGGCTTCAAATCACTCAAAAATATAGGCTAAACGCGTTTCCACTAGACTAAACACCGTATAGACAAACACAGTTTGATAATCTTCTCTATGGTTTTTGGCTTTAGCTTCCAACTAATCCCACTTAATAATGTTGTGAATATGTGACAAAAAGGGAAAAGCTTAGGGATAAATAATTGACGTACGTACCTTTTTGGTTGATTCATTTCGGCATGCCAACAAAAAGAAAAGTTGATTCATTTCACATCACCATTTCCTATAGAAATATATAATCAGAAATTAAAGAATATATAGATGTTATTTTATTGACCAAAAAGTATTATTAGAGGATCAATCTACACCATACAATAAGTTGTGCATTTCCCTAATTTTTTTTTAGGGTTAATCATTTTATTAGTCTCTCGATTTAGGCCGATTCGCGTTTTCGTCTCAATTTAAAAATCGTTCTCTTCGTCCTCTAACTTTAGTTTCGATGGAATGAAATAGTCCTAATCGATTTTGTTAACTTTTTCATTAAATGCAAGGGCAAAATAGTCTTTTGTATTGAAACAAAAAAATAGTATTTTTATATTAAAAATTCAAATTCAAAATAATCCCTTTCACTAAAAATAAATAAAAATAATCCCTTACTAAAAATATGAATCTATGGTGAAAGGGATTATTTTTATTTATTTTTAGTGAAATGGATTATTTTTGTTTTAATTTTAAATTTGTTTTTATTAATATAAAATTACTATTTTTTTTGTTTTAATACAAAAAGACTATTTTGTCACGTATTTAATAGAAAAAGTTAACAAAATCGACGATAGACTATTTGTCTCACCGAAACTAAAGTTAGAGGACGAAAGAACGATTTCAAAATCGGCGACGAAAATGCGAATCGGCCTAAATCGGCGACTAATAGACCTAATAACCCTTTTTTTTAACACCGGCCAAGCCCTTTCTCTGTCAGAAAAGCAAGCATTTCAAAATCGAAAAAGAAATATTTTTGTAATTAATAAAAGTCCGCCACCGCCAAGCCCCACATTTTAATTGTTGCTATATTATAAACTATATAGATATTGGATTATGAATGAAAGAAAAGTTATTAAAGTCCAAAAATATTCATCATGCGTTCTTAAAGTATAATTTCTTTCCTTTCCTTTTGTTGATACAAAAAGATAATTTATTTTAATTTAATCTAAAATTAAGAAGATGGAGATATGCAAGTGGACTCGTCTATGCCACAAACTAAAATATATCAAACCAAACCACCGTTTACAATATAAAGGGAAGATTTAATATCAACATTAATATAAACGTAAACGTTTTAAAAATAAAACAAATTAACAATTAATTAGCAGAAACTGTAATCATATTGAACCACCAACATCTGAACCGGCTCCACCAGCTGGCCGGCCGGCCGGTCGGTCTATCTCTATTACGTCCCCTAATTAAATCTAAATCCATAATAAAACAAAAATTCCATAACTACCTACTCGTAATTATATTTACTTCTCTTATAACTTTTGCCCCTTATTATTTACATTTTTTTAAATTCCGATTTTACCCCTCTATTTAACGTAATCTTCATTTGTAATTTTATCTTCGTCAGCCAACCACCGTTCGATTCCATCGGTTCCAGCACTCTACATCACCGAACAACCATTGGGATTCTCGTCGCTGAACATCTGGGGAGCAGGGTAGTGTTCCATCGGCACAGCGTAGCCTTGGCTCGAGGAGGCTTGGCTAACATGCGCCTCGTGCGCTTGGGCCTCCATGACAAACTTATTGTGGTTGTACACGTGTCCTTCGTCGTACCAATAGTAACTGGGAGGAGGGTAAGGGTACCCAGAATACTCCATCTTGTTCACCTCCACCTTGGGGCCTTCGCCTCCTCCGCCGCCGGGTGCGGCGGCGACAACTTCTTTCTTCTCGCCTCCACCGGCGGCAGCATCTTTCTCTTTCTTCTCACCGCCGCCTTCTTTCTCCTTCTTCTCGCCCCCTGCTCCGGCGTCTTTTGGCTTGGCGGCGGCTACGTCATCTTTCTTGGGTTGGACCACTTCGACGGCCCTCCTGAACTTCTCTCTCAGGTAGGGGACGAGTTCTTTAGCGTCCATGAAGCCCTTCACCGTTACAATGTCCTTGGGTGCGTCAAAACTCACCGTATTGACACCTGCCAACAACAAAATGCACTTCTTTACATATGAAAATGACAAAATTACCACTTGGAAATACACAAGTGAACTTAATTTTACTGAGAGAAAATATACCCGTACGGCTTTATTTTTCTATTAATTTTGACTAACTTTGTCTTCTTATGCAATTTATTAAAATTTTAATTAAGGTTTAAGAGCGTGGTGCCGGTAGGGTGCTTGCATCATCCTTGATTAATTAATTTAATCCAGATTATATATGTTATTAAATAAGTCTTGAGAAGTTTTGAAAATTGAGATCGTCTCTCACCTTTGAACTTGGAGATTTTACTCTTCATCTTCTGGATGCACCCGTCGCAATGCAATCTTATCTTCATGACCACGGTGCTCTGAAACCACCCAACAAAAGAAAAAGAATTAGCAACGAAAATCCAACCAAATTAATCTCGAAAATTCACTCTTGACCGTTTGAGAAATTATTATATGATACTGAAGTGTGATATACGGGTGCAAACTGCATATTATATTATGCTTTTTGACGACAATATCAATAAATATCCGCTTATATTAATATAAGAGAACACTATAAATAAAATCCACTTATACTAACAAATTATACAAAGTGACCGTAACTTCACTAAACAAGTACCAATCAGCTAAAACGCGCCACGTGCGCAAATTATACATTAGGGTGATGTTTACCTCTTTAGGTGCCTCTTTGGGCTTTTTCTCCTCAGCTTTGGGCGCCTCTTTGGGTTTTTTCTCCTCAGCCGGCTTTTTCTCTTCGGTCTTCTTCTCAGCCTTTTCCTCTGCAGGTGCAGCAGCTGGCTTTTTATCTCCACCGCCATCTTTTTTGGGCTGAGGAGAAATGAGGTCGACCTTCTTCTTGATCTTCTGTTCCAGTTTCTCTCTTATCCCGGCGGGGTCCACTTTCCCGGTCACAGTCAGTTTGTTGGCTGCACACTCCGTCTTCACTTGTTCAACACCTAATGTAATTCACCAAATTCGACCCAATTAGTCAATAATTAATAGTAACCGTGTTTTGTACGTAAAGATTGTTTTGGCCCAACTAATCTTTTCCAAATTCAATAGATTAGTAGATATTAGGGTCCCCAATTCCCATCCTATAATTTTGGACCCTTTTTTGGGTCCCCAATTTTCAACGGTAAAATTTTCTGAGCCGGACCATTGATTGCGGATTAGATTCCGGGAAGAACTTTGTAAAATCCGAAAAACAAATCCCAATTGAAAAAATCAAAAATCAGAAAAACCCAGAAGCCCAGAATTCACATGTGATTGGAATCTGATATGAAATTTATGGAATTGGTGGAAGTTGTACCTTCGAAATGCTTAACAGCTCGTTTGATTTTCTTGGCGCACCCCTCGCAATGCATGTCGGTCTTCAAAACGACAGTTAGCGAGCCGTCGTCCTTCTTGGCGCCGGCGTCGGCTGCGGCGGGCGTCTTCTCTCCCTCATTCTTTGCGCCTTCCTTTTTCTGTGACAACATATAAAACCGTCGTTAAAACAGAGAACTTGGCCGGAAGTAATTTTTAGCCACGAAGAAGAATGGACAAATTTTGATTTTTACTCACCTCACCCATGTGTTGGTGTGGGTATATAAGAAATGAATATGAAGAGAGAACAAATTTTTTCCTCTTTTTTTGTGTTGGTAAGTTGCTGAAATGAAGAAGTGGGAATGAGTGGGTGAGGTGGGAGATTTATAGGGAGAGGTGGGTTCGTTGAAGCTGACGTGGAATTTCCAAAATTATTTATGTATGTTTGTGTTTATAGATGGTTTATGGATGTATGGGATGGGATTTGATGATGTATGTATGTGTTGTGGTGGGTACACTTACTATTGGGTTTGTGCCGTTGTGGGTATATTTAAAATGTTTTAATGGTGGGGGGTGTGAGGGTGTAGTCAGCATAGATGGGCTGTGGCTGCTGTGGCAACACGGGCTTTGTAGATTGCCGCCGCATTGGACTAATGGGTGTCGAGAAACGACGGCATCCAGATAAGTCCGCTAATTATGACTAGATCCTGACGTGTCTTAATCAACCTCCTTGCTTTTTCATGCTGAATTAATTAAATGAATATAGAAATATGGTGATTTAATAGTTTTTCTATTATAAAAACTCTCATATAACGAGAATAACGCTTTTTGCTATCATAGTCAATAACGCAATGACATATAGGATAACTTTTTCACGTGTTATTATGTTATTAGTTGAGGATAGCAAAATAATGTTATCTCCACTACATATATATAAACCTCCGCTATCCGTTTTTCATTTTTTATGATGAGAATTTACCAAAACACTCAATTCATCTAACTCAAATTTGCATTATAGGTTGGTTGTTGACATCGCCAATTACCCCAACTAGACCTGAGTATGGACTGGTTTGGAATGGTAAAGGACTCTTCCGTTAACCAAACTAAAGTCTTCGGTAGACCAATTTATCTTCCGTTAACCAACTATTAGAACCTTTAACCGTTTTAATCGATTAACCGCTATTTCGATTCGGATTGGTTCAATAGGCCGATAGTACCGTTTAAAAAAAAACCTACTAATTTAATATCAATCTTTACTTGTTACTATCAATTTTAACAACTAATTTAACATCATCTTTATTCGTTGCTATTAAGTTTGACAACATTTTTTGTAGCAGTAAAAAATGCAGAGAAGTACCACATTACAATAGCATCAATTGAGCCAGCATGAATAATTCTAAATTTAATATGCTCGTTTGGGAGGGAAAATTCAGAATCTTTAGTAAATATAAGCACGATCTACTATTATAAAGTAATATCATGGTTTGTCTAATACAAAATAAACCAACAAACATGCAAAATACATAATAAAATAACAAATAACTTTACAAAGGAATAAAAATGTTGCAGCAAAGGGGATAGTAATCTTCAATCCAGATATGGTTTGTGTACTGCATCCAAGGAAAAACAAAGTCAAAACAAAGTCAAGAATAAATATTAATTAAATTAAATATAAACTATGCTTAATCAATCAACAACAACCAATTTAGTAAAACCTTCTGAAGCCTTTGTAGATTGTTGAAACCTATGATTACTTTCAACTCCACCATTAATAAGTTGACATATGTATAATTAGTTAAATAATAAAATAATTATAAATATCATATCGGTACGAATTTCTGTTGAGTTAGAGATATTGTTACCCGGTATTTTAACCAAATCTTTCGGTACACATCAGATCGGAATAATAAAAAATAAAAAATAACTATTTAACCAAACTAAATCAAACCGTTGATATAGTACGATTAATACGCGGATAATTCGGATGAGATGACGACCCTTAACCCCAACAGTTGAGTTGTCTTGCAAATACGAATTTGAGTGGTGTATGTTGGATAGAGCACCTCCTATTGGGAAGCCGTATATTTGTTTATTTTAAAAACAAATACTATTACTAGCTAGCGTAGGAGTTTCAATCAGAAAAAAGGCTGCGTTGAATTATCATCGCACAATTTTGTCAAGGCATGGACTTGCCCATTATGTGCAAGGCTCAGCCTCCTCACGTTTTTTCTTATCTTCACTGTATTGTCCTATTATTGGATTGACCAAAATATTTCATGGGCGATTATGTCATCCGGAAAAGGCTAACACACACACACACACTTTTCACAGTTAAAAGTTTAGGCAGATTTGACAACTCAGTGGCCCATTGGAATTCGATTTGAGTGGAGCTTTAACTGTGTTGCTATTCAATCTCATCACCTCTAAGTTCTTCTAACCAATAAAATCCAAACTAGGGTTGAAACTAATCTTTTTTCAGCATCATCATATGCAATTATGTATGCTTTGACCAAACCCTAATCGATCGATTGATGCTCCAATTGCGTATTAAGGTCGCTTTTTTGTTTCGGATCCAACATCAACATCAACATCAAAACGCAATCCCCCAACCCAATTGTGTATGGGGTTCTAAGTGCCAACCAAAAACCCACAAAAACAATATCCTTCAAAGCATAATGACAAATTGGCAAAGAGAGATGTGTTTGACTTTGTGTGTGGATGCCAACAAAGCTAGCTAAGCAATGATGTTACAAATATATATATATGCTTCAAATTCGAAAGATCCAAAAAGGTCATTAAAATTGTTCAAAGATCTTTGATGGGCATTTCGAAAGAGAAAACTTGATGAGGATGAAGGCAGGTTAGGCATTATGAGTTGGGGAGACGTTAAAAGCTTTTGCCTCTTGTGTGTGTGTTTATCGTGTAGGGTTTTAAGACGGTGGGAAATATGTGTTGGAGTTTGTATAGGAAAAATACATTTGCATTTAGTCCCACATTGGAAGGGAGTTGTTTCCTTCCATGGTTTATAAGCATCAACATTCTAGAAATACTAAATAGAGTATGGGCCTAGTGGAGGCAAAGTTGGGCCTCATCATGGTTTGGGCTTGGAATATATATATATTTGGGTAATAAATATATATATTTAATTGTCAAAAGATGGGCCTTGGGACTCTTGGGCTCTGTTGATTTAATTAATAATTTATTTTTTATCAATTAAAAATTCATTTTTCAGATAAAATCAAAATCTGAAATTTAAATCTGTTAAACAGTTAATATAACTGTTGGATGAAGAGGTGCCATACCTCTATATAATGACAATTCGTCCAAACCAGAAAAAACAATTTATTTGAACAACATTATCATTCTCACACATAATCACTTCATGAGAGAAATCATACCACTGTTCGCCAGAAATCAAAGCCAAAGTGCTTAGGCTTTGATTTGTGATAGTTTAATCATGATGGACAGACTCCTATCGAACTACAAGCACAAGGGTAGAGGAGAAATACTGTCTAAAGGACACTGCAACTCTGCAGGACTCTATCATCAATCCAAGTCAGTATTCTGTAATTTATTTCACTGTTGTATTGATCTTGATTATATATAAATAAAGTTTATTTCATTTTGTTTATTATTCTGTTATTTGGTTTTATACTGATTGTTCTCCAACAATATGTTGGCATCTTCTGCTAGTTGTGAAGAAAAGCAATGGGGACACCATACGTACACCAATTCCAAAAGAAAGAGATGCCTCTTTGGGACATCCGACCTAATTGGAAATTTGGAATGATATAGAGAAAGACATCATGACACAAGAGCATGAATAAACATGCATATAACGATACAATTTGAGTTGTACGCGGCAAGTAGTAGTCATCTTGTCTTAATCTTCAAGGGCATAGCCATAAATTTTCACACGAGAGAAGTATCTCAATTTTTTTTTACAGTGTTACCGAACTTAGAATCTCTTAGTAAACGGGAGTTTAGTGTTACTAGGTTTAACTTAGAGTGAATTTACAAGGTTTAATTTGAGTAAACCACACATGAAATACACACAATTTGGGTCATGCTAATTTATTTTTTCAAAGAATTGAAGAAATGATTCGCCCAAAAAAATAATTAAAAATAATTGAAGAAATTGTCTTTTATTTGTACTAGCCCCTTGGCACACGCATGCCAATTGGTTTTCTTTTTTTCATTGGAATTAAAAAATATAATGGGTATTTGTATTCCATAAAAATAAAATTCATTATCTTATTTTGTTTTTAATTTTAAAATTTTAATATGAAAAAAATGAATTTATCATATTATCTCTATTTAATTAATAATTTAAATTATTAATATTTACATAAACTAATAACATTTTATAGTATTTTAAATGTTTTATTATTCTATGTTTTAGCTTTATTATAGAATAGATATAGAGATATAGATATAGAACCATGGAAGGAGGTTATTGCTATTGTTATGAGTGCCATCATTCATGGGGAAGCGTTAAAAATTAATTAAAATATTCTCAATATAATGGGTCAGTGCATACGTATGCAGTTGGAGAAGTTTGGATGCACATGTGTGTTCCAGAGAACAAAAAATAAACAAATAAAAAATGCGTGATAAACATGAACTTTGATATTTCGAATTTTCTATGCATATGGGTAGGCTCAAAATAATAAGCAGAGATAAGTATTAATATATGTTCATTAATTCTAAAAATATCGATGGAACTTTTTATTATGATATTTTTATTGAGAGAAACGATAATATATTCAACTTACACATATAATACAGATGCTAAAATGAGAATCCAAGACCTCATTTGGAGAGCAGTTATTCCAAACAAGTACACTAATGGTCCTTTACATATCCATGGATTTTAAAAATACAGTGAGCATGATTTGACTGGAAGAATAGAAGACCACAAAAAAAACAATTCAAAACAGCAAAAGGAAACTTTAATAAACGTGTTTCTATGGAAGACCAAGAATCAGAAGGAATATTTATACTTCTTGTGGGCAATGAACTCATCAACTTTGAAATATATTTTGTTAAAATGGTGTGCTGCTTCTTTTGAGTAAACTTCTATTGGTGATCACTTTCGCATGATATAAGAAAAAAGGATAACCCACCCATTTGTCGGACAATCATGAAGGTTTTTGACATCACTAATCAAGAAAAAGACATTGATTCAATTTTATAAGCAAGCCACCTTTAAAACTTTTCAAGGTGATTATGATCTTCTAGCAGTAACTCTGCCAAATTTATCAACATTACATAATATTGTTAGACGGTGATTATAAAATACACGTATTATACACGTTCGATTTAGGGGGAAATGTAAATTAAAGGGCATTGCTCTTACAAACTTACTGACATTAATTTTGCGGAGCCACCTTTAGTCAGAGAGGGCACGTGACCCCCTTGGCATAAGGTGGCGCCAGCTGTCTACACGACCATGACGAACATGACTCGTTTGTCACCTCAGGCTTGAAGTATCAAGAAAAATATCATATGTGGTTTGTTAAGCCCAGTTATAACCGCCCGGTTTTCTTATTGGGCCAAAGCACGGCCCATGTGTTCATGCGCGATGCATTTATGGACTCACAACAATTGCCCAACAAATAGTCTCAATCTTTCAACCTTTGTAGCCCTTCACTGTTCAAATTGGGCCCCCACCAAAATCGATACTTGGGTCTGAAAACTCCAACGTCTAGCCCAGGCGCGCTTCGCCTTTCAACTTCAACCTCTTCCTCTGCGTTCAGCAAAACCAAGCAAAAACCCCACTGTAACCGAAAAGACCATCGAGCCCTTTTCGGCATCACCATGCTCTCCTCCGCAGTCTCTTCTTCCCTCCTTATCTTCCACAAGCCCTTAGCTCGCGTTATCAGATTCCCCATCCCCAAACTCCCTCTCTCTCTAAACCCTAGACCCCTCTCTTCTCTCTCACCTGCCGCTTCTGCTCTCATCCCCAATGCCGTTGGCTCCGGCGGTCGCGCCGGAGCTCTGTCTCCGGCTCCGGTCACCGAAGACCTCCAGAAGATCGACGTCAACCCTCCCAAGGGCACCAGGGACTTCCCGCCCGAAGATATGCGGCTCCGCAACTGGCTCTTCTACCATTTCAGAGAGGTCTCGCGATTGTTTGGCTTCGAAGAGGTCGATTTTCCAGTTCTGGAGTCAGAAGCTCTGTATATTAGAAAAGCGGGAGAGGAAATTCGAGACCAGGTTTTTAGAGCTCTCTTGTATTTGCATTGCGTCAATTGTAAATAAGTACACACGTACACACACACATATACTTACATTGCAATGTGCTGTATTGTGCAGCTGTATTGCTTCGAAGACCGAGGTAATCGTCGAGTTGCATTGAGGCCTGAGCTCACGCCTTCTTTGGCAAGGCTCGTGATACAGAAAGGGTACTGAAATTCTGATTCTGCTGAGCATTTTCATGTTCTTGTTGCTAATTAAAGACTTGGCTGTATAATGTATATCTGTGTGTTTACTCGTGATTTTTTTATATCCAGGTACAGATGCCAGAAATTTTGATCCCCGTGTTTTTTTCTGTCCAGAAAATCCCTATCCCTTCCATTGAAATGGTTTGCCGTGGGGCAGTGTTGGCGGTATGAGAGGATGACGAGGGGGCGGCGTAGGGAGCATTACCAGTGGAATATGGACATTATTGGTGTACCTGAAGTTACGGTATAGAGCTGAAATTTTTGATAATCCATGCAATACTATATTTGATTCTGAAACTTTTGGTACGGGAAAAGATTATCCATGCTAACTAGTATTGCATGCTTATATGATTCTGAAATTTTTTATGATTTTTTCCAACACTCTTGCATTGATTGAAATCTCCATCTGTTCCAGATGATGCATGGCACAAGTTGTATTTGATTGTATTATGTTATATGCATTTCCCTAACAAGCTTGGATTTTTTTCTCTCCATGTTCTAGGCTGAAGCAGAACTTATTTCTTCAATTGTCACTTTCTTCAAGCGATTAGGAATTACCGCATCAGATGTTGGATTTAAGGTTTCAAGTCGAAAGGTGTGGATGGTTTTTCCTTGCATGAACTTAGACAATCAGATTCAAAGGTCTTCATAAAATTTGTCTTTCTGATATTGTTCGTCTATCTGTGGGAGGTCTGTTTCCAAAGGCTTTGTATTGCCACATGCTTTTCAAGTTTCTTTTCAAAATAGAAAAAGAAAACAACTTATTCATCCCAATTTATTTGAACAATATGATATTCTGGGCTATTATGATATACTCACGGTAGTTGCCAGAAGCCACCAAAAAATAAAAAGAAGCTCTGCCACTGTTTGTTTCATTAAAATGAGTTTTGAGGATATTTATTTTTGCTAATGACTACTAGTCTACCTTGTTAATCTTTTTAGTTTTAAGAGACATTTGATCCACACTCATCCTCACATTAGAACTTTTGTTTTATTAATGATTTTTGGAAACCAGGGCAGATGATTCTTCTAATTTCCTTACATTACAGGTTTTGCAAGAAGTATTGAGGCATTACTCCATACCTGAAGCTTTATTTGGCAAGGTTTGCATCATCATAGACAAGGTAAATTGTGCAAAGGTTGCAAGTTTTGGATTGCATCTGAATCTGTTATAATTTTCTACTTTATTGTTCTTGAAAAAAAAATTCTGATGTGAATGTCATAATGACCAGTATTGTATTTTGGTTTAATAATTTATTATTGAAAAATAATTAGATTACAATCATGTTATTTAGTTTGTTAGATTCTATTAAAAGTAGAAATTCTTTCTTAATTGATTCTAGGTTTCCCACATGTAAGCCAAACAAATCAGTTTGATGCTAGTAGGACATTTTTTATAGTTCATGTTGATTCGTTGAAGTTCTTTTGACGTGCATTAGTTGTAGCATGATATTCTACTTATATTCCTTGTCTTCTGTATGTGTGTGTGTTCATGCACCTACTATGATTTTGGTCCTTGATAGCACAATGAATATTATATTTTCTCATTTTCTTATACATAACCATACACGGTAATGACAATGTAGATTTTGTTTATAGGTTTCTAATCCTTTTTATGGGATTTAATTATAAACAGATAGAGAAGATTCCAGTGGATGATATAAAAAACGAGTTGAAATCTGCTGGTGTATCGGAAGAGGCTATTGAGCAGTTATTGCAAGTTCTTTCCATAAAGTCTTTGACAAAGTTGGAAGGTTGGTCTTATCGATATTCAGAAATTATTTATATAATATATTTTTTGGATATACAAGTTACATGAGCATGCATGAGTTAAAATGTGTCCTGATACTAGATCTCTTAACGGTTGAGGAACATAATGTGAAGGGATAAAGATGATGTGAGGTAATATGGATAGCTTGAACATGATAAAGGCTTAGCTAGGCTTTTGTATCTTAGCAAAAGGTGAAGGGTGATAAGATAACGTGAGGTAATACAGATAGCTTGAACATGGTAAAGGCTTATAGCTAGGGCTTTGTATCTTAGCAAAAGGTGGAGAAATACCAATAGGTGACAAAACAAGGAAAACTTAATTAAGGGGTTGCATACCTAGGAATTGAAGAAGAGTGAAAAAAGAAATAGACAATTATGTTGTGGAACGGTGATGGTGAGATCAAAAGTTGGTAGTTATTTGTAGAACAGAGAAAAGTAAACTTAAGTTGAAACTTGAAAGTGGTAAGGGACAGTTAGAGGAGGTGGGTTCAAATTTTTAGTTCATATAAGTTGCGGTGAGTCGTGACAATAATAAATTGATTTTCTTATCTGTTAAAAAAATTTTGTTGAGGAGGAAGGTACTTTTGGCAATCGGTCATTAGTGCTGGTTTAAAGTTTCTCTTTATTGTGTAACCGAAAAAATTCTTTTTTTCTTCTAGTGAGAGATGATGTAATTCTTAGTATGCATTCCATGTTTTTCTGTAGAGATACTTGGAGATGCCGGTGAAGCAGTTGCTGATCTGAAACAGCTATTCTCTCTTGCTGAGAAATTTGGTTATTCTGAATGGATTCAGTTTGATGCTTCTATTGTTCGTGGCCTTGCCTACTATACTGGTATTGTCTTCGAGGTTAGATTTTCCATGTTGCTTTTCCCCCTATACTTTTAAATTGCAGATTTTAGTCATATTATAGAATCGAGTTAAAACATTTTTTCTATTTGCTTTAGTTGTTCTGTTGCTCTTGGGGACTGATGACTTTTGTTCTGTTGCTCTTGGGGACTGATGACTTTCCTGTATAGTCTGGTATATACCTTTATGAGTGTAATGTCCTGGGGCTGGGGATCATATTTGTTACCACGCTTCTATTTCAGGCATCACTCTAGCCATGAGGATGTAGTTTATAGACATTATCTTCCTGTAAGTATACAATTATAGATTTTGGAAGTACTTGGTTAAGGCATGGCCTGTGAGCAAAATGTTAGTAGCATTGTTATCAGATATTGCAGTATTATTTAGGTGTTCTGTAAGTTGGTTATGATGCTTTCATCCCTTATGCATGAAACAACTGGCATGTGACATGCCGTGTCATGTGAAAACTTGTGCCACTAAAATTTCAGATGTTCTGCACTAATGTTCCTACATGTAAGAACAAACTTTTGTGCTGTAGATAGAAAAAAAGGCAACAGCTTTTGGCTGTGCTTATTACTTAATCTGTTCATGAATATTAGATCTCCCTTGTGTGTAATGAAAATTGCTGTTGGTTTCTTCACTAGTGAACACAGTCCCTAAATGATCAATTTTATTCCCAGGGTTTTGATAGAGGAGGAAAGTTGCGAGCCATTTGTGGTGGTGGGCGATATGACCACTTGCTTTCTACTTTTGGTGGTGATGACATTCCTGCTTGTGGCTTTGGATTTGGTGATGCTGTCATAGTGGAAGTGAGTTTCAACTTATATATTTCCTATTCCTTGCTTTATGAAGTGACTTTCTATTACATTTAAGTTTTCTTGTTGAAGCACAATGTGTGCTTATGTTTGGGATAAATACTCCAAGTACTTAAATATACTTCATTCTTGGCTCCTAGAATTTTTGTTTGGTTTATCATTTATTTGACATCTTGGTGTTGGGATTACAGTTGCTAAAGGAGAAGGGTCTTCTGCCAGAACTCAGCCTGCAAGTAGAAAACATTGTGTGTGCTCTGGATCCTGCACTTCAAGGAGCCGCTGCCACAGTTGCCACCATACTCAGGGGAAAAGGTCAAAGTGTTGATTTAGTCTTGGAGAACAAACCGCTCAAATGGTATTTGCCACCACTTTATTAGGTGCTTGCAAGTTTCTATTTCAGTCACTCTGTTTCTAATATGTTATCTTTCCATGGGTTGAATTTGATCTATGTCAGGGTATTCAAGCGTGCAGCAAGAATAAATGCTAATAGGTTGATATTGGTGGGAGATTCAGAGTGGCAAAGGGGTATGGTGGGTGTGAAAATCCTTTCTTCCGGTGAACAACATGAGATCAAAGTTGATGAACTAGAGTGATGAGAATTGATTATTTGGAGTTTGTACTCTTTTTGTTTATTTTTTATAGGTATGTTCATTTATGTGCTTACACAATTTTTTGGCCAAAATAGTAATGATATTACTGATTTTTGTCTTATTGATCTCAGTAAAGCTTGTGCACCCATCTGTCTACCGTTCTATTTATTAATCTTGTTCTGTAGCCTTTTCATGTTCATTTGAAACCATACTAAGACGTTATGAAAATTAGCTCAATCTTGTGCCAAGTACAAATAAATGATCTTTCCAGAATAGCAAGTTGTAGATAGCTCAATACAGTCAACTCCAATACATGGATCTTGTTTCAAGATGACCTTAGACAAGACTAATATCAATAGTTAACCTTTTAGCAATGCTGTCCAAGATCTTACCTGACCGTTTTGTGCTGCAGATCGAAACCTTCTTTGATAGTTAATGAGAACATGTGATATTTTGACAACTGATATTGTGCTTGAACTATTTTGTAATGGACATGAAAGATAAATTTGTCTTGTTTGTATTTATGTAAGGTTTTCTTAGCCCTTTCATTTCCTGTAAATTTTTAGTTTGAGTGCTGCCCCTGGTCGAAAAGAGTGCACATGTGCTGCTTTTGGTTTGCTTTATAAGCGATCACATTTTATTTTTCACCTAAAAGAAAAACTTGATGGTTAGCTATGTGAAAAATTAAGATGTGTTTCACCAATTCGAAACTGGTTTCTTTGATGTTTTGACATTACTTTTTTGCATCATGGTACTTACAAGCTTCTCAGTCACAAGATGTCCATTGACGCGATTCGACTCTAGGAGTCACATGATTGCTACTTTGGTTTGATGGGTGGACATGACATTCTTGAATACTACCCAGAATACAACAAGATGAAGGGACTGCATCATACAAAGGGATTTTCTCTAAATTCAAATTTTAGAAAGACAAGAAAATCAAGAGAACTTTTTGTTTATCTGAAAGAATTTCTGCTACCTTGGAGTGCAGATTGTGTTTAGAATGGCCAGTGGTTGCTAGGATGCAAATGGAAATCGGCTTCGTGGGTTGGATTTCTGGAACTAAAACACTTGCTGGTATAGCAATGTAGTAGAAGAAGAATGCGACCCAGTGTGTCTTCCCTCACCAAGAAGAAAGATGTAGATGACATGCAGTCTTTTACAGATTGATACTCTCTGCAGAATTGTGAAGGTACCATGTGGTCTTTCCTTTAAGATAATCGGTTTCTAAATTCAGTCATTTATGGCTTGACTTCACCAAAAACCTACTGCCACAGTATAAAAGGTCAAGTCTAGAAATATTTGGTTTGAATCCTTACTGGTGTTCATTGTCATTAAGCCGCTGTAAGAAATTTGCATGGTGGAACATGGAATGATTTTGATTTTTATAATTGCAGTTCTTGTTCAGTTATGAATGCTACTGCGGTGAGAAAACTCGAAAGTTTCTTTTTCTTTGTTTGCATCTTTACGATCTAGTAATACAAGTATCCCAGGAAATGGTGCTATTGCCTATTTAACATTTTGGTTTTTGGCAAATAAGAGGAAGTAGAAGAGGAAAAGTTGGTCACGGTTAAGACTTGAATTTGAAGTTACAGAAGGTGAGGAAATTTGCAGACTATTGCTGTTGTTGACCATTAAAGAAAACAGCAATATATTGATGATAAGCATGCACCGAAAGTAGATGTAGACATCTTCTGCTTTGTTGGTTTCCTGATGAATGATGATTCATTTTTGAAAGTTGTCATTGACACATCAAACTTGTCAAGTGTGGTCAATTGCATTGGGAAAATATCATGATTCTCAAGTTGTTTTTTTTTCTTCCTTGTGAAATGGTTCAAATGTTGCTGCATTCTTTTACCCCTATTATTATGAGATGGTTCTTTTGGGTCCATGATTCAAATCTAATACTTGAGGGAGTGAGAGTTACAGCTTAGATGTCACTTTTAAAGAGAGGATCTTCTTGGTATTCTTTTGTGATGCTAGGCTTGGTGCTCCGCTAAACTGGATATTTTGTCAACCTGAGAGTTGATTTTTCGTATCCTTTTGGCTCAGTTTTGCATTTAGTCAAGCTGCCAAAATGAGGAGAAAAATTCCTCCTGCCACGTGACTTGTGCAAAACAATAGTAATATTCTACTCTACTTGATGCTGATGGGCAGTTTCTATTTTTCATACATTCTAGGGTATTGTTTGCATTAATTTTCCTTCCTCCCGGCCTAAAACGAAAATACTTGGCTCATTACATGTAAAGAGTCATTCCTTCGCGCAGAAAAATTACGTTTAACCAAACAATGTCTGGCAAAAAGGGCGTTGTTGGTTTGGGAATATATATAGTTCCAATGGGCTCAATGTGCTTCGTAACATTACCTAAGCACTGTCCAAGATAGTTTCCTTGCCATTAAAACTTTTGGGTCAAGCTTCCTCAGTAAACAGTAACGCTAGGGTCGTCAAATTAAAATTTATTCACCAAATGACTTGTCAGTTTATATAGCTCCAAGACTATCGTCCACACAGCTAGTGTCCAAAAATATCTGTGGTATTAGTTCCAAAAATGCTTTTATTTCCAAAAATCGGATGTGTTTGTTGTGCATGATGTTTGGAATTACATCTGAACTTGACCCAGCAATCATCAATCAGCAAGCAACTGGCTCATGAAAAGCCAATCAATTCCGATCTCACTTTTATTTTTATTGGAAGTTTGTGGAAGATTGAGAGCATATTTTATACTCTCTGGTGGCCTTTCCTCCTCCATCATCACCATAATTCACATCTGGCTGCTTCTATTTTCGGTTGCCTTTTGTTCCTTGTGTTTTGTTCTGATCTTTCTTTTTCTTTTTTTTTCTTGGTCATTGTAGTGTCTCAATCCAGGGAAGAGTTAACAATCAACCAACGGCCGTGAGTGGTGGTGAGGTGACCACATGGCTTCATTGGCGTGGCTTTCTCCCAATCATATGACAACAGCTGATCCATGTTATCCCAAGAATCCCAACACCGATCAGCGCTGCGCCCCTTCTTTTATGGCGTTTTCCTATCCTAGCTAAGATGCCACAAAAAAAAGGGCCCAATTTCCTTTTACTGTGGCAGTAAGTTTTGGGTCTTTCAACCATATAACTGATTTCAATGTTATATTATGAGTGAGGACTAGTACGAGGTATAACTTGTTTATATGTTATAATAGAAATGAATATTTATTGATATTATTTCATAAAAAATGAAATATCAACTATGTTGTCCACTCCTATTATAACATGTGCACAAATTATACTATGTAACCACCTGACGAGTGTACAGTATAGTATTAGGGTGAAAAAATGTTGCAAAAGAGGGTGAAAAAGTGAAAATGGTGACAAGCCCTTCTTGTTGTAGGTGAAATGAAAAATGTTGATGGAGTTGTGTCATATGAGATGAGGACTTCTCCAACCCATTTTTACCCTTCAAAAAGTAATTATTTGGGTTTTGCCCGGACTCAAACCGTTTTTTCCCCCAATCCTCCATACTCAAATTTTAAGTCCACAACTTTATTAAATTGTTTAATAATAGTTTAAGTCTATTTTTTTTTTTCACGGATAACTTTTCTTCATTTAATCTTTTTAAATAACTTCATAATTTAATTTTTCGAACAATTTGACCTAAACAAATTGAAATTCCATAAATATAATTTTATTTCATAAATAGGTGGGTATTTATAGAGTTTTGGGGTTGGATATGATTTAAATTAATTTAAAATATTATTTTAACCGTAGAATTTAAATTTCAACCATTGAAATTTTTTTTTATCGTTAAAATAATTTGGATTTAATTTGGATCGTTGATTTGGGTTACTGTTGGAATTAAAAAAAAAAGTCGCATGACACGTGGTTAGTTTGAGTCTGCAGCAGCACGGGCCCCACTGATTCTTCCTTGCACATGGGCAGCATCAGCCTTGAGTGGGCTCCACCGAAAAAATTTCCAATCCAAGCAATAGCTTGAATTTGGCTCCAAGTTTGGATTTTTCCAAATTTTGACCCTTTCAAGAGATGATTTGAATTAAAATTTGGGATATTTTTGGTTTGGCCTCGTAGGATGGAGATGGCTTGAGTGTAGGAGGAGACTGGAGGGTGTGGCCCGTGGTCCTCAGCTGAATAGTTGTAAATGGCCACGTGATGAAACACAGTCATTTTACTTTCTCTCATCACGAGCTATGGAGTGGACGGGCATGAGCACATTCTGTACGTGTTCTCATATTATTGGCTCAAATCTCAATTCCCACGTGCCCCGTCGTTTAGATCACGTGGTCTGTGGTCAGCTGTCTCTCTCTCTCTCTGTCTCTCTGTCTCTCTCTCTACGTACCTGTTCTCATACAACTTACAACTTACAAGTGATATGCTTTTGCCAACCCTAAAGCCTTATGCTTCCCAGAAACAACCATCAATTAAATTACTACATCTACTGTACGAAATTAAATTTACTGTCTCAATATTCTCTTCAACTTGCAATTTCTTCCACTTGATATATATATGTCAATCCCACACACCTCATTAATGGAGCAAGGCTTGTGTTCTTTTCAGGGTTGCAGATTGGTGGTGGGATTATTTTGTCACCCAATTGATAGCCAAGATGGTTTCATTTATCCGCATTTGCACCTGCACCTCTTTTGGTCTTTACTGGTTTTCTCATGCACTGATGAACTCAGAGGATCCATGTATAGGTGCAAGTGTAAGTGCAGACAAATGCCTTCTTGGTTCTTTCTAAGCTCTAAGGTGTTTTGAAGGGTAAAATCCACTTGGAGCTCTCAGGTATGCTCCATATCTGAGGTAAGAAATTGATACTTCATAGCTCATGTCCTCAATCTATAGATTCCGTTCTTGCTGTGATTTTGGGTGCTTCTAAATTCTAATATCCTTTGTTGTCATGAAGAAAGAGAAAAGACAGTCTTTCCATTGAGATTGTCTGATGAAATGTGATTGACTTATTAATTAGTGGACTGAAGCAATTCTTCAATGTTTTTGTGTATGTTCTCAAAGGTTTTTTCTTTTTCTTCCCTTTTCTGAAAGAGATCTGCTGTTTCTAGTTTGCTGCCTAGAAATTAATATGGCATACTGTTGGTTTTTTGTGTGTGAAACTTTTCCTTATAACAGACCAAAGAATTATACAAAATGATGAAAGTTTTTAGTTGTTGCGATTTCTTTGATCGTGTATCGTGTGTTCTTCTGTATCCACTAGTCTGGTAGGTTAAGCTCGTACTGAAATTAAGTGCTTGTTTAAAACCTACAATCTTATTATGCAGTTTCACTTTTACGAGCAAAAACAATGTGTTTTCAAGATGCTTGTGCTTCCTTTTCTGCAGTCATTAGGTTGAGGTTTGTCACTGAACTACATGAAGAAAAGAGAAAAAGAGTTATTATATCTAAAGATGGATTGGTAACTGGTTTTTTCAATTGCCTCAGGGTATATACATGACTCTTGTCTTCTTTTTTTCTTTTTAATTCCTGCTTTTGGTGGTAACAAAATGATCTTACAAAAAAAAAAAGCGATTAAAAACACAGAACAGGAAAAGACAATGACAGGAATTAAAGATACAAAGCTGACAGGTGTTGGTTATGCCCAATGGGGGAGGGTCTTGGTGATCAGGGACGGATCCAGGAATTGCAAATCGGGCGGGGTAAATTTACCTTAAGTACAAATGTATTCAGAAAATTTGGTGAGTTTTGGTGGATTTTGGTTGGTTTTTGTAGATTTTTAGGCTTGGACAATAGATTGTAGGAACTAAAAACTAGAGGTAATCCACACTCATACCTAAGAATATTTGTAGGGGTAGGCTAAATTATTTTTGGGTAAATTATAAGCCCTTGTTTGTTATATTTTTATTTATTTATATAAGCACTCTTTTTTCAGTATATTTTCTTCATCATATTTAGAACTTTTTGTTATTATACGACATTTGAAACAGAGAAAATGTTGGAATTATTGATAATATTGTTGAAATATTTGGAAGGGATTGAAGGGAAACAAAGAAAGAAAAAAAGAAAAGACATTTACAAGGAATTGAAGGAAATAAAAAATAAAAACATCACATTTTGTTGGGCAGTGCACCTAACAAAATAAAAACACATCTCATCCCAACACATATCTCCCCCCTCTCTCTTTTTTATTTTATTTTCTCTTCTCTCTCTTTCTTTCCGTTTGTTTAATCTCTCCCTCTCTCTTTTTTTTCCTCTTCTCTCTCTCCCTCTTTCTTTATTCTTTTTCCTTCTTCCTCTCTTCTTCTTTTCTTTCTTCTCTCTCCGTCTTCTCCATCTCTCTCTTCTTTCTTCTTGCAGCCGGGCTATATGTTAATTTAGGCTGAGAAAAAATAAAAGCCCCGGGCTGTAGCCCAGGTTAGGCTATACTAAGGTCCATGCCTGCCGGTGATGGTGTCCTTGTTCCCCATGATTTCATATTCATATAACTACTGCTGCTGTCCATTTATTTTGTATTACATAATATAAGATCTTAATTTTATCCCATTTGCATGATAATTAATGAATAATGTAGTAGGAGGTACAAAATTATATATATATAGTCTCATTCTATTGAGAGATCCCTCAAATAATTTTATTTGAGGGACGCCCTTTAGGATATCCTACAAATTTTTTTCCAACGATCGAAACCATCTATTTTTTAAGTCTTCATTCATAAATCATCATTGCAAAAAATAAGACAAATCGGAAACCATTTAGACATATAATTGTGTCATACTAAATCAATGATCACGGTGTTTCTACTAAAATTTCAATAATTTAATTGAGTTGTCAAATGATATTGGATTCAAATGATTTTCAAATGAATATCTACAAAGTAGACGGTTTGGATTAATGAAATACAATGTATGGTGGGCCATACAAAGGTGTCTTTCAAATAAGCTTATTTGATGGATCCCTTGATTGAAGTTGTGCTTAATCATATCTTTTTTAATGTCAGAGAATAAAAGGAAAATAAAGTTAGTGCTACAAGAAATCATGTAATATCAGAACTCTCAAAATCAAGTTAATCAACTACTTACTAGAACTGTCAAAGTCATTGTTTATGATTGAGTCCCCAAAAAGAAAAAAATCACTCAGAATTCTATTTGATATGTGATCTTAATCAACTACACAACGCATTAGATTGTTTGGTAGAAAAAAGAAGATGCAATGCTTGAGAGTGTAATAATTCAAAAGTTATAGTAGGAAATAAGCAAAAAGGAAAGTTCATGGTTGGGCTAACTGTGGGAAGGTAGTAAGAACTCTACTCGTCTCCTTCTCCGGAAGGATTCATACCTCGTGTAAATTATAGTTTGATACACATGTAAAAATAACTAATATTAAAAGAAATTTTCCACATACGTGATGGGCAGATAATTAGGCATGACTACTTCCAAGGGAATGAGACAAGTATTTACCTTAACAATAACATATTCTTCAAGGAATGTATACATTATGGTTCCATCCACAATACAAGAATTCACGTTATTAATGCGAATATGATTGAATGACTTGATATTGATCTATACTTTAGTAGAAAATGGTGTATCTTTTCACATGTAACGACATATCGATCTATACTTTAATAGAGAATGATGAACCCCTTCACATGTAATATAATGTGAATTCGCATTGTAGATAAAGAACATTGCTTTCCTCACAGTCTGACACATATGCAAAAATAACTCTTTAAAATTACAAAAAGAAAAGTTTGTGCACACATGTTAGAGTCAGATTGTAATTAGAAATCTCCTAATATATTATTGGGCCTAAAAACTGGGCCTCCATCCCTCTTAAAACGGGCAAAGATCTGGGCCTGCAAACTGGGCCTCTAATATGTCCCGATGCGACCGACAAGTCGTCCAGATAAACTTTGAAACGGCACCGCGTATAAACAGATAAACCCCATATTCTATCCCCTCTTTCCCTTTCTAGGGTTTCCAGTGAAGCCAAACGAAATCCTAATTCGCAGTCACAGAAGCCAAACTTCGGCGCCAAGAAAAATGGGAGGCAAGTGCCCACACAGAAGCGTCAAGAAGAGGAGATACTCTCACAAAACTCATCGCCGCGCCAAATTTCTCGTCAAAGATATCCTTTCGTTTTATTGACGCAATTATTATTTTTCCTTCGGTTTGCATTTTCAATTTGTGAATTATGATTTGGTCCCTTGACTGAGAATTTGATCACGTGACGATATGGTGTATGATGGTCTGAATAAGGCAGATGAGCAGACGAAGCCATTGCCGCCTGATCAAGATCTCCCTGGGATGGGTCAATTCTACTGCCTTCACTGCGAGTAAGTTTTTCTATTCTTTTGATTTTTTATTTTTAATGTAACATTTTACCTGGGTCTGTTTGGTTGCTGAGAAAAGAATAGAAAAAACAGCCCCAGCTTTGAAATTCATATCCAATGCTAGTTTTTATTAGCTGAGTTTTGTTCCTTTTTGGTAAAGTAAGCAACTTGATGTTGAAATTGCAGCCGATACTTCAATAATGCGGAGGTGAGGGATGACCATTTCAAGACAAAGCGTCACAGGAGGCGTGTAAAGCTGCTGATGGAAGCACCACACACCCAGCTGGATGCTGATTTAGCTGCTGGGATGGGTATGCCTGATAATGGTCCCAAGCTTATGTCTTTCTGAGCTTTCTGTTTTTGCTTTTTATATTCCTTGTAGCTGAAGATACATGATACATGCTGATGTTGTAAGAATGGTCTATCTCTATAAGAAGATATAGTTGTTACTTGTTTGTGAAGTACAAGTGCACGATTTTTCACCAGTTTTCATCTTGGTTTTATTTATGGTGTTTTTGTTATGATCCCGTCTCTGAAGTTTGGTTGTTTTCGGTTACCAACTAGAGGGGCTCTTAGTCTAGTGATACTTACGAGATCCCAAGTTCGAATTCCCCTCTCCTTATATAAGTTTGTTCTGGGTTATCTCCTTTCACGTATGCACATCATTAGTCTAATATGCCTGACATAGGATAGTTATGTTTAACTGCAAGTAACTGCACATGCGTACTTGTAATTTTGGGTCTGCAATGCATTGACGCAAATTTCACACATTTGGTTGCAAATGGGATCAACAGTTCCATATAGTCATTTTCTTGAGGATTACAGTGCCAGGTATTTACATTTGGGGAATGATTTTGGCATTCCAAATCTCAACTCCCACACTCTACCACTCACAACCCCACCTTAGGCTCATAACCCCACCCTCAGTGCAGACCAAATCCTTGAACTCCTTGTTTGCTAGAAGCTTTAAATGGAGATTGAAAGTATTTGGTTTTTAGGTTCTCTGGTTGAAGGTGCTGTGATTTCGAGCATTTTGTCGATTCCCAAGTCCATGAATGCCCCATCAGATATGGAGTAATATACTCTCATCTCATTAAGCAGGAACAACAAATGCATCCAATAATATACTTCACAAGCGGCCTCATATCGGTACGGCTCGATATGATACAAGCCTTTGACCTTTTCAGGCAGTGTGGGCGTTCTGCCAATGTACTATCTAGTCTTGCACCAGTATTGTGCTGCGGACTCGCAAGTTTCTATTGCCTGTGTCTGTAATTAGGCAATATAATGGCTATAGCTATTTCTTCAATTAAGATTCCCTACTTCCCTATGATTATATGCAAAGTATTTGCCCATTGTTGGCCGTTATGAAATGATCCTAATGTGCATTACAAATTGGTGTTTGATTTTGACAGAAATCATCTTTTGCCTCTTAGTTACCATCTGAATAATCAGTTTTCTGAGATGCATATTCTCACTAAAAGCCTTCCATCTCTCTGGCTGCCTCTTGCCCTCAAAGCTATAGGTTTGTGCTATAAGAATGCACAGCCCACAAAGGCACATGAAGATGAATTTGTTTTACGGGTTTGACCAATTTTAATTGATTGGGTGTCAAATGGTTTGCTCAGCCCATTAAAGGAGGGCCTAATCAGTCGGTTGGGTCAGGTTGGGCCAAAAATATAGGGTTTAGGCATTTTAGACTAGGGAGAGGTTAGAATGAGGAGTTATAGTGAGGAGAGCAATCTCACCATTAAAAAGACGGTGGATCCCCTAATGCACCCCCCCATGTACTTTGTGATGATTAGATTGCTCTCCTCACTTTAAGCCCTTATTCTAGCCTCTCCATATTAGACTAATGATGTGCAGTTACTCAAAGAAAAATGAAAAACACATACCTCTCTATGCTGAAAACCTGCAAGCCAAACCTAGCCAACAACATGGGCCACTTGAATACACTGCTTTGGAATTGTTTTATTCACCATATATGAATATCTTAAATTTCAACAGTAAAAAGTGATCTGTCTGTCAATACGTAATGTGTTACATGAGTAGCCGTAATTAGTCCCAACAACTACTGTTACCATAGGACCTGCGAGGTTGATTATATAAACTGCATCCCATGTCTTTGTCCGACCAGCTCCAACAGCAAATGATGACTTTTTTTTTTTGATTGGATCTTTCTTATTGAGGGGGCGATAGTATACTAAACTCACACACTACATAGATGCTAAAACTGAAATTCATAACTTTTTCTGAGGGAGCAATTGCTTCAAACCACTACACTAATCGGTCATTTGCACAAATGATGACTTTAAGAATTTTAAAACACAACATATTTAAAAGTAGCTTGACTTTATTATGGCTAAATTGTTTTTGTGAATCCCAGACAACAAGCATGGGCTCATTATTGTACTAGCTCTTGTAGTCAAACCAGATTTTTTTTCCCTTTTTCAGAGCAAGAGAGAGTAATTGAATTTGAACTACCTTAAGCAGCCCAAGCATTGACAGAATTTTTTGATAAAAAATGAAATCAGTACACTAGGATTCAATTCAAATGCTGTCCAGTGTCCATAGTTGCACTTGAACCCCTTGTGTGTGTCCTTTTCAGTCTGAACCCTTTTCAGAAATGGAGAACAGCCTATTGTTGTGTTCCACCTTGAAGAGGATAATCATAAGCTTCAGGCATTTCTGTCTCTTCCATTTGTTTCTCACCTTTTTCATTTCTGTTGCAGACAAGGAATATGAATTTGTTATGAGTAATTGCAGTGTGTTATTGTTCCCACTATCCCAAAAAGAGAGAATACAAACAAAATGATTCAGGTAAATAAATAAAGCAAGAAAGACTTTAGACTCCAAAACAAATAGAAGGGTCACAATATGGGCCACAGCCATCAATCTCTTTCCTAGAGTAATTTTTCTGCGTCATTGTATTGGTGTTATCAATCCATCCATGTTACCCTAAATTATAAATCCGTTATGCAATATCCTTATTTTTCTTTGGGACAAAGAGATTAGGTGTGTCCACTCCCACACATATCAACCATAAATCAAAACACCAAAATCTTTCTATGATCCTGTCATTTTCCAATGCCATATCCTCTTTCTCTCATAGGCTTGTCCACTACTAGCCACTGTTTTGAAGTATTAATTTCCCCAATCTTTATTCAGTTTTCCCCCCATTGATGTGTCTTTAAACTCATGCACATGGGCAACCACCATGACCATGTGAATGAGCTCTCAATAATGCTGTCCCCCACAAGCTCTATCAAATATGCATGCATTGCATGCCCTGTTCAGATCAAGACTGGACTATTTCACAAAGCCATTGGACCAATCATGTTCAGAGTTTGGATAGTGACGTGTAATATATAATCAAAAGCCTAACATGCCATTCATCCTAAGGTCTACATCCTGAGGCTATCATATCCATTTTCCGTGCGATCGATCAGTGTCGGAGAGTGATGGAATTCTAACACGCTTCATCCTTCAGACATGCTCAAATTGCAAGGCTGTTGATCATTGTTGTGACTTGTGTGAATAACAATTGGCTTCCGGGCACTATTGCATTTGGCAATTAAAGTTTGCACACGTGGGTTTGTAGGCCAAGTTTTCATCATGTTCCCAGAGGTATATGATAATGTTGCCAGGGCCCAACATCTTTCACCAGTCTAACATTGATTGGACTGTAGAGACTTATGCTATATATGTACCTACCGAGTGTTTTCACCTAAAAGCTTAAACCTTTAGAATAATGGTAAATCAATTATCACAGAGGAATTTCACTTATTAAATCGTTTGGACCACAACAGTTAACACCATCACTTGTTTGAAACATTGGGTACCATGTTATGATAATTTCTTTAGAGCATAAGTGAAAATGCAGAAGGGTGTAAGTTATCTATTTCAATCTTGAGGGAAGTATTTGTCATTATCATTTTCTTCAAAGATTCATAGGGTAGAACATATATGGTAAAAATAGGGGGAAAGAAAGAAAGATAATACATATACTATACCAAAACAGAGAAAAACAAAAACAAAAACCCAAAAAATCAGAAGGGGTATATGGGATATACTCCTCTTTACTGGTGTGTGGCCTCACCTTACTTGCCTTCTCTATCTTCTTCTTCTCTGGGTTTTACTGACGAACTTGAACCTGATGCCAATCCAATGGCCTGGGTGTGTGTGAACCGCTGTAGCTGTATCATGCGCGAGTAACACCCATCCGGGTAATTTTTCAATAGATGGGAGTGAGATCCTTGCTCTGCCACTTTCCCATCATCAATCACTGCAATGACATGGGCATTCCTGATAGTTGATAGTCTGTGTGCAACCACAATTGTGGTTTTTCCTGAACAAGCACGATCCAGAGCCTCTTGAATAGATCTCTCAGACTCAGCATCAAGTGCACTTGTTGCCTCATCAAGAAGCATAAGCTCAGCCTTCCTCAATAAGGCCCTGGCAATAGCAACTCTTTGTTTCTGTCCTCCAGATAGTTGAACTCCTCTCTCCCCAACAAATGTTTTGTACCCTTCCGGCAATGCAGATATGAACTTGTGAGCATTGGCCATATTTGCAGCTTCAATGATCTCAGCCTCAGTTGCTGACTCGTGCCCATAAGCAATGTTTTCATATATGGTTGTAGCAAAGAGGCATGGCTCCTGAGGAACCACGGCTATGTGCCTCCTTAGGGACTTGAGATTGTATTTTCGAATGTCCTTTCCGTCAACCAAAACTCGTCCTGATGTCGGGTCATAGAACCGCTGTATCAGTGCAATGACTGAGCTCTTGCCACACCCACTAGGACCAACAAGGGCAAGAGTTTTGCCTGCTCGGGCACGGAGGGAGAGGTCACGGAAAACAGGGACATCAGGGCGAGTAGGGTAAGAAAAGTCTACATGCTTGAGTTCAACTTCTCCACGCAAACGATCAGGGACAACAGTAGCATCTGGATCATCAGGTTCAATTTCAGTTTTGCGGTCAAGGAGGTCAAAGACTGATCGCATTGCTCGACCACCTTTAATAAAGTCAGGTGCTAGTGTTAGTGTTTCTGCTGCCCCATTAGCAGACACCATCAGGACCATGAAAACTCGGATTGCCTTTGAGAAATCGGAGATTTCATGCTTTACAAGCCAAGAAGCATACCAAAGACCTAGAGCATAAGAAGCGTAAAGTGCAAACTGAGCTAACCCAAATCCACTGCCAGCAATCTGGCCCTTCCAAAAGCACCGGCGTAGGGGAATCTGGAGGTTGCTGGAGAAAAGACCAACAATTTTTCCCTCTGAATTGAATGCAGCAACAGTCCTTACATTGGCTATGGCCTCCCCGGCGAGTTGGGTGGCCTTGGCATGTGCACCTTCAAGGTCTCCAGAGAAACCCGTCATGAACATTTTCTGTTACAGATTCAATAAAAGAACCAGTAAATACAGGAATACGTCAATGGATAACCTATTGTAGAACAGTAAAATATGCCTTAATTTAAATTGGAGTATATTGTGTTTTCCCTAATTAAAATTTTCTAGTCTGAATGTCATGGCCAGAGTCCAATTAGTTTCCTAATAATTCCACCATAGATAACAAATAAATTCCCAATCTCTGTACATTGTCACCATGCATGCTTGAAGAACTATTTAGTACAAAAACATTACCTGCAACACTGTGGCTGCAACAACCACAGGGAAGACAGCTATAAGGACAAGGGCAAGGCGCCATTGCAAAACAAATCCTGCAGTGCAAGCGACTAGCATGAGTGCTGTGTTCTGTACAATAACAGAAATCCTGTCTCCAATGGCTGATCTGACATTGTTGGCATCAAGAGCCAGCCTTGCTGCAATCCTGGCACTCTCATTTTCCTCCTGATCAAACCATGCCATTTCATTTTTCAGCACTGCTGTCAGCATTTTCTCCCTCACTCGTTTTGTAAGGTTTTCTCCCACAATATCCCAAAAGAAATGTTGCAGTGTGTTGAAGAGAAGTGCAGCTGATGAAAGTCCAATTAACAAATAGCAGTACTTATTAATCTGTTTGATCATGAAGTCATGGTCCGGATTATAGTAGACGCTGAGGACAGCACTTAGAACATATGCAAAGAAAGCACTAAGAGAACCACAAACAACAGAGCCAATTGAACCAACTAAAGCATAAACCCATTCAGGAGAGTTCATTTTAGCAAGGCGCCAGAAGGAACTAGCTTGCTCCTTGAAGGGAAGTTTTTCTAGCCGGTAATTGGGATACGAGGCATCAAGGGAGAGACTAAAATCAGAAGTAGAAAAGTCTGATAGCCGGCGTGAGTATGGTGATCGACCATATGAGGAATTTCGGGCAATTATAGGTGAGCTAACAGAGTTTCTGGCACTAGAAGGCCTGCAAAATGAAGACCCACGATAAGTATTGATTTCTCAGCTTAAAAACTATCCATTTACAACAGAGATAAAACAAATTTGCAGTTGCTTAGTCTCAAAAGACAATAAAGAATCCACAATATGTACCTTGCACTGCTCTTTCTGGCATTGTTGAGAGCAGTTTCATGTGCCATCTCTTGCATTCGGATAAGCTTGGCATATACACCATTTTCTCCTTTCGAAATGAGTTCATCGTGGGTTCCAATTTCAGACACAGTTCCTTGTTGGAGTACAGCTACAAGGTCAGCTTTGCGAATGGTTGATAAGCGATGGGCAATGACAAGAGTTGTCCTGCCAATCATAAACCGGTCAAGGGCTTCTTGCACCAGCTTTTCTGACTCAGAGTCCAATGCACTTGTTGCCTCATCTAAGAGCAGGATTGCTGGGTTTTTCAGCATTGCCCTTGCTATGGCTATTCTCTGCTTCTGCCCTCCAGATAGTTGCAGTCCTCTCTCCCCTACCTGCCATTTTCAACTTGATATTAAATTTGTATGATAATTTTACTTTGATCATGTTTTGCATCAATTTTTATCGCTCTTATTTACTCCCAAACATAAACTACAGAAAGAGATGAAAATTCTACAGAAGCTTGGGGTTGGACTTTAAAACTATGAATTAATTAAATGAAAAATTCCTTCTCAAATAATAAAATAACAGTCCTCTCTGCAATCCCACTTATATGTTGAATTTATTATCTATTTTATCTCCATCAATCACCATCCTCAGGAGTCAGGCTCTTCTCATTTTCCATTTTCTTTATTTATTTTTAATCTTTAATTACATAGAAATAAATTAGTTCTTAGATTTTGTTAAGTTATAGAGAATAATGGAACCCCTTCTTCTCTTCCTTACATATATATTTTTTTGTCTGTACTTCCTGTCATTTAATCTAATAAATATTCCTTTCTACTTTATTTAGTCCATGTTTCACCATGGATATGCAAAGGCCTATTTATTTCTGCACATGCAACGTTGACTGCTGCATGTTACTTTCTACAAAATGCAGACATGACCAAACGCTTCCCCCACATTGACTTTTTTTTTTAAAAAAAAACCTAAGATAAAGTTAGGTCTTGTTTGTTGACCAAAACAACCAATGCATTTTAATGACATAATAGATGCAACCATAGGCCATTAGAATTTCAACTAAATCTAGGCCCCTTCAGTTCAGATTCATAATGAAAATTTGCCCTCAAGAATTATAGTAAATATTTACAGTAATTATACCTGAGTATCAAAACCGTCAGGAAGTTTGACAATGAATGAATGAGCATTGGCAACTCTGGCAGCTTCTTCAATCTCAATTTGGTCTGCATCAGGCCTTCCCAAAAGTATATTTTCTTTAATGGTGGTAGCAAACAGAGCTGGCTCTTGGCTCACAAGCCCTATTTGCTGTCTCAGCCATTTTAGTTTCAAGGTCTTTATGTCATGCCCATCTAGCATAACTTGTCCTGCACAGATTAAAAGAGCATTTTCATTAACAACACATTTCGAAACAAAAACACACGCCCACATGGAAAATATGAACTCAGGAGACTTCTACTGGAAATTTGGAACAAATAAAATGAAATTGCTGGATAATTTACCTGAGGAGGGATCATAAAATCTTTCAATGAGCGAGACCACAGTGCTCTTACCAGAGCCACTGCTACCAACCAAGGCTATGGTCTTTCCAGCCGGAACATTCAAAGAGAAATTGTTGAGGATGCGAACATCCGGCCTTGATGGGTAGGCAAAGTCTACATTTTTCAGCTCCACTAGTCCTGTAACAGACTCTAGTTCTAAGCCTGCTTCACAATTCCGGTCCATGCCCGGTTTGTGATCAATAATTTTGAAAATCTTCCCAGCTGCAACTTTAGCCTTTGCAAAAGCACCCATGCTTGGGGCAGATTGTCCTAAAGCCCTGTTGATCAAAGAAAACTATGAGCAAACAAAATTTAATTTGTAAAACATTTTGAGAAGAGAACACATGTAACATATGGTACTTACAGTCCACCTATCATGACAGCAAACATGGTAGCTATGGCAAGACCTCCATTGGTGAAATGATGCCTAACAAGATAACCCCCATACCAGAGAAGAAGTGCATAGCAACAGAAAACAACAAAGTAAGTTGCTCCAAGTCCCATTCCTTTAGCAAATCCACTCTTGTAACCAAGCCTCTGAGCCACCTTCAACGCTGAGGAGTATGTTTGTAGTGCTCTTGATTCCCCAACGAATGACAAAACAACTCGAATTTGAACTACAGTCTGCAATTTGGCTAAAAATCAGTTTAACCCATATACAGAAACAGCTCAAATTTGCCACAAATGAAGTGAAAAAAGTTGTATTCTTCTTAGTTTCTAACAATTGAAACTCAGAGGAAGATATGAGATAATAGGAACTTGCATTTCCTGACCTGTTCTACAGTGTGTCCTGCTTGTGAAAGAGCTTCTTGGCTCTTGCCTGAGAGCTTGCCTAATGTGGTGGTATGGATGGCACCAATTACAGCTATTAGAGGAACAACAGCAAGGGTGACAAGGGCTAATTGCCACACAGCAGTGAATCCCACCACAAATCCAGACACAAATGTTGCCATATAGTGAATGAAATTACCCAACTGCACAAACAAAGTAGAAAAGCACACATGTTAGTCTAAAAGAAAGACCCAAATGGGAACCAAGTGACCAAAAAGAAATTTTTAAGCAAAGTTCTGGGCTTTGCTTCACCTTCTCACTAATGGCGTCTTGGACCATCACTGCATCGGTGTTAATGGCAAAAACGACGTCGGAGGTTCGAACCTCTGTATCAAAGTACTGAATGTCCTGTTTCAGAGCAGCTTCAAGGTACTTGATCCTCATTTTAGTTGATTGACGCTCTCCCGTCCACATCCAGCAAGAAATCTCTGCAGCAAAATTAGCAAAGGTCTTTCAATTACATAAACAAAACCAAGAAATGAAAAACCAAAGTGAGAAAGGCAACAGTGAATAAACAAACATTGAGCTAAAGACAAGAAAAGCTCACCTGCCCATGAAGATGCCCATATTGCAGCTCCAACCACAAGAAAATACAATGCATACTGCAAATTCACAAAGACACAGAGACAAAAGAGAATGAGTTTTGATCACATTCAAAGTGTTAAGAACATGATGATGGTGAATTATAACAATACCTTCAAAACCTCTTGCATCATCTTTTCCATGTCGTTTGCATTTGCACCAAAAGAATTAACAAGATCGGCGAAGAAACGAAGAAAGATAGGCAAAGAGCAACCATGCACAATTGCTCCAACAGACCCAATTGCCATCAGAACATAATCCAACCCATCAGCAAATCTGAAGAGCTCTCCAAACCCAACTGAGGGAAAAGCCTCAGGCTTTTCACCACTACTATTACCTCCATCAGCACCACCACTGGAGTCTTTTTTGGGCTCAGAGCTCTCCATTGCCTCTCTTCTCTCTGCCTTGTTCACAACTTCTTGAGCTTCCTGGTCCTCCACTCTTGGGTCTCTGTCTAGAGCTGCTGCTGCTGCTGCTGCTGTTGTTGATGGTGTTGGTGTTGTTGGCTTTGATGGGTTGGTTTTAAATGGGTCAGAAGAAGGCTCAGCATCAGACACCAGCTCAAGTCCTTGCATTTCGGACCATCTCCACTGCTCAATCGTCTTTATCCCCTGAGAATCTTGTGACATTTGCAAAATTCCTAGCTTTATGAGCAAACCAAACTCTCTCTCTTTCCTCTCTCTCTCTCTCTCTCTCTCTCTCTCTCTCTCTCTCTCTCTCTCTCTCTCTCTCTCTCAATCTACCTGGTGGCTTTTTAGCTCATGTCTTTGCTTCCTCACTTTTCCAAATTCATTAATTTTTAACCTCCTTTTGGTTGTGTTTTCTTCTGCTTTCACTACGCTCATATTTTTGTTGTTTTCTGTGTATTTCGTTTTTCTGTTTCCATTGGTGCTCAGTATCTCTCGTGCTCCTCTGGTGTGTTACGGTTGGTGGGATTGCTTCACTTTGCTTCTTCTGTAAATAAAAAAAACACCAAACACCACACACAGTGACAGCTCGGGTAAATTGAAAAAGAGCGAGAGAGAGAGAGAGAGAGGAACAGAGGAACAGAGGAACAGAGGGATTTTCCACCCGACAAACAACACTGTGTGAAAACTTAAAGATGGGGTTTTTTGACCAAAACAGATTCAAAGCAGAACACCCAATAGAAAAAATATTTTTAAAAACCCCATTTCTTAAAATTTATGGGCTTTTTTTCCTATTTTAAATCACATTGACAGTTCCCTTCTTGCTTTGGCTTCTTCTGCAAGTTAAATTGTAAAAGCACGCGCAAGAAAAAAAAAATCCGTTTCTTCCAAAAGTTCATACCTGCCCACCTCTCTGTCTATCTCCTGTAAATCCGGCGTTTTTTACTGCTCACAGTACCCTTCACCACCATAAATTTTTTTTAAAAAAACCTAAAAAACTTGATTAATCATTTAAAAGCAACCCAAACAGACCTTCCATTATTATTCATTAGTTATAGCAGTGGTACATTTTCTTTGAATGTTGACTATGGAAACTGTGGACGACGGTGAGCAAAGTTTTGTCAATGTAAACTCTGCTATTTTGCCATAAAGTCAACTGCTTTCATTGAAAAAAAAACTTTGCTAATTCTGCTGAAATGAACCCATTTTCTAATTTCCATGTTTGCATTGATTTCTGAATAAAAAATCAAAATGGGAGTTCAGGAAATTGTCAGGAAGTGGTGGACAAATCTGAGGATTCCTCTAAAATTTTGATTCTTTAATCTTTCCAGAAATGACAGCGAATTATTGGATTTGTTTAGGTGCAACTATCAGCTTCTGTTAAATAACTTAACAAGTCAGAGTACTTTCAGCTAAGCAGAGATTAAACTTGAGCTTAAAATTCAGCCACTGTTTCAGAGACTTCGATTTGAGAATTCAGAGAAGAGAGCATAAAAAGAGGTGGGTTGCCTTTTAATCTCGCTTTGGAGTTTGATAATGAACTGGCTTGTTCTGTGAGTCAGCTCCTTTTTTTTAGCTAAAATACAATAAACTGACTGCCATCTGACACTCTGAAAATACCTTGGAGTTGCAAGTTTTTAAGTATTGTTTTTTGTACTGGGATTGTGACCAAATTTGAGAAATTTTATTTATTTATTTGCCTTATTTTGAGAAAAATTAAATTAGAAATGAGAAATTGTGAAGAAAAAAAACAAGCATTTTAAGGAATAAAGGAAAAGTGAGTTTTGATATCTTTCTCTCTTTTCACGCTTACAGTACTGTCTCTGGCTCTCCCCTCTGCAAGGGTCTTTGTGGCAAGCCTCTGTTTATGCCTCCACCCACGGGCGTTTGTCGAGCTCTGTAACTCCAGCCTTAGAAAATGCCACTTGTGTTGCAGTTTTTCACGTGTTATGCCATTCACCAATGGATTCTGAGTTTTCTATATGTCACGCACAACAAACAACACATATTTATTGACGTGTTCAGTTATTTGGTTTTTGGTCATATTTGTTGCATGAATGCCATAAATAATCATGCTTACTTCTTTTCTTTTCTTTTGTGGATGAAGAATTTAAGTTATTGCCCACAATGAGTTATGTTGTATCTAGATTAATTATTGATTATGTTAAACCTTATGATCATGTCAAGTTAATATCTGACACAAATAATCAAATTTTATAAGAATTCATGATTCTACATTCATACAATTCTCGTGTTAAAATTTGATTATCTGTGTTAGATATTAACTTGACATGTTTTATTGTTGTTTTTAATCAATAGAGATGGAGAATTGACACTTGAGGCATCTTCCAATATTACGAAGAGAAAACAATTAGTTAACGAAAAGTGACATCCAACCCAAAAAGTCTAACATGACATGATAGTTTCATGTGTTTTTCTTTGTTCGAATTTCTTGTGTATTTTAAGTTGATTGTGTGTTTTGCGTCGAAAATTATCACTCGACTTCAGGGAAAAAGGACAAGTAATTGAATTTTGAAACAGAAATTTACTAAAAACCTTATGCTTTTTTAGCATATGAAGAATCCGATTTTTCAAATAATTTTCTTGCTCTCATTCTACTCTATCTATGACTTTGTGTGCATGTGCAGTTCCATCCATTTGAAGAGTTGGGGAGCCGTTAATGCCATGAACTGGAAAAGACTGAACCCCAACCACTGTTTTTAACATCTGGTGAACTACAAATATGGAAATAGGTAAATTTTGATGGAGAAAAAGTAATATAAATTACTGGCACTAACTTTGTCTCATCACGATTTACATTCTATTTAATGGCACACACCTAACCAATCAGTTGGCTCATTTTAATTAATGTGGACCAGCTCTAAGTACAACAAGAATTGAATGTATGAAACATTGCCATATAATAATAAAAATAAAAATATTGGGCTGAATATCATTTTGGTTCATGTGTCTTGTTCAAATATTTAGTTTGAGATTGATAAATTTAGTCCTTATGTTTCATTCTATTAATAATTAGGATTTTTGTGAAAATGTCACTTAAACTTATACCTCAGTTTTAATTTGTCACCTTAAAGAAAAATTTAAAAGAAATTTCATCTTAATTTTTCAAAATTCATGATTTGTCATTTGACTTTAGTACCATCCAATTTTCTATCTATTTTTAAGGATATTTTAGTCTAAAATGGAAACTAAGGAGTCTCGTGTGTGCACATTATGCCCAAAATTAAAGCGAAATGACTAAAATGATTATAAGATAAAAATATATCAACCAAATCGATTAAATTAAAAACACATGGATCAAAAGCCAAAAGGTAGGACTTGTTTATGAACCCTTAATTATTAGTGTTCTGTGGTATTTGACCATAACACACAATGAATGTACCCTATGACTAGAATAAGGCAGAGGCACTACAATAGATCAATTGACATTGTTATCTTAAATATATTGATTAGCATCCAATTAGATTGTTAGAGCATTCACAATGGGCTCCCTAAACCACCTCCTTAGACAAATTTTAGAGAGGAATTGGAAAAATACAACTCCAACCATGCTCCCTATTCACCTCCTAAAATAGGGAGACCTCTAGGAGCTCCTAAATCTGAGGAGAGAGAAAGGACTCCTAGTGGCTCCCTATAATTTAATGCTGTTTTATTTAATAAGTATTTCAAACCTTTAATTAATGCTAACTATTTTTTATATTATTATTTAATAGAGATGGACCAATTAAAAAATAGTTATAGCATTTATGACTCCCTAAACTAGAGAGCATGATTGGAGTTTAAATTTTATAGAGAGCTCCTAAAATAACTTTTACATGTTTTTAGCTAAATTTTAATTAAAAAATAGATAGCATGAGTGTGGAATGAATAAACAAGGTTGTTAAAGTTTAGGTGTAAAGGAAAAGGGTTGGTGAACAAACTTCAATATAAGAGAGTTAAATTAAGATTAACTTTGTTGATGAAAAGAGTGCATATTTTATTGGCAAGTGACCTGCCAAATTTGGGGGGAGCACCAGTGAGCATGAAGAAGTCAAATGAAAACCCTCTCTCTCATTGATAGGTAATTATTATTATTATTTTTTATGAAAAAAAGTTTAGAGAGATATTGGCTATGTCACCATCAGCGCCATGACATATTCATAATCTCGAATCGGATGGACTTACGTGTGGCACTCAACTACCATTTGTCACCGGTATGGATTTACATATAAATTTACATATTGCACACTAATGAAAACGGCTGACAGCATAACTCGAACCTTCAGGGCTACAGGAACCTTATTAACGGTAATTATTATTATTTTGGGCATAAAGGAGATGACCATTTTTCAGTCTTCCAGCCTTGTTCTGATGGGAAAGGAGATTAAAATTTTAAACCCCAAAACAAATACACTCAAGTGCCCACTCAAATACTCCTCTCAAAAGTGGTGCATGTGGCACTCATTATGCCATTTGCATTGTCTTTCTTGTGGTGAATTGTACTTAATTTCAGGATTATTTTTTAATTATTGAGATCATGAGGATCTTAATCTACAAGTTAGGATGATTTTCCTTGGGTTGTGGATGCAATTACAACCACAAGAGTGTCGTATTGGGATCTTGGCATTTTGAGGGCTCTACAAGTGTTAAAAGTGCATGAACCTTGGCCACATTGTATGGTTATTTTCTGTTATCTCAAGGCCCTAGCTAATGTATCTTTTATTCTAAGGGCCCGTCGACTATTCAGAGAAGCATGGATGCAAACAGTTTCTTTGTCATATTGAGAATTTTCCAACTTAGATTTGAATGGCAAACATATGACTATCTCTGAATCCCCAACCTCTTCATTTAACAATTATGATGATATGAACTTAATAAAATTTATTAGATTATTAATTTAATAGTTAATATTCTTTTAAATGTATGTAAATGTAGGGATGCTAAATATGCAGAAGCTCGGGATCCCCTATCTTCTATTATAATAAGATTTTCTCTTAATATTCGTTTGCTTATAATGTTGTGCCTATCTCCTGAACTCGTTTAATTTTTCTATAAAAAAAAAACTCATTTAGGTTTTTATTTTATTTTATACAAGCATCATTGGTGAGTATAATAATTGTAAACAAGACCTAGAATGTATATGGATGAATATTCTTAATCACTTAAGTTATAAACCTCTTGCAAATTGTAACTTGTTGTTTGGTACCTAGACTTCCTAAACGAGGTTGTTCCAAGTGTATTTTCATAATTTAAACAACTCATTTCTCAATTATTCTACAATTTCTCAAATTTTCACCAAAATAAATGAAATTTCATAAAACCAATAAATATGAACTGCATGTGGACCAGTTTATTTTTTGGCCGGCCCACGTATATCGTCCTTTTTGCATGGAAGAACTCATGAATAAATATGCTCTACTTTATTTTTTAAAATTTTAAATTTTAAGGGGTAAGAACTGAGTAGTCAATTGACCATTCGCTTTCAGTGTTTGAAAATAAAGGATAATCGTCAGTCCAGCCATATAGATAAAGAATAACAAGAACTTTGAAAGTTTCCTATATAAAAAAGAACTTTGAAAAAACTTATTGAGCAGTGCAAATTATTTGAAGATGGTAGGGCAGTCCTTGGAGTTGGGCATGCAATAGAAATGGGGAACAATTGTTATTTTTATATCTTTAAATTAGGACTTATTAGATCAATGTGTGGAGGGAATGAAAAGCTAAAATGACCTAATTGGGTCCACCTATCTTAGACTCTCATCCATTCCTAACAACTAAGTTTGACTTCCAATATACTAAACATTGTTAATTTAATTTTGTGGTTAAATCATTGTTTTTTATTTCAAATTTACATTTATTTTGAATTAAAATTTTTGTATTGCATACCTGTTTTGCACACATTTTTTGTCCCGATTAAAAATTTTGGGGCAACTTTGATCTTCAATGATTAAATTTTTACTTTTTATACATAAAACAGCAGTAACTAATGTAAAAAGTTATGTTAAATTCTTAACAGCTCATAGTGGCAATCTAATCAGTAGGATTTGGTTTAGGTTGCAAGTTTTACCAATAAACATTGGCATAGAATTCAAAGTGTAAATGAATGCAGGAAAGGTTGGGGGAGAAACTGTAAAAGTCAAAGTGTTAGGCAGTGAAACCCCTTTCATGTCATAAATAGACTTTGAATTGGTCGATACAAGACTGGAATTGAAAGAAATTTTTTTAAGGAAAAAAATAGTTTTTTTTTAATTTTTTTATTACTTACTTAATATTTCTTAACCCTAGATTTGGATGAAAGAATTGAAAATTGCATAGAATTCTTTAAATGACGGAATTTATATCTCCATTGTTTAAATTTATGGCAATTAATAATTTCATTGTTTGGGTTTATGTATGTCGAATTTTGTAAATGATAGAAATTACAGTGAAAAACGAATTCATGCTCAATAGAAATTGCGAAATGACGTATCTTTTGGTGGAAATTAAACTTGGGAATCTTGATCCCCAATTTCCATTGCGCATCATTTATTAAGTTCTATGTTTAAGTTACCAAACAATGGAAGTATCAATTTCTCCTCTTAAATTCCCAACTTTTAGCTAATTCCTAAGTTATTTTCCTCCATTCAAATGGAGGGGAAATTTTTATTATTGAAACTACTCTTTCTAAATCTCATTAATTTAGTTAATTTTTGTTCAAAATTCAATTAACAACTATAGAAAGAAACACATAATCTGCGACGATCTTAGTGTTGATTACGTGATCAGTGTTATAAAAACACAAATGCATTTACCTAGTGACGCAAATCTCTCCGTAAGGGGAGGGGGTGTGGTTATGTTAAGGGAAAATGGAAATTTAAAAACACAACAAAAATGCAGGGTATATTAGCAAATTTTGGTTGAAAGAGAATGCCCTTATAGAAAACAAAATAAAATGCCCTCAAATACAATACCTTTTTGTGTAATATGGCATTATAGGACAAATAAAATACATGAAGATGGTGTTTTTGAAAATAAGAAATGCATGATGATAATTTGGTAAAGAGTCCCTCACCCTCTCCTAGTTCTATTGTGCATACGATTTATGATTGATTGCTTCCCAACATATCTATCGATAGCGCAATATTGCCATATCCACCAAAATTAGTTAAAGCTTTTGAATATTTTGTTGAAGAAGGATGGAAAAAGAGAAGTTCTTATCTGCAGCTTCAAGTCTTCATCAAGAAGGTATTATCATTTTATTGGTGGATTTAGCTTTATACTCATACACTCTAAATATGAAAGGAGAAATACAATATAATGAACTAAATAAATAACAAATTTTTGGAGATGTGAATACAGAGCTCCTACACAAAAACTTACTTGAGAAAACTTCAATAAACTTTGATATTTCAATCTTACTTAACTTCTCACTTTACACACTAACATAACATGGTTACAATGCCAATTTATAGTCCATAACATTAACTCAACATTAAACCTAATCACAACCATTATACCCACTAAACCTCATATTAACTCCAACTCATAAACTAGGTAATAATAGCTAAACTCTTTAGAGCATTTCCACCCATTTGTCATGGCAAATGGTAAGAGGAAACAATGGCTGTTAGGATTCACGTGAATAGTACATGCCCTTGCAAAAGGCAAGTTGTGTTTCCACTTATTGCCATGACAAAAGGCAATTACTATTCACTTTATATTATTTTTATTTTTTTATACATAAATGATTAATTTTGATAAGATTTTCGGTTGCCACGTGCCAATATTTATTATAAAATTCACATCTCATATTTCAAATAAAATTTTGGATAAGATTTTCGAGTTGCCACGTGTCCATATTTATTATAAAATTCACATCTCACATTTCAGATAAGATTTTCGGTATGCAATGTTTTAAATAAATAGCTATATTATTGAATGTTTTCTTTATTCAATAAAAGACAAACAATACAACATCCCTAATGGTTTTCATCATTTAACCAATCCGTGTTGCTAGGTCCATCGTCACATAAAAGCCTTTTTCTCATAACATCCATTCGTTCTAGCTTCCAAAATGACTTTGTTTCAAGAGACATATGACTTGTATCCATGGTCATGGTTTCCCGATCTTTCTTGTCCATGTCTTGTTTGTGTGATAGTCCATTTCTCTTGCATATGCTTCATCTTGTGCCTTGTCAGCATCATATCTTTTCAAGTCTCTCTCAATTCTTAGTGCGCCGTTGATAGCAATTTGCTCCAAAATTTGTTCACATTCAGTGTTCGAAGTGCTCCCTCTCTTGGCCTTTGTCACATTTCTCCTAATAGGTCTCGACTCCCTTTGGATTGGTGAGTCTTGATCCATCGGGGAGTCCAACAGCAAATTTGATGTCGGTGAATCGTGGAGTGGCGTCTCATTCAACACAATGCTCGGACTTGTGAGAATAATTTTGAATTTCGAACAATTATTCACAACGTCCCAACATTGGTGATTGTTGAAACATTTTTTGCCTTGAACTATGACATTGAACCACATTTGTGCTTGAATAATCTATTAAAAAAATAAAATTGGAAATGCAAGAAAATATCAAAAAATAAGACATTATATTGAATAAAACAACAATTAGAAATATTTTACCTCGTCGCCAAGATTTTCACCACTTCGAATATTCTCCCTTGCTTTTGCCAACACATCTCTCCATTTCCTTAACTCTTCATTCAAAATTTTCCATCTACTAGCCAAGACCATTTCCGTACAAGCCAAACCCGATCTTTTTCTCCACATATGAGAGAACTTCATCTCATTGCCCATGATCGGGCAATGACCAACTTTGACCCAACACTCACACAACAAAATATCTTCCACGGTTGTCCACGAGCCTCCGACTTCGATGGAAGATACCATTTGTATTTTTACACAAATGGAATTTAGTAGTAGAAAATTTGGTGTGAAAAGTGAATAATATTGGAAGGAGAAGAATTTGTATGAAGATTTTGGTGTGGAAAGTGAATAATATTGGTAGGTATTTATGGAAAAAAAAATCAGAACTTTTGGATATTTTTTTTAGCCAAAAAATTGGCAGCTGTTGGATTGGAGCAGAAAGATTGGATCGACCCCCATGAAGCGCCACGTGGCTTTGATCCGTTGGGGGAAAGCAGGGCTAACGCAAGGTTGGCATCAGCGTCACGCGCCAATGGTAAAAAAATTTCAAAATTGTGCACTGATGCACAAGCATGGGCTGGATTTTCCTTGGGCCTTGCCTTGGTTGGTGGCCCCCACATCTTGCCAGGGCTGCTAACTGCACACTGGAGGAGTCTTCACGGGCCTAGGCCCCCTCCTGCCCGAGATGGGGCTGCGTGCTAGAAATGCTTTTAGATTCTAACTTTTTATTTTCTAAACTTCCGACCTTTGAAATTATCCTAACATTCTCTCCCGTAATTTCAAAGTTCATTACTTTTGCACTTTCCCCCTTGCACTTGCTCAATATTGCTTATCTTCATGATGTTCTTCTTATACAAAATATTGCTCCATTAAAAGTTACCAAAAATTTGTATCTCCTTGTGTCATCATAAACCATCACTTGTTATAGAAATATTTCCATTCAATTTTCTTCATTTCTCCACATCTCTCCATCTCATTGTCACCACGATGCTTCAATTCTCAATCGTTGATTGCCTTCACACCACTCAATCCTTTTACCAATGAGGTTGTGGGAGTGATTTTCGTCCCCAAAGAATATTCGTCAATGGATTCCGTCTTCCTCTTCGCTTCTCTTTCTCCCTGTAAAACCAAACGGAGCAAAAGACCACACCTGGGGGGTGTTGGCCAAAGGCCTCTGATGCCTAAGTTAGGTCGAGTGTTTGTAGGAAAACAATAGCTAACAAAAGGGTACGGAGCTCTCGCGGGGAGAGAACCGGGTGGCCGGAGCCTGGTGTAAAAGAGAGAGAGGGATGAGGCGACAAGGAGGAATCTCTGCAGTATTTTGAGAGCTTAGAATGGCTTACCTCATTCCTTGGTGTAGCCTCCTATTTATAGTGGTCTCGGGAGCTAGGGTTTCAGGAAGAATAATTCCCCATATGGAAGGAAATTATTCTTCCCCCCTATTTGGTGAGATAGAGTCAATTAGGGATTTGATTTGGTAATCCCTAATTGAATGACATAAATCTCCAATCAATCAAATCAATTCCCAATTAGGTCAATTAATCTCCAATTAATCTAATAAATTCATAAATCAAATAATCCCCAAATGGAAGGAGATCATTTGACATAGGAATTTATTAAAGGAATAATTTGGTTTCCACAGTTTGCATTGTTCAACTCCTCAACTTTTTCTTCTTCTTCTTTTATCATTCATGGATCCCAATTGTGTTTTTCCTTTTATTCTTTTTCATGGAGCCAAATCACTTATTCTTTCCTTTTCTTTTCTTTTTCTTTTTCCTTCATGGAGCCAAATCGTTCCATCTTCCATGCTTTTCTTTTTGGGTGCTCATTTGCCCCAATCTTCACAGGAATCATTGTTCATTTTTCTCGGCATCCTTATGCCCTTTTTCTTCCTTCGGCATCCTTGTGCCATTCTCTCTTCCTTCGGTATCCATGTGCCTTTCTCTCTTCCTTCGGCATCCATGTGCCTTTTTTCTCGTTGGCATCTTTGTGCCCTTCCTTCTTTGGCATTTTGGTGCACTTTCTTCTTCCTATGGCATCTTTGTGCCTTTTCTTCTCTCTTCGTCATCTTTATGTCATCCATTCTTCAACATCTACGTGCCCTCCATTCTTCGGCATCCGTATATCAAATTCTTAAACTTCATTCTTGAATCTTGGATGATGACACACAAAAACCATCAAGCCTTCAAACTTTTGAGCCTCCGAATATGCTCTAATAATTTTTCAAAGGAGCGTGTCAGCTGTGACCCATTCTTTCGCATAAATGTGCCAAACTTTGATACATTCTTTCACAGGATCGTATCATCTTTGATACCACTTATTGGTGGATTTAGTTTTATATGCTCATACACTCTAAATATGAAAGAGGAAATACAATATAATGAACTAAATAAATAACATATTTTTGGAGATGTGAAGCCCAAATGCTACATAGAGCTCCTACGTAATAATAACTAAACCCTTTAATTCTAACTTTTTATTTCCTAAACTTCTGACCTTTGAAATTACCCCAACACATTTCAGGTATAAAAAAATCCACTTCCCACCCATTTTTGGGGAGAAGCAAACTATGACCATTTGTTTTGAATTTTTTTTGTTTGGCCAGATAATTTTTGAGACTGAACAAGCAATAAAGCAATGAATATATAGCTTTTACATTTCCCAGTCGCCACACATATTTTGTCATTTACACAACCTGCAATGAAAATAAAAAAATTTAGTCCATACTAACCTTCCAGTAAAATCTATCGTTTAAAAAACCGGCTTATAAGGAAAAGGCACTCAAAAGCTTCAAATGTTCTATAATATCAACCTTGGATATTAGCATTCTAACACACAGTTTACAGTTACATCTGAACTTGCCTCTCTAGGGGGAATTTTGATCCTTCGAAAGTTGAAATGCAAGCAAGAGAATATTCCAGGTTGTATGGCAAACCAATGACCATTGTTTAAGCTGCCTCTAAAGATGCCCACCATGGATAACTCAAAAGGGGATTTAAATATTTAAAAAAATATAGCACAAAGATTTTATTCTTATTAAGATATTAGAATTGCTACCCTCTACCACACTACCACTCTCCATTCAATAATGCAAAAAGCAGGGATTTTGTATGACGAAAGGATCCGCATTATTATTACCAACTCATTTCAGTTGGTTTGTCACCATTTGCAATTTTGATTGGTGACCATTTTGAGCTCATCCTTACTGGGGATGGCTATACCTAACAATATATTATGTATATGTTTGTACATAGTCCTTGTATTTATTTGACACTTTGTGGAAATTTCCCACTTTTGATTTAAGATATAAATTTATTCAAGTAGTACAATTTTAATTTGTTTATTGAAAGTCCTGTTTGGGGAGTGGGAATCTGACTAGAAAGTATCCTTGCATCACATAAAAGTCTTTCTTTTTCCAAAATAGGTATCCTTAACGGTGGCAAACCTTCATCAAATGAAACATAATTATACTATTAAACAAATTTGATTTAATTAGCATGTTAAGTGGCTTCCACAATATCTCCTCCATGCTTTCATGGCCTGTCCTTGGCACATGCATTAGGTATCTTAATCAAAATTTATGTCTTAATTAATGAATTTCAATAGTAGAATGTGTGTTTAAGTTTTCTTTTTTTCTTTTTTTTTATAATAAATTTGACAATAATAGTAGTTGCAGACCTGTATTCCTACTTTGACAATGCAGAATGTAATTTATACATCAAATAAAGAGAAAAGAAGGATAAGTTGTGTAATTTTTTTTTGGAGAGGAAACGATATATTGCATTCATAAATCAAGCACAAATGCTATTAGTTATACATGCCAGAACAAGAACGGTTACAAATACCCATATAGAGTTAAAACAAATGTGGACAGCAGGGTTAGTCCAAATAAGAGGTGTGTATCTTTATGAGTAGTGTTTAAGTCTTTGACAAAGTACTAATTATTAATTTTTTTCCCCATAAAGTAGAAGATTAAGGGAACACGCAGAAAACTGGGGAAGAAGGTCAAGTCTTCACACAAAGCCGTAAATTCTACTACTAACTAGAAAAATGAAAACATAATTAAAGATGAAGTTTACTGATGGAAGATGATCATGTAGATGGCCATTAGGGACAAAGTAGTTATAGTGGCACCACCCAACAACAACAAAAAATGATGAGATAAAAACCCTAAGTTAAGTGAGGCTTGGGAATGGTATATAATTTGAAGAATGACCAATTAAATAAGTCCATGGGGCGCCTTTGGGTTGATTTGATCCAATTAGATCAATGATCCAAAACATGGATGAGATGAATGGGTATGATGAGAGTTGATGTATGGTGGGGATTTGGGCAAAAGACCAAATGACAAAAAGAGTGTGTTGTGTTGTAATGATGAAAAATGATTTGTTCCATAGTGGGTGTTGGCTTGGCTTCCATGTGTGCATGTTAGTGATCATACATGCATAGCACCCACTTTGCATCCTCCATGCTTTGCTCCCTTTGCCCTTTTTGTCATTTTCATCACTTTCTTTTTTCCTCTCTGTCTCTCAATTATTTTCCATTTTCCCTCTTCTTTTATGAGAAAATTAGCATTGTTTGTAATTTATAAATTTTGAACACATTCTCTTTTTGTCAAAGCCATCACACGCAACCCAATTTTGATTGTACGGGCATTGCCTAAGGTGGGCCAATTTGTTCAGCTGGGTAGTCATATCATAACCAAATGTTTGTATAGTTATTTATTAGGCTCTCTTTATTGATTTATATTCTGATACATATAGCATTTTATGATCCTTGGACGAATATATAAAAGGAGGGAGATTTTGGAGCTAGAATTATACAGCTATCAAAATCCAACCCAAAATCAAGCAATTGAAAGAAAAGAGATCTTCCGGCCCTTTTTTCATATGCTGGACATGTGAAACACCACCCAACCCTAAAATTGGTGAATCACAGATCACCATACCGCAGATGAAAAGAAAGATTCGACTATAAGCAAAAGCTTTATTTAGGAAAATGATGTTTGATAATGCCAAAAGCAGACGCATCAACATGTTATGGAAGACATGTCTTGATTGAAAAGTGTGCGATGCGATGCGATAAATTTAGGCAACTACTGGTACTTTGCACCTAAAAGGGATATCAAATCACATAAATTATAGGCTTATTTGTTTAAATACCCTATGTGGTTTACAAATTGTCTCATATTACTCCATGACTTTTATAATGGTTCAATTTCTCCCCTGAACTTTCATTCCGTTAGTTTTCAGATAAAAACCATTAAATTCTAGGGTATTTTGGTAAATTTAACTATAAAAATTAAAAAAATTCAAATTAAATATAGAAAAAACCACCTTCTCACACCTCCTCCTCCATCAGTTCCCTCTCTCCTTCGTATCAATGGAGGCCATTGCTTGCCGCGACCACATCAACAAAGAGAACCTCCCTCCTGTCTCTGTCATGGCATATCTGACGAACCCAGTTCCTGAAAATGGTTCTTCTTCCAAGAAATGTAGTAAGAAGATGAGAATAAGGAGGTGTGAGAATGTGGTTTTTTATATTTAATTTGATTTTTTTTTAATTTTTAATAGTTAAATTTACCAGAGAGAAAGAGAGAGAGAATTGATGGAAGAGGTGTGAGAATGTGATTTTTTATATTTAATTTGATTTTTTTTTAAATTTTTAATAGTTAAATTTACCAAAATATCCATGAATTTAACAGTTTTTATCTGAAAACTGAGGGAATGGGGCAACCTTAGTAACGGAATGGAAGTTCAAGGGGGAATTGAGTGATTATAAAAGTCAAATAGCAATCTGAGACAATTTGTAAACCACAAGGGGTATTTGAACAAATAAACCTAAATCATAAATGGTAAATTTTATTTCTAACCAAGGTGGCGAGTCCATAGTGCAATAGCCATCCAAATTGGGTATTGCGACCTCAAAATGAGAGTTATATTATACAACTAGACTAGAAGAAATTCTTTAGTCAAACAGTTGGATCATATTATCCAGCAATCCACACACACACAAATAAGGGATTCTATGTATTTCGGTCCCACATGGCCCTACATTGGTCCCGCTTTAATGTATGGGTTCTTATTTGTGTGGATGGAAGGAGGACGTGATCCATCCTCCGAATCGAAGAATTTCTCTAAAATTAAAGCCCCAAAAAGAGTGTTAAATTTTCAACATTTTCACTTAGTAATATGCAATAATGGAAATAAGTCAAAGCATAGTGAAATGGACCCCAAAGCAAGTTAATCCACAAAAAGAGTGATTAACATCTGTGGAGCCAAAGGGATTAAAATGCTGAAAAGATTAGGTCAAGGAGGAGGGAGGGAGGAGCAGGATGATGTACACGCCATGTTTTTCAAAACGCCTCACTGAATGAGAAGAAAAAGAGGGGGCTGGCTGCTTGGTGCATGTGAGGCTGAATTATTGAAGGTACTCATATGGCATGTAGCATCAAAACGTCAAAATGGATAGCATCTAGCATCTGATGTCAAAATCCTATTGAGGGAAAGTGTCACATATTATGAGACCTCTCGGACCCCATTTTCTAGCCTTTGGAATTAACATTTGACCTAACGTTTTGGTGCTGAATCTCAGCCTCTAAAGACTTGGCCAAAGAAATAGAAACTATGAATATCATTGAAATTTTCGAAGACGAGACGTTTCGAGTTGATTGGTACCTGTGATTAATGGATTATCATGTGCATTGGAAAGGATTAATTTGGGACTGAAGAAGATTTTGGAATGATTTCATGATCTAAAAATAAAAACAGATATTTGAGTTCAACCCATGTCAGGAACAGACATATATATGCATATTTGACATTTACAGAAGAACATGCATGGGTTGACAATTCTTTTGGGTTCGGCCCCCACAACGTTGAAATAGCTTGTTGCGCCAAACCCGTTAACATTGAGCTCTTTGTCAGAAGCCCAGTACCTGACACACCAAAACTCATTGAGAGCCCCAACAGATATGTATATATATATAGTATTTGACACGTAAATAATATAGGAGCTGCAGACTGTACCCTCTCCCACCCTGCTATACATACAGGACAGCAAATACTAATCTCTTGGTCAAATTGGGGAGGCCCCAGGAGCTACAAAATTCATAATATATCATGAGATGTTATTCTTATATTCTTTGAATATAGTTTTGAATTAATGTTGGAATCGGTTGAATCAAGGATTCGAACCCTTAACTCATCATAATTCAGACCCATTTTTCTACGCTCCCTCCCAAATAACTCCAAAGACTAAAAGTTGAAGTAGCTTTTGTAATTTTCTCTTTTTCTTGAGTGCAAACTTTTTTTTTTTTTTTTTTTTAATGAAAAAAGTTGAAGTGGAGATTGGCTATTCTCACCACTAGCATCGGGACATACCTACAATTTCAAACTGGAAGAACTTACGCGTGGCACCCAACTGCCAACACATACATACGTGAAGAAAGAATTATGTGTGGACAAGAAGAGTGAAGACATGGGAAGCAAAAGTTGCTCAATGTTGAAAGTGACCAGAGAGAGAGAGAGGGCCGAGGTTGTGGAAATTGTCAGAAGAGGAAGGGGGTTGGGTTGATAATGTAAGTAAATTTAATGAACGGTGTGGTTGCTAAAGGAGGAGCATTCACAGTCCGTGCTCTCCTGTCTCTCAGACTCAGCAAAACACTCCCTTCATCTTCAGTCTTTACTCTTTCATTGACCATTTTCAGAGTTTGTTTGCCGACAGACCGCATTGTCAGCTTTTATTTATGCTTGTGAAAATTGAACAATATTATTCTTGTTCTCCTAAGTCCCAAACCCTTCATTTATTTGTACCACTTCTTATTTACAGTGCTTTGGAGGACCCATGCGCGGTCCATAGCTGCAAGTTTTAATGGGCTCCCAATTGTCTTACCAGATGGACCTATTTGTTTGCCATAACATTGGCCCAAGCCCAGTAGGTCAATTGCCATAACATTGGCCCAATCCCATTAGGTCGATTAGCCACAACATCTGTTTGTGTTGCCGGAATTAGGGTTGGGCGCGGTCTGATCTGATTTAAATCAGTTTTAGTGCGGTTTTCGATTTTTTCAGTTTTGGACTGGATGTTTTTATTTATTTATATTTTTCATTTACAATAGAGTTGCACTACCATAATAGGACCATCAATATAACTAGATATCAAACTTACTACAAGTATACATCATCCTCACATCCGTGTGAATTGAACCTGAGACATTTTCCCATTAGGTGGAGGCATCAATACCAATCGGTAAGCATTTCACCAAAAAAATTAATAAAGGCTAGTTGGTGAGCATGATTTATTAATTAAGCTAGCTTAGGGGAGAAAAAAAGAGTATGTATAGCTTGTACGTATAGTTTTATCACACAATCCCATTGTTTCATTTCACATCTTACACTAGCTTAATTAGGGCTAGCGTTGAGATGAAATACCTTCATTAACAGTACTGCCTGCAGCTCATCTATATTATCCTCTGAACTATGAATATTTCCAATGGCATCCATTTTTATCCTTCTTGTCGACTTCATCAGAAGGTTGAAAACCACCACAAAAAACAAAGTACAAAGTACAAAGTAGTCCCACTCCCTCCAGGCCCAAAGCCCATGACCAATTGTTGGTGGTATTTGATATTCTATAACAAAGTACAAAGTAGTCCCACTCCCTTCTCATGCACAAAGATTGTGTCGACTCGTCAAACTCCTCAAGCAATCTTGTGGAAGGACACGAAATTGGTGAATCACAAATCAGACGCCCAGAAATGGAAAGCAAGATGCATCAATCAATCATGTTATTAGGAAAATAATGGCAAAAGACATATGCAATGTTATGGAAGACACCAGGTCATAAGCAAAATCGTGGTAAAATGGACGCCAAAACAATAGTTACAAAGTGTGGTTTACATTTCTGGAGCCAAAGCAGAATAAAAAGCTGAAAAGATAAGGTCATGGAGGAGTAACACACACCATGCATTCAAAAGGCTAGTGGATTATTCAGACAAGAAAAAACAGGTTTGCTTGTTGCTTGGTGCGTTATGTGACACTGAATTATTGAAGGGCGGAGCCACACTGGGATTAGTGTGGTTCCGGGCCCCCACTCAAGTTTTTTTTATATTTTAAAAGTAATATACTGTTATGTATATGTCTTTTTCCTTTAACTTTCATTTATTTTTATATTACTCAATTTACTTAAGTTTACAATGTAAATAAGGAAGTATCCCCTATTGGGATTCAAATAAAAATACTAGAAAATCAAATTCCCACCAAATCAAAATATGAAAAATCGGTTTTAGTACAAAATACGATTTAGGCTAAAAATGATGGCTCATTAAGTCAATATATACTTCATACTAAAATCCCATAAAATCAAGTTTTCTTATTTGATGTGTAGGGAATAAAAGCCGCCAAAAATTATATTGAGAAAATGATTATTCTGAAAAACCATTTTTCATACTTAGTCCATATTTTTACATAAAATATTTTTTCATGTATGATATGAATGCATGAAGGGACCTAAGGTTTTTTTTAGTTTGTGAAATTTTGATTTTTTCTTTCTATTGGGTTTAATGGGGGAAAGCTTTAAAGATATTTGCTAAATCGCTACTCTTTGTCTATCTCTTGCAATCTTTCTTGCTTAGAATATATTTGTGTATCCCTTTGTTGAGGACAATTATGATTGCAACCAATAAGCAATATAATTTTTGACATATGTGATATATATATATATATATATATATATATATATATATATATATTATTTTTCGTATGTATTGTGAGTTCGAATTTTGATTCTTTATAATTTGTAAGAGGCCCCCACACACATGAAATCCTGACTTCGCGTAGCATTAGAGAGCATGGCATATAGCATCTAAACGTCAAAGTTCTATGAGAGGAAAAGTTCAACTAATTCTAAAATACTTAAATGTACTAAGAAAAGTTAAAAATTGATAAGAGTTTTGAACCAAAACTAATAGAAATAAAGCATTATTTATTAGATTTTAGGAAAGAAAACATGGTCATTGCATTTCCAAATATGAAAAAGTGCTTGTGAGCTAAACTAAAATTTTCCTGTTTTAGATGGTCACAGATATCATGTCACTTTTAAAATGTGTATGAAATGAGATTGGAAATACTTTTATTGAGAAGATGCAAAGAAAATGATATATGTAAAATCAGGGAGAAGAAAAGTACCATTATTGCGAAGTGACATCTAATTTGAGGACAATATCAATTCAATAACGAAAATGCAAATTGGGGTATAGAGTTTAAAGACAATTGCTATAATTTAGGCTATATATCCGTATGTGGTAGCTTTATCACACACCCCATTGTTCCATTTCACATCTTACACTAGCTTAATTATTAGTAGTGTTGAGATGGAACAATAAACCTTGACTAAACACTAATGCTACTCGATTCCATATCCTCTACTCAAATTTTAAATCCGCAACTTTATTAAATTGTTTAAGTTTATTTTTTTTTCATAGATAATTTTTCTTCATTTAATCTTTTTAAATAATTTCATAATTTAATTTTTTTTAACAATTTGACCTTAAAAAAATTGAAATTCCATAAATATAATTTTATTTGAGAAATAGGTGGGTATTTATAGAGTTTTGGGGTTGGATATGATTTAGATTAATTTAAAATATTATATTAACCGTTGGATTTAAATTTCAATCGTTGGAATTTTTTTTACTGTTGAAATAGCTTGGATTTAATATGGATCGTTGATTTGGGTTATTGTTGGAATTAAAAAAAAGAAAAAAAAGTGTTGCGACACTAGCGCCCATTGATTCCTCCTTGCACATGGGCTACGTTAGCCTTGAGTGGGCTCCACCAAAAAGTTTTCCAGTCCAGGTAATAGCTAGACTGGTATTTGGCCCCAAGTTTTGATTGAGACTGTCTTGGATTAGTTCTGATTGGCTTAAGCTGGATTAAGTACTGACCTATATTTGGTGCTACGTCAGACTAAAGAGCTGGATTGTAAAAATAGTGAAGATCTATATTAGGTGTTGTGTCAGACTAAAAAATAATTATTTTAATAATCTCTCTCTCTTTTTCTGATTTCATTTTTTTTTCTAGCATTTTCTTCTTCTTTTCTTTCTCTCCCTCTTTTATGTATTCTTCTTCTCTCTCTCACTCTCTTTTCTTTTTGTTCTCATATATTTTTTTTTCTTCCTCTTTCATTCAGAAACATTTTTTTCTTTCTTCTGTCTCGAAACCTCCTACTTACCTCTCTTTTTCCACTACGACAAAAAAAAAAGCCTCTCTTTTTTTCCATTCAAAAACACTTTTTTTTTTCCTTTATCTCTCGAAACCACCCTATTTCTCCAGACTAACCCAGAACCTTCATCTCCCTGCTTTAGAAAAAATAAGGAAGCTTGCTTCATAGGCCTCCCTAATTTTGATTTAGGGTCTTTCAACTGGCCTTTGGACTAGATCTGCTTCCCCATCCCCTTCTACTGTTGGAGATCTTTATTGGTAAAGACTTGCTAGATGACAAAGCCAACTCATTGATTCGAGGTCATGAGGCCAATGAGAAAGGGACAAAAATTGCATGAGTCACGGTAACAGCTGAATCCATGAAATGCCAAAAGAATTCAAAAGAAAAAACACAAGAGAAAAATGTTTCACATCACTCCCAAAAGTAGTAATAATCAGTAAAGATTATAAATGTTTTGAGTATTTAACAATAAACACAAGAGAAAAAAAATGAGTCTATTGTTTATTTACACTTGATGTAGCACGGAAACACGTGTTTACAGATAGACAAACGTCTAAATCCGAAAAGATAAATTGAAATCTATCAGCAACTGGAATCCACCAGTAAATATAGAAAATCTCTATATTTGATTAATAATATGATAAAACTTACTGATCAATACAATGTCATGAGTTGACTTAAATAGAAAACAAAGACAACCTAATACTGTAGGAAACTCTAGGTTCCAGAATATTCCTAAAACTTAACTAATAAGAAAATAATTAAAATCCTAATTAAAATCATACCAGGAAAATAATATACTGATTGATAACTTATTCTAGAAATATAAATATAATATAGATCTTCTCAAGAAATCAAGCAACCTGAAAATCCCAACGATACGCCTTCCTTCTTTTCCTAGCACCATAATTGATGCTCAAGCATGATTTTCCATATTTGAAGCCCAATTTTCTAATTTTGAAATTTTCCCATTTTTCAAATTTCCTTCATAGGAACAAACCCATGATTTGTCCTACATTAGACCCTTCACTTGTAAAGAATTTGACCTCGAGTTCTCCTTGAATTGAACTTGGGTAGACATAGAATTTGATTTGTGAATAAACTCGTCAATTCTTGGAGTCCAAACTTCCTCATACTTGGATGGAATAATCATACAATTAATTCCATAAACAAGATTAGAATATGCTAGTTGATAATCAAACTCCTTGAATAAATGCGTTTCCTCCTCAAATTCAGATTTATTCATACCTTCAAATTTTCCCTCCGTCTTGTGGGTTATTAGATCTTCAATTAATTCAACGTCCATTACAATTTCTTCTTCTTTGACTTCTTCCTCCATCTTTTCTTGGCTCGCCATAAATTTGGGTTGATCAATCTTGTAACCATTCCTTGACAAATATATATTATATTCAAAAGGAAAGAATTTTTCCACAGGAAGTCTCTTCATCCTATGCCAAGAAGCGATACGATTTTTACCTTGTTGCTTCATAGATTTTCGCATCTGATCCCACCAAGAAGCGACATCGCCTCTTAAACATGACATAACAATTTTCACAATTTTCTCTTCTGAAATCGCTATTGTATCAAATATTTCCTCTACATCTGCAACCCATTCGAGAAAATATTCAATGCAGTCATTTCCCATAAAGCAGGGAACATCTGCAACATAGGATTGATGAGGTTGGCTTTGGGCAAATCCACCAGCGCGTTCCCCTTCAATATGTGATATTTCCCCACGACAAATGTTGATGAGGTTTGCGTACCTCCCAACACCTCTCATCATCAAACAAGGCAAATCTTTGTTTCAAATGAAGACCCGCTCTTATACCACTTGATACAGCGAGATATAAGGGATATGGAGATCAAACGATAACCCTACAAGTAATAATGTCGGAATTCACCAACAAACTGGAATTCACCAGAGAAATTGAGTAAAACTCAAATATATTGATTGAAAATAAGATGATAACTAAATAATACAATGTCATGAGTTGGCTTAAATAGAAAACAAAGACAACCTAATACCGTAGGACACCCTAGGTTCTAGAAAATTCCTAAAACTTAACTAATAAGAAAATAATTTAAATCCTAATTAAAATCATATCAGGAAAATAATATATTGATTGATAACTTATTCTAGAAATATAAATATAATATAGATCTTCTTAAGAAATCAAGCAACCCGAAAATCCCAACGATACGCCTTCCTTCTTTTCTTAGCACCATAATTGATGCTCAAGCATGATTTTCCATATTTGAAGCCCAATTTTTTGATTTTGAAATTTTCCCCTTTTTCAAATTTCCATCGTAGGAACAAACCCATGATTTGCCCTACATCAACACTTAATTAACTTGATTTTCAAATAACATTCGATCCAGCTAAGTTATGGTGTCACTTTTATATCATAAGTGACATCACAATTGTCACGTCCCAAAATCGAGACACTTGACAGCGGCACGTACCTTGAGAATCCTGAAAATATAACACCTAAGTCCAAGGATTATGCTCCCAAGATTCTCAAAATACGCTAAACCTTTATAAATAAATTAAAACGGGTTCGATCAGAGTGTTTAATAACAGTGAAAAAATAATTTATAATATTATACCAAATTTATTTGAGAGTTAAACCAACCCCATAGGTCATGGAATAGTATCAATAACCTCAGAAATTATTTTATAACCAATAATGAAAATATACCAACCATCTAGAATTCAAATCCATACATATATAGTGAAGCATGATTTGCGGTGATGAATAGGGTTCACAACCTGACAACAACGTGTGACACGAGCCAAAGGCTGACAAGTGAGGAAGTCACATCAAGATGTCACCCACGAAAGGAATCAACAACAAAAGTAGGGGTGAGCATCACATACATTTGCCCCGTAAGAAGCTCCCGACCAGGTTTAAAAGTAAACAATGAAAATAATAATAATATATTGAGCTCTTGATTTGATATAGAAACTAGTGAAAGAATATGCACAAACACAAACCGTATCCATTTATTGTGGATCCAAAACCAATTGGCATGCTCAAGCAATTTTCGTAAACATTTTTCGGAACATTCCTGTATCCATGGAACAAAATATCCATAATATCCCGATATTTTCATCGAAATTTTCGTATTTTTGGACTACCGATATTTCCGATACCATCGATATTTTAGACCTCTATGGACCAAAATATCGATAATATTGACGACATTGACCGAAATATCGATAATATCCCAATATTTCCATTGAAATTTCTGTATTTTTGGACTACTGATATTTCCGATACCATCGATATTTTATTCCTTGCTGTATCCAGGGTCTTAAATATGGAAGGTTTCGGAAATATCGGTGGTTCAAAAACACGGAAATATCGATGGAAATATTAGGAAAATATCTATATCGATAAAAATTGGATAAAAACCATGAAAATTGTGATAAATACATGAAATTTTTTAATGAAACTTTATAAAAAGTTTATTTAGTCAATCATCTGTTATTTTGACACAAAATATTGGAAGGAAATGCATTGCATAGTGGGTTTGAGTGATTTAAGTTGATTATATTGTGAGCTAACAAACGCTGTGACTTAGAAAATCTGGAGTAATTAATGAAAAAAAAAATTAAACATCCTCTAGTAATTTATTTATCATTTTTACTTCAATATTTTACACTTTATAAATTGCATGGTAAGATACATGAGTAACCTTATTTCACGTTATTCACTGGACATGGTACACGTTCTTATATATTTTTATTTATAAAAAATTGAAAAATAATTTAAGATGTAAATCAACTTGATTTGTCATGAAAATTAGGCACTTTACCATGCGTAAAAAATTATATTGAAGATTGAAAATCAACTAAGAACATAAATAAATTTATCCAATAAATAAATAGGAAATAAATAAAATGATTATAGAGATTTAAGTAATTAAGCAACAATTTGAAGGGAAATTTAGTAATGTAAGTACTTATAATGAATAATAAAATAATCAATAACATTAAATGGATTAAATAGGAAAGAAATAAACTATATTAAGTAATTAAGTAACTGATCAACAATATAAAATAATAAGTAATTATGTTAATTTCTATTTTGAGAAACAGCTCGCAATAGTTATAAATACGATATTCCATATGTAAAAATCACAAAGTGATAACTAGCGTGGTGGTTAAGTGGCCACGGATCCTTGGAAAGGGGAGGGGTTCGAACCCCCCTATGCGCGTGCGTGAGTTTAAGTGATTTCTTTCATTATTTTTGAAAGTTCATGTCGCGATATTATCGATAACTTCGATAATATCGCGATATTTTGACCATTTCCAGCTGCCTTTGAACGAAAATATCATTACCAAAATATCGGCGAAATTATCGAAGAAATTTTCGATAAATTGATGATACATAGATGGAAATGTGCAAAACGCTGCCCAAAAAAAAAGATAATTTCGCCGAAATACTGGCAAAATTATTGATATTTTGTACCTTGCATGTATCTGCTTGTCTGACAACCGATCATTTAAGGCCAACTACCCCTACTAGAAATTATAATTAAATCCAACTCCTCTGGTATGGTAGCGAGAGTGTCCATTTCAATCGGTAACACCATCGACTATACCTAACGTGTGGGGTATTGGTAAAGTCTATCCACGTAACCCCTTCGGAGTTTTAGGAAATCGAAAACCAAGTAAGTAACTATGCTTCTTTCACCCTCAGGTCGTCGAGAATAATGCCCGCATGAGTATACCCTCAAACTATGGAGAACCAAAGCCAAGCATTCATAAAACCAAACCATGTGGTAATCATAAACAGTGCAGTTATGTAGATTGTAGTGCTCATTCTCACGATCACGTAGGAGAAAACGGTTCATCAATCCGAGCTCCAGAGAGAGTAATGAATTTAAGAAGATTTTTGAAGAAAATAAAAAATTTCTTCAAATAGAGGAAGACGAAGAAGCGAACGCGGAAGAAGAAGAGGATAAAGGAGAAATGTCGGCAAAAAAAAAAAAATCGCATGTGAACAGTACCCAATAGTAACATGAACAAGGCCAAATAGTAACGTGAACAGTGGCACCTCCTCATTGGTTCAACTTCAATAATTCATTAAAAATTCATCTGGACTCCGAAAATTACCACACGTTTGTAGCGATGTAAACTATTTTTCTATAATATCAAATTACAAAAATTCCAACTTCAAAATATCAAGAAATAAATCCTCCCTTGAATAAACCAATAGTTATTTCATGAAAATCCAAATTACCACAAATTGGATCGTGAAATTTTTATTGTAAGTTTAACAAATATTTGGAAATTTTCGGACCGCCACACCAATGATTAATTATTAAGCTAGCTTAGTGGCACAGAAAAAATATGTATTATAATTTTTATATATAGTCTTCATGTGTAGTATATGTATAGTTTTATCCCACACCATTGTTCCATTTCGCATATTACACTAGCTTTATGATTAGTGTTGAGATGAATCAATAAACCTTGGAAAACACTACCTGCACGCTGCTGCTTAATTACATATATCCTCTCTATCTGAATCTAAACCATGAACACTCCTATTGCAATTTTCCTTGTATCCATTTTTATCTTTCTAGTCAACTTCATCATCAGGTTGAAAAGCAGCCAAAAAAACAAAGGAGTCTCACTCCCTCCAGGCCCAAGGCCATGACCAATTGTTGGTTGTGTGCCAGAAATGTGGAGGAACAGACCAGCATATAAATGGGTGCATAGGGTTTTGAAAGAATTTAACACTGATATTGCGTGCATACGCCTAGGAAATGTTCATGTCATACCAGTGAAATCACCAGAAATTGCCAGAGAGTTTTTAAGAAAAAATGATGCAGTGTTTGCATCAAGACCTATCACAATGGCCACTCATCTTTTAAGCAGTGGGTTCCTGACGGCAGGGGTTGTGCCTTGGGGAGGCCAGTCGAAAAAAATGAGAAAGGTTTTGATTGCTGACGTGTTCAATCATTCTAGGGTTGAATGGCTACGTGGTAAGAGAAACGAAGAAGCTGATAACCTTGTTAAGTTCCTATACAATCAGTGCTCGTCCAATCCGAACGGTTCGGTGGTGAATGTCAGAACTGCAGCTCAATTTTACTCAGGAGGTGTGATGAGAAGGATGATGTTCAACACAAGGTACTTTGGCACAGGGAGAGAAGATGGAGGGCCTGGCTTTGAAGAAGAGCAACACGTCTCTGCGCTTTTGACCATCCTCCTGCATGTGTACGCTTTCTGCGTATCGGATTATCTTCCATGGCTGAGAGTGTTTGACATAAGCGGCCATGAGAAAAAGGTGAGGGGTGCTTTGAAGATCATCAACCAATATCAAGACCCTCTTATAGATAAGAGGTTGAAAGAATGGAGAGATGGAACGAGGAAGGAGCCTGAGGACCTGCTTGATGTTTTCATTTCACTCAAAGATGCAAATGGACAGCCCTTATTATCAGGTGAAGAAATCAAAGCTCAAATCACGGTGAGATATTCTTACCACTAATTTTTTCAAGTAGTAAGGATGCTTAATTTGTCAATGTTTTTATGTTTATTTTTATTCAAGCGATTATTACGGGAGGTGATATTCGAACCATCACTTCAGGTCTTAACCCCACTTGCTAATTTGTCAATATTTATTGCGCTTAAGTGGTGTTTATGCCTAAATACTAAACTCTAAACTCTAAACGCAAAATATGATATGATTTTGACGTTTTGGACTTGAGCAATGAGGAGCGCAGAAAACAAAAGCAATTGATCCTATTTCTTAATTTTTCATGTACAAAGTAAGAAACCAACTTATATATACATGTTCTTGTGCATGATCAGGAACTACAGCTTGCAACAGTGGATAATCCTTTCAATGCAGCAGAGTGGGCTCTATCAGAAATGCTCAACCAGCCTGTGATGCTAAAAAAGGCAGAAGAAGAGCTTGATAGGGTAGTGGGAAAGCAGAGGCTTGTTCAAGAATCTGATGTCCCCAAGCTCCCTTATATAAGGGCTTGTGCAAGAGAAGCACTTAGGCTGCATCCAGTTGCACCATTCAACCTCCCCCACGTGTCCAACGCAGACGCTGTAGTAGCAGGCTACTTCATCCCAAAAGGGAGCAGTGTTCTGCTAAGCCGCTTAGGCCTCGGGCGCAACCCGGAAGTGTGGGAAAACCCACTGAGATTCAACCCGGAACGACATCTGAATGGAGATGCTGATCAACAAGTGAGGCTGGAAGAGCATGAGCTGAGGTTCATTACATTCTCTACTGGAAGGAGAGGATGCATGGGGGGTGGGCTTGGGTCTACCATAACTATCATGCTTCTAGCAAGGCTTTTGCAAGGGTTTGCTTGGAGCATGCCACCCAATGTGGACAAGATTGACCTCACTGAGGCTCTCTCCCTCTTCAAAGCCAAGCCTTTGTTTGCACATGCTAAACCTTGCTTGCCTGCTTCTCTCTACATGGTTTAGTTAGATTCCAACTGTACCAAAAGCCTAGCTTTCATCTTAAATCCAAAGCCTAGTTTTTTTTTTCTTTCTAAACCTCTTTTGCTATGTTCCTGGGAGGGGAGAGGAGGCCACTCCTCTCTCTCACTCTCTCTCTTTTCCTTACCTCCCAACTTATTTTCCCCTTCCCCATCTACTGGATTTGAGGTTTTAATTGTGGGGAGGTTACTTGTGTTTAGATTTGCTTGGATTTGGGGTTTTATTGGTTGGTGTTTTAGTGGTAAGGTGACTAGCTGCAATCTCGGTGGTGTTCTATGTCTCCAAGGCGGCGACGACATCTGTGGTGGCGGTGGCAACAATGGCTGTAGTTGCTCTTGTTGTTGTTGGTTGTTTGTTTGCAGTTTTCTTATTTGGTAATAATTGCATCATCTCTTTGTGAGTTGAGTGTTTGATTGTTTTCTAGTCTCTTCTTGTATTTTGTACTTATGAGAGTTCAAAGTTGTAGTCATGTCTGGTTTGTTCAGGCATGCAGTTTTTATGCCAAAATTTCTCTGACCTTTTGTGGTTTATATCTGGATTAACCCTATGTGGTTACTGTGCTTCCATACTTGTATTACCCCTTTGTGGGCATTTATATTTGCCCTTGTGCCTGATGATCTTTGTGCTTAATTTATGAATAAAATTATCACTTTTTCTCTCTTAAAAAAAACCTAGTTTTCATCTTAAATCAAAAGCCTAGCTTCAAGGAAGTGGGAGATTTCAACAAAGTATAAGAAAAATATACGAAGACTAGTGCCATATATTACATCAAAAGCTTTAAAGAATTATAGTCTTACATCAAAAGCCTATCTTATGGGATGAGCTGAAAATGGTCGCCGATCAAATTGCAAATATGATAAATTAATTGACTAGACTCTGGATCATTCAATCCATTACATAATTCTATTAATTAAAATTGGAGCCAAGCATATTGCACTACAAGAAAAAAGGTCAGTGACCAATTTCTTTGTGACCAAATAAATAATAGTCACAAATACAGTAAATTTAATAAGTAATAATACTACATGGTCACTAAAATGATTGGCCATCTAATTTTTAATGACTAAATTTGCTGACCAATATTTAAATTAGTCACTGAAAAAAAACACTTAAATTATGTAATTAGTGACCAACACATATGCCAAAGTAGCCTTCCTTCTCTTATTTGATACATCAGTGACCAATTAACTTTTTTTAAACTTTTTTTTTTCAAAACACGGAGGAGGTACCGCATCAAAAAGAAAAAAAAAGGCGGAGTGAGTCAAGAGCGAAATCCGAGCGAGACCAGCACGAGACCAGAGCGAGCGATACCGTCTTCTTCGATGAGCGAGCGTCTTCTTCGTCTATGTGGTTTCGATTTCTAGGTTTTCTCCCAATATCATGTGAGCTTTCTATTTCTCATTGGTTTCAATGTTAGTTTTTGATTTAATTTGAGTTTGATTTGAGTGCGATTGTGACTTTGAGTCTGATTCTCTATTCACTGTGATTTTAAGTTCCACTGTGATATCAATTTTCCTAACTATGATTTTGTTTTGGGTATATTTTGTGTTTATTTATCTTGGAGTCTTCAACTTAGTCCATGCAGGCTTTGATTTGATAAATAAAGGCTTTAAGCTAGATTTTGTGTCCTTAAATCAGCTAGGTTCGTTTGGTATTCAGGCAGAGCTTGATTTTAGGTTCAATTTTGATTTCTCTTTCAATTTCGATTTTGAGGTGTGATTCCAAAAAACTTGATGCCCTAACTTCCTAATTGGTGTTGCAAATGTTTCGATTTTGAGAAATGACCTTGAGGCTAATGAGATCCTATTATGAAATCAACTTTTGAGACCATTAGCTTCTAAGTTTTTTTTTTTTTTTTATAATAATTTTTTTAATATTTCAGTTTCTAAGTTTTTTTTAACAGGTTTTAAATTGCTATGGTTCTGTTTATGTTTAAGTTTCTATTTCAGTTTCAGTTTCTAAGTTTTTATATAATATTATATAGGTTTTAAATTGCAACGAGTTTAATTAATTTGGAATATTGGATGTAGAATGATGAAGTTGCAACGAAATGGTTCAACAACCCAGCAGTTAGGGAAGCAATTGATACTAAGCCAGTAAGCTTGCTTGCTTTTGCTGTGTTGTGCTGTGCATCATCAGATACGTATATATGATGATTTTCTATTGAAATCACACTCAGCCTTGCAAGTCAGGTGCATTATTATGCAAGTTATTTGATGACACAAGTAATAATGAATGAATGACAGGAAAGTGTGGCTGGTCCTTGGGAGTTATGTACAGGCAGAATAAGTTATTCTCATGATGCTGGAAGTATGATCCCTTACCACCAAAATCTTACAAATCAGGGATACAGAGCACTCATTTACAGGTCTGTCTGCATTCATTTACATGGAATGTTATAAACAAATTAATATCTTTGCTGGAAGTAATAATATATATATATATATATATATGTGTGTGTGTGTGTGTGTGTTCCATACACTGAGAGCCAGGCACGGACCAAATCACTTGGATATCAAATTGTACATGAATGGAGATCTTGGCATTCCAATGAACAAGTTGCAGGGTACATTATCTACCGATTAATTGTGCACTTCAAAGCACCACCATACATTATCTTGGACAAGGATGGTCCACTTTTCTCTAAACCCCCCATGTTTTCTTTTCTGATAAAATCATAGTATATATATGCAGTTACTCACCTCCTCCATATATGTGGCAGTAAATGATTAACCAAAATAAAAGATACTTTTTCCACTGGTCCTCCACTTTTTGTTTGTTTGATTTCTTTTATCAAGTTCTTAATAAGATTTGTGTTATCTGCTGCAGATACTTGCAAGCATATCAAAATAACCTCACCTTTCTCACCATCGAGGTCATACTTGCAAGCATATCAAAACAACGAGCAGTCTTTTACTTTAACAACCAGCAATGAAGTTACATTAACATATTTTGATGAAAACATATATTTCTAGCAGTCTTTTACTTTCTGGAACTTTTCCAGTAGTCTATATTTCTAGTATATAATTATTTGTTGTTTAATGCAGGTGTTATGGATAAATTTATAGTCTATCAGAGGACATAGGACAAATGACAATTTAATAGTGATGAATCTTATGCTCTTTGTTTTTGGGAAACAATTGACATTTAGGTTCAATTTAAATACCTAGCATTAATTTTAGTTTTTGAGATTTGAGACATTTTGTGAATTTGTTGGAGAATGTTATAGATGTATGGATTGCTTTTGAAAAGGTGTATGAATTGCTTTTGAGATCTACATCACTATTTAAAAAGAAATTAATTGTGATTTCATATTATAATTCAATAAAGAACAGGGATATGTAAACCTAATTAGCTACCAATCTTTTGAAATACATTAGTGACCAAGCAAGCAGGTCATTAATGTGGGCACGTGACCCTCTTTCAGTGACCAAAATGAGTGTTTTGGTGACCAAATTGTAGCCCTTTAGTCACCAAAGTTGTGGTCACTAATCGCACTTTTATTAGTGACCACACTGGCATAATCACTAATTCGTTGTGTTGTCGTGACCAATACTTGACATTGTCCACCAAATAGAATTTGTGACGAGCTTCTAGTGACCACCCAGTGACCACCAATATTTGGACACTGATTGCATCCAGTGACCAAAAAGGGTAGTTTCTGTGACCAAGTGGATGTCCACTAATACCTGTTTTTCTTGTAGTGTTGATTGTCATCGCCAACAAATAGGATAGAAACTCTAGTATAACATGTTGTATGCTCCTTTTTCTCTATCACTACTACAAAAATTGCAATAGACGACGGTAATTTACCGTCGTAAATTTAGTTTTTCAACCGTCGAGAAATCGATCGACATCTTTTACGCATAAAACCACGACGTAAAATCCTGTCGTCTATTATTTATAAAGACGACGCTTTTACTCAAAACCGTCGTCTATTAGACTTAAAGACGACGGTTTTTATGAAAGACATGTCGTCTATTATATGTAAAGACGACGGTTTTAATGAAAAACTGTCGTCTATTATATATAAAGACGACAATTTTTATGAAAGAACTGTCGTCTATTAGATGTAAAGACGACGGTTTTATGAAAGAATTGTCGTCTATTAATGTAAAGACGACGGTTTTTTTGAAAGAACTATCGTTTATTATATCCAAAGACGTAGTAATTTTACATTTTAGCTTTTTTTTTTCTTGCTTCCAATGGTTCTCTACAACGATTTTAGCTAAAAAAAACAACCATAATGCTTTGTGAACAATAAATTCAGCTCCAAATAATCCACACCATACATATATATACTCAAAAATCATTTGTTTCATAAAACTTAAAGATTCAATAGTAATTACATAGTTTACCAATCTTCATTCCTACTATATATCCATACAAAATATCATATCCATAGCATTAAACTATAATTAGAAAAAGAGGGGCTACATGTGATTGCCCATAAATGCTGCCCATTCGAGCCGAATTTCATCAATTTGTTCTTGTGTGTATGAGTTAGCGTTGCCTTCTTGCACCGCAAAACCAGGATTAAAAAAAGAAGCAAGTTTTAGTCGAGAGATATATTTATAATCTTTTATGTGCCCTTTCCTTTTGCAAGAGGAAACAAGAAACAAAGGCCAGAAGGGGAGCATAACTTATTTGGATTTCCATATTGAAACTGCAAATGTTCAAACAAATTATCTTCACTAATTTGAGAAACTGAAAACCGAGTGATAAAACTAAGAAAGAAGTAACATTTACAACTATAACAGAAATTTAATGATATGTACCTCGACTTGGAATAATCTAGTGTTGGTTGTGATATCTCAAGGCCTTCCTTTTGAACAATGGATACATACCTAAAAGTATGTCGATTAGGTTAGAATGTTTAACGCAAAATCATTAAATAAAGTAGGACAAGCAAGAGAAAATAGTAGAATTTGAATAATTTGGGAGGGGAGAGCAATCTGATACGACGGAGGATGGAGACAGAAAAATTTAAGGTTAGAATATGCGTTGAAGAAAGATAGCGAAATGTTATATATATAGGGTTTAGGGCAAATTCGAAAAATTACAATTCGCGGTCAAATTTTTCAAATGACCGCGTTTTTAAAGACGAAGAAAAGTAAAATTAAAACGTCGTATAAATTAAAATATACACGACGGTTTTTAAATAATAGGGTCGTTATAAATATATACTACGTCAGTTAGTTACAAACAAAGTCGTTGTAAAATATTTTCACGACCCTCAGCATAAAACCGACGTCTTAAATAAAAAATAACTACAGAGAAATAAAACTTTGTGTTAAACAAGAAACTAAATATACAATCTTTCTTGGGAACTCAGTTGTTGTTTTACACCCAACCGAAGTTCTTAGATGGGTTGGGTGTAAAAACACAACTGAGTTCGCAAGAAAGACATTTTTGCATGACAGAAACTATACAGAGAGGTGAGAATTGAGATACTGAACGGATGGACTAAAAACTCCAATTTAAACGAATTATTTCGAATTGAAAAACTAAAAGTGACTTTATTACGACTTGGAAACCGAAAAGGGCCTTTATTTCGACTTGGAAACCTAAAAGCCGCAGTTTCAGTCCCCAATTTCGCAGTCAAAGCGTGCCGTTTAAGTTCGAAAGTTTCGAAGTTGAAAACTACAACGACGGTATTTATTTTTTCAGTCGTCTTTTTACTGACGTTTATTTCGACTTTTGTTGTCGTGCTTGTTTTAAACAACAACGACGGTATAATTAATAGAAACGACGTGAAAGTAGATGTACAACGACGTTATTACGTGAAACGACGTTGAATTAAATTTAGACCGTCGTGGATATGTTCAAAATTACACGTCGGTATGTACTATTATACTGCCGTGGTATATTAGGGTTTCATACGTTGCTTACTAAAAAGTTAGCGCCGTTCTTTTTGAATTATAGACGACCCAATTTATAATTTGACCACTGTCTGAAGTTTTGTTCAATAATTGTTGCGCTGAAGTTAAACGACGTGGTAAATCACATTAAAACGTTGGCATTATAGGTCAATCGTCGTCTATACTATCTACGTCGGTTTATTTTGAACTACTGCTGTGAAACACAACACGAAGAACTGCCGTTCTGCACAACCACGTCGCTATATTATATTATGACGACGTGGTAACGATTTACCACCACCTTTTACTTATAAGAAATATCGTAGTCTAACGTGTAATACGGCGTAAAATAATAAAAGACAGACGTGGATATTTTTAAAATTAGATGGCGTTCTGTATGTATTGTAGCCGTGGTTATTTAACTTTACATGTCGGTAATTATTAAATTACGGTCGTATTAAATAGTAATTGATACGTCTGTTAATAAGACAATTACCGTCGTGTTTATTGGATGTTCAAAACGGCGGTATTATATGTAAAACGTCGTCTATAATTACTACGTTGGTATATTTACACATACCGTCGTTGTTTATTTGTTATATGTTTTCTTATCGGAATGACATGTTTTATAAGACGACGCTTTTAAAGTTTCATGCGTCGTGTTTTAAAAATACCCAAATGAATTTCCAATTTTTAGGTGTTTTAGGTTCTGATCCACATCGGTTTTTATATTACCGTCGTCGTTTAAAATTTAACGACGGTATTTATTTTGTCCGTCGTCGTTTTACCGACGTCTATTTCAATTTTTGTAATAGTGTATCTCTCTCATCACATGATTAATCATGTGATGAGAAAGATAAGAGAAACGAGTAAAAAACAAGATCTCCCAAGGTATTTAAGATACGAAATTGTATGTGACGATAATACTGTGTTCCATGCCCACACTTATCAACATATTGTGAACGTGAACATTATTCTTGTGATTCTTTGTTTATCTACATCTATTTAGAGCACCACCTTCCGTAACATTAACATTGGGCCAGTAGGTCGATTTAGGTCAGAGTAAGTTTTGTGCATGGTTCTCATCTCACTGGATGATGCTAATGTTCCATTCCTTCTTCCATGAAGAAATAGATTACTAGAAAAATTATACGATTAAAATGTGATTTAGAGGTAAAGGACCTACTAGTGTAGTGGTTTGTAGCAATTGTTTCTCTAAATAAGGTTCTAGGTTCGAGTACTAGAATCCATATAATGTGCATGCGTTTAGTATATTTTCGTCAATCTCAATAGGAAATGTTCTAAAAAAATTGTGATTTAGAGAAACTCTTTTTCTTTTTGGAAGCAAATTGAAGTCACTGCAAACCCCATGCAATACAACTATCTCCACCTTTTAATCAACCCAAACAAATATAAATAGTCTTAAATTTTTTTAATTTTGGATTAATTTGTGTCGCAAATTGCATGAAAGTGCTATAGTGCAACTTTCTTACATTTTTTTTGTTCCCTCCTCATGTTCTCTATATATCTTTCAACTTCTATTGCACTTAACTCAATTTTGGTCCTTGTAATTTGGCACTTCAACCACTTTTGATTATGTAGTTTCAAATCCGTCAATTTTGACCATGTAGAATTCATATTTGTTGCAATTTAAGGAAAAGTTAGTATTTCTATCAATTTCTTTGACGGTGACAGGGGCAATTTTGTCAACCCTAAATCCTTGAGCGTAAACACTCGTTTGAAGCTCTCCCTATTTCATATTAGGGCTCGAAATTGGTCATTTGGGTTTAGGGTTGAATAATGTGTTGATTAATAATTGTATCATGAATAAAAACATATTTTGATGCAGGAGTATTTATAGGGCTCTCCAAAAAGCAGTTGGGCTTTTAGTCAATTAGGGCTAGGGTTCTATTTACTTTAAATTATTAGTTACTTCTTTTGTTTTCCTATTCTTACTAGGATTTGTTTCAATTCCTGTTTAGGTTTTTAATTTCCTATGTCAATTAGGTTTTCTATATTCTAGTATAAATAGGCTATTTAGAGACTCTTGTATTTAGTTTTGTTGATGAATATAATTTCATACTTTAGTCTATAAGTTTCTATTGGAATTTTGCCCTAGAACTCAATTATCTTTGTTCCAACTTCGATTCTACTGCTTTATCCTTCTATTCTCTGTATTTTGGGTATGTTTGTGGACGAGGGATAAAATTGGTATTAGAGCCTAGGTTAATCCTTGTTCCACACCATGGTTGGATGTGCTCGAGGTTGTGGACGAGGGAACCAAGCCTAACAAACAGAGATGGCTGAGATGTGGCATAGGATGAAAGAGTTGTCGAGAGCAGTGCAAGCCCTCCAACGACAGGAATGCGCGGAAGCCTATATGGAGATTCCAGAAGGCAACCGCAAACCCTTAGACATACCGGAAGGTGGTCGTAAGGATGACTTTTAAGAAAAGGTAAACCCTTTTCATGAAGTTGGAAACCATGATGATGGTGATAGAGGCAGATTGGAAGGAGTGGTTCGCTCTAATTCTTCTATTAGTTCCCTAGATTTAGATATTCCTCTCGTATTTTATCGTTGTTTAGAAGACGATTGTGAAATTTGTTTTGGGGTGGAGAAACTTTTTGTTAAAGTATTTAGTGAGAGTAAAGAGAAAGTATCATATGAAAATTTGTTGAAGCAAGGGGGTCTTGAAGGCATCGTTGAAGATGATAAAGAAACACTAAATTTTCGAGACCAAGTGGATGGTTTAGAAACTGATAATTCTGAGTATGTTGATCTTCTTGGGATTGATGCTTTTAATTTGCAAATTGCCAAGAGCTTCATTGATCTAGTCAATCTACTGTCTTTTGGATTAAAGGTTCTTTGGGCTGCGAGATTGTCTACTAAAGATAACTGGTATTGTTCAAAAAGGCTTAAATATTCTAAGTATCTATTTCTTTAAAGTGGGAAGGTTCAATTTCAAGGCCATATACACAGTTTATGCAAGCAGAGGTTCTGTTTAGACAGTTTTCATCACAACATTGGCATTCGAGGATGAATTCTTCTCAATCTGGTGGAATTGATGCAAGAGAATGATCATTAGTGTTCAAGAATGGTTCAATATTAGAGCCTAGGTTAATCCTTGTTCCACACCATGGTTGGACGTGCTCGAGGTTGTGGACCAGGGAACCAAGCCCAATAAACAGAGATGGCTGAGATGTGGCATATGATGGAAGAGTTGTCGAGAGCGGTGCAAGCCCTCCAACTACAGGAATGCGCGGATCCCAATATGGAGATTCCGAAACGCAACCGCGAACCCTTAGACATACCAGAAGGTAGTCGTAAGGATGACTTTGAAGAAAAGGTAAACCCCTTTCATGAAGCTGGAAACAATGATGATGGTGATAGAGGCGGATTGGAATGAGTGGTTCGCTCTAATTCTTATGTTTCTTCCCTAGATTTAGATATTCCTCCCGTATTTGATAGTTGTTTAGAAGACGATTGTGAAATTTATTTTGGGGTGGAGAAATTTTTATATTTTCTACTGTGGGACCCACCTGTGTGGATCCCCCTTTTATTGGTCATTCTCTTGTCTCTTTTTTTTTCCAATTTACCTGACCAACGACGGCCTATGGAATATTCTTGGCGCATTCCTCCATCAAATCCTTCCCCAGCGGCGTCGTGCCGGACGCGATGAACTCAAGCGACAACAAGTTGTTGACGCTCAAAAATGGTTCATCATTTTTGGGCTCAACTTAGAGATGAGGTGTGATGGATGAAGGTGAGGACCTTCGGTATGTGTATGAAGATTTGGGCAAGCGTATACATGGTTCACCCTTAATGAATGGGCTACGTCCACGGAGAAGTATTTTCTCATTAATAATGTGTATTTTACATTTGTACAAGGGGCTGGGCCCAAAGATAAAGAAAAGAAGGGCGAAGCCCATGACTAAAGATAATGCCTAGCATAGGGGGATCCTTTTCTAAGTGGAGAGTGGTCTCCTTATATAGGTGAAGGGAGGTCCTCACTTCTTGTAATATTTCAATGTGGGACTCTTTGCCTTACTTGGTTTTGCTCATAGTTGCTTGGTTAGATATGGCATCAACACAAGTCTTACTTCTCGACAATACTCTGCTTTGCCAGTGCGATCATCACCGGTGGAACGACGAACAGATGAGTGACCCTGTACTTTTCCACCGCCTTCAGCGCCCTGTCGATGTCAAACTTCGCCATCGAAACGATAGCGTTTCCTTGCCGGAGCTGCGAGTACGTAATCACCGAGAGCCTGAATATGTGAAACATCGGAATGAAACACAAGAACACGTGTCTCGGCTCGCCGTACTGGTCTAATCCATCGTGACCATCAATGACATCCTAATGAAGTTCCGATGCGTCAGAATCATTCATTTGCTCTTCCCTGTCGTCCCGGAAGAGTAAAGCAGCGCCGCCATGTCACTCTGCTTCACACTAATCACCGGTAAATATGAAACTGGATACGGATCCTCCGAAATTTTGACCAAATCGGAAATGTAACTTATTGTTGGATTTGGAGCCCCGATTGAAGATCCTAATAGGATAGTCCGGAGATTGCAGCTCTCGATCTTTGGCCAGAGTTCGGGGATGGTGATTACGAGCTTCTGGTGGTAGTCGTTGACTTGATTTGAGAGCTCGGAGATGCTGTACTGAGGATTGCAGCTGGTGGTAATGACGCCGATTGCGCCGATTGAGAAGAAACAGACAGGGAAGTGGATGGAGTTGGGGCAAAGATGAGGACGACGTCGTTTTTCTTGATGTTGAGGTTGAGCAAGGCGTGAGAAAGCTTGGAGACTAGGGATTTGAGTTGGAGGAAGGTTAGGGTTTCGGCGGTGTCAGCGTCGGCGAGGGCGAGGTTGTTGGGGAAGGAGGTGGAGGATTGGAAGAGGAAGGAGGTGAGGGAGAGGTTGGGGTCAGTGGGGAAGGGGACGGGAGGTCGGGGAGAGGTGTGGGTTTGAGTTTTGGGGTTGAAGGATTTTGGCGCCATGGGTGTTAGTGCGCTGAGAAAGTGCGGGAATCTGAGAGTGGTTGTTTCTCGAGAAAGTGTGGGGTTTTTCTTGTTATGGATAGAATTGTATGGTGAGTCATGAGGACGATGAGGTCCTTGAGGATGGTACACTTTTGACTTACCCACTCAAATTAAAACAATTTTGACTCCGCTAATTTAATTTAATTTTTTTTCAATTAATAATTCTTGAGTAATATTCATAATTTTAAACAATTGTGTTTTCCTCATTTGGAGCCAATTAGAAAAAAAATCAAAATCAAAATCATCTTTAAATTCCAAACAAATTCAAATCATGTGATCAAAATTGAGAAAAATAAAATCACAGTGCTTTTTTTAAAGAAAAAATCACAGTGCCTTAGTTGTAACCGTAGGATACTACTTGCCTCTTTTTGTATAAGGAGATAGTCATCCTTCCTGCAAATCACAATTTGAAACATATATATGTACAAATAATTCATTAAAAACACAAAAAGAAAGAGAGAGGGATAAAGAGAGAGACATATATTAGGGGTGGGGAAGGTGGTTGGGGGAAGAGAATATAGATAAGGTTGTGATTCGCAGAATTCAATTCAATTTGACACATCACACTGCTATTGGTTGACAGGAATTTACAAGTTCCTACTTACATAGGAGGAAAGTGTTTTTCGTAACGGATTAAACATTATCTCAGATTTACACCTCACAAAGAACTTGACACGTGTTAAAAGTAGCAAACACATCAACCTAATAATCCGACTTAACAAACCCAAAAACCCACTTGATCCGAATTCGGGTTTTGTCAAGTCGATTCGTTGGGTTGGCAAAATATACCCAATTGAAGTAATTTGAAGAGTTAGGTAGCTAGGATCCAAACCAGTACTGCATATATTTTTATGCATCAAAATTCTCGTATCATACCATCTAGCTAGACGTAAAAACTCTTATCAACTTCTCTGAGGCATGCAATTTTTGCTGAACAGTCATGTCTTTTATGGCCTAATTCACACCAAACACAGAGAGCCCAAAGTGGTAGTATATATAACAAGAACATTGCAATAACAGGCTCAACAGCAGCACATTAATCACTAGGGTTGAGATGGAAGAAGCCTTAACAAACAACACCTGTAGCCCAAATCTTATGTCCTCTTCATTACGTTATTTGTTCTTAGATTCTGATGTTATGTCTCCAATTTCGCTTTCCCTTGCTTCCCTTGCTTCCATTATTTTTATGTTTCTTGTCAAATTCATACTCAAAACCCACAACAAAAATACCGTCCCAGTGGTGCCTCTCCCTCCAGGCCCAAGCCCATGGCCAATTGTGGGTTGTGTGCCAGAAATGTGGAGGAACAGGCCAGCACACAGATGGATCCACAGCCTAATGAGAATACTCAACACTGACATTGCCTGCATACGCCTAGGAAATGTTCATGTCATCCCAGTGACATCGCCAGAATTTGCCAGGGAATTTTTGAAGAAAAACGATGCAGTTTTCGCATCGAGGCCCGTCACCATGGCCACTAAAACTTTCAGTAGCGGGTACTTGACGACAGTGGTTGGGCCTTGGGGAGACCAGTGGAAGAAAATGAGAAGGGTTTTGGTTGCTGACGCGTTCAACCCGTCTAGGGTTCAGTGGCTACTTGGTAAGAGAAATGAAGAAGCTGATAATCTTGTTAAGTTCCTGTATAACCAGTGCTCAGCCAATCAAAATGGTGCAGTGGTGAATGTGAGAATGGCAGCCAAGTTTTACTCAGGAAGTATCATGAGAAAGATGATTTTCAACAGAACGTACTTTGGCAAAGGGAGGGAGGATGGAGGGCCTGGTGTGGAAGAAGAAGAACATGTCTCTGCGCTTCTTACTTTGCTTACTTATGCATATGCATTCTGCGTATCTGATTATCTTCCTTGGCTGAGAGTTTTTGACATCGATGGGCATGAGAAAAAGGTGAGGGAGGCTATGAACATTGTGAAGAAGCATCAAGAGCCTATTGTGAATGAGAGATTACAAGAATGGAGATGTGGAAAGAGGAAGGAGCCTGAGGACCTGCTTGATGTTTTCATTTCACTCAAAGATGCAAATGGAGAACCCTTACTATCAGATGAAGAAATCAAAGCGCAAACCACGGTAAACAATCTATTGTGGATACTGTATTTATGTTATCGTAAATTTAATAATATATAGAATACTTATGTTGTCAGACTTAAAATCGAGACATTTTTATTATTGCATGAACATGTGGATGCTATATATTAAACCCTAATTCCAATAAACGCTTAATTCTGAAACTAAAACGAAATTTTGGATTAAATTAAACATAAATATTAATTAGTATAAAAAACCCAACTGATCATATATAATATATCTTGTGGATTATCAGGAGCTGCAGCTCTCAACAGTGGACAGTCCATTCAATGTAGCAGAGTGGGCTCTAACAGAAATGCTGAACCAACCTGAGATGCTAAAAAAGGCAGAAGAAGAGCTAGATAGGGTGGTGGGGAAGAAGACTCTTGTTCAAGAATCGCATGTCCCTCACCTCCGTTACATAAGGGCATGTGCAAAAGAAGTTATGAGGTTGCATCCAGTTGGACCATTCAACCTGCCCCACGTGTCCACCGCAGATGCTGAAGTGGCAGGTTACTTCATCCCAAAGGGCAGCAATGTCATCTTAAGCCGCTTAGGGCTTGGACGCAACCCTAGAGTGTGGGAAGAGCCACTGAGATTCAACCCAGAACGCCATCTGAATGGAGCTGTTGACCAACAAGTTGACCTGGAAGAGAATGACCTGAGGTTCGTTTCCTTCTCCACTGGAAGGAGAGGCTGCATGGGCGTTGGTCTCGGCTCCACCATAGTTGTGATGCTCCTTGCAAGGCTTCTGCAAGGGTTTGCATGGAGCTTGCCGCCAGATGTGGACAAGATTGACCTCACTGAGGATCAGATTTACTTGAAGAAGGCTAGCCCTTTGCTTGCACAAGCCAAACCTCGCTTGCCTGCCTCTGTGTACCCAATATAACTGTGGGTTGAGATGTCGCTAGGCCTACTCAGATACTAGAATGGGCTTTTACGTTATATATATGAAATAATGGAAGCTTATGAGATTCTTTCTTATAGCTGCTCTCTGTATGTTTTCTTGTCCCTCCTTCCTCCATGATTCATGGAGTTTGAGGAGGGTTAGTTGTGATATATAGCTTCTTTTCTATAGCTACATTCTGTTTTTACCACAAAATATGAAAAGGTATTATTAATCTACGGTTGTTTAACGTAGTTTGGTTGTAATGCGAGAGGATTTATTAGGATTTTTATAAAAATAAATAATCTCATTGTATATTCATATATGTTGTCTCATTATTTCGAAAGCAATCAGTCATACATAGTATTGATAAGAAGAAAGCACAAAAGACGCAATCAAACTCGCCGTTATTGTATAGGTCTCTAACAAACTTCGTCTCAGATTCTCAACCCTTCCACATTAGGATGAGGTTTCAATCCCTCTTGCAGGCTTGTAGAATCCTTTCACATGAAAAATTGTAAAATTATAAAAAAGAGATTGAACACGTGACATATTAATATAGCGATACGAATCCAATTAGAATAGCCGAATTATCTATCAAGTTTTAAAATTTTATATAGCAAATGTAAGTGCTTGAAACTTGTTATAATCAAGTGGAATTATTATATGAGTTAGACTAGTTAATCAAAATAATATTCTTATTCCTTAATATTTGAGTTCGATCCCTTTTTAATAAACTAAATAATTTAAATGCTAACATCTGTCGCGCGTGACCGTGGACAAGTTAGCACAATGTGCCATGTGAACAAGTTGCTAACAATCCTACAATGTGCCATGTGGACAAGTTAGCAACTAGTTAAACGTCCGGTTGTTACACGTGGCCATACACCACATGTGGCGTCAAACTCGCCTCCTTTCACTTTCGTCTTGCCGTCTTTCATGTCATTTCCTTCTTTTCTTCTCCGTTTCTCTCTCTCTCTCTCTGCAATTTCTTCTCTTCAATGGCTGAAACCTCGGCTGCTCTCTGCTTCTCACCCTTCTCTTCCTTCCCCTCCTTCTCTCGCGCCAAGGACTCATCTTTCTCTTCTCTCTCCGCCGCTTTCCCTCCCAAATCCCCAAATTCCCATCCTTGCCCCTCTCGCCTTCTCCGGTTTCGCGCCAAATCCTCCTCCGATTCGTCCAATTCCTTACCCGACGATCTCTTTGGCTTCTTTCCTTGGTCCAATGACTCCGGTAGGTTCCCTTCTTTACATCATATTCATATATAAATAAAATATATGTATCATTTCCAAGCAAGTGGGTTATTAATTTAACATTTCCTGAGCATTGTATGTGATCTTTCACTGTTTGATCTTTTGGGTTTTCATGTTTGGCAGAAATTGAATGGGTTGCTGAGGAGAGAGTCACATTGTTCACTTCTGATGGGCTCGTTCAGATTGGAGGCTCCATGGTTCCTAGGCGTGTTGCATCTTCAAATGTATGTTATCTTAATTGTTTTCTTGTAAGCATAAATTTTTACCATAATAATCTGCCCCTGTTTACCATTTTGATTTTTCATGCTTCCAATTGTTTCACTTTTTATGGAATGAGTATGAAAGTATGAAAGTATGGCTTTTTTAGACATGAACATTTTCTCTCTTCAGACCCCATTTTGAGTACTGAAGTTGTTTGTTAAATCATCTAGTTGAATGTGTATGCTTGACAGAAGAAGCAAGGGAGGTCCAAGGCTAATCAAAGATTTCAGCGATTTCAGGAGAGTGATTACATGGATACAGAGCAGGGTTTGTGTCTAGGTGCTCTCTTTGATATTGCAGCAACAAATGTAAACGAACCTTTTCACTATTATTTCTATTGTTGAATCCAAAATTTGATCGTTTATATGCTTTTTTTGCTCAATTTTTGTGCTTTGTCTTATGTATGTGAGAGTTTGTCATTCTAGGGTCTTGATACGGGCAGGAAACTATGCATCTTTGGGTTTTGCCGTTCCATTGAGATGCTAAGCGATGTTGTGGAAGATACTGTGCTGGAACATGGTGGTGAGGTATGCCAAATTTCCTTGTCACAAATGTTTACTGTTTATTTTTCCCATCAGAATCATTTCATTGTGCTGATTGTTGTTGAGGACCAAAGGAACATTTTTGTTCTCACTACCCTGTCTCCCTCGTAGCCTTATGGTTTTACTATAAGAAAGCCATTTGACAAGGTAATTCAGTCTCCAAAAACTTTTTCATGTTTTATGGTCTAAGGGCCACAATGAAACATTGAAACCCATGACAAAAGGATATAATTTTTTCTTGTGGGGTTCTATTGAATTCTCAATTGTATTTGTTGCTTCTTAGTTTCCAAATATAAGTGGTGGAAATAGAGTTTTGATCGGAATGGCAGTAAATTCAATGTCTTATTGGTCCAAACTTGTTAGGCCCGGTCTTGTCTAATAAATTGCACTTTGAAATTTTCATTACAAACATATGCATATGCGCCATTGACAATTGTCCAGTAATGGGCCAGGTAGGGGTTATCACCGTCCATGTTGTCTGGAGCAGAGTAAACAGATTTGTTTAAATCCTTAAATTGTCTACAAGTTGCTGATTTGGAAAATTAATCGTTTAGATCTTTGGAACCCAAGTACCTACAGTCCCTTACTGGAGATGGGTCTCCAGAGGTGGAACCATACAAGTTTTGTGGCAAGCCAACTTGCTCTTTTCCTGTTGCCATTCTGAGTGGAGGTAGGGCCTAAAAGAAAGCGATGATACTTGCCAGAAAGCTAAAGTTGCCAATAAAGTGATAACAGTCCTTGATGGTTGTAAGTTAGATGGCATGCTAAGATTCTCCAGAACCCCCTTATCGGGGAGTCAATCCATCAAAGTGAAGCTTTGTGACTATGGAAGATCCACCTAGAAAAAGACTTCTTGAACTACAAACTAACAAAGCTAGTCTCGTGAACTAAACTAGCCACTGCTTGATAAGGAAAGGAAAGATGGAAGCACTTCAGTAATGCCAGGATATGAAAAAAGAGAGATGAGAGCGCAGAAGGATTGGGGACAACAAAAGAAAAGGAACAAGTGAAGACATATAGAATTAGGGTAGATGTTGTTTGAACAGGTTAAATGGTTCAGCCAAAAACAAAACAATAAAGGTGAAATGGTTACCGTTAGTACCTGGGGATGGAGCAAGCACTCTGTATACTGTAGGAAAGAGGCCACTCCAGTAAGACACATTTCTCCCCTCCTGGTCTGGCCACTGTATCTTGCTTCATAGACAGTTATTTTGCACATTTGACATCGTGGCTGGTTTACGTTTAACTTGTAGTGAGCAGAGAATTTTTTATGCATGCCTGAACTCGGAAGACTGGTGTCATGGATAAGCTTTTGTTTATTAGTATACCTTTTGTGTTGTCAATTTCAGGTTGTTGCTGCAGAGAAAGCGATGAAAGGTGGGTTGCATGAAAAGCTAAGAATGACGGTTGCGGTGCCGTTACTTTGGGGGGTTCCTCCTGCTTCTGAAACACTTCACCTTGCTGTAAAGAGTGGTGGAGGAATTGTAGAGAAAGTTTATTGGCAATGGGATTTCTTGTAAAAACCCAAGATTACACAACCCCTCCCTAACCATTATTTGTGCATGTTGTACATAAAATTGTTGTAATATTCCCATGTACAATACACAATCGTTGTATTTCAAGTGTCATTATCTTATTGATTACTTGCTGTTTACTCTTCCATTTGGCCAAAGTAATTTAACAACTTTAAGATGGAATTAGCAATGTTGAAGTCCTTATACAGATGGGGGCCAATTTACGGCTTTGCATTAATTTTGATTTTTGACTGCGTAAGTACTACACTGCCAAGTTCATTGCACGAAGAACTGAAAAGCAGCCAAATTTGAAATCACTATTTCTTGGTCCAGGGCAATTTGGATTTTTTTTCTTCTGAGAACTGAGAGCCACTGGGGGCCTTCATCTTTAATTCCTGTACTTAGAGGGGACAGAGCTTGCTCTGAATCAACGGCCGTTTTAGAATTTTACTCATGAAGGTCAATGCAATTTTATTCTTCCAACTTTTCTTCTGATCTCTAGAAAGGTTTTCTTTTCAAAAGAAAGTATTGAAAGCTCTGTGTTTAGGAAAAGGAAGGGAAAGGAACAAAAGAGAACATACCCCACTTAATCTTCTCACCTTTTATGGAGATTCAGTTCGAACTTTTTAATTTTTGCCCCCTTTTTTAAAAATATTGTGTGTTACCACTCAAAAACATATGACATGAGGTGTTACATCACATTTGCTCATAATTAACATGTGTGGTTGTATGTGTTATAGAATATTAATCATAGTTATTATGTAATTAAAAATTTCAACATTGTCTGTGATTTTTTTTCTTTTTTTTTGGGATGAATAGATATCTCGAAGAATATGTAATAATCGCCGAGATCAGACGGCTAAAATCTGCGTGATTAGCTAAAATCTTGAGTCATTAAAAAGAAAAAAGTTCTTGAGTAACTGGCTAAACAAACTCAAGATAAGAACTGATTGGAGGATATTAAGATTAGTAGATTTGCAATATCGATTTGCCTATGGACAACAGATTGGTCATAAGCCACATATATCCCTCTATATATTACAAACATCCAAAAGTCCATTCTGCACAAAATAATTTGGCAAAAAGCTTTTAGCTTTTTCACTCCACTATAAAAGACATTCCTAATAAGAAACCTTTCCCCATTGCTTTAAAGACAATTTATAAATAAATTGTTTCATATCCATTTTATATAATGCCTATAGCTGGCAAAACCCATTAGTCTAAGATCTAGTAGCAGAAAGCAGACAAAACATGTTGAAGAGGTCAATGCAATGCATTTATCTTCAATCTTGCTTTCTGTCTTTCTTGTGGAAAACATAACAGCAAAACACATGAACCTTCCCTTGCATTTCAAATGGGCTCAGTTTTCCTCTTAAGAATCTCTCTGTTTTGTTGTGCTCAACTTTTTTGTTCTCTCTTTTTTTGGGTTTTAAATTCAAGCATGCATCTTTCCTCTCACTATCTCCCTCTTAAGTCTCCATCAAAAGTGTAATCAATTATTGACAGCCAACCTTACATGTTATTTGCCGATCATTATGGACTTTCTCCAGGATAATATGCTGCTTAACTGCAGGCTCTGATTTAAAAAATCTCAGTTTTAAATTATGTTAATATAATGTATGTTTGAGCCCTCAACCCCATGCCACAATCAGCGCTAGTTCCAATGCCTCTAAAGAAAAATAGTGTTTCTATTTGCTCCTATGCCCAAATATCTGACCATAGCACATTGGCACATAGTTACAACGAAAATAACATTGTTTTATTATTTCCGACAAATAATGATGTCACTAAAAATATTATCATGTGTGTCCTAACTTTATTGGATGAGCATAACACACCCGTTTGGTGTACGTCTTTCTCATTTGGCAGGATAAGAGAGGGAATGGGTTACAAGGTGAGATAAAATAGAGGAGGAGAGAGAATAAATTGATTTATTTTTCATATAAGATTTAAAAATATATGGAAGATGGGAATTATAAATTTATTGGCTAAAATAATGGGAAATAGATAAAATGATAAAATAGTGAGCACTAGTTTATCAACCATGACAAATTATCATGTTACGTGTGCCATTGGCAGTGCATAAACAAGGCCCTGATGTAACTGATGACGCCAATGAGATGTTTGTTTTGGCATAACACATGCCTGCCTTCAATAATTTATTAAGACTGAGATTGGGATTAACATCAAGTTGTTTAAAAAAAAAATTAAACTCAAAAACAGAAAAACTCTAAGATAATATCCATAAAAGATCTAAGGACCAGATTCAAGTTGAAAATTTTAAGACCATGAAAAAGAAGAAAAGAAAAGACTAAAAGGATACTTGGCCATTAAGATTGCAGGTTTCAGCCTTGAAAGATTATGGGTTTTTTTTCCTCTGATTTTCATGGCATGCCTGATTAATGGTAGTGCAGTTACACTGTACTTACATACATCATTTCCCAAAAAGAAATGCACAAAGGAAACTTTTTTTTACCATGTACTGTCAAGAAAGTGCACCCATTATCAGAAACATTTTAACCCCTCCGCCCAAAAACCCAGTCCAAATCTGAATATCTACAACCCATCCCTCTTCCTTCTTCAAATCTTTGTGATTTTACTCACAGTCAGCATCAGTAGTACATCATGGCCTTTTCCTCTGTCTTGTTTTCATCAAACAAAAAGTTGTTGCAACTAATGGTACCGCTAATTAACTGCTTAATTTCTTCAAGGCCATAATCTAATGGGGCTTGATCTTCCCAAATCCCATTGCCATGCTGCTTCTCTGATCTCCACCCATTAAGCCCATCTGATAGCATGATTTTCTGTTGCCCTTCCCCACCATTGAAGAAATTGTAATTATATTCATACTCTCTGTCTCTGCACTGGCTGATCTGGTTGCTGCAACTCCCATCAGAGGAGCTGCAACTTGCTTCACCCCCAAACATCAAGATGTTATCTTTGACTTGGTAATCATGCTGCATGGCTCTATCCACAAAGCTCTCTTGGTGCACTTGATGAAGAACAGAAGCAGCATTAGTTGAACTTCGGCTCATAAGACTTGGTGAAAATGAAATGGGCTCCAAAGCACTGGAGAAAGACCTGGTTTGTGCATAATAAGCAGTGCTATTGTTGCTCCCTCTGTATGATGATGGTGAAGATGATGATAATGAAGCTTGAAGATGAAGAAGAGATGGGAAGGTGCCTGAGTGAGATTTTATCTGGGATGGAAGAATATTTAATCTCATGTGTTTCTTCTTGAGCTTGGTGTTCCAGTAGTTCTTGATATCATTGTCAGTCCTGCCTGGCAGCTGAGCTGCTATTATGGACCACCTGCACATTGGTGTGATTAAGTTCCATGAGAAGAAATGTGACTGAGCACAAGAAAACTGTGACTGCATAATATCATAAAACATCCAAACTTGGCATGCAAGCAATGAACTGAAGAAATTAAAATGTATCTTCACATGGTATATTTCTTTGTACATGTAACTTTTCTTCTGTCCCATACACTCTTTTTTTCTTTATAGATGATGTGAGAGAACAAACAATGAAAACCCAGGTGGGGGAAATGGTAAAGAACTGGACCCAGAAATATATGAAGGAAAAAGAGAAAACTGTGGGGAAAAAGGGATATTTGACACCAAAAAATGGGTGAGAAATTATAAGGTACCTGCTTCCAATGTTAGTAAAAAGGTTGCAGATGATCCTGTCTTCTTCATCAGAAAATTCTCCATGTTTGATGTTGGGACGCAGATAGTTAAGCCATCTTAATCTGCAACTCTTCCCACATCTCCTAAGACCTGCAGTTGCAAACCAAAAGCCATCCAGTAATTATCACAAAGTATCGACTAGGGACAAAACCAGAAAAG